>CM028134.1:403340000-404590000 GCA_016271365.2 Neoceratodus forsteri | reverse complement strand
AGGCTGGTCTGGGCACTGAAAGGGTTGCCCTGGTGCAGGAAGGGTGGTCAGCTTGGGAGGAGACACTGGTTTAGGGGCTGGAAGGGGTGGTCCGTGGCATGGAAAGTGATCAGCTGGGATGATGGAATCTGGTCCAGGTGGAGGGAGGGTGGGTGGGTGGTCTGCTGGGAATAGAAGCTGATCCAGTGTCTGAAAGGGTTTCTGGGTGCCAGTAGGGTGGTTGGTCAGTGCCAGAAACTTTTCCAGGTGAGAGGGGTGTTTTAGATGCAGTGAGATTGGTCAGTTCAAGGGAAGGCTAGTCCAGGGGCTGGGGACATGGTCCAGCAGCAGGGAGGGTGCTGAGATGAGAGAGAGACTGTCCAAGGGCTAGAAGAGGGAGCCAGCTGTAAGGAGGGTGGTCAGCTGAGGGGTTTGAGTGTGGAGAGCTGTTGACTGCAGGCAGGTCTGGGTGATGGAAGTGTGTTCCAGGTGCATGGAGCATGTTCAGCTGGTCTGGGGCCTGGGTATAGGGTGGTTGAGAGTGTGGGGGGGGAGCTAATCCATGTGAAGGGACAGTGGTTGGCTAGAGAGTAGAGGCTGGTCCAGGGGCTTGAAAGGTGGTCCAATTGCAGGGAGTTTAGAAGACTGGGAGGAAAGGCTGGTCCAAGGATGTGAGGGTTGCCTGCTGGCGAAGAGAGACTGGTCTTGGGGCTGGAAGGGTGGTCTAGGTGCAGGGAGGGTGGTTGAAGGGGAAGGAGATGCTGGTCCATGTGCTGGATGGGTGGTTCATTGGCAATGAGGGTGGTTGGCCCTGTGTCAATCCTAGAGTAACATACATGCAGAGCCTTATCATAAAACTCAGGAGATGAAGCTGAAGCAGCACTGTGAGTGTAGGCATACAGTGTTGTATGGTGATTGTCCAGGTGGCTTTGAGGGAGGTGTCCAGGGGACCTGGGTGGCTGGGGGCTATGTGTCCAGGGGCCAGGGAGTGAGACATCTATGTGGGCCCTGTAGGAAGGGTCATGAAGAGGTTGCGAAGATGGGAGGCCAGTTGGAGGCATGTCAGATGAGGACTGGGATTTACATTGTGCTGCCCCCATCAGTCCCACATGGAGAAGGTGCTGCCAGATAAAAAAAATGATTGCAAATTCAGACTTTAAAGCTGAAACTTATACTAGTCTAAGATTCTAAACCAAAAATAAACTTTTTACAAATAGGTAGTGCTCCAAATAGTAGCCTTCCACTGCCCTGCAAAAAAGGGACTCTCCAGGGAACCCGTGCCGGACATGGCAGGGTATTTGGGGACCCCATTAGGGCCCATTTAGTAACCCCAGGGAGAGAAATGTGTATAGGGGTCCCAGAGTGCAGTCTGAAGTGTGATTAGGGAGAATATATGTTTTTTTAAGGCATCCTGCCTGCACCACTTGCCAGTATGCCTCAGCAGCCCCTGCCAGCAACCCCTGTACTCCTCCCCCAAAAAAAACACTGTCAATGAATATAATGCAGTCTGGTCTTCAGGAAAAATTCCCCAAATGAGCATGTTATTGTATAGAATGTTTTGAAAATTTAAATTAAACTAAGCATGCAACCTAAGATGTGTGCATGTCAATGAGCCCGCTTCTGGGTTTTGACTGTCACAGTAACTGGGAACGCTTTATCTACAGTGCTCCCTCGTTATAACGAACACTTCACAGTCCAACCCATTTGTGGGTAATAGCAAGGGTTCATTATAAGGAGGGACTGACCATTCTATGGTACCCTACAATACTAAGTTCTGCCGTATTCTGTGAGAAGGGACTGTTTTTTTTTGTTTGTTTTTTTTTTTTTTATTTAGTTGTTTAACCAGTTATAGCACACTAAGCTGAAAGCTTTTTTACAGGAGCGACCTGGGAGCACAAGGAGGTTAAGTGACTTGCTCAGGGTCACACAGGTTTTACCCTGTATTAGCAATTAAATCATAGTAGTGCATCTCTCTCTATTACTACTGACAAAAGGATATGAATATAGGAATTAGCAATTGTGGGTAAAACTGTACTTCTCACTTTTGAACAGAAGTGAGTAAAACCAAAATTTGATGCATACATATAAAAAAATATGGTGAGTAAGAAGTGCAAGTCAAAATGCTACAAAACATTAATTTGTGCCATTTGTCAAATCCCCCGGTCCCCTTTACCGTACAGTTGGTGCTGCAGTGAAATGACAGCAGGTGATTATTAAATTCCCGCCTCCCTTACCCAGTTCTTGACAGTAGTAGGTACAAGGCTGCTTATTTATGGACTGCCCTATAAATAAGCAGTGCTCCTGCTGCTGTCAGACGGCAGGTGGCCAATGAGGTCTGTGGGACTGAGTCACCCACCATCGCTTCAGCGCAGCACCGACTGTATGGTGCAGGGGACTGGGGTGGGCTGCCGGTGGTGGGTGGGGGGACCACTGGGCTGTGGGCTGTGCTCTGTCTTGAAAATGGGGACAGGGCTTTGTTGTTGGAGTTGGGTTGTTGCCACCAGAGTTGCATGACTGTAGCAGACCAGCTGTGGCTATGTTGGGGGAGGGGCATGACACGACGTGGTGGGGTGTTGTCGATTTTTGGGGCCAGTGATTGGGTGGGGAGGGACACTGTATTTTGGGGCTGACTGGGTGGGGGAGGGACTACTGGACACCAGGGAATTATATTAACCGGAAAAAACAGGATCCGTGCACCATCTCCCCCAACATGGCTAATCTGAGAAATAAAACATTTAAACTCTATGAAAAGGGGTCCTCTTAGTTATCAGATTGGAATTACAATGTGAGCAAGCCAAATCACCACTTCGTCAAGGTGGGACCCCATGGTTTGGTCCCTACTTCCCAGCTCTGAAATGCCTGCAGTGGCTACTCTTCAATAGAGTGCATTGCCTAAGTGGCTCCTTTATAATAACCCAGGAAATTTCACAGGTAATCAAAGGGAGCATGCTAAAAGGAGAGTCTAAAGTAAGAAAATCCGATTCAGGCAGTTTAAATGTATTATTTCTCAGATTTGCCATGTCAGAGGGGGTTGTGCACTGGATCCTGTTTGTTTGTTACATGCCACAAACCAGTAGCACCCGTCAGTAGATATGTGAATTATATTTTGTGAGCACTGGAAAGGTTAGAGCATACTAGTTTTGGTGTGTGTTTAGAATCATATTATCCGTACTGGACGGGGATCGGGCATGGGGGAGGGACCCTGAACACCATGGAATTATATTTACTGGACAAGATGGGGATAGGGAGCACTGAACACCAGGGATGTCACATAACTGTGCTGGGATTGGAGTAAGGGGGCGCCATTAGACACTGGGCATAATGTGTTGAAGGGCTGCTGACGCACAACCTCTTGCGCCACTAGCGTTGTGCTGGATTAAGACAGTCAAAATAGGTGAGTGGTCTTAACGTCCACCAAGCAGGAACGAGACCTGTGGGTAGTCATTCAGATGACCTGAAGGTGGCCAGGCTGTGCAACAAGGCAGTAGGGAAGGTGAGTGGGATGCTGGGGTGCATATGGAGGGGTATCACCAGCAGAAAGAAGGAGGTGGTGTTGCCTCTGAATGGATGACTGGCATGACCCTACCTAGAATGCTGTGTCCAGTTTTGGAGACCACATCTCCGGAAGACATAGACAGAGTGGAGGCGGTCCAGAGGAGGGCAACAAAAATGATGCAGGGTCTGTTGCAAAAGCCCTGTGAAGAGAGACTAAAGGACCTCACTATGTACACCCTGGAACAAAGAAATGTATTAAACATTCCCTCGTGCAGTTTGATACCATACTGTGCCATGTGTAATACTGGCACTGCACAGTGTGGTGTATGCAGTGCATGTGGTACACTGTGGTGTGTTCAGTGCACATTGCCACAGGGATGCCACTGGGCACTAATGATAGCAGTGCACGTGACACAGTGCTATTACAGCAGCGCATTTGCCACAATGCAGTGATGGCAGAGCACGTGGCACAGCAAGGTAATGTTGGTGCACATGGCCACCCCACCTAAATGGCCCAGTGTCACCGCATATACACCCCCCAACCCACATCAGCATGGTGTCTCCACATTCCCGAGATCACCCACGCCACCACTCACTGTCCTCACCTACCCCGTCACAGTATCTCCACAAATACAGGAACACCTATTTACCCTCCATCCCCACTCCCATATACCTGGGAGCACCGTGTACCCCCTCCAGCTATTTAACTCCCCCTACATCACCTACCATGGCACGGTGTGTCCAAATACCCAGGACCACAGTTGCACTGCCAATAACACACTGTGCCTCGTGCTGTGCAGACATCACATTGTGCCATGTGAGATGCAGACACTGCGCTGTGCTAAATACACTGCCGACAACGCACTGTGCGATGCCGTTGGTGAGCTGTGCCAAATGCACTGCTTGCACTTCACTGTGTCACATGCAGTGCCAACACAACACTGCCATGTAGCATGCTGACACTGTGCTGTGCCATGACGAGGCCAGCACCACACTTTGCCACATGCAGTGCAGACACTGCACTGGGTCATGTGCAATGCTGACATTGTGCTATTCCACGCAGGGATCCAGATAAGATTTTTTTATGGGAGAGTACTGTACTTCTCACTTTTGAACAGAAGTGAGTAAAACCAAAATTTGAGTTATACAAATAAAAAAAATATGGTGAGTTAAGAAGTACAAATCAAAATGCTACAAAACATTCACTTGTGCCATTTGCCTTCATTTATTATATTGTTTGTTTGTTGTGACATACTGCCATGTTAAATTAATGAAGAGCACTCCACAACTGCACTTTGCCAGCCAGCACAGCGGTACAGCTTCTGCTTGTGATGCTGATGTCCTGGGTTCGGAAGGGAGCCCTGGTTGTTGAAGGGCTGGCCAGGGGAGGAGAATCGAGCGCCCAGAACTGCTTTCCTCTTGGGAGCATCCATAGAAACATTGACTTTGATGGTAGATAAGAACCGCTTGGCCGACCCAGTCTGCCCATTTCCCTACCTATTGGATAAGCTGCAGATCCTACTTAACCAACAGCCTACTTCCTCCTACCCCCACTATAATTGCCTTATGTCTGTCCCATGCATTCCTGAATTCCCCCACTGATTTTAACACAATTACTTCCTCTGGAATGCTGTTCCATGTGTCCACCACCCTCTCAGTGAAAAAAATACTTCCTCACATTGCCCCTGAGCCGCCCCCCCTCTGTCTTCAAATTGTGTCCCTTTTCTTGCAGATCTCTTTTTCTGAAAGATGCTACCCACTTGGACTTTGTTGATTCCCCTGAGGTACTTGAAAGTTTCTATCATGTCCCTCTTCTCCCTCCTTTCCTCGAGGATATACGTATTCAGCTCCTTCAGTCTCTGTTCATATGACTTCTGTTGCAGACCCTGCACCATTTTAATTTCCCTTCTCTGGGCTTTCCTCCCGTCCTGTCTATGTTGTTGCAGAGATGGGTTCTCCAGAACTGCATGCAGTACTCGAGATGGGGTCTCACCAACTGTCTATACAGAGAGATAACAACTTCCTGTTTTCCACTGGTGATGCCTCTCCCTATGCATCCCAGTATCCCCCCAGCCCTCCTTACTACCTTCTCACATTGCTTGCCCACCTTTAGCTCGTCTGATATGACTACCTCAGGTCCCTTTCCATTTTTGTTGTTGTTAGTACTTCACCCCCCATTGTGTACTCTTCCCCTGGGTTTTTGTATCCCAGGTGCATTACTTTGCACTTCTTTGCATTGAATCTAAGCTGCCATATGTTTGACCATTCCTCCAACCTTGCCAAGTCCCTTCTCATCCTTTCCACACCCTCTTGTGTATCAACCCTGTTGCAGATGTTTGTGTGCCTGCAAAGAGGCATACCTTTCCTTCCAGTCCCTCTCGTGTATCCTGCTAGTAACCCCTTTCTTCAAGTGAACTCCATTTACTATTACCTCTGCGCCCCCATGCACTACAGCATCCTCCCATGATTTGTTAAAAAGGTAGTCAGTGGTGTCACTAGTTCTCCCCTTAGTTCTTTTAGAATTCTGGGGTGAATCCCGTCAGGCCCCTTTGCTTTGTCTACCTGCGGTTGTAGGAGTTCTTTCAGGACCCTTTCTTCTGTGAATGAACTGGTATCGACTCCCCTATCCAAAGTGCTTTTATTGTTTGGTTTAGGTACCACCTGCTCCTTTTTTGTGAATACTGAGCAGAAGTATTCGTTCAGTATCCCTGCTTTTTCACTGTCACCCTCTGCCCTCGCCCCCTCCCCTTTATTAAGCCTCAGTATCCCTCCCCTGGTCTTTCTTCACTCCCTAATGTACCTATAAAAGGTTTAATTCCCCATCTTAACTGAGTTGGCTATCTTTTCCTTGGTTTGGGCCTTTGCTATTCTGACTGCCTTCCCCGCTTACTTCTGCTTTAACTGATACATCATCTGGCATTTTTCCGACCTCTGGTAGAGACCAGGGGTCTGACAGCTGGTGCTCGAGATCTTCAGTAGGCGTGGCAGACATCCAGCGCTCTATGCACCACTACGTCATCGCACACCTCACCTCCCCGTGGGACAGCATATCCCAGAAAAGATCGTTAGCCGATCAGAAGGGCATTCACCCTCCACCAGACCCCATGCAGCAAACCAAGGCACTTCTCCCCGGGTCATGAACCAGACTCCATTTCGGGAGAGAGCAGTGTCTGTGGTAGCACAGTAGGTAGGGATTTTAGGGTAGACTAGGCAGGCCAAGAGGTCCTTTTCTGCCAACAGCCTCTTTGTTACCAATCTCATTCCACATAGCACCCACAATTTGTTACTTTTTTTAATATTAAAAACCCCTGTGATCGGCGACCAGCACAGTCCGGCTGCCACCTTTAGTGCTTGTTTTTTTGCACAATGAATTTGTACCCCACCCCCCCTTTTATTTTTAACCAGGAGAGACACACTAAGCTGAAACTTATTTGCAGGTGCGACCTGGGAGCACAAGGAAGTTAAGTATGCAAGTGGGGGCTGTGGGATTCATACCTAGGTCTCCAGGTTTGCAGCTCAGAGCCTTAAACCACTGTGCGCTATACTGCCTCCAAATACATGATGCATGTGTGATGCCCACAAAGTGGTTTTCACACATGCACATGCTGGTGTATGCCACACCCTTGAAGCACTCTAATGTCTACCCTCCTCTCTTCAACACCCAGTTCTTCTTCTTCTTTTTTTTTTTTTTTTTATCGCCCCAAGTCACCAGCCATCCGGTGCCCTCTGCTCAGTCATGGACTGTGGGACTTCCACCCCCCCACACACAACAGCCGCGACCCTCTGATACCCCCAGATTGCCCCCCGGGGCGGGGCTGCGGCACCCTGGCCTAGCATCGTAGATGTCAGCATTGGACAGAGGGCCAGCTTGGGGGGCTAATTAACCCCGCCTCCGAAGGCCATCTAGGACGGCCGGCAGCTCCCTCAGTTTTTTTGGTTTTCTGAAGGGGCAGGGATGTGCAGTGACATCCTGCGTCTGCCTTACCCTCTGGAGTGCTGCTGCACACTGATAGCTGCGGTGCCTCCGACCTCCACCAAGGGTCCATCAAGCGCTGGATGGTCTCCCAACCCTCCCCCCGGAGAAGGGGAGAAGTCCACGGGACGCTTCATCCTTCTGTCCTCAGTCAGCCCATCAGCGACCCAAGTCCATTTCCGAACCTGGTTCGCTGGCGTCACAGGCGGAAATCCCACTGCTGCGCCTATGGGCCAGCTAGCACCCAGGCCTTCTTAAGAGAAGCAGTCTGATGACAAAGCAATCGATAGTTTAAGCTCTTTCCTCCATGGGCTAGTTGTTTTCACTGAATGAAAGGCTACTATATTGTTTGCATAGTAAAACCAGCTGTTCATGTGATCAGCTTGATTTACTATGCAAGCAAGCCCAGGAGCACTTTCATTCAGTAGGGACAGATGGCCATGGAGGAGGGCGGGTTGTCAGTCACCTTCTTCATTTCTTGACTCACTTCTGCTAAGAAGGATTAGATGTTGGGGTGCATCCAGGTTAGGGTACAGATTTATTGTACAAAAAAACGAACGTGGAAATAAGGTATTCACCCAGCCCTAATACACACATTATAACAAGTACAGGCAGTGGGATTTAGCATTTGGGCAAATCGCATACAGAATTCATGACCCACTTCATCTGTGTTTGCCATCACAAACATGGCTGTCACCTTTACTTACTGAAAAATTTCAAGGTCCTAAAACATAGAACTTGCTAAATAACGATAACAATTAAACATTATTTCCACTTATCCCCTCTATACACAAAAAAAAATAAAAAAATATCTGAAGTACTATTTTGGGGATATTGTTGAGCCCAGGCAAAATGGCTGCTTGGAAATAGATCACTGCAACACACCTTACACTTAAGATTAAAAATAAAATATTTTTGAGAGTCTACTACAAAATCAGTATTGTCTCATAGAGTGGATACCTGGGTGAACATTATGAGAAATCCACAGAAAGAAAAGTTATCAGCAGAGGGAGCTAAGCCCCGAAATGCTTGGGGAACCCCTGCCACGTGGTCTGCCCAGAGCTGTGCTATAGAAAGTGAAGATGAGACATCTGAGGAAACCCTGCAAATGTTGGGCAAAAAACTCAGTTGGCTAATAAAATCAATCTCTGGCTCATCGGATGAATTTGACAGTCTAAAACAGTGGTGGGACTTGAAACGCAGTGGTTAAAGAGAACTCGCACCTCTGGACCTGCTTAGAAACTTGAGAATCAAGCCCAAGCTGCCAATATTCAGCTCGTTGGGATGCTGGAGGGTTGTGAATGAGACCACCTCATTTAATTTTTTTTATTTCTTACAGAATGGCTCAGCAACTTGGAGAGGAGGTCCTTAATAGGCCACTGCATATTTAGAAGGCTTATAGGATCATAGGAGACAAGATAGTCCAGATGCACCATTGTTATGGCATTAGACAGAGTCTGCACCAGGGACTTCTTGCACTTTCCAGGCACAAAGATACCTTGCCCCAGGATGGTCAGCCAGTAAGAATGTGCTCTGACATCAGTTGTGCAGTCAGGCAAAAAGGACGTTGTTTGATGGGGTCAGGTCATGCTCGGGGGGAAAAGAGTCGCTCTCAGTGTTGTGTTTCTGGCTAGACTTTGGATCGTACACCAGGGCAAGGTGTACTTTTTCAGTAATCCAGCAGATGCCTTAAAACAGAGCCAGTGCCGGTCCGGTGGCGCTGGTCACTACACCTCTGCGCCACACTGGTGACCTGGGTTCGGAATGAGCCGGCCGGGGTCTGTAGTGAGAGAGAGAGAGAGAGGATCGAGCATCTAGAGGACTGCTTTTCTTGGGAGAGACTAAGTCATCCCGCCCGCTGTCTGTCCTCTGGTGGTGGCTGGAGGGCAGTACGGGTCGGGAGGCTAGCAGCTGACGCCTCTGCTTTGGCAGGGAGGGACAGGATAAATGGAAATCGAGCCTGTCAGGCTCGAGATGATGGCCTGCCACCCTGGGAGCGGTCCTGAATCTGATTGGGTCTCCAGGGGAGGGAGAAGCTGGTAACCCCGTCACCGCCACGGGGAATCTCCGGGCCACCTATTATGGGAACAGAGCCGAGAGAGAATATCCTCCATTCGGAGGGCCGAAGCCACCTGCCAGGGTTCAGAGGGCCAAAAAATGTATATGGGGGGAGCCAAAAATGCACACCGCCACGACCACGAGCTGCTGATCCAGAAGAATCTCTTTTTGAAGAGTAAACAACCTGAACATTTAAGCTATTTCTTCTGTTCTAGTAGGGGTGGGTAACAGGCTAACACCCAGGTAAGACTGGCACTGTTGCTGAAATTTTATTATGATCTGGGACTGTTATTAAACTGGGGGAACCGCACCCTGTCAGTTATTAGTTGTCATTTGCTACGCTGGACTTAATGTTTAACGTGTTTCTTCAGCATTAAATGCTGTTGTTTTTTTGGGACACACATCAAGGAGTACTGTACTGTTGGCATACAATACTGGAAGATACTCCTCTTTTGTTTTTCTCTTTTAAACCAGTACAATACTAGTTCATTTGTTAACAGCGTCTTAAGCATGTTGAATTGGAGCAGATGGCTCAACCCACTCAGGGTTTGCACATGTTGTGCACAACACTTTGAAATAGCATGGCGACATTCCCTTCCTTTCCTAGTGAGGTAGAGAATATGTTTGTTTTTCCTATATAGGACTTTTATCTGACTTTTTACCATGCGACTCACAGACTCAATAAACAGCATAAAATGTTATTTTATACTACGGATAATATCATGCATAACCCATTTCAGATGTATCTTTATAGCAAGTACAGATAAACTGTGAGTATTAAGAGGTGTGGCGCCCTCACTGAGGACCTCAGAGTATGTTATGTAATATGCTCGCTTCATCAACTGTATGCTTGTTTATTGTAAATTAATAAACGTATAGTAAAAAAAATGAAGTGCTGTTTACACGTTTAATTCCAGGAGTTTCTTTGGAGGCCAAGAAGAAATGCTCCTCCTAGCCAATTACCAGCTGTCTAGGCCAATCTCTGCTACTTACCCTGCCATGGATAAAATTAAGACTTTGGATCCACGTGGGCCTTTTGTTGTGTGTGAAGGGTAAACGTTATGGCAGAGGAATTCTGCAGAAGTTTGAACTCCTGTATTCCATGATAAACAGACATTCCATCTGTTGAATGTGTGGAAAGATGGATGATTTACAGGTGAAGAGGAACTACTTATTACTAGATTGAGGGAACACTGAAAACCAATCGAAGCGTTCTCTTTCCTAGCACGAGACACACTTATACTGTAAAGAGTGTCTCACGTGCAGGCTCTGGACACAGGCAGGTTTTGGGAAAGATTTTTAAATTTTTAATATATTATCACACTCAATGGTCCATCATCTGAGACCACTCAAGAGTTGTAAGAACAATCTTGCTCATATTCTTAGGGTATCAGCACCGTTGACCTTTAGTTTGCAGTTCTCGTACTGTAAGAATACAAGTGAGATCATTCTTACAACCGTAAGAGTGGTTTCGAAGGACATCTTAGCATACAAAAGAAAAAAACCTTTTAATTCAAGTTTATTGAAAAGCTTGGGTACAACCAGTTCATGACAATATGTCATGTGCGTAGTAAATATAACAACAGCAGGAGGGGGAAATCCACATACCTGAGGAAGATTGGGACGTGTTCAGAGTACGTAGCAGAATTCCTACAGCATTCAAATACATTTCACAGTCCCTTGGTGTAAGTAAAGTTTCAGGCTTCTAAGCTTGCGGAAGGCCAGGACGGACTGACTGCCAGGGTTTTTGGGGGAAGAGAAAAGGAAAGGGTTCAGTGGCACTAATGTTGGTTGATCAGGTGGGGTTGGTAGGATGCCTTTCCCTCCAGAGCATCCATCGGGTCCACCTGCGAATGAAAATGTGTGTTGTCAGATTGACTTTGAAGGTCACTTCGTCCATTGACTGGATGTCTTGTACCAAGGTAACCCAGTGTTGGAGGAGAGGAGGTTCCTCCGCCAGCCATTTGTGGGTTATGGCCTTATGAGCAGCTGCCAGGAGGATATTCCTTATATTTGGTCTGGTCCCCGAATCTCCAGGGGAAGCAGGCCCAGGATCATGTGTGACATGTTCAGTGGGGTGATAATAGCAAACAGATCCTGGATCACTGTTAGTATTTCCTGCCAAAAGAGCTGCAGGGCTGGGCACTGCCAGAAAATGTGTGAGTGATGGGCTTTGGTCTCCGAGCACTTCCGCCAGCAGGCCTGAGAGTGCTCAAGTTTCCATTTACCTTGTATGACTGGTGTGTAAAGGATCTAGTCCTGACCTTCCATGTGAACTCCTGCCACAGGGGAGAGTACTTTGTTTTGCAGGCTGTTACAAAGATTTTGTCCCAGTCTTCCTCAGGTATGTGGACTACCCCTTCCTGCTGCCATGTGGGTTTTAAAGATGCAGTACAATTTCTATATTGGCTTCCAAGGGCTTTATACAGTGCTGAGATATGACCCTTTGTGATTTTCTGATTCAATATAGCTATGATCGTTTCCACCAGTAGAGTAGTCCATGGGGTAGCCGACTCAGCCCCAGTGTAGTTTGTAATGCAAGTTCGCAACTGCAAGAAGCGAAATGATCAGAATTGTTTAAGTTAAAGGTCTTTTGATTGTGTGGAAATCTTGCAACTCCACCCCCCACCACCAAAGACATTATTTGGGCGGATAACATAGTCCTGACCTGACCCACCTTAGGAATGTGGTATCCATCCATGAAGGCAGAAAGGAATCATTCCAAGCAAACCATTGAGGGTCGCAATGCAGATGAGAGTTTGTATTTTCCCCATGTTCTGTACGTGGCATCTAGAGTGTGTCAGATGGCTAGCAAGGAAATGTTAGCATTTTGGGATTTGAACATGGGGTCCATGACTCTGGCCTCGAGAGGTGGGCCTCCCTCTTTCCGTAGTTCTGTTAGCCTGACAATTTGGTATGCACCATAACAATGCTATCTTTAAGTGCACTGCCAGATAGTAATCCTCTAGGTCTGGCAGTGCTCTGCCCCCTGAGATTTTATCTGTTTGCATGATTAGGTGTTGAATGCAAGGTCTCTTCTGGTTTCACACATATTGACTTATACGTTTACACCAGGACTGGAACTGTTTCTTTGGTAAGTTAATGGGCAGACACTGAAAAAGGTACAGAAAACTGGGGAAGCACATTCATCGTTATGGACTGTATGCGCAAATACATTGGGAAATTAATGAGGGCCCACCTGGTTATGTCCTGTCGGAGCTGCGACGCATGGTCAATGAATCAAAGTTAACTGCAAATAGAGAGGGGTGAAGTGGCCTCAACTCGCTCTGCGGAGTGAAGATGAATTTGCAGAGTGCTCCGCAGTGCAAAGCGGAGTACTTTGCATTATAATGGATAACGCAAAGTCCATTGAAAACAATGACTTCACATTATTCCGCCTTCCCAAACCACTACTCCACCAACTGTAAGGTGAAGTGCATTGAAAACAATGTACTTTAACTCACTTCACCTTGTTTTTACGCTCCAAAAGTGAATTTTGCAGTGATTCATGGGATTTCAGGTCTCATGGGTTCTAGATTGTTCTGCACAGCCTCAGTTCGGGGTAGTGTGTGTAGGAAGCTGTAGGAGATGGTCTGCTCTGAGAGCTCTCTGTGCTTCAAACCTTCTAAAAGCTATTAAAAAAGCCTTTTTGACTAATATTTTTTTGGCTGAAACTTTAGTTCATCGATTGTAGGAAACCCTCCCGTGCTCATATCATCGAGTGTTTATTGTTTGTGTATGGCTTTTGAATGTGTACTGAGAGACAGTGGAAGAGTGCTTTGGGGGAAGGGCGTATCTGTGGTATAGGTAGATTAACTTGGTGAAAAAGACGGTTCTTTCTGTTTTGGTGATATTTTTGTTGTATAACTGTGTTAATGTACACAGTAATATTTTCAATAATTCTTGACATTTTTTGCTGATTGTTATGGTGCAGCAGTGCATAATTTTAGTTTGTTTAAAATATGTGGTTATATTGCTGAAGTTTTCAATTTGCTGCGCATTACTTAGCATTGTGTTTGTGTGTTACGTGTGTCATCAAATCAGACACCTTTTTTTGTGCCACATAGTCATTTCAGCAATGTGAACCTGCTATCCACTGCAGCTGCGTGATTTTTTTATACTTCTTTGTGGTATCTTCACTGGTACTAGTACTAGTGACTTTTATCAGTACACTGCCCCCGGGGCCGCCCCAACCAGCAAAGGTATTTTTTCCAGATTTAAATTTCTGATGGTCAGCACTAGTTGGGTGTTTTGCCTTTGCATCTGCATCTCTTCAGAGCGCAGCGCAATCTTAATCTGTCCGTGCATTTGCATCTCTTTAGGGCCCAGTCTCCATCTGTAACTTAAATCACAGTTGTTTCTTTGGCTTCCCTTCGGAGTACTGGACTGGTGTGGTGCATAATTCTGCATGAACATTGTCTCGTCGCATACCTACGTGATCACCCGCACTGCCAACAAACAGGTGTGTGCCCTATCAAGAGCCAGGACCTCCCTAGCTCAAAGGGCCTTCCCCTACCGAGCCCCATTATGGTACAGTGAACTCCCCCCGACTGTTACCTCCCTCCCTTCCCAAAATCGGACCCTTCAAGCTAGCCCTCACAGAGCATATTCTGTCCTCAAGAAGCTGCCAGTGTAGCAGCTAATTTTGTGTAACTGTGTATAATTGTATATAAATCGTAACATGTAACTTGCCTAACTGTTGATATGCTTGACAAAGTCATTTATGCCTCGACTGCCCTCTGTTACCTCTGACCAATAACTGATCCCTATGTTTCAGGGAACAGCTTAGCTAACAACCTGTATAGGCCGCATTTCTATATTACTGTCATGTAATGCTAATAATCTGCTTGTTGTCGTTATCACTCTTGTTTGTTTCTCATGGACGTGGAGCCTGTGGAAATGAGTCTTTGACTCAAAAGATTGTGATTCTGAATCTTCAAATAAATAAATATTCAATATGCGTTTTTAAGTCAGGCCCATCATCTTCAGGAGCCACTTGTGATACAAATCACGTAATTCATCATTACGGTCACAAATGCAGTCACAAATCATGGTTCACGATCACGTCACAATTTCATGAATCACAAAATAAATTTTTTTACTACTTAGTTGGATATATTGTAATCCTGTTTTGTAGCATCTCTCCAGGCTTCACCACCCCACCACTGCACTCATTAATAAGTGTTTTTAAGTTCGGGAGTTTCGTACTACAGCTCATTGGGGAAGTACAGCCATAGGCATTCGCGTTTCCATGCTGTTCCATATTGGTTATCTCACACCGAATTACATTTTTCATTATCACGGTCACAAATGCAGTCACAAATCACAATTCACAATCACGTCACGATTTCACGAATCACAAAATTAATTTTTTTACTAGTTACTTGGATGTATTGTAAGCCTGTTTTGTACTAGCATCTCTCCAGGCTTCACCACCCCGCCACTGTACTCATTAATAAGAGTTTTTAAATTGGGGAGTTTTATGATACAGGCTCGGCTCATCAGGGAAGTACAGCCATAGGCATTTGCGTTCCTTCCTGTACAGTATGCGAGTTACAGTACTGTAAGTAGTGGTGGGCGAAGTGGCCGCAATTCGGTCCGCAAGTGATCTGCAGAGTAACACGGAATCCGTGGAGTACTCTGCAGTGTGAAGCGGAGTACTTTGCTTCATAATGAGGAACACAAAGTCCACTGAAACCAATGACTGCATTATTCTGCCTTCCCCAAACCACTTCTCTACCAATTTTAAGGCGAAGTACATTGAACTCAATGTAATTCACCTCACTTTGCCTTGTAATTGAGCTTCAAATGAAATTCTGCAGTGATTCATGGGTTTCAAGGTCACATGGGCTCTAGATTGTTCTGCACAGCCTTAGTTCTGGCCTGGGTAGTGTGTGTATAGTGGTAGCTGGAGACAGTTTGCTCTGAGAGCTCTGCAATTCAAAACCTCTAAAAGCTGTTTAAAATGCCTTTTTGAGTCTTTTTTTTTTTTGCTCAAAATTTAGTACATCGATTGTAGGAAACCTTTCTGTGCTCATGTCATCAAGTGTTTATTATTGTTGTGTATGGATTTTGAATGTTAATTTAGAACAGTCAGTCTGTGTACTGTGAATTGTGCTTTGGGGTGTAGGTACATTAACTGGGAGAAAAATGCAGTCTTTCTGTTTTGGTGATATTTTTGCTGTATAACTGTGTTAATGTACACGCAGTAATATTTTCAGTAATTCTTGACTTTTTTTGCTGATTGTTGTGGTGCAGCAGTGTATAATTTGTCTGTTTAAAACATTTGGTTATATTACTAAAGGTTTTCAATTTGCTACACATTACTTGTAATGTGTGTGTGTGTGTGTGTGTGTGTGTGTGTGTGTGTGCGATGTGTGCGATGTGTGCCATTGAATCAGACACCTTTTATTGTGCCACAGAGTAATTGCAGCAGGATAAACCTGTTATCCACTGCACCTGCATGAATTTTTTATACTGCTTTGTGGTATCTTTACTGGTAGTGGTTTGTTACTGCTGTGCACTAATCCATCAACTGGCAAAAGGTATTCCTTTCCAGATTTGGATTTGTGACTTGTGAGCACTGGTTAGGTGATGTTGTGCCTTTCGTATGCATCCCTTGAGTGTGCAGCACAATCTTAATCTGTCTGTGCATTTGCAGTGCGCCATTAATTCTGGGAGACTGCATTTCTTGTTACACTCTCGTTTCTCTTCATCAGCACGGGAATTTTCTGGACACGACAGCAGCATTTCGTCAGCACTGGGGAATTTTCTGGACACAAGACAGTAGCATTTTGGGGATGCACATTAATGCTGGTGACTCTTGTGTGTGACGACCACTGCGCACTTGACTGAGTGCGCCATTAATTCTGGGAGACTTTGCATTTCTTGTTACGCTCTCATTTCACTTTGTCAGCTCAGCACTGGGGAGTTTTCTGGACATAAGACAGTAGCACTTTGGGGATGCACATTATTTCGGTGACTGTGTGGGTGGGGTGCTGCCAGTATTGTTGTCATTCTGCCTTACTTCACGTTTGGGTGGAATGACAGCATAAATAATAATAACAAAGTAGTGAGCCTTTCCTCACGGGCACTCCGTGTGGCGAAGTGCTAAGAAGCGCCCACTTCACGGTCACTTCGTCGACGGAATTTAAATTCGCTGCATCTTTAACTGCAAATAATGTAGTTAAATTTGGGGGAATTTGTGTCCCTAAATATTTGAGTTTTGTGGCATTCCAGTTAATGGGGAATAACTGCGGTATGGTGGGGGAGGGATGGTAATAAAAGTAGAGTACCTCCGTTTTTGTTTTGTTCAAAGCATAGCCGGCATGGAGGCTGAACTCTTTTATGAGAATCCAGACTCTTGGGGCTGACTCCTCAGGGTGGGATAGGTACAAGAGAACGTAATCAGCGCAAAGTGAGATCTTTTGGGTGGTGCCCCCAGCCTCAGTTCCTCCAGTTTGCACGTCATCGCTGATGGCCTTAGCCAGGGGCTCAATATAGAGAGCTAAAAGGATAGGTGACTGGGGACAACCCTGACGAGTGCCCCTGCCTAGGTTAAACAGATTAGAGATACTGCTGTTAACTCTTACATAAGCCTGTGGAGCGACGTATAAAGCCCTGACCCCATCTATAAAGGCCCTTGAGGAGACAGATGATCCAAGACAAGGAAGGGAAATTCCATGACACCTTGTCAAAGGCCTTCCCCACATCCAAACTCATTACATAGGCTGGTGTGTGGGTATGTTGTAATGTATTTATGATGTTGATTGTATAACGGACGTTGTTAGCAACAAAACCCATTTGATCCAAATTAATAATTTGGGGAAGTAAGGAATTAAGATGGCTAGCTATGATGGAAGTAAAGACTTTATAGTCCACGTTAAGGAGAGATATTGGGCATTAAGAGCCGCATTCTGTGGGGTCTTTAACAGCTTTGTGAAGAATTGTTATGGTGGCATAAGACGTCCTTCCTCCCAAATATTTCCGTAGACCTCTCTTAGAAGAGAGGCAGTTTCTTTTAAAAATACTTTGCAAAATTCCCCTCCAAAGCCGCCAGGGCATTGATCAGATTTAAGATTTTTTTTTTTGCTTAAATCTTTTATTAAGATTTTGTGCATGTAAAAACAGTTACAGACATTGTTAAAACACACATACTATGTGCAATTAAAACTCTAACAACTATTTACAAAGGTCCACATATACCACACAAATCATATTCTCTAGTCTATTACTATTAGTCTACAGCTTTCTACCAATTCATAAACTTGAATTTAAATTTATATGCCACATAATACCCTTCTTCTCTTTTGCTATTGGTCCCTCTGCACAGGTCTTAACTCCCAGTCTGTAAGATCAATGCTTCCTCCATGGTCAGTGTTACCAGAAAGGGGCTCCATATGGATATGAAGGTCTCTATTTTGCCTCTAATCTGATAAGACCTCTTTTCCATTGCCAAGATTTAAGATTTTTAATAGTGTCTATGATTTCCCTTTGGAATATTGGGCTATCAGGGACTGTCCCTGTTCTGGAGTCAAGGAGGGTAAATATAATGCCTGCAGAAATCTGCTTTTGCCTGGTGGCAGAGATTCAGGGAGAGGCTGATACAGTCTCCTGTAGTAGGAAACAAAAGCATCTGTGATCTAATCCCCTTTATGGAGCACTTGACCCATATCAGGGTGTTTAATTTTAGTGATGGTGGCTTTGGCGGCCTGCTGCTTAAGGCGAAAGGCCAAAAATTTGTTGTCCCTGGGCCTCCCTTCGTCTCAATCAGCCTTTCTTTCAGGCTGCCAGGGACACTCTCACCTCCCCTGAGAACCCCCGTCACCAACTCCCACCTCAGTTGCAGCCACTCTGCAGGGTAACCTGATGTTTCCCTTCAGCAGATGGGTCCTCTCCTTCTGGAGAGAATGTGCCTTTGCGGCTTACCTTTCTTGGCCCTGGGTGCTGCTGAGGTCAGTCCCGGCTGTCTGGGGGCTCCGTGGCAACGAAGATCTGGCCGGCCATCATCCGGTCAGTCAAGATGACATTTGCCCTGCTTTTCTTGGTCCATCTGCAGTGTTCCCGATCTCCACTGGGAGCCGCTACAGAGCAAGACAAACTCCCCAACGTTCACCAGGAGAGGAGAGCAGTCCTCCGGATGCTCAATCGTCTCCTTCCCCTGCCGACCCCTGACGTCCTGAGTCCATTCCCGAACCTGGGTCGCCGACGTGGCACGAGGTATAGCGTCCAGCGCCTCAACCCTCAGCACCACTGGGCCAGCGAAAATATTTTTTTTACTAAAAAAAGTTGCCATTTCATTTACTGGTTTCTCAGTTTACCTGTTTTACACACACAATAAGATATTCCAGGATATCGGTTATTTATGGATGACCACATTTCTAAGTGACAGAGGTACTCGGCGTCAATGCCTCAAGCCTTACAATGCATCGGGCCAGATATTAAAAAGTTGATGTCGGCACTAATGGGGTTTGCAGCCTTTTTTTGGGGGGGGGGCTATATTCAGAGGTCCCTATCGTACACACTAATACTGTCAGTGCCCAGGTGCTAACATAACATTGTGCACATGCAGGTGAGGGGTACCCTCCTGCATACAGGCACAGCAACATGTTCAAAGGTTTGCGATAGCAGTAAACTGCACCCAAAGTGGCATTGTTTATTGCCACCAAGACTTAACGCGGCACTAAGCCCAGGCCTCCACCCCACCGATGGTGGGACGACTGTACTGCAGCCACATGCACCTGATTGCGTGTCACGGCGAGGTTGCGGGCCAGGGTGGCCAGGAGCACTACCTACACCCGAGCACCCATCTCATGTGAGCGGACCCTATCCCTGGTGTCTAGCGGCACCCCCATCACCTGAAAATCTGGCCCCCATAATGGAAATATCTCTGGTGTCTAGTGGCATCCTCCCAAATGATCATCCGATAATATAAGGAGACATCCCTGGTGTTCACTGGCACTCCCACCCACGGAACACCTGTCCCATATACCGTAACTGTCCCTGGTGTATAGTGGCACCCCCCGCTTGCCAATTATCTATCCTGTGATGATGCAGATCTCCCTAGTATCTAGTGGCACCCCCCAAACCCCCTGATCACCCGTCCTGTTATAGTTACTGTCTCCCTGGCATGCTTGCTGTCAGCTCATACAACAGCTGGCTGAGGAGGTGAGAGTAGGCTGTGCCGATGCTGTATCGGGATTTCATGAACATCCCTGAGACCCTGGTAAGTGGAGGTGGATGGGTAGTGTACTGGGAGTGGGCAGGGCGGGTGGGGGCTGCTGGACTGCCAATGTTTGCTGGTCTGTTTGTCGATGGGCATTTGGGGTGTGAGGTTAGGGGTACCACTGGATACGAGGTGTAGCATATGGAACATGGGCCAGGTGGTGGTGGGGTGTTATTAGACACCAGGAAATAGCAACTATCATGGGATGGGTGATCGGGAGGGTGAGGGGTGCCACTAGACAATAAAGACATCTGCACTATCACAGGACAGGTGTTTGAGGGTGCCTCTAGATGCTGGGGATGACGTGTCAGTCATCAACAGGATAGGTGCTAAAGGACCACTGCTCACTATGCAGATGAGCCCATAATGGGCATGCGAATAGCCACTTAGTGCCTTGCTTGCCCAATGGGCTTATTTGCATGGTGTGGCTGAAAGTAGAGAATGTGGCTGCCGGTGCTCTCCGGTTGCTATTCTCAGTGGGATAGACAGCCTAGGTCAGTGTTGGAGAAGTGTGGTTTGACTTAGTGCTGCACCGACACGACAGATAATACGTTGGATAGTGCTGTTTGACTGAATATGGCAGCCTGTGAGCCTGGTACAAGCACGGTACAAACCTTTGCACTCATTTTTGAATATGTGGCCCCTGGTGTACAGGTAACACCTGACATGTCATATCCTGTTGTGTCTTATTTCTTACTTTTCTTTACCACAGTATTGTAAAAATGACATGTTGCTACATACAGTTTTAGCTCCATCAGGGACAATTCCTTTCTGTTTTTTTTTTTCAGTCTTTGGTAACCGGGTAAGGCCCACTAGGCACAAGAGCCTGTTTTCAGGGGCGACCTGGGAGCACTGGGTGGTTAAGTGACTTGCTCAGAGTCACACAGTGTGCAAGTGGAGGTTGTGAGAAGCAAACTCAGGTCTGGTGTGCTTGTTTTTCTGTTTATATTTTAAGGCTAAAAACAGGCATTTACAAGCGTCCCACATTAAAAAGCGTTCAACACCAGGAAATCCTTAAACATTTAATTTACAGTACAAAAACTGAATAAAGGGATGCTCCAGGAGAGAGCACTGCTTCTGTTAATGGCAATGCATGTAACTTGGAGACTGAAAGAATGGCACTCTCTCCTGACTGGTGGCTGTGTACTAATAAACTGCAAGGAAAATGAAAAAGGTGCTGACTTTTTCTAGGCATGGTAGATCTGTGCAAAACACGCCTAAAAATGCAGTGCACAGTCCTCAGGATCACAGACTGCATTGCAAGATTTATCCAGTTGGGTGTTCAGAAGGACAGTAGGCTGCATTGTAGGCGTGTTGTGCAGAATTCTACCACACCTGGAATAAAGTAAGCACCTTTCTCTATTTCTTTCTGCTGTGTTAGTGACTAGTCACTGGTCGGGAGTGAGAGCCATTCCCTTGGTTTTTGAATACAATTACATAGAGAATAATGGATGGGGAAGTGTGTGATATGAGAATTCAATGCACCCCTTGGTGTGGGATGTAAGCAATAAGACACGACAGGGTGTGCATGGAACAGATTTTACTGCACGGCTAGGGGCGTAATGAGGCACGAGGCCTTGGCCGAGTGCCTTTAGCCCCTGGCGTGCAGTGAAATCTGTTCCATGCACTCACCTGGAGTTTCTTATTGCACTTATAAAATGGGCTCCTGTTTTAAAAACTTTTTACATTTGGGAAAAGCATGTTTATATGTAGAAACAATAGATTTACTTGTGTGCATTTATGATCAAATAGTCCTTCCACTCAGAACAAATGATGTCACTGATGATGTCATTGTATTGCCTACCTTCTTCTTCCTGTTTTTTTCTGTTTTTCCCCACATTCAAGATATAGAATGTTTATCATAGAATGTTTACCATGGAATACATGGATTCAAAATTCTGCTCAGTTCCATTGGCAGAATGTTTTTCTGCTAACACTCTGTATGCATAGACAACAAAGGCCTTTGTTACAGCCAGAGCCTCAGTTATCTCCCTGTCAGGACAAGAAGAAGAGAGTTACCTGATGAGCAGGTAAAGATAGAAGGGGATTTTTCACTGTAAGCAAAGAAACAGTTGTAGTGAAAACTATAAACAATACTTATTGTTTCTAATTTGTTCATGTGTGTAAGGAAAGTGTGATAATCAAGGAAACTACCATAAATTAATTTGTTTTATATTTTATTTAAGGTAGTTTTATTTTTAGGGCCCAGATGAAGTTTTTTTTTACAGTGTAAAGGTAGCAGCCATGTTTGTGGTGGAAGATCAGTTCTGGCTGTAGGGGGCTAACTGAAATGCCTGTGTTCCAAATGCCCATTGATCTGGTTTCCAGACTCTTCACAGTCCTTTTTTTTAGCCATGTGTAAACCATATTTTACACATAAATAACAGCCAATCAGATTCCATGATTTTACCCTGCCATTTTATAAGCTTTGATAAACCCCAAGGGCGAAGCCCGAGGGGTTTATGTAGCATCCCACACCTCAGGGTGCATTAAATTCAATTTTAGATACTTCCCCATCCTTTATTTTATATAATTGCTGGTGAGCAGTTTTTTCCAGCGTCACTCATGACCGTCTGTGTCACACAGACACTTGGGCAGATAGTTATAGGCAGAGTGTCTCACTCAGTCTATCACAAACACACACACACACACACACACACACACACTTTCTCTCCCTCAGTTTCCAGAGTTAGAATTTTTTATTTATTTTTTTCTGCTGCATTTTGAACTTGCGAGCGCGCTTACTTTGGACAGCAACCCATCAGCCACGGACCCCTTCCCACTCGTATGCTGCATCCCCTTAGGCTGGCGAACATCAGGATCAACCAGATATTGCTCTTTTTTAATATTTTACAGGTAGGAGCAACCAGGCATATATAAAAATTATGAGGACGGCATAAAACATTAGGAGGTGAGGACTATTGTTGTGGTGGCTCCTCGCTAACAGAGATTGGGAGCCGCCATGTTTAACAGAGTGTTCAGCCTGCCCACACACAGTACAACAGCCAATGAGGGAAGCGCTCAGTTTTGATGGACATAGCGCGTGTTCGCTGTAATAACCCGCAGGTTGTTATGGCGAATATCAACTGGCAGAGCCCATAAAAAAAAAATTGCTCGCCAGTAATTATGAGAGGATAGCTACCCCATCACCCATATAGTTGCACATGTGTGCACTAATGCATGACAGTGTGATTATGGGTCAGTAATCACACGTCTTGAGTGTGTTGCCAGGCATGAGGTGCTCATGCGGAGTGTCTTTGAGCACACAAGAGAGACGTGATTTATTACCATAACACTACATCCCTGAAGTGCCTTATTACACTTACAAAATTAGTAAAAAAATAAAATCAATCTAAAGAAAAAAACACTGACTAATAAAGAAAAGAAAAAAAGAAGTTTATTTTAACTAAAAAAAAAAGTAGTCCCCTGACGAATTAGCCATCTGCTCCCCACCATCCTGCAGGAACTAACTGACGTGCTCACATCTGCTTGGATCAGAGCCGACACCATCCCCCATAATCGGTTAGGACAAGGTACAGGAGTAGGGCAGACTCTCAGAAGAATCCACCAGTTTGGGGCAGCAGTAGCAGTATCGCAGACTTAAAATGTGCTGCCGACATCGGCCAGCAACAACACAAACCTGGGGAGATGCAGGATAACAGTAAGATCCTTTTTGCATTTTAAATGCACCGCTGTCCTTTAATGTTTGACTGGAGGGGTATATGAATATTTTAGGAAGTATTCATGTGAGTTGGCTGGCTGGCTTTGTGGGCTGATAATTACACAGATTGGACTGCTTTTCAGCAGGCTAGATTTTTCATGCACATTTTATAATGAGGGTTGTAACATGGCTAAAATAAGAGAAGAGAAATCAAGGAAGAGGATTGGCAGAACAGCATCAGGTGGTAAAAGAGCAACATGGTATTATGGCACGATAATGCCGTGTTGCAGTAGAACACTCAGAGCAATAATGCTGTGTTGAGCTCGGGAACGCGCTCACAAAGGGATCGGTGTCATGTGCTGACTGGAGGCACGTCGGCCAATAGGTGGCACGACTAAGAGAGAGCAGAAAAGCGAAGTGACAGACCCAGCACAGATAGTGCAGGGAGCACTGTGTTGCACCATGGTGTTAGCGGTAAGCAGGAGACATATTAGTAAAACAAGGGGTAATTGTGTCTCTCACCGATACACTCAGTAGGGACGGGAGAACTGGGAGCAGGAAAGAATAGGGCATCAGAAAGGACAAGTTGGTCGCGGCGGCGGAGAGAGGCGAGTAGAAGGTCAATTAGATATCAGATGGGGTGCTCTGTAGTGTGTGGACTAGTAAATGGCTGCACGGTTGTGCACAAGAGTGGCTGTCAGTTGAAGGCTGAGTCAATATTTTGATCTATGGATGCGGGATTCACTGAGGTAAATATAGATAAGGTGGAAAGAGAGGAGAAGTAATGGTACTGTCTAAAAGCACCACCTATAGGTCAGAATAATGATTCAGAGTTCCTCGAAAAGGCGCTGTTCCTGTTAGTGGTGTAATAGGGAAGGCCTCGAGAAATGACAGAGCAGGAGACATGTACCTGAGGTGAAAGAATGGATTGCACTGGGCGAGGAGGCAGGCGATGCCGAAAGTGATAGTGAGAGCAGAATTGCGGTGGAAAAGAATGTCGCGAGCAAACACAGGAGTGCGGAAAGGAGCAAAACTTGCTGAGGTCGTCAAAGTGCCACCAGTACGTCAGAATACGCAGTGCTGGCGGTTAGACAAATGATAAAACAGTGGTGTCAGTGTAGCACGATAGCAAAATATGTAGTGAACAGACTCTGCCCAGAATCCAGCACGGGATGAGTCTCAGATGAAAACAGACGAAGAGCAGTATAGTACCCAAGTAGAACTGGGAACATTTTCGGGTCCAGTATTAATGTTTCGGTAGATTGATAGTGAGAGTAAATGTGAAATGTGCCAGAAATTGGTAGACACAACATTACTGGATGTGTGCCGTCCAACGTGCACGCTTACAGTTAGATACAGATGTAACCCCCCTGCAAATGGGGGTTCCCAAAAGACTTCCAGGAGCTTGCTTGAATGCTCCAAGCCTGAATGGTGTTTGGCGTTTAAGCCATTTATCAGTGAGTGTTTTTAGAACCTCTGGTACTGTCTCTTTAAGAGCTGTCTGCTTGCAGACATAATTAGTTTGTATGGGGGACTGTGTGTTTCTTTGATTGAGTACCACTCAAGCTGCTGCCAATTCACCCCATTTTGCAGTCACTAGGAGTGCAAAGGAACCTGTCTGAAAGATGTAACTGATTGCCAGAAATCATTTACAGTAATAATAAAATTACAGTTTGTCTAACCTGCTTTCTTTGCAGTCAGAACTGTCTGCCTAGTTCCCATTCTGGTTTTGAACTGCTGAACTGGACCAATCAGTGTGGGGTAAACTAGCTCTAAAATGATGCCTTGGACGAATCAGAACTTGGGACTCATAATCTGAGCCAGCCACAAGAGGATTGTATGGGCAGTGACTCGGGAGATGTAGTTTAGACTTCAGTGCCTTTTTGGACCAACAGCAGCAGTCTATTGTGAGTGACAGCCAATCCAGTCAAGAACTGGGAGGAACTCAAAGGAAGTGCCCGTTTTTGTCTGTTGGGAGTTTCAGTTTGAGATCTGAAAGTGAAGGGAAAGAAACCCTGTGCTTTTCAGTGTGCAGTTTTAGTCAAAAAACGTGTGAAGGCCCAGAGTTCCGTCTGCAGCTTGTGTAACAGCTTGTTAGGACTGAATCCGTCCTGTGAAAAGAATCAAAGGATCTCTGAAGAGTAGAAACCAGGCTCACCCTGTAGAAGACTGGAAGAATTGCTGAAAATTGCACTCGGTCTGTCAGGAACTGAATCTGCTGTGTGTTCTCCCGGTATTGTGCAGTAATTGCGATCGGGATACAGATGCGGCCTGCCTGGTATAGTACTTTCTTTATATGGATGTGTGAAGAGGTTTGTGTACCTCAAGTGAGCCCGCTGACATTGAAGGACCCTATCTTATTTGGAGGTCGTGAGTACTAATTCAGGGTCGCCCCTGTTGAATTGCCACATTAAATCCAAATGGAATTACTGTACTGCTGACTGTTTAATTCTCCTTTCTCTGTGTGAAAGGGCCCCACCAGCTGCCACGGTTTGGACTAGCCACTAGGGCTTGGGTACCCAGGGACAGTAACTGATAGGGATAGGCCTGTGCACAGAGCCATAGGTAGATTATTAGAGTGATAAGCTAATTAACCTGATTTCCCTGTCCTTGTTATATCCCCCTAAATAAATCAGAGCTGCTTGTTTCAGCAAAGTTATACTGCCTGAGGTATTTGTTATGTTAAAGTACTGTACTGTGATTGTTGCACTGTATCTCATTTCACAGGAGGTCCCAGTGCCGGAACCAGACCTGGGGGTAAGTGTATACTGTGAAGGTAATTCTGATATATTGTGTGGGCCACTAGTGGGAAGAAAGGGGGTTGCAGTGTCCCAGGGCTGTGACCAAGTTAGTTTAACTATTGCAAACCCTGACCTCTGGGTGGAGGCACCCGCCATTGGATCCAGGCCCTCAACCTGTTAGTGGCAAATCAGGCAGGGGTAGTAGCCCTGGGATAGCGCCATCTAGGGGTTACATCTTGGAGGCTCACCGCTGGGATTGTGTGTCCTCTAGTGGCCATATTTACGAACCACTGTTAAAAAAAAATGGGTACCCGACAGAAGTGGCTGTGCACCGCTGGTGGAGTGGTGTACTGGGGAGGAGATCGACCCCAAAATGCTATGCTTATCCTGGACATCCCCTGGGTATCAATACGACACTGTGCAGGAGTACTTTCCAAGGTGGAAGGTTTACAAACCCTGTGGTGGTGGGTCGGCATGCTAATCTGCTCACCCACACTTTCCTGGCCCTAGTAGAGTTTAAGGATCCCATAGATAGCTCCAAAGTGCCACAGACCATTACCCCAGAGGGAGCCCTCACTGCTTGGAGAGTGATAACTAGGACAGTAAAGACCCAGGGGGAATCAGCCCCACCACTATCTGAAACTTTTGAGGAGAAATTTGCTGAATGGTTGCTGGGAGAGGGGAAAACTGTGGAGGACTTGAAGAAACTATTCTTGCCACCTGGGGGTGTTCCTCCCCCAACACCCTCTCCTGCTCCAGTGCCCGTAATGGTGGCTGAACCAATGCAGACTCCTATTTCTGCACCTGCCATTAGTCACGACTCTTACCGAAGGTTGAGGATCTTCTCTGGCACCCTCCCAACCCCCCAAGGGGAGGATGACTGGGAGACCTGGATAGACTATGTTGCCCCCCAAGTGCTAGAATGGCAATGCTCGGAAGGCGAAAAGCGAAAGAGGGTTAGTGAGAGCCTCCGAGGTCCTGCCCTGGCTACCATCCGTGCTAAACGGGCCAGTAACCCTGAAGCGACTGCACAGGCCTATCTTGAGGCCTTGGAGAATGTGTATGGGAGCCCAGATTCTGATGAGGACCTATGGTGGAGAGTAAGAAATGCACAACAGTACCAAGGGGAGTTGTTGTCTGTGTATGTCTCTCGGCTGGAAAAATTGTTGCAAGAATGCCTCAGAAAAGGTAGTTTGCCAGCGATTGAACTAGACCGAACCAGACTGGACAGAATCTTAAGTCTGCCCCTTCTCAGAACTGCTGTTGCTTCAGTTACGCCTGGCAAATCGACTGGAATCCCCACCTCCTATGATGAGTTAATGAGAGAAATTGAGGAGTTGAGAAAAGGCGACCTCGGGAGGTACCTGCACCAACAGCTGTGCTACGACCAGTGACTGAGGTGACCCATCAATGAAGTTCAGGGCAGAGGTTGACAGTCAATGAGTGCTCTGACAAGGAAAAGATATGCCACAATGGGGCTAACTGTTGAGAGAGATCCGAATTCAAAACAGTCCCTTTATGAAGGCCACGCCTGCAAGTACGGGCCCTGACCTATATCCGACTGCATCTGTTATGGGGTGGGGTACCCACCCATGTATCTCCTGCTGATAACAGCTCCAAACTCAATTCCTTGACCATGGAAGTGCAGAAACTGACGAGATGTCTCCAAATGCTTATCACGCCGCAGACAGAGATGGCACCCAGGTTTCCAGTTAGTAATACCCCGCCCTGGCTCCCAGTGTGGCGCCTCGGCCAGCTCAAACTCCAGAAAGTATGTTTTGCTATAATTGTGGGAAAGATGGGCACATGAAAAGGAATGCCAGTCCCAAAAGACACTGACAAAGTTGCATATAGGCTACAAGGAGAGCTTCGAGAAGAAATCAGTGGTTAGAGGTGCACGACATGATCCCAGTGAGGGCACCAAAATGCTAATTCACGTCCTTTTGTGGCAAGGTCAGCTGCCCAGGCCCCCACTACCGCCTCTCCAGACTGGTCCAGAATAGTGGGTCCCTCCATGGAGACCACTGTAAAGGTGAATGGAGTGTCTACAAGAGCTGTATTAGACAGTGGCTCCCAAGTGACAATTATGTTCCAGGATTGGTATCAGAAGCATTTGTCAGAGTACCCTTACAACCATTAGAAGGACTGCATGTATGGGGGTTAAGTAGAAGGCCTACCCTATTCGGGTATATCCGAATTTGGCTGTCTTTCCCCACCTCCGTGGCTGGAGTGGCCGAACAAGTAGAGACCCTAGCCTTAGTGTGTCCCCCACTGGACTGTATGATGGTGTCCCTTGTTGATTGGAACAAATGCTCATATGTTCGGAAGGCTGGCACAGTTGTGTTATGAAAAACAGGGGTCAAAGACTAGTAGAGCTTTAAGAGTTCCGGCTTTAATTAAGAAGGCCTATGAGGCACAGAGATGCTGAAAAACAGAACCAGAGGAACCGGTCGGAATTGTATGGAAGAAGGATCCTGAGTCTCTGATCCTGGCGCCAAATGCCCAGTGTACCTTACAGGAGAGGTCCGATCAGAAAGGATGTTAAGAATAAAATATTAATGTTGGATGCACCAGGCGATGGAAAATTGCCAGAGGGACTGCTGGTCAAGCTTAGTATTTTGCCCGCTAGAGCCCATGCTTATGCCAGAAGGGTAATGGTCCAAGTTCATAATGTGTCTGAAAGAGACATTCGAGTAAACAGAGGTTGCATCCTGGCTAATGTGCATTGTGCAGACACTGCAGTGCTACCCAGCAGCAAGAGTTCAAGGAAGAATGACAGAGTAACGCCTGACTTGTTTGATTTCGGCGACTCCGCTGCCAGCTGAATGGAAAGTGAGGATCAGTGAGAAGCTTGCCCAGAGAGACCAGGTGTTTTCTTTAAAGGAATGGGATGTAGGATGCGCAAGGAGCTGAGCACAATATCCGCTGCATGACGAAAGACCATTTCGTGAGAGGTCTCGGCGCCTGGCACCTGCTGACATAGATGATGTGAGACGCATCTGCAAGAGATGTTAGCTGCTGGTGTAATACAAGAACCAGAAGCCCTTATGCTTCCCCCATTGTGGTAGTGAGGAAAAGAATGGAACAGTAAGGATGTGTGGATTATCGACCTTAAACCGCGGACTATCCCTGATCAGTACACAATGCCCCGCATTCAGGATGCTTTGGACTGCCTAAACGGGAGCAAGGTGGTTCTCTGTGCTGGATCTCCGCAGTGGGTACTACCAGATCCCGATGGCCCCAGAGGACCGTGAGAAGACGGCCTTTATCTGTCCGCTTGGCTTTATGAATTCATGAGGATGCCTCAAGGGATTTCAGGTGCCCCAGCCACTTTTCAACGATTGATGGAGCGTGCAGTGGGGACATGAACTTACTAGAGTGCCTGGTATACCTAGATGATGTTATTGTGTTTGGCAGCTCACTGGAGGAACATGAGAGCAGATTATTTAAGGTATTGGACCGACTGGAGGACTTTGGCCTTAAACTGTCCATTGATAAGTGTCAATTCTTTCAAACATCAGTAAAGTATGTGGGACACATAGTATCCACCGAGGAATAGAGACCGACCCAAGTAAAGTTGAGGCCTTGACCACCTGGCCACAGCCCAAAAATCTAAAAGAACTGCAAAGATTCCTGGGATTCTGTGGTTATTATCGGCGCTCATCAAGGACTATTCAAGAGTGATCCGCCTTTACTTAACCTTACTCAAGGGTATCCCCAACCCACAAAAATACCAAAAGTCAGCGCCCTCAAGACTGAAAGAGTGTATTTTCATCCGATGAAGTATTTGGGGCCCGCTGGACTCTGATTGTGAGACTGCTTTTCATGAGATCATATATCAACTTACCCATGCTCCAGTGCTGGCCTATGCCGATCCAAGAAAACCTTACGTCCTGCACACTGATGCTAGCTTGCAAGGGTTGGGGCTGTGTTGTACCAAGAGCACGAGAATGGCCTGAGACCAGTGGCCTTTGCCAGTAGAAGCCTGACCCCATCCGAAAAGAACTATCCTGTACATAAGTTAGAGTTCCTAGCTTTGAAGTGGGCTATTGTTGACCAATTCCATGAGTACTTGTATGGGGCTAAAATACTAGTAAAAACTGACAATAATCCTTTGACCTATGTGCAGACCTCAGCTAAGTTGGATGCCACTGGCCATAGGTGGCTTTCTGCATTATCTACATATGACTATGCTCTCGAATACCGAGCAGGTCTGAACCACATAGATGCTGATGCTCTCTCCCGGAGGCCTGTTCCCCAGAATGATTGGGTCCGATTGGCAGAACCTGACATTCGGCACTCTGCCGGAAGTTTGACAGGGAGGAACAAATGTCCACGGACGCAGTGGACTGCATGGTGGATTGCTTGGGACCCTCTGAGAATTGCATACCTGCTGCTTATTGCCACTTTTCTGCAATAGACATTGGTGCACTGCCTCAGCTGGACAATGACAGTATTCGGCGGGCTCAATCCCGCGATCCCATGATCAAAGCAGCTTTAGAAGCCCTCTATGCAGGAAAAGATGTGTCCAAATTACGCTCCACTGATTTGAGAACTGCACTGTTATACAAAGAAGGTCCTAAGTTGAAACTGATCAATAAACTGTTATACAGAGAAACAGTAGACAGAGGGGGACAAGTAGACAAACAACAACTAGTGCTGCCCACTGCCTTTCGAGACTCAGTACTGAGGTCCTTGCACAACCACATGGGGCACCTTGGTATAGACAGAACACTTGACTTGGTGAGATCCAGATTCTATTGGCCTAAGATGGGGCTGATGTGGAGCAACACATTCGAACTTGTAGTCGCTGCTACAGAGGAAAGCTTTGCCCAGAGGGCTGCCCCTTGTTAACATCACCACCAGTGCACCCATGGAGCTGGTCTGTATTGATTTTCTGAGTTTGGAGTCAGATCAAAGAAATATCAGTAATGTGCTGGTGGTCACTGACCATTTCACGAGATATGCCCAAGCTTTCCCACCAAAGACCAGAAAGCATCCACTGTAGCCAAAGTACTTGTAGAAAACTTTTTGTTCACTATGGGCTCCACAAAGAATCCATTCTGATCAAGGGAGAGACTTTGAGAGTCGCCTGATCAAAGAGATGCTTTCTCTGTGGGGAGTGCGAAAGTCCAGAACCACTCTTACCACCCCCAGGGGACCCACAGCCTGAACGTTTCAACCGCACTTTGCTAGATATGCTAGGCACCCTGCACCCAAAGGACAAGCCTAGATGGAGCCAACAAATTAGCACCCTGGTACATGCTTATAACTGCACCAAAAGTGATGCCACTGGATTCTCCCCACCGCCTGATGTTTGGAAGAGAAGCTCGACTACCAGTAGATGTGTGTTTTGGGGTCTCTCCTGATGGGGTTCAAGCTGACAACTATTTACAGTATGTGCAAAGTTAAAGGCCCAGCTAACTCATGCGTACCAACTGGCTCAAACCATGGCTGCCAAAAGAAATCTGGCCAACAAAGAAAGGTATGATAAAAAGGTGAAAGCACAGGAACTCCAGGAGGGAGATCGGGTATTGCTAAGAAATCTGGGACTGCATGGCAAACACAAGATTGCTGACAGATGGCACCATCTCCCTCACATTGTAGTGGGCAAACTAGATGATCTGCCAGTGTACAAAGTAAGGCCTGAGAACAATTCAAAAGATGTAAAAACAATGCATAGAAATCATTTACTGCCCATTGGACAAATCCTGATTGAGTCTGAGCCCCTAGAAGATGCCCCCTCTGGACCAGTGACTAGAGCTGCTGCTAAGAAAAGATCAAGAAAGTCTGCACCTACAGAAGCAAAGTTAAAGTGTTCCCTCCACAAGTCCCAGTTGAGCATGACTGTCAGTCCATATCGGAAGAAAGTGAGAGTGACTTTGAATACTATCCTTCTTACGAACTGAGTCAATTGTTTCGGGCAATCCCTAGTCAATACTGGAGACAAAGCTGGGCCTTCTGGACTGTCTAAGCCCCCAGCTTCATCCCTGGAGCCAATGCTCCCAGAAAGTGAAGTGCAAAGCATCAGATCAGATGAAATGGAATCATTGTGCATGGTTGAACTGTTTGAGCTTAGGAGGAAATGATAGATTGGGGCAGACTGGTGATACACCAACAAGAAGAGTATTTTGAGTGCCCTGACAGTCCACTGCCAGTGTCCTGAAAGCTCTCCATGCGAGCCAAATGTTGTGGACTCAGAAACTGTAACTCCTGGAGCTGAAAGTGCCCCAAGTTCTAGCCTCTACCCCCATGGAGACTCCTGACAAGTGAGAACAATGCTGAAAATGAGGCTCAGGTGAGAGACTGTAACAGCTCCCCTAGAAAGACTGGTCGAGCTGTAAAGCCTGTGGTGCACCTCAGTTATGATTCCCTGGGAGGCCTGTGGACTTGCTCTCAATGTTGTCCATAAAGGAGTGTATGTCCCTCAGCTCATTGCCCAAACTGAGCGTCTAGTGCTAACTCCAAGTTACTTGTGTTGCCCTCTAAGTATGGTGCCCTTGCCCCATCCAGCCCAAGGTAACTGATAGGAAGGGCCCTCTCTTCAGGTTTCATGTACAAGAGGTAATAACTTGAGTTATGGTACAATGTGTATGTAATATGTAAAGAGTGACGTACTGCAATGTTTCAGAAATGTGTTCTTGGTAAAATGATATATTGACTGATGATTACATGTGTGAGCCTAATGCAAATGTATATGGTTGCAGTTGAAACTTATGGGGGTACTTGCTTGACGCGGACGTCAAGCTTTTCCCAGGCCAGGAAGGGTGTAACCCCCCTGCAAATGGGGGTTCCCAAAAGACTTCCAGGAGCTTGCTTGAATGCTCCAAGCCTGAATGGTGTTTGGCGTTTAAGCCATTTATCAGTGAGTGTTTTTAGAACCTCTGGTACTGTCTCTTTAAGAGCTGTCTGCTTGCAGACATAATTAGTTTGTATGGGGGACTGTGTGTTTCTTTGATTGAGTACCACTCAAGCTGCTGCCAATTCACCCCATTTTGCAGTCACTAGAGTGCAAAGGAACCTGTCTGAAAGATGTAACTGATTGCCAGAAATCATTTACAGTAATAATAAAATTACAGTTTGTCTAACCTGCTTTCTTTGCAGTCAGAACTGTCTCTAGTTCCCATTCTGGTTTTGAACTGCTGAACTGGACCAATCAGTGTGGGGTAAACTAGCTCTAAATGATGCCTTGACGAATCAGAACTTGGGACTCATAATCTGAGCCAGCCACAAGAGGATTGTATGGGCAGTGACTTGGGAGATGTAGTTTAGACTTCAGTGCCTTTTGGACCAACAGCAGCAGTCTATTGTGAGTGACAGCCAATCCAGTCAAGAACTGGGAGGAACTCAAAGGAAGTGCCCGGTTTTGTCTGTTGGGAGTTTCAGTTTGAGATCTGAAAGTGAAGGAAAGAAACCCTGTGCTTTTCAGTGTGCAGTTTTAGTCAAAAACGTGTAAGGCCCAGAGTTCCGGTCTGCAGCTTGTGTAACAGCTTGTTAGGACTGAATCATTCCTGTGAAAAGAATCAAAGGATCTCTGAAGAGTAGAAACCAGGCTCACCCTGTAGAAGACTGGAAGAATTGCTGAAAATTGCACTCGGTCTGTCAGGAACTGAATCTGCTGTGTGTTCTCCCGGTATTGTGCAGTAATTGCGATCGATACAGATGCAGCCTGCCTGGTATAGTGCTTTTTTATATGGATGTGAAGAGGTTTGTGTACTCAAGTGAGCCCTGCTGACATTGAAGGACCCTATCTTATTTGGAGGTCGTGAGTACTAATTCAGGTCGCTCCTGTTGAATTGCCACATTAAATCCAAATGGAATTACTGTACTGCTGACTGTTTAATTCTCCTTTTCTGTGTGAAAGGGCCCCTACCAGCTGCCACGGTTTGGACTAGCCACTAGGGCTTGGGTACCCAGGGACAGTAACTGATAGGAATGGCCTGTGCACAAGAGCCATAAATGATTATTAGAGTGATAAGCTAATTAACCTGATTTCCCTGTCCTTGTTATATCCCTCAAATAAATCAGAGCTGCTTGTTTCAGCAAAGTTATACTGCCTGAGGTATTTGTCATGTTAAAGTACTGTACTGTGATTGTTGCACTGTATCTCATTTCACAGGAGGTCCCAGTGCCGGAACCAGACCTGGGGGTAAGTGTATACTGTGAAGGTAATTCTGATATATTGTGTGGGCCACTAGTGGGAAGAAAGGGGGGTTGCAGTGTCCCAGAGGGCTGTGACCAAGTTAGTTTAACTATTGCAAACCCTGACCTCTGGGTGGAGGCACCCGCCATTGGATCCAGGCCCCTCAACCTGTTAGTGGCAAATCAGGCAGGGGTAGTAGCCCCTGGGATAGCGCCATCTAGGGGTTACACAGACTTGAAAAGTAAGAAAGCTGAAGCAGAATTTTGGAAGTGAAGTAAGTAGCTGTGCTAATTTGTGTTGAATATGAAGTAAAAAGAGGATGTAACTGATACCTTGCACTTGCCATGTTACAAGCGCCAGTAATCCACTCGAAGGTGGCATCTAATGGGAATTATAGCATGGTTGTGGTGGATTTGTGGAAACATGAGGCATAGCGGCCCCAACCATGCATTAACCCATTAGATGCCACTTGGCCGTGGATTAATGCTTACGTGTACCATAATAGCAAAACCCACCAAGTGTAATTATACAAGTCAGTGACACACTGTAACCTAAATGGCTGGATGGCAATCATAAAGTTATCTGGTAACTATGAAGAATATGCCATCTTTTGTTGGCAAAAGACCAACCCAGTAAGTGATTTTTCCCACCCAGGGTATAAGTAGGACCTTTTTCTTATTGTAAGAGCCAGTACTTTCCTTGGTTGTATTTACACACAAGTTGTTGTAATACTTCATCATTTTCATTTTTATTTTTGAACTTACTGGCTAATGAGCAAAGTGCTTGTTTTCACAGGCGACAAGTATGAGGATACAGAATAAAAATAAAAACAATGAATACAATATACAAACATAGTTGCAAAAACACAGTACTCACAAATGAACTTTAAATACATGAGCATTTATTCTTTCCAAAGAGCCCTTGTTTAAGTCTGATTTTAGAAGATTTGATCATTGTATAATTGACAGTACCATTAGGTAGGGAATTGTAAAAGGTGGGAGCCCTAAATAACACATTTTGTCCAGTTGAATTTTTGAAAGAAGGAATTTTAAAATCATACTTGCATTGTGACCTTGTTCCCCGAGTATTCATGGCCCAGGGGAACAATGACATAACTGTCTGAAGAAGCTGTCCAGTAATTCCCTTACGGAGCATGGAACCCAGTCTTAGATTGCATCTGTTTTCAAGCAAAAGGTGGCCTGCTGTTTTATACAAGGTACAATGATTGGTTCTCCTCAGGAGGTTAGTGATAAACTGAAGGTCATTGTTGTAAGTTACTTTCAGTTGAGGCAAAACTCTGTCACTGGTTGCAGAATAGACAGTAAGCCCATAGTCCAGTACACTGAGTAGCAGATTCAGTTTGGTGATCTGCCACCTATTGACTTTTGTCTTACTGGTTTATATCCCAGAACCTATACTGACTAGATAGAGGTTTATATCCTAGACCCTATACTGACGAGATAGAGGTTTATATCCTAGATCCTGTACTGACTAGATAGATAGAGGTTTATATCCTAGATAACGTATGGAGACAGTCAATTAACCTGTGTTTTCTGCAGTCTAACAACCTGATAATCCCATCAATATGACGTCAGCATGCTGTAAACCTTGCATTGGGACGTCATATCGATGGGATTACAGAGTAGAACACCACACGTGGTGACAGTTCCAAACATGGAATGCTAATCTGTTAGCGTTCAAAAAGTCAGCAGTCCCACTCATTTAGTCCCTGAACCGCTACAGCACACATCGCGATGGACAGCAGTACAGTCCCCCCCAGTCAGACAGACAGGCTGGCTTTCATAGACGAGCAGGAGAATATACGTGCGCTAAAGAAAACCTCGTAATCTCCCCAGGCCTACCTAAAAGTTTGTGCTGCTCCCACAAGCTCCACGTCTGATGAACCACGCACAGCAAGAGGTGAAGTCGCAGACAACTACGTCGCGCACAGCCACATGACAAAAATGGGCCAACCACAAATATGCTGGATGCAGCTCAGATTTATGTTAACCCTTTAGCAGTGTAATTAGTAATTTTTAAATAAAAACAAATGTCACGCTTTCATCTGTTGGCATGACTGTATTGTTGAGAGTCCATGAAATAAACGGCATGGTAAGTTTTAACCTTTTGTTAATCTGAACGCTGTGACTTATTTCTGTTTTTTTTTTTTAAAAGATGCACACTCCATACGCTATAAAGAACAATGCCTAAGAAGTGGTTGTTAACTACGGAGGTAATCACCTCTCACGGTTGCCAAGACAACTGTAAACCTCTTGAGCTGCGCTCTCGAGGTTTACTTGGTTGTCCTGGCAACCACTCTAGGTGATTACAGCGTGGTTAACAGCCACTTCTTAGGGATTATCCTCTATATCCTCTGCTGACTAGTTAGATAGAGGTTTATATCCTAGATCTTGTACTAAGATAGTTGGATGGATGGACAGACAGACAGACAAATTGAATGAATGAATTTCAGCTTTAGCTATACGAGTATAGTAGGTACAACTGAAGGTGAGGTGGAGGTGTAATACTGTGCAAATGTGCGCATTCAGTAATACCCTGATAAAGACATACCCCCTAAAATAAAGTATAAAACCAAAGGCTGATGTTCAGAAATTAACATTCCCTCCACCTTTGTAAGAAGCAGCTCTGGGGAAAACAATGAATTTGAAAGAAATGAAAAACTAGATGGAGTGTCATCCATCCTACACACCTGATTACCCGCTGCTGTGGGAGAAACATAGTGATTTACTGCCTTGAGCATGCATTGTAGGGTATTATATTCTACAGATGCAATATGATAGGCTAGCTAGTAGCAGTCATTTTCAAAGAGCAGGTTATCAACTAAAATAAAAAGACCAGGAATGACTGCATTTGCAGCAGCTGTATGTAACATGTAATGCTTTCAAGTAATTTTTGCTTTCTTCCCTTTTTGACCTACTAAATATTTCAGCTAACGCAGTATGTATTTCACTGCGTCTTTCAGAAAGCATCTGACTGTCCCCAGCTGACCTCTCCGTTGCTTTGTCTATGCCATCACAATCTATAGTTCAGTGTTGATGAGCACGATGATGCCATAGGCAAAGAGTCTATGAGATCGGTTGGATACACTCATGCGCTTTTGACACTGACTTCTTGGATGGACTACCAGAATAAGTTCTAAACCCTGGTAAGGACAACTAAAAATGAAAACAAGGTATTCTCTAATGAACTGGAATACCAGCAGCATTGTGTTGTCAGAAATACGTACTCAAGTGATGCCTTTTGCCCTGGACTGTCCTTTTCTGTCAGTTTTTTTTTTTTTTTGTAAACTGTCTTTATGGTTTGGACTTCATGCGGTGCTGTTTGAAGTAATGAGTTAGAGGGAATGTGTACCCTGAAAAGAAGGGTCCCCGAGTTTGCCAAGTACTGACCTCAAACTCCCCCTTGGACCTCAGTTCTCCTGTGCCCTCCCTCTATCCCCATTCCCAGTGATCTAAGCTTCTCTGTTCTGTCTCTCTTATCCCCTGTTCCCTATACTCCACCCCCCGCCCTATTCTACCTGCCCTCTATCATGACATAGCCTTTGCCTGGCTACATTGTTCTGTATTCTCCTTAAGATTGCACTTTATTTTGTCTGTCATGAACTGTTCAATTTACCTGTTTTTTGTAACTTACTATGTAACTGTGTTTGTCTTTTACCTGACATGGAACCTTTGTAAAAGAGCCTCTGTCTAAAAGGTATTGTAATCCAAGAAATAAACTTCCTAGTGTTTTCAACTTTTTTCCCTAAATAAACTGGGCCTGAAAGGGGCTCTGTATTCCTCTACCAGTGTGCTACTTCGTGTGTTTACTAGTACATTTTGCATCCCACAGAGAGCTTCACTGCACGACTGGATGACGTAGGGTCATTTATGGATCCCATTGAGTTTAGTGGGACCCAGAGACAACCCTACATCATCCAGACTGCCCTGCAATGCAGCTGCCTGGGGGAGTCACAGTGTACATATAAACAAAATGGTTCACTGGTGCAGGAATACAGAGCCGGGTTTCGGGTTCAGTTTACAAAAGAAGAAAAAGGTAAAACTCGGTATTTGGCAAACTCAGGTTCCGATTTAGGGTCAGGATTCTTCCTTTAAGAGTACACATTCCCTTTAAAGAGCAGGTATACTTCAGAATACAGAGACTGGTTATGGGCTCAGTTTATAAAGAATGGAAAACTGTTGTCACTTATTTCAGTGACTTGGAGGTTTAAAGTCAGTACTTGGCAAAATTGGGTCCCAGTTTAGCTTCCTTTAACATGAAAATTCTTTCTATAACTCCAGATATCCCAAACTCCTCATTTGCCCATGAGGCCATGCAAATGTTTTCTTGTATATTTTGTGTTCCTTCTATATAGTTTACTCTCCTCTGTTGCTGCCCACCTCACCTTCAGGCTTGGGGGCATACCCCCGTGGTGGCATCCCAAGCTCTTCCCTCTGCTAACCCCACCAGTAAGGATCCAGTGACAATGGGTTTTTACCTCCAGGTTTTGTCCCAGCCACTCCCGGACATCAACTGCAGCCTCATGCTGGCATCGCATGGTACAGCACCACATGGGCATGCACCATCCCTCATGAAGCAGTAGAGTGCCCAGTGAGGGTTCACTGTGTCAGCATACACTGACATCTTCCTACCTGGCTGGTCCACACTGCAGGCAGCAGCACTTACCTGCCCTGGCCATTCCAGTCCCAGCTCTTGGGTCTGCTTTTGAACTCAGTTCACTTACACGTAAGCCCATCACACTTGTGATGAGCCATTGGGCAGCCCTGGTTTCTTTTCTTTTTGTTTTGTTATTATTGTGTTTGTCCACCTTGCTTGGCGTGCCCTGATCTGGTCAGTCCCCCCCCTTCACCCACCTTCCCCAGGTACTTACCCCATCCTCCGTCCCTCATGATGGAAACTTTGGGGATATACCCCACCCCTTGGAAATACGGATCCAGTGAAGTAGAGTGCCCTGTTGGTGTTGCAGGGCCTGTGAGGGGCAGCCATTGTCCTGCCACAGCCAGTTCTATTTTCCACCTTATTTTTTCCCACGGCCACAAGCGGCAAACTGTTGCATGTGGAGGGGGGGGCAGGCCTCAGCTGCATGCAGGATGCTCCCACCAGCAGGAGCCACTGCCACCCCGGAGCATGTTACCTCCTCTCCCTCCACCTGGTGGGGACATGCTGCCATAGGCATGCTACTTGCTAGTCTGGCCGCCCAGTCGTCCGCACCCAAGTTTGTGTCCAAACTCGGGTCATCCGCATGGAAGTGCAGTGTCCTTCCATTGGGCCCTCGGCTGGCCCTTGATTTTAAGATAAAACTGTAGCATTCCATTCTCAGACAAGGTAGCACGGATGTAGGAAGTCTGGGCGCATTGGTATCAGACTTACAACATTTCAACATTTTGTAAACTGCAAAAGATGCACCTCAGCGATTCCCGTCCAGCATGCAAATACTCAAAACAGTCGACAGTCCAGATGCTTAGCTTTTTTTTTTTTAAGTAAAGGGGGGAAGAGTGTCTGGTGTATTGCGGACCTCTGGCGGAGGCTGGGGTACTGCCACTGCCTCACACAAGGGGGGGGCAGCTGCTGGCATCATTGTACATCCCCGCCCCCACGGATCTCCTAAATAGGAGAATTCCAGCCCCATTCATGTTGCCTGCACTCTGCTGTGACTAATGTCCACCCGGGGGGGGGTTCTCGGTCCCGTGGTCCCGACCTCTGGGGTAAGCCATGGCAAGAGACCGTTTACCATGCACCATCCTGGTGGCCAAGCCTGGGCATGGGGGGCAGCAAGTGGGGTGCCAAAACCTCTGGCAAGGGGACCAGAGGGAAAAAAAAAAAAAGATCCTATGGCACTTCTCGAAAAGAATAGAGGAATTTCCCCGGTGTCCTGGACAGATTTCCCCGTCCTCTAAAAATATCATCAACAGCTTAATCTGGCTCAGTGTCATTTGGTTTCCATCTGTATCTTCTCCCTCTCCCTGGGATGAGGCTGAAAATAGGTGGAATTTCCTAGTCCTCCTTTCCCAGTCAGCAAAAAAATGAAATAAATAAAACTAAAAGCAGCTGTTCTGCGCTTCCACTTCAGAGAACAGCTGCAGGATGCATGAATTTGATGTATTAGATTAGCTAACCTTTAATTATAAGGGGGTGATGAATTAATTATTCAATTGCAGTGACTTGTTCTTCAGACTACTTTATTGTGTGGGTGGTCAAAAAGATACCTGCAGAAGATAGCAGTCACTCATTAAATATGTACAGTAACCACTGTCTTGTCTGTGCTCAGGTAATCATATTTCTCATGGAAGCAGAGGAATAATGAAGTTGGTCCATCGGTTTCCAAGCATTATATTTTTACTAATTCATTAAGTTTTTGTTGTCCAGGTAAGTGCACTAGGCATACAAATACTTGTTGTCAGGAATGACCTGGACATATAGCATACAGTATAAAAAACAATACAGACATAAAAACATACATTTAGTGGCATCTTACGCATAAAATACGGACTCTTTCAAAACTATCTTGATTCCGCCAGTTCCTTACCTAGTCCTTAGTCACCAGGGCACAGAACAGTAGTAGTAGTATTAAAATGTAAAATGCAGTGCACTAACCCTCATCTTGTCCCCATAGTGCTTTAGGCAAGGGTGGTCCAGTAAGATGTTGACATTTGGGCCCAGCAGTGAGAAAGAGAGCATGAGGCTTGGCACACTGCATTGACCTTTTTATAGTAGTACTGTTGCTGATCCCAAGTACCTTTTGGGACTTCTAAGAAGGGGGGTAGTGGGGATGTGATGAGTTGGGAAGGGTCTGGGCAAAGAAGCAGAAAGTGATGGCTTCGGGGATGGATATCTGAAGAGAATTACTAAGAGCAAAAACTGTGATGTATCCTAAAGTGCTTTACGGTTTGGTAACTGGAGACAAATCTGCTGCCTCGGCTGCTGCCTTTGGGGTGGGGGTGAGGAGGGAAGGTAACAGCTTCTCTGTATCCCAAAGCACTTCACATTGGAGAGGGGAGAGAATGCTGCTATCATGGGGGTGCAGCAAATGAGAAAGATTTGTGTGTGTGGCCTTACTGCTGCCAGGATGTGGTACAAATGGTCAAAGTGATGTGTCAGTAGCAGGCTCAGTGAAATGATCAGAAAAACCCAGGAGAGATTTAAGCAGCACAGGACCCACTTCTCAGCCCTCACGTACTACACTGTGTAGATCTCAGATTCATGTTCCATGTAGAAATGTATTTCAGTAAAACAAGGGTGCAGACATCCGCGCGTCACCAAATATCAAAGCTGAAATGTTTCTGGGATGCCTAGAGCTACCATATTAATAATGAAATATTGATATAGCTCCTGCTAACTGGTATTCTGTGACCATTAAGTGTCACAGCATTAATTCTAAAACTTCATTACAAGAATGATGTTCATATGTGTGTACTGAGGGGTGCCTCTTACTAATATTTGTTCTCTTGCGCTGTTTGAGTGAGAACATGAAACACTGTTGAGCAGTTCTGTAAGCCCCAGACAGCATGAGAGGGCATTCTTATTGAATAAAAGGCACCCCTCAGTACACATACACAGTGTAAACATAACTGTTTTTTTTTTTTCCCCACACATAGGGAAATGTCATCCAGGCATAGATTAGGAAGTATAGGCAAACCAGAAGAAGTCATAAAATTCACAAGTAGTGTTTTATTCTTATCAGTAACAATAAAATAAATTTAAATTGTGCAGGATAGCACTTACATAGGCAGTTCAAACAAAAAAAAGTCCTGTATCTGAGAGTATCGTGTGTGTGTGTGTGTGTCTCTCTCTCAACAAACATTGCTCTTTTTTATAAGATGTTTTCACCTGTCAGTTTAATTCTGCATCCTGTTCTCATTAAGCTGTATCTCCTGTTTTTACACAGCGTACAAAACTTTGTCAATTTCTTTCCTAAGAGCTGCACATCTGGTCTTCTCAACAAGTGCAGTCAATTAAGACATTCTGGTCAGAGCTGTTTTTCCTGCTGACAGCCCTGCAAACAAGTGTGTGAAAGTCAAAATACAGCTCAACGTTAACTCTCTATGTTCCAGGTATTCTGCATTCATTTCAACGGTGTAACAATATACTTCTATAAACCAAGAAATCTCCGTTTCGCATAAAGATTAAAAAATTTTTTTAACCACAGAGAAGCAAGGGAACAGAGAAAGTATAGAAACAGCAAGAGAAGAAAGGGAGAAAGGGGGAATTTGTGGGACCGTAGGAGTGGCCAATTCCTAGGTGCCACAAAGAAAATTTGATTGCACAGACAGGCAAGAGGCAGACAAATGGTAGAATAGGAGGACAGACTAGATCCTTGCTTTTGAAGCAGCAGTGCACGCATGTGGTGTAAATTTTGACCTATAATTTTGTATTCTGTTTTAGATTGCCCCTTACCTTCTTAACTAGTATGCTATCCTTTCTACAATTTGAGTCTGCTTTAGTACTTTTTTCACATCTGAAATAATAAAAGGAGCACTCCTTTTAATATGGCTTGGACTAGGTTTTCATCAGTATTCTCACTGGTTTTTGTACATTAATTGTTTCAAAATCACTTCTATTGTGACTAAAACGAACTATTATGCAGCAGGCAGTGCCCTCTGTCCTTATGAAACAATAGGTGTTCAAAAACATCTGCAAATACTGATGAAAACCTGGTCCGAGCCATATTAAAAGTAGTACTCCTTTTATTATTTCAGATATGAGAAAAATGTTCTAAAGCGGACTCAAAGTGGAGAAGGAAGGGTATCGCACAAGACAGGCCATCTAAAAAAAAGCATCTGTCAAAATTTTCACCGTATTCATGCATTGCTGATTTAGCTCTCTCTGCATAACAAATGGAACAGGGTCTTATACAACCCTGTCACAGGAAACCTGGTTATAATTGGCTGTTATAGTCAGGTGGTTATAATGGCATTCACTCACTGGGTTCCTCTTAACACATATGTGCATTCACCCTGCTACAACATACTTTGGTTGAAAACTGAAAATGCCAGGGGGAACTTTCAACCCCCAGTCTGTGTGCAACTCAGGCTATGGCTTGCGGGGGGGGGGGCAGACGATAAGTATTGACATACTGATGCACTGTGTTGAAGGTTACTAGTAGTTTTGTTTAGTTTGTTTTAAAGGGGAACTGTCAGCTCAAAGGGCTCTGGCCCCAATTTGCATTTTGTGTGCAAAAACATTTTTTTTTACTTACTGTTTACTGTAGTAGATTGTATCAGACTAATTTTGTTTACTTCCTGGCTGTCATTTTCTGTGACTACAAATCTTAGCATCCCCCCTGCAGCTGACAACAGAGCAGAACTGCAGCAGTGTGAGATTTCATAGTCTGCAGTGCATGTTAGAGCTTTTTTTATTAGTGTAACTGTGTACAGTACACAGTACATAGATCACATAGGCAGATATAATGAATTGAAATAAAATACCGTGAATGGTTACAGCATTATTACAGTAGGGAGTTGATATGCCCCTACATCTTGATACTACACTAGGGGGAACTTCTGACAAGTGGAAAAAAGAATATATGCTCCAAAGACAATGCATATGGGGCACAAAAACCCTGGCACAATATATCAGTTGGGGTGTGAGGATATAGTGCATCAAGCAGGAAAGGGATCTTGGGGTTGTCATCTCTGATGACCTCAAGGTAGGGAAACAGTGTGACAAGGCAGCAGGTAAAGCAAATAGGATGCTGGGATGTATAGGCAGGGGCATCAGCAGGAAAAGGGAGGTCACAATTCCGCTATACAAGACACTAGTGAGGCCCCACCTGGAGTATAGTGTAGAGTTCTGGAGACCATACCTATGTATGACATAGACAGGGTAGTGAAGGTTCAGAGGAGGGCAACAAAGATGGTGCATGGATTGCATCACAAGTCCTATGAAGACAGGTTGAAGGAACTGAACATGTACTCCCTGGAGGAGAGGAGGAGGAGAGGGATATGATAGAGACATACAAGTATCTTACAGGGAAGAACAGGGTGCAGGAAAACACTATTTTAAGCCGAAAAAGATGTTCCAGGACTAGGGGCATGGGATGAAGTTGGAGGAGGACAATTCAGAGGAAACATGAGAAAGAATTTCTTCACAGAACAGGTGGTGGACAAGTGGAACACCCTGCCAGAGGAAGTGGTGGGGCTGAAACAATCCGGGATTTAAGAATGCATGGGATAGACATAAAGGAATTCTGGAGGTCAGGGGTAAGGGGCAACAGACTTCTAGGAAAACAAACTGAACTTACAAGCTCAAATGGGCAGACTGGGTGGGCCATAGGCCCTTATCTGCCGACACTGTCTATGTATCTATGTATGTATCATAAAGCCATTACTGCCATGAGCAGGGAGATCCTAAGCTTAGATAGATAAAAAAGATTATGCACCCTTTGATATAGGTATAGTTCCTCTAAACCATTCTAGGGAATTAACCAGTAAATTAATACAGCAGCAGTCATCTAGCTTCTACAGCCGTGCTCCAACTTTCCACCCCCTGCAGACACAAACTTCAGTAACTGGTGAAAGAATAACAGCTCTAAGTATATATTTGAAATACTGAAAAATAGTAAACAGAGTTTATGTTGTGCTGTAAAACAGAGGGTCCAGAATTTAAAAGTACAGAACTAATTCTCATGTAAATATGGGACCACCTTTAACACAGCTTGACACAGCCCTTGGGGACAGAATCAGAAATATCAAAAACCATGATGAATGTTTGTTAAAGTCTACTACTGAAGAATGTAATACTGCCCGAACAATTACTTACTTTTATGAAGACCAGATGTAGCACAGATAGAGATGCAGAGCAACAGCACTCAGACGCTCTTCCTCTCTTTAACAGTATTGGTGGTGTGAAAACTAGACTACCATCACAGGGAAGACAGTGCCATTTGTGGTTCACAATGAGACAGTGGCGTCGACCTCCATTTTGCCTGCATCTCCCTGAACCTGCATTCTCCATGGTCCAAACCCAACAACAACAAAAAAAAAAAACAACTTTAATACATTTATAAAATCTGTTACCAGCTGTGGTGCAGGGGAAACGTGTGAGATCAAGGCATAACAGCATTTTTAACAAAGTTTAAATCCTTATCCTCTGTCTGTGTCACTCACTATCCTCCGATTCCTTATCTGGACCATCTTCTTTTGATCGGAACTCCTCCTCTAGTTGGTCAGCCAGCTTAGTTGCCTCTCCTGCATCCACAGATTGGTAGGATTTGTCTCCATAAAGGATTTTCAGGCTGGCAGGCATCAACATCATGTGGTGTACTCCAAGCTGCCTCAGCCGCTGTCTAATCCCATCAGAACTCTTCCTACGCTGTCGCATGGCATAGCTGAGGTCCGGGAAGAAATGCAGTTTGTGACCCTGCCATTCTGAAGTGCGGTTTCTCTTTGCTTGAAGAAGGGTGGCATCTCTGTTCACCACTGTTGCCAGTACCACAAGGAGCATACACGATGGAAATTCATTAGTCACCGTTCGAGTTCTCCCACTGCGAGGGCTAATCCAATATTCTTTCAGGACAGATACTATATCAGGGACCTGCAGAGCGTCTTTGAACAGGATAGCAAGAAATTCTTTCAGGTTATACCTTTCAACACCCTCGGGGAGCCCTAATATATGTAAATTCTGTGCTCTAGTTGTGTTTTCCAGGTTCTCCAGTCTCCTCCTAAGAACTCCATTCTCCTTTGTTAGGCCTGTAGTTACTACGAGTGCCAACTATACGGATTTTACTTTGGTGTCTAAGAGTCCCACCTTCGTATCTAAAATTTTAAACTGGGCAGAAAAGTCCTCCTTTTTATTATTTAAACTTTTAAACTCTGAATGGCTTTCAGAAGCACAGCGTTTGTTGGCTGAAACTCTGCTTCTTCTCCCACCATCGAGGTAGATTCTTTACTAGTGCCCGGTGTTTTGGCCCGTGCGCCATCTCCTCTGGCTTTATTAGTTTTGCCCATAACACCAGCTTATTTTTGCCTAGAAGGTCCAGAAAGGTAGCGTTCAAATCAACCAAAGCTCTGCTTTCATATAGAGTGTGTTTAGTTTGCAAAACTTGTAATACAGCGTTAAAAATTCAGTATCTGCAATTAAGAGCCACAGAGCTAAGTGGAAATGCTGCATCTAGCTGTTGGCCGTGCCCCCCATGTTAGAGCTTTTATATGCTCCGATCAAATGCTTTTTGGTCCCGCTGTTCTGCTGGGACTGAGTACAGGCCTCTGTGACTTTACTTAGCCATGAGAGGACAATGGGACTAGCAAACAAAAGGTCAGAGCTTATATAAATTGTAGCATGCACTGCAGGCTATTGAATAACCCACTGCTGTAGCTTTGCTCTGATGTCAGCTGCAGGGGATTCTGGGATTTCTAGAAACAGAAAATGTCAGCCTGGAAGTAAGCAAAATTAGTCTGATACAGTCTACTACACTACAATAAACAAAGTAAAAAAAAGAAATAGTGTTGCACTCTCGGTGCAAATTGGGACCAATCCCTCACTTCGGTGTGGAGCTCTTGGTGCTGGCTGTTCTTTAACAAAACAAACAAAAAAAAAAAGCATGAACTTGAGAGAGCTAGTGGGCAGCGGCAGTGTGCTGTTCTTGCTTGTGTCCACTCAAAGCATGTACGGCTGTGATAATCAGGAGGAATTTCCTTTGGTTTAAATTTAACCCTTGTTGTGCCGCTGACTGTTATCAGTCCAAAATTCTTATACCTTCTAATTCTGTTGGCAGCCTAAGGGTTAAAACTAGAGAACAGGGTTGAGATTTTGTTTTTTGGGAGGAGGAATGGTTGTTCATTGGGTGGAAGCTAGTGCTGTAAAGTACTTTTTTTTTTTTTTTTGTTCTCTGTTTATACCCCCTTATTCACCGCTCAGGACGCTATCCTCTGGGATCCCTAGACTGTGTGTGCTCCCGTAGGTCCTCTTCAAGTATCTCCTTCAGGTTCCGGCACCTCTACCCCCATCCGGCCCCTGATTGCCCCCAGGTGAGAGGAGGAGGACCCCCAAGTAGTCCCCACCAGTCCATGAGTCTGCGTCTGGTATGCTGCACAGGCCCCATCTGGAGCCTGGTTATGGATTTTTCTCGGGCAGCTGGGTCCGACTTCAGGCATCTGTTGCGGGGCTTTTCTCTTTTTCTGGTCCCATCCCTCAGGATGTCAGCACGCCAGGGAAGCCAAGGGCGACGTGCAAACGCTCCGACTCCCGGCCAGCGTCCTCTCACCCTGCTGCACCTCCACCTGTGGTCACCCAGGTGGCAGTAGAGCAGCGGGACATGGAGCCCCCCCCCCAGGAGGAGGAGAGTGGCCTCTGGGCGTTCAATCCTCCTCCCTTGGCTGGCCCTCCAGCCGCCCGAGTCTGTTCCCGAACCCAGGTCGCTGGCGCCGCGAGGCTGTAAGGTACTTTTATAGTTGTTGGGAGGTTAACATAAAAAATAAGGGGGCCTTTTGTCATAAAAAAAAAAAAGATCCCAACAATTCTATAAAACAAAACATGGAGAGGTGTGCAAAACTCATATTTTAGACACACTGTGTGGAATGCTTTCATAAGACCCTTGAGTAGCATCCCGCACCTTGGGTGTGTATAAAATTCTCGTTATGCACACCTCCCTATGCATAATTGTATATATTATATAAATCACTCAAGTTGGCTCGAGTGATTTATAATAAAGTTTGACATTTGATTTTTCATTTTTAAAACTCCATGTAATGCTCCTCCCCTGCCTCTAAAGTGTAACGCTCCACTTTAATTTTCCATCACAAGAAGACAACGGTATACCGGATAAGAGCCCCTATGGCTTTGAGCGCTGATTGGCTGAAATCACATAAGTGATTTATAATAGTTCAATTAAGGCTACAGTAGACTTGCTTTGCCTTGATTTTTTTTTTTTTTTAGTCATTGGTAACTGGGTAAGGCCCACTAGGCACAAATGCCTGTTTTCAGGGGCGACCTGGGAGCACTGGGTGGTTAAGTGACTTGCTCAGAGTCACACAGTATGAAAGTGGAGGTTGTGAGAATCAAACTCAGGTCTGGTCTGCTGGATGTATCAAGCTCGTTCACACCTCATTCCTTTAACCTCTAGGCTATACTGCCAGCGACTGCTTATAATTATTTGCAGACTCATTGAGGCTAGGATGCTACTACTGAGGCAGGCCAGTGGCAACTCATTTAAGTAAAGTACTGTGCTCATCTGCATTGATTTTTTTTTTTATTTATAATTCTTCTTTTTATTAAGTTTTCAGCTTATATACATGTAAGTCACCAATGTTCACACACTTATAAAAACATTCATAGATTCCGTATTATACAGTCAGTTATAATAGCACTATGAAATTCATTCACAGCGGGGTGTATCATTCAATTTTACAGTTCTCTGTCTAGTGCAATACAATACAATTGGACCGTGCCTTCAGCCACGGGTCTAAAGTTAACATTTAGGGCTGTCATTTGGGGCTTGAGGAGGCCATAAGCAACTCTCAAATCAGCCCTTCTGTTGGTGATACCAAACAAGTGGGTACTGGCCCCCATGGAGCGGGAGCCCGGTTTTGTGCAGGACTGTTCTTCTCAGGTGTCATGACGCCCTGGGTTGTCCCCCCCCGATGGTCTCCCCTACCCCAGAAAGGGGGGTGGGAAAGCAATATATGTTTTTTGTATATTTCATCTCCCATTTCGGGTTACAATCTAACTGTAACGATCATTTAGTTCCACATTTCGCTCTTTTCCAAGTAACCGTCCCCTCCCGAGTCCCTCCTTGCCCAGACCGATTCCGGCGGGCCAATTTATGTGTCGGCGGCTACCCCACGAGGGACCAGGGGAGCCAGGCTAGGGGTACCGGATGCAATCCTCCATCTTCTCTATTTGTGATTCTTGGCAAGTTCCTAAATTGAGGTTCCTTAGGGTACAAAGGTAGGGTCTTTCAACATGTAGTATATTTGCCAGCGTGTCCATCTGGTGTTGAATTTCTCTTCCTGTTCATTTAGGTTATGTGTTATTTTCTCCATATTATAAATCTGTTTTGTGACATCCCACCATTCTTGAATTGAAGGGATTTTTGTTGTTAACCACTGTCTAGTGATTGCTTTCTTTGCCGCGGTTAGGAGCAGAGATAGCAGGTATCTGGTATTAGGGCCTCTATGTGTTTTGGGGAAATTAAGAAACAGGAACATCTCCAGGGTCAGTTGGAGTTGTGGGTCTATCAATTCTTGCAGCTGAGCTTCAAGCTTTATGAGGAACACTTGGAGGGTCAGGCACATCCACAAAACGTGAGATAGGTTAGCCTGCGGTTCTCCGCATTGCCTCCAGCACTCTGCTGTGTTGTTTGGGGAGTAGTGTCTTGTGACCACTGGAGATCGGAAGTATCGCACCAAGACTTTCCAGGTGAATTCTCGCCACTGATGAGAGCTAGTAACCTGGGCTGAAAAGCTGCATGCCTGTCTCCATTCCTCCAGAGAGAGCTGATGTCCTGTTTCCTGTGACCATTGTGTATGGATGTCCTCAGTGAGGGCTTCTCTTTGTGAATTAAGGGTTTGATAGTACAGTGAAATCAAGTGGTCTTGCCTCCCTGTACTGTTTAGTTGTATTTGGCATTGAATCAATGCCGGATATCCCTCCGGGTTCCGCAATGTACGTGGGAGACCTTACATATAGTGACGTAGTTGAAGGAAGCGGTAAAAATCTTTGTGTAGAAGGTGAAATTTTCTCTGAATCTCTGCGTAGGTCCAGATCTCATCTACATTGATGAGCCGCATTTCAGCAAACACTGTGGATACCTTGCCGGGGGGCTTCATCAGGTTTGCTGCTGAATTTCACTCAATAAAATCCCAAGCTGGATTTTTAGGGAGGAACAAGATTTTGATTTTGATATTGTTAGCTGCTTCTGCGCTATAGAAATCCTAAATCTCACCAGCCCGTTTGCACAGCGGTAGCACTACTGCTCGTGAGGCCAGCGATTCCAGTTTGGGAATGAGCCTGAGTTGTTGGGGACTTGCCCGGGGGAGAGGGACTGAGCATCCCAGAGGCCGCTGTCCTTGAGGATCATACTAGGGTGTAAGGAGTGTAGTAAGGCTTTTGGCCCATGTTCGCTCCTGTGCCTAGCTGTAATAGCAGAGTGAATGGTTCCCTAAAATATATCTATCCAAATTTATCTTAAAATTAGCTTTATATGTAGCATTAATCACTTCCAGTGGAAGACAATTTCAGGGATTAACCACTCTGCATGGAAAACGCTCTTCTTTTTCCTGTTAGAAATTTAGTGGCTTTGAATTGCAAGGTGTGTCCTCTTGTCCCTTTGGTTTGATTTTTAAATCTAAAATTCAGTTCTTTAAAGAGATATTTATCACGGACTACTGAGTAGCAAAGCAGCAAGTCACTTCTTATCCTTCTGGTATGAAGCGACATGAGATTCATCTTAATTAGATGTTCCTCATACGATGGGTCTTTTACATGCATAAATTAATTCAGTAGTTTGCCTTTGGACTTTTTCTACTTGATCTTTCATAGTTCCTTTAATTGGGCCCCAAAGAGGGGATGCATAATCTATCAAAGGCCTGACACAAGATCTGTATAACTGCAAAATTACACTATCTTCCCTGCTCTTAAAATTCCTTTTGAGGGTCCACAATACCCTTTTAGCTTTAGTGAGTTGAACATCTACATGTCCTTCATAGGATAGTTTGTTTGAAATAATTACCTCTAAATCTTTTTCTTTGTAATATTGAGAGGAACGTTTTTCATATAATAATTAGCTTGCCAGTTATGAATGCCAAAGTGCATAACACTGCATTTCTCCATATTGAAGGATATTTGTACATTATCTGCCCATTGGACTGTTTTATCTAGTGCTGCTTGTAAGTGTGTTTTGTTGGAATCATTATTAATAACGTATGCTATTTTCATGTCATCTACGTACTTACTAACCCATACGGATTCATTCTGACCCAATTTAGATATAAAGAACTAAAAGAGCAGTGGTCCTAGGACGGAGCCCTGGTTGACGCCACTGGTAATTGGTATACTGGCAGAGTGAAACCCCTGGATATTTACTACCTCTTTCCGATCTTTCAGCCAGTAGAGTATCCATTAAATGATTCTGTGATCAAACTCAAATTTGACCAGAGTTTGTATAATGTATTTATGGGGAACCTTATCGAATACTTTGGACATAGCTACTTCTTTTTTTTTTTGTTTAAATTTACAATGCTTTTTCTGCTCCCGGCCACCCGGTACCTCAGCCTGGTCACGGACCCTTCGACTTCCATTCTCTCATACTGGCCGTGACTCCCGATACCCCCTGGCTTACCCCCCAGGGCAGGGTTGTGGCACTGGCCCAAAGTGCCGCATCCGACAGGATAGGTCAGGGAGCCGGCCCGAGAGAACTAATTGAAGCCAAGGGCAGGCTTCATCAAGGGCAGCCGGCAGCTATTTTCTAGGTTGCCCCAGGGGCGGGAACGTGCAGTGATGTCCAGCATCTGCCCCGCCCCTCTTACGTGGTGGCACTGGTTGCCTGTGGTTCCCCTAGCCTCCGCCAGGGGTTACTCGGGCCCCGGATACTCTACCCCTCCTTCCCCTCAGAGAAGGAGAGCAGTCCATGGGACACGCAATCCTCCCCTGGCTGGCCCTCCAACTACCTGGGTCCATTCCCGAACGCGAGTCGCCGGCAGCGCAAGTGGAAATCCAACCGCTGCACCAGCAGGCAGCTGCTTTGGACATATCTAAATATATACAGTCCACTGATTTACCTTGATCTAACGCAGAGGACACCTTTTCATCGAAACTTAATTGATTAGTTATACATGAACGCCCCATGGTGAACCGATGTTTTATGTAATCTACCAGGTTCCTGCTCTTAATATAATCTTGAATTACGTCCTCTAGTGTAGATTCTAATATTTTACCAGGGACAGAGGGGAGGCTTATCGGCCTATAGTTAGTACAGTCGTATTTATTACATTTTTTATGAATGGGTACCACAACAGCTGACAGCCAATCAAAAGGTATTTTGCTTTCAGATATAAAGTTCTTGTACAGAGTAATCAATGGGGAAGCAATATGAGGACTTAACAGTTTCAGTAAGGCAGCAGATATGTTGTCTGGACCAGCCGACTGAGAATTTTTTAAATACTTTATTTTATTTATTATGGTTTCAGTAGTAAATTCTATGTTAACAAGATTTCCAGTAGGAATATTCCCTATGAATTCAGACTTGGATGTAAACACAGACACAAAATAGTTATTAAATATTTCAGCTGTGTGTTGTGGGTCATCCACCAAAATATCATTGTGTTTTATAACATGTATTCCTTGATTATTGTTCCTTATGAGTTGACATAACCATAACATTTCTTTCGGCTATCTCTGTTTGCAATTCTAGCAAGTTTAAGCTCCATTCTATGTTTATTCTTGCATATAGCCTGTTTACATTTTTTCGGGATAGATTTATACAGGAACCAGCCATTCTGTCTTTTATTCTTTTTATAAGCGTTATATAGTTTCCTCTTCTTTTTTAGTAGTTTTTTGACTTTGCTATTTAACCATTTCGGTATTATACCCATATTTTTTTTTTTTTTTAAACTTTATTTATGCCCGGACTCCTGTGAGGCATCCTCCGGAGGTGCCCACACGATCCTGCCCCTACTTCTCCCTGCAGTGACCAGCCACCATCGGTTCACCCTCTCTCGGAGGAACTTCCCAGCATTCGATCACTCCCCCCGAACCGGGCCTGCCCGCCCTTGGCGGCGCTTTTACTTAAGTTAGAGGGTCCATCTCCCAGAGGTCGGCCTGGATCCCCGATGTGGCATGGTCCTGCATTGGGGATGAGAGAGAGATCACAGGAGCACTCGTCGTCTTCTCAGGAGCCGGGGTATTTAGTATTTTTTTTCCCCTTCCCATCCCTCCGGAGCACGGCTTGCAAGGCAATGTAATGCTGTGACTCCGCCTACCCCTGGCGTTCACTGTGCTTGCCCATTCGGTACACCCCTGGCTACCACCAGAGGTCACTTGGAGAGCGAGCAACACTATCACCCTCCCCGGGAAGAGAGAGCAGTCCTCTGGACGCCACTCTCTCCCCCAACCCTGGGCTGCTCCTCGATCTGGATCGTCATGCATGTAGGTGTATATCTAACGCCTCAACCCTCAGTGCCACCAGGCCGACATTATACCCATATTATCATATTTTTTACTCTTGGGATGTGTGTATTACATATTTTAAAAATTTCAGTTTTTATAATTTCGCACATTTCTTCTGTTGATTTGCCATTCAGTATACTGTCCCAGTCTAATAAACGAAGTTCCTCAAAAATCAGTTCTCTATTAGCCCTTTTTAAATTGTAATTAACGCTGCAGCCTCTGACTCTCTGAAAACTATCTGAAATGCTAAATCTAACACTATCATGATCACTGTTACCAAGTGGTGTATTGACTGCACATTTGGTTTTCTCAATATCAGTAGATGTTAGGATGATGTCAAAAGTGTTTTTCTCTCTGGTCAGTTTTCTAACCTGTTGGATTAAACCTAATTCTTTTGTTAGTTTCAAAAAAAAACTTTATTTATTTTTATTTATTTAGTTTTTGTTAACCGGGTAAGTGCACTAGCCAGCAAGTGAATGTTTTCAGGCACGACCCGGGAGGTAAAATTACAGAACATAAATTTTACTTGAATGAGTTATGGCTTTCTCATTTTCCCATGCAATATCACTGTAATTAACATCTAAAAGGGAGGGCTCCATCTTCCTCAGCCACGCTGCCACCTGAATGCAGCAGGCAGTGCTGCAAGGAAAGACTGACGGGTGGGAGGAACTTCGTTGACTGTAGATGGTGCTTTGCTATGCATACTGTAAGTCCTTGTAGTCCATGCACGCGAAGCACCTTGTGGGCAAGAGAGCAACTGAAAACACCAGGCCCTATGTCCTGACGAAGGACCCCGCTACAGCTTGGGTCAGTCTGTACCAATTCGAGAGGACACCTCCTGACATGACAGGAAGAGTTCAGGTGTGTATCCCCTCCACCCCATCACGGCCCTGGGGGTAAATCCGAGGGTTTGTAGAGAATGATGCCTTGGTACTGGTAGGGATACCCAGTTCAGTGCCTTGGGACTCTGGAGGGAGTAGAGGGCATAAATAGAAATTACAAAAAAAATCCAAAATCTCATCGGGAAGACATTTATCTTTCTCCAAGACAAGGTGGGGAAAGGAAATGGCCATAACCTTTCATAAAGGGCCAACAATCTGGTCAGTTTGTGTATTAAACTACCATGGTAGTTGTCGGTTTTTGACTCCGGTGTTTGTAGCCCCATCACATGATGTTTGCACCCCCTGTCAAATGATGTTTGTATTCCCATCATGTATGCTCAGTCTGATACAAGTCGGAGAAAGCTGTGAAGCCTTATGCAGTGGACTGTGCAGTCATGCCAAAATCTTAGTAAGCAGTATCTCCTTATAAACAGAAACCCAGTGACATCTGACCCATGTGGTACAGGCAACACCAGTGCTCGACATCTGGCTTGAAGCCTGGAATCCTATGAGATCACTGGAATCCAGGCCTGAAGTCCAGAAAATCCTTGGGTGCACAAGGTGAACCGTTTCATACAGTGATAAGGAGCTGATCTGGCATAACACAGCAGACATGCTCCAAGACAAAGTACGCAGCTGTAAATGAATACCACCCAATGGTATACTTCTGATTAAAAGGAAACATCAGGGGGCCAGTGGTGCTGAGTGTTGAGCTGCTGGACGCCACACCTCACTCCACGCCGGCGACCCGGGTTCGGGTACGAGCTCGGATCGTCAGGGGGAAGGAGGATTGAGTGTCTCAACGGACGCTCTCCTCCTTCAGGGGTGGGATACCAGGGGTGCTCTGCTCACCTGATGTCCCTGGGGTCAGTAGGAATATCTTGGGGCAATGGTGGCTCCAGGGGTCTGGAGCCGGGGAGGGGGGGACGCTGTTAGGCACTTGGCAGGCATAGTGCGTAAGCATGTAACCTGCCCGAGCCGGCATCCTCAGAGGGATGAACGAGGACCACAACAGAAAACGGAAAACAACCCTCTGCAGTCCTAGATGACAACTGCTCTGTGTCATCCAGCCACGGACATACAAGCAGACCTCACTGTGCAGGCACTCCACGGAGGAAGAGGAGGAAAAAGGTAGGAGTTGCCGGGGCACTCTAGTGGCAGACTCTGCGTCTGTGACATGGAGACATGAGCGGCCTGAAGGAGTGGAACAAAGAGGGCAGACTAGGAGAAGGGATTAAAAAAAAAAAAAAAAAGTTAAACCGGAAACATCAGAATACTGGTTTTGTGAGTACACCCCACAACAAGATTTCTGATGAGTAAACAACTTTATACAGAAGCTAGGAATGATAAAATACTTCAAGATGACCAGCAAGGGTTAATTGAAGTAGACTGCCCTCTATTGACTTAGCCTGGCTGCTCGGGTCACTAAATATTATTGTAACATGGCTCACTCTCGCCCGCTGTAATGGAGCGCCAGGATTCGTCGAACGGCCACAGCTGACTGAAACTGAGCGGGTATTAAGCCACAGGTAATGCCCGCTCGGTCAGTACCAGCTGTGGCCATGAGGCACCCGAGGGTAGCAGCCCGCTCCATCACTGCGAGCCCCCCTGCTGTCTGTGTAGTGATTGCATTATTGTGGGAAAGGCAGGGAAAAGTTTATACATTTGTAGAACACAGTGTCATACGCCTATTCTGTTGACTGATGAACTGAGCTGGAATTAATCAGAAGACCTGCTCCGTAATGTAAATTAAAACTTCAACGTTTGCCTGCCTCCACATGTCAGAATATGGGGAGATGTTTTATTTTTGTACAGCCGAAAAGTGAAGGCCCTTTTGAAACAAACGGTGGCAGAAGATATTGTTCTCGAGATGGGCAGTTGTCACGTACTTATATTATTTAACTTCGTTTATTCTAGTGTTGTTACACACAACAGGAAACACTTAGGATGCCACGTATTCTGTAGATCGAATAAATTATAAAAACCTAATGTGGACTTTTGCAATGAGAGCTGCAGTTTTACAACACTCGGTGAATCGTACACAAACTGTCTCGATGCTGCCCGCCGGAGGTGATGCCAGTAACATAGGCTCGTCGTCGCAGCGAACTGTAACCAACGCGATAATCACCTTCAGCGTCGGAGCTCTGCCGGGATTACTGCCCGCTGGTGTTGACCCCTCGGCCGCGCCCTCGTGACCAACCCCCAGCCGGCATTAATCCACCGGCAGAGCCCTCCTCTGGCGGTGATTAATGCTTACTTGCAGCATTTCAGTAAATGTGAATGAAAGCAGAGGTGAATCCCTCTGCTGTGCGATCAAGAGGTAGCAATGAATTCGGGAGAAACCTCCTTAATAGTGACGTATCTGTAGATGTTGCCACTCCTTTAACTGAGACAGCAGTGCGTGGGCATTAGGATTACCACCTGTCCTGATTTTTGCAGGACAGTCCTGATTTGAGCAACTGTGTCCTGCAAAAAAACATGAAAAATACTACTTGTTCTGACATTATAGTAGAAAAAATATTTTCCATCGTTCCTATAAATGTTGAAGAAAACTATAATAAATGCCTTAAAATGATAAGAAACAACAGAAACAACTAAAAAACTATAACACATAGTCTTAATGTTGATGATATAGAGAAAACATGTTTGTTGCATTGGTGGAGGTTACATACTGTCCTGCGAAAAATGATGTTTCGGTAAGAAATGTCCCACTTTGGGCTTCTTAAAAGGTGGTAACCCTAGTAGGCATTAATTGATCTTTGTTATGGCTTTTGGGGGGACTTTAATTTCTCCTTACAACATAACTTACACTCAGTTGCAAAAACTCACATCTGTAATCCTAGTCAGGCCACATAAAGTGTTTTTGCACTATGTGTAGTAACCGGTTGTTCCAAAGGAGAAGCCGTGGCATGCAACTAGGAGGGGGTCAGGTTTATTAAATTTGTGAGCTTTAATCAAGTGATGTGGGTTGAGGTGAGGGTAGAATGTCCTAAACATCTTTCGAGGGCATTTGGAGCACAGCAAGGCTGCATGTTGTTGTGGGTGTAGCATGTGCTATTCAGCTCTAACAAGCTTGAGGAAGAAGTAGTCAGAGGGATAAACCACTGTAGTAGTTGTTTCAAGATAAGTGAAAGACCGAGTGGCAAGTGAGGATGAAAGATCTGCCCCGGTCCTGCCAGTCCCACCATCCACATCGCCTAGGGCGTATCTCGCTTGCCTCCAGGGAGGGTCCGCCCTGGACTCCCCCCTGTGGTGGCGAAGGGGATTGCTCCACCCTCCCAACAGAACAGAATCCAGATATTCCAGAGGCGGTGCCTTGTCGGTGGTGTGGGGTCTGCAGAGGGTTGGCCTTTTACCCAGCGTGGTTGGACTTTTTCTTTCTGGCCTTTCTCCCCAAGGCTGCTGAGCAAGCAGAGTGACGCACATGCATACAGTATCAGCATTCTTTACTAAGGAGCTCCCGCTGCGCTTCATTCAGCAAGATGGCAGGGTAATAGCAGGATTCCATGTTCCCACTCCCTAAGGAAAAACTGCACTCCACGTGTCACTTTAGTAATAAAGTGATTTTCCCTCTTTGTTTATGCTGACCTCCGCCTCTGGGAACCTCTTCAAAAAGTGTGCCTGTGGGAAGAAGATCCCCCAAGAAGGACAACCACGAGGCTTGTATCTGCTGCCTAGGCCCAGAACTCAACACCCAGGCTTGCGTGGTCTGCTGCAGCTTCAACCAGGCCACCAGGAAGTGCCAAGAGCAAACCCTCAAAACATTTCTGCTGAAGCAGAAGGTCATCCAGATGGAGAAGGGGCTTCAGGCTTGAAGTTCTTCCGCTTCCCACTCAATGTCCATGGGCTAACAGCGTTCCAAGGCCTAAGACATGTCTACAGGGAAGCATAAACATTGAGACAAGGACCGTCTCAAGGACAGAACCCGGTCCTCCTCGTCTCAGTCCCAGTCACTGCTTCATGCACCAACTGCAGCGTGGCCATCCTCATCATCGGGGTGGCCCCCTCTGCCTCGTACACCCTTTTCCCTGCAGGGCTACTGTTGGCAGCTTCCCCCACCAAAGTTTCTGTGGCGGGGGTGGGTTCTAGGGGCTCTGGTGTCCCACTGACTTCACAGCCCCTGCTGTTCTGGCCCTTATTTTCCATTGAGACTCAATCAGGCGGCTCTGCTGGCTCATTGTTGATGGGCTCAGCATCGGTGATTGCCAGGTCACAACCAATACTCCCGCCTCCAACCTCGGCCATTTCTTCAGTCGTCGTATCAGGCCTGGAGTCTCTACTTTCTCCAAAGTCCCCCCGGCCCAAACCCTGTTCGCCGATGCCGACCCATGCCAAGGAGCTTCTCCACAGGCCCCAGCCTGTGCAGCTGCCCTCCCTGGTGCTGACAATTGGTGTTTCCTCAACTGATGACGATGGGTCCAGTGCCAGTGGTGGGGGACTTCTGCTCTATCCTAATCACCTTATAGGATTTCAACAGCCTGCTCCTCCCAAAGGCCTGTCCCCACAATGTCCCCCTGCTTCCCCAGCAGGGCCACTGCCCGCACCACAGAACCCTGGACCCTCGCACCCCCCTCAGGACTTGGGGGTTGAGGATGAGTGCCGTCCGGATCTCATTCCTCCTGATGAGGGCATCGGCAGGGGTGCTACTCCTTACAACTCCTCCACAGTCTCGTCTGACAGCAAGGAGATCCCAGGATGTATCCTGCAGTCTCTCTCCCCCCCCCCACCGGATGACCCCTCCCCTTTTTGTCTGTGGTATGAGTCAGGTACAGTTGGCCATGGACTTTGACACTGAGGAGCAAGATCCCACTCGATATTGACTTGCCACTTATTTAAGGCTTCTGGATGACTCTCCTCTGGTCATCCCACCCTTAATTGAGACTTTTGAAGATGCCACCGTTACTGCGTGGCATTAACCCAATTTGATACCCACTGTGCATTGGAATGTAGACAAATTATACCAGGCTCCAGCAGGAAGGCCTTTCTTCGTTGATCAGGCTGAAGCAGATTCGGTGGTCATCAATGCTGCCCACAACCGCACCAAGAGGCCCAAACATCTCAGTTCCTTGCCACCCGGATAGGGAGTCACATTGGCAAGAGAACCTTTGCTTACGCCACACTGACCACCAGGGTGTTGAATTACATTGCCGTTGTACAGGGTGTTAAATTACATTGCCATTGTACAGTGCCATTTTTCATAACTTTAAGCACTCTTACAGGAAAATTAAAGCCACCACTCTACTAATAGCCTGTTAGTAGAGCGGTGGCTTTAATTTTCTTTTAAGAGTACTTAAAGTTATGAAAAAAATGGCATTTAAAAAAATCACCGTAGACTTGTATGGGTCTTGTCCCCATGCTCTCCCTGCTCACACGTCACTAAAACTCTGTGCACGGGGGCGGAGTGGGCTCACAAGGAAGTTGGAAGGGATCGGCTGGCCAAAGGCTTGGCATCAGTTACGATCCCATCTCATTCTAAAAGGACGCTGTTTTAAATGACATTTTTAGCATCAGTCAGCTCAGTCTGCCATAAGGTATTGGACTATGAAGCCCAATACCTTATATCAGATATTTCTTTTAAAGGAAATTACCAGGAAATACTCTGCACCTTCCTTAATATTTATGCCCCCAGTAAGGAAAGGGAATGCAGACTACCTAAAGAAAAATATTCCAAAGGCAGCACTGCACCCTGGAGAGATTTTCATAATTGGAGGGGTGGGGGGGGTTCATCACTGTCCATCACCTCGCTTGGACATGGACAGATCTGGATCTGGGGCAGAGCCTCTCAGTCGAGCCGCAAAATGTCTGAAAGGGCTGGCTAAGGAACTGGGCCTGGTGGAGGTGTGGCGGCACCTAAATTCAAGAATAAGAGATTACACATGCTGGTTTTCACCACACCAGGCGTACTCCAGACTTTTATTTATTTATTTTTTTATTATTTTTCACCACGGCCGCAGCTTCACCCCTGGACTGCCCCAACACTTAGGCATGCTCCAACCACAGGACATCAACCCCGGAATTCTCCCTCATGGTGGGCTGTCCCTAGGGATGGCTCCATATCACGGCATTCCTGCTTTTACTATGCTAGGGGTCACAGGAACCACCAATCCAGGAGGTCCTAATGCTCTCTCTCCTCCTCCCCCAGCTTCCCGGTTTGTCTCACTCCCCGGGAAGGGTGGGTATGGGAGTCAAAGGAGGCAGGTACACGCAGAGATGTGCTGCTGCTCCGGACTCCAGCTGATGTCCTCCCCTCCCTAATTGTGGCACCCCTAACTGCACTACCATCAGAGGTCACCGAGTGGCAGTGGTACAGGGGGTGTGGCAGCCCTCCCTCTGTGGAGGAGGAGAACAGTCCTTAGGGCGCACAGTCTGGCTTCCCCCCCCACCCCCCGCTGGTCCAGGACTGTTCCTAAACCCCGATCGCCGACGTCACAACAAGCAGTAGTTCTACTGCTGCACTGGCAGGCTGGCCATGTGTGCTCCAGACTTGACTTTTTCCTGCTACCCACAGAATGGTTACATGCGGTGGAGTACAGCTCAGTTAACCTCGTTACTGTGTCTGACCATGTTGTGGTGGCAGTGGATTTAGCCCTATCCCCCAGGATCAAGAGCTCAGCCTGGCAACTTAACACCTCAGACCCAGACTATAAGGAAATGGTTGAGCAGTGCCTGTCTGAATACACAGCTACAAACCCTCCTAGCGATACACCTGCAGCAATGTGGTGGAACGGTTTCAAAGCAGTGGTCACAGGCAGAACTATTAGCGTGGCCTCACAAATAAAAAAAGAGAGACACAGAACAAATAGATCTTGAGAGGAAGCGGTTTGTTCTCAAAGCAGAGCCTAAATAGTACTAAGTGAGGAGATTCAAAGAAGGCTGGAGGAATGCAGAGTCAGAACAGAATAGAAGGGATCTTAAGATACTCCCCGGCAGTAGTTCTACAAGACGGGAAATCAGGCAGAGGAATTACTTGCATGGCAGCTCTATTAAGGGACTGCCTGCAGAATGGTTGTGCACCTTAGGATGAAAGAGGTCCCATCATAATTTGTGAATGAATGACCCCCCATAAAACAGCACAGGAAGTTACAGAATTTTACAAAACGTTATACATAAGGGATAAAATAGTAAATTACCAAGTGAAATTGTACACTGTCTTTACCAGAATAAAAGTTAAAACACTGTATCAGGTAAGTATGGAAGCTTTAGAGACCCCAGTTAGCATGGAAGAAGTGCAAGTTACTTTAGGCAGCATGAAACTGGAAAATGCCCCGGGCCCAGATGGGCTGTTTCCCGAATGTTATTGGGCCTTTAGGGAGGTGTTCCTCTCACATCTGTGTAGGGTGTTCAGGGCAGTGCAGGAGGGAGGGGGCCCCCCAACATAGCAGTATGCCCAGATTTCCTTAATACCCAAGGCAGAAGGACTCTGCTGTACGTGGCTCGTATAGACCTATCTCCCTCTTCAACAGCGATTAGAAGATTTTTACCTCAGTTCTGGCCAGCAGGCTACAGGGCTGTGTGGGGACCCTAGTCCACCCTGACCAAACAGGCTTCATTAATAGTAGGCTTATACAGGATAACATCAGATGCCTTTTAAATCTGATATCATGGCAGTGCAGATTCCTTGCACTGGCTATTTTTATCGATGCTGAGAAATCATTTGATTGGGTGGACTAGAGGTTCTTGCACAGAACTGTGGGGGAGATGGGTCTGTGAGAAAAATTCTGAGACGATATAAGAACGTTATATGCTTCCCTACAAGCTGTCATAAAAATAAACAGAATCTTGGCTTAACATTTTCACCTGACCAGGGGCATGAGACTGGGTTGCCCCCTTCCCCAACCTTTGCTCTGTGTATAGAGCCATTGGCTATTGCGATTTGGAGGAACACCAAGCCATAAAATAGCTTTACATCTGGATGACTCCCTGTTTTTCGTCACCTCTCCATAGACTTCAGTCGTGGCCCTGCTAAATGAACTACAACTCTTTGGAGAGGTCTCTGGGTATAAAATTAATTTAAAGAAATCAGAAGCCATCAACTGAGGAGGCCCATGTAACAAAGAAAGAATTCCTGGGTGGTTAGCTCCCCCTTTAAGTGGGCAGCCGGCAACACAGTGCAATACCTAGGGGTTAGAATTTCACCTAACCTGTCTAAACTAGTCCAGCTCAGTTATGATCAACTCTTAGGGGAAATTCTGTTGTATAAAAAAGATGGGAGGTTAGCTGGCCCAGTGGTGCTGAGGGGTTGTGGCTGGATTCCACACCTTGTGCTACGCCGGCGACCCGAGTTCGGCAACAACCTTGGGTCGTGGGGGGATTGAGCATGCCAGTGAGCAATTCTCCTCTCCCAAAGGTGGTGAGGGTGGGTTGGCAACCCCCCCCAGTAGTTCCACTCCCACCAGGTGGTGAGGGTGGGTTGGCACCCCCCCCAGTAGTTCCTCTCCCAAAGGTGGTGAGGGTGGGTTGGCACCCCCCCCAATAGTTCCTCTCCCAAAGGTGGTGAGGGTGGGTTGGCACCCCCCCCAGTAGTTCCTCTCCCAAAGGTGGTGAGGGTGGGTTGGCACCCCCCCCCCCAGTAGTTCCACTCCCACCAGGTCGAGGTCCAGTGGTTAGCGTAGGTGGAGAGGGGGCGGTAAAACAGTTACAGGAGGTGGAAGGGGCTGAGCTGGTGCCACAGGGTGCGTAGTGTGCCTCTCCACACGCTTGCACAGCCACATGCTGGGGCCTCAGGGGGGGGGTTTCAGGGGAGAAAACCAGTAAAAATAACTGTGTCCCTGTCGCCAGTTGGTGGGAGGTGGCGACAGGAACCAAATAGCTCTATAAAAAAAAAAAAGATGGGAGGTTTTGGCCCTCTCCTTAGGGAGCTGAATAACCACTTTGAAAACGAGCCTCCTACCCTGCTTCTGGTTTCTGTTCCAAGCACTGCCCATAAGCATTCCTGCTTCTTACTGGGGCAGGTGCAGGAACTACTGCTGTGCCAAAGGCATACACAGGGTGAGCAAAAAACTGCTGTCCTTTCCTAGGGACAAAGGAGGCTTGGCTATGCCTGACCTCAGACTATATCGCCAGCACAACTGGACCCTATTGCCTTGTGGATAAAGCAGCACAGTGGCACAGGGTGAGGGAGAGTGAGGCCCAGCAGCTCGTTATACCCCTGTTCTCTCTACCACATGCCAACTTTCCCCCAAAATTTGGAAAAGATTATGAACCCCTAGACGAGACATACTCTTTAAGAGTCCTGGTACAAGAAACAGCCATTACAAAAACCCCTAACAAAGTGGGTCCTCTTACATTTATTATAGGAGACCCTGACTTCAACCCACCCAGAACAAACCTAGGCTTCACCAGATGGAATAGAGCATCAGTGACCAGGTGTCAGGCAGTGATTGCCAACAAGACTTTGTTGTCCTTCAGGAAGTTACAGGAGACATTTAGCCTCCCACAGAGTGATTTTTCCAGGTTCCTACAGGTGACACACCTCCCACAGTCAATGAACATAATACAAAAAGTGGCTAGAGTTCTCACTTCATTGGAAAATTTCATGTACGGGACAGAGATGCTGGCAGATGGGGGGAGCAGTTTGTAGGGCATACAAGATGCTGATGGAAGACCACCCAGAATTTGTTAATCTGAAGTCACAGTGGAACTTGGACACAGGTATTAGTATAACTGATGAGGGGAAAAAGACATGGGGAGAGGGGTTGAAAAGTTAACAGCTTTTCCAGGGTGGAGAGGATTGAAGAGATGACAGCCAGACTTAGATTAACTCTAGGAAAACATGCAGATCTTGTGACTAGATGGGATAAAGGGCAAAACGGTGACAAATCTGAGACAGTAGATATAGCTGAGCAGACCAAAGGCACTGAGTTGTAAACCCTGGATGCCATACAAAAGTCCAGCTGATTGCCATGATTACCGATACAGCTGTTTATGATAGCATCTATTCACCCCTCTGTAAACAGTGTAATTTGTGCTTTGTTTGGCATGCTTGTTGCATCTTTTTTCCCCTTCTGGTCAAGTAACTGCAGAGCTTTGAGGGAAATTGTCAACAACTGGAAACGGACACTGTGGACTTATCTACAAGTCAGAGGACTCGTACAGTCTAGAGTTGCACACATTAGAAATATACATTGCCTGTGCAATATTTCAAGGATGGCGTGAATGTCCAACATTGTTTATTCATGATCACTGAAAAGTACTTACTTGTAATATCATTTCAACCTCTATAAAGCAGAGTTTAAAAAATTAAAAAAAAAAAGTGATTTCCTAGCCCACCCACAGGGGTCCCTGCATGACGGAACCAGCTACTAGCCCTCTCCAGATGAGGTGCGCTGCATTCTGGCAGCTGCCTGCAGTTTGGTTTGCCTCCCAACACGGTGACTGGAGTCTGATCCTGAGCTCTGGTTGTCTGCATGGCAGCGCGATGTACTGTTGGTGGACCATTGGGTGGCCTTACAGAAAAAAAGAAAAAAAAAACTTCTAATGTTTCTTACACACACACACACACACACACACACACAGAGCTTCTGAAGCCTGGAGTAGTTCTCTGGCATGCATGAAATGCACCATGAAGTATTACTAGTATAGTACATAATAAATGCTCAATGACTTCAAATATTAATCCTTCAGTATAGTTGAGTTTTAATGAAGCTGTAGATTTCCATGCTGCAGACGTGTAATAAACGGGACTCATTAAATTACTGCTGGAGGCCCTTACATCAGGGGACAGAGCCGAATGAGGGAAAGATGCTGATGTGAGGAATTCTGCTGAACTCAAGCAAATTAATCCTGCTCTGATTTGCCGCTACTTTTCAGCAATGATTACTGAGAGAGCACACAGACATAATTGTCGGCGGCAGAGCTGGATTTATGGCACCGGACTCCTCAGTTATGCCTTCTGTTGTCTGAAAATACTGACAGAAAACCATCACTATTCCCCCGTCCCGACTCCGATTACATTGTCATTTAAATTAACCACATCTCTCTCTTATTAAATCAAAAGAGATGGAGACTTTTTAAAAAAGAAAATCTTGTAGCAAGAGATCAGAGCACTGTACATCGATACATCTTATGTCATCATTAGTTCATTCGTAAATAGTAAAATTAGTAGGAAGGTCTACAGGAAAATAATATTGCACTCCCCCAAACCATGCTCTTTGCGATGTTTAAAAGAATCCCTCTGTTTTGCACTATTATTATTATTATAATGGTGAGTAAAATCTAACAATATGGCTAGTCAGTTGCATTCCACATACCTTATGTTAATGTTAGATAAGTTTGCATGTAGGACCACATCACATGGTATGAGGCTCATGAATACACATAATATGGATACCTGAACTTGTTGCAGAAGGCAGATGGACTACCCCATAGACTTATAATGGGTCCCAAGCAGTGAAAGTAACATTGTCATTCAGTGTGATCTCTGCATGGTTCCGGCTCCTGTCTTTCCTCCTCTGCAGGTTTTATACAAGCAAGATTTCCATCAGCCCCCCTCCCTAATACATGGCATCTGTCCACCCAAATGTAGTGGTCCCAGCAATCTCTCTTTCCCTACTGAACAGCAGCAGTTGTAACACTGATGAGTCTACTTAGCTCATTGCTACACTTTTCTGTCTGTCTGTCTGACCCCTACTGGATCCAGACCCAGGGCCTGGAATCGAGAACCGTAACACAACTGATAGTGCCCTAAACACCAGTATCCAGCACCATGAGTGGAACCCCTAATGGATGCTATAGCTTCCAAATGAGCCTGCATGATTCCTTAGTTGGCAGTTGATGAGTAAGTAACCCCTTCACTTGTCAACCAACAAATGTCTACATAGATCCAAATAAAAAGAAAAATCTAAGGTGGAAGAACTATTTTACTTTAAAAACATCTAAAATAGCATGCACAGTTTTCAAAAACAAGTTTATGTCTATAAATATGGCTATCAAATTATAGCAATATCAATAAGGTATTACGGGGGTTATGTTAATGTCCTGTTAATCATCCCCTATAGGAATATGGCACTTGGCTTTGCCTTGTGTGCTGCATCACACTCACTGGGGGGGTGGGGATTGACAGGACAGTAACATAGAAATTGACAGCAGATAAGGACCACTTGGCCCACCTAATCTGCCCATTTTTCCTACCTACTGCAATACCACAGACGCTACTTGATCTCCAGCTTTACCCTTTCTTTCCTATCGCTAGGGTTCCCTTATGCCTTTCACATGCATTCTTGAATTCCCCAACCATTTTTGCCCCACCACTTCCGCTGGGAGCTTGTTCCATGCATCCACCACCCTTTCCATGAAAAAGCACTTCCTCACGTTAAACCTAAGTTTACCCCTCTCCAGCCTCATATCATGACCCCTTGTTCTTGAACATCTTTTTTTCTGAAAGAAGCTACCCTCTTGTACCTTATTAATGCCCTTGAGGTATTTGAAAGTAACCTTATTGTTTTTTTTGCTCCTGCTTTCCCCAACGGACCCCTTCTGCTCCCCTGGTCCCAGTCCCATCATCCTAGCATCCCCAGGGCTTTCATGGGTCCCCCCTTGTTCCCCCAGAGCTTTCCTTCTCTGGTGGGGGTGACAGAGGCCCCCCCCCTTACCTTCTGCCATGGACTGGATCCATTTAAGGAGGGACCCGCCTGAGTAGCCAGGCACGGGGCCTGCGAACTGGGCGGGCTGTCATCCTGCCATCATGGAGTGTTTTCTCCTTTTGTTCCCATGCCCCTGGGACGTCAGTGTCAAGGGCACGCCAAGCACATCCCCACGCAAGTGTGCGGCGCCTGCTGGTGTCCCCCCTCCCACTAGTTGTTCCAGCTGCACTGCCACCTGTGGTCACCTAGGTGGCAGCGGAGCCAGGAGTCCTCCTTCCCTGGAGAAGGAGAGTGTCCACTGGGACACTTGATCCTTTCTCCCCCTCCCAGCCCTCTGAAGCCGAGTTCATTCCCGAACCCGGGCTGCCAGCGTTGGCGAGGTAAGGCACTAAGCGTCAGACCTTTCAAGGCGCTTCTGACCAGCTTGTACTTTATTCCTTAATTAACTTTTTTTCAATTCAGTTTATAATGTGACAGCACATTATCAAACATTCTGGGTTTAGAGTATAGAAGTACATAACAGCATGGGCGTACCACAGTATTAAACACTCTTCTTCCTTTGTTACAGCACTGGGAGAATTTCCATAGAATTTTGATCTCAGGATGCTATGAAAATGAAAGAGCCACATGGCAGTTATAACAGTGGACAGTCCCAATAATAACAAATGTCCAAGAAGTCCTGGGTGGTGCAGGTGCACCTAGTAACATCATTCTGTGATGACGCAATGTCCACGGTAAAACCTGGAGAGAGATATTAGCCATATAGTATAGAACAAGTTCACGTACAAACTTCAGAAAATTTACTATCAAATCTAAATAGGTGTTTGATCCAGCATCCTTGCATTAACTATTCTTCAACACAGTTTGTGCAACAGTCACAGTCACAGTGGTGGGTGAGACCAGGGGCAGCCAGGGCAAAATGGCAGACATTATTGTAGGCTGTGGTCCACCTAGCAAGGTGAGTTTTGGAGGTACGAGCAAACAAAAGGAGCCCGTAGCAAAGTGAGGGGAGGAATACCCCTCTAGCAAGAGCAAGTCAGGAAGCTGGAGTAAGGTTGCTCCTTGCTCGATAAGCCAGACCCAGTTTGCAGTTAACAGTTTTGCATACATTCTGGATATGGTGTCCGAGGTTAAGCTGTGGGTCAAGTGTCACCCCAAGGTATTTAATGGTGTCAGTGACGAGGAGCGGAACACCGTCAAGACCAGTGACACACAAAGGGGCAGGGGAAGCCTTAATCTTGGCCAGGGACCCAAAGAGCATGGCCTGTTTTTTTTTTTTTTAAGATTGAGAACCAGCTTATGGGACGTAATAATCCAGGACTGAATCTTCCCAAAATCCTCACTCAAGTGGCAGTTAATGACCCCATATCCCGAGAATGAATGAAGATGACCAGGTCATCCGCATAGAGGATGGTCCTGCAGTGGACAGAGGCAGAGGGTAGATTGTTAACAAAATTGGAGAAAAGCAGGGGCCCCAAGATTGAACCCTGAGGGACTCATGAGAGCACCTTACCGTATTTGACAAGCTGCCATCTGCCATGGAGATAATTGGAGAACCAACGGAGCACAGCAGGTGACAGACCAACTTGAGCTGAGAGCAGAGCAGGACATGGTCAACAAGGTCAAAGGCCTCAGAGAGGTCTATGAAGATGGCACCAGAGAGTTTGCCCTGTTCCACAGCTGCCCTGATCCCGGAGGAGACTGAGACAAGGGCAGAGGATGTGCTGTGCCCTTTCCGAAAGCCATGCTGCACAGAAGGCAGCAGATCATACGACTGACTGTACTCAGAGAGTTGCCCAGCAACAGTTTTCTTGAAGTTTACTGACCGCAGACAAAATGGCTATTGGACGGTAGTTGTCAATCATTTTGGTATTGCCCTGTTTAAGAACAGGGACCACCCAAGCAACCTTCCATATGTCAGGGATAGTCTCAGATGAATGGCACAAATTGAAGATGTGAGTCACCGGGAGGCAATATGAGAGGCACCAAGACAGAGGAGCTTAGGTTCCATACCATCTTGGCCAGCACTGGAGAAGGGGGAGAGACCAGAGAACAATCTCTGCATCTCTTACACCATCACAGCCTTAAAATGGAAGAGTGGCTGGGATAATGGAGGGGCAGCGACCTGGTCACAACTATCATCTCCACTAGGGGGGAATAGAGAGGTGAAGGCAGACAGGTCCGAGAAATGCAAGTTAAATGCATTTGCGATGGTTAGTGAATTGTTGCAGCTAGCACCATCAATGAGCATGTCAGTGGCCACACCATTTGAGGAACCACTAACTATGTTTCTAATGTTCCTCCAGAACCTCCTAGGGTCCTTAGCTGAGTTCAACAGTGCAGTTTTGCAAAATTCGCTTTTGGCAGCCCTTATTGCTTTTTTACACTAATTTCTGAGTCTCCTGTACTGCTGAAATACGGCCTGGTCTATCGTGACCTTGAAATTGGCCCAGCACTTGTCTCTAGACCTCATAAGGGCTAAGAGGCTCCCATGTAACCACTTGGTAGCAGATGCCTTGACCCTCCTTCTGATAAGGAAGGCATGCTTATCCTGCAGTGCCCCGAAGGTGCTGAGAAAGTGACTGACAGCAGAGGAGGAGTCCTGGGCATTCCATACCGCAGACCAGTCAGTATGCTGGAGATCGTCATGAAATTAGTCCAGGGTCGAACCTGGAGAGGTCCCTAACCTGAATGAACTTATGGAGAATTTTCAGGGAGGAGATCTTTCATACGCAGTGCACAGGGGAGTGGTCAGAGATGGAGTCAGGAAGGATGCCCAATGAGCTAATCATCTTAGGTCTGTTGGACAGGACCCAATCCAGAAGAGAGCTCACACCCCCATTGGGAGAACACCTGGTAGGATCCTCGATGAGCTGCGACAAGGAGAGACCAGCAAGCAGAGGCTCAAACTCCTTAGTATTACCACCAAGCCAGTTTACATTATGATCACCCAGGATCATTAACTCATTATGCCAAGTCACTGACCCAACAGAATCAAGGAGGTGAGTTAACCCTGATATGCCCCCCAATTGTTGAGTACCTAGAGGCCAATGGGGCACAGGACCCAAGGCAGTATGGATTCACAGTGGGAAGGTCATGTCAGATGAATCTAATCGATTTCTTTGATTGGGTGACCAAAGTAGTAGACCAGGAAGGGGCTGTAGACATGGCCTACCTAGACTTTAGCAAGGCATTTGACACAGTCCCACACAAAAGATTAATCAACAAATTAGCCAGCCTGGGAGTGAGTCCCAGGGTGGTAGCCTGGGTAAAACATTGGCTGGACAACAGGACGCAGAGGGTAATAGTAATCAGAGTCCACAGTGAAGAAAGGGTGGTTACTAGTGGGGTACTGCAGGGTTCATTACTGGGTCCGGTCCTTTTTAATGTCTTTATAAGTGACACTGCAGAGGAACTGGAAGGAAAAGTATGTCTCTTTGCAGATGACACAAAGATCTGCAACAGGGTTGATGCACAAGGTGGGGTGGAAAGGATGAAAAGGGACTTGGCAAGGTTGGAGGAATGGTCAAATGTATGGCAGCTTAGATTCGATGTAAAGAAGTGCAAAGTAATGCACCTGGGAAAGAAAAACCCAGGGGAAGAGTACATATTGCGGAGTGAGATACTGACAACAACAAAAATGGAAAGGGACCTGGGGGTAGTTGTATCAGATTGAGAAGGCAGTAAGGAGGGCTGGGGCAATATTGGGATGCATAGGAGAAACATCACCTGTAGAAACAGGAAATTGTTAGCCCTCTGTGTAGACAGTTGGTGAGACCCCATCTAGAGTACTGCATGCAGTTCTGGAGACCCCTTCTCCACAAAGACATAGACAGGGTGGAGGCTGTCCAGAGGAGGGCAACCAAAATGATGCAGGGTCTACACCAGAAGACATACGAAGAGAGACTAAAGGAGCTTAATATGTATACTCTCAAGGAAAGGAGGAAGAGGGGGATATGATAGAAGCTTTCAAGTAGCTCAAGGGAATCAACAAAGTCCAAGAGGGTAGCATCTTTCAGAAAAAGAGATGTGCAAGAACAAGGGTGCACAATTTGAAGATAGAGGGGGATGGCTCAGAGGTAATATGAGGAAGTATTTTTTCATGGAGAGGGTTGTGAATGCATGGAACAACCTTCCTAAGGAGGTTATGGTGTCAAAAACGGTGGGGGAATTCAGGAATGCATGGGACAGATACAAGGCAGTTCTAGTGGGGGGTAGGAGGAAGTAGGCTGTTGGTTAACTAGGATCTGCAGTTTATCCATTTGGTAGGGAAATGGGCAGACTAGGTGGGCCAAGCGTCCAGCACGGGTACGAGCATGCTTCCACACTCCTGTGGACGTCTGCTGTCACCTCCCCCGATTCCTTGCATGACCCTGGCTGTTGCACAGCATGCCTCTGTGGAGTGTCGCTACTGCCAGGGATCCACGACCCACCCCTCCTCAAGAGAGGAGAGCTGTTTGTTAGATGTTCAGTTCCCTCTCCCCCGGCAAACCGAGCTCGCTCCTGACCCTGGGTCGCTGGCGTGGTAAGAGGTAAGGCGCCAGCACCTCAGCCTTCTATACCACCAGGCTGGCCCACAATCTCCATGTTAAGACTGCAAATAGCATTTAATTTTAGTCCCCATACACTGATATCTGCTAACACTACCCATCGCAGACCCAATTTTTTTATTTACATAGAACAGAAAGAAGGGCAGAGGTTGCTATAATGATTGTGTTGTAACAACATGCTGTCAAGTTAAACTTCTGATATGGTACAGTCACAGCCAAAGACATGGTCAGATATTTCCCGAAATTTCTGTGATATTTCTAGAGAAATCTCCTGCTTTCTGCAGTTCTGCAGTAGGGGCAGCAGAGAGAAACTCTCTAGAAATTTCCTGAAATATCTGACCATGTCTTTGGCTACTGTAGTAGATGCCAATTTGATATAACAAGGTCTGTCCTCATCATCTACTTCTGCAGCCTTTTTAATTAATTCAAGACATTTCCCCACTTCCGTGGGGTCCGAAAAAATGTAAGTCTTAACCCGTGTACTATATTTTGACCTTGGGATCACATCTTCAGACATTCATCTCTTCACGGACAATGCTGTCCTATATTTGGCTAGACCTACTCTTGAGCAGGCATGCACAGATTTGCAGAATGATTTCAGTATCCTGCAGCACAACCTACTCAAACAAAAATTGCTATTAAATGCCCAAAAAACAAAGGCTATGCTTCTGACCCTGAATAGCTGTGCTTCAATGCCGCCCATAGCAGGCATTGTGCAACCTGTTACCACGCTGCTTGGCGAATACCTCGACTGTGTTGATAAATTTAAATATCTTGGGTTGTGGATTGACTACCAACTGTCCTTCATGGATCATGTAGAGGAACTCCTAAAGAAGCTGAAACAGAGGCTCAGCTTACTTTGTAGAATCAAGCACCTCCATACCTACCAGGCCAAGAGGAGATTGATTCAAGCTACTTTTCTATCACTATTGGATTATGCCGAGTTCATCTACAGGGCCTTGCGCTTCATTTCTGGGGAAACTTATTCCACTCACCACTGCGACCTGTACTCGGTAGCGGGCTGGCCATCTCTCGCATTCAGGAGACAAAGGAACGCTGCCCTTTGGATAAACAGAGCAATTGCCAAGATACTGCCACAGTACATCTCTGACTGTTTGCCCCTATGTGTTTTTGGTAACTATGCCCTGAGAAGTCACTCTTGTATCTCCCTAGTGATATCCAAGGTAAAAACCCGCTATGGCAGATCGTCCTTGAGCTTTGCCCTATCCCAGTTATGGAACAAGCTTCTAAAAACTCTAAAATTAACAAACCCCATAAAAGTCCCCGAATTTAAAAATCTTTATGCAAGATCTTTCTCCAGGCATTGTACGTGTTACTCCTGATGTGCCATGCCAGGTTCTGACATCCTGTGATCAATCTTTATCACCTCTTTGCTCTATCTATAGCAGTCCTCTCCTGTCTTCTACTTTCTGCCTTTTATTAGGTTCTCCTTTGTCTGTACTGCTCTTCAGTCTGCCAGGGCATAGAAACATCTTGGGAGGCAGTATAGCGCAGTGGTCTAAGGCTCTGAGCTGCAAATTTGGTGACATCCAGCAGACCAGACCTGGGTTTGAATCCCACAGCTTCCACTTGCATACTGTGTGACCCTGAGCAAGTCACGTAACCTCCTTGTGCTCCCAGGTCGCTCCTGTAAAAAAGCTTTCAGCTTAGTGTGCTATACCTGGTTAAAACAATTAAATAAAATAAATAAATCTTTGCAATACTGACATTACATGTGTGAATTTTATACATCCTGCGTGATTATCCTTCCTTCTCATGATATAACGTTGTGTACATTATTTGCTGTTACATTTGTGTTGCTCTATAATTGGAGTTGCAACGCTGTACCTGTGTATGTATTATTTATCTGTTGGTATTTCTGTATGACCAGGCCCACCTTGGAAATGAGCTTGCTCAACTGTGCACCACCTTGTAAAATAAAGATTGATTTTGAGCTTGGCGGAAAACTGAAGAATGTGGGGGGTGGGTCCCCATTACTCTCAAGCCTGATTAAATGGCTTCAGAGCTACTGCCGGATTGCGAAACTCAGATCAGGAAAACAGTGCAGCATTGTCCCATCTTCTTAATGAATAGGCCCCTTTGCCTTTGCTGCCCCCAAAATTCCTTCTTTAACATATGGTCCTCCTGTAATGAATAGCATGGTCCTGGGCTGATTAGTGTTCAAAGGATGCTTAGAACTGATCCAGTATACTATTAAAGATTTGCCCCTCGAGGTTGAAATTCAAAAGATGTCCCAGTAAGTCCTGAATATATGAAGTAGGATCAGGGTTTTCTATCCCTTCTGGCACTTTCAGGGGCCTGATGCTGGAAAGTCAGGCCCCATTCTCCAGTTGCTCCATGTGTATCCAGAGTACTTATTCTCTGCAGTCACCCTCAGCACGACTACTGCTGCCGTCTTTGCCGTGTCGGTCTCTGCCTTTGCATCTGCCAAAGCCATTTCAATTTTGGAGTCATACAGAGTGAGTGTTGAGCCAAGGCCATCTACGTTTTTTGTCTAAATGCCTGACAGCATTCAGTAGGGCCCTAGGTTCCAACCCTCCACTTTCTTCCATCTGCTGCTTGCTCGGCCCTGTGGTTCAGGCAGCTTCTGCTGTTTGCCCTTGCTAGATTCAGAAGCAGATGCTTGTTTCAGCTTTCTCATTCTGTAGCTGCTCAAGAATTGCCCAGATTGTAGAACTGAGCAAGTCTATTCGAGTAGGGTAGAAATTGCAATGTTTTGCAGACTAAAAAAAAAAAAAAGGAATTTCAGTAGTTACATGCTGTGCGATCTGGAGCTGTACTAGTTGACTGCTGGCTCAGCCCCCCCCACACACACACACACAGTTAATAGGTTCTTCTAAAAATTTCCCTTAGCTGATGTGTTAAAACTTTCTTTCTTTCATGTAGGTATCTTCCATAGAGCTGGAAACCAATATTGGTACTATATTCCCAGATGGCCTAACCTTTTGTTGTGTGGTGAATTAACACTGTACCTGCCAAATACAGTCTTTCAGGCATGCAAAAAGCATTATAAAAAGTGTTGGTAACCTGGCTCATCGGCACAGTGGAAGCATTACTGCTCACGATGCTGGCGACCCAGGTTCGGAAGTGAGCCCGGGGGGTAGGGTGTCAGCCAGGCGTTGGAGGATGGAGCATCCCAGAGGACACTCTCCTCCTCTGGGGAGGGAGGGTCGCTGCCTCTGCTGCACTGCTGCCACCTAGGTGACCATGGGTGGCAGTGCAGCAGAGGTAACAGGTCAGGGCATGGATGATGGCCGGCTTGCATACTGCGCACCTTTGTACATGTGTGAGTATGCCAGAGTCCTTGTGTGCTGTCATCTAATGAGGAGAAACCAGGAAAAAGACCAGCCCTGGAACCTGAGGTGATGGGAACATGGTGCATCTGTCCCTTGTGACGTTCTTCACACTTGGCCGCCTGATGAACTAGTGAATATTCAGGGGTCTACTTCCCTGGTACCCGACCCCACCGGGGAGGGGGGGGTAAAGCCATGGCTGCATGGAGAAATAGTAGGAACCGAAAATCATGAGGCAAGTCAATATGCACCTTGTGTATTCCAAGAGATGCAGGGGGGCATAAACTGATATTTTTTTTTTTTTTAAGTGTTGGTGAACTAGAATCTCCTGATTTGCTGTAAACATTGTTTTAGGCCCGTGTTAATCTTAGGTAAACATATATGTAAGGTCTAATCTAATCCTTAACAGAGTACAACTCTAAAATACCCATTTTTATAATATCAATAAGGCACTTCCAGGGATAATGCTAGTGTTCAGTTAATCAGCCTCTAGGGGCATGTAGCACTTGGTTATGTCTTGTACCACGTTACACCCCTAGAAGGTGATTAACAGAACTTTAATTTAACCCTGGTCTTGCCTTATTGCTTCACAATTAGAGTACTGCAGAACCACCCCTAAAACTAGATACTCAAACAGAGGTACTTCCAATTCTGTCTACGTCCCTCTCCATACTCTAGATAAAATAACCCCTTAGGCATACGAACAGTCCAAAACAAGGTACTGCAACATTTTGCCTGGAGCACCCAGGACTAAGGCCAAACCTGTCTCCCAAACTTTCATGTTTAAACTTATCTTTCACCCAAACCTACTGTGACTGCTTACCCACACCACATCATACATTTTAACTGGAATACCTTTGTACAGTAAACTCGATCATTACAGGCTCCATAAGAAATAATGTAATTTACAGAAAAATCACCCTTGTATTACAGCTACATGTTGCGGGCATCTGTAGAGGTCAGAATTGGCAGCAGCCAACTAGACATATGCTGGTAGGAACTGTATCGGGCTAGTAAAATTTCCCTTTAACTAACCATGCCAGCTTGTTTTAGAAAAGGTAAGATTTCAAGTAGAGCCAGTGGTAACGTCTGCGGGGACAGAGAATTTTCCCATCACTAGCTCAGCTGGTCATTGGCTAGTGAGTGGTAGCACTACTGCTACGCTACTGGGCTGGCTAGATAACTATTTTTTTTTTTTTGCTTAATCTGTTTGTATTCCTATCTCCTGCTGTGGTGCAGCCGAGCTCTCAATCACCTTCCCCAAACCGCCACCAGTGTCCAGGGATTTACCTCCTCCCAAACATCATCCACGGCTTACCCCCCACACACACCCATGGTGAGGTCAGTGGGGCATCCTCTGCTGGCGACATGGGCCCACAGACTTGCCTCCAAGCGTCCCATTGCTCTCCCCCACCCCCGGGAGTCTGGATGGTGGGCATTACCTGCTGAAGAACAGATCCAGTGTGGGAGAGAGCCTTGGATGCCAGCATGGAGCTACAGGATGGTTGATGTCATCCGTGCTGCATCTGGCCATTTTCCCTTTTTGTGGTGAGGAGGGACAGATGTGTAATGCCATCAAAGACTCATCACCACACATAGGGTGTCAACTGCCACCGGCACCCCAATGCCAAAGTTTCACTGATTGTCCCACGCCTCCGCCAGGGATTAGACCAGTGCCGAGAACCCACAGCCCTCCCTCCCTCCCAGAGGAGGAGAGACATCTTTCGGATGCTCAGTCCTCCTCTCCCCGGCCAGCCCATGGCAAATCGAGTCCATCACTGAACCCCAGTCGCCGGCATGGATGCCTCTACCCTCCGTGCCACTGGGACGGCCGATAATGTACTAATTTAAGGTCAGCAGGAACTCTAGGTCCAACAGGTCTGCCCCTCCCCTTCACAAGCAAGGAATCATGACTAAGTAGTAACACAGAAAAACTTTGGTTTCACCAGCTCCAAGGTCTAACCATGACTTTCTGTAGCTAGCTATAAGCTGCATCATTCAAAGTAGCCAAAATGTAAATGCGGTTCAATAGGATGTTGATCTGTTATTTTAATGATTTTTTTTTTTTTTTTGAAGAGCTGCTTACACATCTTGGGTAGGTAACTCGCACCAAGTAGCTGCCAGCCTGAGGAGTTAATTAAGCCAGCATGCAGAGGTTACTCACCTGTGAATATTTGCTTCACTGCTGATGCAGTATTCCTTCTACAGTCACAGCCATGCAGTCGTTGGTTCATGTGCGAAATCCTCAGAAAGCCCACTGGCTAGAGCTTCAGATTCTTGCCTCTGTCTCGCACCCTCACCCCTCTGTACCTCAGATCATTGCACATGATCCACAGGAAACATGATGCCATGCCAACAGGTAACTAGTGAGGGCTAGTAGCCTGGGGAAGTCAGGTGGGCTGATGTGACTGCTAAAGGAATACCAGTAGACAAACAATAGTTACAGGTGGCTAAGTGATTTTACATCACAAAGTGCCAGATTGCTCAGTCACCACCGCCTCAACATGATGAGAGTTTGCTTCATGTTTGTAATTACAAGCAGAAAGCAGAATCATGAAATCTATGGCATGTATTCACACCAGCACTAGCCGTGTTTTTTCTATATACAGTATGTAAAGGGTAATCAAACTTTGTAATATTTATTTGCAAAACAGTTTGTTTCGATTCTATGCCCCAGTTGGAGAAAGAGCGTTTAGTAGCTGATTGTCTGGAGTAATTTCAACTACCTGCATTCCTTCTACATAGCTGCACTCGTGCAGACTACTAGCAGGTACCCGGGCTGGAGTGGGCCAAGTCCCCCATTCAAGCAAAGAGAGACTTCAGGACGAGGACCCAAAGGCAGCATCCCTCCTGGCCTGGAGGCCTAGGCTGTAGTGGGTCATATACCCAGGTGGCAGCCCTGCGTACCTCACTTATTGGGATGCCCGTGACAGTGGAGGCAAAAGCAGCCATGTGCCAGGTAGACTGTGCACTGCTCCCAAATATGTGAAGTGGCCAGCAAAATTAGTACAAGTTTGATTTGCCACACTCCCCTCATCCGTATGACTGACATATCATATTGTACACTGCAGCCCCCTTAATGAGTTTGCATCAGACACAAGATTTGGAGGCAGGGCTGCAGCAGACATCGGCAGCTCCACTTATATTCTGCAGGTATGAGGGCCACAAACTTGTCTATGTTAAAAAATCCAAATCCTGTCTAATGTCCGACAAAGGTAAAAGAGCTTACCTCAGCTCTTAAAGGCGCAGCTAACTTTTGTCATTTGGCAGAAACGTTCAGGTGACTAGTAACCAAAATGCTACATAGTTTTAGACATCAAATTGGGCCCCTATGCTGAGGAAGTCCCAATAGACCAGGAAATGAGATTCAGTTAAATTTACTTTAATTTTACAGTTTATTTACCCAGAATAGCCCAGCTAAGATGCAGTGTCTTTTTTTTTTTTTTCTGCTGGGGTCCTGCTGCTACCCATTTCCTCAGCTAGGTGGACTGGAGCACTGGGAGGTTAATTAACTTGCTTCATGTCACACAGCAAGTGTTTGGGCTCTGCTGAGGTTTGAACCTGTGATCTACCAGCTCCCAAATCAGTGCTCTAACCACCAGACAGCACTGTCTTGTAGTAAGGTACTAAGGACCGTAATTATTGTAGGCCCTGAAAAAAAAAAAAGAGCATAAGGAACAATACCAAGAGGAAAGCAATTCTAAAACATAAATTTTGCCTACTGATCAACTGTAAACGCAAGTAACTGATCTGTTCCGAGAATTAGCAAATGAAGCTATGGAGACATTACATCACTTGTTGCAGGAGCTGGGATCTTTACCCAGGTCGCCAGTGCTGGAAAACTACTCGTCCATTATAAAGCCTGCAGTACCGCCCGGAGCCCCTCCTCAGGCAGTGTACAGTAGACTGCTTTTGCATCCCTTAAGTGCAGCGCCAAGCAGTCAAGTTTCCAGATGTACTCCGTGAACAGAGTCGTATCCGAACATTCTCCTGGGTCCATACTACTGGGTTTAGGTCTATTTTTGGCCCACAGACGATGGAAGTGAAAAACTCTGATGATTAAATCAAATCCAGCAAATACATTAATCTGCTACCTTACTTTATAAGTTTCACACATCGGTGCAGAAACCTGTTGCTGTGGTTTCAGGAGCTATGCATCTTACTGCCTCCACTAACAAGGGCTTGTTTCTTTCAATTGGTGGTGGCATTTTTTTAACTCAATAAAAGTTTATTAAACAGAGTGTATACAGTATCATTTACATAAATATAGCAAGTACAGCTACTTGGGGTTACATTAAAATGTTAACTTATATAAATACAAATTAATGCTAGGTGCTTTACCATAGAGTCAATTAACCCACATATAATGTAGAACCAAAATTATCTGATACCCTAGGCCATCAATTATAAAATCTACAAAGCAATAATGGGGGGAAATCAAAGGGCAAAGAGAAAATCAGAAAGCGCCCTATTGACTAGTTGGTTAGGCGGCAGTAAATAAACTGGACTTTTAATCTTATTGAATATTAACCCCCAGAGTCTCAGAAATGGTAATTATCAATCAAAATTATGTAAATGAGGTATTAACAACAGCAAAAATGAAGAACAATTCTTTTAACATGAAAAAAATCCCACAGTATTTCAGTACGACTGAGTAGTGGTACACCTCTTCATCCCCCACCCCCACAAACAAAAAGTAAGTGTAGGTAAGACAACAGTAGCTGCCACAAAAATCCATCTGTTAGGCCTGTCAGTATGATGAGATATTATAAAGCAATGCCTTCCGCTTGATGCCAAGGACACCATGTTTCCAAAAACCTATCATCATTCAGTCGTATGCTACTAGTAATTCGCTTCATTCTTTCTATTTCAGATACTTTTAACCTCCATTACGCCACAGAAGGGGGTCGTGGGGATAGCCAATTAGAAATTAAGTGCCGCCATCTGTAAAATTTGAGCAGTGGTATTTTAAGACCACATCATCTGTTGTGAAAGAATTCTACAGCACTTATAACATTCCTAAGGTTATTTAGCATGACTCATGTTACATAATTATTAAAAAAGAACTTTTATTTTCACCTTTTTAACATAATACATTAATACTCCATCGGGGGGGGGGCGCTAATCCCATAAGGAGTTAGGCCTATAGGACTTCACATTATTGCTGGCCATTACTGGGCAGACTTGATGGACTATGAGTCTTTTTCTGCTGTCACTTTCTATCAGGCCGTCTTATCTATCTGTGTACCTACCATCTGTCTGTCTGTCTAGGTGTCTATCTAGCTATCTACTTACCTGCCTACCATCTATTCATCCGTCTACTTAGGTACTTTAGGAGGTAGAAGACTTGGTTTGCTGGCCAAGGCACCTAGCTTCACCTGAGCTCTTTCCTTCTAAGACTGCTTGAAAGGCAGAGTAGAGAAACTTACCAGAGCAAGGGAAAATGATCAAGACTTATTTTGGCTAAGCAGATTTACTGTGTGGTGGTGTTTTTATTTTTCACTCACAGGGATTGCTACTGTTTGTTGCTAACATTTCATTGCTTTATTTTTCTCTGTAGCAAAGTGTTTCTTACAGCGTATATCTTCTCTGAAATTATTACAGGTGGTGCTTTACTGGTTTTACAGTTTTATCTAACATTAGGATAAGCTTTCAGGTTTACTGCATTTGTTGTTGACTGATTGTTTCTGCTCTTACTTCCTTGTTCTTTCGTCCGTGGCTCTTCTTTTTCAGCAGGGGAAGGGCCCAGCCACCCACCCCATCCCCAACCACCCCACACTACACTCCTTTTATAGGGTACCACAGTTGTGACATTTCCTGTGGCAGAGCAGGAAGGGGTGGATCAGTGGGGTCTCCACAAGGTGACCTCATTTACAGGGGCACTAGTAATTTAACTTGTTATAACAAGTTAAACAAAACACAGTCAAACCATTGCTTGCATTTTTTTTTCATTTTTTTTTTCCCTTCTAATTACTCTGACTAGGTTGTAAACCCAGCAACTTATCTGGAATGGATATCATTAACTGCAGGTACTGTGGAACAATTTTCAGAAGGACAATCTTACAGGATTTAGGACACTGTCCTACATGCTGGGCCTTTGGAGATCTTAGGGCTCAGCTCCGGGCAGCTTGGGCAGAGATTGCACGCCTCAAATTTCATATTCAAGAGGAAGTACATTATAAGAACCACCCGCCATTTCCCCAGCATCCAACAGAAAACCTCCCTGACGAGAGGGAGTTGGTCCAGGAGGTTGGCAGGTGGTCAGAGGGGCAAATCAGGTGCCCCATCACTGCCTCCAAACATATTACCTCCAAAACCATATAAACACTATAAACAGGTATCTGCCTCTATCTCTGAAATCAAACAAAGAGGCAGAAGACACTGCAGAGCAGGACACTGCAGCACAGGAGCTAGCACAACAAAACTCACCCAAATCAGGAACCAAAACAAAGAAAGCAAAAGGAAATCCAAAAACTTCTAATCATAGGAGACTCCATGATTCGGGAGTTGATGCCCATCTCCAGCTAGGGTAATGGTCAGATGTCTCCCAGGTACATCAGCATGGAGAGACACTGACCGCATTGCTAAAATTGTTCACAAAGCAGAAGAAAACATTGATGTCCTAGTACACATAGGGGACTCATCGATCCTCGCCAGCCGGGTCAGTTGTGGAGACCAAGGAATACCTGACCAGGCTGGCTGACAAACTATCATCTATTTCGTCTGCATCTCCTTCTCTGAGATCCTGCCAGTCTGGGGAGAGGGAGCAGATGGACGGAAGGTCAGAGAAGGGAGATAGGAGCTAAACACGTGGCTCAAGGGCTGGTGCCAGGAAAAGGACCCAGATTTGTAGGGAACTGGCAACAGTTCTGGGAGCGAAAGTTCTTTAAATTTGATGGACTGCATCTGACTAAGGAGGAGTCAGTGCATTGGGGCAGAAGTTTGACGTCTTGGCAGAATATTTAAACTAGCAAATGGGAGAGGGGCGCAGCATCCCACACGTCGAATGGGAAGAACACCCTTCCCCCCTCAGCTAGTGGTCAAACAGGGATTCAGCATGTTTGCAGTTCATTTGCATCACCAGGTAAGAAAAAAGGTTTGTCTCCCCATATGACGCACTGGGGTAATGCCAAACCTCACCCAACAACTAACGCACCAAAATCTGGGCAATGGAAAATCATAACACAAATGCTCACAGCCTGGGAAATAAGATCCCAGACCTGCAGGCAATAATGTCAGAGGCTAAACTGGACATAGTAGCAATTAGTGAGACGTGGTTTACCAGTAACCACACTTGGGAGACTTCAGTACCTGGCTGTGTATTGTTCAGAAGAGACCGAGGTGCAAAAGGGGGGGGGGCCTGTATGTCAATGAAAATATCAAAGCTACAGAAATTCAGAATACACATAAGGAGCCAGAAAACTGTGGGTCACCCTGAAACAGGAAATGGGACAGCCATAAGAACTGGGGTTGTCTACAGGCCCCCAGACCAGGGGAGGACATAAACACATTACTGTTAGAAGATATACAAAACATGACAGCTAAAGGGAGGTTCTGATAATGGGAGACTTCAACATGCTGGATACAGATTGGTCAATACCAGCAGGAACATCTGCCAGAACTAGACACATAGTGGATTCCCTGCAGGGGGAGGGCCTCAGACAACTGGTACAGCAACCCACAAGAGACAGGGCTATCCTAGATCTAGTACTGACTAACAAGGAAGGGATCACAGATCTCCAGGTAGAAGGTCACCTGGGGGCCAGTGACCATCACACGGTATGGTTCAGTTTAGCTACTACATCTAAATCATCCCATTCCAAGGCAAAAATATGGGACTTCAGAGGAGCTGACTTTGATAAGATGGGCAACAGAGTTAAGCTAGCCCTGGCAAAAAGAAACACAGGTGAGGGGGTACAGGCATAGTAGGCAAGCATTAAGGATGCAGTACTTGAAGCAACATCCCATTGTGTTAAACAGAAAAAGAAGTGCAAAAGAAGAAGGAAACCACTTTGGTTCTCAAATACAGTAGCAGAAAAGGTCAGAGCCAAAAGGCTGGCCTTCAGGAAATATAAGGGAACACAGCGGGATGAAGATAGGGAGGCATACCAAACTGCCCTAAGGGAAGCAGGTAAGGCAGGCTAAGTCCCAAACTGAGAAAACACTAGCACGAACAGTAAAAGAAGGTGACAAGATTTTCTATAGATACATTAATGAAAGGAGAAAGTCCAGAGGGGTTATTGCTAAGCTTAATGGAGAAAAGGGAGCATGTGAGGAGGAGGACCCTGTAAAGGCATCTATCCTAAATAGATACTTTTGCTCAGTATTTACTGAAGAGAAGGTAGGGCAGGGCCCACAGCTCACCATCATGGACACAGTGGGAGGGAGGTGAGCACTACCCTTCACAAAAGAAAGGGTCCTCACAAGAGCTTGCTAAGCTCAGGGTGGATAAGGCAATGGGACCTGATGGCATACATCCCAGGGTACTTAAGGAGCTAAAGGTGGAACTAGCAGAGCCATTAGCAGAACTGTTTAGTGAGTCTCTGAGCACAGGAGAGGTCCCAGAAGACTGGAGAAGGTTTATGTGATCCCGCTCCACAAGAGTGGTAGCAGGGAGGAGGCGGGAAACTACAGACCAGTCAGTCTTACCTCAGTAGTGGGAAGGATTATGGAGGCACTCCTTAAGAAAAGGATAGTGCAACACCTGGAATCCATAGGGGCACAGGATTCAAGACAGCATGGGTTTACAAAAGGAAGGTCCTGTCAAACTAATCTCATAGATTTCTTTGACTGGGTAACCAGAGTGGTGGACCAAGGGGGAGCAGTTGATGTCGCCTACCTTGACTTCAGCAAAGCTTTTGACACTGTTCCACATAGAAGATTGATAAATAAGCTGGGTAGTCTCAGGGTGGGTCAGAAGTTGGTCAACTGGGTGGCAAACTGGTTGACGAGCAGAAAACAGAGAGTGGTGGTAAACAGTATATAGTCAGAAGAGATGCAAGTCACAAGTGGGGTACCTCAGGGATCAGTCCTGGGGCCAAGTCCTCTTCAACATCTTCATTAGTGACCTTGCAGATGGACTAGAGGGTAAGGCTTGTCTGTTTGCAGTGACACCAAGATCTGCAACAGAGTAGATGATCCAGATGGGGTGGGCAGAATGAGAAGAGATCTGGATAAACTAGCAAAATGGTCAGAAGAGTGGCAACTGGGATTTAATGCAAAGAAGTGCAAAATCATGCACATAGGGAAGAGAAACCCTGAAGCCACCTATAGTCTGGGAGGGGAGTTGCTAGCAGTCACAAAGGAAGAAAGAGACTTGGGCATCATCATCACTGATAACCTGAAATCATCCAAGCAGACCTCTAAAGCAGTAGGTAAGGCTAGAGGGTGTTAGGGTGTATTAGTAGGGGTATCACAAGTCGTAAGACGGAGGTAATAATCCCTCTTTACAAGACACTGGTTAGGCCCCATCTGGAGTACTGCGTGCAGTATTGGAGGCCACACCTTTACAAGGACATTAACCAAATTGAGGCAGTCCAGAGAAGGGCAACCAAAATGGTGCAGGGACTGCATCAGAAGACATATGAGGACAGATTAACAGAGCGTAATATGTATACCCTTGAGCAAAGGAGGGAGAGGTGATATGATCGAGGCATTCAAACACCTTAAGGGCATTAACAAGGTGAAAGAGTCTGACATGTTTAAATATAAGAAAATAGCAGGACAAGAGGACAGAGCATGAGATTAGAGGGGCCGATTAAGGGGAATGAGGAAATCTTTTCACAGAAAGGGTGGTGGATGCATGGAATGGCTTACCACAAGAAGTGGTGGCTATGAATACAGTGCAGGGCTTCAAACAGGCATGGGATAGGCATAAGGGAGCAATACAAATGACTACGAATAGACAGGCCACTGACAGAGCAAAGGCCGATGGCACATTTATAAAGTAGAAAAACAAATGGGCAGACTGGATGGGCCTTTCGGTCCTTATCTGCCGTCAACTTCTATGTTTCTATGTTACTTATCTGTCTAGCTACCATCTGTCTGTCTGTCTGTCTATCTGGCTATCTATGTACTTACCTACCTACCATCTAGCCATCCTACTTATCTGTGTAACCCCTAGGTGCCGCTATCCTAAGGACTACTACCCCTGCCTGCATGCCTAGGCGCAGGTTGAGGGGCCTGAGCTTGTTGAACGGGTGTCTCCACCTGGAGGAATGGTTCTGGGGTAGCGTAACTGCTGTTGGTATAGTCCTCCAGGATGCTGTAACCTCCACCAACCTCTCTAGTGGCCTAAACAGTATAACAGCAAAACATTCATATGTACCATATGGCAGTAATGACGTGCTCACACCCCTTGCACTTACCACCAGGGCTGGATCCTCTGCAGCTGCCCTGGAGACCCCCTGTAAAGTAAAACCTGTAATGCAACACTTCAATGGCAGTACAATACCCCCACCAAAGAGGTACACACTAGCCAGGTTAAATGCACAAAGAACAAAATCTGATTTATTCAGGGGAAAGTGAACAGGCTTTAGGAATAAATCTAGCAGATGATTGACAGATCTGATCAATTCACGCTGAACATGCATGCACAGTGAGTCCCTTGTATACAGTCACACAACCCCGGGTACCCATATGTTAAGCAGGCTAGCCTGAATTGATGCCCGGGATAGGCCAGCGTTGCAGCTGTTGTTGGGGCCCTTAGGAAAGAAAACAATTAGCATGCACATCAACCCAGAATTTGTAATCCGGAGCTAGATGGCTCAGTTCGTTATAATAAACCCAAACAAATAAATCAGATGACACACAATGATTGCAACTTTGTTGCAGGGAGCTACCCTGTTTGGTACTCGCGCTACCCAGACCAGGAGGCAGGACTGATGAGATGAAGACCTCTGGATGCTGTTCTGGTTTGCCAGGGGAAGCAGGGCCCACATGACTCACTGAAGTGGTCACTACCTGTTCGATGGTGTTGAGCAGGGAGCCAAATTCCTGAGCGGGTCTTTCGTCGGAAATGTCTCTGTGATAGGAGTGGCAGTCTAGGCTGAGATGACAGGACCCAGACCAGAGCACGCAGTTCAGATTTAGTCCGTTCGAGTGCTGGAGCAGCTTTCAGCTAGCATCACACACTTGAAGGTGGGGAACCAAATCGAGACCCACACAGCACACTTATAAGTAGCACAACTCTTAGTCACAGTTGGGGTAAAGTCCGGTTGCAGTTTAGCAAAAGTTCTGTGCAAACCTCTCAATCCATGACTCACTTCTGTACCTGGCAGGCCGATCGCTTCTGGAGCAAGTCTTCAGTCCCAAATTCAGGCAGTGATCACTCTCTTTCTCTTCAGGCTTCAGATCACAAACAAAGGAATTAGATTCAAGTCCAACTTTCACATTCACAGGATTTCTCACTGGAAAATGTGACAGGCAGGCCAGCGCAACCTTCCTGATGATTCTCCCATCCCCTGTGCTCCTACGCAGGAGCAACTGCTCAATGGCTTGAGCTGTTCACTCTCCAAACTCCAGCTCACAACTGACTCTGCTGCAGGCAGTTCTGGGGATTTCCTCTGAGATCCAAAAGGTTTGATTGGCTGAGGGAACTGTCTGTCACAGCAAGGGCTTCCCTCCAGGTCCATTTAGGCACCAAACCTTAAAAACTACAGTTCCTACAGATTTCAGCCCCACAAGACCACTGGGGACAGTCTCCATTTAGGTCCCCTGAGGTTCAGTTGGCCCAACTCTGGCAGTCCAGAACCAAAATGGTGACTCTTATGCAAAAAGTCCAAGTTGCAAGAGAAGGCAAGTTAAACAAACTTCTGTACTATTATTAATAAGGCAGATAAACAGTAAATGTATACAGTTCCTAACAGAGCTCCCTCTGCACATATAGCGACTGCAAAATGGAACAGAAATACCACTCACCTGGCCGGTCACGAGCCCTAAACTATTCGGACCCAGCCCAGACTAATTTCTGACGCAGCATAATGACTCTCTTAAAGAGACAGGCACAGAGGCTTTCTATGACACACTCATGCAGACACAGGACACCATCCTGACAGTGAGCATTAGGCAGCCCAGGAAGACATCTTGGTAAACCCCAGTTTGTAGGGGGATTACATCTGTCTTCATACTTCCTTGCCATCTATCTATCTGCCTACCTACCTACCATCTATCTATCCATCCATGTATCTGTGTATCTATCTGCCTACCTACTGATCGCTCTACTGTATCTCTCTCCCTATATATCGATCTTTCCATTCATCCACCCATCCCTCTGACTGTTTATCTGCCTACCTATCTCTCTACCTGCCTGTCTATCCATCTGTCTATCTACCCATCTATCTTTGTACCTATCTATCCATTTATCTATCTATCGATCCAGCATCTGTTTTCTTTGGGAAGGGGGATCGCTGCCTCCACAGCAAGACTGTCAACTGGATGACTGCGGATGGCAGAGTAGCAGAGGTACCACAGGAGGGAGGGAGGACACTGGTCATTGTTTTGAATCATCATGCTTGTGTGTACACATGTAGAGCCCCTCAAGTGTCAGTATCCTTAGAGTTAGACAAAAGAAGCAGATAAACCCCAACGTATGCAGGACTAGGCAAGGCAGACACAGACCACACCCTAGTGACCAGCCTCCCACTAAGTAGTCTCCTATAGGGAGACATCCCAGAATGGCCACCACACCCGGCAGGGCCTTGTGGGGGTGGGGGTGAGGTAAGCTGTAGGGCAGGTTGTGGAGCAAGAGGTAATTTCTGGGAGAGGCTGAGGGATACAGAAGAAAGGTTGACTGTATTGCCATAAGGTATCAGTACACCCCAGTGGCCACGTGACTGACTGCTGAACTCTGATTGATGCAGAACCAACCAGGTAGCCAGGAGCATGGAGTCATAGTTCTAAACACTGACTGAATAAAAGTTAAGTATCAAGGATACTGTCCTTTTTAATTTTTTAGTTGTTTAACCAGGTATAGCACACTAAGCTGAAAGCTTTTTTACAGGAGCGACCTGGGAGCACAAGGAGGTTAAGTGACTTGCTCAGGGTCACACAGTATACAAGTGGAAGCTGTGTGATTCAAACCCAGGTCTGGTCTGCTGGATGTCACCAAATTTGCAGCTCAGAGCCTTAGACTACTGCGCTATACTGCCTCCTTAGGCCAAGTTGGTTCAACTACAAGCATTCAAGATCTCTGCATCTGAATGTATAACCATCAAAGCTGATTTTTTTTTCTTATCAGAGGAGTTGAGCTAATAAAACTGTTCACAGTTCCATTAGAGTTCTAGATGTGATAGGAGGGAGGAAACTGTATGAGAAGACGTAGCAATAGACCAGAGCTTCCACTGCACAATTCCCTGAAGAATATGGAGTGGCAACTTACAGATACACAGTGGTCAAAGAAAGAATTTAAGGAATTGTATTCCGAAAAATATACAGTAGTATTTTTATGAAAATGAACAGGAATAGAAATAAGCACTGTAGCCATTCCTCAACAGGCCTAGGGCATATAATGTGGAACTGCCCCGGTGCTTTATCCCTTCTTTCAGGAACTACAGAAGGCTTTACAGAAGGTTATAGACTACAGATTCCAGATTACCCCTGCAGGTTACTTTTTCTTAGATATCCCAAATGAATATAGGAACCCTGGAATAAGTAAATTCTTAAAGATTTCTTTCTTAGTGGCTCAAAAAGTGATAACCAAACGTTGGCTTTCCCCTTTACCTATCACATTACAGCGTTGGCATGATCTTATGATCGCTATATACAGAATGGAAGCACCATCTGCAGCTACAAATAAGAGGCTGACACAATTTGAAATTCTGTGGAGACGCTGGGTAATATATATATCTGAGGAGAGACCGGATTTTGTCCCCTGAATGATAAGAAAGGACGGTGATGACTCCACTTAACAGGGAGTACATCTCCTCCTCCTTGATAATCCAGTAATTTTGCACCCTTATAATTAGGCCCCTAGGCTAAATATTCATTAATCAGGACATCCTGACCCTCTGGCTCCCCTCTCCCTCTTTTCCCCGGGAAGACCCTGAAAGAGATATATATGAATATCTCTTGTCTCCATTAGAGGTATAATATGGTAGATTGATACAGTATAATTAATGAAATGTGAATCAAGATAAACAAAATGTGTACGTATGTTTCCTATGGTTGTGTATAAACTAAATGGAAAATATAAATAAAGAAAGATAAAAAAAAAGGAATGGAAATAAGCGTTCAGGAGCCCCATTCACAGTTGCATTTGCTGATGCAAAGTGGTTGCTGCGGCCACTTTAGACAGCAGCGACCTTTCAACTCTTCTGTGCTATGCACAGTGGGAGTCGCTGTGACCTCTTTGTAGCAGCAGTGCCCTTCAGACTCCTTTGTGCTGAGCACAGTAGGGGTCACTGCCACCACTCTGTACTAGCAGCGACCTTCTGACTCCATAATGCTATGCACAGTGGGGGTTGCTGTGACCACTCTGTTCAAGCAGCGACCTTCTGACTCCTTCATGTTATGCACAGCTGGGGTTGGATGCTGCAGAATTGTTACAGCAACCCCATCCTGTACAGCAGGAAGGAGTTATAAGGCTGCTGCTGCTGGTACAGACTGGTCCTCCTGGAGTATGAGTGCCATGGAGTGGGAGTGGAGCATCTGTAGGCAGTCCAGAGTCCACAGGGGACTCTACGTGAGAGAACTGCAAAAGGGAAGAAGCAGAGAGGTGAGACAAAGGGCACCAGTAGAAGTACATACATGGAGCTCGGGTAAGAGTAACCCAAGTGTCCGTTAAACAAAAGGAGAGGTACAAAACTGACTGGGATGGCAAAAAAGGGGTAAAACTAGTAAGGGGGGTAAACTATTTAGGATACCTCCATAAAGTAGACATTTAGAGGTAAGTAGAATCCTGTTGTAAAAGGGTCAATTACTGTAATATATATGTAACTTGTACATCAATACAGAAACATGCAAGGGAACACTGGGGGGGCATGTGGGAGAATAGTAGAGGTATGGGACAGTGGTGACCCAGAGAGTGCTCCCGGAATTTGGCCACTGCCTGAACAGCAGGAGGTTTCATGCCCTGAGAGCAGAACTGGAGGCAGCAAGGGCTAAAGTATGCTGCTTGAAGGCCACAGACGTTGGGCTGCCTAGGGTGCTACTACCACAGACACCACAAAGGCCCATCCAGGCCAAAGCCTGCAGGACTATGGTCACCCAGGTGGCAGTGTTGCAGTAGAGCAGGACTGCCTTCCCTCCCTCATCGGAGGAGGAGGGCATCCTGTGGGTTGCTCAAATTCTTCTCAGCCGGCTCCCAACAACCCAGGCTCAGTTTTGAACCTGGGTTGCCACTGTGGTGGCAGATGCAATGTCCAGCACCTTAAGCCTTCACGCCACTGGGCTAGCCCTAACTACTGGCCATCTTTAACTGCCCATTAAACGCTGGACTGGTCCCTAGGGATTGAAGAACATTTGACATTGTACCCCAACATAAAAGTGGCATAAGGGACAATCCAGGAAGCCACAGACCAGTCAACCCGCCATCAGTAGTGGGAAAATTACTGTACTGTAAGCTATACTAAGTGAATGGCAAGTTGACTTTCTTGAGGCAATCAATCTACAGGACAGAAGGCAACACATGTTCAGGAGTGCGAGAGAAGTCATACCAGATGAGCCTGATCCAATTCTTTGATTGGGTGACAAGGGTGGCAATCAAAGGGCAGGTAGTAGACATACTCTGCCTGGACTTCAGTATTCCCCCACAGGAGACTACACAAAAAAACTGAGGGATCAAAGAGTGAAGGAAAGAGTAACTACAAGGGTGGAAAACTGGCTAAATAGGTGAACTGGGAACACTGAAAGATTAAAGAGGTGACAAGCGGAGTACTACAGGGCTGCTTGAATTGTTGGTCTAGGATATGGCAGTTGAGGTTCGGTGCCAGGAAATATGAGGTAATTTACGTTGGGAACAAACACCTGAAAACACAATACCTGGTGGGAGGTGCGATAATAGAGAGTACAATTGAGGAAAGTGATCTGGGGTTGATCATATCAGAAAGTCTGAAAACTATGGCCATTGTGTAACAGGGCAGTGGGTAGAGCAGGCAGGATGGTGGGGTGCATAGGAAGGGGGATCAGTAGTTAGAAGCAGTGAGGTAATCCTTCCCCTGTATAATGGGTACCTTGCTCACCCCCACCTGGAATACTGAGGTTCTGGAGCCCATACCGGTGCAAGGACTGTGATAGGGTGGAAGCTCTGCAGAGAACAGCAATGAAAATGACCATGGGGCTGGGGGAGAAACAGTAAGAGGAAAGATGGCGGGACTTAACCTGTACACTCTGGACACAAGGAGGGAGAGGCACTCTACTTCTAGGGAGGGACAACATGGGCCAACTGACATTCTTGCAAACCCTGTCAGTGATAGAGGAGTAAAACTGGGGACATAAGAGAAGGCAGCTGCTCGTCTGTCCTGGCAGGAGGAAGTGCTGACGTAATGACTCTGCTTACCAGGGTGGGTGACGGGAAAGGATTAAACAGTAAAAAAAAAATCCTTTTATGAGTACCAGTCCTTAACCCTGAAGCACATGAAGTACTCCAAATGTGGAAGGGCACAGGCTTCATTACATGTTGGAGCTTCAAGATTCAAGAGAAGCAGCATTCTTGTGTGTCAAAGGACAGGTAGTAGACATACTCTGCCTGGTCTTCAGTATTCCCCCACAGGAGACTACTCAAAAAAAACTGAGGGATCAAAGGGTGAATGAAAGAGTAACTACATGGGTGGAAAACTGGCTGGTGGGGGTGAACAAGGTACCTATACAGGGGAAGAACTAGTAACACCAGAACTAAGGAAGACCACTGACCACCCTTTTTAATAAATCATGGGAGGATGGTGTGGTACCTGAGGACTGGAGGAGGGCGGATGTGATTCCCCTTTACAAAAGTGGGAGCAAGACAGAGGCAGGAAACTACAGACCTGTCAGTTTGACCTCAGTGGTAGGGAAAATAATGGAATCACTGCTGAAGGAAAGAATTGTTGAGTATCTAGAGACCAGTGGGGCACAGGACCCAAGGCAGCATGGATTCACAGCAGGAAGGTTGTGTCAGACAAATCCAATTGATTTCTTTGACTGAGTGACCAAAGTAGTAGACCAGGGAGGGGCTGTGGACATGGCCTACCTAGACTTTAGCAAGGCATTTGTCACAGTCCCGCACAAAAGATTAATAAACAAATTAGCCTGCCTGGGAGTGAGTCCTAGGGTGGTAGCCTGGGTAAAACACTGGCTGGACAGCAGGACACGGCTGGTAATAATAAATGGGGTCCACAGCGAAGAAAAGAGGGTTACTAGTGGGGTACTACAGGGTTCAGTACTGGGGCCGGTCCTTTTTAATGCCTTTATAAGTGACATTACAGAGGGACTAGAAGGGAAAGTATGTCTCTCTGCAGATGACACAAAGGTCTGCAGCAGGGTTGACACACAAGGTGGGGTAGAAAGATGAAAAGGGACTTGGCAAGGTTGGAGGAATGGTCAAATGTATGACAGCTTAGATTCAACGCAAAGAAGTGCAAAGTAATGCACCTGGGAAACAAAAACCCAGGGGAATAGTACACAGTGGGGGTGAGATACTGACAACAACAAAAATGGAAAGGGACCTGGGGGAAGTCATATCAGATGACCTAAAGGTGGGCCAGCAATGTGAGAAGGCAGTAAGGAGGGCTGGGGGGATACTGGGATGCATAGGGAGAGGCATCACCAGTAGAAAACAGAAAGTTGTTGGCACTCTGCACAGACAGTTGGTAAAACCACATCTGGAGTACTGTGTACAGTTCTGGAGACCCCATCTCTGCAGAGACATATACAGGGTGGAGGCTGTCCAGAGGAGGGCAACCAAAGTGGTGCAGGGTCTGCACCAGAAGACACATGAAGAAAGACTAAAGGAGCTTAAGAAGTATAGCCTCGAGGAGAGGAGGGACATGACAGAAACTTTCAAATACCTCAAGGGAATTGACAAAGTCCAAGAGGGTAGCATCTTTGAGAAAAAGAGATGTGCAAGAACAAGGGTGCATAATTTGAAGATAGAGGGGGGACGGCTCAGAGGTAATGTGAGGAAGTATTTCTTCACAGAGAGGGTTGTAGATGCATGGAACAGCCTTCCTGAGGAGGTCGTAGAGTTAAAAACAGAGGGTGAATTCAAGAATGGGACAGACATAAGGCAGTTCTAGTGGGGGTAGGAGGAAGTAGGCTGTTGGTTAACTAGGATCTGCAGCTTATCCATAGGGTAGGGAAATTGGCAGACTAGGTGGGCCATGCGGTCCTTATCTGCCGTCAAATTCTCTGCTTCTATGTTTGGAGCACTTTCATGTGCCAGAAAACAATTTACCCATCACATTTCAAAATTGTCTGTTACAATTTTACTGACAAAATGACGTGAAGCACTAAAGCTCTATGAACATATATTATATTTTTATATATTTATGTAGGTTGACTTTTTAGGGATAATTAATTTCTTAATACTTTTCTGGATATGAATAGACAACATATATTAAGTCGTTTAACAAACTGTTCTGTCTACGAATGGTTTGTTTTTTGCTTTCTTTAAGGAAGCAGGTGCCCCACTGCAAAACAATAGGCACTAGCCAGTTCTTGTAACATTCAGAAGGCCAAGAGAGACTACTTACAGCAAAGGACTGGGATCCAGTCCAAGGCTGAATCCCAGATTTATCATTGGCTCACTGGGTGGTCTTAGGTGAGTGTCATTAGACCACCCTGTGTTTCAGTTCTCCCAGCAATGTAAACGTAGGGCCCCACCACCCCACTGCAAACATTATGTTTTATTGCCAGAAGGCTGCACCTGCTGTTTGTTTTGTAATGTGTGACTGCCACCAGCACTCAATGTTATACTGCCACAAACTAAATGAGGTGGAGAGAACAGTGCCCTAGCAGAGGCCATATCCTACAGTGAACTCAGCAAACAAGCTAGAACCCAGTTGCAGGGACAGGCAGCTGGTTCTATTGCTATGTCACCTCCTCCAAAAATGGGTTACGAGCAAATGTATGCACTAGGTAGGACGTGGTGAGTAGGATATGTGGCAGTCTCGGTGGAAAGAGGTGCTTGGGGTGGGATGTCAGGGGCTGAGCAAGTGGCATTATAAGTTCCTTGAGACCCTGAGATGGTATATTTTCCCTACAGCACACTTATCTATCATTTATTTTATAAAATGTCTAATTATGTGTTTTGATTGCATTTGCGATAATTTCTGGGTGTTACATACCTCTTGTGTTTTTTGTCCTCATGTTTTTCAGTAGTGTAGTGCAGTGCATTTTTACAGAAACAGGATGCCAGCGCCAGGAAAAGAAAAGCACTACTGTGCTCAAAAAAACCACAAAAAAAACACAGCAGACACAGAACTCGCAGAAAGAATTCAGCACGCTTAGCAAAGAGAACTCATACAGACAGTTCTAAGTTATAAAAAAAAGTTTAGTCAGTTCAAAGCGATAGCCTGCCTTTATGTCACAGCTGTGCTTCAACAGGTTTTCCATCTTTAGTGTGAGTTTGCAGATGTCGACTGCACTTTTTTCATTAAAATGTTTTTTATAACTTACAACTGCGTGAGTTCTCTTTGCTACGAGTACTGAATTCTTTTGATAATTTTGTAGTCTTCATTTTCTTTCCCATGACCCAAACCTGTATGACCATCACAGGCCTTGTTCACTCCTCTTCTGGTTTGAGATACAGATTAGGCAAACTGAGCCCCGAGAAAGACAAAATACATGTCTGTGGCTTAAAAAAACAGACAATGACTGCAGAAAAAGATCACTGGTCTGCCCACAGGGGCCTGCCCTTCTGCAGACAGAAGTACTGTTGCAGTATGAGTATCATAGATTTAATGGGGTCTGCACTTCTACAGTCACAGGTGGTGTGTACTGTATGTGTTATGGCTCTTCTGCATACAGAACTGTGCCTGTGTCTTACAGTATCTATGAGTACATGTGGCTACTGAAGCACTGGCTCCGTAGGGGCCTGGGCTTCTGCAGACAAAAGAACTCTTGTAATTTGGGTATTGTGGATTTGTATCTGTGGCTGTAGGGACTTGTGCTTCTACACACAGAAGTAATGTTGTGATTTAAATATCATGGATTTCTGTCTGCAGTTAGAAGTGAGTGTGTATGTCTTGCGGTGTACGTACCACTGATAAAGATAAAGCTTTAGGGTTGACAACCCCACAGATATAGATAAACATAGAAACAGACTTGGATGGCAGATAAGGACCACTTGGCCCACATAGTCTGCCCATTTCCCTACCTATTGGATAAGCTGTAGGTCCTAGTTAACCAAAAGCCTACTTCGTCCTACCTACACCAGAATTGCCTTATGCCTGTCCCATGCATTCTTGAATTCCCCCACTGTTTCTGACCCCACGACCTCCTCAGGAAGGCCGTTCTGTGCGTCTACCACCCTTTCCATGAAACAATACTTCCTCACATTGCCCCTGAGCCATGCCTCATCTGTCTTCAGATTGTGCCCCCTTGTTCATGCACATCTCTTTTTCTGAAAGATGCCACCCTTTTGGACTTTGTTGATTCCCTTGAGGTACTTGAAAGTTTCTATCATGTCTTCCCTCTTTCCTCGAGGGTGTACATATTAAGCTCTTTTAGTCTCTCTTTGTATGGCTTTTGGCACAGACCCTGCACCATTTTAGTTGCCTTCCACTGGACTGCCTCCATCACGTTTATGTCCTTGCGGAGATGGGAGTCTCTAGAACTGCACGCAGTACTTCAGATGGGGTCTCACCAATTGTCTGTACAGAGGAATAACAACTTCCTGTTTTCTGCTGGTGATGCCTCTCCTTACGCATGTCAGCATCCCCCCCATCAGCCCTCCTTACTGCCTTCTCACATTGCTTGCTTTTCTTTAGCTCATCTGATATGACTATCCTCATGTCCCTTTCCATTTTTGTTGTTGTAAGTAACCCCCCCACCCATCCACCCTATTGTGTATTCTTCGTCTGGGTTTTTGTTTCCCAGGTGCATTACTTTGCACTTCTTTGCACTGAATCTAATCTATCATACTTTTCCCCCTAGTAGTTTTTCTGCCTCGGGCGCAATGGGGGCAGGATCTTCGTCAACGCTCAACACCACCTCTGCCCACGCAACTGCCACAGCCATCCCAGAGACCCCCACGGATCACCCCCTGTGGTGGGGCCAGGAAGAGGAAACCTCCCTCCCTAGAGCACAATCCAAATCCGAGGAGGCCGATGGCAGCGCACCGGCAGAGCGGGGTCAGGGATCTCATAGAGCCCCCATCAGCCGTTTTCCACTTTTTCTTTGCCCCTTCTGGCTCACAGGGCGTCGTGCACGCATGTGGGGGCACGCGCATGCTAGCCGGGTTCTTGCCTCCCTAGCTTGCATCACCCACCAGCCCCCACTAGAGGGCGAGCGACAAGCGGGACAATGTGCCCACCCTCCCAGAGAGAGGAGAGCAGTCCTTCGGACACTCCATCCTCTCTCGCCCCTGCTGACCCCGACAGCCCTGGCTCGTTCCCGAGCCCGGCTCGCTGGTGTGGCACGAGGTGTGGCATTCCATTGCCTCAACCCTCAGTGCCACCGGGCCGGCTCAAGCTGTCATACTTTTGACCATTCCTCCAACCTTGCCAAGTCCCTTTTCATCCTTTCCACCCCCCCGTGTATCAACCCTGTTGCATTTCTTTGTGTCGTCTGCAAACAGGCATACTTCTCCTTCCAGTCCCTCCACAAATGTCATTTATAAAGACATTAAAAAGGACCAGTCCCAGTACTTAACCCTGCGGCACCCCGCTAGTAACCCCCTTTCTTCAGAGTGGACTGCGTTTATTATTACCCTCTGTGTCCTGTTGTTCCACCAATTTTTTATCCAGGCTACTACCTTGGGACCCACTCCCAGGCTGGCTAACTTGTTTATTAATTTTTTGTGTATGACTGTGTCAGATGCCTTGCTAAAATCTAGATAGGCCATGTCCACAGCCCCTCCTTGGTCTACTGCTTTGGTCATCCAGTCAAAGAAATGTATTAGATTCGTCTGACTTGACCTTCCCACTGTGAATCCATGCTGCCTTGGGTCCTATGCCCCGTTGGCCTCTAGGTACTCAACAGTTCTTTCTTTCGGAAGTGATTCCATCATTTTCCCTACCACTGAGGTCAAACTAACGGGTCTGTACAGTAGTTTCCTGCCTCTGCTTTGCTCCCACTTTTGTGAAGGGGAATCACATCTGCCCTTCTCCATTCCTCAGGTACCATGCCGTCTTCCCATGATTTGTTAAAAAGGGTAGTCAGTGGTGTCACTAGTTCTCCCCTTAGTTCTTTTAGAATTCTGGGATGAATCCCGTCAGGCCCCATTGCTTTGTCCACCTACAGTTTTAGGTGTTCTTTCAGGACCCTTTCTTCTGTGAATGGTCCGATATTGACCCCTCCCCATCCAGAGTGCTTCTTTTGATTGGATTAGGTACGTTCCCTTCCTCTTCTTTTGTGAATACTGAGCAGAAGTATTCGTTCAGTATCCCTGCTTTTTCACTGTCACCCTTTGTCCACCCACCCTCCTCTTTATTAAGCCTCACTGTCCCTCCTTTGGTCTTTCTTTTCTCCCTAATGTACCTATAAAAGGTTTAAGAAAATACAAAATCTGTGTACTGAGGTTCTTTGTCTTATAAAAGGTTTATCCCCTCTTCTTAACCGAATTGGCTGTCTTTTCCTTAGTTTGGGCCTTTGCTAGTCTAACTGCCTTCCCCACTTCCTACTGCTTTAACTAGTGCAGTTCTCTGTCCTACTCCTTTTGTGTTTCCTTATACTTCCTGAATGTTATATTTTTCTCCCTAACCTTCCCTGCCACCTCTTTTGAGAACCATGTTTTTTTATCCTTCATTTTGATTCATTTGTTTCACACAAAGGCTTGTTGCCTCTGTGATGGCAGTTTTGATTTTTCCCCATTGTTCCTCCACCCCTCCTCCTTGCCTGTTTGCTAGTGCTTTTCTGAAGCACTCTCCCATTTTCCCAAAGTCAGCCCTCCTAAAGGTCCAGTACCCTCGCTTTTGTATGGCTTGACTCTATGGCTGTGTTTATCGTGAACCATACTGTTTGGTGGTCACTTGTTCCCAGATGGCTACCCACTTCTTTTTTTTTTGGCTCCCCCGAATGGCCCCCATCTAACCGACTCCCCCAGCTCCTGTCACCCGGAATTACTGGGGCTTACCTTATGCCTGGTCCAGGAGCAGTGCCTGTGAGGAGTCTGTCGTCATCCTGCCGTCGATTTTTTCGTTTACCGTTTTTTCTCCTGGGGGCCCCAGGTGAAGGACACATGCGTGTGGAGGTGCGCATGTGCCTTACAGCCCCGGTAACGACCCCCTTCCGCCCACCCCATTGGCCTAACGCTGGCTCCCCCAGCCTGCGCAGCCTCCTGGCCTCCACCAGAGGGCAACTGTTGAGCAAGGGATGCCACTCACCCTCCCCCAGAGAGGAGAGCTGCCTGCCGGGTGCTCTATCCAGCTCCACCCTCCCCCCCCCATGCCGACCTCCGACGACTCAGGCTCGCTCCCGAACCCAGGTCGCGCCGCGCGAGGTGAGACATCCAGCACCTCAGCTGCTTCTGCACCTCCGGGCCGGCAGCTACCCACTTCTAAATCTGAGATTCTCTCTCCGTCCCCATTTAAGAGTATTGGGTCTAAGATTGCTCCCTCCCGAGTGGGTTCCAACACTAGCTGTCTGAGGCATGCCCCCTGTAGGGCATCGAGAATGACCCTGCTCTTGGACGTGGTTGCAGCAAAGGTGCTCTAGTTAACATCTGGCATATTCAGGTCCCCCATCAACAATATCTCCTCATTTTCTGACATCCTAAGGATGCCTTCTATCATTTTCTTGTCCATTTCCTCCCCCTGAGACGGGGGTGTGTATACAACCCCGTTTGGATTGTGGTGCCATTTGCTGTCTTCAGGGTGACCCACAATGCCTCCTCTCCTCCCTGTTTACCCTTTAGTTCCATTGGTTTGATCCCTTTCCCTACGTAGAGAGCTACTCCTCCTCCTCTTTTACCCTCCCTGTCCCTTCTGTAGATTGTGTACCCTGGTACATTGACATCTCAGTCATGTTTCTCTGTGTACCATGTTTCTGTGACAGCCACGATATCCATGAGTCCCTCTTCCATCAAGGCCACTAGTTCAGGGAGCTTGTTACTCAGGCTACGGGCATTGGTACTCATTGCCCTCCATTTTTTGATGGCCTTACCTCTTTTAGCCCCATCCCTGTCCTTACTGCCTTTGCCTCCATTTACCCCCTGTTCTCTCTATCGACTTCTCTGTCTTGGTGTTTACCTCGCTAACTACCCTGTTTTGTGTGTGTGGCTAGGATTTCCCTGCTCCTTTTCAGTGCCTCCCGCCTTGGCTAGTTTAAATGCTTGCCAGTGAAGCATTTAAACCTATCACCTAGGATCTTGGTTCCCCTCCTGGACAGATGCAGACCATCGCGCCACTATAGACCTGTATCCCCCCCAGGTGGACCCCCAGTCCCCAATAAAGCCAAAACCCTGAGCTCTGCACCAGTTTTTCAACCATTCATTGAATCCCATGGTGTGGTGCACCCTAGCATCACTCATAAAGCTTGAGGGTTGACAGCCCCTAGGAAGACTGTGCCCCGGATCTGCTTTAGGGGTGGCATTGGGGTTTTAGGGTTGAAACCCTAGAGACACATTTCCTTACTTTTGTTGCTTTAACCTAAACATTGCATTAATGGAGTTTTTTGCAAAGAATATATGTCTACGCACACACACAGATCCATAGATACATATACACATACATGTATTTATTATGTGTGTGTATAACTATATATATATATATATATATATATATATAAAATATATAAATTAATTGCAAAAACTTTGTTACTGCATCATTTAGGCTGCTATGACAAAAGTTGGGAAATGGTGTTAAGCGCCTTCAGCCTAACACCCCACACCTACACACCCAGCAGGTGTCAGGGGTGTTGCCTAGGTTACCGTCAGCCCTAACGCTCACTCCATTCCATAAGTAAATAATTTGAGATGGGCACAGTATAGGAGAATGGGGTGAGCATTAGGGCTGATGACCCCAAGACACACCCCTAACACCTGTTGGTGTGTGCAGGGTGGGGATGGGTTGTTAGGGTTGGAAAGCCTAACACCACATTTCCCTACTTTTGTTGCAGCAGCCCTAACTGATGCATTAACAAAGTTTTTTGCAATGAATTTCCTGACTTTTTCAGATGGTTTACTTGTATCCTTATTTTCCTGTGGACTTCCACCCTTCATAACTGTACTTATTTCGCTGTGGAAGCACAGGGGCCGTGTCCTTATCTGCCTGTGCTCCATGATTGTCCTTATGCGTATATGTATGTAGCAGTGGATGCACAGCACCCTCCAGGCCCTGGGCTTCCATTTATAGAACAACAGTGACCAAATTGTCAGCATATCTGTCTTATTACCCCACATCATGTACCCCTTACAGGAAATGTTCAAATCCCTGCCAAAACAGAATTCTGCCCAATTACAGAGCCATTCTACAGGTGCAAAAACACATTTTAGCCAGGACTTGAAAAATGACAGCTTTGACATACATGAGGTGGGGTAATAGGAAGGCAATGTTGAATATCTGGGGTCAAAATATGTAAAAATTCTAAAGTTACGAGTGTGCTTAGCAAAACTCCAGCAAATGGTGATAACTTTGCCATCTGTATTGATTTTGGCCTCAGATTTTCAACATTGCCTTCTTATGACCCCCCATCTCATGAACAATGACTGTCATTATGCAAATCCTGCCAAAAAGGTGAATTCGCCAAGTGACTACAAAATCACCTTCCGGGTGGGAGTTGCAGAATGACAGTCATATTGTTAATGAGGTGGGGCCCTCAAAAGGACATGTTGAAAATTTGGGGTCAAAATCTCAAATAATGACTGAGTTATGCATAAAAGTTGAAACCCCCATTGAAATATATTGAACCACATTTACTTTACTTTCTCATATCGCAGTCACCGGTTCTAGCAGCAAGACACATCTTTGATCGCAGAGTGGATCTCGAACCTGGGACCTGTTCATGTGAGTGGGTGTGTACTGGTAGGTGTGGGGTGGTGGGTGCTGAGTGGGAGATGGGGGAGTGGGCTGACTGACAAAGGACTGTGTTTTTTTTCGCAGTTTAAAAAAAACTAATAATAATTGAGGGATCGTTTTCCTCATTTCAGGATTCTACTTGAAATGGAAGGGTAGGGGAATGGCACTAGACACCAGGGCACAAAACATATAACTGGGACCGCGATCAGAGGGTGGGTGGGTCACTAGACACCAGGGAAATGACAGCGGAGATTGGCAGGTGGGGGGGGGTGTCACTAGACACCAGGGAAATGCGAATGGGGAATCGGAGGGTAGGGGGTGCCACTAGACACCAGGGAAATGCAGATGGGGTCGGAGGGTAGGGAGGGTGGCTCTAGATACCAGGGAGTATATAAATTTAGAACAGGGATGGTGATCAGCGAGTGGGGAGTGCCACTAGACAGCAGGGAAACAGCGGCTCACCTATAATTTATTTATGTATTTATTTAAAAGTTTCACCTGGAAAGGCATACTAACCATTTCTTCAATATCAGACACCTAAAGCTGGCACAGGGTGACCAATAAAATGCTGACTACCCATGTAGCAGGTGGTTCCTAAGTAACCCCCCCCAGCAGTTGTCCTTAGTCTACACCACCTCTGACTAGATGAAGTTGAATTGTGTTAACTTTGTGTTTATATAGGCTGTAATGTGTCATTTCACACTGTAATAACCCTATGAAAAGTATGCACGGTATTTTTATATCATCCTCCTCTCTCCTGTATGTTGTTAACAGAAAAAAATATCAATAAGAAGATTAAGTGGAAAATAAAAACTATATGTATGGGAGCAGTATGCTTATGCTGGGGAAGGGGGGTACCACTAGACACTAGGGAAACCGCAGCTCGCACCTCACCCTGTAGCCAGTAGCACAAGTTCTAGCTGCAGCTGCAGAAGTCAAGAAAATTCCGTTGTTCTCATACAGAGAATCCGGGGGAAGTGCGTCTCAGGCTGGGCACCCGGGATTTTGGGTGCCCAGAAAAGGTGTTTCTTGCCATAATTTTAAAAAACAAACATCAGAATGTAGCTAAACGAGTTCCATTTAGCGAGGTTCTGATGTTTGTTTTTTGAACTCCATTAATTTTTATGTGTTTTCTTTCTCTCGCTAACTGAAAAAAACAAAATGGCGGACCCACAAAAAAGCATTTCCCACCTGCGCCACAGAATGACCCATCTGCGCAAAGGCATTAGGCTTCTGCAGCACAGGATGACCCGTCTGCGAAAAGGAATTAGCTCCTGCAACACAGGATCCATTTTCGTGCTGAACATCTGTGATTTCCCCTTGAAAATAATGGGAACTTCAAAATTTAATAACTTTGGAATGGATTCATATTTTTTCACCAAACCAGCAAAATGCACCACTGTAAAGCAAAGGCTTTCTACCGTGAACATTTGATCACAATTTATAACAGTTTCTGAGATACAGGTGGACAAAGAAACAGCAAAAAACACGTATATTTAAAACTTTTTCAGACACTGTTTCTCAGAAACTGTGCAAGTGATTCAAATGAAGTTTGCTACATCAAGAGACATACCCCTCGAGATTATGCTTGCAACATTTCATGCAAATCCATTGAACCGTTGTGAAGTTTATTAAGGTTCTCAAATTGGGCTTTAACATAGAAGTCATCCCTCAACCCTAACTATACTGGCGCTACCGTGCCAGTATAATATATAATATTATATGTATTATACATGCATGGTAGTGAAAGTATATTAGAGTTGAGCAGGATATTCAGTGTTAAACCCCAATCTTTGCAGCTTAATAACTTTGGCGGCATTCGAAGAAATTGTACAAAATGTGACATACTTGGTTTGGGTGGTATATATATATATATATATATATATATATATATATATATATATATATATATTCTTTGCAAAAACTCTGTTAATGTATCAGTTAGGTTGTTTCCACACTAACAAAAGTGTGAAATTCCACGTTAGGATTATCACCCCACTACCCTACCCCCACACCCCTCCTCAAAACCCAAACTCCACATTCTCTCTCCCCCCAACACACACGCACACGCAAGCAAGGAAGGCCAAGTCAAGACAAGCAGCCAGGGACAAGCAGGATCAGGTAACAGAAGTGACATACAACTCTGTAAACATTCCGCGAGACACAGGCATCATCACAGTCCACCAAGTGTATGAGTTCTGCAGCCATCATAGTGGCTTGGGGGTACACACACATTTATTTATTTATTTATTTTTTGTTTACCGGGTAAATGCACTAGCCAACATAATGACTATTTTCAGGCACGACCCGGGAGAGTACAACATAATGAACAAGTACATTTCAACAAGGTGAGGAGCAAACAAATACACTTTTCAAGGAAAAGGAGCAGTGTACATAGATGCAAGAACCGTAAGGGCAAAATACAACATAACAGAAGTAATAGGCAGCATTACAGATTCTCTTAGTAGTGAAAACATTTTTCAAGTGGTACAAATATAGGGAACTGAAACATAACAGTAAACAGTAGTAAGCAAGAAGCAGAACAAGTACTGTCGTAATTGTTGTAGGGATAAGGCACAAGATAATACAGGCAAAATACAGTAATAGTAGAAAAATGGTTGTCAGATCTAACTCTGAAATAAAATCTATAGGATAAAAGAGGAGGGGAAAGGCAGGAGGAGACAGTATGGTAGCATAGTGAGAAGCAGGTAAGGAAAGGAGGGTAGAGTAGCAGGAGTAAGGGAAGACATGCACAGGAGGAAGGGTGAAAAGGTGGAGGGCCAGGCAAGAGAAAGACAGGACAGAGGGATATTGGCTGGAAGGAGCTAGAGTGGAGATACAGGAGGGGGATAGGGTTTTGGGAGAAGGAAAGGTCTTGCCGGGCAGGCAAGCCTGCAAGACCTAGGGAAAGAGGTCAGGACTCAAACAGAGAAGAATAGGAAAGGATAAGAGAGCATTAGGGCATACAAGTATACCAAAACTATCAGGTGGGGTCAGAACAAGTGCAGGGGTCAGCACGTGATAGATAACGACAAAGCTCATTTTTAAAGCACTGATGGGACCCAGCCAGTTTGAGTTCTGGGGGAAGAGTATTCCAGAACTGGGGAGCCACATGCTTGAAAGCCCCAGTGCGTTTAGTGGTAGAGCATCTGGGAACATTGAGTAGAGATTTGTCAGCAGACCTCAGTCCGTGAGAGACTGTATGAGGAATTAGCAGCTTTGCCAGAGATTTGGGGGTTTTGAGCCATACAATAGTCAGTAAGGGAACCAAGATAATAATGCCTTGATGCCGAAGGGAGAGCCATCCTAGATCATCATAAAGCTGACAGCGGTGCTTTAGTCTTGAGGAGGACACATATCGACATATGTTATTATATGAGACATCCCATTTCTGGAGGGTGGTTTTCTGAGCACCAGTTAGGATGGGGGCACTGTAGGTTAGAGAAGGTAGTAGTATACCCCTAGCAATGGCCTGTTTAGCAGATGGCGTTAGCAAAGTAAGCAGACTCATACGCAGCACCCAGTTTGCAGTTTATTGTCTTGCAGATGGAGTGAATGTGCAGGCTAAGATCAAGGGATTGGTCGAGCAAGACACCAAGATAATTAAAAGATGAGACAGTTTCAAGTTTTATACTTTCTAGGTCATGTACTGTAAGGGAGGAAGGAAGGACAGCTACGAAGTTTAGGGCCGAGCCAAAAAGCATGGCCTTTGTTTTCTTAGCATTTAGAACCAGTTTATGCTCGTAGAGCCAGTTCTGAACATTTTTTGAAATTAGTTGAGAGGGCAGAGTTTAAATTCTCCACATTGTTATTACTGGTATAAATAACAAGATCATCTGCATACAAGAGAGATGAGCAGCTTTTCAGTGCACAAGGGACATTATTTATAAACAGAGAGAAGAGGAGAGGTCCCAGGATGGAGCCTTGAGGTACACCCACATTTATTGATGCAACCTCAGATATAGCTGAGTTGACTTTAACTGCTTGTGACCTGTCGGATAAATAGCTGTTAAGCCAGTGTACAACCGGAGTGGAGAAACCTAGGCTGAGCAGGCAGGACAGAAGTAAGGGGTGGTCCACAAGGTCAAAGGCCTTAGTAAGGTCTATGAAAACAGCACCAGTAAGTCTACCAGAGTTCATACTGGAAAGAATATCTGAGGTAAGTTTTAGTAGCGCAGTGGACGTGCTATGATTTTTCCGGAAGTCATGCTGAGCATCGGAGAGGATACCCCATTTTGAAAGGAAGTCCAGTGTTTGGGTGGTAACAGCCTTCTCAGTAATTTGGACAAGACTGAGAGAATAGCTATAGGTCAGTAATTGTTGATATCTTTTTTGTCCCCTTTTTTGAAGACGGGAGTTATTCAAGCCACTTTCCAAAGGACCGGAACAGTGCCACTAGACAGGGATAATGTATATATTCTGCCAATGGAGAGGCTATATAGGCAGCAGCAAGTCTGAGTAGGCGAGGTTCAAGGAGGTCCGACCCTACACTAGTATTGTCAGATACAGCTATAAGGAGTTTAAAGACCTCTTGCACAGTTATAGCCTTAAAGTAGAAGGGTGGGGTATGCAGAGATATTTCGGGGGATGTTGAGGAGCCAAATGTCCTGTGTAGCCCTCTGGACTGAGGGCGAGAGTCTTGCAGTGGGAAAGCAGAGGTATACAGGGGCAGATCCGAGAACATCTGGTTTAAAGCATTTGCTACAGTCTTCGTGTCATTACAGTGAGCCCCATTTAGTATCATACGCTTTGGGGCGTAGGACTGGGAGGATCCCAGAAAGGTCTTGATATGGGCCCAGAATTTCCTGGAGTCCGATGCTGAGCTCACAAGCAGGACTTGGCAGTATTTACTTTTGGATAACCTTATTTTCCTTTTGCAGAGATTTCTGTGAGCCCTATAGGTGTTAAAGTCAGCCAGTTGCCCCAGTTTGTTTAAAGTGCTTCCATAGCTTGTCCCTCTCTCATAGCTCAGTTAGGAGGTCCTTGTGTAGCCATCTAGTTGGTTTACCTCTGACTCTCCTGGTGATCTTAGGGGCATGCCTAGACTGAATATCAGTAAATTTATTGAGAAAGATGTGCAGAGCCTCTTCTACACTGTTAGTGCGGTAGATATCAGTCCAGTCAACACATGATATGTCCTGAAGGAACGCCTTTTTGTCCAGTTATCCAAAATTTGTGAAGGTGACATAACGAGATGGCAGGGTAGCAGAGGCCCACGGGCAGAAAATTGGAGCATGGTCAGTTATAGCATCCGCAAGGATTCCATTTGAGGTCTCATGCTCAAGCCGGGTTGTAAGTAGCCAGTCTATAAGTGTACCAGTTCTAGTTGGACTTGGTGTCCTAGTCGGTTCAGTTATCATCTGATGTAGGTTATGGCTGCTAGCCACTGATACCAAGGAGCTATGAGCAGGACCCAGCCAATTTAGGTTAATGTCCCCAAGGATTATAGCCTCATTTTGATTTACATTTGAAAATGTTGTGTCAAGTAGGTCCTGAAATCCAGCCACGCCACCAGATGGGGGATTATAAGCACAGACGATATGGAGCTTCTTTACACCTAATGTAACGGTGACATGTAAATGTTCACATAGCATGGGAGAGGCCTGATCGCAGACAGCTGTCAGGTTGAGGTGAGCTCTGTGATAGATGGCCACACCACCACCATGTTTGGTTGTTAACCTATCCCTACGAATCAGGGAGTAGTTGGCTATTGAGCCGAGATGTCGGGTATACTGGGTTTTAGCCACGTTTCTGAGAGGCAAAGGATGTCTGGTTTGTATTCTTTCATCCACGCCTCAAGTTCAAGCTTGTGGCATGTTAGACTCTTGATATTCATGTGAGCAACAAAGAGCCCTTTTCTAGATAGTCCAGATAAGTCTTCCACAGAAAAGTGAGTAGGAGGGCCAGGATTGACCTCAGGATCACCTGCCAGAAGGAGTATAAGCAAGGCTAAGAATCAGAACCTTACTGAGTGAAAGGTTTGGATAGGGACAACCCTCCTACTCCACTTATCAAGGCATAGAAGCATATAATAAGTACAGCCCTTTGGGTACAGGATAAATTGCCAGGAGCCTACTGGCCAGTGTTTAGTAACAATTAGGTTGGAGAAGCGAAAATCACGGGTATCAGACACCATGCTAAGGTGGTCTCAGGGGATCAAGAAGGACGATATATTCATACTGAGTAGAGCTAAGAGGATGAGAGTTATTCCACCCAGGTGGTATTTAACCATGATTATAGGTTCGGGGTACGTTTTGGGACAAAGGAGAGTCATAGTTTGTGGATTAGTATATGACATTGTAGATGGTCTGAGAGACCGTTTTTAAATGTGAAGGTCTCAAAGAGATCAAGTGATTAGAGGAGAGTCCTATTAACAGTGGTATGAGAAAGCTAAGGCCAGTACAAGGTTGCAGTATAATCGGATGCAGCCGGAGCACCAAACAAAAAATTCCAAGAGAGGATTTGGTAGCAGGCAAAAGGAAGTAGACTCGGTTGATAGGGATACCACTGATCCAGAAACACGAAGATTAGCAAGGCTAAGTAGCCAGAGCAAGCTTTGTATAAACAAGTCAATTTCTGGAAGTACAGTTGTTTGCCCCCTAGTGGCTCTATAGTATCAGGAACCAGTGGGATTTAAGGGGCTTAGTCACATGACAGACCGAGTACTGTATAATCAAGTGTCCACCCAGGGTGGGTGAGGTGGGGGTGGGCGGAGGAGCTGGCTGCTGTAATCACTTTCTCCAGTAACGCTATCTATAGTAGACTAGGCCCTAGAGGGAGCACTCACAAAAATTAAGTGAACCAGCTACAGTATTTTAGGCATAGGTCAGTCCAGATAGTAAAACAGGCACGCCTCCAGCCAATTTCAGCTCTCAGACCCAGGTAACCGTCTAAACAGCACTAGATCCCCCTAAGTAAAGCGGGGTTTGAAGGCATTCCAATCAGTAGGCAGTGTGGAAAGGCGCACCAATCGGAGAGCCAGAGAAGTAAAGGACAGCCAATCGGATAAGCGGCACCTTCTTCCGAAAATTCCAATGGAGTGCTAGGAGCCGAGAAGACATACCTTGTTACGGCTTTGCCGCCTGCTTCTGAAAAACACAGTTCACGGTCTTTTATCCGGGGAGAGTCCTTGCAGTGTAGCGCTTCTGCCCCACAGAATGGAAGCCTCAGGGGGACGGCGGTCGAAGTAGCAAGTCCTGGTTGAGCAACGCCTGGAGCGGGCTCTGGGTCCAAAGCCCCAATGGGCTTGATGGCGACCTTGCTACCTTGTTATGGCTTTGCCGACCTGCTTCTGAAAAACGCAGCCGGGTTCACAGTCCTTTTATCTGGGGAGAGTCTGTGCGGTGTAGCGCTCCTGCCCCGGGGGGGGGGGCCCTCAGGCAAACGGCAGTCAAAGCAGCAAGTCCTGGTCGAGCTGCGCTGGGAGCGGCCTCTAGGTCCAAAGCCCCAATGGGCTTGATGGTGACCTTGCTACCTCGTTACGGCTTTGCTGCCTGCTTCTGAAAAATGCAGCTGGATTCACAGTCCTTTATCTGGGGAGAGTCCTTGCGATGTAGTGCTCCTGCCCCATGGGGGGAAAGCTACAGGGGAATGGCGGTCGAAGCAGCAAGTCCTGGTCAAGCCGCACCAGGAGCGGGCTCTGGGTCCAAAGCCCCGATGGGCTTGATTGCGACCTGAAGTACTGTGTAAGTGTCAGGTGTATCTGTCCTGCTACCACATGCCTGTGTGGTAGCGGCGATACTTGCAGTAACCCAATTGTTGAATCATGACACATATAAATCAATATTTTGAAAATGTGTACAGACTGAGTCATTGTATTAGGAAGATATGCCAGCAGTAATGTGTCATACTTTGCTGGCAGTATAGAGTCGCTTATCCTGTTAGTTGTTTTTTCATTACATAGTGTTATGTGAAATTAGTACAGTATTGTGATTATTGTGCTTACAGATATGCTGGAGTGGTATAGTGTCGTACAGTGTTGTATGAGTGTGTGGAATGCGGAGTTAGGGTTTTGAGAAAGGGGTGGGGTAGTGGGGTGATAACCCTAACTTAGAATTTCCACACTTTTGTTGGTATGGAAACAACCCAAACTGATCCTTTAACGGAGTTTTTGCAAAGAATTTCCTCTCTTTTTTTAAAAGTGTAATGTAAGTACTAAATGGAACGTGTTGGTGGGAGCAAGGGCCCCACGCTCCCACCAAGCTGCCCATTTGTGCATAATGATATGTGTCTGAGGGAGCACGGGCCCTCCGGGCCCTGTGCTCCCAATTACACACAGGTATGGAGCCATACAGCTGCCCTATAAAGCAAGGAACCCTTGTAACAGTAATTTGCCCATATATCGGGAGCCGTAACAGGTAGAAAAAAAATTCAAGTGTCGTAATCATGAGAGTGAGTACTTCTTGCAACATAAAAATCGACCAAATCCGTATCTTGCATTGTTTCCGAGATACGGGCACTGAAAAGCACTGTGACTGCTAACTCTGAAGGCATAATAGTGGCCTACGCAGATGAAAATGAGCAGTTGGAACACTAATTCGCAAATATCTCAGGAACTGTACAAGGTAGGAAAAAAATTCAAATTTCATGGTTTTCATGGGGTTCCAACCTACTTCTGTGCATAGTCCCCCTTTAGGGGGCACCAAGAAATTTTGCAATGAAAAGTCTGTATCTCAAACCTGTTCCAAGATACGGCCCCAAAAGGCGTGACGGGTGCCACAGTGTTATCCTACGGGAAAATTTCTGAATTTCAGAATGCTGTAATTATGGGCCTGTTCAGTGTTTCTGTAACAAACCACCAAAAGGCACACCTATAGGACTAGGGCTTTCCACCCTGAAAGGTTCAGGTCAGTAGCTAAGGAGACAACCACACACTCACAAATAAACTCCATGCTGGGCCCACCATTAAAACCGACCCTTCAATTGTCTAACAGATACATAGGCCTACAATTGGAGAATGAGGGAGTTATGAGGGCTCACTTAGAGCAACCCGAGGCTATAGTTCCCTCTCGGCCAGAGGTTACAAAGGGTCAGATTAATATAGAACACCCTAGTAATGAGGGAACAGCAGACAGAGATGTTGTAGTGATAGGGGACTCTATTATAAGAGGGATAGATACTATAGTATGTTGGGGACGAGTAGAGCATACCACTGTAAGCACATTACCTGGAGCCAGGCTACACGATATTTCAAACCTTCTGGATGGGCTACTAGTAAACCGCTGGTGATTTTGCACATAGGAACAAACGATGTAGCAAGAAGTAGAGTGGAGGACATCCAGGCTGAGTTCAGGGATATAACCAGAAGGATCAAAAATAGAAATGGGGAGATTATAATATCGGGGATTTTACCTGCTTATGGATTACATTCACATAGAAACAATGGACTCATTTTGCTGATCAACAGGTGGCTGAGACAAGTCTGCAAGGAGGAAAAATTCAGTTATATGGATAATTCCATAACATTTAATAGACCAGGTTTGTTTCAAACAGATGGCCTGCACTTAACTTCTGCAGGGACTAGGATTCTGGGGAAAAAACTCTTGCGGTAATGCGATTCCATTTAAACTGGAAAGGGGGTTCTGGAAAGTGACCTAAGCAGAGCACTAATCCCAAGACAAATCTCAAAGAAACCCTGAATGGAAAGCAGTTCTCATTAATGCCAGGAGTTTGGTTAATAAGTATGATGAATTTTCTTTGTTGTTACATTCTCAGAATATCCATGTGGCACTAGTTATAGAAACCTGGTGGGATGATAGTGATCTATGGGATAAAAAGGTGACAGGATACAACTTATTTTCCAAATCCAGATTACATAGAAAGGGAGGTGTAATAGCCATATACTGTATGTGTATAATTCTATACATTGTGTGAAGAACTACAATGGGATACGGGAGCCCTAGAACTACTATGGGTAAAGCTACTTCCTCAGAAGGGTACTAGGATAATTTTAGGATTAGTATACAGGCCACCCTCTAACATCTGAGGATGATGAGGCAGTATTAAAAATAATAGGGGAGTTGGATCCAGTAGATAAAATATTGCTGACAGAGGACTTCAGTCTAGCTAGTATAGATTGGTTAAAGGGGCAAGGGGTTAGCAATCTGGACAAAAAGTATATTGACACCTTTGATCGGATAGGTCTTGAACAACTACTCCAAGGTAGCATCAGAGGTATTAGAACCCTACATCTAGTGTTTACCAATATGGGTAACACAATTATCAATCTCCAGGTTAACAACCCCCTAGGTAATAGTGACCATTGTTCAGAGCACTTCAGCATCATGGAACCTGTACTGATTAAAAACATGGGTACTACAACCAAGCTAAATTTTAGGAGAGCAGGTTTCTCCACTATCAGAAGCCAAATGCTGGCATGGGATTGGATGAGTGATTTTAAAGGATTATTTGTGCAAGAAATGTGGAAGCGGCTGTTGGCTAGATTATCAAATCTTGTAAAAACCTTTTTACCAAGCGTACCAAAGTGCAACACTAGCATCAAAAACAAATCCTGTATGAATGAATGCATCCATTAAAAAAATGATAAACAGGAAGAGCAGATTGTACAAAAAACTAAAAGGTAACGGGTCACTTGGAACAAATCAGGCTTATAGGGAATGTGTTAAGAGTATCAAAGTAAGAATTAAAAAAGCTAAAGCACAGTTCAAGTTGGATTTAGCTGACAGAGTGAAGGATAATAAAAATTCCTTCTTTTCCTACATTAATAACAAAAAGGGAGACCACTGCATGATAGGCCCATTTTTGAATGACTTAGGAAATACAGCAACAACTGAAGAAAGGGCGGACATTCAGAACAAATATTTTTCCTCAGTCTATAATAACAATACAGCACCATACCCAGGTAAAGAAGCATCCACTCCTGGAAAAGTTATTATTAACCTCCGGGATGTATTTGATCAACTCACACAGATTGACATAAATAAAACACCAGGCCCCGAGAATTTACACCCTAGAGTCATACGTGAACTAGCTGATGTGCTGACACCACCAGTTACTTGCATTTTCCAAGCCTCCCTAGACACTGGCTCAGTACCTTTTGACTGGAAAACTGCTATTATAGTCCCTATTTTAAAGAAAGGGCCTAAGACAAAACCTGAAAATTATAGGCCAGTAAGTCTAGCCTCTCTGCTGGGAAAGAGTTTGAAGGGATTGGTCAGACACTTAATATCAGACTTCCTAGCAACTCAGGGATTAGTTGCCCCAGTTTAGCATGGGTTTACAAAAGCTAGATCCTGCCAAACGAATCTTCTGGCCTTTTATGAGGACGTCTGTAGGGAGCTCAATATTGGAAATTCAGTGGATGTGGTTTATACGGACTTCGCGAAAGCTTTGGATAAGTTACCCCACATGGAACTTCTAAATATGCTGGAAAACAGTAACCTACACCGGAACATTTGTAATTGGGTCTCAGCATGGTTGCAGGGGCGAAAACAAAGGGTTACCATAGGTGGAGTGCTTTCTGATTGGGCACCAATCACTAGCGGGGTTCCCCAGGGCTCTATTCTGGTGCCTAGTCTTTTTAATATTTATATATCCTCCCTTAGTTTACACAACCCTAATGTATGGCTCCATAAATTTGCAGACGACTGCAGATTTGGGTCAGTGGTGAATAATCAAGAAGATTCTACATCCCTTCAGAATGCTATCAGTGAGACTTTGGAGTGGGCAGTAACAAATAAACTTGCCCTGAATACGGGCAAATGCAAGGTTATGCATTTTGGTAAGCATAATGCTAAAGCCTCATATATGCTTGCTAATGATATGCTAACAGTCATTCATGAGGAAAGTGACCTGGGGATTAGGGGGACTGGTGATTTAAAGTTCAGGACCCATTGTAGGGCACAAGTGAAGAAAGCAAATCAGAAGTTAAATTGCATACTCAGGCACATAGCTAGCAGGGATGATAAGGTACTCATGTCACTCTGTGTAGCTTTGGTGAGGCCCCATTTAGAATACTGTGCCCATGCATGGTCCCCTCAGAATAGGGAAGACATCAACAGGCTGGAAAGCATTCAGAGAAGATTTACAGGCTCTTTAAAGTGTTTAAATGAATTGCCATATGAAGCAAGATTGTCATCACTCAATTTGTATTCCCTTTATTATAGAAGGGTTAGGGGAGATTTTTTTTTTTTTATATAGAATAATGGGAGATGACAAACTTCGGGTAGAGGTTGGTATCCAGTCTAAGACTTAACTGGTGCAGTAGTAGGAGACATAGTAAACAACTTGTCCATTTTAATTGGAATCGTAATCTAAGGGAGAGTTGGTTTAGTCAAAGGGTGGTGATACCTTGGAATGTTCTTCCATTTGTACTCGTGGATAGCCCGAGTATGAATAACTTCAAAGTTAATTTTGACCGACATTTCAGCAAAATAAAAACTCAATTCTAAATTTGGTGTTGGCAAGCAATTATGGACGTAAGTTTGCTAGCTTGAAATTACCTGTGAAACTTATAAAAACAAGATGGTGGCAGCACAACACCATTTTTGGCCAAGCTCTAGAACAGGATTTGATCGCGAATGTTTTTGTAGTGCACATATAAATTTTTCCATAGGCTATAATGGGACAGGAAAAAATGGCATAACTTTTGAATGGAGCCATATTTTTTCACCAGATCTACAAAAGGTACCGGTGCAACCCAGGACACATGTAGACAACCCTATTTGAACCCACTGAAATGCATTCTTCAGTGCATTATGGGTGGACAAAGAATTCGCAACTTTGGGGAAAATTTCACTTTTTGAGCACGCTACGGTTCTGCAACTGTACATGTGACTGACACAAAAATGTCCAGATCCGGAGATCTATGGTAGATCTTTCTACATGCCAAATTTCAGGCAAATTGGACAAATGGTTCAAAAGTTATTAAAAGTGCAAAATTTGATGTTTAACATAGAAATGGCTACGCAACCCTCACTATAGTGGCACTACCATGCCACTATAATATATGTATGTGTATGTATGTATATATATGTGTGTGTGTGTGTGTGTGTGTGTGTGTGTGTGTGTGTGTGTATATATATAATTTGTATTGTAAAATGGCTAAGAAAAATCAGTGAAAATCCAGTCTCCTGATTGGATGAAATGCATCACATGACTGTGCATCGACCGCACACCTGCCTTTCTTTTCATCCCTTTGAACCTTATGAACTTTTTTTTTGATTTATTTACTATACGTTTCAAGCTACCCGCCGCCATTACTCAGCCTTGGTTGTGGCCCCCTCCACTCCCACCCTAACCGCGACTCCCTGATACCCCCTGGCTTACCCCCCAGGGCGGCGTTGCGGCACCGTCTCAAGTGCTGCAAAGTCAGGGAGCCAGCCTGGGAGCTCATCGGAGTGGAGGGTCAGGCTTCATTCGGGCGGCAGGCAGCTGTATATTTCTCCCCTTACATGCGAGAGGCAGGGATGCCCTGGCCCTCAACTACATTCTGATGCTGGCTGCTGTGGTGCCCCCGGCTTCCACCAGGGATCCGTCAAGCACTGTGCATACTCCCCTCTTCCCCCATCCCCCCCCCCGGAGAAGGAGAGCAGTCCTTAGGACGCTCCGTCCTTCTCCCCGGTCGGCACTCCGATGTCCCAGGTCCATTCCCGAACCCAGGTTGCCGGCGACACTAGCAGAAATCCAACTGCTGTGCTGACGGGCTGGCTAGAACCTTGTGACCATTTTATAAGACAGATAATCCACTACAGTGCATGTGCTTGTACTCTGATATACATACGCCTTTGGTTATTGAACACACTCTGACTGTGGTTCCGTGCTTCACAGCGCACCCAAGGCATGCATATATCACAGCATGACTGCATGCCCTGTAGTGGATTATCTCTTACTTATACATGCATGTATATTAGGGTTGAGATGTTCATTGTTAAACCTCAGACTTTGACCCTTAATAACTGTGGCAGCATTCAATGAAATTACATGAAATATGGCATGCATGGTCTAGGTGGCAAGTTCTCTAGATGTGGGTAGTTTTATGATGGGTGCTTAATCATCAAACATATATGAAAACACCGTTTTTCCAGAAGTACAGTACTGCACATATATCTTGGTCACTGGGGCCCCATTAGGTGGATTCTGCACTTAAGTGCTGGAAAGTGTTCACCTATTGGGTTCATGAGGTGGGATCATAAGAAGATTGTGTTGAAATCTGATAGAAAAATGTGGTAAAATGACCAAGTTATGAGTGAGTGTTGAAATATTTCAACATTCACGCCTAACTTCGCTGTTTTCAGTAGTTTTCTACCAAACTTTTAACTTGGCCTTTCTGAGACACCACCTCATGAACAATGCAGGTGACATTTTTCAAATTTGGGCTGAAAGGTGATTTTGTGATCAGCCAACAAAATCACATTTCTGTTGGGATTTAAAAATGTTTACATACCCTGTTTGTGAGGTGGGGTCATGAGAAGACTGTGTTAAAAATTTAGTGGAAGAATATGGTAAAATTACCAACTTATGAGTGAACATCGAACGTTGAACTATTCAATTTGCAGTATTTTGACTCCAACGTTCAATATAGCCAATTTTGCACACCAGTTTATAAATGTGACAGGTGTAATTTTTGAAATCATGGCTAAAACGTGGTTCACACTTGTGGAATGAAATGACGTTTTGGTCAGTATTCTATAAATGCAACTTGTCATGTTTATAAGAGGGTGTAATAAAACAATTATCTTTAAAATTTGGGGCGAAAATTAAAAATTAAGAAACGTGTGTAGTGCCAGCCTTTACCCCAGTGAGTAAAGTGAGTAATGCTTTGAGATCCCTTGCTGGTGAGCTGAGTTTGACGGCAAGCTCAGTGAACCAGCTGGATGGGCCGAGGCTGGGGGGACAGCGCTGTCATGCGGCACCACACCCAGCCTGGGAAGGGCAGGTGCAGGGTTGCCCGCACGGGCCCAAATACCATAAAGTGAAGAGAAATCTCCTTTTGGCATAGAACCCTGCACCTTTGTACCTATGGCTGCTAGAGGGTCCTGCATTTCAGCAGACAGTTGGACTCTCTGCCCTGCATGTCAGTATCTATAGCCACATGGAAGTGCAGGACCCAAGGGCCCCATGCTTTTGAAGTCTGCCAGACAGCCCCACAGATCCATGACATTCATTGCCACACAGAAGTGCAAGGTGCGGAATACTTCCGCAGGCAGATGGACTCTTACCTTGCTGCAGGGCCCACAGGGTCCTGCACATCTGCATCGATTCACGCAGGTCCTGAAGGAATCTGTGTGAATGAAGATACAGTTCCACTATCTCAAAAAGAAAGTAAATTCTTTGCAACAAACTGTGTTACCACTTAGGGTTCAACTTAATGCCACAAAGTAGAGAAATGTGTCATTCAACCGTAACAGGATTTCCAACTCTTAACTCCCTACCCCAACCCTCCAAGCAGCAAAAGGAAAACAAAAATGAGGGTTTTTGGGTCTCCAGAGTCTTAACAATCAGTGGTGAGGTCTTTCATGGGGTTGTCAACCTTAACGTACATACCCCATCCTCTCAGCCTGTAGCCACGTGTCCAAAGTACAACTCCAAGCCAGTGCCTCACAGTGATACAGTCTTTGAAGGCAGAGAAGTATGTCTTGCCACATGTTGCCAGCAGTCTTTGCTGTTGCCCTCTTCGTACAGGGCCCTGCATGAAGAAAAGAGATCACGTCTGACTTTGTTTGCTCAGGGGAGGGCGGTTTGGCATTAGGGTTGACAACCGCAAGGAAGACCCCCAATACACTGATTCACTAAAATTCCAGAGACCTAAAACTCAGTTGTTGTTTTTTTCCTTTTGCTGCTGGGGGTGGGTGGGAGTTAGGATTGGAAACCCTAAATGCCACATTTCTCAACTTTGGTGGTGTCAAGTTCAACCATAACTGGTGTATTAACATAGTTTGTTTGCAAAGAATATATATTGTATAAACAATGGGTATCTTTGGTATACAGGAACATAACTGCTTACCTCTTCTATGGAGGAAGTGCCATTGGAGTAAATGATGGGTAAGTGTGGTATACAAACAGAATAATGAATAGGTGAGGGTGTATTACAAGGGAGTAATAACCATCGAGATGTTCTGGGGACATAGGAACCTCGAGAGTGAAGCTCGAGAGATTCCCTTGTCCCCAGAACCTTGAGATAATATTACTCCCGAGTGAGACGCCCTCACCTATTCATTATTTTTTGTAATATATGGAGCTGGAAAAGAATTAAATGCCTCTAAATTGTTTTGCCATTATCCTGGGACATTGGTTGTCCAAGCACTGCTGCTTTAAGACTCAGTCGCTCCAGCCAGTGTCTCTCACCCTCCTGTCATCAGTTTCAGTAGCGAGTCCTGCCTTTCAGCTGCTTTGTAGAGGTGCACAGTGGAGGTAGGATCAGCCAGATAATCATTTAAATGTAAAATAAAAGTGAAAAACTTAAGTCATAGCCCTGAGAGTGCAGCAGTATGAATTTGTCTCGCTAAGTGAGATGCTGACGCCATGTTTTCTAAAGTGTTCTGCCTGCCCATAGATGAAAAAGCGTTCCAGTCATAAAGCACGCTTTCTGTCTGTCACAATGCTTTCCAAGCAACCGCACTGGACACCACAGTAACCAGCTGTTCAGTGCACAGAACTTGAAAGAAAGATGGGGGAACAGTGTATTCAGATATGGGAATGAGCAGAAAAAAAGAGAAAAGGGCACTGCTGTGACAATACCACGTCTACTGACCGTACAGCCGGCTTTTACTGTAAGTGGTGGTTACAGTAAAAGCCGGCTCACGGTCATCACGCACTGCCATGCTGCACTTGCGCTACAGAAGTTCCTTGATAATACTATCATTCAAACCTCGGAACGATAGTATTACGGGATCTAAACGATAGAATTACGGAGAGGCAACAATAGTATTATTACTTGAGTGGTGGTGTATTACCATAATTTTTTTATATGCTTTTTGATAGTATTATTTTACTTATCCATATATTACAAGGGAATAAACACATCAAATGGGCTAACCAGATGGTAAAGCCACAGCTCGCAGGAAGAGTAGTTTTATGATCTGGTTAACCACCTTGTTGGGTTTATTTCCCAATATAGCAGTCTTGTCCATCTTTTATTTTATATAATGCTTTTTGATGGTAATTAATTGCAGTTATGTATATAGGGAGAGGGTATACAGGGAAATAACTGCTAATCTCTTCTATGGAGGAACAGTCCCATCCATATATTATAATATATTCTTTGCAAAAGAACTATATGAATGCAGACATTAGGGTTGAAGAACAAAAAGAGCGCACATTAAGGAAATGAAAAAACATTAGGGTTTTGAATCTGCAGAGTCTTGGCAAATCAATGGTGGGTGTTCCTTGGGGTTGTCAACCCAAATGTCCACCTGCCCCCAGCCCATAACCTGCTGTCTGAAGAGCAAGGTGCAGCTCCAAACTAGTGTCTCATTGGCATGTACTCTTTGGAGGTAGAGGAGTATGGCTCACTACATGTGGCCAGTATAGGATACATTTATTATTTATCCAGCACTGGAGATTGGACACTCCAATGTCTGGTTTACAAACTTAGGCAGCAACTGTTGAATGTGGCTAATGATGGCCACCAGAGAGAACGAAAAAAACAAGCACGCTGTGCAGCTCTGTTTAGTGGAGGCAGGGCTGTGCACTGACATGTACCCCCACTTCTGCTGAACTGACCAGTTTAATGTCAAACGGATGCTGTTTACAGCGTTGAGCATCACCTCGTGGTGATATATAGCTCCACCCCCACAGATACGCATGTATTTTAATCAAACAAATGCATATATTTATGTGTTCATAATAATTCAGTTATTTTTAGAATGTTCTGTTTTCTAACTGAACATGTGCAAAAATCTGGCCTTTTTTAATAAATAATTCAAAAACTGGGCACGTTAGAGAAATAAAAAGCATGTACCTTGGAGCAGACTCAAATCCACATAGGTTTTAGTTATTGGTAAGCAAACAAAGTGTTAATTTGGCCAATTTTATGTTTTGTGCACCACTGTAACATTTCCCTCACTAAACCGATTGACATAAGATTTTCAGGATCCAGAGATTCTGTCATCAACTATATGGCTTTGGAGTTTCAAGTATATCGGTTGAACAGGAGTGGCGTTATTAAGGTGCAAAAGTCGGGGTTTAACACAGAATTGATTGCTTAACCCTAATATACAGGTACTACCGTGCCTGTATAATTGATTGCTCATGATATGGAGGTAGGCTACTACAGTGTTAAAAGTCTGGCACTTTCTGCTCCAAAAAGATGTCAGCTGCATTTATAGTTCACAATACAAAAAGGTATATAATTTATTCCAGCCACCTTAAAAAGCATACACCCCTATACAGAACATCTGACACGTTTCACGCTCTGGAAAAAGCATGCAATGTGCAACACATTCGGCATTATATCAGGGGACTTTGGTTTTTATTGGCAGTGGAACACTAGGACTCACGTGTGAGCCACATAATTCCATACTAGGAACCAGCTGCTCATGGGGGTGAGGCACTTGTCTTACAGGGAAGAAGGCCACAGGCCATCTGACATTTATACCCCTTATCAGCCAACCAAAAATATCACAAGGGAGTAGGGGGGTGGGGACTGGGGGGGTCACAGCGCAGTTCAGTCTGACAGGGTACTCGAGGGGCTAAGGGCCCTAAAGGTGGATGACTCACCAGGGCCAAATGGCATGTACCTGAGGGTCTATAGAGAAATGGCAGAGGTTCTGCCGGGTCACCTGGCAGACCTGTTTAACACCTCTCTTGAGTCTGGAAACGTGCCACAGGACTGGAGAACAGTGCATGTAGTGCCTCTCCATAAAAGTGGGCTGAAGGACAAACCAGGGAACTACAGACCAGTTAGCCCAACCTCAATAAGGGATAGGCTGATGGAGACCATCCAGAAAGAGAGGCCAATTGGCTTTCTGGAGTAAAATGGACTCCAGGATAAGAGGCAACATAGGTTTGTATTGGGGGAGGTCCTGCCAAACTAATCTAATTGTCTTCTTAAAGTAGGTCACTAGGACAGTGGACAAGGGACAGGCCGTTGAGGTCTACCTGTATCTGGTCTTCAACAGGGCCTTTGACTTGGTTCATCATAGGAGACTGGTCAGGAAGCTGAAGGACTTGGGGGTGGGGGCTGAACTTGTGGGATGGGTCAGAAGCCAGTTACAGGATAGGAGCCAAAAGTTGGTAGTCAGGGGAGAATTCTCAGAAGCAAGATCAGTGACTAGTGGGGTCCCTCTGGGTTTGGTGCTCAGACTGGTGCTGTTTAACATCTTCAAAAGTGACATCTCAGATGGAATCGAGGGTAAAATCTGCCTGTTCATGGATGACACCATACTCTATGGGAGCGTGGACATGGAGAAGGGAAGACAGAAACTCAGGGAGGACATGGCTAGGTTAGAAATGTGGACTGGCATTTGGCAGCCAGGGTTCAACAGTAAAAAGTGTAAAGTTATGCAATTGGTGGCGAAGAATCCAGGGACCAAATACTGATTGGGCAGCATGCAGGTAACCAGGTCAGACGAAGGAAGAAAAGGACCTGGGAGTAATAATTACAAGTGACCCTGAAGCACACTGCAAGAGAGCAGCAGCCAAAGCAAATTGGATGCTGGACTGCAGAGCCAGTGTAATTACCACCAGGAAGGCAGAGGTCATTCTGTCCCTGTACAGATCACTGATAAGGCCACATCTGGAGTACAGTGTGTAGTTTTGGTGCCCATATCTTACGAAGGATATCAGCTTGCTGGGGATGGTCCAGAGAAGGGCAGCCAACATGATCTGGGGCAGAAGGGCAACACCTATGAGAAGAGGCTCAGGGAGCTCAACATATACTCTCTTGACGAAACAAAGGAAAGGGGAGACATGATTGAGATGCATCTTGACAGGATGAATACTGAGTGTCTCTTCGGCCTTAGCAGGAACGAGACCACTAGAAGGCACAGCCTGAAGCTGGTGGGGGAAGATTCAGGAGCGAGATGAGGAGGCACGTTTTCACTGAGAAGGTGATGGCAAATTGGAATGAGCTGCCATAGAAGCTGCTATCCCTAAAAACAGTTGACAGCTTCAAGAGGTAGGGACAGCGTGGGGAAAAGTTGGGGTAGAAGGGGGTTGGGGGGGGGAGTTTATGGGAGGTTTAAAGGGAAACAGGGTGGGACAGTTCCCTTTGCAAATTCATAGGGAGCTGCAGAACTGAGCAGACTCTGCTTCCAGTACCTCACGGCCCCCATCTTACACTTATTTAACCTCTCCATTATCTCCAGCACTGTCCCTAGGGCTTGGAAAATGGCTCAGGTACTTCCGCTATTTAAGTCAGGCAACCCTAGTAACCCAAATAACTACCGACCTATTTCCATTCTGCCTGTGCTCTCTAAGCTGCTTGAGAAGTTTGTAAATGCACAAATTAGAAACTGCCTCGAGAAAACAAACCTTGTAGACCCAGCCCAATCAGGATTTCATCCTTCCCATAGCACCACTTCAGCTCTAGCCTCAGTTACAAATGACTGGCTCCTTGTAAAGGACAGGAAACAAGTCACAGGGCAGTCTTCCTGGACCCCAGCAAAGCATTCGACACAGTTGATCCTGCTGTACTCCTAGATTCATTGAACTGGCATGGACTTTCCAGCACTGTGCTGTCATGGTTCGACAGTTACTTATCAGCTAGATCCCAACAGGTGAAGGCTGATGGCTCCCTATCGCCACTTCTTCCGCTCAGGAGAGGGGTTACCCCAAGGTTTGATCCTTGGACCACTTCTATTTATGATATACATCAACCTCATCGGAAGTGGCATCAGCAAAGCAAAACTACACCTTTTCACGGATGATACAGTGATATACATATCCAGTCCCTTGGTAGATGAAGCCTGCGCAGAATGACAGGCAGAATTCAGTCTCCTCCAGCACAATCTCATACGTTCCAAACTGCTGTTAAACGCTGAAAAGACAAAAGTGATGTACTTCTATTCCAACCACTTGCCCTCTGTCCTTATCTCGCTTCCTTGCCCCCCCCATCAAGACTCTCCGTGGTGATGATCTCGAGTTAGTCCCCAATTTTAAATTCCTAGGCTGTGAACTAGATCGACACCTAACTTTTTCAGCTCGCATCAACTCCCTTGCAAAGAAATTACATCAAAGAATTGGCTTCTTTTATAGGAATAAATCTCTATTCGATTTTGACTCCAGACTGCGCCTGGTCCAAGCAACGTTTATACAACTTACTGACTATGTCGATATTCTATATTGCAGATGCTCTGATGCCCTGCTACAATAACTGGACACGCTCTGTCACAGAGCGATACGCTTCATTTCCAACGCTCACCGTCGGACTCATCGTTGTGATCTGTACGCCTCCCTCGGGTGGCCCTCCTTAGCAACCAGGCATCACTTCCACTCTGTCACATGGCTCTACAGAGCCCTGCTGGCAAAACTGCCCCCTGTATTTCCAACCTCTTTCAACGAATTGCCTGCCCCTACCCCCTATGCAGTAACCCATTATGCTAGACGTTCCAACCTCCCGTTCCCGGTTTGGAAACATGGCCATAAGCCGTGCCCTCCCAGCTGCCTGGAATGAAGCCCAATCCAGGCTCAAACTGCAAAGCCTGATCCCCCCTGAATAGCTTCAAAAGACTTGTTTATGACAACCTACGGGACTTCGGTGACTGTGGTTGCTAAAGCGCCTTCTCCCTGCCTGGTCTATTGCAGTGACCGCTCTATCCTCTTGTCCACCCCCTTCCCGCACCCTTAAGTGACTTTCCATTATACTCCCATTCCCCCTTCTTCCTCTCCCCCTTCCTCTCTCCATGTTACACTACCATCACCACACGATCTAACCCTAGTCTGTATCCCACACTATCATCACTCAACAGTCCCTGCCCTTATCTACAGCTATCCTTTCCTTAGCTTCTATCTCTACCTCCTCTCCCCACCACCTCCATAGTGCCCTTGCCCCAGCCAACATAGCCACCCTGTTACATTTATTTTTCCCACCCGCTCCACCTTGTTGTCTGCCCCCTCCTACCTCCGTCCTACCGTCCTCTGTCCCCCCCCCTTCCCTCTGACCTTATCCCACCCCGCCTGTGCCACTATCTTTGCTTTTCTTGTAGTTTCTATTTTCCTCACGAGGTACTATCTTGTTACCCAGAGCTAACCATTTATTTGACTCCTAGCTTTAGTGCGCCTATGAATATATGATGTAAATATTATTGTCCTATTTTCTTCTCATGGATTAATCGTGTGTTTAATGCATATTACTTTGTATATGCTTGTGTAATGTCCCTGTTGTTAATCAGGACCTCCTTGTAAATGAGCTTGTTCAACTGAGTTTTTTCCCTGCCAGTAAACTTGAACTTGAACTAGACTAGAGAGACCTTAAGGCCCTTATCTGCTGGCATATTTGTATGTTTGTAAACCAGCATTGCCATTAGCTGTGACAGGAGCCACTTGCCTGCCCTCATGGCCAGAAGAAGGGCCTAGTCCTGCCTGGCAACTCAGATGAATGGGTGAGGGAGAAATTAACGGCTCTGGGCCTACTGGACGCAGACACTTTAATTATCATGAGGTCAGACACACTGGAGAGAAATACATTGTAGGCTTTCCAGGTTTGCTCTGCTGGTATTCCCTCGCCCCATTCCAACATGGAATTAGAACATACACTGTCTGTTTTTTTTTAATTTTTCCCTCCCCAGCCATGGCCCCCATCTGACTCATATGGCAACCCCCCCAATCCTGTCACTTGCCTCTATTGTTCCAGAGGGTCCCCCCTACCTGCCCCAAAGTTTACCCCACACAGTATGGCTTTTAAGGGCAATGCTCTTCTGGTATTTAAAGTTGGTGGCAGGTGGACCCTTTTGTGCCAGACAGACAGGTGGCATGAGGCCTGAGTGTGCCAAGGCGCCATCCTACTGGGCTGGGAGGCTTTTACTCTTGTTTTCTCCCTTCCATGATGCCAGCTGTAAATGTGCATGCTGCAGGCATGCATAAGGTGTGCGTAGCACGCTTGTAGCCTTTAGATCTCCCCATCCCATGTTGTGCCCATCTGCTATGGCCCTCAGGTGGCACTCGTGCATAGGGGATCAGTCAGCCCCCCACCCCAAGGAAATGAACGTCCTGTGGAATGGTTGAACCTCCCCCCACCCGCCAGCTTCTTAGACTTGTTCTCGAACTCGGCTCTCTGATGTCACATGCAGCAGCCCTCCTGCTATGCCGACAGGCCATCTAGAATGCACACTTTCAAGGGTTCAAGAAAATCTCACTCTTTGTGGCCACTGTAATCCTTTATGGAGGAAGGACAGTAATATATTTTGACCAGCAATGTATGCAGATTCACTTTTGTTTTGTAAGCAGTAATGCTGGAACAGCTGAGCATTTCCCAGGGATTAATACCAGGCTGAGAGTGTTGATGGCCTGAGTTGCAGCCATGGGCCATTAACCCCAGCCAAGGGCATTAAGCCTGTGGAAATGTCCTGTTGTTTGGGCATTATTACAATTGTGCATGAAGTGTAATCGTTAGTAAGGAGGAAAATGGCATTAAAAAAAATAAGTTTACAAATGCGTGTGCCACTCTGAAAAATACTGGGCATTTTTAAGCGACTGACGCCCAGTACAACAGCCAGTCAGAGCATGCGTTTTGCCCCATGAGTAATTAATTAGACTTTTAATGCAAAATAACACTCAACACAGCTCAGCTGTGTCTAGGTTTCAAGCATTGCATGAATGAAATACAAAGAATGTTAACTATTCGAGCTGAAACAAAGCATGAGTTTACTGTGTTCACTGCAGGCGAAACAGTTGGTTAAGAGGCAGTTACTGTGTTTAATTTATATTAGAGTGCTTCTGCCCTAGCTTTGTCTTTAATCGTACTTGTTACCAGCTCGTTCTGATAACACTGATTATGGCCTTGAGAAATGTGCTTACAAGATGATGAGAAGCTTTTAAAACACTTTGAACTTAGCTATCTTCCTAAGCACAGTGTTTTGGTACATGCTGCACTAACGGGGAGATAAGACTAGAGGGAAAGGTGCACTTCCTATATCTTGGGCTCACTAGATAAGCTGTGACTGTATCTTTGTGCTCCATGAGTTAATAAAATAATTAAAACCCTTTTTATGCTACCCCTCCATACATTCTTTTTCTGAGAGCTCCTCTGTCCTCCCTTTCCAAAGCAGTTGTCACTCAGGAAGCAGTGAGGCAGCAGAAGCCCCTACTGACCCTTTCCGGATTCCTTCTCCTGGTGGCCCTTAAAATGATGACGTGAGCGCACAGTGGCCCACTACACACTTTGTGTAGTGTAGGCGAATGGGCCACTTGTGGCTATGGCAGATTCTGCTTAGTAATTCAGTTTTTGACAGAAAAACAGCCACAAATTGGTGAATTGGCACACTTTGTGCAGCTTTTCACTATGTGAAGTGTGAACTTAGTGAAGCATATTGCTACACAAAGTTGCATACTACACAAACAATACACAAAGTTATTATTATTTATTTAATTTGCGTGGTTCTACGGCCCTACTGGTTCATTTCTGCTGTTATTTAAATATTTTTTTTAGAAATGTGTTTCTTCAAGTTGTTACGAAGTTATGTACTATGTTGTCTAACTTAATGCTCTGAAACTCTCGGGGTGGGTGGAAGGGTAGTTAATTGATACTTCTTTATATCTTGTATTTATACAGTTTTCTAAATTTGCTGTTTTGTTTTCAAACTCAATAAAGAGAAAAATTATAAATAAAAAAAAAAGAAATGTGTTTCTTTCCGGAAGTCTCCCTCTGTCCAGAGTAGGTTCTACTTTCCATATTCCCCTTTCAGTTGCTTTTTGGGGTGTTTGCCTCAAGTGGGCTGTGCACGGAGGCAGTGAGTATTCATCTTGGGTTTAGGCTTTCACTCACTCTTTCATGTGGCTGACCATTTTGACTCAGAAGTTTACCCAGCCCCCCTCCCCAGGTCCCTTACCTACCCTCCCCTTGTCCGTGCCCTTACATCTGCACCATATCGAATGGCCATGGAGGATGATGTGCTGGTGCCCGAGGCATCATGACACATCAAAGCAGTGCTTAATCTCTGTGAAGCTACATGACCTCTATCCAGACTAAGGAGGTTGGGCTTGAACCCAGGTCTCCATAGTAAAGCACCCAGTTAGCAGGTGAAGCAGAGGTGTGTGGATAAAGAAACAGGGTGTTTTTTTTTTTTTCATTAAAAATATTTGTCTAAAATAGGCCTTACAAGGGAGGTGTTGGGTTACGTTTTGATCATTGCACCCTCCACTGGAATCCATTTGTTGTGCGCGGGGGAGTGGGGTGAGTATTTGGCAGATGGAAACCCACCCACATCATGCTTCCTCTCTTTAAGAGGCACTATCAACCTCATATTGTTTCTGTGTGCCTGGATTTTGCCTGGATCCGTTTCTTACTGAAACCTCTGACTAATGCATAATGCTTGAGAATCCCACTCTGTGCAGCTATACAGACAAACCCCTTGAGGGGAACCTCCACTACAAACCCATCGCCTCCCCCTAGGATGGTACTCTCCCTCCAGGACCTGGCAACTGGAGACCAAATAAGGTGGCAAAGCTGTGCCACCTCACAGATTTAGGGCTTCTAGTGCCACACCGTAAGTCTGGCAGGTTAACCACAGCGTCACAGCTGGCACTGTGGGCTAGTGAACCCCAAATAGCTCTATGAGGATGCCGCTTCCCTCTCTCTCACTGATCACCAAAACCAGAGAACTGTTTTCCCCAGGCTCCCTATTTATACCCCAAATGGCCACTGCAACCCAGGCTGGGGCTTAGTGACTCATTTCTTGGCAGGGTCCCTGTTTACATGCTTTTGCAGAAAGATGCAGAACATCCTGAAATTGCCACTCTAACCCCCACTTGCCTGAAGCGTGTCACATGTACACGTGTAAAGGCCTCCTGACCCATACGCTCCTGTCCATCCCCATCAGTCAGTGTCCCAAGATCTCGCCTAAAGTCCTCGAGGGATAGGGCATTTGGAGTGACTGCTCCAGGTCTTGTCTGAAAACTCATTTGTTCACCATGTGCTATGGGGCATGATGCTGCTTGTTTAATACTCTGCTGTGCTTATTTATTACCTGATTAGTGTTTATTGATCTTACTTCGAGAGTCAGCTCTTGCAGCAGGTAACAAATTAGGACTGAAGCCGGCAGGCTTCAGGACCCCACAGCAAACTTCTAGCCAGCAGTACCAGGTGGGGACTGCCCCCCAATGTCGGCCCGCCCCCAACTTCCCATATGGTATAAAGGGTGGGCGGTCCCAGGCATGCCCCAGTTCTTTTCCCGCCATCAACTTGGCGTGGATCGGCTCCATGGTTTGACTTGCGTCAGTTCTTATGCCATTTTCACTGTCATTACAACCTTTATTTTCTCGAATAGTAGACTTGTTTCAAGCCCTTTTCTTCTGTATGTTGAATTCCCCATCTCCTTCTTTGAGGCACACTAACAAGTGTGCCTGTAGGAAGCAAATCCCGCCAAAAGACAGCCATTCAGCCTGCCTGCTGTGCCTGGGCCCCGACCAAGATACTGAGTCCTGCCAGCACTGTCAGCGCTTCAACAGCCAGACCCGGATCAGATGCCAGAAAACCTTGCAGACCCACCTCACTCAACTAAAGTTGGCTGCCATGCAGCGGAACTCCTCCTCGGAGAGGGAATCTTCCCACCACTCCCACAAAAAATCGGGAAAACATTCTTCAGAAAAACATAAGAAAAGACGGAGAGAGCGGGAAAAATCCCATTCATGATCAAGGTCCTCGGTATCGCACTCTGCCTCTAGGGGCAGCTCCGACTCCGCCGGCCACGACTTGAGGCTTACCTTCGTTAAGGCCCCGGTGGCAGCCCATGTCTCAGGGCATAAGGATAAGGGTTCGGGGTTGCCTGCACCCCCTCTCCAGCCTATCAAGATTAGGTGTCCGGTCTTATCAACAGGCCGTTCTTCGGACCTAGGTAAGGGACACCAGCCTTCCCGATTGGCCTGTGTATATAGTGCAGACCCCCGGGACAGGAAAAAGACCTCGGGTTCCTCAGGACGGTCGTCTTCTCTTCCACCAAAGGAATCGAAAAAATCAGCAGAAAAATCTCCTAGACCTCCATCGGACAAATGGGCATCCGATAAGCATCCTCCCACCAGGTCCTCATCGGACCACTGACATCGGACCTCTGACGACACTCCTAAAGTTCCTCAGATGCCAGCACCACCAGCAGGAACCCTGTCACCTCCTCCTCAGACTGAAAACTGGACCGATGACACCCTGGTGGAAAAAAGAGGAGTTGACGTCGGTCCCTCAAGATAAGCACGATGCCGGCACAGCTAATGTCCCGGCGCTGCCTCCGGTAGATAACACAAGGCTGGACCAACCCGACGATGGTGCAGACACTGGAGCTGGCACAGGCAATAGACTGATGCCGGACCAGATACCAGTTTTGGAGCCTAGACTGAACCTAGCCCAGGTTAAAGATTTATTTAGCCACTGGTGGGAGACCATTAAACCAGATATTCTCCCCCCAAAGGCAATACCAGATACTCCAGCTAATCCAGATGTGCCACATCCGGATGGAGGAAGGCCCACAGAACCCCCTCCCCCCAACTCTGGACAAAGAGAATGTCCCTCAACTGCCGTCCGATGAGGACCGTGGTAAAGAACCTACCCCTCGGGATAAGCCCAAAAGAAAGGCCTCTAGGAAGAGATGCCACAGATCTAGATCCAGGTCATGGAGCACGAGCTCTTCCAGCTCCCCTGACAGATGTGGGCACAAGAAAAGGTGGTACAGGTCTTCCTCCATCTCCTCCTCAGACCAACCCTTGGGCGTCTCCCTGTCCGGACTCATCATTAAGGGATTTGACCCGTGTGGACCCAGAGGACAAACCCAAATCACCTCCGGATGATCCCTGTTTCATGGAGGGTGTGAGGCACATCCAGACCAACATGGATTGGGACACGGAGGACCTAGACCCAGAGAGAATGCGTCTGGCTAAGTACCTCTGACAGAAAGATCAAAAGCTGGTCATTATCCCGCTCCTGGTAAACACCTTTGTGGATGTCACTCAGGCATCTTGGAAGCGTCCTCATTCCTCTACAGCTGTCCCCAAGAAGGCTGATCATCTGTATAGGGCACCCAAGGATCAACCATTTCTGGCCGAACATCGCACTGTGGATTCAGTGGTGATTTGATTTTGTTTCCGCTCCCAGAGGCCGAAGCACCTTAGCACCCAACCATTGGATAGGGAGTCCAAGCAACTGGACTCCATGGGGCGCAAGGTATACGCTTCCGCAACCTGCAGTGTTCAGAGTCTGAATTTCTTGACCCATATGGTCCCATTTCAGAATGCACTCTCTGAACAGGGGCTGGACATTGTGTAGAAATTGCTGGACTGCCCGCAGAAGGCAGAGCTTTCTAAGCTCCTACAGGTCGGATGTTGGCACCCATGTACTCCGATCTGTGTATAACTCAGCAGACGCGGCTGCAAGGGCAGTGGCAACCGGTGTGTGCCTCCGCTGTCAATCTTAGCTTTGAGTCTTGGGATTCACGCCGGACATTCAGTCAAACCTCCTCGACGCACCCTTTCATGGATCCATAATCTTTGGAGAGGACACCGAAAGGTCATTAATAGGCTCCAGGATTCTGGAAAGCAGTGAGGACAGTCCAGTCCATGTATCGCCCGACACAGAGACAGTTTCGTAGATCTCGTTTTCGTGGCAGAGGGGATCATCATCAACAACAGCAACCCCATTTCCAGCAACAACAACCTCAGTGGGGAGGCTATAGCCAGAGAGGAGTCCACAGAGGATCAGCTGGACTCTCCTCTCGCCAGACAACCTTCCTACCCCCTCCCACTGCCTGACTCTCCATTGGTCTCGCTCCTCACCAGCACCCCACCAGGGGAGGCACTCGGAGGTCGCTTTTCACTTTACGCCGCTGCATGGAGGAAAGTGACCTCCGACCAGTGGGTCCACCAACTCATCGCGAAAGGACACTCAATAGAGTTTATCCAGCTTCCAACGAACACCCTCCCCCCTTCCCATTACTCTGTGGAGCACGCAGGTCTGAGCCAATCAGAGATCCAAGCCTTGCTTTCCAAGAAGGCCGTAGAACCTGTTCCCATGACTCAGAGAGGAACAGGATTCTACTCACACTTTCTTCCTGGTCCCAAAGAAGACAGGTGATCTGACACCCATCTTAGACCTCAGCGAGCTCAATTGTTCTGTAGAGTACAAAGGTTCAGAATGGTCACGCTTCAGAACCTGGTCCCCATGATTCATCAGGGAGACTGGCTGGTGTCACTGGACATGCAGGACGCATACCTCCACATTCCAGAGGCAAAGCCCCACAGAAGGTACCTCAGGTTTGCCTTTCAGGACAAACATTTTCAGTTCAGGGCACTACACTTCGGCCTCTCATCGGCACCAAGGGTCTTCACAAAGTGCCTCGCTGTGGTAGCGGCAGCACTCAGAAGAATGGGTTATTACGTGTTCCCATATTTGGACGATTGGCTTCTCACAGCACCATCCAAGGAACAACTACAGAGATCCATTCGGGACACCTGTTCTCTCTTCAAGGAACTCAGCATCATTATCAACTTTCCAAAATCCTTTCTGACCCCATCTCAGAACCTGATTCTTATCGGAGCTCAACTCAACATCATTCGAGAGAGAGCTTTCCTGTCACAAGACAGAGCAGCCCGGCTTTAGGTCCTAGTCCAACACATCGCTTCAGCCCCTGTGGTACCAGCCAGAACTCTGTTACAGCTGTTAGACCACAAGGTAGCATCGATCATCACAGTCCCCTTTGCGAGACTTCATATGAGGACAATTCAGTGGACCCTTCGCGTCCAGTGGGACCAAAGATGGGATGATTTAGACCTTCCAGTCTCCATCACAAGATCAGTATGACAGGAACTCCAATGGTGGATGACATCCCCTTCATTACTGTCAGGGATGCCCTTCAAATGAAGCACCAGACCAGTTCTGATGTCTGATGCCTCAAACACAGGATATGGGGGGCTCATCTAGGCATTCACAGGACACAGGGTTCCTGGTCCGTGATCGAGAATCTCTCCACATCAGTGTTTTGGAAATGAGGGCCATTCTGTATGCCATGCAGACCTTGAGCTCTGTTCTCAAACCAGGACGCCTCCTGGTATTTTATATCAACCAGCAGGGAGGCACACACTCCTACCCCCTTTGCAGGGAAGCTACGAGAGTGTGGGACTGGACCACGTCTTATCAACTGATGATCTCAGCGGTCCATGTCCCCAGGGTCCAGAATACCTTGGCAGATGCTTTCAGCAGAACACGGTCAAGAGCGCACGAGCGGTCCCTTCTCCAATCTGTAGTCGACAGACTGTTCATCAAATGGGGGACACCCGAACTGGACCTCTTTGCCTCCCCTACCAATGCAAAACTGCCCAGTTTTTGCTCGCTAGATCCGGCACCTGGTGTTTTCTGGCAAGATGTGTTTTCACTTTCCTGGAAGGGGAGATTCCTCTATGCCTTTCCCCATTTATGCTTCTCCAGAGGATCCTCCTCAAGGTGCAAGTGGAAGGGGCAACAGTGATCCTGGTGGCGCCACTATGGCCTCGACAGATCTGGTTCCCACTGTTGCAGCAGCTAGCAGTGGAACCTTCAACCACCCTACCATTGAGCATGTACTTGCTGTCCCAGGACAATGGGACCTTGGTCGACCTGAACCTGCGGCCCCTCCACCTTCGTGCATGGCTTCCGAAGACTAAGTCAGGCTATGTTTTGGAGTTTCTGACAAGATCACCGATGTTATTGTGGTGGCCAGAAAACCTTACACTAGAGCGACATGTGCCATGAAGTGGAAGCGTTTCTGTCTGTGGGCATCGGCTTGTCACTTTGACCCTCTGGCCTGTCCGGTGACTATTATCCTGGAGTACCTCTTATCCCTTTCAAACTCTGGTTTGGGCTACTCCGCTATTAAAGTGTATTTGGCTGCCCTTTCCGCCTATCACACCCCTGTTCAAGGCAGAATGGTGGCACAGTTGGAGGTAACCTGCGCCTTCCTTAGGGGTATCTTGCATATCAAGCCTCCCATCAGGAACCCTGTCCCCCCCATTGAGATTTACTGTTTGTTTTGGAGAAGCTGACCTTACCCCCTTTTGAATCGGCCATGGATTACGAGATATGTTTTCTGTCTTGGAAAATGTTTTTAGTTGCATTTACTTCTGCTCGAAGAATTTCCAAGCTTCAGACCCTGATGTGCAAGGAGACTTATTGGAGTTTCACAAGGACAGGATGGCCTTGAGAACCAATCACAAGTTTTTGCCCAAAGTGGTATCTGAGATTACCCTAAATCAGGACATCCAGCTTCTGGTTTATTTCCCTAATCATACATATAGGGAAGAGGCTCTTCTCCACACACTAGACGTGCATCAAATTTTGCGTTATTTGTTCAGAACCAAGGACAGCAGGAGTTCTTACCAATTGTTTGTCTCCTTTGCCCCCAGAGTCCTTGAGGCTGCTGTGACCAAACAGACACTGTCCAAGTGGCTAGCGCATTGTATTTCTTTCTGTTACCAGAAACATAGCAAACCCCTGCCAGGATTAGTCCACGGTCACTCAACAAGAGGTGTGGTGGCTTCCTTTGTTGCGCTGAAAAACGTATCCGCATCAGACATTTGTGCAGCAGCTGCGTGGCACACAGTCCACAGCTTCATTCAGCAGTACAGTCTGGACATTGCCTCGAGACACAGAGCAGGCTTCAGCCTTGCAGTTCTGCAGGGTCTCCTCTTGTAAGGGACCTTCTTTCCCCTTCTCTCCTGTTCACCTACCACCCGAGCCGTTGTCTTTAGTTTATACTGCTTGGGAATCAGTCCTAATTGTGTTACATGCTGCAAGAGCTGACTCTCGAAGTAAGATAGTACAGTTACGCAAGAACTTACCATAACAGTAGATCTTTGAGAGAAGCTCTTGCAGCAGGTATACTTCCAACCCTACTTTCCCCTGGAGGTCTCCTGCTGTGAGCGAATAATATCGCCCTAATCTCACCAGTTCTCTGAGATATTGCCCTAGGTTTTCTGCTCGGATCAGGTTACATCTGGACACTGGACTCTCAGATGGAAAAAGAACTGGGGCACACCGGGGACCGCCCCCGCCCACTCGTTGTACCATATGGGACGATGGGGGAGGGGTGGCGGTCCCTGCCTAGTACTGCTGGCTAGAAGTTTGCCGTGGTGTCCTGACACCTGCCAGCTTCAGTCCTAATTGTGTTACCTGCAGCAAGAGTTTCTCTCGAAGATCTACTGTTATGGTAAGTTCTTACGTAACTGTACTTTTTAGCTGCATTATGTTTTATCAAACTGGTTTGTTTCTGTGAGGCACTCAGAAGCCTTGGGATTGGGCGCCATATATATAAAATTGCCTTGCCTATATTTATTTATTTTATTTAGTTTTTGTTGACCGGGTAAGTGCACCAGACAAATCCTTCCTATTTTCAGGCACGACCCGGGGGGAGGGGGATACAGATGAAAGCCAACTGACCTCGAACCAGATTAAGTTGTTGGTTGTATTTTAGTTAATGAGGGAAAAAAGGGGTTCCTTGACCATCTGCATTGCGATGGCCAGTTTGCCAGAGGCGTCAGAAACTATGGATGTGGCGGGTGCAGGAGAGAGGGCCTCCTCTCCTGTGCTTGGCGTACTAGGGGCCGTGGAGGAAGAATGTGTTGTGGCTGCAGTTACTACCATGAGTGTGGTGGAGTCGGATGAAAACTGTGAGCGTCCATTCTGAGCAGCGAGCAGTTTCGAGTTTGCCCTGCGATGATCCGGTGAAGGTCCGCTTCTTGTTAGAATGATCCTTGCTTTTGGAGAAAATGGTATCGTGGGAGCTTGCGGCTCTCCCAAAATGTTCTGTCCCTATGGCTACAGTTCAGATTGCTCAACCTGTTGAGCCCTCTATTGTTGTGGAAGTAACTGCGACAACCAACGAACCGGAGGTTTGCAGTGCCTCTTAGTTGGATGACGTTTCTGAGACTCTGGGGGCTGGCAGTTCGCTGGGTTGCGGCCCAGAGTGCCTAAAGCCCCTGCTTGCACTGTCTACTAAGAAGGGTAAACGCCCGGGCAGCAAAAAACAAAAGTGGTGCCTGCCTCATGCTCTAAGGAGGCGGAAACTAATTGTTCTACATGCTTGAAGTCCCCTGCCAAACAAGCACCTGGGTGGAGTAAACAGAAAGGGAATCTGTTCCAGCTCTCCCATCCACTGGCCCCTTACCAGTTGTTGCAACTTCTACACCGTGGTTGGTTATGGACGAAATTGCTTGGTCCCCTGAGGCAGCTTTGCAAGGCACAGGTTGGGAACAAGGGGAAGAAGGTATTTGGACTCCAGATTCACAGGATCCTTCCTATATTTCTATATTGAAGAAGGCTGCTGCATCGGTGGCCACCGAGTCGACTCCACTTCAGAGCTCCAGTGAACCCCGGGGTAACTTATTTCCTGTTTGTTCTCCTGACTGTCCAGAGCTCATTGTTCAGTGTGCTCCTACTGTTAGTGTAAAGGATGGTATTGTTAAATCGGCTGAGTGTTCTGTGATTCCTAGTACAGAGACACCTCCTTTTAACTGCCTTATTGGTCCTCAGGCAGGTCCTGGGAACCACATTGTCACTGAGGTTCCTCTTAGGTTAGGGCCTGATCCCCAGTTGCTTGAAGAAAGAGGGAGCTAAAACTAAACCTATTGGTTTTAAACTTACAGATTTGTTTACCTCTACTGGGGAGCCTGCTCCAAGACGCAATGCTGTCCGGTTATTATATAAAGGAGGCCTGGCTGACCCTCCTGACAGGATTTATGTTGCTAAAAACTTGCTTAAAGGATCCAAGAGGTTCTTTTCTTCTGAAATTTTTGCCCTTCTAATATTGGGGAACACTAACTATGACATCAGTTTTAAACAAGTCTCTAGTTTGGCTATTTTTTGGGCCCAATATGCCCTTTGTAAGACCTCTCCCATTTGATCCCCTTTTCATGCTATTCCTTTGACTAAACCGACTGTTCGGAACATAACAATTATGTTCAAAAATGAGGGTGTTAATATTGAGGATATTTTATTTCGGTTGAGACAAAGATGCGAGGTTTTGAATAAACCAGTCCCTGCCCTGGACAGTGAACAAATCTGGGATGGCGGGTGGCAGGCTCGAGTCAAACTGTACTCCACTAACGCAGATCCCAGCCACTTGCCTAGTTTCTTTTATCTGGGGAAAGCTAAGGGGTTAATTTTCTATGCTGGGCAACCTAAGTCCTGCTTCAAATGTGGCTCTAGAGCGCATTTCAGTTCTGCTTGCGACAGTTAAATGTAGTCATTGTTTTGAATTTGGTCACAACTCTAATGCCTGTTTGAATTGATTTAAATGTAACTTATGTGAACATACAGGCCATGCGTATGGTTGTTGTCCCTGGGCCTCCCATGACAGGGAGGATTGTCCCTCTCATGACGGCCTGATTACGTTGGCTCAGCAAACACAGGCCTAAATAATTGTAGATCGAGCTTTACAAAATGGAGTGGGTCCCTTGCAGCATGTCAGTCAGAAGAATGTCTCTGGGCTGGGAGCGGTTCAGGAGGGTTATCTACCTGGGGACCTGGTTTCTCAGAAGCAAGACTTAATTCAGGGGCTATCACAGGAGGAGTCAATAGCTAAGTAGGAGTTGATAGCTGAGGAGGCTTGTGTAATGCCACCCCCCCCCCGGCTGCTCAGTCTACATCGGGTGTTGATAAAACTGTTTTTGTAAAGGCACATAATAAGAGAAATAGGAAAGGTAGGGCTGTTACTGGCCCTAGTGGCGATGGTGGTGTGCGTTCTTGGAAGACTGGGAATAAATTTGCCTTGCTAGGATCTGAGCTGTCCGATAAAAAATCTGCAGGTGAGGAAACGGATACTTCATCAATTATTTCTAATACTGACACTGAGGGTGGTGGGGATGCAGATCCATTGCTAAAAGAACTAGGCAATACCAGAGAAGTAAGTCTCACTTAGGCACTTAGATGGCTTCTTTAAAAGTATGCTCCCAAAACGTCAATAGTATTAAGGGACATAGGAAACTTGGAGGGGGGGGGGGTTATGCTATCCATGCGTGATTTGCATTGTGATATTTCCTGTCTAGTAGATACCAGGTTAAAAGCCAATCAGGAGTTGCAGCAAACCTCCAGAGCCTAGTCTCATGGACCTTCCTTCTGGTCTTCGGGGACTGACAGGTGTGATGGCATAGGGATTTTATTTTCTAACCCTGCCCAGCATGTGTCCACATTTGTGGACATACAACCTGGGAGGGCTTTATTGTTGGATATCTTGTTCTCTTCTGAGAGATTCCGGTTGATCGTGATATATGCCCCCCAGACTAAAGCACAGAGAGTGTCTCTCTTTCACCTAGTGTGTCCCTTTCTACATACTTCCAGACTGATCATTTGGGCGGGAGATTTCAATTGTGGGCTGCATCAGACAGATAGAGGGCTTCAGACTTCCAAGTTTTTTTTGTGATTCTGTTACCCTCAAAAATGTTGTTTCTACGGCCCATCTTGTGGATGCTTACAGATCCCAACATACTACGGATGGGTCTACGTATTTTAGGGGTAACCTTAATACACGGATTGACTTTATCTTCTTATCTGGGGTAATACATATTATATGTTGTCAAACTGTTGGTGTAGAATTTTCTGACCATGCTGCTGTGATGGTTTCCTTTTCCTGGGGTAATGCGCCGCGGTGTAAAAAGAATATGTGGAGACTAAAAGATATGGAGGAAGGAATGGGCAGCCAGACTATCTGTGGCAGATATCTATTTTTATTTAGCTTTTGTTGACCGGGTAAGTGCACTAGACAAATCCTGCCTATTTTCAGGCACGACCCGGGGGAGGGGGATACAGATGAATGCCAACTGACTTTGAAACCAGATTAAGCTGTTGGTGGTATTTATAGTGAATGAGGGAAATTTGGCCAGGACACCGGGGAAATTCCCCTGCTCTTTTTGATAAGTGCCATGGGATCTTTAACATCCACCTGAACTACCACCAATCCAGGCAGATGAGACCTATGAGGATGCGATTGAGTGTTGGGATGATTCTAAGGCTCGGTGGAGGCAGGTGCGGCAAATGAAGGCTTGTTGCTGCTCACACTGCCCAATATTTGCGGTATCTGGCCTTACGCCAACAGCTCCAGACTGTGATTTCCCTTACAGAGGTTTCCTCTCAGAATTATAGTAAACAGATTGAGGTTGTTAAGAGTCAGACGAAAACCCTACAGTACGATCGGGCTAGCTCTTTGGGGCAGGAGGCTAGATTTGGGACCACAGGAGATCTGGACCCCTTTAAGGCCTGTCAGGGAAGGGTTGAGTCGAGATTTATTCAAGCCTTACGGTCCCCCTCTGGGGATCTTGTTAGTTCTCCTGAGCTTCTTGTAGAGCAGCATGTGGTTAACATGTTGGGTTGTGTTTCTGATTGTGACCCAGCAGAATCCTTTCTGGATTCTTTGAATTTGCCTCTTCTCTTGTCTGTGGAAGGTGACAGGTTGACCGCTGAGATTTCTGCTGACGAAGTCTCTCAGGCTATTGCTAGTTTAAACCTGAACTCAGCTCCCGGGTCAGATGGCTTTACAGCTGGGTTTTATGTTACCTTTAAGGATCAGTTGGTTCCAGTTTTGACCTTTTTGTTTAATATGTTATCCAGAGCCAAATTTGTGAATTCTATGAAACAAGCTATCTCAATTCTTATTTGGAAAAAGAAAGGGTCTTCAGCTGACCTTCATAATTGGAGGCTGCTCAGTTTACTGAATATTGATTACAAGATTTTGGCAAAAGTGTTGTTAGCTAGATTTATTCGCATTGCATGATTGATTAGCTCTGTTCAGACTTGTAGTATTCCTGGGAGAGGTCAGCATGACAATTTAGTTTTATTACAGGAACTGTTTGCGCTGGGGGATATGGGGCGTGTTAAAGGGTGGGCATTAGGCTTGGACCAAGAGAAAGCCTTTGATAGAGTCTCTCATTTGTTTCTCTTTTCAGCCTTAGTGGCATTTGGGATCCCTGCTCAATTCATACGTTAGATAAAAACCATATATTTAGATGCAGTCATTATGCCTAATGTTAATGGATGGCTAGGTAAGCAGGTAGAAGTCAAATGTGGTGTTCAACAAGGCTGTCCCCGAGCCCCATTTTATACAACTTTTGTATTGATATCTTGTTTCGGGCTATTCTTCTTTGCCCAGAGGTAATTGGGTTGCAAAGTGCCCATAGTTCTGCCCCTGTGAAGATTTTAGCTTATGCGGATGACTTGGTACTGACTGTAGTTATGAATACAGAGGAAATAGCCTTGGAGGGCATCCTCCGGAAGTATTCCTCTATTTCAGGGTCTCACATAAATTTTGGGGAAAGTGTGGGGGTTCCCCTGGGGCACCTTCATGTCCCTATCTCTGGGAATTTTGCTGGCATTAAAATTTCTACTGAGCCTATTAAAATTCTAGGGATCTGGTTTGGGGTGGGTGATATGCAATCCCTGAATTGGCAGGCGACCTTAGGGAAGGCAGATAGACTAGTTGCTGGATGGAAGCAATACCATATAGGTAAAAATAAACGAGTATTCTTAATTAAAACACTAGTGGTTCCTATTTTTTGTACCTTTGTTACGTTTTGTGCCCCGCCTATCAAATTGTTTACTAGATTATTTAGTGGGTTTTTTCCAAGGGTTTTGGGGGTCTTGCTTGAACCCAGTCAAGCACAGTATTACATATCGACCAGTTGTAGAGGGAGGGCTGGTCTGGTTAATCCAGTTGCTTTCTTTTATAGTATTTTTTTTGCATCATAATTTTGGTGGGGCTTTAAAGCTGGGTGGTGCTGGTTGGAAACCATTTCTTTTGGTATGGCTGGTGCCCTGTGTGGCTCACTGGGATCTGGAGAAAAAGGGATTTTTGGCAAGACTTCCTGATGTGCCCACCTGTGGTAAGGAAGCTATAAAATTAGCTATGGGTTTTAAGTCTCAAGATTTTTGTGTTCGGAGTAGGAAATCTCTATATGAAGAGATTTGGAGACTGGATGCTCAGGATCTGGTTACTTTTCCCTGTTGCCCTCTGGATTGTTTGGACTGGATCTTACGGCAACGTCATAACCCACGTTTACCACGGTATGTCTGGGACACTGTTTGGTTGGGCAGTTATGGGAGTCTGAGTGTTAAAGGGAATCATAAACATAAGTCCTTGGAGAATAGGTATTGCCCGAGGGATTCTTGCCAGTGTATTTTAGAATCTCAACAGCATCTGTTTCTTGAATGTCAGTTTGCACTTGATTTTTGGAAATTGTTAGCAGATGTTTGGGCTGAACCTATATTTCTCCATTTGATCTACGAAGATATTATGTTTGGCACAAATATATCCCTGAAAGGTAAATATGATACTGAAACTGTGTATATTATTTTGACATTGATACGTTATTATCTCTGGCAGGCCAGATGCCGGTTAGTATTGCACCAGAAATTGCTCTCATTACGGGAAATTGTGTGTAATGTCAAGGCTGCTGTGCTTGCTGTCAAAATGAATGATTTTAAATTTAGGTCTAGGTCACAATTTTTTCGGTTTTGGAATAGCTGTAATGTTTGGCAGATTGATTGAATTAGCTTTCTATTGATTTGTCTAGTCTTCGTTTATCTAGGATATTTTGTTTAGCTTATGTTTGTTTCTACTGTATTGTTCCGATATGTTTGTCTTTCCTTTGTATATTTTTTGTAATGAAGTCCATTTTTCTTTCAATAAAATACCTCTACTCTTTTCGATAAGTGCCATGGGATCTTTAACATCCACCTGAACTACCACCAATCCAGGCAGATGGGACCTCGGTTTAACGTCTCATCCGAAAGACGGATATTACTCTTTCAGTGGCTTTCAAATAGAGGATGAGAACCAGGCAAATGAATCCTGACTTTTGTTATGATAACATTGCAGTGTGAGGGGACACTGTACTTGTTCAGTATCTCTGTAAAAGGAAAGAAGGATAGTCGGAGGCTCACTAATGAACTGACTTCCCTAACTTGACCGTATGACTGTATCATTATGCCACTTGTTAGCAGCCACAGCTTATTCAGAGACAGGCATTGCGGCACTGTATTAGGCCGCTAGGTTGATAGCATCAAGGCAGTTGATAAAATGAATAGTGTGCATTGCAGAAGACCATTCGATGAACAGTTGGATCACTGCAGCGTCACAAAGCAAGTCCCCTATATTTCTTGCTGCTTTCAGTAATGTGTCCCACATTTCCACAACTAAAATTTTTCTGGATAATTCTGAGTTGACTACCAGTTGCTGAAAATTAACACTGTAACCTATCCATCAAATCCCACAAGTCTACCAGCAGTAGATTCACCGCAACCCACAATTGGACAAAGTTAAGCAAACCCTCCACTCCTTCAAGCATATCCACAAGTCAAATATTTTGTTCTCAAGGTTTATTTACTAGGGATTCCAGACAGTTCTTGAGGTGGGTGTTTCCACCATGATGAGTTGTGCCACTACTGAAAGAGTTCTTTTAGATCTTTCATCTACATCTTTTGCAGCTGCAACCGTGGCATCAGTCTGGTGTCCTGCATAGCCATGTGCACCAATATTTATTCTTTTTTTTTTTTAATTTTATGGTCCATGTCTCGATCATTATTAAGGACAGTATCCCATAGTGCAGTACTTCCTGCTGTCTCAGGTTTGACAGCTCTGGTGCTACTCGCAGGGCCTGAGGTTGTATCTGGCTCCCTCCATCAGCATTTCTATTTGGATGGACCATCTCCCCTCCCACTGCAGCGATATCAAAGGAAAAAGAATGCTAAACTGCTGTGGGTCGAGTTTTTCTTGCAGTAGTATCAAATGCATTCAACCAAACGTGTTGCAAAAATGTACATTTTAATGAAGTTCAGTTGCGTAAAGGGAGAGCCGGTGTGAAAAAAGTTTACCTGTGAATGTGGCTCTCCAGTGCCCCATTACACCTTTTTCTAGATATTATATGTAACATTTTTATTTGCTATTGTAACCCACATCCTCATGTATGATGCAGCCAGGGATCTCTTACAGTGAGCTGGCGGGACAGATGACTCTGAGGTTGTAGGTGTTAACTGGAGTCTGCACAAGTAGTATAGTGCTGCCACCTAGCAGGGGCTGGCTAACAAGGGTAGTGCCAGGGGATCCTGCCAGGAAGCTAAAATAGTATATGACCCACCCAGTACCAGGGGAATAACCAGTGGATAACTATCCCTTAAGTAACAGTTTGCTATTCTTTTTTTTTTTTTTTAATTTTATTTGTTTATTTGGTAACCGGGTAGGTGCCCTGGGTCAAAAGTTATCCCGTTTTCAGGGTGGGCCAGAACCATGATACAAGGATTTTTACAGGTAATGTGAGCCTTGAAGCAGAAACAATATAAGAATAGTTGGTTTACAGTTGTAACGTAAAGAACATCTAAGGAGACGGTTCAAGTTAGGAATAGAATGTAAGCTCACAGTTGAGGGAATGGGCCAAGGCCCGATCAGGCAGCCAGTAACACAGTGAATGAACTATGGTACAGGTTATAAACAGGATTCTACAGATAGATAAAAAAGTACCAGATGTAAAACATAAAACATGATTAATGTTAACAGGGTGTGATGAGGAAAAGACCCTTCATGCAGCAATGTAGCAGTGACACCCAAACTGGTTAATTAATTCCTTAGGACCCATTTGAAGGTCAAATGGATGGGGTCTAGAGTCAGGTCCCAGCAACAAGTTGACGACTGCCCTGAGAGTGATGGCCCCTTTGAACGCAGCTTGCAGCGGTGCTGAAAAGGGCTGTGTAAACATGCTGAACGATCGTCTTGGGCGGTCTGGGAAACAGCAGCATTAAGAGACAGATGCAGTTCATTGGCCATGTAAACAGGCCTTTAGAGGATGATTTTAGGTCTCTGCCTTTTATTTTGGAAGCAAACATCCCTGAAGAGCTTATCGATGAAACAGCTCTGGGTGTAGGTTCGATGTGCTAGGGTGCAAGCCATCCTGAGTCAGTATATAATTTACAATTGCAGATACAATACCTAGCAGCTAAGGTGTTGTAACTGTGCTGTTTTTGTTTTTTAGGCTTGGCAGCAATGATATTGTAGTGAGCCATCCTTTAAGATGGGTAGAAGTGTACCTGTAACATCTAACAACCTTACTTCTAGCAGAAGACTGTGTTTGAGCCTGTACAGGGGCACACATTTTTGACTGGTCAATTTGCTGAGTGAAGAGAAATTATCTGAGTATGTCAGGCTAGAGTCAGTGGGGATGCATGATCACAATTCATGAATCATTCCGTCTCACTATAAAGATGCAGTGTTCAAGTAGTGTAACAAAAAAATGTCATATGCTTCCCTTAATTTCAAAAAAACAATATACAAAACTAAGAAGAGTTCATCAAGTTTAGAATGAATCCAATATTTAAAAAAATATAAATTTAGATGAATATAATTTTAGTACTGCTCGGTAATTATAACTTCCAAGTACTGAAAAACCATTAAGGTCACCCTTTTGGGTTACATGTACTCTGAAAAACAAGGAAACTAATCAGAATTAGTTTTTATTGAAATGGAGACGTCAAGCCACAAGCTTTAAAGCATGTTCATAGTAGTCAAAACTTAGAGTAAAGTGACATAACATGAGAATTTGTCACTTCAATCAGTAATACTCTCTCATCACTTAATATACAGCATAGGGCTGGATGAATACCTTGCACTGAATTTTTGGGCTGAATATTATATTCAGGCCCCCAACTATTCTGGTATTCTTTATTCGTGTGCCTGTGAAAAAAGGAAATGGGGGGGCCCCCCCGCCCAGTCCAGTCCTTTAAAATGCAACCCCCATCTCCCCACCCTTTGCTGCAATCCCAGTCCCATCTTCCTCTCCCCAGCACCCAACATTTTATGTTAAATATATATGAAAAAAAATTCCCATAATGGGTGATTGGCACAATGTGCCCGCCTCTGCAGCCAACCACCATCTTTGGCGCTTTTTTTTTAAATGAAACTTAACATTCCCCCAACCCTGACTGCACCCTACTCCCACTCAGCACCCAGTTTTTCTTTTAAATGAAGGCCCTCTACCCCGGTGCGATGAAGGCAACTGACACATTTTCTATTGTTGGTTCCCATCCCCAGCTGCCTGTCCTGAGGACTGTGAATCAAGAGATGCGCTGGGAGCATGTTGGTGCTCTGCTTCGTAGTCTGGTGGGTGGTGCCTTTGACATGTGGCTCCAATTCAGTTCCCTGGCCATTTCTGTCTGGGAGCGAGCAGTGAATGCCACCGTTCAGTTGGTCAGCTGTCAGTGTTATGCAGTAAACTAGAAAATCTTGGTCCGATGGCCTAGTCTAACAAACATTATAATTAATTTGTAGCATTGGTTAACTTTATACAGGACTCTGTCACATGACTCATGGGCCCTGTTCAGTTACTCACTGTTACCCTTGGTGTCACAGCAGCCGTGTGCCCCTCTCAGCAGTCCTGGCTAAATGTACCAGCTCCTCTTATCTGCAGAGTGGACCACACCTTTAGTTCCTCAGCTCTCCTTGGCAGTCACCTCCAGGTCCTTTACCAATCAGTTGGGCTCTCCCACATTCATCTTGCTGTCTCTCGTGGCGGTCAGGTGGATGCAAGGCTGAGGAGCCCACCTGTTTTGGTACACTTCCTGGTAACACATGCTGCCAGCTGTTACCAGGCTGAGAGGATTGGCACGGTGGTTCCTGGCTTTGCTGGCATAGTTGCTGTGCAGGCCTCTTAGGCTTGAGTGGAATAACATCTTTCTTCTCCTCTCCCCTCTCATGGTCTAAACTGTGTGGCAGCTACCTTACAGCCTAACAGCTGGTAGACAACAGTTTAAAGTCACTAGGATAGCAACAGTTATTCGGCATGATGCAGCTCCTCCTTAGCGGCTAAGAAGGCATGCTTCTTCCTTTCCAGAGTGCCTGCACAGTGCTGACTTGTACTCTCAAGAGGTAGGTCTGCCTCCACCAACAGAAAGGAATGCATTTTTTAATTATTATTTTTGGCCCCATTTCTCCACGCCTGCTGCCAGGTCCTCCTTCCATCTGTCCACGCTCTTCTGCCCGCCATAGTAGTGCTCTGATAATCCAACCCACCACCAGCTTCTGCTAAACATCCTCTCTGGAAATCTTGACCCTAACCCACAGTTTGTTCTCTGTGGTTGGACCCCCCCCCCCAGTTCCCCAATGTGAGAGGATGATACATTACTCGATGGTCAAGGCCTGGTAGAAGGAGCCAGCGAGATGCAGGAGGAGTTGGAAGAACTCTATTGTGGTGTGGGGGGCAGGGTGGCTTCATCTTTTTGGTGCTGTTGTGATATTTTTCCCCCTTAGCCCTCCATTATCCTTCTCCATGGTGTGGTCCTGAGACATGACTAGGCAGAGCACAACAAGGATGTCGTAAGGGCGGGTTAGCACCACCCAACCTTCAAAACTCCCCTGCCAACCCCTCACTGGACATACGACAATCACTTGTCAGGAGAATGGATGCATGCCTGCATAAGGCTGCTCGAGAGGTACCACTTGTTCCTTCTTTCACAACACGCCCCCCCCCCCGCCATGGGGGACAGTCATGCAGGGAAAGGAGGTGTCCTCACTCCCAAAGGCAGGAGGCATCTAGAAAAACTGGGCAAGTTCTGTGTGAAAACCGAGCAGACAGCCTCCCCATTGGCTAAGGTCTGTGGTTGAAGTCACAGTGGAGGGCCTGTCCATTGGCTTCTCAACAGCTGATTGGGTCCCTTGATGCCAGGTGGATCAATGAGATCCTCTGGTAGCCCATGAGTCCACTGGTGGCTCTGGAATAGGCTTTGCAGTCCAGTTGGTTGCTCGTTGTCCTCTGACTCAATTGTCAGGCTGAGACAGATCATCGGCACACAGTCCAAAATGCACACTCTCCAGACATTTCCTTTGTATGAGTCACTGGCCCCTCTAAACTTACACTTTGTGCCCCATCACATGTCATGCATGGCAAGTGCTAATGTCCATTTAATAGGGGCTGCAGTTCAGCAGAATTCCCCACTCATCGGGAGCAGTAGCTGCGCTCTTCAGCAGCAGAGATACCTCTTAAATGTTTGTTGCTGAAATCAAACACACATGCACCCAAAATAAGGAACAATATGGGACATTGTCCCTCAAAATGAGGGATTTGCCATCAAACATTAAGCAAGCACACAACCAGTGCTTTTGTTTGCTCAAAGTTTAATTTGGGTTTAACATCATAGTTTGCTCTTTAAAGTGTAAGTTTACAGCACTTTCTACCTGTGGGTAGCACCTTTCCAGTGTGGGACAAAGCTGTTCTGAGGGCTACAATGAGGCATGTACCTTATAAGGAGTGTGGCGGAGTTAGGCTACATCCTCGGCTGTGACTGATAGACCACTTTTCTATCTCCTTATTTCCTAGCAACAGTTAATGCTTTTCTTCTTTTCCCCCCTTACCCTAGGTTGGCCATCTACCACAGCTCTTTACTTTCCCTACTAAACTTCCTACTAGTTCTCTCTTTCCATTCTTTTTCCATTTCCATCCATCCAGTCCCTGAAATGATGCCAAACACCCGGAGAGGTGTTGTGTAAAGTGCAGAAGTGCATTTGTGTACAAAAATCATAAAGGCTATTTTAGATAGCAGGAATGAATACAGTTAATAAAGCTTTTTAAAGAAAAATGATTAGAAACAATATAAAACAATAGTAATTTCATGATCAGTACAGTTATAAGAAATCCTTAAGGTATTTTCATAAATCCACACTATGAACCTGTTACTGTGTAAGGTTCTATGTATAAAAGTGCTTCGTCACTGTGGATCAGAGATACAGAGAGTCAATATCTGTGAGATGTACACTGTACCTTCAACTGAACCAGGAAGTCCCCTGAAACAAAAAACCCTTTGGTTTCGAAACATGTCCAGACATGTAAATACAGAAAGGGCTCAGTCAGGTGATCCCACCAAAAGATATAAAAACCTCTTCTGAGTTCAGTTCAGTCCAGTGGGGCTCATCCCTGAGAGAGTAGGAGAGGTTCTACCGTTTGTGCAGACAAGCTGTTGAATGCAGATGAGAAGGGTCTTAGGAGCTCTAAGATCCAGGACAATATTATGGGAGAAACTACTGATGTTAAGTAGTGAATTTCTTTGCAATTTTTTTTTGTTTTCATTTATTTTTCTAACTTTTGAAACGTAAAGATCACACCATGGTGTGTTTTAAACCTGTAAATTTGCCTCGTCTGAAGTTTATTCACACACGCTGTGACAAGGAGGACAGTTGAGTGGTATAGACAGTGAAAGACATTTAGTAAACAACTACTCCAGGCATTGGACGAACCAGAGTAGTAGCACTCCTCTCCACAGTTCCCAGAGGTCTTGAGGAGCAGCATTGCAGTGTCCACAGCACAACAGGGCTCCGTGCTTATACTGATCGGATGGGGGGGGGTTACAGTTTCAAGGAACAAAATAGACTGAAAGAAACTGGAAAGCTTAAAGCAAGAACTGGATAGAAACAGTAAAATCCTTTCCATTTTGAACAGAATAGGTCAGGATTTGTGTTGTGATTTGACTAGTTATACAGTGCTGTTCTTTTCGGTATTGCAGCTGATTTCTGTGTGTGTCACAGGGCCTGCTAGTTTTAGAGTCGCGTAGGTGGACGTTTACTTTTCAAGTTCCATGGCAGCCTGCCTCCAGAGACTTGCAGATAGTTAATGTGTCTCATTAAATCCACCTAGTTGCCACTCCGATAGCATTCCTAACAGACATTAGGAAGGCTGGCATTAAAAGGACCTGTGCCTCCCCATAGCAAATGGCAGTCAGTGCCCCTTCCCAACTTTGAAGAAACTGCTAGCCACACTATTGGGTCTGTAGTCCAGGTCATAACCATAGGATTCAAAGTGGCGATTTGTTAGTGGACTGGCACTGAATGTGCTATTTGTAAAAGACATTCAAATATATAAGGTTACTTTTTTACTTGTTGTTAGGTAGATCTTATTGGAGACAACTATTGAATGCTTAGGGACCAGTGAAATTTAGTTCCTTTTTTTTTTTTTTTGCCGTCCCTCATTCTTAACTTCCAAGGTTACTTTTTCCTTTTCCTGCCTGAGTGCGGTGGTTGGAGCACATCTTCCCCTTTGGAATCCTAACAGGTTCTTGCTCTGTCACAGTTTTCCCCTCTGTCCCTGGTGGAGTAGTACCTTCCTGTGGGCACCAGGAGAGAACTTTGCTATATGGCCAGATAGAGTGAGCATCGGGGGAGGAACCTCAGCAGGCAGGCTGTGTCTGTGTGTGTGTGTGTGTGTGTGTGTGTGTGTGTGTGTGTGTGTGTGTGTGTGTGTGGTGGTAGTTGTATAGCTGTCATCCTTTGCAGGATTACTGCTTTCCCCAGTGGACACTGGGTAAGTGACACCAAACGTTCTTCCAAGCAGCAGACATTACCAGCACACATGTGTGTACCCCCCCTCAAAAACAATGCAGCTGAATGTTCTTACAGCTTTTGCTGCCTATCGCTAGGAGGGAGCTGAGCGGGGGGACACTGTGGAGCCCGAGCGTGGAGGAAGCCTGAAAGTTGAGTTCTCTATCAAGACTTTATAAATCTGCAAAAAGTATTTTCTAACTGGATTTTTTTCCTAAGAAAATTGATGTGTACCTGTTGATAGATAAACACTTAAAGTCAACAGTGGGTAAGCCAAAGTCGGCACACTCAGTTGAGGAACTGAAAAAACAGCAAGTGAAGTCTGGGATGGCAGGGCCTGGTACCAGAATGATTCCACACGATGGAGTTGACAGATCCTGAATTGGAGGAAACACTGCCGTCACTAGGCAGCAAAATGTGCCAGTTCATGGTGTCTGTTACCTCTGTGAACAATAAATTTGATGCACTTGCTACGAGAATTGCCATTGTTTAAACTTCCGTGGACACAATTGAAATATTTATTTGGATTTTGGTGACCAGGTAAACCCACTGAGACCAGAAGTCCCTTTTTTCAGGGGCGACCCGGAATTAATTACAGAAAAAAAGACACATAAAAGCATTATTTACAGTAATTACAATAGTTTCACAGATTTACAATAGATGTGGAAGATGTTAAGCGGCAGTCAGGGAGACGCAGTGTAGCCTTGGCCAATACGTCAGAGATTCAAAACTGACTCACAATCATCTGGAGGTCCTAGAAAAGCTGGGCCCCTCCATGAATGTGCTTTTCCTGGGTATCCTGGAGGGAGCAGAGGGCAATAAGAGAATGGCTGAGAGAGCAGTGGAAAGACCATTCTGGGATCAAGGACTGGCCTGTTTTGAAAGCCTATTGAGTGCAGCCTCATGGCAGGCAAGATGGTGATGTGCTATGTATAGTACTGGCCGTGTTGGTCTCTGTGGCTACTCGGGATATGCTGCGTCAGTTGATTAGAAGACACCATCCCCTTTGACTGGATGATAACCCAATTTTGTTTTTTTCTGGATATTTCTTACACTACACGTCAGAGGAGGAAGAAATATGATGGGGTTTGTAGCATGCTTTGGGACTTGGAAGTACAGCATGCACTTATGTTCCCGGCCAAAATTAGGATTGTTCCTCAGGGCAAAGTCTATGTATTTACCGACACTTTGGATGCTGGAAGATGGGCAGTAGATCTCCAGCACAGCCGTAGGAGGCAGGGGAGAGAAGGAGAGATCGAACAGGATCAACAAGAGGGAGGCCGAGACTGTGTAGCGTTTTTTTAACTACTGTGTAGTTTTCATTCCTTGTCAGAAGACATCCTGCTTATAGGACCCAATTTTGATATTTACTTTCAATTAACATCAGGGCCAGGATTCACAAAAAAAACGCAAAGTGCCACGCAAAAGTTTGCATGGCACTCCGTGGTTGCGCTGGTGGGCAATCAGGCTGTTTAAAGTCGGCTAGCGCAGTGCACTATCTGACTATGAATAGGGCAGGTGGGAGCAGCGCTAACCCAGAACAAGCACCAGAGACTTCAGTAGCGCTGCCCCCACAGCCAGCCAGGAGAATGGCCCACCATCAATAGCGCACATGTGCTGAGTCCCTATTCATGAAAGCACCCATGCAAATGAGACCATTGGTCATGCAAGGTGCTATTGGCCATTAGCATACCCATTATGGGCCCATTTGCATGGCCTGCAGGTGGCTTAGCGTGCCCCCCGCCATAAGCCGATGCCCCATGCAGCCACATTCCCTGCTGGTCTAGTTCCCCCATCCTCCAATTGCCATCCCCAAATAAACAAACTATTCCCTGGTAGTCTAGGGTCCATCCCCCCTCCTCGATTGCGGACTCATATGATAAATAAAGTTTCCATAATGTAGTGGTCCCTCACCATTCTCTGATCACTGTCCCAAAGAAATAAATCCATTCCCTAGTAATCCAGGGTCCCTCCCCGATCATGGACCACAGATGAAAAATCGTTTTCCGCAGTGTAGTAGTCGCCCCCCCATCACCGATTGCCCTCCCAAAATAAAGTAAACTTATTTCCTTGTAATTCTAGAGTCCCTCCCCACCCACCCCCAATGAGTGCCAGTCCGTAAAAGCAAAATTCTCCTGGGAGTCTAGTTGGCCCTCCACCCCGTCCAGCGTGCTCCACCACCCTGCCCCCCCATCCCAAGCCGTGATCGGCGACCAGCACAACCCTCTTCTCATCACCATGGCTGGCGCGGCTAAAGCCTCCCAGAGCATGTACTATATACAGTACGGCTCATGAGCTGTACTGTATACAGTGCCCACCTCAGGAGGGCTCAGTCAGGCCAGCTGTAGTGCTGAGAGGAGAGCTGTGCAGGTCAATGGCTGTGGCTTGGGATGGGGGTGGATGGTGGAGCACACTGGATGGAGTAGGGGGTCCACTATACTTTCAGGGAGAATTTTTGCTCTTATGGGACCGACAGTCATTGGTTGAGAGGACCCTAGAATTACAAGGGAATAAGTTTACTTATCTCTTTGTACCCTGGGCGGCCATTTTGTATCAGGAGAATCAGTGGATGGTTCGGACTTCATACAGAGCTATTGGGTACAGTGAGTTATTTGGGGAGGCATTTCCTCACCCTGGAGACAGGAAATGGCACCACAATCCACATGGGGGTTGTGTACAAACCCCCATCTCAGGGGGAGGAAATAGACAAGGAAATGATAGAAGGCATCCTTAAAATGACAGAAAAAGGGGAGACATTGTTGGTGGGGACCTGAATATGCCAGATGTTAACTGGAGTACCTTTGCTGCAGGCACATTCAAGAGCAGGGTCATTCTTGATGCCCTACAGGGGGCATGCCTCAGACAGCTAGTGTTGGAACCCACTCGGGAGGGAGCAATCTTAGACCTGGTACTGTCAAATGGGGAAGGAGAAAGGATCTCAGATTTAGAAGTGGGCAGCCATCTAGGAACAAGTGACCACCAAACGGTGTGGTTCACAGTAAACACAGCCATAGAGTCAAGCCATACAAAAACAAGAGTATTGGACTTTAGGAAGGCTGACTTTGGGAAAATGAGAGTGTGCCTTAGAAAAGCACTAGCAAATGGGCAAGAAGGAGAGGTGGAGGAACAATGGGGAATAATTAAAACAACCGTCGCAGAGGCAACAAGCCTTTGTGTGAAGCAAATCAGTAAAACAAAGCGAAGGAAAAAAACACTGTGGCTCTCAAAAGAGGTAGCAGGGATGGTTAAGGAGAAAAAGATAGCATTCAGGAAATATAAGGAAACACAGAAGGAGCAGGACAGAAAACTTTATCAGTTAAAGCAGAAGGAGGCAGGAAAGGCAGTCAGAATAGCAAAGGCACAAACTGAGGAAAAGATAGCCAACTCTGTTAAGAAGGGGATAAAACCTTTTATAGGTACATTAGGGAGCAAAGAAAGACCAAAGGAGGGATACAGAGACTTAATAAAGGGAGGAATGTGGGCAGAGGGTGACAGTGAAAAGCAGGGATACTGAACGAATATTTCTGCTCAGTATTCACAACAGATGAGGAGGGGGAGGTGCCTAAACCAAGCAAGGGAGAAACTCTGAATGGGGGGGGTCGATACCAGTCCATTCACAGAAGAAAGGGTTTTGAAAGAACTCTTGAAACTGAGGGTGGACAAAGCAATGGGGCCTGATGGGATTCACCCAAGAATACTAAAAGAACTAAGGGTAGAACTAGTAACACCACTGACTACTCTCTTAAACAAATCATGGGAGGATGGAATGGTACCTGAGGACTGGAGGAGGGCAAATGTGATTCCACTTCACAAAAGTGGGAGCAGGGCAGAGGCAGGAAACTACAGACCAGTTAGTTTGACTTCAGTGGTAGGAAAAATGATGGAATCACTTCTGAAGGAAAGAATTGTTGAGTACCTAGAGGCCAGTGGGGCACAGGACCCAAGGCAGCATGGTTTCACAGCAGGAAGGTCATGTCAGACGAACCTAATAGATTTCTTTGACTGGGTGACCCAAAGTAGTAGACCAGGGAGGGGCTGTGGATATGGCCTACCTAGATTTTAGCAAGGCATTCAACACAGTGTCACACAGAAGATTAATATACAAGTTAGCCAGCCTTGGATTGGGTCCCAAGGTGGTAGCCTGGATAAAAAACTGTCTGGACAACAGGACGCAAACGGTAATAGTAAACAGAGTCCACAGTGAAGAAAGGAGGGTAACTAGCGGGGTACCGCAGGGTTCGGTACTGGGACCTCTTTAATATCTTTATAAGTGACATTGGAGAGCACCTGGAAGGGAAGGTATGCCTCTTTGCAGATGACACAAAGATCTGCAACAGGGTTGATACACAAGGTTGGGTAGAAGAATGAAAAGGGGCTTGGCAAGGTTGGAGGAATGGTCAAATATGTGGCAGCTCAGATTCAGTGCAAAGAAGTGCAAGGTAATGCATCTGGGAAACAAAAACCCAGGGGAAGAGTACACAATGGGGGGTGAGTTAATAACAACAACACAAATTGAAAGAGACCTAGGAGTAAGTATATAAGATGACCTAAAGGTGGACAAGCAATGTGAGAAGGCAGTAAGGAGGGCTGGGGGGATACTGGGATGCATAGGGAGAGGCATCGACAGTAGAAAACAGGAAGTTGTTGTCCCTCTCTACAGACAGTTAGTGAGACCCCATCTGGAGTGCTGCATGTAATTCTGGAGACCCCATCTCCGCAAAGACATAGACAGAGTGGAGGCTGTTCAAAGGAGGGCAAACAAAATGGTGCAAGGTCTGCAACAGAAGACATATGAGGAGAGACTAAAGCAGCTTAATATGTGTAACCTTGAGGAAAGGAGGGAGAGGGGGGACATGATAGAAACTTTCAAGTGTCAAGGGAATTAACAAGGTACAAGAGGTAGTATCTTTCAGAAGAAGAGATGTGCAAGAACAAGGGGGCACAATTTGAAGAGAGAGAGGGGGGACAGCTCAGAGGTAATGTTAGAAAGTATTTTTTCACAGAGAGAGTTGCGGATGCATGGAACAGCCTTCCTGAGGAGGTTGTGGAGTCAGGAACAGTGGGAGAATTCAGAAATGCATGGAACAGGCATAAGGCAGTTCTAGTGGGGGGCAAGAGGAAGTAAGCTGTTGATTAACTAGAATCTGCAGCTTATCCATCAGGTAGGGAAATGGCAGATAAGGACACCAAGCGGTCCTTATCTGCCGTCAAATTCTGTGTTTCTATGAGGCGATCAGTGACTGTGGGGGGAGCCACTACACTATGGAAAAGGATTTTTCATCTGCAGTTGGTGATCGGGAAGGGTCTCTGGACTACCAAGGAATCGATTTATTTTTTGGGGATGGCAATCGGAGAACGAGGAGGGACCACTACATTACAGGAACATTATTTTTCATATGAGTCAGCGATTGGAGGGGGAGGGGACCCTAGACTACCAGGGAGTGGATTTATTACTTGGGGATGGTGATTGGAGAACGGGGAGGGACCACTACACGACCGAAACATTGTTTTTCATGTGAGTCTGCAGTCGGGGAGGGACCCTAGACTACCAGAGAACAGTTTATTTACTTGGGGGATGGGGATTGGAGAACAGGGAGGAAGGGAGGTGGGCGCAGTACCTCTGCGAACCATTAGGGTTGTGCAGATTGCCAACAGGATTTGGTTGCCAGTAATTTTACCACACAAGGACCTTCACAAAAGGCCTTTGCATGGAGCACAATCTTCGTGAGCTGGACTGCGAGGATATACAGGTTCCCTCCCCCTCATTTACATTACGTCCCCCCTCACAGCTTTGCCTGGGTGCAGAAGCAAACAGGGCTTTGTGAATTCCGACTCTGGGCAAACTGGGTTTGCGCCTGGGCAAAGTTTTGTGAATTTGGCCCCAGAGATATTATTTTTCATGTTGTTTGCAGACTTGATATGATTGTGCAATGTCCTGGATTGGGGTGAGTACCTTAACTATCTTAGTCTCTTTCAGCTTGCCTTTTATTTTATGAGGCACTGATTCCTAATGGGCAGTGAACACTGTTGAGCATTGTGGACTAATCTAATGACCATAGTAAGGTACCCCAAATCTATGAGGGCATTAAATGTTAAACTAATATTGTTTTTATAAATTGCTACTCCGGGGGCTGTAGCTGCTCCAGTATTGTTTACTGATTTAGTTTAACTCGCTGGTAACAGACGCTCCGTTTCTGTGCTCCATATAAATTTACTTGGAATGAGATTCCTGTTTTAGCACTGTGCATGACACCCAGCCCTTGATAGGGCGGGCAGTTTTGGACACTTAATGGGACTACTGTATTCTTTTTGTTCATAGCCATGTGCTCTTGGGCAACAGTTCCATGGCCTTAATTGTTTATATACGTGGTCATTATATACGGAATCTCCCCTTAACTTGGACAATATTAGGAGATACAATTCCAATAGGTTACACTTTTCAGGATTTGTGTAAGTTTACTGTTTCCTAACAGTGTAACATAGTTTTTGGTTTTTTTTATCATTGAAAATGAATAAAATTTAAGTTTAAAAAAAAGAAAGAAGGAAGCTAAGCAGCGGGGACAGTACAGCCTCCTCCCATGAAGACAGTGTCTAAATGGACACTCAGTCCTACTCTGTTGGTATCTGTTCAGTGTCCTGGGCCCAGGCCCAGGGCGTGATATTGTGTTACCAGCATGTCAGGTGGCCCCTTGCTGCTCGGCACGGTGAGACAGCCGTTTGAATGCCTTTTGTGTTTTTTTTTTTTTCATTTCTGTTTGTACCTCCTTTCTCAGTGCCGGTCCCCATTCCTTCGGGAGACACAGATGGCAGTCGCTCCCCACTCCGTGACCTCCCCAGTTCTGCCCCGGCAGTTCCCCATCAAGCCATGGCTGTACCCCGAGGCGGGTACGGGACAGGACAGCGTTGCCCTGAAAATCTTGCTGGTGTCTGATCCGCTGGGGACATCAGGCAGGTGCGGGCAATCAGGGTCTTTGCTGGGTCTCCGTCACCTAGGAGACCGACATCGGTATTTCTCCTCCTTCCCCCTCATATGGTGTGCATCCTTGATGTCAAGGCGCTATGTGCCGACGTCCACCACACATCTCGGCCAGCCCCTCCTGGTAACAAGACTTGGCATACCCCAAGCCTCTGCTCGGAGTCAGGCAAACTGCAGGCCTTGGCCTCCCCCTTCCCTCCGGAGAAGGCGAGCAGTCATGGGACGCTCAAGCCTTCTCCCACGGCTGGCCCTCCAGCGACCCAAGTCCCCTTTATGTGTTTTGAAACGCTTCTTGTTCTTGCAGCCTGACAGAGAAAATCAGACTTATGAACTGGTTCAGATCTAAGTGCACATAGTGTGAATCAGACTAGATCTACAATAAGTTTACTCTTTTCTTCCATAATATTGACCAGAATTTGGAAACTACAATAACACAAATAAATATCGGAGGAAAACAGAAAGGGACATGAATCAGTTTTTCCCAGTACTACACTAAATGTATCCTTGAAGAAGAGTCCTTTTGTGGTTGTGTTGTCAGCAGTCAGAAAGAGGTCAGAAGCTCAAACAGCCAAATGCACATCTCCACCTGAGCTCAGCTACAGACCATTTGCCTTTAGTGTGGGAGGTGCTGCATACCCACATGTGACTCCAGTCCCTAGCTCCCTCATAAAATGGGTTTGAAAAGACCTTGAAATCCTGGAAACGTCATTGGCTAAAACACATCACATGACCGTGCATTAATTCCCAAGGACTGTTGGTGTCTTGCCTAGTAACAGCCTACTCACCGAGTGGGTGAGGTCGACAGTGGGAGTGGACTGTAGTAATAAGAAATCATTTACTTTTTTTTTTTTTTTTTTTTTAATAAGCGCAACAACCAGTTTACCTATTTTATTTATTTATTTAGTTGTTTAACCAGGTATAGCACACTAAGCTGAAAGCTTTTTTACAGGAGCGACCTGGGAGCACAAGGAGGTTAAGTGACTTGCTCAGGGTCACACAGTATGCAAGTGGAAGCTGTGGGATTCAAACCCAGGTCTGGTCTTATATTTTTGCTATAGAGCTTTTTCTCCCTTGGCTGGCACCCAGCAGGCTGTTCAACCTGTCCCTGCCTCCTCCACCCAGCACCCACCTACCTCATTGACCTTGCCCCGTAGATTCCTCTACAGATTGCCCCCTGTGGTGAGGCCAGGAAGGGGAGGGCCATCCTCCCCCCACCTGAAGACTCGCATCTAGAATCAGGGATTGGTTGTCAAGGCGAACGATGCAGGAACAGGGGTAGGTAGGCAGGAATTCATTAAGCTGGCACCAACCCTTTTCTGTTTTCTTCCTTGTCCCCAGCCATGGCGGCACATAAGCATGTGCGCGTGGAGGTGCACATACACTATGGAACCACGGTCCTTCTCTTCCATGTGTCACACACTATAGTGCTGCCATCCAGCTTCCAACAGGTGACAGCCAAGAAGCAAGATGTGGACCTTCCCACCCCAGGAGAGGAGAGGAGAGCTGTCCACCGGATGCTCAGTCCCCACCCCACCCCCAAGCCAACCCATGGCAACACACAAGCTCATTCTCAAACTCACGGTCACGGTGTTAGAAAAGGTAAAGTGCACCAGGCGCCTCAGCGCTCTTCACCACTGGACATGTGAAAAGTACCCATTTTATAAATCCAATAATATACTCCAGAACATGTGATCTTACTTAGAGGATTTCTCTTCCCTTAGGCCACACCTTTGGAACAATGGCCATCAAGCATTAGGACCACCCGGAAACTTTTGCCAAGCTGGGGCTGCCCATGTTGACGTCGCGCATCAGCATGTATATAACTGTGGGTGGGCCCTACCTCTTCTCAGTTCTTTTCCCGCCATCGGCTAGCCTCGTCGGACCTATTGTAGAAACTATCATCGACGCAGCATTTTCCTTTTCTTTATTTTCATATAGAAAAGTTCTTCTCGTCACTACTGCATGTCTTCTAAGCTTTCAACGCTCCTTATGATGCTGCGAGTGCAGATTCTCAGAAATGACACATACGAAGTGTGTGTTCCTTACCTTGGCCTCTCTCACAATGTTTGGGCCTGTGAGATTTGCCAGGGCTGTAATCAAGCCACTCGGCAATGCTATTGGAAAGACCTAGAAACATATTTTCTTAAGAGAGTGTCTGTGGAGAAACTCAAGCAGGGTGAAAAACCAGCATTGCCCGCTCCTTCAACAAGCTTACAGTCAATGAAGTAAAAAGACTGCAAAAAAACAGAAATCTTAGTCTACTAAACACAGACACAGGTATAAGGAAAAGGCATCTTCCCCTGCAAGATCTCGATTGCTGCTGCAACTCTTAGGTATGTCTCCTTTGGCTCCCTCTGTTTCAGCAGCGTGGCTAGCCCCGACTGTGGATCAGACACCAAGTTCAGGGTATTGTTCAGGCGTTACGGTTTATTAGAATAGTGTTTCATCATCTAGTTTTGGGCAGTCAGTGACTGCTCAGGCATAGCTCCTGGCAGGTGCCATCAACTCTCAGCATCACCTCCCTCTTCCCCCCCTCTCAGTCCCTAGCGGGCTCACGAGAGGCTCTTCAAGCATGGTTTTTACCACTCCTTTTTTCTGAACCAAGCAGGCCCAGAACTCAAATCTTTTACAATGGCACTAAGCTTTATAATAATATGCAACCCCTAGTCCAGGCCTCTAGCATCGTCAGCGCGTTCAACTCCTCACTTAAGGCTCACATCCTCAGTCCTTCTGGTTGTGACTGCTCCTGACCTCCTCCCTGTTCTTTCTAAACTTTCAGGCTTCTCTCCCTGCCTTACCTCTCCCCTCTCACTCCCTTCCCCCCTTTTTCTCCCCCTCTACCCATTACTTCTCTCCTTGCTCCCTCTCTTTCCCCCCTTGCTTCTCCCTATATGACTGCTAGCTTTGTCTGCACTCAACCTGTCTCCTTGCATGGCCCACCTCTATGGGCTTTCCACCTTTCCCACCCCACCCTCTCTCCCATGTCTCCCCTCATTTTCTTCTCTACCCCTCTCTCCATCTTCCTCCCCCTCCTGAGCACCTTTACCTGGGTGCCGTTTCTCTCCCATCCCCTGTCTCGTAGCCACCCACTGGGTATCAATCCTGATTCCCTTGTCCTGCACCTGGGGACTCTACTCTTCCCTTCATGATATCATCTCCCAGCTTTGCAATTTTGTCTAGATTTGTTACCCTTAGTCTCCCCAAGCTTAGTGGCCCAAATACCCTGGTCTCTGGTCAATCAATGTATGTTTTGTAGCTGGCCAACCTGGTCTGTTAGTAGTTTTCCAATACTGTCTTTATTTTTTTTTTACCTATTTGGAAATTCTACTCTGTTTATTTATTTGCCACAATGGATCTGTTTACTGGGGCTTGCCTTTAGTCAGTCAGCCTTGTACTTAATTATTGTAACCTGCCCTTAGGCTTCTATGCATTGTATTCCTGTTTTTTGTAATTTGTCAATGTTTTTTTGTCCTTCCTGCGCTGGATGCTTGTGAAAAGGGGCATTTTTGCTCACATGCTCTCCAGTATACAAATAAATAAACTCGCAGGCAGTACTGACATCTTTCTCGGAGATGAATGATTCCATGCCTCTTGCTAGGCCCGCTTTCACAGCCTGTGTTACAGTCAATGGGACCACTGTCTATTCAAGCCCCATCAACTGCTGCATCCAGTCTACTGCCTGTTCCTTCTTCACAACTTCTGCTGGCGTCGTCGGCTGGTCATCCATCCCTCTCATCAGCAGGCCTGCTGACGACAATATGGAGTACAGTCCTGATCTCATGATGGAGGAGGATTATGGTGAGGAGGAGGAATATGGGGAACAACTATGCAGTCCCCATTCCAGTGTACTTTGTCTTCCTGTAATGAAGAGACTGTAGTACAAGGTCTCTCCCTGAGGATCCTTCTTTTTAGTCTTTAGCACAGCAAATTCACACTGAGCTGGGATTTGCAGTGGAAGAAGAAGATTCCACTAAAAATAATTTAATGGAGTTTTCAGAAGTGCCATGCTCTCCCTCCATCCAAGTACCTCTTATTTATCCAGCTTTGGAGGATGCTATCTTTGTTGCCTGGCACAGGCCAGGTACTATCCCTGCAGTGCCATGCAAAGCTGACAAGCAGTATCCTGCACCTGCTGTTAATCCCTATTATGCCACCCAATCAGAGGCAGATTCGGTGGTGACTTTGGCTGCTCATGACAGATCTGAAGCACCCAAGCACCTTAGTTCCCTGCCACCTGATAAGTAGTCTAGGTAGCTTGATGTCATGGATAAAAGAACATATGCTTTAGCCTCACTGGGCCTTAGAATAGCTAATTATCAAGCATATATGATATTTAAATATCAAAATGCTATCTGGTAAAGTGCCAAGGCAGCTGCACAGGCCTTGCCAGATGGTTCAGCTAAAACTGAGTTACTAAAACAGTTAAATGCTGGTGGTGAGATAGGTAAGCATCTGTTATGCTCAGCCTATGATGTCTTGGATGCCTCCTGCATGAGACAATATTCATGTATAAGATCAGCTGATTTTGTCAATGATGTCCAGCAGGCACTGTTAAATGCACCATTTAAGGGCACGAGACTATTTAGTTATGACATTGAAAAAACTTAAGAAATCTTCAGTCATCCAAAATGACTCTCAGGTCGGTAAAGTCCCTCTGTCCCACACCTGGAAGAGGTAGAGGGTCTTTTGCAACACTGCTGCCCAGAAGTAGTCAAGCCAACTTTCACCAGCCGTCCAGAACCAGAAGTAATAGTGCATTCCTGGCCCACTCCCACCAGGTGCAAACTCAGAATCGCCCAAGACCATTGGAACCAGTGGCTCTGTCACCACTAGTTCAAGTCTGACTGCATTCTTCGTATACCCCAGCCACTTTTACCTCCAGGAGTGGCAGTAGGGGGTCGTATCTCCCTTCATTTTCCAAAGTGGAGGCAGATCACCACAGACGAATGGGTACTGGGGATGGTTGCAAAGGGGCATGTAGTGGAGCTTTTACCAACTCCTCCAGTGCATCCTCTGCCTCCTTCCAGCTTTCCTCCAGAACATACATCACTGCTGAAAGAGGAAATGCAATCACTGATATAATAGCATGCCGTAGAACCAGTTCCTCCACTTCAGACGAACAAAGGGTTCTAGTCTAGGTACCTCCTAGTTCCCAAATGGAAAGAAGATCTGAGGCCTGTACTAGGTCTGTGGGGACTCAGTTTCTTTATACAGTAGACTACAAAAAGATTTGTATGGTCTCTCATCCCCCTTTTACAACCAGGGACTGGTTATCACCAGAGGCCACGTGTAACCCCTGAATAAACTATATGCAAAGTACTACCAGTTGCTTACATGTCATGATGATAACATGCCTGTACCCATGCCTGCATCCACGGCTTTTCTTTTACCATGCCTGTAACCATGCCTGTATCCACTATTTTTCTTTACTGTAACCACCTCATGATGTAACTCACAATGCCTCAAATGTTCCTTATGTCCTTGTTCATTCTTATAACTTGTATTGTATCCCGGATCGCCCCTGAAAAAGGGACCTTCGGGGCTCAGTGGGCCTACCCGGTCACCAAAATGTAATAAATAAATAAATAAAAGCTCCCTGGATGTGAAGAATGCATATCTTCATACCAAGATCAGAAAGAATCAGACAATAGCTACGCTTTATGCTGGAAGGGAAGCATTACCAGTTCAAAGTGTTGCCCTTTGACTTATCCTTTGCACCCGTGGATCTTTACCAAATTCTGTGCTGTGGTGGCAGCAGCCCTTCACAGGGAAGACCTATATGTTTTTCCGTACCTGGACGACAGGCTTTTAAAGGTTAGCTCCAGGGACAGTCTTCTGCAGATCCTGTCTAGCACAGGACTGCTTTTCCATGGTGCAGTAGCTTGTAAAGCATCCGGCAGCTTCCTCCAGCCGGTCACTTAGTCAAGGATGGCCAGGTGGAGCTAGCTACCGCGCCTCATAACGATGCATTTTGGGATGTTAATAATTTTCAACATGGGATTTGGGATCTTCACCTCATGAACAGTGGTACTGTCATTTTGTTAATTGGTCCTGAAAGCTCATTCCACGAAGTGACCATGAAATTACCTTTTGGGATCAAGAAATGAAATGACCATAACACGTTCATGAGGTGGGGTCCCAAGAACCCCATGTTGAAAATTTGGAGCCAAAATTCCTAAAAATGGCTGAGATATCAACTTAAGTTGAACCCCACCCATTGATTCCCATTATGCAGCGCTTCCAGTTTCCTCAGTTCGTAGTTTGGCTTTAAAGAGTGCAGGCACGTCCGGTCCACAAAGATCACTGCTCCCTGAGCTCTGTAGGGTAAGTATGGGTGGAGGTGCGGGAGGTGGGTGCACAGAGGAGGGTTGGGGTGGGGGAGGGGGACTGGGGAGACGACACTGGACTAGTTTTCTTTTTACGGCTTAACAAGCAAAAGACTCTAGTGGACCTTTTTTATTTATAGGTTAAAAACAAAAACTTTTGGGCACACTGGCGTGGACTCCAGTGTGCCACATGAGTTGGGGAGGAGACATGATGCCGACTGGATTGGGCACCCCCTCAGCAAGCTTGGAGGAGGGAAACATAATGCCAATGGAAATTTGGCACCCCCCTCGGCAAAGAAATTGAGCTTGGGGGTTGGGGGGCATCCGACACCGGGAGTGGGCATCCCAGTGTTGGGAAAATAAAAAAATAATGTCTGGGCACACTGGGGTGGGCTGCCAGTGTGCCACAATGTGGCTGGGGGGATACATGCCAACACGGAGATTGGGCACCTCTGATGTCGGCTTTGCTGGAGTGTGTGGCCAGCGGCAGGAGCCACTATTGTGGAAAGCCGCGCCCTGGCTGTTTTATTTAATGAAATGTTTCCCCAGGAGCGGCACACTGAGCAATTGCTAGTAACTCCAGCCATGCGCATTACTGCGCACTGTATTGCGCATGGCCTGGAGTCTTCTCATCTGCCGCTGCAATGATGAAACTGCACCTGATTGCAGCGGCAGATTTGTTTCAACTCTTTGACTCTCGTTGAAGTTTGCTGTCATTGGCAGCATGCTCACTGATTGGTGGCAGAGGGGTGCACCCACTAAATCATCCCCTGCATTGGCCACAACACTGACACACCTCTGAAATGTGCTACTACCGCAAGATGTTTCTTGCACATGCATGCAAGCAAACATCAAAAGAGAATGTACACCATAGTGCACTCCATCCCAAGAGCCAGTATCTGCAGTCTGCTTTTACTTAGCCATCATCATCCTGTGGTAAAATAATTTTTTTAATTTTTTGTGAAAAACCTTAGTTGGTAAGGGGGACTTTGGTGTCTGTAGTAAGAGAGTCACAGTTTCCTTGAAACAGTGTGCCAGACTTCTGTTTTACAAGACTACTTGCAGCCATCTTGTGGGCAGCCGCTTGCACCCTCGCCTGTAATGTGTTAACGTGCCCTGTCGACTCAGCCCATTGCCCAGCAAGCTTATTGTCATATTCTGGGTGAGGGAGCGAGTTGCTAAGTGCCAGATGGTGGCTTTAAACCTTGTAAAATGGAATTTTCACACACTTTATATTACCTTAACTTCCCTTCTTCTGACCCTCTCCTCACCACTGTTGGCTTAAATCGCCCTCCCTCATCTCCCCTTCTTCCTCCCTCCAGTACTGGGCTAAACCCACCCCAGTCTGCCTTGCCTGTCTTAGTTCCTCCTGCAGACCCTCAATCTCCTTTCTGAGTTTCTCTATGTGGTTGCACACTAAACATCCTCCCACACTCCAGGCAATTTTTAGAAAGATTGGTGCACCACAGTTGTTGCAGCTTACCACCCTACCCATTGCTGTTGTTGCCCACTGGTGACCCCTCCACCCTTCCAGATGCAGGATACCAAACACTCCCCCAAGTCTCCCCTCTCCCCCATCAGTGCAAAACATTCTTTTTTTAATTTCCCTTACCCCCTTTGTTGTACACGTTTAGATAGATTGAGCAACTGCTTTTTATATTCCTAACCTTCCTATCCACACTCAAAAAGAGACTTTAAGTAACTATTGCACAACCTTCTTCAAACTCCTACTCCTCCTTTCCACAATGCAATAGCAATGCAAAGAAGTAACAATGAAAGCTCCTAGATTTGCAGTTACTTCCCTTCCACTGAGATAGCAGTCATCTCTTCACTCGCTGCTGTTCCTTTCCTGGATGTCTGCTTCTGCTATGACAGGTGCATTAAAGGTACACTGTTGTTGGCATTGATGGCACACCTTGTGTAGCATTTTGTTCTGCCACTCATGTGTAACTATAGGGGTATCCTAAGATGTTGGTGAACGTGGATGGTGTACACTGCAGTGAGTGTGAGTTACAGCTGAGTGCCACCTAGTGACTGAAGAGTGTAATCACAAAATCGGCAATTTAATGAAATTACGAGCAACAGGAAGCAACTATAGTTGTAAGCAGATCGGGTGAGAAAGCACATGCCTACAGTAAAACAGCTATTCAGTTGTAATATGTATCACGTGTGATGGCCATTGTAAGGCATCACCAAGTTACTAAAAATCACAACAGTACTAGGAGACCACATAGCTGTGATCTCAGAATACAGGGCAGAGTTTACGTTTGTGCAGTATTCCCTGTGTATTTTCTTATCACTTTTTCAATCAGTTCCTTTTGCAGTTTGGCATAAATTTGTGATCTCACCGTTTGCCCATACATGCGGTCTTGTGCAATTTGGTTGAAGTGGGAAGTATCTTTGTGGTACTGTCGAACATCTTTCTTTTAAACTTGGTTATGCATGGGACCTTGGGTAATCATATATGATGATGATCCCAAGGTAGCAGGGCAGTGTGGAAGGCAGTAGGCAAGGCTAGTGGGATGCTGGGGTGCATAGATGGGAGATTTCTAACAAGAGCAGGGAGATGGTATTGTCACTGTATTGCTTACTGGTGAGACCCCACCTTGAGTACTGTATCCAGCTCTGAAGGCCACATCATTGGAAGGGCATTGACTGGGTGGTGTTGGTCTAGAGGAGGGTTAAGGAAAGGGGAAATTGTTTAATCAGGAAAGGCACACTAAGCCGGATCTTGTTTCCAGGTGCAACCTGGGAGCACAAAGAAGTTAAGTGACTTGCTTAGGGTCACACAGTATGCAAGTGGGGGATAATGGGATTCAAACCTAGGTCTCCAGCTCAGTGCCTTTAACCACTACGCTATACTGCCTCCCAAATGGTGCGGGGGTTACATGAGAAGCCATATGAGAAGACGCTACAGCAGCTCAGCATGTACTCTGTGGAGAAAAGAAGGGCATAAGGGGACATGATTGAGATCTACAGGTACCTCACAGGGGTTAACAAGGTGCAGGAGGAGAGTCTCTTTCAGAGGAGGAGGAGCACCAGAACATGGGGGCATACAGTGAAGCTTGAGGGGCAAGTTTAAAAGGGGTGTGGGGAAAAACTTCTTCACAGAAGGGTGGTGGACGCCTGGAACAGCCAACCACAAGCAATGGTGTGGGCAAAGACAAAGTGGAGCTTCAAGCATCTGTGGGATAGGCACATAGGCATAATAAGTAGAGGAAAGGGAGGGACACCTGAGACAGAGTAGTGTCTGGGATGTAGTAACAGGCAGGGAAAATAGGGTAGACTGGATGGGCTTACGGTTATTTTTTGCTCACAAATTCTCCGTTTCTATGCAGACACGGTAGAGGTTTCCCAATAAGGTAGAAACAAATGATTTTCTTGTAGATGTGTTGCACACTTGAAAAACACTTAAGGCTGTCATTGTAGTTTAAATATAATGCTGGATTGACAGGTAACTCGATGATGTCCCCTTCCTGATTTCTCCTTGTCCATGTGTCCTTTATCCTTGCATATTTCTGTTTTTCTGTTTTTTTCTGCTTTTCAAGTCTTTTCTTACCCATGTGCCTCTCTTCTTCTGTTTCTTAGGTTCTTCAGAACCGTTTTTTTTTTTTTGTTACTTTATTCTCCTTCTCCCCCACAGTTGCCCCCATCAGTGCTGTCCTGGCTCCCAGCCCCATCCACACCTTCTCTGCCGCTTACCCTGGTCCTCTGTCACACTGGACTTTTCCCCTCTGAGGTGGGGTAAGGGGAGTTGGTCCAGGCTTGCGTTGAACAGCTCAGTGGATGGACAGTCAAGAGCGTCATGACCCAGGCGTGCCAGTGCTACCTCACCTAGCTCACTACGGCTGTTTTTTTTCCCCCCTTGTTATGGGAGCCCTCCCACAGAAACTCAGGCCAGGCTGAATGATCGAGGCGCGCCAAGGGGTGACAACGCCCTGTCGAGCCAAGTGGAGTCTTCTGCCACCCTCTCATTCTGTCCTCCCGCGCTTCCACCAGGAATCGGCTAGGTGGCAGTCATGAGGTGGAAGGTGAACACCCCTTGGGATGCTCAACCTCCTTCTCTGGTCAGCCATCCAGTGACTCAGGCTTGTTCCTGAACCGGGTTGCCGGTGGGCATCATCAGCGATAGTGCTACCGCTGCAACGATGGGCTGGCTTGGCCTTCTTTTTCTTTTCTCTTCCCACCTGCCTTTGTTGCTCTTTTTCTGTGTTCTTTGTGCCTCCCCCCTTTTGTCTTAGTTTCTGTGAACTTCCCCTCTTATTTCTATCACTTTTTGTAACCTTCTGCACCTGAGACCTGTTCCGACACCACTGCACCTTCTGAGACATCAACCAGCTACCATATGCGCCCCCCCAATCCCCTGAGCTTCATTCTGCTGAACCTTCCCACATGATGGGAATATCCCAGCCATGCCTGTCCTGATATGGTAAGGGGGGTGCCACATGGTCACCCATGATGTCTGTGCCTCCCTGCAACACATCCGTAGAAGCACTAGAAGAGGAGGGTAAGTTAAACACATGCAGATACTGTATTGTATCTCGACTGCAATGCCTGTGCAATGTGCTTGAGACTCCTTTGACCTGGAGATGGGGACAGGGTCTGTGGCATGAATCCATGTCTCACATGGAAGTACAGCGCTCTACCCCCTCATCAGCAGGGCAAGGCAGTTCTGTTTTCTTTGTCGATTCTCTCCTACTCTTCTCTACTTAAATCTTTGTGGCTCCAATCCCCCCCCCCCATCTTCCCACCTTCCTACCCCTAATGCTATTCAAATTACTGCACTGCTAGTACAGTGAAACTGAGTAACATCCTCTGTCTGAAGTGGAAGTTCACTGCTTCCAGATACTTTTTCATTCTTTTTTAGATTGCTTCTTACCTCCTTTCTTGTATGACAGGAACCATAAGAACCCAGGCATTAGGTGGTACCAACAAAATTCCAGAGACATAAGTACATTTATGGGTTTTTGTAACGTAAAATGCTTTTTTGTGCATTTTACAGAATAGGCTGTGCATAAAGGCAGTATTAACTTTTCCTGTAGGATACTGTGTTTTCCCCTTCATTTTGAATCTACTTCAGTGTTTTTTGTTTTAACCTTTGAAGTAATGAAAGGAGCTCCCCTTTTAATATGGCTTGGTCCAGGTTTTCATCAGTATTCTCTGTTTTTGAACACTCACTGTTTAGCATCACTCTTCCTGTGACTGAAATGAACTAGCATGCAGCAGACACTGGTCCCTGACTGGATGTGGCAGTAGGTATACGAGAACAGCTGAGAATGCTGATGAGAAACTGGTCTGGGACATATGAAAAAAGAGAGCTCCTCTTATTGTTTTAAATGTCAAAAAAGTGCTAAAGCAGACAACATAGGGAAATAAGGTTATCGTTATATAAGACAGGAGGCAAGGAGCAGTCTAAAATGGGACTAAAAAAGTACAGGTCAGAATTGTTGTTACCATAATCATAACAGGTACTACTTATTTAAAAATGTTGTTTCTTTGGTTTTTTCCTCTGTTTCACAGGCCTGCAGTCAGGGTCACCCTGGCTGCACCTTTCTTCCTTTCGGGGGGAGGGGGGGGCGCGGCAGGCTGCACAGTTGACACCAGCGCTCCTTGGCGGTCAGAGGGGTGTGCAGTATTGCTGCTCATCCTCCAGCCTTTCTCCATGAGAGTCAATGGATTGACTCATGTCAGCAGCATACCCCTTCCCCAGCGAGCCTAAGTGTGGGATTCTGGGACTAACATGTGACCCTTGGTGTCTATACTCTGCCACTGTCCCCACTAGCCAGTCCTAAAACATGTGGTTTCACGGTACTGCCGATCCAGGAAGCACAACAGTGTAAAACTATATGGTATACACGGCTAGGGATAGAGGAAATAGGTCTGTTCTTGTTCTACTCAATATCTCTTCAGCTTTTGACACTGTAGATCACATTGTGCTTCTTGATCGCCTCAGAGAGTATTGTGGACTCACCGGTACTGTCTTCAGCTGGTTTTAGTCCTATCAAGGGTCGATCTTGTCGCCGATGCTATTTGCAGTGTATATGCTGCCCCTGGGAGAACTCATTAGGTGATACAATGTGGGTTTTCACTGCTATGCAGATGATACCCAGTTATATTTGTCCTTTGCCCCTGGAACATCGGACGCTGTGGAAGTGCATAACATCTGCCTAGCCGAGATCAATGACTGGATGTCCTCCAGCTGGTTGTGACTGAACTCTGATAAGATGGAGGTACTGGTGGTTGAGCCAGGTTGAAGGTGTAATGGGAGTCCTTCCCATGGGGCCTCAGATCTTTTCCTGGGACCTACAGCATTAATTGCCTCCTCTAGGGTGCGAGATCTTGCCATGATCCTGGATGGCAGGTTGACATTTGAAGCTCAGGTGTCATCTGTGGTCCAAAGAGGTTTTTACCACTTGAGGAATATCGCCAGGATCAAACTCATAGTTCTGCCTGAAGACCAGCCCACACTAGTTCATGCCTTTGTGACGTCCAGGCTTGATTACTGTAATGCTCTTTACTTCGGGGTCTCTGGAGGTACCATCCGCCGGTTGCAACTGGTGCAGAATGCTGCTGCCAGGTTACTGTCTGGCCTTTCTAGGTCCAGTCACATGACCCAGGTTCTGCGGGCTCTGCACTGGCAGCTGGTCAGGTGGAGGGTTTATTTATTTATTCAACAGACTTTAGGATTACATCCTTTGAGTCAGGGACTCATTTACAAAGGCTCCGCGTCAGAAAAAAAAAACAAAAAACACTTAATACATATAGACATAGAATGGCAGCTAAAGGTTACATTTGTTTCAGTTATACGATATTGCAGAATCAAGATCAGCTATACATTGCATTGAATGTGTTACCGAGAGCTGTATTTTACAGTTTTCAAGAGAACAGTAAGTTTGCTGATAGAGGGAGGGAGTAACATGTTTGATATTTACAGCAAAGTAGAGAATTAGATATCTTGTGAGTGCAGCCAAAGGAGGCATTGTTAATAGGTAATGTTTAGTAGCCCTGTCGGTAGGAGTTCAGTGGCGGGGTGGTCCCGTAAGATGATAGATAAGACCCAGCACTAGCTGGTACATTTGCAGCGCCGTGAAGCGAGAATGTGCTCTTTGAGGGCTGACTTGACAGGTCCTAATTTAGAGATGGAGGAGATGTTGGAGGGGAGTTCGTTGTACCAGGCTGGAGCACTGTGTGGGAATGACCTTTGGGCTAAGGAGGTTCTAACCCTCAGGATGGACCACACCTGTCGGTTGGCAGTGCGGGTGTTCACCGAGGTTTGGGAGGATAGGAGAGAGGCAGAAACCCTCAAGGGGGTAAGTCCCAGGTGTATTTTCTTTGTGAGGAGACATGTTTGATAAAATAGCCTTTCATCCAGGGTGAAGAGATTTGTCAGGGCATATAGGGTACAAGTATGGGTACGCTTGTCTGTCACGGAGAGGAGACTACACGCTTTGTTTATGGCCAGGTAGATTTGGTTAAGGGCTGTGTGGTCAGCAGCTGAGTAGATAGTGAGCCCACAATCTACTAGGGAGAGGACTGAGGAGGTGACAGCCAGATTAAGGGCTTCCGGAGGTAGGCAATCCTTGTGCCGATACAATAGGCATATAAGGACATTTATGGCTGATGATAGAGTGTCAGTGTGTGACTGGAAGGAGAGGCTGGAATCAAATGTAAGGCCCAAGTAGTTATATGTATGGACCTGTTCTAGAGGAAGGAGAAAGTGGGAGAGGATTGTTAGCTGTGCATTCTTGGCCTTATTCTGTCGGTGGGCAGAGAGCATGGTCTTTGTCTTTTTTACATTGACCACAAGTCTTTGGTCTATGAACCAGTTTTCAGTCTGGTTAAATGCGTGTTGGATGGAGGACTGCAATACTGTGGGATCTGGGTGCGAGGCAGAACGAACCGCATTGTCCGTACAGAGTAGTAGGTTGCCGGAGCAGGAATTCGGCAAGGTTTTTAGGTAGATGCTGAATAATAGTGGGCCAAGGATGGAGCCCTGGGGAATCCCAGAGCGGACTGGTAGGGTTTTTGAGAGGGTGATGTTTATTTTGACACATTGTGATCTAGCTGTGAGGTAATTGGTAAACCAGGAAACGGGTCCTTGGGACAGATTTATTTGGCAGAGTGTGCTTAAGAGTAAGGGATGGGGGTTGGCCCGGTGGCGCTGAGGGCTGAGGCACTGGACGCCATACCTCGCGCCACACTGGTGACCCAGTTCGGGAGCGAGCACGGGTCGCCGAAGGCTGGCACAGGAAAGAGGATCGCGTCCGATAGACTGCTCTTCCTCCGGGAGGGGGTCCATAATGGTCAGTGTCCACTGCCTTCTGGGCGGAAGGCTAGGGGTTGAGGATGCACACAATACATGGGGGAGGATTCGAGGCCAGAGCGCCTGGATGAGGATGCGCACGTGCTCACGGCCGCTGGCATCATTGCACGCCATCAGACTCTGGGGAATTGAGGACAGGGAAAATGGCACTGGTCGCGGCGGCTTGATGGCCGTTTGGGATGCCCTGCTCCGAGGGCTTACTGCGGTGACTGGATCCTGTGTCGGTGGAGATGGGGGGGGGTCTCTCCGCCACTCCACTGTGGGGGTATGCAGTGAAGCCCCAGGTGTGAGCCGGAGCAGTCTGGACGGCGGCCAGAGGAGGTGGATACCTGGACATGGATGGCAGACCAGGGGCCAAGGTAAGAAAAATTACCAAAAAAAAAAACCAAAGAGCAAGGGGTGGGAGACTGTATCAAAGGCCTTTGATAAGTCGATGAAGACAGCTCCAGCTAAGTGTTTTCTATCCAGGGCAGAGTGAATAAAATTAGAGAACTCAGTGAGAGCCGTAGTTGTACTGTGCCCAGATCTGAAGCCATGCTGCTCCCTGCAAAGTAGGTTATGAGCAAGCAGGTACTCAGTGAGTTGGGTGGCTATAATTTTTTCAAGGGCTTTCGAGAGTGGTGGGAGAATGGATATGGGACAGTAGTTATTGGGGGAGGTGCTGTCACCACTCTTCAGTATTGGGGTGACTGTGGCAGTCTTCCATGCTGCGGGGAACTGCCGCAGACTTAGGGAGTGATTAATGAGGTCGGTCAATGGGGAGAGGACTGTATCTAGTTCTAAATGTAGGATTCTCATATCAAAAGAATCTTTGCAGTAGCAAGAGCCAGAGAGTGCTTTAATGAGATAAGGCCTTGCCTCATTCGTAGAGATCACCCTGAGATGGAAGGGGGGATGCTGGGTGTTAGGGGGCGGGATTGCAGGAGTGGGTCAAAAGTTATTTGGGAGTACTGCACTAAGATCAGAGAATGATAAGTTGAAGCAGTTGGTGATGGCCAACGGGTCGGTGGTAGGGACATTGTTGACAGTTAGTGGGTTGGGGGGGAGCCTGGTTATCTTCAAGGTGAGTTTACTCACCTACAAGGCCCTATATGGACTAGGCCCTGGATATCTGGCTGACCTTCTGACACCGTCTGTCTCTATCTGATCCCTCTACTCCTCAACCAGGGGCCTCCTTGAGGTTCCCAGGACCCAACTTAAAACTGCCGGCGATTGGGCTTTTGCCGTTGCGGGCCCGGTCCTGTGGAATGCTCTTCCACCCTACATTAGGGAGGCTCCATCGGTCGAGTGTTTCAAGAGCAGTGTCAAGGTCCATTTATTATCATTGGCCTTCCCAGTGGAGGTGATTTAACCAGCTTTTGGATTTTAACTGTGTCTACTGTTTTAATGTTTTTTAGTGATATTTAATAATTTTCTTGTATTGGGTTTTGGTTTTATTTTACCTACCTTTTTGTGTGTTAGGCGCCCAGAACCTCCAGGATTGGGCGCCCTACAAATCAACTTTGCTTTGCCTTGCCTACTAGCCAGGCGCCCAAAGGCAAAATGAAGTCCTCTGTTATGACCCCCCCCCGCAGTCATGGATCAGGCACATGCATGGTACCGTTTGACAGCCTTGTTCAAAATATTAGAAATACATTTTTTCAGTGGCTCAGTATTCCGCTATTCCATGGGAAATCGTCATGATGTAATTTCGGATACAGTAGTTACAGTAGTATTGGGAATACTGACAACATATTTCAGAATACTTGCATTTACATGGCGAGAGTATAACTATGTTCTAAGAATAATACCTTAACACTGGAGACCTTATAAACACTGACATAGTTCTCGGAGTGCATTCCTGAGTGAAGGAACAATACCAAAGAACATCAGACTGTCTGTATTTTTATTTACTTTTGGTGGCAGAGAATTACTATTCAGCTGAGTAAGAAGACCTAAGGGGTTGATAAGAGTCTTTTATATTCCTTAAACAGAACCAAGGTCTTAAAGGTCAGCTGCCAAAAATGTATGCAAAACCTATAGACTCATACAGCAGTCTGTTTTTTTTCTGTTTATTGATCATTTTAATACCATCTCGTCAGTTGAAGTGTGCTAAGTGTTGAATTAACAATACAAATCACAGGCGCTTCTGTTTCTGAGCTGTAACAGAAAGTAAGCTTAAAATGCTTATCCTCCATTAATGCATGCACAATGTGGTCAGAACGTTCCATTGCAGAACCCTGGTTCAAAATAGCTGCCAGCTCTCTGGGGCTTGCAAGTGGCCAGGCCCATTGCTGCATACTCATATTGTCAAAGTATGCATTTGAGTTAACAGTGAAAATTTTGACTTATGCTTTTTTTATTCTGTTTTATATTGCCCATTATTTCCTATCTCATTCAATGCCATTTCTTTACATTTTGAGGCAACAATTAAATACTGAGACTGTCTCCTGCTGCTCGAGCGCAAAAGACATGTATAGCTGAGTATCGGCTGCATAACAGTGAAAACTCTGCCCATACCGTCTTATAATGTCCCCTAGCGGTAGCATATACACTGTGAGCAACCCCATGTTGACAAGATAACAAGATGGAGCCCTGCTAAACCCCACATGGCAGGGGAAAGGGTGCCAAGGGAAAAATCCCAGACACCACTCGCTGCATTCTGCCAGTGAGGAAAGATTTAAACCAGTTTAGGACTGTACCAGCTAGTCCACAACAAAACCACAGGTGCTCCATCAGCACCCCATGGTCCACAGTGTCAGATGCCACCAAGAGATCGAGGAGAATAAGGATGAAGCATCTTCCCCGATCTGTCGCTGCTAGGAGATCATTTAGCACCTGAACCAGGGCAGTCTTGGTACTATGCCTCTTTCTGAAACGCGATTGGAGAGGATTGTAGATATTGTGGATTGTTAAATAGGTCTGCAGTTGAACGGTCACCACCTTCTCAATAACCTTACCCACAAAAGGAAGGTTAGAGACAGGTCTGTAGTTTGCCAGACAGTCCAGGTCCAATTATGTTTTTTTCAGGAGTGGTCTTACAACTACCTCCTTCAGGGGCTAAGGAAAGACTTCCTGAGACTAAGGCACTCCGGACTATCTTATCTAGGACTGGGCCAATTACATCAGCACACCTCACAAGGAGGCATGTTGGTCCCGGATCCAAACTACAGAAGGTTGGCTGTAGCTCCCGGACGACCCTCACCATATCTATGACAGCCCACTGGTCGAAGTCGGATCAGACCGACTAAATGCCTGCGACCTCAGGCCTGTCACCGCAAGCCCCACTAGAGGGCGCCAACTGGATTTCCAATTTGATGGAGGCAATCTTATCAGTAAAGAACAGAGCAAACACATCACACTTTGCTTGTGAAAAAGCTCCGCCAGACTGAAGACAGGCTGGATTACACAGCCTAGTGACAGCGCAGAAGAGCTGCGCCGGTCTGTTAATTGCTGCAGCAATCTCCTTGGACAGGAACTCTGCCATCTTACAGGAGATTTCTGATTGATAGTCTCTATGATGGACCATCAATGTAAGCTTGTCCTCCTCCAAACTGGTCCTCCGCCAGCGCTGCTCCAACCTTCAGCCCCTCGTCCTCATTTCCCAGAAGGTCCCAAAAAACCAGAGGGATTCAAGGTGAGGGGTCGAACATGGACAGGTGCAATGGAGCTGAGGGCCTCAGCTATAACCCTATTATAAGTCAAAACCAGTTCCCCAGCTCCTCGCATGCACTCATCAAACCTGATAGGTCCAGCACCGCCATCAGACCTTGTGGGATCAGACCCCTTTAAGGGTGGTACTGGACCATCTCCATAGGGATAGGTCTATGGGGGGGCCTCGAACAAGAACCACACAGTATGGTGGTTCGACCAAGTGACCGACTCCACCATAAGGTCAACAGCCTCCATTCCCAGCAGGAAGACTAGGTCCAGTGAATGGCCGTGTACATGGGTTGCAGAGGTAACAACCTGTGTCATGCCCAACAAACACATTGGTTGGAGGAAGTCTTGACCAAACTGCAAGAGTTTATCGTTGACCCAGACATTGAGGTCACCCGGAATAATCCATCTGGGTGACTCCAACACCAGTTTGATGATGAAGTCCATGACTTCCTGAAAGAATTGCTTCTCATCTCCTGGGGGATGGCAGATAAGAAGGATCTTGCAACCTGCATCTGCAGACCCTTGAACGGCCACACACACTCAAAGGACTTTGTTGCTCTGTGAGGTTTAAGTCTGATTTGAAATAGATTGCCACACACCCACCCCTACAATCCTTTCTCAGGTGGTGCATCACCGAGTGTCACAGATTCGCTCAGCCGGTCAGCCCTCTACTCCCAAAGTGCCAACCTCTGAGCATAGGATCTGTGGACAGTTAACAGAACAAGGTAACCCTCTTGTCTGTTTTGTGGGTTCGAGTCACATTAGTCTCAAGTTCTGAAGGGATTCAAACTGATAACCTCTTGTTAGCGTACCCAATTATCAGGCTCAGATAATTCAATCTTCGATGGGCTAGATATCTTTGCCTACGGACACCTAATCAGGTATGACAAAATGAACCCTTAGAACTCTATGCAAGACCTAGAGAACTCTGTTTCCCAGTTTGGTATTACAGTAAGCTCATACACAGTGTCAACTATAACCTTCAAAGCTTCACTTATTTAAAATAGAAATTTCAAGGCACACCAGGCAGTTTCCATTTTTAAAATATATATATTTTCTTTAAAGTAGGTAAATAGAAAAACCGTAAAATACAGAACAAAATATCCCAACACATACAGCCTTAAAACAAAGAGGTTTAAAAGTGCAGATTCCTACAAATAATAACACTCAGACTAGTCTTGTCTAAGGTCCTTACTTCTTAATTCTTTCAGTGCTTTGATGTTCCTTTTCTTTCAGTCAGAAATATGAATGTGTATCTGTAAGGTCTGCTCAGTAGGTTTAAAAACAGACTTGAGCCAGCCTTCTCTCAGAGGTCACCTAACTCCACCTTGTGGTGTAACAAAATCTATATTTTATAACACAGGATGTCCTCCTAAGATACTTAAAAAATAAGAAGAAACAAAATGAATTTCCTCTTCTCATGTTGACTGGTCAAAACCGGTCTGTGCTCTGCTTCACACACATATCAAAAGTCTCTTTGATGTAATTCAAGGGCTTCCTTGGAATGGTTATTTGACTTTCCAATTTAGTCTGGGTCCTGCTTGGCCCAGACATTAAAGACTCTTTGATGTAATTACTGGCTATCTTTGGGAGACACCCAGAACACATGCATGCTCTTTCCTTTATGACACCTAGTGCAGATCAAAGGATTTCCCTGAGGATGTCACGAATGGCTAATTTTATTTCCTGAGATCAGGGTAATTGCATTTCAGATCTCTGTAGTTTAAAATACCTCCTGTCCTTTGAACTTATCCTTGGGGGGTTTTGTGTCAGCTTCAGCAAGAGAGCATCTTCTCCTGACACAGTCCATCACACATTCTTTTATATTTACAAAAAATTATACAGGGATCAGAACCAGCGGTTCAAGTGTGACACCGAGTACCCAGGAGGAACAGCCGATTCCAGAACAGGACCGGCATATTGTCCAGCCAGGTCTCGGTGATGCAGCCAGATCAGATGTTGCAACAAGATTGGTAATAATTGCCGTCGTTCTTAATAGATCTGGCATTACGCAACATGGCTCAAGAGGGATAGGCAGATGAGGCTGGTCCACCTGCCCACTAACTGTGGAGCCCTTGGGTATGGGCACCAGGTAGGGAGAACCCCTTTCCTGGGCCCATTTCGCCCCGGGCGCCTCCTGGTTCCCACCACCTCAATCTGCCCTCAGCTAGATTCCCCCCCACTCGACCCCACAAATCTCTGCTTTCCTTCCATAAGCACTCTCCTCAGTGCCCTACAGTGCCTATACACCTCTGCTGTTAATGGGGGACAGATAAAGGGTCAGAGATCACGGAGCCTGGAGGGGGAATAATACCTTCCCCTGGGAGCAGTTGACCAACACACCTTAACCCTCAAAACTTTACTATCACAGCTATAACTGTTTAGATATCTTAGGGAGGCACCCTCAGTGGAAGCCTTTAAGAAGGGTTTTAAAACTTTTTTATTTAACCAGGCCTTTGGTTAAGGCTTTTTAATATCGGAATTCTTTGAGATGGATAGATCAGTGATCATGATGTTTTATTGTTTGATTATTTTTTCCATGTATGTTTTAATTGTTTATGATATGTACAGCACTCCAAGTCCCCGGAAAGGGGCGCTTTATAAATAAAGTCTCCATCTGTCTATAAACAAAATACAGTAAATTTTATTAGCTCAACCTTTAAATAATAATCATCTTAAATTACCATCCACTCTCACATACGTCTCATTTCACCCTCACTCACACTCTCAACCCACCACCCAAAACCTCCCCCAAGCCTCTCCAAAACATTCACAAATTATGAGTATCTAACCAGTCCTACATAATACTAATCAACCATAGTGCACCTGTTTGTCCATAAATCTAATGTAGTCTTAACAAAGTTTTTGGGGTGGGTCACATTACACGATATAGTGCAATCTACAAAGACCGAAGGACTCTCACTCCCCAGGTCAAGTCACCAGGTAGTTATTAACAGATAGTCTGAGCCGGCCCACCGGCACAGTGGTTGGATTTCCGCTTGCTACGCCAGCGACCCGGGTTTGGGAACGAGCACGGGTCGCTGGAGGGCTGGCCAGGTGGAGAAGGATTAAGCGTCCCACGGACAGCTCTCCTTCTCCGGGGGGAGGGTAGGGGACTGGTTCGGTGCCTGCTGGCTCCTAGCGGAGACTGGGAGTATCACAGGACGCACGGCCCAGATGCTAACTGGGGGAGGAGCAGATGTCGGCGTATGCTGTGACGTCACTGTGCTGCCTCCAACAGAAGAAGGGAAAATTGCTCGCTGGCCGCCGGATGACAACTCTCTGTTCCCTGAGCCTCCAGTGCCTTCTCAGGGCCTCCTGCTCCTCAGCAGCATCCCCGAGCCCTAGTAGTGTGTGCTGGGGCTATCCCCTCTCCCCAGTGCCTTCCCCCCCCAGAGGAGGGGGACCCGCCCAGCGAAAGGGATATGCCGGGATATCCTGGGGATCGGCTGCCATATGAGGACCAGAGGAGGGCTGGGTAAGGACAGCGGGGCTGGAGGGAGCCTGTGGAGCCTGAAGGAGTGGGGGACCAGCGAGCACGGGGGGTGGGAGGGAAAAAAAAAAAAAAAAGTGTGTCCTTTTACAGCAGTTCTCTCACAACCTTATGGTAAAGCTTGAATAATATTTTAGTCCCTGAGGGCACTCTCAAAACCCTCAAGGTCCGTTTATGTCCAAAAACACAATGCAGAGTACCTTTGGTGTGATGTTCACTCTTATTAAGCGCAGATTTCACAGGCAGACTTGGCTACCGCAACATATACCCCTTTCCTCACTGGAGTTACATCGGGAACCCCAGCATCAACCAGGCTTCACGTCTCCGTTCCACAGAACAACAGTCGTGTACTAGTGTCTCCCCTTTCCCACCACCAAAACCAGTCAGTTATCACTCAAGCTGTGGCAGACTCAGCTGTGCTTTGGAACCTTTGCTCTAACCCACTGCTAATCTGCTCAGCCACAACTGCGGTACAACTTCGCCAGGAATACCCCTGGCTCCACCAATGGCATGGAACCCAAGAACACAACGCTCCTCTCCTAGAGCAACAAATGTCCTCTCATCCGGCCACCACAGCTCCACAGGTCCTCACACGATCCTTGCAAGAACCAGAGGTGCATCCGCAAATCAGCCAGCAGTACCACAGGCTCTACCAACAGCATGAGAATCCGAAGCACACCACTCCTCCACCAAGACACCGCTTACCCTCTCCTCTCCTCTCTCAGTTTCAGCAGCTCCTTCGGCAGTCTCATCCAAGGAACCGAGACCACTCCACAGTATTAGCCAGCCAACAGAAGCACTTGCCTGCAGGACACCAACTTGGAAGCGCTCCACCGAAACGATTAGTGAATGAGCCCAAACAACTGTATAATTGAAGGTACAGGTGCACTACGTACTGCCCTAACTAAAAACAAACAATTCTCACTCCTACACTACTCTTACTTCCCAAGCTAAACTACACTTTAAAATTCCTAACTTGACCACTAACTAAAACGGACTGGAAAACTATAAAACAATAAAAAAAAACTCTACAAGTAATAGCTGTTTAAATGGTCGCTCAGACAGTCAGCTCAGCATGGCCACCATCTTCCAGTATCCTTCCTTATATCATAATATCACATCTTACTTCGAGAGGGCTCTTGCAGCAGGTAATCACCTTGAGGACTGAGTGCCCCCTGGCATCAGGACCACATGGAAACTTTAGCCAGTAGTATCTGTCAGGGAACCGCCCACCTGATATCACATGACAGACGTCAGTGTGACCCTATATAGTGGGCGGTCCCCATGTCTGCCTTCCAGTTTTTTGCCGCCGTCGACCTGATCATTCAGACCTAGCGTAGATTTACGCTGCAGTTCGACTGCTATTTCGGTTGAATACCCATTTATTTCCTTTCAAATTCAGTCAGTTTTATTTTGTGCATGTCGTCGTCGTCTACCGTGGAGCACAAGAACAAGTATGCTTCGTACGGCGCGCAACTACCATACAAGGATTCTTATACTCTCTGCCTAGGCCCGGACCACAAGGTCGAGGACTGTGAGGCCTGTGCCAGTTTCAGCCCAGCCACGTGGAAGCGCCGCCAGCAGGCCCTTGAGGCTCATCTTTTAAAAAAATGAATGGCCACCATGGAGAAAGAGCTCCAAAGGTTGCGAAGCGCTTCCACCTCGCCAACCGAACCTAGGCATGAAAAGGAGGAGAAACATCGAGACCAGAAGTGGTCCCCCTCTCGTCCAAGACCACCTGTGGGCCCCTAGAACAAAAGGCAGCCTTTTTCCTTCAGGAAGTCTGCCGCGGCCCAGCCTGCCTCGCCTAAGGAGCAGTCCTCGGGCCCCCGCCACCACTAGATCTAGTGTCCGCAGGACCCTCAGCTTTGGCGGAGGACTCTGCTGTGCTCAGACCCATCTGCGGGGGGGTCTGCCCACTGGAAGAGTCAGAGTCGCTCGTCGGCCTGTCCGGCAAGTGTCCGGCTCAGGCTGTTGTGTCGGGCTCCGGTGACTCTGGAGCTCGCCCGGCTTCGACCGATAAATTGAGCATTGGCAAGTCTGACATTCGCACAGTCATTTCATCCGATAAGTCGGACGTCTGATCTGACAGCATCCGCCCGATTTACCTGGCGTCGAGATCCAGCAGTGGTTCCGACAATATCCAGTTGCCGGATCTCTCTCAGCCTCCCCCGGAGTCGTCTACTCACCGGGCCTCCCCTCACCACAGGATGTGGATCCACCTCCCTCACCTTTTAACAGAGGGACTGGAGATATGAGGGGCTTCTGCCAGATGGCCGCTCCCCAGACTCGCCACCGGATTTGGGGTTAGAAGCTGGCATTAACCTGGATGGTTCCCAGCTTCCTCCTCCTCCTCCTCTGTTGTGGGCTTCTCCTTCCACCGGCAGCCCCCACACTGGATCTGACTCTACCGGGACCATCATGGTTTAGCATCCTGCAGGGTCCCCCATTGGGGCCTATGGCGCCTCCATTGGGCTTGCCTCTGTCAGGCACTCCTTTAGGCCCCTCCGTCAGGCCATGCCTCGTTGGGCCTTCCATCGGGTTACCCCCCCCCCCATCAGGGTTCCCGCCATCGGGTTATCTGACCTCTCAGGCCCCAGCATGTAACCCACTGGGTTACCCCCTGTCAGGGTTCCATGCGACAGGGTACACGCCTGCTTACCTTTCGTTGGGATATCCGTTGCCTCACTACCATGCACCAGGGTTCCTGTCTCTGGACTTTCCACTGGCTAACCCCCGATTTATCATTCTCCGCAGCCTTGGACTCCAGCGGATTTTTGAGTCATCCTGCAGTCTTGGTGGTCGGAGACCAAGGTTTAACTGGTGTCGGAGCTGGGCAGTTGTCTGATCCCCAAGAAGCCTCCTAGGAGCCCCGACACGCAGCTTGTGAGGCAGGTTCAGACTCCTCTTCCTCAGCCAACGCCAGTTCCTTTGAAGGATCCGATGTCAGCCCGGCCTCTGGATAAGCCGACACTGGGCCCACGGGATTCAGCTCATCCTGATTCTGGGTCTTCGGACTCGGACCAAGATTCTGACTCTGATGCTTCCTCATTGGCAGAGTTGGGCTTTCTAACCCCACCTATAGAGGAGCCACAGCCCAAGGAATCCCCGAAGTCACCCCCTGGAGGATCCTTCCTTTGCAGCCCTCCTACGCAAAATCTCAGAGATTTATGACTGGAAGTCAAACGAACAGGACCCCAAAAGGCAGCGCCTTGTGGAGCACCTGGACATGCAGGTGTCGGCACCGGTCTTTACCTCACCCTGGCTGGAGCCTTGTGAGGACCTGGCCTCAACAATATGGATGATGCCATCATCTATTCCAGTGGTAGCTAAGAAAGCAGACCGCACCTACCACACTCCAGAGGGGAAGGACCACCTCACTGTGTACCCCAAGGCAGATTTGGTCATTATTGCGGCTGCTTATGATCGGTCTTGCAAACCATGACACATGAGCACCTCTCCTCTTGATAAGGAGTATCGTCAGCTGGACCAGTTTGGGAGGAAGTTTCACTCCTCCTTCTCCACACTGGTTCTGAGGGCTCTTAACTACGTAGGCCATATGCTGGTCTACCAAAAATCAGTGTTTGCCCAGCTGGAGCCAGCTATTGAAGCTCTTCCAGACTTGGAGTCGAAATCCATACTAGCAGATTTGATCTGTTCCACTAAGGTGGCCTGCAGACATTCTCTTAGGGCAACCTATGACGCTGTTGACTCCTCCACACGGGAAGCTGCCACGGCATTCAGCCTCCAGCGCGTCTCCTGGTTGAGAGTATCCAGTTTAGCCCAGGACAGTCTGCCATCCAGGACACCCCATTCAGGGGATCCGTCCTTTTTGGGGGTGAAGTGCAGGACATTATAACCACCCTGCAGGACAAAGGCTAGGCCCTTCGGTCAGTACAAACCATGTACCGACCAAAATTTCAGGCGAAGAAGCTCTTTCACCGCCAAGGGAAAAAGGCAGCCAAAGCAGCAGCAGATGGCCTGACGTCAGGCCAAACGGGTGTAGCAAGCCTCAGCTACGCCGTCCGCCATATCCCAGAGAGCTTTGGGTGCAGCTTTCCCCAACCCCCCCATCCCTCGCATGACTTGCTGTCCACCCTCTCCCCTCAAGCTCTTTCAGGGGAGCAGGTGGGCAGAAGATTTGCTTGTCATCTGCCAGGGTAATGGGTGCTGACTACCGACTATTGGGTTATTCAGTTCATAGAGCAAGACCACACTCTGGAGTTTACGGACAAACCTCTAGACAGGCCTCCAGCCCAGTCACACTACCCGAAGGCACACATCTTCTGTGAGAGGAAATACAGGCTCTGTTACAAAAGAAAGCAATAGAACCTGTACCCCTGCACCAAGAAGGAAAGGGGTATTACTCCCACATCTTCCTGGTCCCCAGAAAGACAGGAGATCAGCGTCCCATTCTGGACTTTAGCACTCTCAACCTGTACATGGAGTACAAAAGGTTTCAGATGCTGACCCTCCCGGGTCTGCTGCCCCTCCTGCACAAGGGTCAGTGGCTCTGCACTCTGGATATGCAGGATGCCTACCTGCACATCCCTATTTTTTTTGGGCCCATCGTCACTACCTTTGTTTCTCCTTTCATGGGGGAACATTACCAGTTCAAGGCCCTACCTTTTGGCCCATCCTCGGCACCTCGGGTCTTCACAAAGTGCCTGGCGGTAGTGGCGGCGGCCCTGAGATGTCAGGGCCACTGTGTGTTCCCTTACCTCAACGACTGGCTTCTGTCAGCCCCATCAAGGGAACAGTTGGAACTCTTCCCTCTCTGCAACCCTGAACCTTTTTCATCAAATGGGGATCACTGTAAATTTTGGAAGTTCCAGCGTGTCCCTTCCCAGCACCTGCAATTCATAGGGGCAGTGTTGGACACAGTTCAGGGTATGGCTTTCCTTCCTCTCGACAGGGCAGAAACCTTGCAGAGGCAGGCCCATATGGTGGCCTCCAACAAGAAGGTTTCGTCCAGGTCTGCTTTTCGACTGCTAGGCCCGATGGCAGTAGCCATCCTCATCGTGCCTTTAGCCAAGCTCCACATGTGTATTTTGCAGTGGACACTCAGTGCACAGTGGGACCAGAGGTCAGATGACCTGGACCAGATGGTGATGGTCTCCGATTCCAATCAGAGGGATCTCTTGTGGTGGCAGGATCTTTCCAATCTCACGAAGGGGGTCCTTTTTCAGTCCTCTCCTCCCACCCAGACTCTGACTACTGATGCATCAGGGATGGATTGGTGCACACATCTGAGAGACCACAAAACCCAAGGCAGGTGGTCCCAGATGGAGCTTTCTTTACACGTCAGTGTGTTAGAGAAGAGAGCAGTGTTGTACGCTTCTTCCAGCCTTTCAGCACCTGCTTCTCCAGAGCACCCTGTTAGTCCAGTCGGGCAACATGTTTGTGGTCTGGTATCTCAACAAGCAAGGAGGCACCTGCTCGTATCCCCTATGCAGGGAGGCGATGCAGGTGTGGAATTGGGCTGTTCTGCATCGAATTCACCTCATAGGTGTTCATGCTCTGGGTGTGCAAAACATCCTAGCGGACAGTCTCAGCTGCACCACAGTAAGGGCCCACAAGTGGGAGCTGAACAGGAGGTGGTCGACTACATATTCGACCCATGGGGTTGGACGGAACTGGATCTGTTAATCTCCCCTTACAACGCAAATCTACCCAAGTTTTGCTCAATCGCTCCAGGGCATGGTGTTTTCTGGTGAGATGCGCTATCTCTTTGCTGGACAGGGAGGTTCTTGTACCCCTACCCTCCCTTTCCAGTTCTGCAGAGGGTGCTGCTCAAGCTAAGGGCAGAGGGGGGCCCAAATGGTTCTGATTCCCCCCTTATGGCCTTGTCAAGTTTGGTTTCCATTCCTTCAGCAACTAGCAGTGGAGCCTCCGGTTCCCCTGCCTCTCTGCAATGACCTCCTGACCCAGGAGGTGGGCACGCTGGTCCATCCAGGGCTGAAATCCCTTCATCTTCATGTGTGTCACCTCAGGACATAGCCATTTCACGCTTTGGAATATCCTCCAGGGTGGTGTAAGTCCTCGTTAAGGCCAGAAAGCTGTCTACGAGGACCACTTATGCCATGAAGTGGAACATTTTTCCATTTGGGCCACTGCAAAGGGTTGAGACCCGTTCTCGTGCCTTACTCCATCGATCATGGAGTATCTCCTGCACCTCTATGATTTGGGCCTGGGGTGTTCTTCGCTGACGGTCCATTTGTTGACTGTCTCTGCCTACCATACCCTAGTGGATGGCAGGACAGTAGCCCAGTTGGAAATTTCAAAAACTTTCTTAATGGGGATTCTGCATTTCAAGCCACCAGTGCGCAGCCCAGCGCCACAGTGAGCTATGAATTTTGTTTTAGAAAAGTTGACCCTTCCTCCTTTTGTACTTGCTGGTTCCTGTGACATGTGCGATTTGTCCTGGAAAGTGCTTTTTTTAGTAGCAGTCACTTCAGCTTGAAGGATTTCGGAGCTTCAGGCTCTGATTTGTAAGGAGCCTTATTTAATTTTTCAGAGAGACTGTGTGGCTCTTCCTACCAACTCTAAGTTCTTAACCAAAGTGGTTTCTGACTTTATGTTCAACCAGTCGATTCAACTTTCAGAGTACTACCCTGAGCATTCCAGTTGGGGAGAAGCGATTCTTCATGCCTTAGATGTTCATAGAATCTTGCATTATTACCCCAGCAGGACAAAGTCTATCCAGAAAACAGATCAGCTTTTAATTTATTTTGCACCCAAGAGAGAGGGTGAGGCAGTTTCCAAACAGTGTTTATCCAACTGGCCGGCAAACTGCATTACTTTCTGTTACCAAAAACATGGTAAGACCCTCCTGGGGGAGGTTAAAGGGAATTCCACCAGGAGTATGGTTGCCTCTGCTGCTTGTTTCAGGAATGTGTCAGCCACTGAGATCTGCGCCATGGCTACCTGGAATTTAGTCCACACGTTCACCAGGTATTACAGTCTGGACATCATTTCTAGGCGCAGGGCAGGTTTCTGCTTAGCAGTGCTTCAAGGCCGTCTGTCATGATCTCTGTGCCTTTAGCGGATCTTTTTTCCTGACTTCCGTGTTTGTTTCTTCTGATTCACACTGCTTGGGACTCAGTCCTCAAGATGATTACCTACTGCAAGAGCCCTCTTGAAGTAAGATAGTATAGTTGCGTAAGCACTTACCGTAACAGTAGATCTTCAAGAGAGGCCTTTGCAGTAGGTAACCCTTTTCCCCTCCCTTCAGCCCCCAAATTTATTTGGTTTCTTGCTCTTTCTTTATCAGCTCATTCTGGGCTCCAGGAGCCTCTGTTTCCTTTTCTCCTGTCACTCCTCTTCTGAGGTCTCAGGCGGGAGAACTGGAAGGCGGGCATGGGGACCACCCACTCACTATATAGGGTCACGCTGACGTCCCTCACGTGACATCAGGTGGGTGGTCCCCCTACAGACACTGCTGGCTAAAGTTTCCGTGTGGTCCTGATGCCAGGGAGCACTCAGTCCTCAAGGTGATTACCTGCTGCAAGAGCACCTCTCAAAGAGCTACTGTTACGGTAAGTTCTTACATAACTGTACTTTTTCTTTTTTTTTTTTTATTAAGTAGAGGTGACATGTACATAAGTAAGTAGTACAGGCATAGAAGTAATACATGTGTCTATTAAAGATTACTTTTGTTCCTTTAGTATAAGTTAAAAAGCAGAATAAATCAATATACATTTATAATCAGAAATGTCTCATCAGATAGTCCATGCCTGACTGTTAATTGTTGTGACATAATGCTGTCCTATTTTATCAAGTTAATGTCTCCCCTCAGCCACTGATCAGTAAAGGTAAGTTTGGCCCACACTCCCCATGTCCATTGGAACCTCAAATCTTCCCTTACCTCTGGACCATCCCTCGACGCATAGATAAGCTTAAGGGACAAAATCAGGATAGCATATGGAGAAATACATCACCCAGGTCCTCCAATGGTCGAATTGTGTTCGATGTGAATTTTAGTGGTCAGGGATTCCATGTAATAGGTATCTGCTGTCAGTCCTCTCCAATCATGAACTGTTGGAATAACTAACTAATGCCATCGTCTAGTTATTGTTTTTTTGGCTGCTAATATAAATAATAGATAGTAAAGTTCGGTGCCATTGTGGGTTATGTCGGGGGTAAATGGAGAGCAGCACTGTTTCTGCTGCGAGTTCAATCAATTCTCCCATACAATCTGAGATTTCTTGTTGTATAGAGCACCAAAATGGCATTAATAGAGGACAGGACCAAAAGATATTGCCATGATCAGCAACCTTGCAAGAACATTTTCTCCAAAAAGCCCCGAATGATAATGGAAGATATTTGGTTAGTATTGCAGGAGAACAGAAAAAACAGTTCCTGCATTTCCATGCAAATTCACGCCACTTAGTGGCATGAGTAACTTTATATACTTGCACGGAGGACCAAAGCCAGTCCTGTTCCTGTATCTCCAATTCAAGATCTTTATTCCAGACGTTCATTATAGAGATCGAAGAACCTCCCATTCCCTCTCTTAGGATTTTATAAAAGTAGCCCACTTGATGTGGCCATAAGCACCCCTTAATATTGTCTTCTGAATATCTCCAGGCCAGTGGTAAGTATTCTGGCAATCTGATATTAATATCTGTTTGTCGTAGTAGGTAGTTCCTAACCTGATTGTATCTAAAATAGTCATTGCTGGATAGGTCAAATTTGGTTTGAAGAGATTCAAATGGGATAACTCCGAAGGGGGAAAGAAATTGCTTAAAAAATTGCAGTCCCATATGTCTCCATCTGGAGAAAGTATGATCTAGAGTTGCTGGGAGAAATCGGTCATCCTCTGAGATAAGTGTATAGAGAAAAAAAAAATCCCTAAAGACTTTCTGTTGTTTTAATCTGTACCGTAACTTTAATATTTGGGCCATGAATGGGGTAAAGTCTCGGAGGGGAGGTGACCTATTTGTAGAACCCAAAGTGACCTTTGTTATATCATAGAGGTCATTTATGGCAAATTCTAGATCTTTCCAGGGAGAATGATAAGTTGGTAATAGCCAAAGAGACAGAATTTTAAAGCACGATGCCAGTGAATAAAACTTTAAATTTGGTAGGTTAGCCCCTCCCAAAGTAAGTGGAAGCTGAAGAAGAGACATTCTAATTCTTGGTTTTTGGCCATTCCATATAAAATTGGAAATAAGTTTATCCCATGATTTAAAATAAAAATTTGAAGGAAAGGTGGGAATGTTTTGGAATAAATACAGTAGTTTTGGAAGGATTATCATGTGCATAGACTCTATTCTCTGCAAAAATGACAGTGGTAACAGAGACCATGAAGTCAAATCCTTTTGAATTTGAATAGATAAGGGTTCATAATTTAACAGTTTCAGTAAATCTACATTTTTAGGGATCGCAACACCCAGACATCGAAATTTAGTTTTGTACAATTTATTTGGCTATTTATTTTTAAGGGAATAAGGGAGGGAATAAGAAATAGGGGGAGCAAATCTGTTTTGGCAATGTTTAACTGGAAACCCGATATCTTGTTAAAATTGTCAAGTAATTGCCACAGGGCTGGAAAAGATGTTTTTGGGGAAAGGGTGGTTATCAAGATATCATCAACAGACAATGCTATCTTATATTCCCTTTGGCCTACTGGGTCCCCTCTACATCCATATTATCCCTGATGGTTTCAGCTAGTGGTTCAATATATAACGCAAATAATAGAGGGGACAGTGGGCATCCCTGTCTTGTGCCCAGGACTCCAGATAAGATTTTTTTGGATGAGTATTTTACTCGTCTGAAAGTGAGATGAGTAAAACCAAATTCAGATGTGTACAGATGTCTGGCCGGAGTGCAGTGAGGAGTACATTTTTTAAAACTGCAGTTTTTTTTTCTAGATAAGAATTGGTCAGGTGCCAACAATACTCCAGCTAATGTCGGCAGGTAGGAGTCATTTACTCACCAGTTTAAAATATAGTTAGTATAAAACAAAATCGGAATGGGTACAAGTGCTGTAAATCTGGAAAAAACTGCTCCTTTTGAGTCACCAGTTATGTTATGAAGCACTATTCTACGGAGTGTGCAGCATTTACAAATGTTGGGTGAGTACTGGTACTCATGAAAACATTTTTTTGAAGAATATTTCCTAAAATTTGGTGAGTAAAATAAGTCTGTACTAACCTTATCTGGAGCCCTGCTTGTGCCTCTTTGAATTTGGATTGTTTGAGTCAGAGCTCCATTGACACGGATATATGCACATGGTTGAGCATATATATTTTTCATGCATGTAATAAAAGGATTTGGAAACGAAAATTTAGATAAGGTAGCCCATAAATATTTCCAATCAACTTTGTCACTGTACTTTTTCTTGTGACTAAAATTAACTAGCATGCAGCAGACAGTTTCCTGGCCTTATGGGATAATGGGTGTACAAAACCGGCCAAGAATACTCAAGAAAACCTGGCATGAGGCATATTAAAAGGAGTGCTGTTTTTATTATTTTAAATGTACAGAAAATACTAAAGCTTACTGAAAAGGGGGGAAAGGGGTATTGTGCAAGATAGGAGGTAAGGGGCAAACCAAAATGGAGTAAAAAAGCACAGGTTACCGTTTTCACTGGTAAAATGCATTGCTACTTTTACCTCACATTACCCAATTTCTTCTCTCTCTCTTTCTGTCTTTCCTTCTCTCTCTCTCTCTCTCTCTCTCTGAATGCCTATTGGCTGATGCAACTGTCCACGGCTTAAAGCACTTTGGGATACATTGTATATATTAAGGCACTAAATTAAACTGATTTCCTCTCTTTTCCTTTCCCTTTCTCTTCCTTCTGAAGAGCAACTATTTTTATGTTTGCTTGCACGCGCAGTGCACAAAAAGCATATTGAGATAGTAGAGCGTAGAGGTGTGGCAGTGTTGTGGCTAGTGCAGCAGATGCTTTAATGACGATCCTCAAGAATAATACCACGCTCAGCTCGTCGATGACGAAGTTTCAGGTGAGCTGCCGCCTTGAAAGAAATGTGCCACTGCAATCAGGGGCAGTTTCGATATTGCAGCCCCCCAAACGAGGCACACAGCAGGACAACAAATTTAAATGTTAGCTCCCTCCCACTGCTGCTGCCCATCTCATACCCTCCATTCTCCGTCTCCTGCCGACATCGGGGTGTTCATTCCCCGTGTCAGCATGTATCCCCTTCCCCATTAATGTGGCACACTGGGAGCCCACCCCAGTGTGCCATAAAATACTTCTTTGTTTCTGACACTGGGATGCCCACTCATGGTGTTGGATGCACTCCCCCCCATGCCCCTATGTTCTCAGCTGATCTTGGGGTGCCCAATCCTTGGGTCAGCATTTTCTCCCACCCCCACCCCAAACTCTAGCACATTGGGAGCCCACTCCATTGTGCCAAAATCTGTTTTGTTACTATTTCACTTTTAAAAAAGAAAACAGTCCCACGCCTTTTTTTTTTAAACCTGAAAAAAAAAAGGAAAAGAAAAGAAAACAGTCCCTCGTCGCTCCTGCCTGCTGGCCACCTTCCCCCAACCCACACCCTCCCTCACCCATACTTGCCTCCAGAGGTCGGGAGCAGCAATCTTCTGTGGACCGGGAACACGTCTGCACTGTTCAAAGACCAACTGGGAACTGAAGAAATAATGGTAAGCTCTATAATGGCAGTCAATGGGGGGTTTTCAATTTAGATTGCTATCTCAGTCAGTTTTTGGAGTTTTGGTCCTAAATTTTCAACATGGGGTTCTTGGAACCCCACCTCATGAACACTGGCACTGTCATTTCGTTTCTCTGTCTCGGAAGGTGATTGCGTGGTTGCTGTGCAGAATCATCTTTCGGGACCAGTTAACAAAATGACAGTGCCACTGTTCATGAGGAGGGATCCCAAAAAGCACTTGTTGCAAATTTGGTGAAAAAATTCCAAAAAATGACTGCATTACGGGCATCCGTTGCGCAGTTTCTTCACACGCTCGTAACTTCATCAGTTTTTAATATTTTCACCCCAGATTTCCAGCATTGCCATTTTTTCACACCCTCTTATGAACAGTACATCTGTCATTTTTTGCATCCTTCCCGAAATGTGTTTTTGCACCTGTGACGCAGAATGGCGTGGGCGTTGTGCTAAATCAACTTTTGGGACAGATTAACAAAATCGCAGTACTGCTGTTCATGAGGGGAGGTCCCAAAAAGGCCATGCTGAAAATTTTGTGAAAACATTCCAAAATGACTGGTTAAGCACAGCGCATGCCAGCTGTGCTCTACGCACACTTGTAATCTCGCCCACTTTTTGATATTTTACTCCAGATTTTCAACATTGCCATTTCTTCACACCTCCTCATGAACAATACAGCTGTCATTGTTCATATCCTGCCTGAAATGTGGTTTTGCACCTGTGACGCCGGGTGGCACACTTGCTGTGCAAAATCACCTTTTGAGATAGAGTAACAAAATGGTACTGCCACTGTTCATGAGGTGGGGTCCCAGAAAGCCTGTGTTGAAAATTTGGAGCAAAAATACCAACAAACACCTGGGGCGTTAGGGTTTCCAGCCATAACGCCCACCCTGTACAGACTGACAGGCGTCTGGTTTGTGACTTGGGGTCGTTGGCAGTAATGCTAACGCCATTCCACCCCAACCCCCACCCTGCAACCACTGACAGGCATCGAGATGTGCCTTCAGCCCCAACGTTCACCCCATTCTCCTATACTGCACCCATCTCAGCTTATTTCCTTATGGAATGGGGTGAGTGTAAGGGCCGAAGACCTCAAGGCACATTGCGACACCTGCAGGGTTGGGGTGAGGTGGAATGGCCAACGACCCAAAGGCACACCCCCAACGCCCATCAGTCTTTGCAGGGTGGGGTTGGGGGTTGGCATTACTTCAATACTTCACTGCCATTCCTATTATGCATCTCTCTAACTCCTGCACTACCAGTGCCAGCAAGCAAACATTCAGCATTGACAAATGCTTGCTTAAATACAAAACGACTTTATTAATTCAACCAAACAGAATGGCAATTCTCTGTGAAAATGATTTGTTTTAACTTATGAAGCTTTTTGATATGAAATGCAGTGGAGACAATGCAGTTATTATTTCAGTTACTAGAAAACATTTTTATAGCATACACATCTCAATTAAAATTACCATTTCAAAATTAACATACAAGTTACAAATCCTGATGTTCAACTGAGCTCCCAAACTGTGTCTTTCTTCTCATCAGAAAACAATAAACTTCACATTAATAAATATTTAAAATGTCAGAATATACATATAAAAAGGTCAGTATATTTTGTGAATACATTAGCATTTTCAGTTTTAAAATGCGGAACATAAATGTCAGTTCTTGTGTGAAATGAGATGGATGCACAAAAAGAATTACAGGGACACAACCTCCACTGACTATTTAATATCCAATTAAATGCGTTATAGTATATGGTTAGGGTTTATTGTGGATGAAAAACGATGGTTTTCCAAATCCTGTTGTAGGACAGTTCAAAGGTCAAAAAAGTTGTTGTACTATCATTCTGACATCACAACGATAGTACAACAACTTCTTAACCTTCAACTGTTTCCCGATTGGCTGAAACATTGGCTTTTCAAAAAGTACTGTACAGCATGGTAAGCAAGCGGTTGAGCACAAGCTTTTCAGATAGTTTGGATACGGACTGCCATAGTCGGCACCCTGTTTCCAAACTATCAGTTTGTCAGCAGTTTTTTTTTTTTTTAAATAAATCAGTGGTCCCTCCGTAACAAAGCTAAGCCAGACGACAGTGAGCAATGGTACCTTCGGGGTTGGCAGCGGAGCAGAACTGCAGTGAGGACCGGGAGAAAACGGCAATGTCTGGACAAGGTACAGAAACTAACAAATCCTTGTGAAATTAATGTGGCACAGTTTGTGGGGAACCATATACTATACAGAATAATAGATAGGAACTCAGGTGACGTTATGTTTGTTTATCTGGTGTTTGATGACATCATAGGGACCTCTCGAGCTTCGCTCTCAAGGTCTATGATGTCATCAAAACCCTTGATGGAAACACAGCCTTGTTGTGCACAGTTCCTTATCCATTATTCTATATGCCTTTGGCACTGCCTACTTCCTTGCTCAGTCATAAAACCCCTGAAATGGTCAGTTTAAACCCAGAGCAAATTATCTAGGCCTTCAACAGTGTGTGATTAAGTTAATTCAGTGCAAGGGGGAGAAGCCAGCTGCCCACGAAACCGGACACTTGAGAGGGGAGCTGTGCTGCACACTATAATAAGAGGTTAATTTGCTGGTTTACAGTACTTTGAATAATGACAGTTTAGCTAATTTAATTCGCTAGAACAACTTCAGCCCCATCTGATGGTGCAAATTTGGAGGAAATCTGATATAGGGAAACTGCACTAGGTTGCAACTCAGGATGCCAGTAAGATGAAACAACGAAAACCACTAAAGGATCATGGGCCGAGAGGCACACACCACGAAGTAAGCAGTAATCCGGAACCTTCCAACAGTGCCCTTCTTCAAGCCATTTACTTTGATGGAAACAAGACTTGTTCCTGACAGAGGCTCAAACACCTACCAACCCAGCCAACAAGTTAGAAGTCGCAGATTCAGGCATTCTAACCGAGAATAAACATTGATGAATGAGGTTAGAGCATCTAAAATTCAGGCCCCAGACCTCTAACATTTGCTTACAGGTGGTAGATACGCAAAGACCTTGAGACAGCAAATCCACATATATTTGTCCAGGACTTATTACAGACGTCTTTGTATCCGGACTTTTGTACAAGATGACTCCAAGAAGATGGCTCCCAACTTCAGACCAACTATGGACATTACCTGTCATCACAACAGGTGCTTCCATTATGGATCTTATACTTACTGCTGCAAAATGCAACCGGCAGCTCTGTCTGGCTGATCGCATGCTATTTACTCTTTTCCAGGTGTTAGTTTTGCAGTGCAGCAAAAACATTGAAACTGTGCAAGCCAGATTAAAAGCCCTAGGGATTACACATGATCTTCTTTGGGAATATTTCTTTCTTGAACTACCACCATAGGCGCCAGGATCATATGAAAGCTTTTTCTGTAACAGTCTACTGGGGGCCGTCCACTCTGACATCATACACCGCTGCTGCCGTGCTGTATAAACATAGGCAGCCCCACTCCCTCCTCAGTTCTTTCCCGCATTTGACCTAATGTGCATGGACTCCATGGGAGCTTCGTCGTTCAGTTGACAGGGTTTACTTATCTTTTATTTTCCTTTGCCTTCAAAATTACTTTATTATAAAATGATTTCCTTTCCTTTTATGTGTCGAGAACTACTGTTTCTTCTGCTCTCTTCCATCGCTGCTGCTGCTGCAGAAAGAAAACTGTTTCAACAGACAACCAGGATCCTTATATCTGCTGCCTTGGCCTAGGCACAACACCCCTGCTTGCAAGCTCGGCCTGAAATTCAATCTCACTACCCGGCGACACCAATAGAAAGCCCTGCAGACCTTCCTGATGGAGCAGCAAGCATCTAGGTCAGAGCAGGGTGGAGGCTACCCCCTGCCAGTCGCCAGCTTCTTCTTTGGGCTCTCAGGCTTCCAAGGCCTGGGACAAGCCTTTGCAAAAACACTCTCACTGGGACTAGGAATGCTTCAATGACTGTTCCCCTCGGCGGCGTTTTCGATCCCTGCTGGCTTCCTCCCCTTTTTCGGGTTAGCACTGTTGCCAGGTTCGGAGACCTCCTCTACTGCCACCCAGGCTTTGCCTTCCTCAAGGCTTTCCCCGGCAGTGAGGTCTCCCAGCCGTCAGTTGGCTAGTGACGGCCCATCGAGCTCCAGGTTGTCAGTGCCTGCCCCACAACAGCGATCTCCTGGATAGCAAGGTCCTCAGACGCTGGGCTCGTCCAGCTGTCCCGTGTCAGGCAATGAGTCAACAATGCTGGGCTCCATGCCCCCGCCGTCGTAGCAGGTGTCGATGGTGATTCCTATGCCTCCCGTCGATATCAATGCAGTACTTACTTCCATTACCACAGCCCTTATTCAACAGGTTGTTCCACAGCCAGGGCATTTGCCATCGAGTGCTGCCTCAGGATCAACATTGGTTCAGTCCTCTCACTCTACACTCTCCCGGGGTGGTGTTGGAGCCTTTGCCATCGGTCCCTGTTCCAGAACAGGTGTAACTTGAGAAGGAGTACCACTCTGACCTTATTCTTTCTGATGAAGAGCCTGATGTAGAAGCTATTTCCTCAGATAGGTCCACTGTCTTTTCAGAGTGCGAGGACTTGGTGAAACACCCCAGAGCTCTCCCCTTTAGGACCCCCTCCTTCTTCAACATTATGAAGCAGCTCCAAACAACTATGGGGTTCCAGATTGAAAAGGAGGAGATTACCAGAAGGAACTTGGTGGATTTCCTGGAGCTTCTTGAATCTCCACCTAAACTCAACCCTCCACTTTTGCCAGCCTTTCAGGATGCTGCCACTGCTGCCTGGCATAGGCCCAACATGATTCCAGTCATGCCAAGAAGGGCTAACAAGCTTTACCAGGCCCTCCTGAGGCATCCTGTCAATGCTGCCCAACCAGACACTGACAGTGGTTTTAAAGGCAGCTCATGACAGGTCCAAGGTGCCCAAGTACCTTAGTTTTCTCCCCCGTGACCGGGAATCCAGGAGGATTGGCCTTTGGGGTAAGAGGACCTTTGCTTTGGCCACTTTAGGCCTTAGAATTGCCAACTACATGTCCCACATGGTCAATTACAAGAATACCCTCTGGAAGAAGGGCAAAGCTTCGGCACAGGCCCTTCCAGAGGGTCTCGAGAGGCAAGAGCTCCTCAAGTCTCTCCAGGCTGCAGAGGATGTCAGCAAACATCTCCTCAGAGCCATTTATGACATAGTGGATACCACTGCCAGGGCAGCAGCCACTGGCATTTGCCTTAGACGGGACTCCTGGCTGAGAGTCTTAGGCTTTGCTGCTGATATCCAGCAGAAATTTTTAAATGCTCCTTTTTGTGGGCTTCAAGCTATTTGGTTCTGATATACACTATATAATGAATGACCTGCAGGCCTCAGACAGAATCATTAAGTCTGTCCACTCACTGTATCACACTCAGCCCAGGAGTCGGCCAAGACCCTCCTGTCGTAAGGTCTCTCACAAGTCTGGTTCAGGGGCCAAACCACAGGGCAAATACAGGGCCAGCTCTGCCTCGTCTATCCCCTCCTTCACCACCGGTGTCCCAGCCAAATGCCCCAGAGGAGGAGATGCGGCTCCTACCATGGGCTCTACTTCAGCCTGACTCCTGGCTGGATTCCTTTGCTCCCATTCCAAACCAGGAGGTGGTAGTTGGGTGTCGTTTTTACCTTCACCTGAATTGGTGGAGGGCCTTTACTACAGATTCTTTGATTCTGCAGATAGTCTGACAGAGTCGCACTCTAGAACTTCTGGAACAGCCTCCAGTCATTTCCTCTGTTCCTTTCAACTCTCGCCCACATCACTTTTCAGTGCTGTGGGCGGAGATCACGTCATGCTGAGGAAAAAGGGCTGTAGAGCCAGTACCCAGGCAACAGTGGAACAAAGGGTTCTACTTCCTGTTCTTCCTGGTTCTCAAGCGCACTGGGGACTTGAGGCCTATTCTAGACCTCAAAGAGCCAAATTGTTACATCCGGTACAAAAAGTTCTGGATAGTCACCATACCGGGCCTTCTCCCTCTGTTGAAGCAGGTTGATTGGTTATGCTCCCTGGATATGCAGGATGCCTATCTGCATATCAGGGTCTGCTCCCCGGACAGGAGTTTCCTCAGATCCCTGTTCCAGGGGGAACATTACCAGTTCATGGTTTTGCTCTTTGGCTTATCATCTGCGCTGTGGCTATTTAACAAATGCTTAGTGGCAGTAGCTCCAAGCCTCAGGCGAGATGGTCTGTACATCTTTCTGTACCTGTACGACTAGATGCTGAAAGCTCAGTCTCTGGACATGATACTTCTGATCCTGGAGCGTACCCTTCAGTTGTTCGTCTCTAGGGATAACTGTCAACTTACACCATCCCAGTGACTGCAGTACATAGGGGCAGTTCTGAATTCTGCTCAGGGAAAGACCTTCGTCCTGCAGGATAGGGCAGAATGTTTAATGGCTCAGATCCAGTTTGTGGCCCAGAACCGTTATGTTACAGCCAGGGAATTTCTGAGGTTACTGGGTCTGGTGGGAGCTACCATCGTGACCGTACCTCTGGCCAGATTGCACATGCGAGTTCAGCAGTGGACATTGAGGGTCCAGTGGGATCAATGTACCGATGACCTGGATCAGCAAGTCCTGGTCTCTTCCCCAGTGCGCAAGGCACTTCAGTAATGGAGGGAACCCAGCAACCTTCAAAAAGGGGTTCCCTTCCTTATTCTGTCTCCCCAGCAGATCCTCACTATGGATGCCTTGGGCCTCGGTTGGGGAGTGCATCTGGGTCCTTTTCAGACTCGGGATCTGGTCCAGAATAGAGACTCACTGCCATATAAATGTTCTAGAGGTGCTGGCAGACCTGTATGCCCTTCAGGCCTTCCAGAATCATCTCTCTCTGGGCCCCTTGCTAGTGTAGTTGGACAACCTCAGTGTGGTCTATTACATCAACAAGCAAGGAGGGACTCGTTTGTACCCCCTATGTCGGGAGACGAGTGTCTGGTACTGGGCTCTGGATCACGGTCTAGAACTGTCAGCCATCCATGTTCCAGGTGACCAAAACGCCTTGGCGGATTGCCTCAGCCAATCGCAGTCCAAAACACACGAGTGGGAACTGCTTTCCTCAGTCGAGGAAGGCCTGTTCAGCTGATGGAGTCATTCAGAGTCTGACCTTTTTGCAGCCCTGCTCAACACAAAACTGCCATGTTTCTGCTCCCTAGATCCAGGGCCTGGAGTTTTCTGGCAAGATGCATTGTCCCTCTCCTGGAAAGGGAGGTTTCTCTATGCCTGCTCCCCTCCTTTCCTCTGATTCATAGGTGCTCATGAAGCTCCAGATGGAAGAGGCTGCTCTGATTCTGGTAGTGCCATTCTGGCCTCATCAGACATAGTTTCCATTACTGCAGCAATTGGCTGTGACACTCCCAGTTCCCTTGCCTCTTTGCTGGGACCTGTCGACACAGGCACAGAGAACCCTGGTCCATCCAGACCGCATGTCCCTCCGGTCGCATGCATGGCTCCTGAAGACATAGCCATTGCCTAGTTTGGGGTCTTCCAGAACATAGCAGACATCCTGATGGCTGCTAGGAAACCATCCACCAGGGCCACTTACTCGAGGAAGTGGAAGAGATTTGCTATCTGGGCTGCTTTCCATCATCTGGACCCTTTTTCTTGGCCAGTTAACCAGGTTCTGGAGTACCTTCTGTCCCTGTCAGAGACAGGTCTCCAGTACTCCTCTGTTTCGGCTTTCCATGAGCCCATTGAAAGGTGCACCTTGGTCCAGCTGGAGTTGACCTGTACTTTTTTTGTCAGGCACTCTTCATCTGAAGCCTCCTATTCAAAACCCAGTCCCAGCTTGGGACCTGAATTTTGTGCTAGAGAAATTGGCACTGCCTCCTTTTGAGCCAGCCGCATCTCGCAAGCTATGCTTTCTGTCGTGGAAAGCATTATTTTTAGTTGCTATTAATTTTGCTCGAGGGATTTCAGAGCTACAGGCTCTCATGTGTGAGCAGCCTTATTTGGTTTTCCACAGACAGGTTGTCTTTGTGTACCAACCCTACGTTTCTTCCTAAGGTGGTATCTGAGTTTACTTTAAATCAATCTATTCACCTTCCTGTTTATTACCCAGAGCATGCCAGTCCAGGGAAAGCATTGCTTCATACTTTAGATGTGCATAGAATTCTCAGTTACTATACACACTGCATGAAGGACTGTAGGAAGTCTTCTCAATTGTTTGTTTCTTTCGCCCCTGGGAAAGAGCGTGTTCCAGTTTCTAAACAGTGGCTGTCCGAATGGTTGGTCAACTGTACAACTGTATTACTTTTGTATTACTTTTGTTACAGGAAGTACGGTAAGGAACTTCCTGGAGTTGTTATGGCCACCCAACCAGAGGCATGGCCACTTCAGTTGCCCATTTCAGGAATGTATCAGTCACAGAAATCTGTGCTGCTGTTACTTGGAGTACTGTCTACACTTTTACAAACCACTACAGTCTGGACATTGCCTCTGGTAGGCAGGCGGGATTTGGCCTAGCTGTGCTTCAAGGCCTTCTTTCTTAGGCTTTTGGCCTCCTGCTAACCAGACTTTCTTGCTGTCATAACTGCTTGGGAATCATTCCATAGGTGTGACCTGATGAAAGAGATATCCCCAAAGAAGATGGAACAGTTACATGAGAACTTACCGTAAAAGTAGATCTTCGAGGGAATCTGTTTCATCAGGTCATGCCATCCCTCTCTCCATCCCCCCTTCTGTCTCTGGACTGGCTGTCCGGTTGCTCCAGCCCTTTTTGCAGCTGGGCACTTTTTCTCTCTCCTCAGTTCCCTCCTGGGAGGCCTAGCTTGTTTGGTCCCTGTCGGGGAAAGAACTGAGGAGGGAGCAGGGCCACCCACGTTTATATAGCAGGGCGACGTTGGTGTATGACGGAGTGGGCAGCCCTTAGTAGACTGCTACAGAAAAAGCTTCCATGTAATCCTGGTGCTTGTGGTGGTAGTTCCATAGGTGTGACCTGATGAGAGATTCCTTCGAAGATCTGAAGTTTACAGTATGTTCTTAGGTAACTGTTCTTTCTCCAGTACCCTGCCAAACTTCATATCCAGAATGCTGGTAAGGTATTTCTAGTAAGTGATCGGTCGAGGTAGGGAAGAGACTAGACTTTCTTTATAACAAAAAAAAAAAGACTTTGTTGAAACTACAGTTGCTCCTGAATTGGAGGATGAGATCCGAGACTCTCTATTGCAGTTTGCCCCTGTAAACATGTAGCTGTTGCTGGCATTAATAGAACTGTTTCTGTACTTGCTAAGACTGTTTACTGTTTTCTTTTTTTTCTTAAACAAAGCTTGTTTCTTCAGCAGTAGTTGCAGGCTGTGCTTTTCAGCCCCTGCTCCACCTCCCCCAACCAGCAAACACCTCCACTGGGACTTACTTTCCTCTGAGGTTCCCCATGGATCTCCCCACCCCATGATGGGTCTAGCAGGAGAAGGGCCACCACATCCCGTAGTCCATATCCACAAATTGGGGCAGGAGTTCCAGGCAGTGGCAGGGTTGCGGGGGGGGGGTGCTGGAAGATGGAACTGTCATGAAGGCCTGCCCCAGCTTTTCCCTGTTCTCCCTCCCCAGACCGGCAATGTGCAGTTACACGGGACATGTGTGTGCATGGTGTCACACACACGCTATGTTGCCCACCACTGGCCATGTTCTTAATGAGCCACTCCAGCTGCCCTGACACCACAACTCCATGTAGTAGCAGTACAGCAGAGGTGCAGCTCCATACTCTCCCTCCACGGCCAACCCCCAGCAACCCGGCGCCCAAACTCTGGTCTCCAGCATGGTGAGAGGTGTGGTGTTCAGTGCCTCAACCCTCTGCAGCACTGGCCTAGAGTTGGTGACTGCTTTTAATGTCTGTGCTATATGGAGTTTTGGGGCTCCCTCATTGTCTCATTTTTATCTCAGAGTGATAACTTGCTCAGGGGAGGGGGGAGGTGTCTCTAAGAATGCCATGGAATTGCCATCTTAAGATGGCCTCCACCACATGAAGCTACATTCGACTTAGTGTGCAAAATGCACACACGGATCTCCAACTCCTCATGTAGCGGCGCTTGAAACACCCACAGGTGTTAATCTGGTTTTAGGCATAGAGTGAGGGTTTTTTTTGTTTGTTTTTATATTCTTTTGTTTTTTTGGTATTATCAGCAGACCACAAGATTTTCATGTGCCTTAAACTTCTGATGATTTAATATGCTTAAGGTGCCTGTTGCACTGCAGTTAAGTAAGGCTATGGATAAGAGGTTGCAACATCAGTGATTTCGTACTCTGTGTAGCAAATGTGTTAGTACTGTTTCCAATTTACTGATACCAGCTCAGTTTACTAGCTTTAATTTACAGTCTAATAGATCTGTAAGTCTGATGTGCAGTTATGCACCCTCTGGAACGTCGAATATGTTCCTTATAGATTACTGAACTTTTCAAGGATGTTTACTCAGTTTACTCAGTTTTGGTAGACATAAGCAGGCAGTTGCCCATCTAGAATGTCTCCCACACCATTTAGGTGAATTATCCCATGGTAGGAGCCCACTTGAGGTACTTGTCCAATCTGTTTAAACATATTGAAGTTTTTGGAGTCTACGACATATTGGGAGTTTGTTCCATGCTTAAACGGTGAAATAGTTCTCTCTTGGTTGCATTTGCTTTAGGTACCAGTAGCTGCTTATTGTGAGATCTCAGATTAGGAATGTGATGGTTGAACGTTAGAGAATGTTGTGCACTAAGGTCTGGAATGTGCAGGATTTTGAAGAGGAACAAGAAGTTACCCCTGTTTCTTCTTTCCTCAAGGCTGACTAGCCCTATTACTGCTAATCTCTCCTGGTAGCTAAAATGTTTTAAATTTGGTATCATCTTGGTAGCTCTACGTTGTACCCTTTCCACCAACTCAGAGTCCCGTCTCAAGTAAGGCCTCCGAAAAGGGGATCTGTGTCCAGATTTGGCCTAATATATGACCTGTACAAGGGCAGAATACAGGAAGATGTTAAAGGATATTTCGTCATGCTATATGACGTACTGAGTACAAGGCATTGTTTATACTTAGCCTGACTGATTAATTTTCAGGTCAGTCCATGGTCATGCAGCATTATGTCTCGTTACTGCTGTAATTATTTAGGTTATTGTTTACCAGTATTCTAGGATGCCCTTTATTGATGTACCAGTGGATCAGGATATCTTGTATCCTAAACTCAGAGCCAAGGAATTTCTCATGTGTTTATACTATTTGAAAGCTAATAAAAATAAATTAAAAAAAGGTAATGCATTGCAAAAATAACTAAAAACATGAAACTGTAGCAGAGTTTATCCTCATTTGGCATAACTGTAACACAAGGTGTCACCTCCTCTAGAGAAACTACGAACCTGTGTGCAAATCATGGAATAACTGTGGTTTTAGACCGAAGTTTTTTACTCACTGTAATGTGACAGAAAAAATTACACATGAGCTTGAACCATCCTTGGACACTTTGCATGATCCAGTACCAAGGAAAGCGTTAACTCAATTTCATTTTCAAACCAAGCCATCAAACTTATTTGAAACAAGATATAAGAAAGTAGTGGAAACTATTACAGTACTTCAGCATTATGTGGGTGTGGGATGATGCTTAAAGAGGAAAGCCTGCATATAATTTTGGAGTGCAGGTAGTTTGGAAAGTGGAGAAAGAAAATGAAGGCACTGATGTTAAGATAATTTCAAACCCCATATGAAGAAACAGTGGTTGGCTAAATAATATTTTGAACAATTCTGATCCACATGTAATAAAACTAACTGAAAGATTTCTTAAAGGAGAACTACACATAAGGCTGTTACACCACCCTGTAGTATAGAAATGCCCGATTAGGGGTTCTGTATATAAACAGAATTGCATTTTTACCTTTAAAATACATTTGTATTCATTTAATGCTTATTGCCAATACTTCCGAATGACAAGAGACATCTGTGGCCATATTGCTCACAGAAGCCAACATCATGATTTGTGCTGCCAACCTCTGCTGTTAGCAGCACAAACTATCATATTGTGCGTGAGATGGTCGGGTTATCTCTGTCAATCGGAAGTATCGGATATGTATGAAATTAATAACAATTCATTTTAAAGGTAAAAACAAGTTCAGTTTATAGCTAGAACCCCTAATTGGGCATTTCTACACTACATGGTGGCGTAATGGCCAATTGTGCAGTTCTCCTTTAAGAAGATTATTAAAAATAAGCTGAGGTATAAAAATAGAGACCTTCCGCTTCCTGGTGTCTTTGCAGACCACGATCCACCCCCGAATCCGCCCCCACGCTCTCCATTTTGTAGTCTCTATATGGAGATCGTGGGTAGTTATAGAAATGAATGGGGCCATTTTTAAAGTAAAATTTAAATGGCCCCATCCATTTCTCGTAACATCTCCTGTGCTCTCCATATAGTGACTTCACAAAATGTGAAGCGAGCTCGGATCACGAACAGGCGGCTTGGAGGAATGTGTGCGGACGGCGTCGCACTCCATCCTATGGCATCATTGCACGCCTCGGCTCGGGGAAACAGAAAAAAAAAAGGTAAAAGGGTCCTGGCATGCCACAATGACAGTCAAACCTCGCAGGTTCCGCTACCGCAACTGGCAGTAACCTCCTCCAGCACCGGATCCGTGTGTTAGGCGAGTTGAGGGATCCCCATCGCCCCACCACGGGGGGTAAGCCATGGGGAAGCTGGAACAGAGGTAAGCTGTGGCCAGGGGAACGGGGCTGGGGGTATCAGACAAGATGCACTGCCACCAGGGACTGGGGAACAAAAAAACAGATTAACTGCAAAAAATAATGGCTGATTTCAGTGAATCAAAGCCACTTATCAACTAACAAGGGACTTAAATCAGAAAATAAAACAAGAAACAATGTTTTAAATGCACACTGTGATTGGAAAATAAGACAATGTTTTAAATGCATGCTGTGATTGGAAAATATCATTTTAAATGCAAACTAGAGTCAGAAAATAAAGTAGGAATATATGGTAAGAATAAAGTGAAAATATTTTTAATACATGCTGTAATTATAAAATAAAGTTATAAATGTTTTACACATATGAATCAGAAAATAGAAACGTATGCTGGAATCAAAAAATTGAGTAGGAAACGTTTTAAAATAATTTTTGGAATCAGAAAATCAAAAGAATATTTTAAAGTCATGCAGGAATAAAAAAAAATGAAGTCAGAAACAATGTTTAGAATGGATGCTTGACTAAGAAAAAAAATCAGAAATAATGCTGGAATCAGAAAATAAAGTTAGAAAGACTATTTCTCACCATGAGGCTGCCTCAGATATGTTCAGTTGTTGTTGGTGGTACCACATAAGTGCCAAGTGGGAGTCATTTTTTTTTGTGTTTGCAACATTCATTCAGACTAATTCACTTGTTCTGTTTATATCCCTCACACTGAATCAGTTTTGTAATGGAAAGCAAGCTGAGACTGAAACACTCCATTTGTTTATTTAGTGCAAGTATCCTTAGTGCTACAGCCCTCGGCACCCCGGGACTTACCTTTCTGCTCCCCCGATACCCCTGGATTGCCCCCCAAGGGCGGGCCACCGCACCAGTAGGACTCCCTCGATCATGGGACAAGGGTGCTGGCAGGAGAGTCCACCGGCATTGCCTCCTTGGCTTGCCCCCCCAAGGTGGGGCGTGGAGTCCTACTGGCCATAACGAGCGACAGGATAGGTCGGGATCCCCAGAAGTGCCACAGTGTGCGATCGGGGGCAGAGCGAGCAGGCGTCATACGTGGCAGCTATTTTCTAGGTTTTTTCCCCGGGGGGGATGTGCAATGACGTCCCGTGTCTTCCCCCAAAATAACTGCCCCTGCATGGGGTACTCCCAGCCTCCGCTAGGGGTCTACATCAGGACAGATATCACCCCCTCCTCCCGGAGGAGAGCAGTCCCAGAAGTCAGTCCTTCCTCCTGGCTGGCTCTGATATCCTCAGGTCTGTTCCCAAACCCAGGCCATCAGAGTCGCAGTCGGGCACCCTACCCCTGCGCCGGCAGGCCAGCACAACACTCCCATCTGTAAAACAAGAGTTCACAATATACAAAAAAAATTAAGCGTTCCTAGTTAACAAAATATAACTAAATTAAAAGTAGTGGCAATATTAGTTGTATTAAAAGAGCCTAAACTACAGCATAAACATAGGGCAGACTAAGATAATCAGAGAAAAATTAGGCTTATTATGAAATGGGTAGAAAGAGTGCTGGCTCCTGATTAACCAAGAGGTAGTTTCAGCCGGGCCGATATCCCAGCACAACAGCCCAGCTGAAGGCAGTTCAATAAAAATATGTTTAAAAAATACATCCAATTTACTAAAGAGGACTTCATTCATAATCACAATAAGGCACTCCAGTGGGTGCATTATGGTGGGCTAAGGGCCCTTCTCGCATAATAGAAGCACTTGGCTTCACCTTGTGCTTCAGCCCACCTGAGGTAGGCTGCTATCCCACCATAACAAACTCCTTGTCATGCCTTACTGCTTAATTGAAACCATTCACAGTTTGTACTGAGTACTGATGAAGCCCTATACTCCAGTATGATGATGGGGTCTATCTTTATAGACTTAACCAAAGCATTTGACATTGTGAATCATCAGATCCTTCGCAGCAACCTTCTAACGATAGGCCTGTCCATAGACACAATCTCATGGTTCAAAAGCTACCTATCACAAAAGTCACAGTGTGTAAGGATAGGTGGGGTAACCTCAGACCCAAGAAATGTTACTCTGGGAGTCCTCCAAGGTTCAATTTTAGGACCCCTACTTTTCAGGCTATTTATCAATTCACTCCCTAATGCTTGCCCAGCTAAGATGCTGCTCTATGCGGATGATGCAGCAATCTCCGTGGCTGGTCACCACCCGTCTGAAATATCCTCAACCCTACAAAATAGCTTCGCACAGCTCGAGTCTTGGATGTGTCAAAACTGTCTCCTCCTAAATTATAAAAAAAAATCATGCACTTCTTAATACCACACTCCAAGAAGAATGTTGACCCATTGACCATCCTGTGCCAAAAGGGAGATGTCATTGAATAGGTTTCAACCTAACCTACTTCCTCCACTCTGCTCTAGACAAGGGCCACCTTGCTGGTGCCATTTTTATCGACCTCTCCAAGGCCTTTGATACAGTCTCTCACCCCCACTTACTGAACACACTACACTAACTCGGCTTGTCTCACAGACCCCTCTCCTGGTTCTCTAGCTACCTTTCCTCACAGTCCCAATGTGTAAAAATTTACACCGCCCTCTCCAGTACCCAATCTGTACACTCTGGTGTCCCCCAGGGCTCCATCCTGGGCCCGTTGCTCTTTAATCTTTATCTAAACGCCCTGCCCGGCTTCTGTTCGGGCAGGGTTCTTTTTTATGCGGACGGTGCAGTCCTCTTAGCCTCCCACTCTGACCCCTCTGCACTCCATTCCTCCCTCCAGCACTCCTTCAGTCAAATTGAGAACTGGTTCATGGACCGCCGACTTACCGTAAATATTAAAAAAAACAAATCCTTGCTTTTCGCCCATCGCCATAGCAAAGCCATGGACTCCCCCCAACAGATCCTCTCCAGCTTGCTCCATCCACTGGACCAGGTCCTCACCCACAAATACCTGGCATCACTTTTGATTCTACTCTTTCATTTCACTCTCACATCAGTATGCTCACCTCAGCCACCAATGCACGCATTTGCCTGTTATACAGACATAAAGGTTGCCTGCCACCCGAAGCCCTCCGCCTGGCAGTCGCCTCCTCTGTACTGTTTCTAGTGGACTACAGACTCACAGTATATGCAGCAGCCGATGCCACCGCTCTAAACAAAATCCAAATTTCCATCAACAAGACATGCCGGCTCCTGTCCAGAGCCGATAAACAGACACATACCTGCACCCTTTATTCTTTAACCAACGTACTCACATTTGAGGAGAGACTTCAGTATCAGTCCTGCATCTTTGCCAAATAAATACAACTGGGTATGTCCTCCCCCGGGTCTCCATGTCCCTTCTTCCTACCACCCTTGCTGTTGCCACTCGCAGTGCCTCCAAGACTATATTGCAGATCCCTAGGGTCAGGACTGCAGTAGCACAAAGATCCGTCCCCTTCAGAGCACTTTCCTGGTACAGTGCCCCCCCCACCAACACCACCATCGCCTCTCTCACCAGAATAGGGCCTTTCAAGGTTGCACTCAAGAATCACATTCTGTACACCTGCAACTGTGAGTGTCCTCTTCCAAAACCACCCTAGGCCTCTTAAGTGCCTCTCTTCAGGGGCCGGAGCCTAGCCAGCCTTGATAATGTCTCTCCTGAGACAGCACACTTTGTACCTCATAAGAAGTTACTGTGCTTGTATGTTGGCAACTGCCTAGCTACTGATTGTATAGGACTACAGCTCATTCTGCTGATGGACATGTTAACAACTGCCTAGCAACTATTTGTGTAGGACTGAAGTTCATCTGCTGGATGACACTATCACCCTGCTAATTATATTCAGTGTTCTCCATCATACATATTGCCTGTTCCTTCAATTTTCATTACTATCTGTATGTTTCTGTTTGTGTCATGACGTGGAGCCTTTGGAAATGAGTCTGTGACTCAAAGGGTTGTAATTCCGATGTGCTTATAAATAAATAAAAATAAACCTTCAGATACCTCGGCATCCACATAGATGATACACTCACCTTCATCCCCCATATTGACCACGTAATCAAATCAACTAATATCAAGCTCGGGATCCTTTATCGACATAGGCAAGCCATGACCCCTGAGACTCCTCACCTCATCACCTGGAGCTCAGTACTGTCAGTCATAGACTACGGTTTAGTCCTTTACAGCGCCACCACTGAAACTGCTCTAAAATGGGTTAAACTTCTTCTTAACAAAGCCTGCCGTCTGGTCACAGGGGCTAATCACCTTACTCAAACATGTCTCATGTAGTCTGTACTCCACAGGATGGCTCCCTCTACACCTCAGAACTAGGTACCAAGAATGCCTCATTGGCAAAAAAGCCCTACTGGGGCTTGCACCTAGCTCTGCAGCAGCCCTATTCCAATGCAACCACACCTCAATTACCACCAGGAGTTCTGCTAAGGACGTGCTCCATATTCCCTTCAAACGGACCTCCTTTGCACAATGGTCACTCGCCTGTCAAGGGCCCCAGTGGGCAAATGACCTCCCTGTTCCCTTCCTTGAGCATAAAAAACTAGGCTCCTTCAAAAGAGACCATCAAACCCTCATGGCCAAAAAAACCCCACTGTGACTGCCATTCTTAGCATAGAGTACCCCCGCACCTCCTGGGGATCACTGCACCTCTCCCCTCCGAATCTCAACCTACTGCCCTCCTTTGCCCTCTCCTTGATCTAAGCCTCTCTGACTGTTACCCACACGTACTCCTTCCCTGCCTACCTTCCTTGACAGAGCCCTCTCTGGCTGCTACCCTTTCACTAACCTGCACTTAGCAACATGATTGTATGCCAAAGTTCATCACTGGTTATAAAAGTCTTGTGAAAAAAATTTAACTTTCATGCATTTATGTACTCTTTGTATTCAAGGACCACTCTATATGTATTGTACTGTTGTGTTTGCATCTATTTTGAAATGGAAGCTTTGTAAAAGAGCCATCCTGGCCCGGTTCCCACCTACCTGATATTCACCAGCCCCACAAAGCCTCAGTGTACCCCACAGGTGTGGTACGGAGTGGGGGGTTGTACCCTTGCATGTGCTCAGTGGTGGATGAGGCCGCAAGGAGTGGCCTGGATACACTGGGGTCCCAGAAAGCCAGCTATGTGGCCATTTTCGGTGTTCTGGTGTGTGCGTTACCCCCCCCAAAACCCTGGAAGACATTGGCATGCAAGGGGGACCAGTGTGTATTCGTAAGCGTTGCATGCACAGTGCGAGTCCTTGGCCGATATCTTCCCCTTCCCTCCTGGCGCCATAGCTGCACTGCCACTCGTGGTCACCCAGGTGGCAGTATCAAAGCAAGGATGGAAGCCTTCCCACTCTAGAGGTGGAGAACATCCTTTGGAACGCTCAGGTCTCCTCCCCTGGCCAACCGCTGATGACCCAGTCTCATTCCCAAACCTGGGTCACGGGCATCACGAGCAGTAACCATAGCACTGTGCCAGTGGGCCAGATTCTGCCCTTGTTTTTTGTGTTACTTGAAGAAGTGGCATATACAGACAACAGACAGGTTAGGAAAGGAAAGAACATGGGAGTGCTACAGTGTAATGGGTGTGGAGCCACAGTACTTCAGGATATATTCTGGAGACTGAGGTGCTGCCCCATTTGCACTCACCTTTCTGGGATGACTGCAGAGGTTGGCTGGACTCCAGGCTGAACTGGCAAGGATGCAGAGAACCTTCTGCTCCACCCAGCAACTACTAAGTCTGCCACCGCTCCCCCAGATGATACTTAGGCAGAGTGGCTGGACCGTGGTGGGCTCTGAGAGGGTGGGAGTGGTGTGAAAGGAACAAACCTCTCAGCCTGTACCACTGCACAGTTCCTTAGCCATACTGATGAGATACGGCAGTTGGGAGGATGGACCCGCAGCAGTGGGAAGGAAAGAAATGGGGGTCCTCAGAAGGGGAGGCCCCAAAGAGGAAGGAAGAGGCCCCCAGACGAGTAGGAAGTAGCTGCTTGTGGGGGACTTTTGTTTTAAGGGAGATTGACTTGGAAACAGGAGGAGGAAGGGAGAGGGTTGTGAAGTGCTCTCTGGTGCATCATCTTGAGAGATGCAGAGCAGATTCAGAGGACATGGGCTGGGAGGGTGGGGACAGGAGGAGAGGAGGCAACAGATGGAAGAATTGAGGCAAGTAGAGTCCTAGAGGGACTGAAGGCACTGAAGGTAGACAAGGCACCAGGGCTGGATGGTATCCACCTCAGGGTGCTGATGGAGATGACGGAGGTGTTGGTGGAGCCGCTGGCGGATCTGTACAGCACCTCACTGGAGTCAGGATGTGTGCCACTGGACTGGAGGATGGCACATGTAGTGCCATTACACAAGAGTGGGCCAAGGGATGAACCAGGTAATTATCGTCCAGTAAGTCTCACCTCCATAGTGTGCAAACTCATGGAAATAATACTAAAGGAAAGACTGGTGTCGTACCTGGAGGACAGTGGCCTCCAGGATGTGAGGCAGCATGGGTTTGTTTCAGGGAAGTCTTGTCAAACCAACCTGATACAATATTATGACTGGGTGACAGGTGAGCTGGATAAGGGTCATGCAGTGGATGTTCTTTACTTGGACTTCAGCAAGGCCTTCGATTCGGTGCCTCATGGGTGGCTTGGGGGAGGCTAACTGGTGTAGGAGTAGGGGCAAAAATGATGAACTGGATTAGAAGCTGGCTGAGTGGGAGGCTGCAGTGGGTGGTGGTGAGAGGGGAGCTCTCAACTCCAAGGCCGGTGACGAGTGGGGTGCCACAGGGCTCTGTGTTGGGGCCAGTATTGTTTGGGCTCTTCATATCAGACATTGGACATGGGGTGGTGAGCAAGGTAAGTCTGTTTGCTGACGACACCAAAATCGGAGCAGTGGTAGATGGAGAAGATGGGTGGAAGCAGCTGCAGGGGAACGTACGCAAGCTAGAGGATAGATGGAGAAGATGGGTGGAAGCAGCTGCAGGGGAACGTACGCAAGCTAGAGGAGTGGTCAGAGAGGTGACAGCTGGGGTTCAGTGCAAAGAAGTGTAAGGTTATGCACTTTGGGGTGAAGAAGCCAAGGAGAAAATACTGGCTGGGGGGGGGGGGTTAAGCTGGGGATCACTGAGGAGAAGGACCTTGGGGTAATGATAACAGGGACCATGAACAACACTGCCCAGTGCAGGAGAGCAGCTGCAAAAGCGAACAAAATGCTGGGGTGCATAGCAAGGGGCTATTTGTCCAGGCGAAGTGAGGTGATCTTGCCCCTCTACAGGTCGGTGGTAAGGCCACACTTAGAGTATTGTGTGCAGTTTTGGAGGCCATACCTAAAGCATGCTGGAGGGGGATGCAGAGGAGGGCAACAAAGATGATATGTGGAATGGAGGGGAGAGACTATGACAGCAGGCTGGGAGACCTGAATATGTACACCCTGGAGGATAGAAGGGACAGGAGGGACATGACAGAGACATTCAAGTGTCTGAGGGGAATCAATAAGGATGGGGCAGATGGAGTCTTTAAATTAAGGAGGGGGAGGGTCACCAGGGGGCAGGGGCTAAGAATGGATGGGGGAAGATTTAGGAAGGAAATGAGGAGACACTATTTTACAGAGAGGGTGGTAGCAAAATGGAACGCCCTACCAGAATGGGTGGTATCATGTAAATCTGTGAACAGCTTCAAAACGGCATGGGACAGGGAACAGGGGAGGGTGAGGGTAGGGGGTGGCAGTGGGATGACAAAAGGGAAGGGGGTTGGGGCAGCTGCAATACTAAGGTTGTTGGCTGCACACTCGAGCAGACTTGGATAGACCTGGTGGTCTGTTTCTGCTGGCACATTCATATGTTCGTATGATTGCTAGGGCAGCAGGAGATATGGGGGTGGCTAGATGTCTGTGTGCTGACAACTGTATGTAAAACAAAAATTGGGTGCACACACGGAAAGGTGCAAAAATGTTTGTTGTGGAGTCAAAGGCAACTTGGGGTGTGTGTGTGTGTGTGGGGGGGAGACTAACCCATGTGCATTCAACTTGTCCACGCTGTGAAGCCTTGGATAAGGTGAATGCACATGGGGTTGACTTTGACTCCACAGCAAACGTTTTTGCACCTAACTTTAAGAGTGTGTGCCTAGTTTCTGTTTCATATACATTTGTCAGTGCTTCATCTATAAGGCAGCAACTTCAGGATTCCATTCTGTGCACCTCGCTTTTTTGTTTTATGTGAGTGTCCACTTAGGGACAAATGACCTGGTGAGAAATAGGGTAGGATTAGTGAGGGTAATTTCAGGGAGCTGGGGGAGGCCTTCATTTACACTGGAGGAGAGGGGACCAGCCTGGGAGGATATGGGCCTCTATAGGGAAGATGGCATGCATCCTTCCAATAGGGGGATCACAGTCCTTAGTGGGAGGTTTAAATGTTACTTGGATGAGCTAACCGGGGGAAGCTGTAATACCAAAGGAGGCAAAGATTACCTTCCCCAGACAGTGAAGCAACAAGGACAGAGGGCCCAAGGGGAGGAAGCTGCCCCAGAGCAGGGGTGCAGGAAGACAGGGGTGGGTACAAGGCAGAGGACAAAGAGGGATATAAATAGGATAGCAAGAAAAGAGGATTAAAGGAGACAAATAACGGAAAGGGGTTAAAAAGTGAAGGGGGCAGGGGGAGCTTCTGGAAATAGCACAGGCAAGGTGGGAGAAAGCAGGGAGGCAGGCAGGGGGGAGTAAGGTATGGAGAGCCATGTGCACCAATGCCGGGAGTCTGAGAAATAAAATTTCAAACCTGGAGGCCATCATGGAGGAGGCTATACTGGATTTGGTGGCTGTAATGGAGCCATGGTGCACTGACAGCCATGAATGGGATGCGGCCACACTGGGCTGCTCTCTGTTCAGGAGAGACATGGTAGGAAGGAGGGGAAGAGGGGTTGTACTATATGTTAGGGAGAGAGTCAAGGCCACGAAAGTGCAGGGGCACCTGGAGGAAAAGGAAGGACTGGAAGTGCTATGGGTCATCCTGGTGATTGGTGTTGGGGCTGCTTTCCATAAAGGCATGGTATACAGCAGGTGCGTCACTAGGGGTGGGCATTTCGACAACGGCCTCCCAGCCCGCCTACCCCTACCTTCCCTACCCTCTCACCTGCAGCTGTTACATTCTAGTTTGCCCTTGGATGTTGTCTCATTCCACCTAACATTGGCTCATTTTTAGGTACTGTAATTAACTAAGCCTCAGCCTCTTGCTTCTGTTTTTTTACTGTAACTATATCTAATTATGTCGACCTTTGTATGTATGTTTACCCTCCATTTCCTGATGTGGAACCTTTGTAAATGAGCAGTCCCTGCTCAAAGGTATTTGTAATCCTAGAATTCAATAAATAAATAAATAAGAAATAAATAAAATTAGGGGCTGGGGTTCCAGATCTTTGTTCATTAGCCTCGAATGAAAGATTCCCAATTCCTAAAACTGACCCCATCCTAGATGTTTGTTTTTCCACTTGGAGTGAGGAGTGGGGGCTCAAGCCCCCTAATCTTTTCAGACCCTAGAAACACCCCTGGCAGAGAGACAGCCAGCACAGGGAGATGAGTGGTGTAAGGCACTTGGGGAAGACATAATCAGGATGGCAAATAAGAGGGAGGTACTGCTAGTTGGTGACATCATTGTGCCAGATGTGGACTGGTGGTAGCTTTGGCAATGAGCAAGGCCATCTGTGGCTCCCTACAAGGGGCCTTTCTCAGGCAGCTAGTCAACGAACCCACTAGCAATGGGGCAGTGCTGACCTGGTGCTTACAAACAGGGACAGCATTACGGACGTCACAGAGAGCAATTCCCTAGGTACCAGCAATCACCATACAGTGTAATTTAGCATTAAGATGGGAGCAGAGGCAAACCCATACGAGGACAAGGGTCCTGGATTTAAAGACAGCAAATTTTAAAGAATCGAGACTGCGCAGAAACTGCTGGGGGGGGTGGGGGACAGTAGAGAAAAATAAGGGAAGACATAACTGAGGCAGCTAGCCTCTGCGTGAAGGAAGTGGGTAAGAGCAAAAGGAAAAAGAGACCCATATGGTCCTTTAGGGAAGTGGCCATGGTGGTTAAAAAAAAAAAAGGGTGGCATTCAGGAGGTGTAAGGAAACACAGAGGGAGGAAGACAGTGAGGTATGCCAGGTAAGACAGAGGGAAGCAGGTAAGGCAGTGAGGGGAGCAAAGGTGCAGACAGAGGAAAGGACAGCCAAAGGGGTAGCAAATTGGAATAAGACTTTCTTCAGGTACATATGTGAGAAGAGGAAAGCAAGGGGAGGGATAGTGAGGATAAGGAGGGTAGCAGAGGGAGACTGTGCTGAAAAGTACCAAGAAAAAGCAGATATCCTGAGCAGGCGTTTCTGCTCAGTGTTCATAGTGGAGGAAGGGGGAGAATGGACAACCATTGATCAGCAGGAACAAAGGGGAAGTGAGGTGGACTCAAGTCCTTTTGCAGAGGAAAGAGTCCTGAAGGGGCTTGCAGCTCTGAAAGTGGACAAGGCTATGGGACTGGACAGGATACTCCAAAAGGTACTGAAAGAATGAAGGGAGGTTCTGGCTGCATCACTGATGGCCTTATTCAACAGCTCACTGGAATCAGGCATGGTTCCGGAGGACTGGAGGAGAGCCGACATGGTATCTCTACATAAGTTCAGCAGCTGGGAGGAGGCTAGCAACTATAAGCTGGTGAGCCTCATCTCAGTGGTGGGGAAATTAATGGAAACACTGTTAAAGGAAAGGTTGGTAGAGTATCTTGAATCCAGTGGACTTCAAGACCACAGGCAATATAGACTCGGTGGGGTGGGGGGGGGGCGTGCCAGATGAATCTGATTGAGTTCTTTGATGAGTGACCAGGGAAATAGATTAGGGGAGGGCAGTGGACGTGGCCTATCTGGACATTAGCAAGGCCTTCAGTACTGTGCCAAACAGGAGACTGATTAAGAAATGTAACAGCCTAGAGGTGGGATCCAAAGTGGTGAATCGGGTTAGAAACTGGTTAATGGATAGGCAACAGAGGTTGGTGGGTAACAGCATTCACCCTAATGTTGAGAGAGTGACACCAGCAGTGTGTGGCAGGGCTCAGTACTGGGACCAGTCTGAACCTCTTCAATTTCTTCATAAGTGACATTGCAGATGAACTGGAAGAGAAGGTATCAGTGCTATCCACTCCAGGCTCCTACCGTATCAAAAATTGCCTGTCTCTGTAGGCCCCCAAGGAGTTAGTTATCAAAATGGTGCTCCAGGTTTCGGCTATGCAGATATGGTCTATGGTACCACTCCCTCCTCATCCCTTGCTAGACTGGACACCCTCTGTAATGCCGTCTGTTGCTATGCTACCACCCCCCCCCATACTCACCACTGCTCCCTCTACTCCTCCCTATCCATTCTCCCCCTACCATCAAATCCCCAGTCCCACTGTGCCTCCTTTCATATCCAAACACTACTTTGACTTACTGCCATCTTACCTAGCCACATTTCTCTCACCCATTCCCTCTGCCTGATAGTCCCTCCACTCCAGGGATCCTTGCACCTTCTCCCTCCCCCATCCTCACTCCTCTGCTGGGTAATCAGCCTTCTGCTATTGCCTTCCCTCCCTCTGGAACTTGCTCCCCTCTCCTCTTTGTCGCTCACCCTCCCCTGCTTCCATTAGGAGCTGGCTAAAGCTTCTCCCCTCCTACTCCTGTCAGCCCCCTACCTGATCTGCCCCGGTCCACTTTCCACCCCGCCAGGGTCCGTCCACCCCCCAAGTTAGTTCTTGTCACTACAACTGCTGCTTTTAATTGTTTTAACCTGCTTCTGTCAGTTCAGTTGGGTATTGGTGCCGCTCATAGAACTAACTTCTGTTCACCCTTTATTATATCTGCAGTTGCACCATGTTGAATTTTTCACCATTTGCACTTTATTCTTTTTTGGAATGCTTCTTTATGCTGTTTATGATTTATTATATTCCCCTTTCCTTTTTCACAGGTTGCACCTGGAAATGAGCCTTGGCTTGGTGTGCCTTTCCCAGCTAGCAATTTTCAAATAAAATAAATAAAGGTATGCTGTTGCAGATTATAGCAAATCTGTAATAGGGTGAGCAGTACGAAAGGAGTGGAAAGAATGGGTAGGGATCTTGGGGAAACTTGAGGAGTGGTCAGGAGCATGGCCGTTGGGAGTTAAGTACCAAATAGTGGAAAATCATACACCTAGGGCACAGAGGAATGCAAGAACAGAATATAGGATGGGAGGAGGTACGGTCAGTCGCTAAGCAGGAAAGGGACTTTGGGGTCATATCTGATGACGTCAAAGTGGCAGGGCAGTGTGCAAAGCAGTGGGTAGGGCCAGTGTGCTTCTGGGATTCATCGGAGAGGCTCCAGCAGGAAGAGGGAGGTGGTGTTGACACTATATCACTTGCTAGTGAGACTCCACCTGGAGTATTGTGTCCGGTTCTGGAGGCCGCACCTCAGAAAGGACATAGACAGGGTGGAGTGGTACAGTGCTTGATGGTCACAAACTCTTGAAAGGGAATGTCACAGAGGTAGGACGTACTCATTGTGTAGGGCTCCCGTTATGCAAAATGGTGGAGGAAAAGGACCTGAGAGTCCTAATAGAGAAGGGACTGAAGCGTGACCAGCAGTGCACATGCTCACTCTGGGGGGGAAAAAAGGAGGCTGAGATGGGACATAATCTTTATCTTCTGCATACTCAAGGATACCAGCAAGATTGAATAGATGGCAGTATTTGACCCGTTCTCCAGCAGGACACTGGGCCACGCCCTGGAGCTCTTAGGCAGTAAATTCAGGGGTCATGTTCGGAGGCATTTCTTTTAGAGGCTGGTGACCTGTGGAACAGCCTGTCAGCAAAGACTATGGATATGAAGATAGTACAGCCCTTCAGGGTAAGCCTGGACAAATTTCAGCTTACCAAGGAAATGATGTGGTACCCTGGGTAGCAAAAGGAGTAAGGAAATCCCTATTAGTTTCTTTGCACAGTATATTTATTCAACCCTGCTTATGAAGTGTGGGAGGGTGGCGAACATGATGAACCTACTGTCTCTTCCGACCTTAAATTACTGTTACTATATTACAGTACTGTTGTGTGCCAGCTCTGAACTCCTGCTCACTTAAGAACTTGAAAGCTAAAGAACTGACAATAATTTCAAGCGACCAACTCCTCTTTGAAGACTGGCACAGTCTGATGCATTCCGCTGGAGAGATTTGCAACAGAGAGAGCCAATTTGGCATAAATTTGAGTAGGTGACATTGATACACTGCGCCTGAAGACTGGGTAGCTTGAAACAGAGCAAGCTCTGCAAGTTTCAGCTGCTGGAAGAGAAGACAGAGCTCAGGCTATCTGCAGGTCACTGCTGTTTAGTGTCTTGAATATGTTTTTACATTCCCAAGTCAGTGATTAAATTTAACACGTAAAAAGGAGCTCTTATTGTTCCTACAAAAAGTAAGACTTTTTTATGTATTTTTTCCCTTCTCTGGCTTCCCTACTGCTGCCTGCCTCACCCTGCCAGTGGCTACCCTGCTGAATCCTGTAACTTCTTGCATGAACGCAGATCCCTGTGGCTTGCCCCCCATGCAGGGACTAGAGCGGGTGGGGGAGCCCCTGGACCAATTGCACCAGTCGTGGGTCAGTGGTGGTGTGGCTGGAGCTAATGCCAGATCATCATCCTGTTATCGGGAGACACTATCTTTTCCCCTCCATCTTTCCTCCCCATGGATGCCAGCATCATGAATCTCCTAGTGTGTGCGTGTACAGCATGTACGATGCTGGGCCTCTGTGGGGCAACTCCTTCACCTACTGCAGGCACTCAGCAGCACCAACACCTGTGTTCACGCAGGTGGCAGTAAAGCAGTGAGGCCTGGTCTCCCACCCACCCCCACAGAGGATTAGAACATCTGCGGGGATGCTCAGTCTTCCTTGCAGCAGCACTCCAACAGCTCAGGTTTGGTTTGTGAGCACGATTCATCAGTATTACAAGTGACAGTGATGCCACGGCACTGACAGGCCAGCTAAAAAGCAAGACTTTTAAACTGATATATAACCATCAACTTTAGGAAGTAGAAGGCTATTCAGATAAACCACGTCTGTCATCCTGATGCAGAAACAAGTTTTCTTATTAAGACTTAGACTGAATTACAGACGTAGGTGCCTGTAAAATAACATGGTGCTATTATCTGTTTGCAACAACATTATTTTCCTATATAGATTTTTTTCCCTTCCCTGCTGTCGCCCAGAGATACACCCTGTTCAGGGGAGCTGTCTTGTGGGATGGTGTGTTTCTCCCTCGTTTTCTCCATTCTTCCTCCCTTAGCATAAGATATGCCATGAAGCCTCTGTAATCCAGCGTGCCCCTATGGGGAAGTAAGCTCCCTGGTCGGCTTGCAAGGATCGCTGGGTGCCAGAACCAGCCACCAGGCCTCCCCAGCCGAGGTCAGCTGCCCACCAACAGCCTTCCATGACCCGGCCTGGCCCCCAGTGTGACACCAGAGTCTGCTTTTGAACTCTGGTCATATGCACAGCAGCATGACGTGCTACTGCTGGGCCATCAGGGTGGCCTAACATTTTTTTTAATCATAAAAAGCAGGGCCAGTTTTACACAGCAAACACCATTCATAATTTGCAGTGATTACTAGGGAACACTGCAACATACAGTATTCTGAAACTACAGTATTTGTTTTCACAGCTGTGTGACTTTCACATTTGTTAGGTAGGGGTTCTTACTGCAGTTCACTATAACTGAGCAGCGACAGTATGATTTTTGAAGTCTGCAGTAGCACCTAACAAATACAGGCTTTGCCTCACTGCAAAACGTCTTAGCAGAGGTGCCAGGCAGTGTGTGATCGCCAGTGGCACGTCCGATAAGCCCCACTAAGTGTTGCTGTACAAGGGATACAGCATTGAACCCCCACCTGGGAGGAGAGTACCTACACGGATGCTCTGTACCATCCCTGCTGACCTCTGCTCCTGATGTCCTGAGCTTGGAGTGGGAAGACTGGACACCAGCATGCCGAAGTGGTCTCCCACTGCTCAGTGCCACGGATCCGGCTCAGCAAAAGCCCTAGTTGTGACGTACTTGCACGGCATCATCATTTCCAAGTATTAGTATGAGTCACATGACCTGGTCCCCCCACCAAAAGGATGAGCCAATGCCAAGTTTGGGTTCTGTGAATGTACCAAAATTTGGCACCTTCACCTTCAGGTCAGCCCAGTCAGACTTATTGACCACTTCGGGTCACTTCAATCTCTGGCCAGTTCATTAACCAGAAACACTCTTGCCCATCTTAGGAGTCCAAGGTTTGTTCCATGGCCACTCTCTCCCCCCAGCCTCAGTCCCTTACCACTCTCCTACAGACTCCTGGCACCATGCCAGTTGCCAGCTGAATTATAAAAAAAATATATACACGAACAGAGGAATGGGGAGCAGGAGGAGGATGGGATTGACTGCGGTGTGCTGAGAGAATAAGGTCAAGGATGGGTTCAAACCAGGTCCCTTTTCAGATATGCTATTCTGCCCTTGAAGGTGGAGATGGAAGTGAGCAGTGTTTCTAATTTCTGCTTTTCTATTAAAAACAGAATTAGCAGTCCCAAATAGATAGCACCTGAGTAGTTTCTGACATCCTCAGGCAATTTCTTCACTGAAGGACATCTGTCATCTCATTTGAAAGAAAGCAGACATGAATTTTGAAAGAACGATTTGGGGTGGGGTTGGGGAGCACATGACGTGTGCTAAACTGAAGTATTAGAGTTTTCTGTTGCATCTGCGTTAGAAAAAGGGCTTTGTATTGTGATCTCTGTTTGTGTAGAAGAGTGAATCTTAACCTTCTGTGGATACAGAAATCTGCTGCAATGTTTTGCTGTGGTATAAGTGAATGTAGTTGAAGTTATCTGACAGGTACTTCATTTGGAGAACGAAAGTACCGAGGAAAGCTTGTCAGTTGGAGTTATGCACAAGCTTCCAGCACTGAACAACCTTCTGTAGCCACAAAATGCAAGTAGGCCATTTATGTTCTGTGCTACACTTTCCTATATGCAATTAAGTACCATATTCTTTGAGTAACTATCATTTGTAGGGTGGTTGCATTTTTGCAACCCCCCCCCCACACAGTTTTTTTTGTTAATAAAAAAGCAGCACAAGGCCCCAAAGTCTGGTCTCGTACCAGAGTGTATACACACAGTTTTCATTTCTTACACAACATAAATTGCTCACTCACCCACTTCAAATCAACAAGGAAATCCTTTATTAACAATTCATGGTGAAAGACACCAGTGACCAACAGTCCGAAGACCGACAGACAACCCAACCAGTTTCAACTTTACATAGGTCATCTTGTACGATTTTTCTGTGTTCTCTGCCATTATATGCCCACTGTTCATACCCAGTGCTTTGCTTGTTTGGTTACGGCTTGTACACAGCAACACCCACTGGAAGAGGCAGACAAAGGTGCGTATTTCCTGTCCTGTATATGGGGATTCATCCCTGCACTTCAGTCCAAGAACTAGTATATAGTTTCTGTAGACTGCGAGGGTTGGGGGATTAACCCCAGAGTTATTACTGCAGCAGCATGGGACAGCTAAGTGGTGCTGAGGTGTCTGTTTTTCTTGCCCTCCACCCCAGAATCTACTTGTATCTAAATGTATCCTGTTGATAGTATGTCTAATTCTGATGCAAGCTGTGATGTCTTAGTATTCAAAACTAGTGCACCATCTGAAAGCTGCATAATCAGCATAAAATGCATTAGGGCCTCAATTAAGCAGTATTGCATCATAATTTAGGTTGCAAAAGTAGGTTTAATGCAACTCGAAATTAATTGGATTTTCTGGTGTAGCAAATCCCAGTTTCGGGGGCAGATATCAGCTCAGAGGCACTTAGGAGGACCAGCCGGCTTGTCGGGTTGCCAGCGCTGATGAACCCGGAAGTGCAGTTTGCAGGGTGGGTTAGTGTTGCAGCACTGTGGGAAGTTCATGGCGGGTTTGTTAGAGCAGGAGAAACAAGTTACATCTGACATAGAGCAGGGGTAATGAAAACAGAGAAATAAAATTAAAAGTAGTCCGAGAAAGAGACGGACTGACTCAAGAAAAGGGGAGATGGATTGCAGGAGAGCCATGGAAAATTTTAAAGGAAGTGAATTTAAAGTGACACAACTGTGGAAAAATGAACACAGCACGCAGTCATAAGAGGAAGTGAAAAAGCCTTTTGAAAGAAAACTTTAAAAACTCTTAAAGTTGGGAGCAGGGAATGTGTGGTAGAGATAGGAAAGAGACTTCAGAGACAAAGCAGGACTTGACCACAAGTAGAGAAAAGAGATGTTAAAAATCAGAGAAAGGTAAAATTAAAAGGGAGGGAAGCAATATGGTTATAAAATTGCTAATCCAGATTAAAGGGACACTGTCAGCCCCCTTAGGCCTCAAAGTGTCTCTTGTTATTTTATAATGGCTCACGGTAGAGACTGCTGATGTAGCTGGTAGTTTGATTCTGGTTCCTTTTGTCTTTTTAAAAGTGAAAAACAGACTGCGCACAACACTTTGTATTACTCCCTGAGAGAGGAGAGCAGTTCTCCGGACGCTCAATCCTCTCTCTCCCCCTGCTGACCCTCGGCGGCCCGGGTTCGTTCCCAAACCCGGGTCGCCGGCGTGGTGTGAGGGATGAGGTGTGGCATCCAGTGCTTCAACGCTCAGTGCCACCAGACCAGCAGAAGGTGCACTTCTGGGAGGGAGGGAAGGGGTGGAGTGATTGGCATCATATTATGATACTAGGCATACTGACACATCATCTGCCTGTCATTATGAATGGCACATGCTTTCTTGGTGCCTGAATGGAAGTCGTATGTACTGGGTGTTAGGGAGGCAGGGAGGGCAACGGAGCTAGCCAGGCTGTTGAATTCAATGCCCCCCACCTAAATCATGGCTTGGGGGACAGGAATGGGCCCTCTTCTGAATAAAAGATATTTAGGTGTCTTTAGGTGGGCTATAAGGGGAAATGAAAATAAAGAAAATATGGACCTCTGATATACTGCCTGGAATCAGCAGTTTTAGTATTTTATTTAGTTTGAAAATTGGTAATTGGGAGAGGCACACTGAGCCAAGGCTCGTTTCCAGGTGCAACCCGGGGGAGGGAAACAAAAGGAGAAGCAGTGTAATACTGCAGTAAGTCAGATTAACAAACATTTCTCAGTAGGTTGGTCCAACAGTGGATAAATACAAAAAGTAAAAAATTAAAAAAAATTAGTACTCTGAGCAGAGTGTGGTCACAATTCAGTTCATGCTATACAGTATGGGTAGACTAGGAAGGGGGACCCTCACTTGACTGACCTAGCCTGGTGTGTTGTTATTGCCTCTACCCATGTATCTCGGATCAGGAGTCTGGAGGGGAGCCCCATTACAGGGTATTTTACAGCCTGGGTGTGGGCTCAGGAGGGGGGATGAGTCAAACACTCTGCCAGCAGCTGGCAGTTTTCTTAAATATGTGTGTATAGGGGTAGGAAGGGTGGACAGTGGCTGGGTTTGGGGAGGAAGTGACAAGAGACAAGCTTTGGCCACCTGGGAAACAATTGTTACTTTTAGAGTCTGAATAAGCTGTGGTGTGGTCTGAGGAACAACATGGCAAGCAGAATGTAGTACCAGCTGAGACATTTCCTTGATGCTTTTGATTGCATGTGTGTTGACAGAAACCCCTAAAATCAGAAAGTGCCTTCATGTATCACTTAGGCATCCTACATATTATTGTTTCTTACTGTATTTAAATTACTTCACCTGTTTCAACTCACTTTAACAGTAAGAGTTTAAATTTATTTGGTTGTATGCCCCCAGGGAGCTGAGGCGACTATAGCTGCCCATCATGTATGGAATTTGGTTTGTGGAAAAAAGAAGTTGTCAGTAATTTGGGAGTAGTTGTTTGTAAACATTTGACCCTGGAATCCCAGGTGTTGGCTGTAGTTACTGGTTGTATTTTGTCATTGCCAGATTTCACCCCTTTCTTGGAGCTGAAGATGTGAAAACAGTGGTGCAGCAGCTCTTTGTTGTCTCAAGTAGTGTAGTGCTTTTGGCAAGATCAAACATACCTGCAGCCGGCTGCATCTTGTCTCCTCAAACAGTCTCATTCACAAAAACTGTGCGCACTCATTTAACAAGGAGCTTCCAGAACTTCACACAACAACCAACACCTACTGGAGCTTCATAAGGAACAAAATGAGTCACTTTGAAGATTTGTTTTACAGTTTAGTTCATAGACATATAGTAGTACACTGACAGAAGTGCTGTTGTGTCCAGTTTTCAGACATTAGTCCTCTACGTTTTACGTCAAGACAGCATCAGAATTGACTGGGCAGGATATGTTGTATTAAAGCATTGCACTGGATTGTTCTTATTACAGGGTGCAAAGTGCTTTAGTGCCGAGGCAGGAAGAAAGCATGATCCAGTGCTTCGCTGCATAGAGCTTCACCACCGGTGCGTTAAAACTGTAAAGGAAATCTACAGATCAAGCCGGCCCGGTGGCGCTGAGGGTTGAGGCCCTGGGCGCCTTAACTTGCGCCACACCAGCGACCCGTGTTCGGAAACGGACATGGGACGCCAAGGTTGGCAGGGAGGAGAAGGTGGGACTCGAGCGGCCCCAGGGACTGCTGTTCTCCGGGAGGGGGGATCGCAGTGCTCGGCGATTGCCTGCCACCTAGTGGAGGCTGGGAGTGGCACGCCAGCACTGAGACTGTGGGCGCAGAGTCTGCGGCGGTGCTTACGGGATGCGACGGAGCGCATACCGCTGATGCCATTGCATGCCGTGACCTCGAGGGAAAGGAAAAAAAAGAGAGACAGAAAATGGGAGTCCTCTCGAAGATGATGATGGCCCCCCTCTGCGATGGCCTGGGAAGTCACCTCCCGAACACTAAATCTGGTCTGGTGGGTCGAGTCGCTCCCCACCCTCTGCCACGAAGAGTAAGTTGTGGGTCTAGGGAGGGGTCTCATACCCGTGCCAGGCACGGGGGGGAATCAGAAGGATGCAGAGGACTCTGGGGAAAACAAATAACTGCAAAAAAAATAAATAAAATCTGCAGAGTGGCTCATTTTGTATCTTCTGAATCTGCAGTGGTGGTTATCTTACTTTTGTGGATTTTAGTAGGAAAAACCTTGAGACATTTTCTAGTCAGTTTAGCACCCCTCCACACACAGATTTGCATATCCGTGATGCTGTGTGCTAGGTTTGAGGCTTTTGATTGTGTACGTGTTTTCAGAAACCCCACAGATTGGAAAGTATCTGCCTTCTTGTATCATTTATGAATCTTACATATTGTTCTTCCTTATTTCAATTAAGTTGCCAATTTCTTTTCGCTAAAAGTGTAATAAGTGTTTTGTGCCTGGTTCAGTGCTCCCAGTGAACTAAACCAGTAAAATTCACCTGTATAGTATTGGATTTAGCTTGTGTTAGTAAGGAGTTACATCTGGGAATAATGAATATTGTGTTTTCCATAAAGCTTTTTGCCTTGTGGTCACTGCAGGCGAGCTTTCAGCCCTGTTCCTACCTCCCCCAACTAACACCCCGTGGCAGGCCGGGGAAGGGGAGGGCCATCCTCCCCCCACCCCAGTGAATCACTTCCAGCAGTTTGTCGGTGCTCCAGGTGGCGCTGCAGGCTGGGGGCAGGTGGGCAGAGCTTCATGTAGCCTGCACTGACTTTTTCCCTGATTCCCCTGCTGCAGTGGAATATAAGCACGTGAGCATGGAGATGCACACGCACTACAGTACACAGCCCTCTCGTCGGTGTTGTTCACGCACCAGCACAACTGCCATGCCTCCACCCCGTGGCAGCCAAGGGTCAAGCTGGCATGCCTTCCCACCAGGAAAGGAGAGCTGTGTGTCAGACACCTGATTCTCTTCCTTCTGGCCAACCACAAGTGACCCGAGTTTGCTCCTGAAGCCAGGTTGTAAGCATGGTAGGAGGTAAGGGCCCAGCGCCTCAGCCCTCCACGCCACTGGGATGGCACGGATTAAAGTATATCTTGATGAATGTCCAACCCTTGAATCCCTGGGAGTGGCTATAGTTAGGGTTAGCTGTTTACAGTTGCTTGGTGCACCATATCTACACAGGCCTACACTGTGGCCAGATCTGGCCCTTACAACTAGTGTAGCATGCCCCAATTTGTCTCCTTACCTCCTTGTGGAGGTTAGAACTCATTCCTTTACCATGCTGCAGTTTATTTTTGTAGGTCGTAGCAGGAGAAAAAAAAAACTGTTTCTGACAAAGGTCAGGCAGGTTCCCAGTGCAAACACATAACTCGCAATTATAAACGATAGGCTCCTGGGACAAACACATACTGCACAATTATAAACAATAGGCTCCTGGGATAAACACACAGTTCTAGGGACATGGATATGTTGTTCATCCACACTGTCTGGCAGGTTCCTTGCTGCTTTAAATCTTGCCGGAAGGTCTTCAAGCTGGCTCCTCCCAACCACCCGAGTGGTAAAACTCTCGGCTCCGCCCCATGACGCCAGATCTTCCTTACTGCTTGGAAGCTCAGGTTCCCTCCTTAGCGCTCTGCGTTTAGGCTGGATCCAAACTCTTCAGTTAACCCGAAACTAATTTTAAAGTTTACTAGACTTTGGTCTGTTTCTTCCTTCGCTGCTGCGATGGATTAATCGACTCCCGGTTTTCGGCAGTGCCCATGGGCAGAAGATGTCTCGGACCAATCCGCACTCCACATGCGTCTACTGCGTCGGGCTTGACCACAATCCGCAGGCCTGCAATTTGTGCAAGTCCTTCTCGGCAAATGTCCTCGAAGACCGTGCTGCCAGGCTCCAACTTGGGCGCCCCGAGAGACGTATACCGCCGGTGAAGTCAAAGGAGGCCCGTTGGGCAGTTTCCATGGTGGCTGGCTCGGCTGAGCATCTTGAACAGATGATCGCCCTCGAGGAGGAGGCGGCCCAGGCCACATCTTCGTCTTCCTCGGTCGTGGCATTTATCCCTCTCTCCTTGGGCTCCTCCTATACGGCTTCTTTTAAGGAGCTTTGCCAATCCCTCTCCACGAAAGGTGAGGGTCCATCGGGACACTTCTCTCGGTCCAAGAAGAAGGACTTGAAGGGTAAGTCCCTCCGTCGGCGTTTGTGGGAGCGGGAGAGGTCCCCTTCCCCGGACAGTTGACTTTCGACTTCAGTCGAGGTTGCGGCTAAGGCCGCTGGCTTCACGGTGTCCCCGTCAGGTCAGCCAGCCAAGACACCCATCGACGTGGTCGAGATTTTTCTTGACCCGTCGGATGGGCTGTTGACTGGAGAAGGAGACAACCCTTCTTCACTGGTTCCCCCGGTGGAAACCGAGGACTTTCTTGCGCCTCCTGTGCCGGAGTCCCCGGTTAAGGCTCCTGAGCCGAGGGAGGAACGGGTTTCCCCCACTCCCTCCCAGACCCACCTTCGGAAACACCGATGGTCTCGGTCTTGGACCTCTTCTCGGTCCAGCCGATCCCGCCGACACTGGCGTTCTCGGTCTCGGCACCAGCGGAAGCGGTGGCGCCGCTCGTCCTCGTCTTCTTCCTCCTCGGAGTAAAGGCTTCAGCGCAAATTGTGTCAGCGCTACGAGGACTTAATGTGGCAGCAGTTCCTTCTGACGGGGAACATGCAGATGCTGTCGCCTTCCCCGGCCATTAAGTGGCTGTCACCTGAAAGGCCGAAACGACCCCTCACGGTGGTTGAGGAGCCCAAACCGGTGCCGGTTGTTCAGCCAAAACCAGCTGCCCCACCAATTGTGGTGGAACCCCCGCCTCCACAACCTAAATCTGGGGCTCCGACCAAGGATTCTTGGTCGGGTCAGGGACTGCCCCACCAGTTGTTGGTCACCCTCACTCCCGACCATCCTCGGCAGGTGGACGATGGCTCAGGCCCTAGGCAGCTATTCGCAGATTCCTCGGAGTCTGATGACTCTTCCCTGTTCTCCAGGCCCCTTGACCTGGAGTCCTCCAGGGGACAGTCGATGGACGAGAGCCCATCCTCGTTCATGGGTTTGCTTTGGATCATCTCAGAGTCCACTGGGATGCAGCTCGAGCCCATATCCTAGCGGGCCAAGTATCCCCTCACTGAGATACTGGACTGAGGGGATTCTCCCACGGAGGTCTTTCCGGTGGCTGAAGCCATTGTTGGCCCAGCCTTGGAGTTATGGCAGCGGCCAACTTCATGTCCTGCTCCTTTGGCCAGGATGGCCAGGAAGTACGTGATCCCCACCGGGTCACTGTCCAGTTTCTCGGAGCACCCCTCTGAGGAGGGGTTGGTTACCGATAGTGTGTTCCGGCATTCCAGGAACACCAGGGACGTGGACAAGCCCCCCGACATAGAGTCCAAACAGATTGACTATGCCTGGTGTAAAGTGTACGCTGTGTCCTCCCTCGGCCTCCGTCAGGCCAGTTCGGCCGTACTGATGGTGCACTTCTCCCACGCCCTTATGGGCTTCCTGGATGAGGTGATCCCTCATCTCCTGGCTGACCTCTAGACTACGGTCAAGCAGGTGCGGGATCAGGGAAGGGCAGTGGCGAAACAGCAGCTCCAAATGGCTCTCGATATTGGAGACTCCTGTACCCAGTCAGTAGCGGCCGCATTGGCCATGCGCCGCAGAGCTTGGCTGCGGATCTCCACCTTCACGGCGGATACCCAGCACAAGCTGGCAGACGTCCCCTTCCTGGGTACCGACTTGTTCAGGCCTGGGGTGGAAGGCCACCTCTAGAGAATTGAGAAGTCCAATGCCACCTTGGACTCGGTCCCATCTGCCCAGAAGGACAAAGGCCGCCGGCAGCAGCATAAGCCCTTTTGCCCTTCTGCCCCTGCAGCACATCAGGGCCAGCAGGCTCGCACTTGGCACCACAAAGCCAAGCCTGCAGCTTCCTCCAGTAGGAAGCCGGGAGGAAAAGGCCCAGGAGGTCCCTCGGCCGGTCCTTCCTCCAGGCCTACCAAGTGACGGGTTGAGGGGTGTTGCCCCCAGCTGCGTCGCTTCCCTCTGGGTTCCCCCCGTGGGGGGACGGCTCTGCCACTTCATTTCCGCCTGGTCTGCTATCACCATGGACCACTGGGTGTTGGAAGTGGTAGGAAGGGGTCTGCCTCTGGAGTTCGAGCAGGCCTCGCCCTTCCGAGCCATCGCCCCACCGGGTGCTACGGGGTCCGCAGCCTCTCTGTCAGCCTGTCGAACCGTCATTGCCCTGCTTCTCCAGAAGGAGGTGATCAGGAAGGTGGCGGATCCTCCACCAGACCCAGGGTTTGTGTCCAGGTACTTCCTGGTCCCGAAACGGACGGGGGGATGGCGCCCCATTCTAGACCTGCACAACCTGAACAGGTTTCTAAGGTCTCGAACCTTCAGGATGGTCACTCTGGCTCAGATCATTCCATCCTTGGAACGAGGCATGTAGTTCTGTTCTCTGGGTCTCCAGGACGCATTCTTTCACATCCCAATCCATCTGTCCCACCAGCAATTCCTCCGCTTCAGAGCAGAGGGGTCCCTTTACGAGTTCTGGGCCATGCCCTTCGGCCTTTCTCTAGCTCCCAGGGTCTTCACCAAATGCATGGCAGTGGTGACAGCATTCCTGCGGCGCCGAGTGGTCCGGGTGTACCCTTACCTGGATGACTGGCTGATTGCAGCCTCCTCCACACTGGAGGTGGAGAGGTCCAGGGATCTGGCCCTCCAGGTCTGCTCTCAAGTTGGTCTCCTCATCAACGAGGCCAAGTTGGAACTCGTGCCAAAGCAGGTGATCCAATTCATCGGGGCAGAGCTCGACTCTCTGCGAGCCAGAGCACAGCTCCCGGCGGACAGGGCCGAGGTTCTTTCCTCCTTTGCCCAATCATTTCAGGTTGGGCAATTGCACCCTGCCCGGGACTTCCTGCACCTCCTGGAGCTCATGGTGGCCTGCACCAGCGTGGTCCAATGGGCCCGTTGGCACATGCGTCCCCTACAGTGGGGACTGGCCAGCCAATGGTCACAGCACTCTGGTCCCTTGGACCAGCCAGTGGCAGTGACCTGGGAGATGTTGAACGCTCTCCAGTGGTGGATCATTCCCAGCTCATCTGCAGGAAGGTATCCCGTTTGTCCGCGCTGAGCCGACGATCTCTCTATCGACCGACGCCTCTCTGATGGGTTGGGGTGCCCATCTGGGGGAGCACAGAGCGCACGGCCTCTGGTCCCCTTGGGAGTCCCGATGCCACATCAACCTGCTGGAGCTTCGAGTGGTTCGTCTAGCCCTCACCACCTCGCGCCCGCTTGTACAGAGTCAAGTGGTCAGGTCCAGATGGACAATACCACGACCATGTACTGCCTAAACCGCCAGGGCGGGACGAGCTCCATGCCTCTGTGCAGGGAAGCTCTCCGCACTTGGTCCCTCATGCACAGCCTGGAGGCGGATCTCCTTGCCATCCATGTGGCAGGAGCCTCCAACATTCTGGCCGATGCCCTAAGCCGGATAGGAGCTGCGTCCCACGAGTGGTCTCTCCTGCTGGGGGTAGTACAAGATCTGTTCTCCTACTGGGGCACGCCTCAGGTGGACCTGTTTACCTCAAGGGAGAATGTGAAGCTGAAGCTGTTTCATGTCCACCCCCCCTCAGCAGGGCTCGCTGCAGGGGATGCCTTCGAGCCGTGGACCCCGAGCTCTTCTACGCTTTCCCCATTTCCTTGATCCACAAGATGCTTCTCAAGGCGAAGAGGGACAAGGCGCAGGTGATTCTGGTAGCCCCAGACTGGCCCCGCCAGTTCTGGTATCCAGATCTCCTCAGCCTCAGCTCCAGGCTCCCGAGGTGGCTTCCAGCCCCGCCCAGACCTGATCTCAGTCAACCAGGGGAAGGTATTTCATCCGGACCTTCAATCCCTGCACCTGACGGCCTGGTTCCTGAGCGGCTAGAGTTCCAGGCCTTGGGTCTTTCCGACGAGGTCCTCAACATCGTTGAGGCATCCCGTAAGGAGTCGACCAGGAAATGCTATGCCTTTAAATGGACGAGATTCTCCATTTGGTGTCAGGGCAAGGGGCTGGACCCTTCCTCCTGTTCCTTGGCAAGCATTCTGGACTACCTGTGGTCCCCTTTCTCAGCTAGGGTTTCGGTCGATGACCCTTAAGGTGCACCTGGCAGCCATCTCTGCTTACCGGGCGTGGGCCGGGAAGCAGTCGTGGCACAGGAGAAGGTGGTTGGGCACTTTCTCAAAGGCCTTGATCACATATCCTCCGGTCGAGAACCTCCACCTCCGTGGGATCTACTGCTGGTATTGGCTAAGCTCATTGGCAAGCCATTCGAACCGATGCACAGGTGCGATATCTCCCACCTGTCATGGAAGACCGCCTTCTTGGTGGCTATTACGTCAGCCAGAAGGATGGGAGAGCTCCAGATGCTTTCCATCGAGTCTTCTTATCTGGCCTTCCACAGGGACAAGGTTGTCCTGCACCCCCACCTGAAGTTCCTTCCGAAGGTAGTGTCGGAGTTTCACCTTAACCAGGTGTTGACTCTGCCGGTGTTCTACCCCAGTCACACCTCGGAGGCCGAATATAGGCTCCATACTTTGGACTCTAGAAGAGCGCTCTCTTATTATAAGGAGCGGATGTCTGAAGTTCGGGGAGAGGTTCGCCAGCTGTTTGTCACCTACGCTGAAGCCGCACCTGGCAGACCTGCAGCCAAGTGAACGATAGGCTGGTGGGTCACCTCCTGCATAGATCTCTGCTACAGGTTGGCGGGCATGGAGCCTCCCAAAGGGATAAGAGCTCATTCTACCCACCATACCGCTGCTTCAGTGGCTGCTTCCAGGGACATCCCTATTCAGGAAATCTGCAGGGCTGCTACCTGAAAGTCAGCACACACCTTTATTACCCATTACCACATTGACCTTGAGTCACGCTGGGATGCTGGTCTCGGGACCTCGGTTCTCCAGTCCTTATTCCCTAAGTAGGGGGTGTGCGCCTTGCCTTCCTCCTCCCGGAGAACTACTAGGAGTCTGCCAGACAGTGTGGATGAACAACATATCCATGTCCCTAGAAATACAGGTTACTCACCTGTAACAGGAATTCTAGGAATGGTATATGTTGTTCATCCACACGACCCACCCGGCCTCCCCGGCTTTGATGCACAACCTGGCTTCCAGCATAGAAACATAGAAGTTGACGGCAGATAAGGACCGCAAGGCCCATCCAGTCTGCCCATTTCTTTTTCTACCTTATAAATGTGCCATCGGCCTTTGCTCTGTCAGTGGCCTATCTATTCATAGTCATTTGTATTGCTCCCTTATGCCTATCCCATGCCTGTTTGAAGCCCTGTACTGTATTCATAGCCACCACTTCTTGTGGTAAGCCATTCCATGCATCCACCACCCTTTCTGTGAAAAAGAATTTCCTCACATTCCCCCTTAATCGGCCTCCCTCTAATCTCATGCTGTGTCCTCTTGTCCTGCTATTTTTCTTATATTTAAACATGTTAGACTCTTTCACCTTGTTTATGCCCTTAAGGTGTTTGAATGCCTCGATCATATCACCTCTCTCCCTCCTTTGCTCAAGGGTATACATATTGAGCTCCGTTAATCTGTCCTCATATGTCTTCTGATGCAGTCCCTGCACCATTTTGGTTGCCCTTCTCTGGACTGCCTCAATTTGTTAATGTCCTTGTGAAGGTGTGGCCTCCAATACTGCACGCAGTACTCCAGATGGGGCCTAACCAGTGTCTTGTACAGAGGGATTATTACCTCCCTCTTACGACTTGTGATACCCCTACTAATACACCCTAACACCCCCTAGCCTTACCTACTGCTTTAGAGGTCTGCTTGGATGATTTTAGGTCATCAGTGATGATGATGCCCAAGTCTCTTTCTTCCTTTGTGACTGCTAGCAACTCCCTCCCAACCTATAGGTGGCTTCAGGTTTCTCTTCCCTATGTGCATGATTTTGCACTTCTTTGCATTAAATCCCAGTTGCCACTCTTCTGACCATTCTGCTAGTTTATCCAGATCTCTTCTCATTCTGCCCACCCCATCTGGATCATCTACTCTGTTGCAGATCTTGGTGTCATCTGCAAACAGACAAGCCTTACCCTCTAGTCCATCTGCAAGGTCACTAATGAAGATGTTGAGAGGACTGGCCCCAGGACTGAACCCTGAGGTACCCACTTGTGACTTGCATCTCTTCTGACTGTATACCATTTACCACCACTCTCTGTTTTCTGCCCGTCAACCAGTTTGCCACCCAGTTGACCAACTTCTGACCCACCCCGAGCTCACCCAGCTTATTTATCAATCTTCTAGTGGAACAGTGTCAAAAGCTTTGAAGCGAAGTCAAGGTAGGCGACATCAACTGCTCCCCTTGGTCCACCACTCTGGTTACCCAGTCAAAGAAATCTATGAGATTAGTTTGACAGGACCTTCCTTTGTAAACCCATGCTGTCTTGGATCCTGTGCCCCATGGATTCCAGGTGTTGCACTATCCTTTCCTTAAGGAGTGCCTCCATAATCTTGCCCACTACTGAGGTAAGACTGACTGGTCTGTAGTTCCCCGCCTCCTCCCTGCTACCACTCTTGTGGAGCGGGATCACATAACCCTTCTCCAGTCTTCTGGGACCTCTCCTGTGCTCAGAGACTCACTAAACAATTCTGCTAATGGCTCTGCTAGTTCCTCCTTTAGCTCCTAAGTACCCTGGGATGTATGCCATCAGGTCCCATTGCCTTATCCACCCTGAGCTTAGCAAGCTCTTGTAGGACCCTTTCTTTTGTGAAGGGAGTAGTGCTCACCTCCCTCCCCGTGTCCATGATGCTGAGCTGTGGGCCTGCCCTACCTTCTCTTCAGTAAATACTGAGCAAAGTATCTATTTAGGATAGATGCCTTTACAGGGTCCTCCTCCTCACATGCTCCTTTTCTCCATTAAACTTAGCAATACCCCCTCTGGACTTTCTCCTTTCACTAATGTATCTATAGAAAGTCTTGTCACCTTCTTTTACTGTTCATGCTAGTGTTTCCTCAGTTTGGGACTTTGCCTGCCTTACTGCCTTACCTGCTTCCCTTAGGGCAGTTTGGTATGCCTCCCTATCTTCATCCCGCTGTGTTCCCTTATATTTCCTGAAGGCCAGCCTTTTGGCTCTGACCTTTTCTGCTACTGTATTTGAGAACCAAAGTGGTTTCCTTCTTCTTTTGCACTTCCTTTTCTGACTAACACAATGGGATGTTGCTTCAAGTATTGCATCCTTAATGCTTGCCCACTTTGCCTGTACCCCTCACCTGTGTTTCTTTTTGCCAGGGCTAGCTTAACTCTGTTGGCCATCTTATCAAAGTCAGCTCCTCTGAAGTCCCATATTTTTGCCTTGGAATGGGATGATTTAGATGTAGTAGCCAAATTGAACCATACCATGTGATGGTCACTGCCCCCAGGTGACCTTCTACCTGGAGATCTGTGATCCCTTCTTTGTTAGTCAGTACTAGATCTAGGATAGCCCTGTCTCTTGTGGGTTGCTGTGCACTAGTTGTTTGAGCCCTCCTGCAGGAATCCACTATGAGTCTAGTTCTGGCAGATGTTCCTGCTGGTATTGACCAATCTGTATCCGGCATGTTGAAGTCTCCCATTATCAGAACCTCCCTTTAGCTGTCATGTTTTGTATATCTTCTAACAGTAATGTGTCTATGTCCTCCCTCTGGTCTGGGGCCTGTAGACAACCCCAGTTCTTATGGCTGTCCCATTTCCTGTTTCAGGGCGACCCACAGTTCTTCTGGCTCCTTATGTGTATTCTGAATTTCTGTAGCTTTGATATTTTCATTAACATACAGTGCCACTCCTCCCCCTTTTTGCACCTCGGTCTCTTCTGAACAATACATAGCCAGGTACTGAAGTCTCCCAAGTGTGGTTACTGGTAAACCACGTCTCACTAATTGCTACCATGTCCAGTTTAGCCTCTGACATTATTGCCTGCAGGTCTGGGATCTTATTTCCCAGGCTGTGAGCATTTGTGTACATGATTTTCCATTGGCCAGATTTTGGTGTGTTAGTTGTTGGGTGAAGTTTGGCATTACCCCTGTGCGTCGTGTGGGAGAGCGGAACTTTTTCTTACCTGGTGATGCAAATGAGCGGCAAACATGCTGAATCCTGTTTGACCACTAGCTGAGGGGAGGATGTTCTTCCCATTCGACGTATGGGGTGCTGCACCCTCTCCCCATTTGCTAGTTTAAATATTCTGCAAAGACGCCAAACTCTGCCTCAATGCACTGACTCCCTCTTTAGTCAGATGCAGTCCATCAAATTTAAAGAACTTTCGCTCCCAGAACTGTTGCCAGTTCCCTACAAATCTATGTCCTTTTTCCTGGCACCAGCCCTTGAGCCACGTGTTTAGCTCCCCTATCTCCCCTTCTCTGACCTTCCGTCCATCTGCTCCCCTCTCCCAGACTGGCAGGATCTCAGAGAAGGAGATGCCAGACGAAATAGATGATAGTTTGTCACCCAGCCTAGTCAGGTGTTCCTTGGTCTCCACAACTGACCGGCTGGCGAGATCATTAGTCCCTATGTGTACTAGGACATCAATGTTTTCTCCTGCTTTGTGAACAATTTTAGCAATGCGGTCAGTGTCTCTCCATGCTGATGTACCTGGGAGACATCTGACCATCACCACTGGCTGGAGATGGGTATCAACTCCCCGAATCATGGAGTCTCCTATGATCAGAAGTTTTTTGGATTTCCTTTGTGCTTGTTTTGTTTTGGTTCCTGATTTGGGTGAGTTTTGTTGTGCTAGCTCCTGTGCCGCAGTGTCCTGCTCTGCAGTGTCTTCTGCCTCTTTATTTGATTTCAGAGATAGAGGCAGATACCTGTTTGTAGTGTTTATATGGTTTTTGGAGGTAATGTGTTGGAGAGCAGAGAGTGATGGGGCACCTGATTTGCTCCTCTAACCACCTGCCAACCTCCTGGACCAACTACCCTCTGCGTGTCGAGGTTTTTCTGTTGGATGCTGGGGAAATGGCGGGTGGTTCTTATAATGTATTTCCTCTTCAATATGAAATTTGAGGCGTGCAATCTCTGCCCATGCTGCCTGGAGCTGAGCCCTAAGATCTCCAAAGGCCCAGCATGTAGGACAGTGTCCTAAATCCTGTAAGACTGTCCTTCTGAAAATTGTTCCACAGTACCTGCAGTTAATGAAATCCATTCCAAATAAGTTGCTGGGTTTGTAACCTAGTCAGAGTAATTAGAAGGAGAAAAAAATGAAAAAAAAAATGCAAGTAATGGTTTAATTGTGCTTTGTTTAACTTGTTATAACAAGTTAAATTACTAGTGCCCCTGTAAATTAGATCACCTTGTGGAGGCCCCACTGATCCGCCCCTTCCTGCTCTGCCACAGGAAATGTCACAACTGTGGTACCCTATAAAAGGAGTGTAGCGTGGGGTGGTTGGCTGGGCCCTTCCCCTGCCTAAAAAGAACAACCACGGACGAAAGAACAAGGAGGTAAGAGCAGAAACAATCAGTCAACAACAAATGCAGTAACCCTGAAAGCTTATCCTAATGTTAGATAAAACTGTAAAACCTGTAAGCACCACCTGTAATAATTTCAGAGAGAGATATACGCTGTAAGAAACACTTTGCTCCAGAGAAAAATAAAGCAGTAACAAGATATACCTTGCAAAAGACAATTTGAATCAGAAGATTACAGGAGTAATCTGTTAGCACACACCTGTAGGCACACCTTGTAATAATGCAGAAGAAGGTATACCAGCAACAACAATTTGAATCAGAGAAAAAATAAAGCAATGAAATGTTAGCAACAAACAGTAGCAATCCCTGTGAGTAAAACATAAAAACACCACCACACAGTAAATCTGCTTAGCCAAACTAAGTCTTAATCCTTTTCCCTTGCTCTGGTAAGTTTCTCTACTCTGCCTTTCAAGCAGTCTTAGAAGGAAAGAGCTCAGATGAAGCTAGGTGCCTTGGCCAGCAAACCAAGTCTTCTACGGGCTAGATCTGGCGTCATGGGGCGGAGCCGAGAGTTTTACCGCCAGGGTGGGTGGGAGGAACGAGCTTGAAGACCTTCCGGCAAGATTTAAAGCGGCAAGGAACCTGCCAGACAGTGTGGACGAACAACATATATCATTCCTAGAGCTCCTGTTAGAGGTGAGTAACCTGTATTTACAGACGATAGGCTCCTGAGACAAATATATATCTCACAACTATAAACGATGGGCTCCTGAGACAAATACATACCTCACAATTATAAACGATAGGCTCCTGGGACAAACACATACCACACAATTATAAACGATAGGCTCCTGAGACAAACATATACCACACAATTATAAACAATAGGCTCCTGGGAAAAACACACAGTTACAGATGATAGGCTCCTGAGACAAACACATACCACATAGTTATAAACAGTAGGCTCCTGGGACAAACACTTACCACACAATTAAAAACGATAGGCTCCTGGGACAAACACATACCACACAATTATAAACAGTAGGCTCCTGGGACAAACACATACCACACAATTACAAATGATAAGCGCCACTGAAAAATAGCTTGCTGTGGTCAACTCTTGCTTTACATGTTTTCTGTCACAAACGCACTCCACAAGTCAGACCCTCTGCTCCCACAGTGCCAACCTCAGAGTACAATAGTGTGAACAGGTAACAGGCAGGGTAACCCTCCTGTCTGCATTGGGTCCGAATCACCTTTAGCCTCAAGTTCTGGGAGGATTCAAACTGTGAACCTTATGCTAGCATACCTGATGTACAGGCTCAGATATGTACCCTCTTTGGGGATTGCGGTATGATCCTTCGCCGGGGGCACCTAGCCAGGTCTCCAAAATGAACTCTTAAAACTCTATAAGAGACCTTTGGCATATTCTTACCTTTTTTCAAGCTTAGTAACACCATCAAGCCTTTTAAACAGTTGTCAGGCTTAAAATATGCACACAATCTTGGAATCTGGCAGTGATGCAAAATTTCTGAATGTGTCACTGGCACACATTCTCTGAATGTGGCAGTCACGCATAGTCTCGGAATGCTACGATGGTGCACAGATTCGGAATGTGGCGGTGGCGCACAGTCTCGGAATGTGGCGGTGGCGCACAGTCTCGGAATGTGGCGGTGGCGCACAGTTTCAGAATGTGGCGGTGGCGCACAGTTTCAGAATGTGGTGGTGGCGCACAGTCTGGGAATGTAGCAGTGGAGCACAGTCTGGGAATGTGGCGATGGAGCACAGTCTTGGAATGTGGCGGTGGCGTACAGTCTCAGAATGTGGTGGTGGCGCACAGTCTCAGAATGTGGCGGTGGCGTACAGTCTCAGAATGTGGCGGTGGTGCACAGTCTCGGTATGTGGCGGTGGCACTCCATCTCAGAATGTGTCGGTGGCACACAGTCTCAAAATTGTGGCAGTGGCACACAGTCTCGAAATTGTGGCAGTGGCACACAGTCTCGGAATGTGGCAGTGGGACATAGTCTCGAATGTGGCAATGGTGCAGAGTTTCAGAATGTGGCGATGAGGCACAATTTCGGAATGTTCTGGTGACACAACCTCAGAATGTGGCAGGGATGTGCAATTTTAGAATGTGGCTGGAATGTATAATGTTTGAATGTGGTGGGGATATGATGCACAATTTTGAAATGTGGTGGCTACATACAATTCTGGAATGTGGCAGGGACAAGCAATTTCAGAATAAATTAATCAGATAATTATGTTGTAACTTTTTACTGTACTTTTCTACTTATACCCATTAGGTGCAGAAGTATCGCAATGCATGTACATATATTGTAATAATATGTGTTGCCCTCTTATCAGAAACAGATTTGCTTTGAAATCAACATTCTATGCATGGGCCTTTAGACAGTTCCTCACATTTATAAAACCTTTTATCTGCTAGAAAAACAAAACAAAACGCTGAGACAGTGACAATGATCACAGCAAACAAACCAAATCCTATGCAGTTTACCATGACGGAGGGACTATTTTATGTTAATTTCACACAAAAATAAGCAAAAAATATTTTAAAAAATTATTCAAACTACAGTAACTCGTAACCCAGTTATAATAATAGCAATAATGATCTCCGTGGAGTTACGGTAATGTCCAGTTAATCACCCCATGGGGGCATGTGGCACTTGGCTTCCCCTTGTGCCACATTACGCCCCAAGGGGGTGATTAATAGGATATTAACGTAATCCCCATCATTCATCATTGCTTGGGAGAGTGCACTCTTAACGACCATAATAGATGCCAGAACTATGTCTATAAACATATTATACATTATGTTGAAAGCTTCTGTTTTTTTTTAAATAGAACTTGAATTTAAAATCTAAATGCTTAACTTTTGGAACAATTTGCTTGAGACCCTCTTATGGTTATTTATGTATTTATTTTCAAGTTCTACCAAATTAAAACGTACTGAGCTCAGCTGGCAGCAGCTCGTTTCCAGATATGTCTCAGGATGGGGGAAAGGGAGAGTACAACCAATACAAATCACAGTAGCAATACAGTAATATGTAAGTAAGCACCAGCAAAGGGGACAGTTATGAAGGCAGTGCTTCTGCATAGTAAACGGTTCATTAAAGTTCAGTAACATGCAGAAGGGCAATGTGCAGTGTGCAACAAGGCAATGCTGAGTACAAGGTGGGAGGAATAGTTGAAAATTGGGTTTGAAGGGGGAGATACAGTAGTGTAAGTGCAGGGTGAAGGGGAATCAGGGTTGGAGGGCAGTGGCCCAGGGCCCAATATTAGGGGCAGCTTCATGAATGAGTAGTGAAGTCACGGACGAGAGATTGCAGTGAGTGAAGGGAAGCAGCTGAGTGGATAGTAAGTGGGAGAGAGCCCCAGAAGTTTAGAGAAGTGGAAGGAGAAGACAACTTGACCTGCAGAGGATTTCATTTTGTGGGGGGGGGGGGGACGAAAGCTAGAGTTGTGAAGGGAGTAAGAGGCAGCAGAGGGGAGTGAGGAGGGAGGCAAGGTAAGTGGGAAGGGAACCAAGCCAGAATTTGGAGATGAAGGAAGCATAGTGGGCAAGGCACCTGGCTTGGAAGGAGGGAGAGGGACAAGTACATTGAACAGAGATTGGTGCGAGGGGGACCATCCAGAGCAAAGTGGCAGAAGGAGTTAAATAGGGGTCCAGTTTGTTGGCTGGGGTGGACTGGAGAGCATCACTGTGGACTATGTTACCATAGTCAGAGATGGGGAGTATCATCTTTAGGACCATCTCTCTTTGCAGGCAGGAAGTAGGATACCCACTTTATTCCTGTAATGCACACCAAGTTTGGGGTGGAGTTGTGGTGGATGGCATCCACATGCACTGAGAAATCATGGAGATGGTCCAGCCAGACCCCAAGATACTTCAAGGAGGAGACATAGTCAATGGCTTTACCATCAAGGATATGGAAGGAAGGGAGAGGCTAGCTAACCTTTGCCTAGTGCCAAAAGTCATAGAGACCATTTTCTTGGCATTGAATGACAGCTGATTGACCAGGAACTAGTGCTGGATATTGTTCAAGTCTAGTTGTTATAAGAGTGTAGGGAATGTTTAGAAATAAACAATACTAATTGGCCTAAAATTATGTCATTATTTTTAATTGCTATAGTATTGCTGGCGTCACAATGGGAGACCTCCTGGGAACCAGTGACCACCGTACAGGGTGGTTTAATATAAAGACTGGACTAGAATCGAATCACACACAAGGACGAGGGTCCCGGACTTCAGAAGGGCCAACTTCAAGGAAATGGGAGATTGTTTCAGGGATGCCCTAACGCCCTGGCTGGGATAGGGAAACTAGAGGGATTCGAGGAACAGTGGGCAAAAATTAAGGGAGGTATAGAATCATAGAAATGTGGCAGCAGAAAAGGACCCTTTTTGGCCCATCGAGTCTACCCCTTACCCCCCCACTTGCCCCCCTTGTCCAGAGATCCCCCTCCATCCACTGGTCAACTCTTTGTGTCTGTCCCATGCCCTCTTGAATGCCTCCACCATTTCGGCCCTCACCACCTCCTCCGGCAGACTGTTCCAGGGCTCCACCACCCTCTTAGTGTAGTAGCGTCCCCTCACATTGCCCCTAAACCTTCCACCTTCTAATCTTAGACTGTGACCCCTGGTTCTAGCACCTGCTTTTCTTGTGAATAAGCCCCCCCCCCACCTTATTAATCCTCTTCATGTACTTAAATGTTTCTGTCATGTCCCCCCTCTCCCTTCTAGTCTCCAGTGGGTATAGCTCCAACTCCCTCATCTTCTCCTCATAGGGCTTCCCATGCAACCCATGCAGCTTCTTGGTGGCCCTTCTCTGAACCCTTTCAAACCGATCTGTGTCTTTGCGTAGGTGAGGTCTCCAGAGTTTGACACTGTACTCCAGGTGAGGCCTCACCATGGATTTGTAAAGTGGTACCAGCACCTCCTTCCTTCTGCTTGTCATACCTCTCTATGCACGCCAGCATTCTGTTTGCTTTGCCCACCACCTTGCTGCATTGGGTCCCCACCTTAAGGTTATCTGAAATTATAATCCCCAGATCCCTCTCGTGCTCAGATGCCTTAATTTCATCACCCCCAGTGTGTAAATCGCTTGCAGGTTATTTCGTCCCATGTGCTTTACTGTGCACTTTTTGGCATCGAATTTCAGCTATTTTTGACATTTAATTTCAGCATTTAGAAAAGGTTACAAATCTTTGTGTCAGGCTAGTTAGCAAGGGCAAAAGAAAAAAGAGACCACAGTGGTTCTCTAGAGAGGTAGCAGACAAAGTAGAGCAAAAAAAATAGGCTTTTAGGAGATACAAAAAACACAGAAGGAGGAGGACGGGGGCTATCAAGAGATACAAAGGGAGGCAGGGAGGGCAGTTAGAAGAGCTAAAGCATAGACAGAGGAAAATATTGTCACATCACTAAACAAGCATTTGTCAATGCCGAATGTTTGCTTGCTGGCATTGGCATTGGTAGTGTAGAAGTTACAGAGCTGCATAATAGAAATGGCTGTGAAGTATTGAACTGAAGCCAACCTCACCACCATCCTGCAGAGAGTGACAGGCATTGGGGTGTGCCTTTGGGTCGTCAGGCATAACGGCCACGCCATTTCACCACACCCTACCCTGCAGACACTGACAAGTGTCACGGTGTGCCTTGGGGTCTTTGGCCCTTATGCGCACCCCATTGCATCAGGAAATACGGTGAGATGGGTGCGGTATAGGAGAATAGGGTGAACTTTGAGGCCAAAGAGTCCAAGGCATACTTCGATGCCTCTCAGTGGCTGCAGGGTGTGGAATGGTATGAGCATTACAGGCAAGAATCCCAAGTCACACCCCTGATGCCTGTCATTCTCTACAGGGTGGGGCGTTATGGTTGGAAACCCTAACACCTCAGGCATTCGTTGGTATTTTCACTCCAAATTTTCAACATGTTTTTGTGACCCCACCTCATGAACAGTGGCAATATCAGTTTGTTAGCCGAAAGCTGCTTATGCACAGCAACTACGGCATTTAGCACCACAGGTGCAAACACATTCCGAACAGGATGTAAAAAATGACAGCTGTACTGTTCATGGGGAGGTGTAAAAAATGGCAATGTTGCAAATCTTTAGTAAAAATATTAAAAAAAACTGGTGAAGTCACGAGCGTGCATAGAAACTGTGCAACGCACACCCGTAATGTAATTAGTTTGGGGATTTTTTACAGCACAGGCATTTTGGGACCTCAGATCATGAACAGTGTCACTGTGATTTTCTTTATCTGTCCCGAACAATGATTTCCCACAGCGACCACGCATCTCTGCGCTGAAAGTGTGAAAACACATTTCAGCCATGTTGTGAAAAATGACAGCTGTACTGTTCATAAGGAAGTGTGGAAAAATGCCACTGGTGAAAATCTGGACTGAAAATATTATAAAGTCATGAACTTACTAGGGTGCGTGGAAACTACGCAATGCTCACTCGTAACACAGTCATTTTATGGAGTTTTGTTACCAAATTTTCAACATAGCCATTTTAAAACCTCTGCTCATGAACAGTGTAACTGTGATTTTCTTAATCTGTCCCAAACATTGCTTTCGCACACCGACTGCACCATTGTGCGCTACATGTGCGGAAACACATTTGGGGCGACATGTGGAAAATGGCAGCTGTACTGTTCATAAGGAAGTGTAATAAAATGGCAATGTGGAAAATCTGGAGTGAAAATATAGAAAATTCCCAAAACTTACGAGCGTGTGTAGGAATTGCGCAACACACGCTTGTAAAGCAGTCATTTTTAGGAATTTTTTCACCAAATTTTCAACATAGCCATTTTAAGACCTCTGCTCATGAACAGTGCCACTGTGATTTTCTTAATGTGTCCCACACATTGATTTCACACACCGACTGCGCCATTGTGCGCTACATGGGTGGAAACACGTTTTGGGTAAGATGTGAAAAATGACAGCTGTACTGCTCATAAGGAGGTGTGGTAAAATGGCAATGTTGAAAATCTGGAGTGAAAATATTGAAAATTTGCGAACTTACGAGCATGCGTAGGAACTGTGCAGCATGCGCTTCATAAAACAGTCATTTTAGAATTTTTCCACCAAATTTTCAACATAGGTTTTTTGAGAGCCCACCCCATGAACAGTGGCAGTGTCGTTTCATTACTCGGTCCCGAAAGGTGATTTTGCGCAGTGACTTCGAAATCACCCTTCGGGCCCAGTTAACGCCAATACAGTGAGAGCATTCATGAGAAGGGGTCCCAAAAACCCCATGTTGAAAATTTGGTGCAAAAATTTCAAAAAATGCCTGAGATATGCAGCAAAGTTGAAAAAACCCTATCTATCCCATTATACAGCTTACCGGCATTTCCTCAGTTCGCAGTCGGCTTTGAAGAGTGCAGACGTGTTCCCGGTCCACCGAAGATCATTGTGCCGGAGTCTGGAGGTAAGTATGGGGTGAGGGGGTATAGGGAGGCTGGGTGCGCAGTGGGTGGGCGCGGGTGGGGCAGAGACTGCGAGGGACCATTTTCAGTTTCAGGTTGTTTTTTTAATGGCGGCGGGGCGTTTGCCATGCTGGGGTGGGCTCCTGTGCTGCAAGGCCAAGGATGGCTGGTGGGCAGTGGAGCCACTGGGGATTGGGCACCCCGCCGGCACAGCATATGTTGCCATGTTGGGGTGGGCCCCAGCGTGGCACCTTGTGCCGGGGGGTGTGGAACCAGTGGAGCTGATGGGGATTGGGCACCCCGTCGGCTGCTCCGATGTGTGGCCATGCTGGGGTGGGCACCCAGCATGGCATATGGATACTGTTTTGGGGGCGGCAGCACAGCCAGGATTGAGCACCCCGTTGGCTACACAGTGTGCGTGGGGGGCGAGCACGCAGTATGCGTAAGGTGTGTGTGTGTGTGTGGGGAGCGCATAAGCAAAGCAGGCGATATCTTATCGCTGCTCACTGAAGCGTAGCTCCCCCTTTCAGCTGTACACCATTGCATTTTGGAGCTGTCATAGACAGCTCGAGCAGGCATTGGAGAACTGCGTCCGCGCCTGGAAACACACTGACTGAATTGGAAGAGGGCTGCCACACCTCCGAAAACTCGGATGATGGCACTATGTTTCTTGCACATGCGTGCAAGCAAACATAAAAAAGGGATAAAATATTTTTCAGATACATAGGTGACAAGAGGAAGACAAGGGTGGAATAGTTAGGCTGAAGGGAGAAGGAGGAGTTTTTTGTGGAGAAGGATCACCAAAAAGCAGACATATTGCACAGGTACTTCTGCTCAGTTTTTACGGTGAAGGGGTCAGGCAGCAGGCCAGAGATGCAGATTAAGGGCAGTAAGTGTAGGGAGATGGACATGGGCTCTTTTACAGTGGAAAGGGTCCTAATGGAACTATCATAGTTGCACATGGATAAGGCAATGGGACCAAACAGGGTGCACTCCAAGGTATTGAAGGAGCTTCGGGAGGAACCTACCTTCACTTCTGACAGCCCTGTGTAACCTATCATTGGAAACAGTATTGGTACCAGAAGACTAGAGGAGGGCTGATGTAGTCTCACTCCACAAAAGTGAAAGCAGGGAGGAGGCAGTAAATGACAGACCAGTTAGCCTGACCTCGGTAGTGGGCAAAATTATGGAATCACTGCTAAAGGAAAGAATTATGGAATACCTTGTGGCCAATGGACTGCAGGATCCAAGGCAACATGGTTTCACAGGAGGAAATTCTTGCCAGACAAATCTGATTGAGTCACCAAGGTAGTGGATCAGGGAGGGGCGGTTGACGTGACCTAACTGGATTTCAAGTAAGGCCTCGGACACTGTTCCACACAGAAGGTTGGTGAGCAAGCTGAGTAGCCATGGAGTGGGTCCTAAAATAATAAGATAAGTAGAGAGTTGGCTGGAGAATAACAGCCAGAGGGTGGTGGTAAATGGTGTCCACTCTGGGAAAGGCAAGTGAGTGGGGGGGTGCCACAAGGGTCAGTACTAGGCCCGGTCCTCTTCAGTGTCTTCATTAGTGACATTGCAGAAGGACTGGAAGGGAAGGTATGCCTGTTTGCAGATGACACGAAAATCTACAACAGAGTGGACACTCGGGAGGGGGGTGAGGGTTGTGGAACGAATGAGGGAAGATCTGAATAAGCTGGAAGAATGGTCATGAGTTTGGCAGTTAGGCTTCAGTGCAAAAAAGTGATAAACCATGCACGTGGCGCAAAGAAACCCAGCGACACAGTACCAACTAGGAGGAGAGGAGCTAGCAGTCACAAACCAGGAAAGAGACCTGGGCGTAATCATTTCTGATGAACTGAAGGTGGCTAAACAGTGTGACAAGGCAGTGAGTAAAGCTAGCAGAATGCTAGGGTGCATAGGCAGGGGTATCGCCAGCAGTAAGAGGGAGGTAATAATACCCCTGTATAGATCATTGGTGAGACCACACCTCCAGTACTGTGTTCAGTTCTGGAGGCCCCACCTCTGTAAGGAAATAGACAGGGTGGAGGTGGTACAAAAGAGAGTAACCAAAATGGTGCAGTGTCTACATCAGGAGCCCTATGAGGAAAGACTCAAGGAATTGAATATATACTCCCTAGACGTATGAAGGGTAAGGGAAGACATGATAGAAACATACAAATATCTCACAAGTAAGAACAAGACACAGAAAGGGAGCATTTTCCATAGAAAGAGAAGCTCGGGGCAAACGATCATTGTATGAAGCTTAGGGGAAATGTGAGGAAGTTCTTCTTCACTGAAAGGGTGGTAGGTGTTTGGAACAGTGTACTAGCAGTAGTAGTAGAGGCTAAAACCGTCACGGGTTACAAGAATGCATGGGACAGACATGAGGATCCTAGAATTAAGCAAGTGAGGGAGGGAACCAAGGACTGAGTAGGGTCTGAGGTGGCTTAGTAGGAAGGTAAAATAGAGCAGACTAGGTAGGCCAGGGGGTCCTTATCTGCTGACAACTTCTGTTTGTATGTTTCTATAATGTGCTTAATGGCGACTGCTGCTGCACACATATTAATACGGTTCCTACACCACCAGCATCTTCACACTGCTTTGTAAAGTGCTTTGGGATACAGTGTGTATGAAAAGCACTATATACAGTAAAACCGTAGTAACATAGTAATTGTTGGCAGAAAAAGACTCCATGGTCCGTCTAGTCTGCCCTGGTTGTAGATTAGTTCACTTCCTTACTAAATCTCCTGTCGGACCTGTGACCTTACTCCCCCCCCCCCTTCCTGACTTCACTAGTTCTCTGTGTCTATCCCGTGTCTGAATGCCTCTACTGTGCTTGCATCCACTACTTCTGCTGGCAGCTTGTTCCAGGGTTCTACCACCCTTTCTGTGAAGAAGTATTTCCTCACAGTACCTCTGAGTCTCCCCCTTCCAGCCTCATATGATGCCTTCTTGTCCTCGTGCATAGCCTTTTCTGTAGAATTTTGCCTTCCTCCACTTTATTTAACTCCTTAGCATATTTGAATGCCTCTATCATGTCTCCCCTCCTTTCTAACCTCCAGTGAGTACATATTTAATTCCCTGAGCCTCTACTCATAGTCCTTTCGATGTATGCCCTGGACCATATTGATAGCCCTTCTCTGTACTGCCTCCACCTGTACTGTATCAATTAAAGCAGAAAGAAGTGGGGAAGGCAGTCAGAATAGCAAATGCCCAAATTGAGGGAAAAATAGCCAAGTCAGTTAAGAAGGGGGATAAAACCTTTTATAGGTACATTAGGGAGCATAGAAAGGTTAAGGGAGGAATAGTGAAGATTAATAAAGGAGAGGGGAGGTGGGCAGAGGGAGACAGCGAAAAGGCAGAGATACTGAATGAATACTTTTGCTCAGTATTCACAAAAGAAGATGAGGAGGAGTTACCTAAACCAGATAATAGAAGCACTCTGGTGGTGGTGGTGGTGGTGGGGGGGTTGACACCAGTCCATTTACAGAAGAAAGAGTCCTGAAAGAACTCCTAAAACTCAAGGTGGACAAAGCAATGGGGCTTGATGGGATTCACCCCAGAATCCTAAAAGAACTAAGGGAGGACCTAGTGACACCACTGACCACACTTTTTAACAAATCATGGGAGGATAGCGTGGTACCTGAGGACTGGAGGAGGGCAGATGTGATTCCCCTTCACAAAAGTGGGAGCAAGGCAGAAGCAGGAAACTACAGACGTGTAAGTTTGACCTCAGTGATGGGGAAAATGATGGAAATCACTTCTGAAAGAAAGAATTGTTGAGTACCTAGAGGCCAGCGGGGCACGGGACCCAAAGCAGCATGGATTTACAGCAGGAAGGTCATGTCAGACGAATCTAATAGATTTCTTTGACTGGGTGACCAAAGTAATAGACCAGGGAGGGGCTGTGGATATGGCCTACCTAAACTTTAGCAAGGCATTTGACATAGTCCCGCACAAAAGATTAATAATCAAGTTAGCCAGCTTGGGAGTGGGTCCCAGGGTGGTAGCCTGGGTAGCAAACTGGCTACACAACAGGACACAGAAGGTAATAGTGAGTGGAACACATTCCGAACAAAGGCGGGTCACTAGTGGAGTACCTCAGGACTCAGTACTGGGTCCAGTCCTCTTTAACATCTTTATAGGTGACATTGCAGAGGGTCTGGAGGGAAAGGTATGCCTCTTTGCAGATGATACAAAGATCTGTAACAGAGTTGATACACAGGGGGGAGTAGAAAGGATGAGTAGGGACTTGGCAAGGTAGGAGGAATGGTCAGACATATGGCAACTTAGATTCAATGCAAAGAAGTGCAAGTAATCACCTGGGAAACAAAACCCAGGAGAAGAGTACACAATAGCAGAGGAGGTACTAACAACAACAAAAATGGAACAGGACTTGGGGGTAGTCATATCAGATGATCTAAAGGTGGGTAAGCAATGTGAGAAGTCAGTAAGGAGAGCCAGGGGGATACTGGGATGCATAGGAAGGAGCATCACAAGTAGAAAAAGGGAAGTGGTTATCCCTCTGTACAGACAGTTGGTGAGACCCCATCTGGAGTACTGTGTGCAGTTTTGGAAACCTCATCTACACAAGGACATAGATAGGATGGAAGCAGTCCAGAGGAGGGCAACTAAAATGGTGCAGGGTCTACATCAGAAATCATATGAAGAGAGACTGAGAGAGCTTATTATGTGTACCCTTGATGAAAGGAGGGACAGGGGGGACATGATAGAAACTTTCAAGTACCTCAAGGGAATCAACAAAGTCCAGGAGGGTAGCATCTTTCAGAAAAAGAGATGTGTAAGAACAAGGGGACACAATTTAAAGATAATGGGGGGACGGCTCAGGGGTAATGTGAGGAAATCTTTTTTCACGGAGAGAGTGGTGGATGTGTGGAACTGCCTTCCTGGGGAGGTTGTTGGGGCTAAAACAGTGGGAGAATTCAAACATGCATGGGACAGACACAAGGCAATTGTAGTGGGGGGTGGCAGAAAGTAGGCTGTTGGTTAACTAGAATCTGCAGCTTATCCAGTAGGTAGGGAAATGGGCAGACTGGGTGGGCCAAGTGGTCCTTATCTGCTGTTAAAGTCTATGTTTCTAATGACATTTTTGAGATGGGGCCTCCAGAACTGGACACAGTACTCACGGTGAAGCCTCACCAGTGACCTATACAGGGGCAATATTACCCCTCTCTTTCTTTTTGTTATACCCCTCCCTATGCACCCTAGCATCCTATTCGTCTTTCCCACTGCCCTTCCACACTGACTTGCCACTTTGATGTAATCTGTTATGATGACTCCCAAGTCTCTTTTTTGATTAGTTGATGCCACCTTCTCTCCCCCCAGGTGGTACGTTGCCCTTGAGTTCCTATGTCGGATATGCATAATGTTACACTTTTTAGCAATAAACTGCAGCTGCCATACCCTTGACCATTCCTCTAATCTTTTTAAGTCACTTGTCATTTTATCTTCTCCCTTTGGTGTATCTACCCTGTTGCAGGTATTTGTGTCTGTGAACAGGCATACCTCCTCTTCTAGACTCTCTGCTGTATCACTGATGAATACACTCTGCTATATCACTAATGAATACATTGAACAGTAGTGGCCCCAGAACTGACCCTTGTGGTACCCCGCTTGTCACCTCCCCCTTCTCTGACCTTACCCCATTTATTACCACCTACTGGCTCCTGCTGCTCAGCCAATTTGGCCCCCACCCCATACCATTCAACTTGTTTAGTAGCCTCCTGTGTGGGATGGTGTCAAAGACCTTCCTAAAATCCAGGTAGGTCACATCCACCCCTCACCCCACCAATCCACAACTCTAGGCACCCAGTCGAAGAACTCTATTAGGTTAGTTTGGCATGATCTCCCTCCTGTGAAACCATATTGTCTTGGATCCTGCAACCCATTTTCGAACAGGTGCTCCACCATCCTTTCCTTTATTAATGTCTCCATAACTTTCCCCACTACTGATGTTAGGCTTACCAGTCTATAGTCCCCTGCCTCCTCCCTACTCCCACTCTTGTGAATTGGCACTAGATTTGCCCTCCTCCAGTCCCCTGGAACCAAATTCTATTCATATTCATATTTGTTCCATTCCATAGCTTTAACCAATTGTGACCTTTAACATGTTTAAGGATACGGTGGTCTTTATGGGTGCCTGTAATGGACGGGGTATTCTTATAGATGAGCGTTTTTTCTCATTCAGCATTATCTAACTCTCCTGTATTTAACCACAGTGCAAAGATACTGATTGCCAGTCCGAGCTGCTGCGCTGTTTGATAGCATATTGTGAAATTATATACCTACGGTGAACACAAATGATTGAATGGAGTGTGATTGCTTTAACTTTTAAACAATAGAACTTGGGAAGGCATTCTGATTGTTAATGATGGTTCTTTGTCTGCAGCGCTTTGTCCTAGAGGGGCTTGATTTCTCAGATTTTTTTTTTTTTTAAAGTGTCCATGCTCTCATATCCCATTCCAGAGAAAAGCTTTATTTCCAGGAACTGGGGGTGGGGTGGCAGGTTGCTTGTATGTATATAGAGATTTAGTGTCAGACTGAGAACTAGCACTTAGGAAAACCCATGATTTTTTAGCTGTACAATTTGGGAGAGCAGTCAGCCTTAAAAGATAACAGAATATTTTTAGAAGGGGGCAGGCAGCCTGAAACATAAAAGCTTTTTATTTTTTCCAGGGCACCCCTAATTTTTTCTTAATTCTAAAAATAAATTGCGTTCTGCTGTAAAATTTAAACCTTTGTGTTTCTAGGATGCCTGCCTCCGTAATTCTAGAAATACATCTTCATTTCCAGCTGGAATTGTAGAAATAAAGTTTTTGTTTCAAGTGCCTGCTCAATCCCCGGGGTGATTTAAAAAAGCTAATCTTGATGTCTGCAGGCTGCCTGATGTATTTATTCTCATACTGTGGTCAAACGTGATTATCTTATCATGCCATTTCTACTCGAAAAGCTAGCAGATGATCATTAGAGCCCTAAACATAGAGCAGCCACATTTTGATTTTGTTTGGCTTCAATGCAATATATTTGAGGTGCCATCAGCAGTTCCAAACTGCGCAATTAAACTGCCAGTGGCTGTAACACAGGATTAGCACTAGCTTTGTTTGTTTGAAAGCAAGGTGTGACTGTTAACTCCCTGACACACACACAAAAAAACAGCAGAAACGGAACTTGTCATTTCCACTGCTGTTTGCGTGCTTCTAGTTTTTTGTCATTGTTGAATCTATTGATATGGGGGTGGATTACACTTTTAATTGGTGCCACTAAAAGGTTTTTAATAGATTTTTGTTGTTGAACCTCTTTCAGGACTAGTGATGTGTGTAAGCCTGTATATTCTGTACTAATTAATGATGTTTCCTAATTTGTATTTCAGACCGTTCAGACTTTTATTCTTTACCCCTTGTTGTACTGAGCAGCCCTAGACTAGCTACACAGGACCAGTGTGTGCACCTCTCCCCCAACATCAGCTGCCATGGGAATGACCCCAGGCCAGGATGGACGAGGAAGGCAAAATCCAGGATGGGGGTTTGCGGGTAGTTGGGGTGCACCCTCTTGTAGATGGAGGAACAGCAGACCTGACCTAGTCACTGACACTCTCAGTGCTACTTCCAACCCCTCTGTATGAGGCACTGAAAGAACAACCGGGACATGAATCCCCCCCCGTCACCTGGTAGTCTAAGATTGTTGCCTCTGTTGCAAATGCAACGCACCAGTAACCTGGTACTGAGAATCTGAACCCAATGCACCCATGGCTCTACTCCCAGCCCATTAGGCGGGTGACAGGAGTATCTTGAATATTCTATTGGGCCCCAAATACTTAGATTCTGTGTTCATTTTCATATTTGTGATTCGGGTTATGCTTAAAAAAAAGAAAAGAAACAACTCTCTACCTTCCTCCGTAGCCCATATCCTTTAAAATATACCAGCCCCTGCCCCCTACCCTCAGTGTGGTCTCCAACCCACTCTTTTCCCCCCCAGCATCCACATTTTGCTAATAAATATGTATTTTGTAATTATAATTCCAGCAATGGACGACTCGCACAATCTGCTCACCTCCATGTCCAGGCACTGATTTTCAGCGCTTTGCAGCATGCTACAGCAAATCAGATTGCCCCCGGCCCGCACACAGTTATGAAAGGCAAGAAGGAAGAAGGCGACCGACACAGTCCTCCATGGCCATCCACTTTCTTCTGAATTAAAGTGCTCACTTGCATAATGAAACAAGTTGATCACATGATCAGCTTGATTTACTATGTGAGCAAACGCATGAGTGCTTTCATTCAGAAGAAGGTGACTGAACGAAGAGGAGGGCAGGCTGTGTCAGTTGCATTCTTACCTCTGGTCCTTTGTAATTGGATATGGGGAGTGCTGCTGCCAGGGTGAGGGGACAGTCTAATTTGTTGTAGTATGCTGCAAAGTGCTGAAAGCTGATGGGCGGCTGAGGAGGTGGGCCGGTTGTGACAGTAGCCCATTGTTGGGAGTTATAATTACAAAATACATATCAGAATGTGGTGTGGGGGATTCTAACTGAGGGGACTGGTCCTAGAATATTTTAAATGATCTGAGCTGGGGGCTGTTCATTTTATTTTTTGGGGTTAAAGATGGTATTTCCCGAATAGGGGATGAATGGTACTACTGTTTGTTATTCCGATCCAAATAACGAATAATGCATTATTCGTGGTATTCAGGAAATATTACTCGTTACTCATACACTCCTACTGGGTGATCACAGTGATTTTTTAAGGTGGGGGGTAGTGCTCATTTCAGAGTTGGGGATTTCCCACTGCTGTTTTAAGAATATAATTCCACTAGCTGGCTCGATGGGGCACTACCGCTCACGATGCTGGTGATCGGAGTTTGGAAGCGAGCCTGGATCATCAGGGGCCAGCCAGGGTGAGGGGGAAGTTCAGCATCCCAGAGGACACCTGACTCCTTCGGGGAGTGAGGTCCATGTGCTACGCTGTGCTAGTGCCATCTGGGTGATCACAGTTGATGGTATGGGCTGGAGCAGCAAAGGAAGGGTGGGCATCTCCTTGACTGGGACATGAAGTATGCACTATCCACTTAGTGTCCACTCAGTCCCTTCCCATGAGGCACCCAGGGGACGGTGTGACAGGGTTGAATAAGGCTCTGCCTCATTTGTTATGCAGAAAGAGTTTAAACTCAAGGGCCTGTTTTATCCTCTCCTTTTCTGTCTCTTCTCTATCTGGTTGTGCAACCAAATTTTCTTGTGAAACCTAGGAACTGATCACTCCGATGGTTTCACGATTCTCCACCTCTTGCTATCTCTCTGCCTTCCCTTGCTGTTTCTGTTTTTTCTCCCGTTGCATATCTTCAGTTATAAAAAATATATGTGAATCTTTGTGTGGAAATGTCACTGATACTGGGATCCATCCCTTTGTTTAAAACTGTATATAGTTATACTGTTAAAATGATTGCAAAGCTATTTGGAACTCAAGGGGTTAACCTGAGATGCAGTTGTTAATTAAGCCTTTTGCAGAGTTGGCAACAAGAGGTCAGTTCTGGGACACCATGCACTGTTTTGTGGAACCTGCAAGGAACAAAACTGACAAGAACATTCTGTAAACTTATAAGAACATTCTGTGACAGACTTATGAAAATGGCGGCAATGCTTTTGCTGGAGAGACAAGGAGAGTGAGAGACTGAAACTTGGAATTAAGAGATACCCTCAGAAGAAGGACGTAGTTTTCTCTGTGTGTACTGCCTTTGTAAATAGTTATACTGCATAGTTTTTATTTTTTATTTTGCTGTTATTGAAAAAATTAAAATGCTATTTGCGAAGTTTGAAACTGCTCCTGATTTTCCTCTGCTTCCTGACATGTGCCTCAATGACAGATGGTGTCAGCCTAAGTGGGTTTATGCAGTGCATACTCAAAGCAAGGAGTTTTGTGCGTGGGTACTAGACTAGGTACCAGGGAAGCATAGCAGAAAGGTATGGATTCTGCAGCAGCAAGCCCAGGTGTCATTACCTGAAAGATGGCAGGCAAACTAGCGGAGATAGAAGTCCAAGCTGAGACTGTACAGCCAGCACCAGTGATGGAAAAAAAAGAACAGTTAGTGACAGAACCTGAAAGCCTATCTGCCTTCCTCAAATGGTGGACTGTACAACAAAGAGAGAGAGAGAAGCAGAGAAAAGAAGAGATGCAGTCACAGGAGCAGCAGAGAAAAGAAGAGATGCAGCGACAGGAGCAGCAGAGAAAAGAAGAGCTGCTGCGACAGAAGCAGCAGAGGAGAGATGCAGCAACTGGAGCAGCGATGGCTGGATGCCTTGCAAGTTATCAAAGCTGGAAGTTCTGGCACTGATCTAGCAGAGCAACAAAACACAAACAACTTAAAAGACCTTTAAGAGCTAGTGTACTGCCTGCAATTAATTGTAACTTTCTGATGTAGTGAGCTGTCACTTCTTATATCTCAAGTATTTTTTTTTCTTTTCTGTTTGCTAATTAGATTTTCCACCTGGCAGTACTGGGGTGATGTGTAGAGCAGCACTCTGTCGGGGGGGGGGCGGTTCTGTTCCTCCCATTACATCAACACTGAGACCACAATGACTGTGACATCACTAGTAACCAATGAGAACCATTTCTTACTGCCTGGTTTCAGTTTCACATGAAGCAGCAGTGACTGGCTCTGCTTGGTTACTGGTGATGTCTCAGTTTCCTGCATTTTGACTGGTAGCTTGTGAGAGTCACTGCTCAGGCTGTAAGGACTATGGTGGCTCAGGATGTTTGGTCTCATTTCTGACGATGTATTGGGAGGAACAGAACTGACTTTTTTTTTTCCTCCAGACAGAATGCTGCTCCACACACCACCCCCATATTGCAAGGTGGAAAATCTTCTAATTGGCAAACAGAAAAGAAAAAATACTTGAAATATAAGAAGTGATAGCTGATTGTAACTGAAAATTACTATTAATCCCAAGCAGTACACTAGCTCTTTAAACTTACAAAGTTGTGTCCCTCAGATGATATCGAAGCATACCTGACAACTTTTGAAATGGTTGCTGCAGCCTCCCAGTGGCCAAAGCAGCAATGGGCAATCAGACTGGTACCTTACCTGACAGGGAAAGCCCAGCTTGCCTGCAGCAATATGGACACTGCACAGTCAGAAAACTATGATCTGGTGAAAAGAGAGATCCTGAAAAGGTATGACATCTCAGGAGAGACCTACAGGCAAAGATTCCGGTCCCTGAAGTACAGCTCAGTCGACAATCCTCAAGAAACCTTCACCTGACTCTGAGAACTCCTTATGAAATTACTCCAACCACAGGGCAAAACACTTCCATAGATTTCATAGCTTTCATAGATATATCAAGCTATATATAGACATAATAGTCCTTAGAGCTTGCCACTCTAGTTAGGGGATTAATTAATAACTATTAAATTTATACTCATCGCCAAGGGCAGAATCCAGATTTCTTTTGAATGTATCCATATTGGGGCTATTGACGACTTCAACTGGAAGTTTATTCCAAATGGAAACAACCCTATTCCTAAACCAGTATTTCCTGCGCAAAGTATTCCAATTTGGTGCGAGTAGTTTTTTTTATTTTTATTTATTAAATTCTCAGATTACAAATACCTTTGAGCAGAAACTGCTCATTTACAAAGGTTCCACGTCAAAGGATGAGGGTCAACACACATACAGAGGTAGTAAAAGAATGCGCAATAAATAACCAAAACAACTAAAAGAAAAAAATAAAGATACTAGTTGTTTAGTTTGTCCTCTTATATTAAACTTCTTTTTAACTTGGACAATTTCTAACCGGTTCGTAAGAATAGGATCATTTAATGATTTAGATCATTGAAACATTTGTAATGGAGCAGTTCATCAACATCCTATCCACAGACATACGAGCTTTGGATAAAAGAACACGGACCAGAAAGTGGGGAAAAGGCTGTTTCTTTGGCTGAAGACTACCAAATGGCCAGACAGATGCCACAGCAGTGAGGTCACAGCCAAGCACTGGTAAGACATTATTTTTCCCATTTAAACTCCAAGCCTGATAAGAACTCCGGTGGGGGTAACAAATCTGCACCCAGTGACTTTATTTGCTATAACTGTAATAAGCCAGGCAAGAAATTGCCATAGTAAGAAGAATGGCACTGGAACAGATTTGTCCTTAGCAAATTGGGGCAAATACATGACAGATGTCAAGGTGGGAGATAAGACTGTGAGTTAACTTATTGATTCAGGAAGCGGACAGACCCTAGTGCATACTGAAGTGCTGGGAAAACGTGTGCAAAAGGACCAGGTAGTGGTGTCATCTGTATCCATGGGGACACTCGATACTATCCAACCAACCAAGTGAATCTGACTATTAATGGGGTGTTGCACCAAATGAAAGTGGGGGTTAGTACCTAAGTTACCTGTACCTGTGATTATTGGAAATGACTTTCCAGGATTTACTGAGTTAATCAAAGAGGGAGTAAATCCTGATGTTTCAGCAACTGTGGGGACGAGCTCAGACAAAGAAAATCTCAGATGGTGGGGACTCTTTTTTTTTTTTTTCCCTTTTGCTGATTTTGATTCGGACTTTTCAGAGCACAGCTCCAATATGCGAAAAACCAGGAAAGAAAAACGACGCCTGAAGAAACAGTGGAAACAAAAACTGATGGACATAAGGGGTTAACATATGTAGCTTAGGCGCTGTGTGCCAGTGGGCTACTACCCCTGCCTGTTGGTTCTCTAACAGGTAAAGGGACCCTGCTGTGGTGGTGTTCGGGGGTCCTATCCCAAAGATAATAAAAATAGCGCGGTTCCTCCACCCAGAGAGAATTAGAAGTTGGTCAGGTGATTGGCTGGCACAGCCCCCTGGGATGCTGCACCTACCCACCTCCCCTACCAACCACCCCACAGACTGGATGCCCAACAATTCAGTACCACCATAAACCATGAACAGTAATACTTTGATAGACTCAGAGAATTCCTGCACATACACACACACAATTTTCAAACAGTAAACCACAGCTTTGTTTGAGGTAAGGACTAGCGAAGGGGGTACCAGGATACAGGATGGCTGTGGCTAGAAAAAACTGGTTAATGAAATAGGCAACCACAACAAACAGGGCCCACAGGCCAAACCCAGCCCCACCGGTACCAGTGTTTCCCAGGATGTTCTTAGCACTAGGTGCAGGCCTGGTATGGTGCCATGGGTTTGCCAGCTATTGGGGCCCTGAAGATATTCAAAAAAGACATGGTTTAAGAAAACAACACAAATTCCCTTTTGTTTTTCTTTCCAGGAACCAGGTCTTGGGTATTCACGGTTTGTTGACCTCAAAACACAGGACAATGGAGCTCCTTGGTCAGTGCAGCAAAACAGACACAGGCCGGCCAGGATTCTTCTGTCAGGATGGAACTTGCTTGAGGATCTTGCAGCTGGTCACCTTGATTGTAGTTCTGGTCGCTTGTCACCTTCAGCTGCTTCTGGCCCATTGTAGAGCACTGTGGCAGGACAACATGGCCCCAGAAGGCCCAGACCCAGGAGTGGCTCCACAGCCCAGCTCCCCGATGGGTCATAGGTACCCTTGCACCCCAGCAAGCGCCGGTGACCTCCTGAGACAGAGAGTCCCACTTGGAAGGGGTTAGCAGGTTCCCTCCTTGGTTCTGGGTGAGAACTCCCAAATGGTGTGGGTTCTCCTGCAGTCCTTGCACTGAGTTACACACAAAAGTTCACAGGCAGTCACTCCAATAAAGTCCAGTGCCTTAATTCCAAGAAGGGCCGGTGCAATCCAACAGGGGAATCCCAGAACAACAAACCCCCTGCACACCAATCCACACTTTCCAGTTACGCAGTTTCCAAAACCTTTTCTTCGGCTGCAGCTGGGCTTCAGCTCTCCGCCACTTTCACCAGTTCACTCAGGACAGGTACACCACCTGGCTAGCACCCCAACTTCCAGAGATATTTTGCTTCTTTAAAATTTCAATTTCAGTCCCACACAAGCAAATGACCTCTCAGCAGCAACTGTAACACTCAGGTAATTCGCACAGTCCTCTCAGCCAGTTCAGCTTTTAGTGCAGGGTTTCTGCAGCGTTTATTTTCTTTCAACAATAAGCAAGCAGTTTCCCAGTACATGGGGAATCAGGATCACAATTCAGTCTCTTTCTCTCTTTCCCCTTCTCAATCCAATTCTGCAACACAGCAATTTCCAATTCTGTAACATAGCAGTCTCCACATAGGGCCTGTGTAAGCCCCTGACGTCCAAAATCCACTCTCACAGGGTACTCCTGACTCGTACAGAGCCCGGGAACAGACTGACGAAATCCCAGAAAGTCCACACTGTTTCAGCTGAAAACCCAACGTTCTGATTGGCTGATGGAGCCTATCAATGTTCGATACCCATAGAGATCAATATTTCCTGCTCGTTTATTGGGCCATGGTTTAGGTGCCTGAATGAGTCCCCCTCTTTTTCCCAGGAGTCCCTCTGTCACAGTTCTAGGTGCCTAACCAGATGATTGACTGCTGGAAAAGGTTAAAGTGCCACGAAAATGTCAGCTCCCATTAAGTTCTGTGCAGTCCAACACAGATCCTGGCTTTCAAATATCTGGTGCAGTCAGACTAAGTACTTTATTTGTTTACCCCACAGCATTGTAGCCCCAACTGCCCCCTGTAAACTGAGCCCACTCTTCCTCAGTAACTCCCAGTACTTGTACAGTTGCTGCCACCGAAACACAGTCCCCCTAGGCGGCAGCAACTTCCTCATTAATATTCATGCAGGGATCATTAATATGTATGAGACCCACTTCATACCCCATTTTAAACTTTATTTTTTAACCTTAAGGGGCCTTTTTGCCCAACTCCTTCAGGTCTCCGGTCCCCATCTAGAACACCGGCGGGGGGATTGGTACTGACAAACACCTCCTGTTTTGACCACAATCGGCAGTCACTGAGATCAAAGCACTTTCTAGCACATTTGTGATCGCTGGCAGTTCAGGAGAATGCCGGCGAATCGCAACTGTTGTTCCGTGAGCCCAGATGGGCCAAAATAAAGCATGGGGCTGCACTGGGGGAATTGCTGGGGCACCAGGAGCAATCAAGGAAAACGGGGAATGCCAGCAGGCAAACGGGAGGTTGGGAAAACTGGGGCAACTAAGGTAAGCCCCCAAAGGGGGTTACACATATGAAAATGCTGAAACTAAGCTGATCACTGATTGTGATTTTCTTTCAGAACAATCTAACAGTGTTTCTCTCCAGGCTTATTTTATGCAGCTGGGGGTAAAACCAAAACAGGGCGAACCTGTGTTTAAAAAATGAAATAGGCTACTGTACAGAGTTTGGATTAAACCTCAGACACAGGATCAGATAGAACAACTGATTATACCACAAAAGTATAAATCTGAGTTGTTACAGATAGCACATGATAGTCCTAAGGCTGGTCACTCGGAGGGATTGCACCCTTGCCAGATTGCTGTACAGATTTTACTGGCCTGGAATTTATGAAGATGCTGCTACCTATTGCAGTTCTTCTGCTGAGTGTCAGAAAGTAGCCCTGGTGACTAAAAAAGACAAGGTGCCCCTGGTGCCCCTACCGTTGATAGATGTGCCTTTTGAGAGAATTGCAGTGGATGTGGTTGTCCCCTTAGACAAAAGTAAAAAGGGTAATCTATTAATTTTGGTAGTATGTGACTATGCTATTTGATACCCAGCGGCAGTAACAATGTGTACTGTCAGCACCCCCAAAAGTGGCAGCAGAGTTTGCCAAATTTTTCAGCAGGGTGGCCATACCTGAAGAGATTATTACTGATCGGGGTAGTAATTTTGGTGCTGCATTACTGAAGGAGCCGTACCGACTACTAGGTATCACTGCCATAAGAACCTCCCCTTATCACCCTCACACAGACGGTCTTGTTGAGCATTTTAATCAAACCCTAAAACACATGTTAAAAAGGTTTGTAAAAGGGGAAGGGAAACAATGGGACCAGTACTTACCTTACCTGCTTTTTGCTTACAGAGAAGCGCCACAGGCATCAACAGGTTTTTCAATGCTGTATGGTAGACAATCTAGAGGGCCACTAGATGTAATAAAAGAAACATGGGACAATAACCCACATGAGAAACAATCTGTTACATCTTATATGTGTACCCTGATAAAGAAGCTGGCAAAATATGTTGAAATTGCCCATAGTAATCAGGAAGAAGCCTAAAACCAGGAGAAGGTATATTATGACTATGGGGTAAAAGAAAAAGTTCTGAGCCAGTTGAAAAGGTCTTGCTACTATTACTCACTACAGAAAATAAACTAATTCAGCCCCAGAAGTTGCATGTGAGTCGAAATGTTCTATGCTTAACCTTATTCAAAATGACTGCCTGGGATTGTGTGAGATTTAATAAAGTAGCAAGGGCCTTAAAAGTTTTTAGATGTACTGTCGCAATTAACTATGAGATTCAGACCCCTGATAGGAAAAATCCTATTGACTATACCATGTTAACCTACTCAAGAAATAGGTTGAAAAAACACCAAAAGCTGCTTTGCTAGTGTAACCACCCCCCGCTACTTTATTCAGTTAGCACCCCTGGCACCCATACTGGGCACATGCTCAGACATTTAGAAATGGTACCACCCCTAGCTTTGGGAATGTGTACCAGGCTCATTCTGTAGAGATCAAGGGGTGGGGGTGTACAAAAACAATAACCATTGGTATTTGCAAGCCAGGTCCTGGGGAGAGATTTTTTGCTAGGCATATGCTAGACCTGTCTTCTGGAGGGGTACCCAGTAAATCCACACAGGAAGCAATAACGTAACTGGCCATACCATAGTTGGGGTTCTAGAGTGGGACTTTATTCGAAAGATATTCATCAAAGCAAGGGTGGACCCCCAAGGTTTAGACATCTTGGCACTTGGAACTTGCAGAACAAAATCAAACTGTATCTGACAGACACTCTTTGTATTCCCACCACAGTAGAACATAGGACACTTGCACTTGGTATTCCCGCATGTTGTAGGGGATAGAACAACTTGGACTTGGAATCCCACATGTCGTAGGACATAGAACATCGCTTTCAGTGGCATATTGGCCACAACTGAAAACACACTTAGCTAACACTAGCACCATTCTTCCATAACCAGAGAAGAAGGGGGTAAAAAATCCTCTTCAGACATTTGGCCATTTGTCTAAAGTAACCAGGTGCCCTTACTGAACCTGTTAGTCCTGAACTGGTTATACCAGATGAGATTCTGCCAACTCTTTCTTCCCAAATCCATACTCAGCTATTCTTCCGGAGTTACACATTAAACATTTGAAACAGAGATACATAGACACTGTCGGCAGATAAGGGCCTATGGCCCACCCAGACTGTAATACCTTTTGAATTGCTTTTGAATGAAACTTGACATTTAGAATTCAAATTCACCACCTCAGTAGTGAGAAGGTAAAAAGTCCTGGACAGTGTAATATAATCATACGTCTGGACATCACACACCTCAGCCAGCTTTACTTCAAACACAGATTTGCATGTCTGTATTTACAGGAAAAATGTTGTGCCTTCCCTTCAGGCATGGAACACAACAGAACAGGTACTTGCTTCCTCTAGCAAAAGTTAGAATTCACTCTCTAATAGACATTTCACGTAGCTTCAAAACATCCTGGACCAAACAGACTGCCCCTTGGATCCACCGACTAGCAGTCCTTTTTACCCCTCCAGGGATGAAAATCAGGAAAACCTGCTGTAGAAAAGGTCTCCACCACTTCACTTGGCAAGCTGGGAATACCAGAACTAGGGTGAGAATTCAGGGCCCTCAACTCAAAGCCCACTGGCAGAGCAGCTCTCACTCCCTCACTCCAACTCTAAACACTGGCTCCAACTGACTGCTGTCTCAATATTCTATCTCCCACCTCAACAGCTGGCACAAGGGTTATGCTGCTGCGAGAGTGCCAGATGAGCTCATCACTTCAGTCTCAGCTGAGGCCAAGTAAAAAAGTGAGCAGGTGAAAAAGCATTCATCACTAGCTGCCTCTCCCTACCTAGCACTGTTACTGAGGAGATTCTAGTAACCCCCAGGGGAGTGGGTGGTTGCACTAGTTTTACCAGGAACTGATAAAGAAGATATTGATGTAGATTATGATAGACTGGAACTAATTTTAACTGCTGATGCTGTAAAGGTGAATGTTTCCTTAACCTCTGAACAAACTGCAGAAATTCGTAACATGATAAAGACATTTAACAGTACTGTTACCACAGTACCAGGCCGCTCAAAAGGGGTCGTGCATGTAACAAAGACAAGGAATGCTCACCGTATTAGACAAAAGACATATAGATTACCAGAGTGGTTAAGGAAATACAAAAAATGAAAGAATTGGTTATCATAGAAGAGTCGAGAAGTGCTTGGTTATCACCAATGGTGAATGTAAACAAAAAAGAAGGGGATGTAAGAATCTGCCTTGATTTTAGGAAACTTGAATCAAGTGTCAGAATTTGACAGTTATTCTTTGCCCAGAATAGATGATCTGGTGGACAGACTGGAGAGTGCCAAGTATATCAGTACCCTCGATCTCACCAAGGGTTACTGGAAAATCCCCCTAGCTAGAGAATCCAGCGACAAAAACTACATTTGCCACTTCTGTTGAATTCCGTCAGTTCACCACCATGCCATTTGCTTTACATGGCGCACCTGTTACATTCCAGCTGTATATGGATGTAATTTTATCCCTTCACACTGGTTATTGTGCTGCGTATCTGGATGATGATGTTGTGTACAGTCCAGACTGGAAAAGCCACCTGGAACACCTACAAGCAGTTATTCATTCAATCAAAAAGACAGGTCTGACAATTAATGCTACCCAGTGTGCATTGGGCATGCAGGAAACCAGGTATTTGGGCTATGTTTTGGGAAATGGAGAAGTCAAGCCAGAGATTTCTAAGATAGAGGCAGTAGCTAACAGCCCTGTCCCCCCAAAAAATATGTCTGGTCATTTTTAGGGCTGGCTGGTTATTATCAGAGATTTGTTCCCAGCTTGTCCAAGTTAGCTACTCCCCTCACTGAACTCGCAAAGAAACATTTCCCAAATTATATTATATGGACCTCAAAGTGTGACGAGGCTTTTCGGGCCTTTAAGGCTGCCTTATGTTCAGCCCACTATTTTAAGAAGCCCAGCATTTGAGAAACAATTTTTGTTACAGACTGATGCATCAGAGGGAGCCCTAGGTGCAGTCTTGATATAGATGGGAAAGAACATCCTATTCTATACATAAGTAGGGAATTGCACGGCAGAGAGAAAAGGTACCCCACCATTGAAAAGGAATGCCTTGCGGCAAAGTGGGCCATGGAGTCCCTTAAGTTTTACTTATTAGGAGCTGATTTTGTACTTGTAACAGATCACAATCCTCTCTACTGGCTTAACCAAATGAAGGATACAAATTGTAGAATCACACAGTGGTACCTGGCACTACAGCCATTTAAATTCAAGGTGATGCACAAATCTGAGAAAGAGAATGTTGGTGCTGATTTTCTGTCAAGATATGGATCAGGAATTGAAAATTCTGAAGGTTGAAAAAATGTGAGTTAAAATTTCTCTGTTTGCTGTGCTGCAGATGCACTGATCTGCAAAGGTTATAAGCTAATGCTAGTTGGGAATTTAATAGAATATTTTGGAAACCTGTTTTTGTAAAACAGGTTCCCTCTTAAAGAGGGGGGTATGCGACAGTGTTGAATAAGGCCCTGCCTCATTTGTTATGCAGAAAGAGTTTAAACGCAAGGGTCTGTTCTGTCCTCTCCTCTTCTTTTCTGTCTGGATGTGCAGCCAAATTTTTTGTGAGACCTAGTAAATGATCACTCCTGACGGTTTCACGATTCTCCACCTCTCGCTATCTCTCTGCCTTCCTTTGCTATTTCTGTCTTTTCTCCCCCCTTGCATATCTGCAGTAATAAAAAATATATGTGACTCTTTATGTGGAAATGTCACTGATACTGGGATCCCTTTGCTTAAAACTGTATATAGTTATACTGTTGAAATGATTGCAAAGCTATTTGGAACTCAAGGGGTTAACTTGAGATGCAATTTTTAAGCCTTTTGCAGAGTTGGCAACAAGAGTTCAGTTCGGGGACACCATGTACTGTTTTCCTGCACCAGCAAAGAACGAAACTGGCAAGAACATTCTGTAAACTTAAAAGAACATTCTGTGAGAAGCAGGCTCTCTTAACGAGTTCCCAGACAAAGACTTATAAAAAGAACAGCAGTGCTAGAGAGATGAGGAGAGTAAGAGACTGAAACTTGGAATTAAGAGATGCCCTCAGAAGAAGGACTTCGTTTTCTCTGTTTGTACTACGTTTGTAAATAGTTATACTGAATCATTTTTAGTTTTTATTTTGCTGTTATTGAGAAAAATAAAATGCTTTTTGTGAAGTTTGAAACTGTCCCTGGTTTTCCTGTGCTTCCTGACCTGTGCCTCGATGACAGAGGGGAAGAACCTGCGAAAAAATTCAGCTCGGCCAGGCAGTGTGAAACAACGTTCCACAGCAGGCCCTGTGCCACCTGTCACATCACTGGAGCTAAACTCCTCTCAGGCCTGGAAATCCCCGAGAAGCTCTGCCACAGGGGATAGATTGTGCAGCACTGTAATGGCAAGCCATGAGCCCCAGAGATGGCAGGTGACAGGGTGGGGGAGAGGGGATAACGGTGATGGGGACAGCTGAGCAATGAAGGAGCAAAGAGAAATGGAAAGTAAAGAAAACAAAAAACATAGGCTTTGTTAAACAGTATTACTCATTGTATTTTTTTTGTTTAATCCCTACTTTTTATACCCAGTAAATCTGTGTCCCACATAGGTAAATATCAGAAATGAACCCAGGAGGGGGTCGGTTCTGAATTTAAGAACTATGGAGTTATTTTTTGTTAGAACTACTCAGACCCTCTCTGATATACAGTATAGCATATGGAGCAGCACTCTGAGCATTTATGCTTATTTACAGAAAAGCCTTTTTGCTTTTCCAGGGTGTGGCATACGCCAGCTTCTTAGGGGGAATCTGTCCAGGTCACTGGGATTAACAAGCCCCCTTGTGTTCAAATAACAGCCAGGAATGACTGACCTTCCTCTTGTCATCTTACTTCATGCCAAAGTGGCTAAGTATTCTGGGAAGATCAGTGCCTGTTCTTGGCCAAGCTTTCCTTCAGAGTACAGCTGTCTGTACAATATAATCCTCCGTCCTTAACCATTTATGTGTATGTCTGCTACTCTGAGATTCACATAGAAGGAAATTAAACTAACCCTACCTCACACTGGGCCCTGCTGTACTGTGAGTCCCATTGGAAGAGATTTGTGTCATGGTAGAGGGCTTCTGTGTTACACCTGAGCAGTCTACTCTTGCTACTGTACATTCCCAACAGGATTTTGAAAGTGTAAGACACTGCAGCTAAAGCAACCCTAAATATTTGAGCCACTGCATGAAAACATGAGCCACATAACGAAAAGTTTGAAAATTTATCCCAGTAATTTTTTACTCTGTGTAAGCCACCCCTCCTACCGCTGTCTAGGGACCTGATGTTAATGAGGAGAGAAGAGGGGGGGGCCCAATACAGTAGACCAATCAGACGAGCAAAAAAAAAGATGACATACCTTTTAGTGCTGCTATAGGGTTCTGATGCTGGCATCTGACTGCTGAAGGCAGTTGCAGCAGCTAAAGGGGCAGATTTGAACCGGGGTCTCAACTGGGGGGGGGCAACTCAGGTTAGTACAGACAGCATATTTCATTAAGTGGAAGGCCACACTCAATTAACATAAACAAAATTAATTTACTTTAAAAGCAAAGCAGCTCCCAGGAGCTGGGGACACAGACTGAAGACAGGCACTTAAACAGTGACAAACCGCCACGGCGCATCACTTATGGGGCTGAACTGACCCTAGAGCTGGACTTCACAGAGCCAAGTGGCTCTCAGATTCAGGCAGCAGCCACAGTCATTAGACTGCAGACACTTTGAAATCACCCATTGCGGCTTACCCTCTCGGCAGCTCGAATTCCTGCACCGCTCAGAACAGTTCCTCTTCCAGATGTATGTACAGGCTGCAGCTTAAGTCTCCTTTCACCATTTCCCCACTGCAACATAGGGCATGGAGCCCGGTCCCCAGCATCCCGGAGCAGGCTCCACATGGACTATGCTGGGGACTTTACCAGGCCCACTACTCTCTCCCCGCAGGCTGTCTCTGGCCAGGTGACAGCGTGCCATGCGGACAATGGGACTAGAAGGCTGCCACCACCTCCAGGCCCCACGCCACAGGCTGCCACCACTGTAGCGTCCCCACCTACATTTACTGTCATTCCGACCCCGGAAACTAGGCCCTTACCTGCCTTGATGCCGTGGAGTATAGGGCAGGCCTGCTACATCTTCCCCAGGCTGCAGCTCCCACAATGCAGACCCAGTCCCCAAACTGTCGCATATCCTGCACACCTCCCCGGTTCCTGAGCAGAAACACTTTGTCATCGAGTTACTAAGGCCCAAATCCCCAGACCAGGGACGAAGCCCCAGCCCACTTGAAACGTGTTTCTCTTCCATCTGCATCTCTGATCACCAGATACCCTAGCCTGATAATACCCAAGTGCCTGCACAAACTCCACCCACAAGGCAGGGTGTTAAACCTCTTAGGCCCAATAGTGGCAAGAAAGGGTCACTATATAGAAATCCCTCCTTGGGGGGGCCTTACATGAGCAAGAAACAACTTTGCACAAAGGAGAATAAAATATGTGGGCATCATTTGCAATATTTACTTAGAATATGGGAGAGTGCTGGTATAGACAGAAAGCAGCTGCGTTCCCAGAGCTATTGTAATATAGTAGGGACTTCAGGAAGTTGTTGTGCTCTCTTATGTACATCACTACTATACTACAACATCGAATCCAAAACACGGCCTAATGTTCTGTTCAGAACCATCTCACTGATTGCTAGCTTCATTCATTGTCACTTTCACTCATGCTACCGTTTGTATCGGTTTCGGACGGAGCTAGTGATCAACTATGGTAGCGGGTGCGTTTTCTTCCTCTCTTACAGATGGCAGGTCGGTCAAACTAGAGAAAAAGAAAGGGCTTTTTTATACTGTAAAGAACAATATATTGGACTCTATCCACAAACAAAGTTAGCTTCCTTCTTCGAGGATTGTCATAACAACCGCAGACATCTTGAGCTTCGCTCAGGAGGTCAGCTGGTTGTTATGACATCCTCGAGAAGGAAGCACACCATTGTTGTGCACAGCATCCCATGCATTATTCTCTATGTGTTTGGGCACTTCTGGGCAGCTTTTTATACAGAACCTTATCTTGACCATCAACAAGAGACAAGTGGCTTTCTCGGTTTGTGGAAAAATCTGTGCTACAGTGGCACCTGCCAGGGTTCAGGTGACAGATCTTGCAGAGCTCGGCATAGGAACGGAGCGGTTAAATGGTATTTGTTATGTGCAAAATTGTGACGCTGCTGTAAGTAACTCAGAGCTGTGTTTTACACACTGAAAACACAGTACATGACTGTACAGCCAAGGATCAGTTATGTGCCAATTAGATTTTGTTACTCAGTCCTACGCATACAGAAGATGAGATGGGGGATTGCCCTGCAGTGTTTTAACAGCCTTGAGACTGCACACAATAAGTGACTTCAGGGTCACCGGCCGGGGGGGTAATATTTGTTTTCCACCATCACTGCAGCAGTTACTAGGGCTTTCATAGAGGCTGCAAATAGTCAAGGAGACCAGTAGCGGTGGCATTTTTTTTTCTTTTTGTTTTGTTTTGTGTCCACAAGTCAGTGTGTGGTGGTACTTTTTTTATTTATTTTTCCTAAGCCTTGCCCCTTAGCTAGAGGACTGCTCTGGTGTAAGAGATTTGACAGCCAGTACACAATAATACTTAACTTTGAGAGTACCTGTGGATAAAACATTTATGCTGACTGCCTTTCCAGTAGGGTTCTTATAGAGACTACAACACTGAGGCCCTTATACCTGCAGTTCTTTCTTTCTTTCTTTTGTATTCTTCTTGGCAAGGCAATGTTTTTTCTTTTTCTTGTTTTTACTTATTTGCTACTGCAACTCCATCTAAGTGCCTGCTCAGCTCTGTTCTGATTTTAATCTCAATGTCCCCAACCTGAGCACATCAGTAGAAGGGCTGACTCCGATTGACTGGGGGGAAGTGTCTGTATAATGAACCTATTACAGAACATTGTCCTTGACATCTCTCGACAGTCAGCTTATTTTTTTATTTAATAACAGTTCACTGCCAGGTTTCATTTTCACATAAACAGCAGGGACTGGCTCTCCCTGGTTACTAGTGATGTCACAATGTCCTGCATTTTGATTGGTAGCTTGTGAGAGTCACTGCTCCGGCTGCAAAGATTGTGGTGCCTCAAGGTGTTTGGTCTCTTTTCTGATGATGTAGTGGGAGGAATAGAACTTGACTTTCTTTCCCCTACAGAGTGCTGCAACACACATCACCCCATTACTGCCAGGGGGAAAATCGTCTAATTAAAGGGGCACTGTAAACTTTGGCCCTTGTTTTCTGGCAAAATCTCACCAGCGTGCCTTTATGCAGATCTTTGCCAAACATGTTCTCAGAACTGCCTCTGAATATAACAAAATTAATATTTCTTACCCCATTTTTTTTGCATAGTTCTCTATTTGAGTGGTCCGACTGTAAATCAGCCACCACCGGAAGCATATTCAGAGCAAGAGCGCGCATCTGAAATGAGCGCTGGCATGAACTGCAACTTTCTGATATTCCCATTGTACAGATCAGCTCATCCTGTGTACCTTGGTATGTGAAACTGAGATTGCTGTCTTACAAACAAAACCGAGCACTGATAATACTAATAAATATATTTTAAAGCTGAAATCCCGTGCATGGACAACAGTGGTAGGAGCATAAGATCCTGCGCTTGCACAGGAGCGTCCCACTATCACGCATGCGCGGGATTTTGGCTTCAGCTTTAAAATATATTTATTAGTATTATCAGTGCTCAGTTTTGCTTGTAATATGGCAATCTCAGTTTTATATACCAAGGTGCACAGGATAAACTGATTTGTACAATGGGCATACTAAAAAGTTGCAGTTCATGCCATCACTCATTTCAGATGCGTGCTTTTGCTGTGAATGTGCTTCTGGTGGCGGCTGATTCATGGTCGGACCGCTCAAATAGAGAACTATGCAAAAAAAAAAAAAAAAATAGTATGCAAAATATTAATTTTGTTATATTCAGAGGCAGTTCTGAGAACATGTTTGGCAAAGATCTGCATAAAGGCACACTGGTGAGATTTTGCCAGAAAATGAGGGCCAAAGCTGAAAGTGCCCCTTTAACAAACAGAAAAGAAAAAATACTTGAGATATAAGAAGTGATAGCTGACTGCATCTGAAAATTACTATTAATCCTAAGCCACTAGCTCTTTAAGGATTCAGGGTTCCCTCAAAGGGTCATTCTCTTATTATGAAGCACACCCTCACATACATAGGTCCCACCTTTCCATTTTTTTTTTTTTATCAAACTTTTCCAGTGCTACTGAGGTTCGGCGCCCCCCCCCCCCCCGATGGCATGCCCCAGCTTTGTCACCTACCATGTCATGGACTTTTGCCTGTCCATCATTTACCCAGACCAACTTGTGGGTGGAAGGCCACATCCAGTTTGTGGGCTTGGGTGGGGGGTTACCAGAATCTACTATGGACCAGGGCTCTTCTCCTCCGTTTTTCTCACCAGTTAGCCAGCCATGCAGTGACGCACGTGCACTTCCCTGCTGGTGGCCCTGAATGCAGTCTCATCCAGCCTCAGCTGGGTATGAATCATGTTGTGGGACATACATCCCCCTCACCACCACCCTAAAGGCAGACAGCTGTCCCTCAGATGTTCAGCCCTCCTACCCTCAGCTGGCCCCCGATGACGTGAATTTGCACCAGAAATCCAGGTTGCTGTCATCTTGAGTGGTACTGCTACTGGTGTATCAATGGGCCAGTTCGTCTGACCTCGACTGTGACCGAAAAACTCCTGCTCACCTTCCTGAAAGGTTATTGAAGATCAAGAAAAGAAAACCATGTCAGAGGTTCCTGATCCTTCTTCAGAAAATGCTTAGGTAAAGTTAACTCGAAATCTGTTACTCGGACCTCTTCTTGAGTAATCCTACCATTGCTGGCACAGTGATCCTCGATTGGGGTGGGGGTAAAGGGTTCTGCCACACTTGGTGAATATCAGGAAACCAGTTACAGCAGATGTAAGTGTTGCTCGGATAGTGCTTTTGTGGATCCGACTGTCCTCCATCAGATAGTGCTGATATCTGACCTACTGTAGGATCCGGTCAATGGAGCCATCGGATCCAACCTCGGATAGTTGGATCCAGTGGTCGGATCCACTGGATCCAGGTCAGATCCACGGATACCTCGGATAGTTACAGTGGATCCTGGGAGATCAGATTCTTGGTATGATGTCTGTGCCATCCGAGGCTATCCAATATCCCACCAAAGTGATGGTATCAGACATGGTAGGATACTATCCGAGTAATGCTGGCAGACATTATTTTATTCTCCTGTGCTGTTGCTGTCACTGAATGTGAAGGGTCAGTGCACCCTGTGAATTGTACTTTTCAGGAATTGGAGTTGTTACTGTGTGCACAAAAGAATACACAAGTTCAAAGGAGCACAAGTGGAAATCAGAGCTCTCTGTCAATAATAATTTGTTGGTGTAGAGTCTGCAGAACTTGAATTGTTTACTTTTCTAACCCCTGAGACCTGATGTCACTGATATTGCAGCTGCACTGTCTGGGACTCTTGTGTACGTTTCCCTAAACTGCAGCTGCACTGTCTGTGACTCTCGTGTACGTTTCCCTAAACTGCAGCTGTACTGTCTGTGACTCTTGTGTACATTTCCCTAAACTGCAGCTGCACTGTCTGTGACTCTGGTGTATGTCTCCCTAAACTGCATCTGTACTGTCAGTGACTCTCGTGTATGTTTCCCTAAACTGCAGCTGCACTGTCTGTGACTCTTGTGTATGTTTCCCTAAACTGCAGCTGCACTGTCTGTGACTCTTGTGTATGTTTCTGTAAACTGCAGCTATACTGTCAGTGACTCTCATGTATGTTTCCCTAAACTGCAGCTGCACTGTCTGTGACTCTTGTGTATGTTTCCCTAAACTGCAGCTGTACTGTCAGTGACTCTCGTGTATGTTTCTCTAAACTGCAGCTGTACTGTCTGTGACTCTTGTGTATGTTTCCCTGAACTGCAGTGCCCTGTCTGTGACTCTGGTGTATGTTTCCCTAAACTCTACAAGGAGCTTAGGGGAAGTACAACAGCAGAGAACTACCGAAATAAGTGCTGTCATTACCCAGAATTAGAGGCACAGCCCAATAATTTTTCAGTAATTACCATGGATAAAATGCATTTTCAAGCCCCCCGCAAACACTTCATATATTTAGTCTTGAAAATCCACTATTATTCCCTGACAGGATGGTTACTGCCCCTTTTTTTTTTAGAAGACAAGTTGTCACTGAAATGTACCCTGAATGATTTCCTGCCCCTTTCCTCTGGCTGGGAGGGAAAGAAATCACAGCTCTGAAGGACTAGCTGCACCAGTGTTCTGGCAGGAAAGGTGGGAAAAGCACGCCTGAATGTATTCCTTGGATGGCCAGCTGGGCTGATCAGGGCTTGAATGCAGGGTGGTTTGTGCCACATCATGCCAGGAGCTGAAAGTTTCCTGTCTGTTGCATGCCTGGTCCTCTGAAGCCCCAGTGTGGGATTCTGGGATTTGTTTCTTCTAGGTGGCTGCTGCCATGTCACAGAGCCGGGCAAAACCCTTCTTTTTTTTTTTTTTTTAAACAAAATACAGAAATGAACTTTTGGGTTTCATGGTTAATGAATCTGCAGCTTGGATTTTAAGGGCTAGTGTCAGCCTTTTGAAGAATAACAGTCCCCTCAACATTAACGCTTACTTTCACCCAAGCAAGGTTATTTATAATTTTTTTTTTTTTTGCTATTACTTTTTCTTCTGATGCCGGCCATCCTCCGGAGAGAGCCCCTAGAACCATCTCCCGGCGTCTACCATCCGGCGCGGGCCCATACTCCCAGGACTTGCCCCTTCCCCCCAGTGGGGTTCCCCAGTCACCACCAGTGATCTGATCTAGTGTGGCCAGCGCTGTGGCTAGCCGGGAGTGGAGCCTGCAGGGCACCCGCCATCATTTGCCATGGCATCTATTTTTCCTGGTTTTCTCCCCAGGAGATTAGGCATGCAATGACAGCTGTGGAGGGAGCGCTGCCTCCTAGTGTCTGCCCCATCTCCTCCCCCTTTTTACAGCGTCGGCGCAGTGTCCCCCAGCCTCCGCTAGGGAGTAGGCAAACGCCGAGCACTGGTGACCCCCCCGGAGAAGGAGAGCAGTCCATCGGACGCTCAATCGTCAGCCTCCCCTGCCAACCTCCGATGGCTCATGCTCATTCCCGAACATGGGTTGCCGGCATAGTGTGAGGTAAGGCGTTCAGCACCACCGGTCCGACAGGTTATCTATCATTTGAAACGGGGGTTGGGGGGAGGAGCCCCACATTCCCTGTAGTGTGTTGATTCTATATATGAAGAGCTAGAGAGTAATCGTATGACCTCTCTAGTACAGTGTTCCTCAGCCATTTCACTGCCATACTGTGTCCAGTGGGGTCCAGGGCAGATTCGGAGCTTCCACCCTACCAACGAACCCTGGCTTCATTGTCCCAGGAGGGTTATGTGTTCACCCTCAGCTCATACCTTGTCATTTGTTTGATTATTTGTGCCACTCCCAGCCTGGTTCTCCTTCCCGCTTGATTACTACCTAGCCCCATCACCAATCTCAGACCTCAGAGAGCCCTGCTTACTTACCACATGGGGTTGGATTGTCCCTTCTGAGATGCTAAGCCGCGAATGGGCAGACAGACACACAACAGGCATGTGTGCTACAAGGCTCCTGTTGCATCTTTTTCCCACTGACATCCCCACCAGGCTTGCTTCTCCTAGGAACCCCAAGTGGTACTTAAGTAGTGGGGAATGGTCTACCACACCCACCTATCTGAAAGAGGAGTGCATGCTTGAATCTCCTCTTCCTCCCGATGACTTGGGCTTGTTTATGAACCTGGGTCCCTGGCATCACAAGTTGGTAGCCCTAGCACTGTGTTGATGTGCTAGCCCTCATACTTCTAATGTCATTGAACTTGTGCACTGGAGCCTAATATAGAAGTTAATTATCATTAAACAACAAAAAGTAATCATAAAGGTTTAACCGAGGGCATTAAATATTGGGCTAAATGGACATTTCATAATACCCTTGAAGTTGGCTTTATTCAGTGACATCTTCACTCTGCTTGTCTGTTATTGTCCATTTATTTATTTATTTATTTTTTTTATTTTCTTTCTTTATCCCTCCTTACTACCTCCGGAGCCCCCTCCTTCCGTCCGCTCATGTCTCCCTTGCCTACCTTGGGGATCTGCCCCTAGAGTGCCCATCCTCCTCTCCTTGCACAGTGGGGTCTGTCCTGCAGGTGGTCTGGGTGGACTTTAGGGCGGCCTTCATCTAGGGCTGCCGGAGGGGTTTTTCCGTTTTCTCCCCTTACGTCCCCTACCCCTAGGGGTCGAGCGCTGGGACGCGTCCCGGTGATGGCGTGCTGGCACACCAGAGCCCTCAGGCCGGGCGGGCGTCCCTCCCGACTGCTAGGACGGAGCCGCCCATCCCCCATTGTCGGTGTTTCCACCGCTATGAGGTTGATGCAGAACGCGGAAGCGTTCATGGTTCCCACCCCTGAGGGAGGAGAGCATCCGTTGGGATGCTCGATCCTCCCTCTCCCCTGCTGACCCCCGGCCACCCGAGTCCGTTCCCGAACCCGGGTCGCCGGCGTAGCGCGAGGTGTGGCATCCAGTGCCTCAACCCTCAGCGCCACCGGGCCGGCTATTATTGTCCATTTAGAGTGGGACTTTCAAAAGCTTACCTTGTGTCCAGTGTTTTTCCAAAAGTTGGATCCCACCCGGCTTGTCTGAAAAGATTTAAGAACTGCAATCCCAGTTTCACAAGCTTACATTGTCAGACAGGCGATTTCACCGATTTTCGAATACGGGGATACTAAATATTAGTATGCCACTTTCTATACTTTAGCTGGGTTATGTTTCTTTAATGCGTTTTACTGGATCATGATTTTAACAGCCATTACAGAGATTTTTTTTATTTTTCGATTTACTCTTATTGCTCCCTCTCGGCCTGCTCCCATCTGCCATTCCCTCCGTTCCCTGTCATCGGATTCTCCAGGACTTAACCTCTGCTCCAAGCCTCCATGGATGTACCCTCATGGCGGGGTCTTCTTGGTGGACCAAACCCCTTTGATGATCCACAGCAAGGGCAGGAGGGTGCCTTCAGTTGGTGGGGCAAGGCCTATTGGGTACTGGTGTCATCTTGCTGCAGCCAGAGTGTTCAGCTGTGTCTACCTCCCTCGTGGACAGCAGCAGACACACGGGGCATGCACGCGATTGTGCATGCACATCCTTTCTACCCCATCTCAGCCCAGCATGTCACTCCACCTGTGAATTAACGGGTGGCACTAGACAGTGGGCCATGGCCACCCAACCCACCCACAAGAGGCAAGCATAAGGTGGGACCCTCAAGCCTCATCCTCCCATTGGCACTCTAACAGTCCGAGTTCACTCCAGAACCCGAGTTCCCAGTGTTGCAAGCTGGAGCTCTGCCACAGCACCATTGGGTGGGCTATCGCTGAGATTAGTTAAGAGAGATTGGTTGACCCTCCTCTGAGGAACAAGGTGATTAAACTGGTACTAACTGATTTATAAGTCTGTTCACCCTTGCCAGACTGGACCCCCTGTTTCACTCCTTCTGCAGTTTTGCCGTAGACAAATGGGCTGTGCACAAACAGGACCACTTTGTAAATAGATCTCGTTAGCCCTACTGGTGTTAATTTGTACCAACATTTTTTTTTAAACTGTTTTACTCCTCCTCCACAGCTGGTGCAAGCTATCCTTCTCACCGCCCGGCCCCGTCACCTAGGGTATCAGGGACTTACTTCAATTCCGGTGCTTCCCCATGGCTCCCCCATGGCAAGGTCAGTGACATAGCACTGATGAAACGGATCCGGTTCCAGGAAAGGGCCCTGTAGCTCAGTGCGGAGCATGCAAGGGGTCCATGTCATCCTGTGCTGCACCTGGACATTATCCTTCACTTTTTCTCCCCTGGAGAAATGGACATGCAGTGCTGTCCAAATGTACCCACGCATGCTGCCGTGCATGGGACATCGCCGGTTGCCTTTCCTCCATTCACCAAGTTGCGGTCCCTGGCAGCCTACAGCTCTAGCCTCTGCAAGAGGTCAGACACGTGCTGGCATCTGCATCCCTACCTCCCCAGAGGAGGAGAGCAGTCCAACAGATGCTCAATCCTCCTGCCCATTGCCAACCCCCAGCAACCCAAGTCCATTCCCGAACCCGGGTCACCAGTGTGGCAGCAGGTAAGACACAGTGCCTCAAACCTCCACACCACTGGGCCGACCCATACCAACATGTTTTACCTGTATAAAAATAAAATTTACTGCTGCTAGACTGTCCGTCTTGCATCCACTACTGCTCCCAGTACTCTACCCTCTACTTCCTCTCCCTTGATGCAGGCACCTCATTCCCTGTGCTTCCTTCATATCCAAATTCTGGTTGGGCTCTCTTTCTCCCTGCCTTACCTCTCTCCTCTAACTACCCCCCACGTCTTCATACTCCCTCCGCAACACTAACGCTCCCCACCAACCCGAAGAAAATCTACTGCTGGCCAAGCTGCTTTCTCCAGTCGTTTCCCTAAGCTCTGATCCTCTCTTCCCGTCCATCTGCTTTGCCTTTTCTCCCTACTCCCTCAAGTCTCTCCTTCCTGACTTCACAGCTCACTTCTGCAACTGCTCCTTTAGTTCCTACACTGACGCCCACCACCTTCCACTATGACTTGCTCAAGCCTGATTTTACACTGTGATTCCGCCTGCCTTCCTTTACCGATTTAAGGTATTGCTGATCATTTGCACATTTACTTTACCTTAGGCACCTTGTTGTTCTGTATTATACAATGGCAAGAAAGAATCCTGGCTTCTGATTGGTTAGGTGGCTGTCACAGCAGGGATGTTATCCTGGCATAACATCCCTGCTGATTGTTTGTAGGGTATGGAGCATGCTCCTGACCTATTTTTTTTCTCTTGAGAAACAAAAATATTTTTACACACTAACAAAAACATTCTTTAAAATTATTTTTTTAACTATAAAACAATAAGCCATTGTATAATAGGAATAATGCCCTCCAGGGTGGGTGTTATGCTGGGATAACATCTCTTCTCGGGTGTTGGACGCCCTCGGCCGGTGGCCTCAGGCCCAACCTCCCGAGGTGGGATGTTATCCCAGCATAACACCCACCCTGTCGGGCATTATTCCTTTAGCACTAGGCTGCAAGAATTTTTTTGTTTGCAGTTGTTAAATTATTGTACTTATTGTGTTATTACTCTTTACCAAATATTTGTTTGCACAACTGATAATTCATTGTACTTCTGCATCTTATTTTGTTGTCTTCCCCCCTCCCCCCAACACATCTGGAAATCAGCTGTTACCAGCTCAGTATGTCTTTCCTGGTTAAATTTTAAAATAAACTACCTTACCTCATCTTATCTTTTTGACAAATTTCAAAATATTCCCCATTGGTGCCTTGTGCTCTGCATTGCCTTCCGTATCATTCTTTTTCTCATCCCTGGGTGATACCTGATATGGATAAATTCTGCTTTGCTTATGCTGCTTTCATATCATGGAACATGCTTGGTTTTAAATGATGAAATTGTGTCAGCATTAAGATGGCCGCCGGGCTGGGCGTGCTGCAAGTTGCAAGCTGCAAATAAGGTGTGTCTTTTTGCTTTTTGCCTGTTTGTTCAGCTTATTTTTCTTGCTTTTCGCTTGTTTTCGTCACCCTGTTTAAATTACACTGCTTAGCTTAAAGATTTAAATAGTTAGCCAGGGTTTTTTAGTGAGGGAGTTAATTTCTGTGTGTTACGGGGATCATCGATCATCCCTGCAGTGTACACTAGAGATGCTTGATAGTCCCGTTATTGCCCAGACAAAAAGGGGTTCCTTTGTTTAGTTTCCCCCACTTATCCTGAGCAATATTCACTGTAGAAATGGACTTGCCATTACCAATTACTGGTTCTTGCTGAGCTACCTGAAGTTGATGAGAGGAAGTGTGACTTACTTGGAGGAGGCAGTGCTGTGAGACTGGTGTCTAGTCCATTGGAGGAGTCTCTCGTTCCTCTGGGCCGACCGAGACTGCGCATACCTGGACTGCCTTTATGACTGAGTTTTTCCCATTGGCGCAGGAGTTTGCGTTGGTTCCGAGTTGAATTCTAGTGGGGTCGGGTGCTGATACTGCAGGAGGGCCTGACGCTGTCTGGTGGCCTACAGTCGGATTTTGCTGCTGCATGGGAGACCAGGCCCTGGATTGGCCGGGGAGCCGGCTGACGAGCGTGTAGTTCTTCCAGGTCCCCGGGGGGGGGGGGGTGTCAGCTGGTGGGCTGACACTACCTGAGGATCAGAGTTTGTGGCAGTGAATATTTCCGGCGGCAGTCACTGTGGATGGAGTTTTCAAACAACATGAAGTCTTGCTATATTATGACAGTAGCAGTTTGATCCAGCTCTAGAACTGCTCCGGAGGTGAAATGGTTAATACCATTCCAAAATAGAACTTTGAGCACGAGCTCTAAGAAGCAGCTCTATCTGTGTAATTTCAAACCTGAACTGTCAGATTCTTTACTCCGCGGACCTCAGTGAACAGTCGCTCCGGAGATTTCTCCTACTGCTCGGTTCATTTCTCGGTTTAAACAGTGTTTTCTCGGTCCGATTCAACCGAGAATAGTTTTATTTTAACCGCAAAACCGTTCGGTTCAAGCTCTCTCTGTGGTAATCGTAAGTAATTAAAAGGTTTGTCTGTGTGGAACTTGTAAGTTTATCGGTTCGGTTTTGAACCGATCAGCTGGTTTAAAACTCATTAATTTTAAAGTTTAACATTTTAGAGTGCGGTTCCCGGTTCTTATCGGTTCTAAAAAAGCGTATTTTATTACGGTTTTTCTAATACCGTGACACTGATTGGGAACCGATAAGGGTATCTTGGCTCGCACTGCCGTTAAGGGCAAGTTTTCTGTTAGGCTGGTATTATGTCTGAGAAACCCAAAAGAAAAACCGGGCCCACTGGGTTTCAACACTGTGATGTCTGTGGGGAAGCCTTTGCCAAGGCTGACCCACACACCACATGTGTCTATTGTCTGGGGTTTGACCACCTCCAGTCAGACTGCCAGATATGTAAGAATTTCCCTGCAGCCACCCTGGAAAAGAGATTAGGCAGGCTCAGGGAACGAGAGGCCAAAAAGTCCGCTGACCCGGATGGCCAGCCCGGTTCGGTGCCAACCGAACTGGAGGGAGTGCCCTCTGACCAGGGCAATACTTCCTCGGGCAAAAGAAAAGCTGGTTCTGAGGAACCAGTTCCAGTAAAGAAAACAAGAAAGTCAGCAGGTTTGGAGTCCAAAATCCCTTCTCCAACTGCTGCAGAGATAGCAAAAGCCATACAAATTGTCCAGTCACTGTCTCAGGTTCCGTCCGAACCGCCACTATCTGGCAAAAGGTCGGTTCGTCGGTTCCAGTGGTTCAGGAATATGATGTTGAGGAGTTTTATGAACCAGAGGAGGGGAGGATGATTATGAACAGTATGAATGTGGCTGGGAAGGTCTGGGTGTGCCCATTGAACCGGACATTTCCCCAGACAGACCTTTAGAATCTCCCCCTATGCTATCTGAGTCCCCATCTCATTTTATGTTTTACAAAAAAGTTGCTGAAACCCTCCAGCTTCCCTTGGAAGAAGCTGTGGATGAGCAAGAGGAGCCTGATTTTGTAGAAATGATGGATATTCCAGAGCCTAGGAGATTGTCTATTCCTTTGCATAAATCTTTTAGGAAGCAAACAATAAAAATTTTAAAAGCTCCTAATTCTGTGCCTCCTGTAGATAAAAAGATGGACAGAAGGTGCACATTGTCAGGTCCTGATACAGAATTCCTTTCTCAGCAATGCAGTCATGTTGGGGTAGTTCAGGCTGCAGCCTGTGATAAAGCTAATATTCCCCTGGCTTCCCATCCTCCTGACAAGGATTCCAGGAAGATTGATGCCATGGCGAAAAAACAGTATATGGCAGCCTCTCTGGGACTCAGGCAAGCAAATTATATGGCTTATGTAGCTAGGTATCAGAAATCTAGATGGGATACTGTTATGGAATTAGCCAAGCAAGCCCATGCCAGCTGGCTAGCGAACTAGAACAGGTGGCTGCTGATGGCATTGAGGCTTCTAAGGTACAGTTTCATGCTGCTGGATGTTAATGATGTTTCCTCTAGGGTCATGGCCACATCTGTAGCTTTTGTGAGGTTGGCCTGGCTCAGGTGTACTAGCCTGTCACAGGATACCCAGACTAAGGCTATGGATTTTCCTTGGTGGGAAATTCTCTGTTTGGGGAGCAGACAGAAATTACATGAAAAGATGGATGAATATAGGACTACTTACAAAGTGCCCAAGCTAAGGAGGCAAGCCACTCCCAGAGGCATACCCCCAGGGTAGGGGTAGGCCTTTCACAGGCCTTTTATCAGACTCAGGCCTCCTCTGCCTATGCTCAGAGGGGCTTTCAGAGGCAGAGGCAGGCGGGGGTGGGCAGGCCTGCTCCCACCCCTCAGCCTAAAGCACCTGCTAAGCAGGCACCCTGATGGGGTGCCCAGGGCCGATTCTCCTTACCGGTAGGGGGCAGGCTGGCTTACTTCAGTCAGAACTGGGCTCTTTAACCTCAGACAAGTGGGTTCTGGAAGTAGTAAGCCAGGGTCTGGTTCTTAGCTTCAAAAGTTTCCCAAGTTGAGAACCAGATTTTTTCTACCTGCAAGTGCTTCAGAGACCCTTGCTCTAGAAGCAGAGGTCTCAACCCTGTTGGCTCTCAGAGCAGTGGAAAGGGTTCCTCCCCTGCACCAGGGCAGGGGTCTGTATTCCAGATACTTCCTTACCCCAAAAAAGACAGGAGAATGGCGGCCCATATTAGACCTCAGATATCTGAACAAGCATCTTTTGAAACCACAGTTCAAAATGGTAACTCTGGCAATGATTTTACCCTCCCTAAGGCCAGGGGACTGGTTAGTCTCCCTGGACCTCAAGGATGCCTATTTCCACGTCCTAATCAGAAGCTCCCATCAAAAGTATCTCAGATTGAACTACCCTCAGGTCATTACCAGTTCAGAGCAATGCCCTCCCTCACCTGCCCAAGGGTATTCACAAAGTGTCTGGCAGTGGCAGTGGCCCACTTAAGGAGGCAAAGGATTGCTGTTTTTCCCTATCTAGACGATTGGCTCATTGTAGGCCAGTCCCCGAACAGGTAAAATCTCACCTGCAAGTAACCCAGCAGCTTCTCACCTCCCTGGCTTTCTGCAATCTCCAAAGTCGGTTCTGGAACCAGTCCAGGTACTCACCTTATAGGGCAGAGTTGGACACAAAGCTAGCCAGAGCTTTTTCCTCCTTAGAAAGGGTGACTAATTTAGTGGCTCTGGCCTCCTCCTTCACTCTGCAGGTCTCTCGACCAGCAAGACACTTTCTGAAGCTCCTGGGACACATGGCTGCATCCACAGCTGTTGTGCAGGGAGCAAGATTTCAGATGAGAGACATTCAGTTTCACTTGAGAACCTATTGGTCTCAGAGGAGAGACCCCTTTCCAAGTTGGTCCCAGTGACTCGAACCTTGATCCAGGCCCTCCAGTGGTGGCAGGATCAGAGCAATTTAAGTGGGGTCCCCTTCATTTCCCTGCTCATAATTTGACTCTCACTACAGATGCTTCCCTTCTGGGTTGGGAGCCCACATGGGCGACCTTTCCATTCAGGGAGTGTGGTCCCAGGAATCTCTGCTCCACATCAATTGCTGGAACTCAGAGCTGTCTTTAGCTCTTTAAGCATTTTCTGCATCTGTCCACAACAAGGTGATACAAGTCAGAACAGACAACACCACAACAATGTGGTACATCAACAACAGGGCACTCTGTCTTCGGCCTTGTGCACCGAGGCAATGAAGTTGTGGTCTCTGGCCTATTCCTGAACACTTCCTCATAGCAGTTCATCTTCCAGGGAAGGACAACGTCCTAGCAGATGCTCTCAGCAGGATTTCCCAGGCCATCACGAATGGTCCCTGGATCCTCAAGTGCTGGGATAGTCTTTGCCAGATGGGGCACCCTCAGATAGATCTTTTGCAGCCCCAGACAATCACCAACTTCCTCTGTTCTGTTGCAGGCCTCCAGTGCTGGGCTCAGTCTCCTGGATGCCCTTCTCCTGGATTGGGGGAAGTTTCTTTATGCTTTCCCCTCCTCCCTATCCAAAAGTATTAGTCAAAATCAGATCTCAGCCTTGCAGGGTGATTCTGATTGCCCGGATTGGGCCAGGCAGCCCTGGTACCCACTCCTTCTGTCACTGACAATCCATCTTCCCTTTGCCTACCCAGGAATCACAACCTATTAACTTGTGCCCAGGAAGGGTTTGGTATCCGGACCTCAATCCCTCAACCTCAAGGCCTGGCTCTTGAGGAGTTAGGAGTTGCTGATTTACACCTCTCAGGGTGTTCTTGAAATCCTAAAGGCTTCCAGAAAGCCTTCCACTAGGGCTACTTATTAGTTCTAAATGGAAAGGTTTTCCATTTGTGTGCTGGGAAAATGTTTCCCAGAATCTGCTGATTTGCCCATTGTATTAGATTACATGGTCCATCTTAATTCCTCGGGTCTCAGACCAGCTACCCTGAGAGTCCATTTGGCAGCTGTATCTGCTTTTGTTTCAGCAGGAAAGTCATCCCTCTTTCCACTCACCCTGTGTTTTCCAAGTTTTAAGGGATTACTCCATACTAATCCTCCTTTGGGAACCGCCCCTGCCTGGGACCTTAATGTTTGTATTGCCCAGTTAATGCAACCCTTTTGAACCTCTTGTTTTCTGCAGAGCTTAAGTATCTAACTTGAAAACTGTTTTCTGTGTATCACTTCTGCTAGACGATAAGTGAGTTGCAAGCCTTGTCAGTAGAAACTGACTTTATTTCCTTCCACAGGGATAAGGTAGTCCTTAGGGACTAATAGGAAGTTTTACCTAAGGTGGTTTCAGATTTCCATCTTAACCAATCTATCTCCTTCCAGTATTTTTCACTGATCACTCCTCTTCTGGTGAGAGGAGGTTGCACAGCCTGGATGTTAAGAGAGCTCTTAGTTACTATATAGAGCGTAGCAAAGGTCACAGGTTCGAATCCCTCCAACTTTTCCTTACCTATGGTGAGGTTGGGAAAGGCAAACCTGCCACTAAGAGATCAGTTGCCAGGTGGATTGTCTCTTGTATCCAATTTTGTTATCAGAAACTGGGCAGAGATCCCCCCCCCTCTGGCTTGAGGGCTCACTCTACCAGGGGTACAGCTCGTCTCTAGCTGCTGCCAGAGACATCCCTATATTAGAGATATGCCAGGCTGCTACTTGGAAAACGGTACACACTTTCACCAAGCATTACTCCCTGGATGTCCAGGCCAGAGAGAGATGCTTTCAGTTTGGCACAGCTGTTCTTCAGAGCCTATTCCCTAAGTAGGTTCTGCCCTCCTCCATGGAGGTACTGCTGTGTAGTCTGCTACTGTAATAATATAGCAAGACTTCATGTTGTTTGAAGAAAAAATTACTCACCTTAGTAATGTTGTTTCTTCTAATGGAGTCTTGCTATATTATGCCCTCCCCCCAGCCTGCCCCTCTCAGAACTTCTACTTGGGTGTGGTGCGGGCAACCTAGTGTGGGCACTATTTTGTGCCCTTTTAGCGTTTCTCTCCCTTTTGGGGGTTTGGGGTGTGTTTTATTATACTGTTGTTTTATTCTCATGTTGTTAGAATTGTATTAGTAGTTCTGGTCCCTGACTTGAGTCTTGGGTGTTGGGACCAGCAATGGTTGTTGGTATTTAGGTAGCCATTTGGCTAGTGTAGTTACAGCTTCCACACAGACCTTAGTGAGTTTTTGCTCGTAAAGATCTGACAGTTCAGGTTTGAAATTACACAGATAGAGCTGCTTCTTAGAGCTCGTGCTCAAAGTTCTATTTTGGAATGGTATTAACCATTTCACCTCCGGAGCAGTTCTAGAGCTGGATCAAACTGCTACTGTCATAATATAGCAAGACTCCATTAGAAGAAACAACATTACTAAGGTGAGTAATTTTTCCTTTCGGGCCACTGCCTGCGCTTCGATTGCCAAGACCCTGGAACTACTCTTGACATCATAAAGAGGACTTCTTTCGTGAGGACTGTGCCTATTGAGATGATCAGACATTTCTGTTTTTAATCTGGTGAATTGAATCCTCTGAGCTTCAGGCAGTGAGAGTGCCTGACGAATTCAAGGATCCCCCAGGTAATGAGAGTGCCTGTGGGGGTCCAAAGACATTTTACATAAAAATTCCAGGATCTAGTGCACCACAGTGAGAGGAGGTGCACTGGTACCATTTGTATACTGAAGTTGGTTTTAGTTACTGTTTCATTTAACAATTTGTGTGATTTCGTGTCCCAGTAAGGAAGACTTGTACCTGGAAGTTATGACAATTATTTTGTTGAGAGTCGAATCTTTTGAACGGCATCACTTTCTTCAAAGACTCTGGTGACTGGCCTTACAGCCCTAGTTTAAACTGCTATTAGATAACTGTTACTAGAATTATAATATAGTATAGTTTATTGTATGGCTAGGGGGTGGGCATGTAGGGTTATTTATTTTGAAAGTTTGGATTAGTCTTATAATTGTTAAAACCCCATTCTCTCTGTGAGAGAGAGAGGAGGAGTTTTCTGAAGGGGTAGGCTTAATTCTTTGTTTTTGATTGTTTTATTATTTTGTTTTCGATCTTCCATCAAGTGAGGGATGATGGAGTATTGAATTGATTTGTTTGTTCATTGTTTTGGGTGTGATTTATGTGTTTACTGTGTCAATTGTCGGTTGGTCTTGGGCACAGATTCTTGGTTTCGGGGGTAGTAACATGTGTTGGAGGCCCCCCCGCCCGGTCGTGTGCTGTTCGTCCTCCACACTTCGTGGCCTCCGCCCTTTTGTCTTCCCTCCTTTGCAGTTTTCAACCTATAGGCTGTAGGTGCTGGGTGTTGTCCGGCTGGGAGGGGATGGGCGGGCTTATGAATCCGCAGAGGATGAATGAGCGGAGCTCTCACATCAGGGTTGTTAGGTCCAGGAGACGCCCTGGGGTGAAATGGATGCTGGAACATGGCCCTCCCTGTCTGGTTTCCATACCCAAGGGCACCACCATTATTGGTGGGCAGGTAGCTCAGGCGGCCCCGGAATCTCGTCCAACTCGAGCGGTGTTATTGCAGATCTTGTTAGGACAGCTGATCTGGCTTGCATCACCGAGACCTGGCTGGATGAGAATGCCGGCCCCACTTTGGAGGCTGCGATTCCGGCTGGGTATTCTGTGAAACACCGCTCAAGATTGGACTGGGGGGGGGTAGCGGTCTGTTTGAAGACCGAACTGGGCCTCACACGTGTACCAGTTGAGAAGGCCAGGTCATTCGAGTGTACCGTAGCAGCAGATGTAGGCTGTAGGATCGCCCTCATCTACCGTTCACCCTGGGATGAGAAGCGATTCCTTCAGGAAGTAGCGGACTTCGTGATAGACATGGCGTTCGAGTCACCCAGGCTGATGGTCCTGGGCGACTTCAGTGCCTGGGTTGATGATGAACTCTCGCAGTTTAGACAGGACTTCCTCCAGTTGATGACATCACTGGGCCTCACACAGATTGTTACCTCTGCTACTCATAAACATGGTCACTCTCTTGACTTGGTCTTCCTGGGGATTGAAGCCTCTGATCTGGGGGTGGAATCGGTCGGATGATCTGATCAGTACACTGTGGGGTTCCGTTTTTGTGCCCCCCCTTAATAGGCTGACCCCTGTGGAGATGGTCAGATAACACCCATTACGGAATGTGAGCCCTGATGGCCTTGCGGCAGTACTTGACCTATCAGTAATTCCTGAGGCAAGGGGGAGCCCAGAGGCTCTGGTTCAGGCCTATGATAAGGCCATTACTATGGCCCTGGACTCCATTGCTCCTGTCCAAATTCGTCCTCTCTCCCTCGCCCTTGGTCCACTTGGTTTGATGGGACCTTGAGGGAGTTGCGGTGACTAGGACGAAGGTTAGAGAGTTGCTGGCGGAAATCTACCCTGGAGGCTGACCACCTTAGATTGGTGGAACATTATCAAGTCTATCAATCAACAATCACCCGTAAGAAGGCAGAGTTCCTGTCTGTGGAGATTGCTGCTGCTCAGAACCGACTGGCTCAGCTCTTTTGAACTGTGGACAGGCTGTGCAACCTAGCCTGTCTGCAGCCCCGAAGACCCTTTTCACAAATTGAGTGTGATGAGCTCGCTCAGTTCTTTGTGAATAAGATGGCTGGCATCAGGGCAGAGATCCAACCCGCACACTCTATGGGAGCTGTTAGCGATTGGTGTTCAGTCACTCTTCCTTTCTTTGCCTGGAGTAACTTCGACTGGCTGGAGTTTGGGGATGTTATGCGGATTGTCCAGGGTATGCGCCCTACATACTGTAGTTTGGAACCAGGCCCAACTTTCCTGATTATGAGTTGTTGTGACATCGTCGACGCGGTCCTTGCACGGATAGTCTGGTGCTCCCTTGAATCAGGTGAGTTCCCTAGCTCCCTGAAGGAGGTGGTGGTGACACCCCTCCTGAAGAAAGCTTCTCTGGACCCAGGCTGCCCTGCTAGCTACAGGCTCATCTCTAATCTTCCCTTTGTGGGGAAGGTTATTGAGAATGCTATGGCGCTACAGCTGGAGAACTATTTGACCATCCATGACATCTACGAACCTCTCCAATCCGGTTTTCGAAAGAGGCATAGTACCGAGACCACGCTGGTTCGGGTGCTCAATGATCTCCTGATGGCGAGAGATCAGAAGAGCCACTCCATTTTGGTACTTCTTTTTTTTTTTTTTTTTTTTTTAAATCTTTTTATTTTTCATATTTTAACTTATATACATACAGGTCATCAGTTTTGATTTTACACAGTACATTTACAACTGATCAATTAATACAAACAGTTTTAAGGGTCATCCAGTTCATCCAACAACAGGTATCATATATATTTCAACAGGTGTGTTGCTGCCATGGAGGTTACAATCTAATTATGCTTAGTCTTAAAAGACCATAGGCTTATTAACTTACATTGAATTATGAGTTGGTCAGCAGGACATTGAACTGTTTACTTTTTACCCTTTTCCCAATAGTTAAGTCACACAGGTCCGTGTTTCCAAACTAATTGTCATAGGGGCTCCAACCACACGGGGGGACGGGGCAGACCAGGCCCCAGGTCCCTCAGTGGAAGGACTCAGCCCTCGGGATCACGACCACTAAGGCATCTCTGGGATAATATTTCTAAGGCACAAAAGTGGGGTCTTTTAGCATATAATATAGCTGCCAGCGTGTCCATTTCACAGAAATAAGCTCCCCACGTTCGTTTAGATTATGTGTCATTTTTTCCAGGTTATAAATTTGCCTAGTGATTTCCCACCAATCCTGAATGGATGGAACACCTGTTGACAGCCAGTGCCTGGTGATTGCCTTTTTAGCTGCTGTAAGAAGCAGTGAGAGCAGGTACCTGGTATTTGGTCCCCGATAGGGCTTAGGTATTATGAGGAACAGGTACATCTCCAGGGTCAGCTGAAACTTTGGGTCGATGAGCTTCCGCAACTGTACCTCAAGCTGTTTTAAGTAATTGGAGAGAACCGGACATGCCCACATAATATAAGTCAGATTGGCTTCCTGTTCCCCACATTTTCTCCAATAGTCTGCTGTTTTACTTGATGCATAGTGTTTGGTGATCGAAGGAGATCTGAAGTATCGAATTAGTGCCTTCCAGGCATATTCTCGCCATTGATATGAACTTGTGACCCTGGAAACTTGGCTACATGCCATTTTCCAGTCTGAAATGGTAAGCCGGTAACCAGACTCCTCGTGCCATTGTGTGCGTATGTTTTCGGTGAGGACATCACCTTGAGAGTTTAGGGATTGATGATAAAAGGAGATCAAGTGCTCCTGCCTCCCCGAGCTGTTAAGTGAGATTTGACATTGTATTAGTGCCGGGTATTTTTCAGGGTTTAGTAAGGGAGGTGGTAAGCCTTCTACATAGTGTCGGAGTTGTAGATATCGGTAGAAGTCTTTGTGAGGCAAATGGAATTTTGCCTGGATTTCCGAGTATGTCCGGAGTCTTCCTTGTGTCATTATTTGTGGCAGGTATCTTAGCCCAAACGTGTCCCACGTGCTAAACCCAGAGTCCAAAGTGTTGGGGGGAAAATCTGGCAGTGCTTGAATTGGGCATATTAGTGGTAAGTAGGGTAATAGTCCGTACAACCTTTTCAGAGAATTCCAATTTCAGAATTGAGCTGCCAGCCAGGGATTAGTAGTTGGGTAAGCCGAGTCTCCCGACGTTTGTCGGTATAGTGCCCGAAGGTATGTTGCGTCGCTAAGAAGCACCTTCTCCATTTCCATCCAATGTGGGTGTGCACTCTTATTTTGTCTAGCCATAATGTAAACCATGGTTACCGCTTGTTGGTAATGCTTTAAATCCGGAAGGGCAAGTCCCCCGTCAGCCCGCGCGAGGGATAACACCTTAACATTCACTCGGGCTCTTCGACCTGCCCATACAAAATTCCGTATTAGGTGATTAATGTCTTTTGAAGGTCTTTAGGGGAACTGATAGTGGGACATTTTTAAAGAGGTATAGTGCTCTAGGGAGAGTTATCATCCTAATTAGTTCAATTCGTCATACAAGGCTCAGTGGTATGACAGACCAAGTTTGCAAGTCCAGCTTTAGTTGTGCCATAAATGGGGAATAGTTATATTTGTAATAGTCTGACCCCTCCTGAGGTATGTATATGCCTAGGTATTTTAGTTTTGCCAGGTTCCATCTACCAGGCAGAGTTTCAACAATTTTCTGTGTGGGGGCATAATTAAATGTGAGTATTTCAGTTTTAGTTAGGTTAAGTTTACAACCTGATACTATACCGTAGGAATCTAAAATTTGGCGTATCACTGGTATAGATTGTTCAGGGTTTTGGAGATATAAGAGTATGTCATCCGCCTATAAGGCGACTCGGTGTTCCGTGTCACCAAAGTGGACTCCCTGTAGTTGAGGAGAATCTCGGATTTGTTGTGCTAGAGGCTCTCTAACTGCTGTGAATAATAATGGGGATAGTGGGCACCCCTGTCGGGTGCCTCTCCCAAGTTGAAAGTATTCAGAATGATGCCCGTTCACTCTCACGCAGGCCCGAGGAGTGGAGTATATATTTTGTAGGACTTGAATAAGGCCATGGGGAAAACCAAATTTGTTCAGAACTGAATACAAAAAAGGCCATGCCACTCTATCGAAGGCCTTCTCGGCGTCAAGACTAATCAGTACTGCTGGTGTCCCTGTATGGCTCATTCGATTCACAAGGTAGAGAGTGCACTTGATATCAGTGATAGTACGAGCCCTCACAAAGCCCGTTTGTTCTTTGTGTATTAAGACAGGGAGGATTTGTTCCATGCGCTGGGCCAGTATAGTCATGAACAGTTTGTAATCTTGATTTAATACCGAGATTGGCCGGTATGATGCGCATTCTTGTTTTTTTTTCCCTTGCTTAGGGATCACTGATATAGTTGCATAAGACCAGGACTCGGGGGGCAGGTTGCCCTCCAATAGAGAGTTAAATACACGAAGGAGAGTGGGAAGGATCTGAGTCTTTGCAGATTTGTAAAACTCCGCCCCGTATCCATCGGGTCCTGGTGCTTTCTGGGATTTGGAGTTGGATATGGCTTGGGCTATTTCGGCTGCTACTATAGGTTTTATGAGAGAGTCTCTGCTTTCCTCCGTAAGGGTCAGTAGGGTGAGCTTCTCAATGTACAATGTTAGACTGTCTAAGGAGGGAGTGGACTCTGGGGTATATAGGTTTCTATAATACGTCAGAAAGGCTCCAGCAATATCATGTGTTTTAGAGAGAGGTTAGCCCCCAACTGGATGCCTTATGGTAACTATCGTTGCACCCTTCCTCTGTCTGCAGACTTGTTGTGCAAGCAATCGCGTGGCTCGTGGCCCTACCTCGTAATATCTCTGTTTCAGGAATGCGAGTGCTATTTCGGTTTGTTGTAGCGCAAGTTTATCTAATGCTTGTTTGGTTTGTTGTATCTGAGAGAGGAGGGATTCATCGCCCTGTTGGTGTGCCTGCTGTAGAAAATGGAGAGTTTCTTCAAGCTTAGCTCTATATTCTTCGCGTTGTCTCTTCTTTTGCGCTGCATACTTGATTATATGTCCTCTCAGAACTGCTTTAATTGTGTCCCAGTGGACCGAGGGGGAAGTGTCAGAGGCTGGATTGTCAGCCATAATCTCAGATATCTTGTCCGAGATGAAATCCTTAAATTCTTTGGACCATAAGTGGAATGGATTTAGTCTCCATTGAGTGGTTCTGGGTTGGAGGCCCAGATCCCATTGTGTAATCACGGGTGCATGATCTGAAATGGAAATATCTCCCAGTTGTGCATCGCTTACAGAATTCAACGTTTTAACTTGAGTGTAGGCATAATCTATGCGGGAATATGTACTGTGAATCGAGGAGTAGTATGAGTAGTTTCTCGACCTCGGATGTAATTTCCGCCAGATATCGCACCACCCTATCTCTGAGACGAATTTATTAAAACATTTTTGAATTGTTGTTAGTTTCTGTGGCTTCCCTCTGGAAGAGTCTAGGTTTGGGTCAGCCATCAGATTAAAGTCCCCGGCCATCAAAAGGGTGCCTTTGGTGAAATTCACCACCTTGTCTAGTAGAGGCCTCAGTTGTGGGACAGTAATGCCTGGTGGAAGGTACACATTAGCTAAAGTAATTTCCTCATTGTTAAGCCTTTCTCGGGTTAGGACCATCCGACCCTCCGGGTCTGACCAAGTCAGTTCTGATTGATATGACGTATATGGTGGGATAATTATGGCTACCCCTCTACTTCTGCCGCCCTTGTAGGAGGCGCAAAATGCCTGCCCTTTACTTAGTTTAGCTAGTTTAGCATGTTCCACTGAATTCATGTGGGATTCCTGGAGGTAGACTATATCGGCTTTAGATCTTCGGAGATATGCCAATGCCTTCGACCTTTTAATGGGAGAGGCCAGGCCGTTTGTTTAGTGAGAGCAATTTTAGCTTTGGCGAGTGCATCACGTCTAATAATTGTGTCGCTGGTACACTGGCACCCCCGCCCCCCCCGTAGGGTGCCCAAGAGACTCGTATATTTTGCATCTGTGATGACCAGAGGAAGTTCGATGACCTGTTCACAAATCCAACAACATAAACAATACAACCATTTATATAAACATACGACATAGATCTAAAACAGAACCAGCTGGCCAACATGGCCATTAAAACACACATAGAGCAGTTGGTACTTCCACAGATCTGGGCAATGCCCTGATCCTTGATAGGAACCAAAGGTCCTACCTTTTCGGCCCTCTTTTTACTTGAGGACCTTAGGTACCAAGGTACCTAAAGGAAAAGGGGTAGTGGGGATTGGTGACTAAGACCGTGAGGCATTGACTCCCCCGAGGTCAGTCATGTAGGAGGGCACGCACTATATAGTGGTAAGCAGAGGCCACCTAGTGTTGTGCATGGGTTTTGACCGACCGCCATTGGACAATCGCTGCTGTAATGGGCCTGGTGGGGGGCGCCCCTTTACCACTGGGGCAAGTTTCCCAGTTTCAGCTATTCAATGTGGGGTGCCAGAGCACAAGTATAGTCGTGTACTCAGAGTGCAATCATCCAGACAGAACATATAGTTCCTGTCAGATGAACAGACTATTAGTCTCTTCAAAGAGTGTGCTGGAGTGACCAGGCTCCAGTTCAAGAGAGCACAGGGTACCCTGAGCGTCGGTGGGTCCGAGAGACAGGCCAGATGGGACCGTCGACCGTGCCCGGTTCCCAGGCTAGGCCCACTCGATGGGTGACGGGAGACCACATTTCCAGCTCATCCTCGATCCCCAAACGGGCTCCACAGAGTATAAAGAAAACGTCATTTGTATATCACATCACCACTGCTATCTCTCCCTCCCATCCCATTCTATGATCCGTTGTCTTTCCTTCACAAATATTCCTGGGTATACTAGAGATCAACTAATTTAAACTGGGACATTGATTCTTCCCCCCCCCCCACCATTTCAGTTTCCTCCCACACTAGCGTCTCCATTTGGTAGTTCCCCCGACATGCAGGAGGTACGTGGACCCAGAGGCGAACGCCATCCCGCAAGTTCGCAGGAGGTCCCCTGAGTGTGAACAGAACTTGGGGCTCATTGCCTTCACTCCCCAATAACCTGGGTAAGTCGCTGTCCTGGTCCCTCGTCCTGTATTAGCATTAGGGCCACCACCAGAGAGGTCGCCAAATAGTCTGCCGGCAAACCGCTTGGACCCTCCAGGATATGCCACCCCAGTCCATCCGGAGAGCCCATTGCAGGAAGCCACGTAGTATAGGTAATGATACGTATAAAAACATAGAGATGCAAACATCATCGGAGCCAGATTGCGAATGGAGCAACCCCCGGTTTGAGCTGGGAAATGAGTAGACATCTCAGGATTCCCCCTACTCCTGTTTGTCTCCTAGGAGACCCAGTTGCCTCCAGATCCACACACCAGTCCGACCAACAAGTGGCCTTCACTGTCTGGGGGTCCCAGGTGTGCATGGCAGAAAAAAGCAGAACTTATTATTGCCCCTCACTCCCTTTCCCAAATCTTTTGCCTAACCCAGTTGTTACCTCCACTCCCTAGTTGCTATATGTTGACAGCCTAGAGGGGTGGTTCCTACCTTTCCTTTTTATCTCCTATTTACAGCTCGTCTGCCAACCTCCGATATTGTAATCTAGCCCTCCTTTCCATTAAAACTGACATTCTGTGCCACAACAGGATGCACTCAGAGGCACCAATCACGAAGCTGCTCATAATCTTATTTAAACCAGAGCTCAGGGAATGAGGAGGAGAACGGGGCTATTAATGGACAGTGACGTATCAGCCCATTCAGACCAGATCCATGAGATTTGTCTACTGGTAGGGAACTACAGGGAAAGCCAACATGTGCTGCATAGGGTCTATATGCAAAGGGAGAAATGGTGTATTTGCAGAGACAGAAATACGTCTAGGCCCAGGACAGCCACGGGCTATATCCGAAATGGGCAGCTTTGCTCTCCCTGTTGCACAGACAGCCTCAGCATCCGGTCCGTACCGAGGAGCTTCTCAATGACTTACAGGACAGGGCCTCAGCCGGTGTCCCCATCTCTCGCATTTCTGTTAGCACTGTGGGTTGATTCCTCAATTCTGCCCCCTTTTCGGTGGAGAGCCCTGCGGCAAGACGACTAGAGCCGCGTGCCAGGTGTCAGGTACAAGACACCCCACCACTGTACAACGCGTGACCAGCGGGCCCTCCCCGCAACCAGTCTAAGATCTATTTATCGATCTACAGAAAAGGTCACAAAGAACTAGGCTGGCCACGCTTACACCATCACCACGGCTCTCCAGACTCTAAAGGACATAGGAAACTTCCCTGATGGTACCAAGAAATTCAGGCCACCGAATGCATCGTGGAACAGGCAGTCATACGAGGTGGCTATTGCCAATAGACCTCCCCCCCCCCCACAACCACAGACCCCTGTGACGTGGGACCTCTGCCCCAATTTAGCCCTCTGGGACATTTCTCTCGGCACAGTCGGCAACCGTGGGTAGGGGCTAGCTAATAGGGTGCACACAATATCCTCCCCCAAATTCCATTCTTGGGTGAGTGACTCCCCATCCGGGACACGGTGGACCCAGTTCTAGCCTGCAGGTTATCTGTGCTGGCAGAGACATAAGGCCAGTTCTCTATACGGCTCTCCGAAACATATTCTCGAGCCGTCCCCCCGCACCAGCCACAAGCCAGCTACTGGCGTTCTGGCCTACCGCAGGGGAAGGGCCAGCCGCAACTTCACAAGCTAAACAGATGAACAGCCATCACGAAGGGGATTCCGCCCATCAACTTGTGCTGGTAGAAGCTATCCAGCCCAGGCATGTCCAAAATGGGGAGATAAATGTTAAAGCACGGCTTTACTGAAACCCTCCCCTCCTCCCCAAAATCCTCTGTCTAATCCCTCTCTTATTCCCCCAGGCAGTATAAGTTTCAACAGTTTTAAACAGTTCTTTAACGGTTATTGTATAGTGAAAAACCAGTCCCGTGTGGTTACCCAGGTGAACATATAGGCCCTCTGTTAATACTTGCAGTTCGGTTCTCAGGTTGCTGCTTCCTGGGCACTAAGTTCTTGTCCTGAATGTACTTGAGAGCTGGTTTTCAGAGCACTGACAATGTTCTGAAGGGCCTCAGCACCTTGTCTTCGACGAGCCTCGCGCTGTCCGGCAGTCCATGCTTTCTGGGCTAATTTTGCTGCAATTGGGACTGTATCAGTGGTGCGTTGTAGCGGGACATCAATTTTCCTGGCTCATAGCTCTGCTATTGCTGTGGCTGCTGATTCGAACAGAATAGGTCCCTCCACGAAGTAGACCATGAGCTTCGTTGGGTACAGGGCACGGAACTGGATACCCGCACCTTTGAGAGCCTTCATCACCGGGAAATACAGTCTCTGCCACGCCATGACCTCAGGGGCAAAATCATTTTCGAAATAGAGCCAGTGATTCTTGAAGTGAACCTTGCCTTGCTTCCATGCGGTGTGCAGTACGGTTTCCTTCTCCTTATGTCGGAGAAACTTAATGAGGATCGTCCGAGGGCGAGCTCCTGCAGGAGGTTTAGGCCCCAGCGTACGGTGAACTCGCTCCATCTCTAGAGTAATGTTTTCAGGCAGGGGGAGGATTTCTTTCAATAGGTTCTGCATAAACAGGATAAAATCAGTGCTTTCAGTGCCTTCCGGCAGCCCCGACAGACAGATATTATTTCGTCGGTTTCTGCATTCTGCGTCCTCGGCGCACTCTTGCAGGGCCTGAACTTGAGTGTGCACTTGAGTAATGGCCCTCTCCACATTGTCGACCCTTCTATCAGTTGCTGTCAGCTGTTCCTCCGCTCCCTCCTGTCTTTTTTCCAACTTGTTGAAATCGGTCCTTAGCGCTGCCACCATGGATCTCATTTCCTTCCGGAATTCGTGTATTTTGGTGAGCATTTGGGTCATTTGCCTCTGCAGGATTTCATGAGGAATATGATCAGCCTGGGATGTACTATGGTGGGAAGCCAATGAGATCTGCGAATCTCCGCTGTCGGATTCCTCAGCCTGAAATCTGTTGCCATCTACTTGACTAGCTGACCCTGTTTTGTCTGCCCCTCACTTCTTAGGCATAATGAATCACTGGAGTGTTTCAAAAACGTTGTTTTAGAAGGCTTAGCCGTTATTAATCAAGTTGTTTAGTTAAGACCATGGGGGAGCCTCGCGCTTGAGCTGCTCGTCCACTCATGACGTCACCGGAAGTCCATCTTGGTACTTCTTGATCTCTCTTCAGCTTTTGACACCGTGGACCATGGGGTGCTGCTTGAACATCTGAGGTTCATCTGTGGCCTGTCTGGTACAGTTCTCAGGTGGTTTATGTCCTTCCTCACTGGCAGAACGCAGAGGGTGGTATCGGGGATCTTTTCCTCCAACAAATTCTCTCTGCTTTGTGGGGTCCCTCAGGGCCCAGTGTTGTCCCCCATGTTGTTCGCGGTTGAGGTTTCACTGCTATGCTGATGATACCCAGCTCTACCTGTCTTTCACACCCGACCAGGATAGTGCACTTTCAGTATTTAATAACTGCCTCGCTGAAATCCAGGATTGGATGAATGCCAGCTGGCTGAAGTTGAACTCGGGGAAAGACTGAGGTAATGGTCCTGGATCCGGGTCGCCGGATAGAGGGGTTGGGGGCTGGTCAGACTACCGGGCTTTACTTGGGGGGCTCCCAGCTTCTTACCTCTGAATGGGTGCAGGACCTGGGGTTGATTTTTGACAATGGGCTGACACTGCGATCTCAGGTGTCGGCAGTCGTCAAGTCCTCCTTTTACCATCTGAGGAACATCACCAGGGTCAAGCACCTAGTTCCATCCAGCGATCTTCCCATGCTGATCCATGCCTTTGTGACCTCCTGCCTTTATTACTGCAATTCCCTTTACCTAGGGCTGCCGGGGATTGATATCCGCCACTTACAGCTGGTGCAGAACGCTGCAGCCCAGTTGTTGTCAGGGACCCCTCGGGTATGTCAGATCACACCGGTGCTGCATGAACTGTACTGGCTGCCTATTCAGTAGCGGATCACCTTCAAGGTCGGACTTCTGACTTATAAAGCCCTACATAGACAGGGCCCGGACTACCTGAAAGAGCTCCTGTTCCTCTACTGCCCTGAGCGACCACTCCACTCAGCTGACGAGGAGCTGCTAGAGATTCCAAAGGTATCTTTAAAATCATCAGGGGCCCGTGCATTTATGTATGCGGCCACAACCCTTTGGAATTCTCTACCCTGTCAACAACGGGAGTGCACGACTGGGGGGGGGGTTTCAAGCAGGCCCTGAAAAACCATTTGTGGCACCTCACCTACCCGAACTGACTTTATTGGTTTTACTGATCTGTTTATACTTGTATTGCATTTTTACAGTTTTATCTTGTTTTATTCAGTTTGTATGTTAAAGCGCCTTGGTATTTTGAAATGAGCTGTACAAATAAAGTTTATTATTATCATTCATGTATTGGTAGAAAAGCTGCCATGTTACAGTATTTCCTGTACTTTTTGTGGATGACCTTGTGTTTTATTTTTCACCACAGTTTTATATATTTGTTTGATTTGCATTTACGAGCATATGAAAAATGCTAACAGAAAACGGCAAAAAAAAAAGGTCTCTCTTATCTGCTTGTAATGTGGATCACGGATCACTCTGTGATTACTGAGGGGTTCATTTCCTCTCCCTGTTAGGCGTTCCCCCTCCCAGATAGGCGCATCCCTCAGTTTCTACTTTTAATTGTAACCCTCCTCTTTACTGTGTCCAAACTGATCTTAAAGCTTTCCACAGTCTTTAGGGATACCACCTCATCTGGCAACTCATTCCATTTAGCCACCACCCTCTCTGTGAAAAAAGTGCTTTCTTACTTCCCTCTTGAACCATCCTCCCACCAGCTTTAGGCAGTGTCCTAAAACATAAATGGGCAGACTGGATGGGCCTGGCGGCCCTTATCTGCCGACAGTATCTATGTTCTATGTATCTATGTCCTCTAGTAGTTTTCTTACTTAAGGCTGAAGAGCCCTCAGATTTCACCTTGCTTATATCGCTGAGGTATTTAAATGTCTCAATCATGTCCCCCCTTCTTTCCTGTACTCCAGTGAGTACTTGTTAAGGTCTCTGAGTCTCTACTCGTATGTCCTACCCTGCTGACCTTGGCTCATTTTAGCTGCCCTCCTTTGTACCGTTTCCAGAAGATTGAGATATTTCCTTGGGTACAGGTACCAATATTGCACACTTCCCCATTTGTGGATGCACCAGTGATCTGTACAGCAGACGAATGACCTGTGCCTTCCTGCCAGTAATTTTTCTGGCTATGCGCCCAACATTATATTTGCTTTGGGTGCTGCCTTCCTGCACTGTACAGAGTGTTCTGGTCACTTGTGATGATCACCCCCCAAAGCTTTCTCCTCTTCTGACTTGGTAACCTGCACACTACTCAAACATTATTCGATTTTAGGGTTCTTAGCCTCCAGGTGCATGATTTTACACTTATTGGCATTGAACCCCAGTTGCCAAATACCTGACGACCTCTCAAGCCTGGTTAGCTCTTCCCTGAGATCATGTATTCCCTCCCACAGGCAGATCTTACCTTTAATTTGTCAGCTGTGTCACTAATAAATACACACCGGATGGAACACCAAACCCTGTGGGACCCCACTAGTGACTAATAGGGACTCTATTAGTTGAACTGTGATTTTCGTTTAGATCTGAGGATGCTGTAACACTTAGAAAAACATTTGGAGAATGATCCCTATTCATTATAATGGGGCGTGCCGCTGTGCTGTCCCTGGTTAGATGTCCTAAAACATCTGAGCATGGCAATGGGGCAGGAGGATCGAAAGGTGGAAGGGATTGGCTGGCTGTCAGTTCGGCCCAAATTAGGATCCCTTTACTCCTGAACTGGGGTGTCTAAAAATGTCTAAATTTGCCACCAAAGGACCATCACCGCTATAAGGTAACAGGCTAAAAAGCCTAAAATCCAAATTTTTTTTTTTCTACAGTATGCTTTAACTCGGACAGCTCCCCATCAGCCCACACTCCTACCTCCTGCCCTGTCACCAGCTCGGGATCGCACTTTGTCCTGGTGTTCTTCTCTGGCTTACCCCCCCCCCCCCAGGACGGGGCCTCCTGGTTCCCCCCTGCTTCCCCATTGGACGCCATACTTGGTGTCCGGGAGGGCAGGGCTCCAGATTGACTACACAGGAGTTGCAGAGAGGGTGGCATACTCACAGGCCTGGGGGGATGTTTAGGATAGGTGTGTTCCAGGAGGTGCGGCTTACAATTACACCACAGTGTAGAGACACCAGGCATCCAGCATGCCTCCCAACTCAACTCCCGAAATGGAAAGTGTGCAGTCTGCCAGCTCAATCCATCTCTCCCCCCCCAAGCCGGCCCTTGAGCCACCCAAGTGTGCTCCCAAACTTGGATCACTGATGCCGCATGCGGTAACACTGCTGCTGCACTGGCGGGCTGGCCCCAAAATCCGAATTATAACCACCGGAAATTTGCATTAAGGTTGGCTCCATTTGGCTGGATAGTGCACAGTAGTGTGGCATTTATTAGTGGTCAGGTATTTCATTTCAGCCAGTGGAGTTTCTATATTTTTGTGGCTTTTACTTAGCCGTTTTATAAATTACACTTCTACAATAGACATTAAGAGAAACAAGAGTCCTTGAAGGTGTACAGAGGAGGGCCACTAAGGTTATCAGTGAAGTAAAAAATCTTACATATGATGAGAAAAGAAAGGAATTAAGGCTCTTCTTACTAGAATATAGATGACATGTGCCTAATATTTCGTGCCCTGACCAATAACGATCTATGGGACCAATTAGGTCTAGAATTAAGTCCCTCTAGTTACAGTACACGCTCACATTTACTACAACTTAAAGGGGAACTATGTCACTCGAGGAAAAGGAAATTTTGGTTCAGTCAGAGAGTGGTTGCTTTTTGAAATTCTTTGCCAGAAGAGGTTGTGGGGAGCATGACTATGAATGAGTTTAAGGGTAAGTCTGACTTCTACTGTACCAACAACAATAGCAAAGGGTACTTTAAACTCATGATGAGCTCAGTGGACAACTGTGTTTACTTTGCTCTGTAATTAGAAACTGGCTAACAGACAGGAGGCAGAGGGTGGTGGTAAATGGGGTGCAGTCGGAAGGGGGGGTGACCCGTGGGGTGGCTCAGGGATTGGTCCTGGGGCCAGTCCTGTTCAGTGTCTTTATTATTGACATTGCAGAAGGGCTGGAGGGAAAGGTCTGCCTGTTTGCAGATGACACCAAGGTCTGTAATAGCGTGGATACCCGGGGCAGAAAATGAGGAGGACTTGGGAAGCTTGAAAAATGGTCTGAGGATTGGCAACTGAAGTTTAATTCAAAAAAGTGCAAAATGATGCACCTGGGAGACAGAAACCCTGGGGAGAGGTACAGGATTGGGGGGGGAAGTTGTTGACAGTCACAAAGCAGGAAATGGACGTGGGGGTTATTATTTCAGATGACCTGAAAATGTCGAAGCAAAGTGCTAAGGCAGCTGGGAGGGCCAGTGGCATGCTGGGGTGCATAGGCAGGGGTATCACCAGCAGAAGGAGGGAGGTAGTGATGCCATTATATAAAACCATGGTCAGTCCTCAAATGGAGTACTGTGTGCAGTTCCTGAGGCCGCAGCTTCGTAAAGATATTAACTGGCTGGAGACAATCCAGAGAAGGGCGACTAAGATGATACAAGGCTTGCAGCACAAGACTTATGAGGAGAGATTAAGAGACCTCAATATGTACTTGCTGGAAGAGAGGAGGGAAAGAGAGGACATGATAGAAACATTGAAGTACCTCAAGGGTATAAACAAGGTGCATGGGGGAGACATTTTCCAATACGGGAGGAGCACAAGCACGAGGGGGCATGACATGAACTTGGAAGGTTAAGAGGGAATGTGAGGAAGTTCTTCTTCACAGAGAGGGCGGTGGTCACATGGAATGGTCTGCCTCAGGAGGTGGTGGGATCGAACACTGTGGATGGATTCAAGTATGCTTGGGACAGGCATAGGGGAACCATAGAGGTGCAGCAGTGGGTGGGTTGGAAGCAGTAATCCAGTACAACGGCTTACAGGCAGACAAGATAGGCTAAGCAGTCATTATCTGCCAATAATTTCTATGTTTCTAACTACCTATGATTAGCATTTTTTCACTAAGATAAAAATGCTGTCGAACACACAGAACCCTAGCTAGCTAGATACATTTTTTATCTTGCTAGTAGGGTACGGTATCTCATTTATCTTGCTAGTAAGATACATTACTTTCTACCCATACTGAGCGTTGTGCCTCATGCCCTGCTGAACTGCATGGTAGCTGTGGTTTCTACAGTCTTTTTTAAAGCGCTAAAGTAGGCTGTATAGATGAAGCATCTGATAGGTGGCTCTCGGATATCATTTTTATCTTCATTCATGGTCAGTGACCTCTGGAACCATCTCTCGTGTCTTCACCACTCGTGAGGGTCAAGAGGTCACTGACCACTCATGAAGAGATAAAAATGATATCTGATAGCCACCCCCCTATTTATACAATGTGTGTGTGTATCACAAAAAACAATGATAACGTGGTGTATCTTGACTTGAGACATAGCTGACCTCCAGATAACTTGTTATCTAAATGCTGGCTGTGTTATTTTCAAAATCCTAATTTTTATTAGGTACTTTGGGACTTCTCTGCCAATGGGAGAACAGTTTAACAGCTTTCTAACCAGAGCTGTGAATTGAAATAACCAGGTAAAGCTCATTGAAAACATCTACTTTGAAAGCTTTTCAGGAAAAATCTTGTGGTATAGCCGGCCAGCCAGCACGGCGATAGTGTTGCCACTCGCAACACAGACAACCCAAGTTCGGTATCGAGTGCGGGAGTTGGAAGACTGGACGGGGGGGGGGGATCAAGTGTCCAAGGGACTGCTGTCTACTTTATTGCAACTCCCTTTACTTTGGGCTTCCAGGGGTTGACATCCGCCGCTTGCAGCTGGTGCAGAACTCCGTAGCCCGGCTGTTAATGGGGAATTCATCGTTCTTTCCACATAACACTGGTGCTGTGGGAACTGCACTGGCTGCCAGTTCAGTGGCGGATCACCTTTAAAGTCGGTTTACTGACTTATAAAGCCCTACACGGTTTGGGCCCTGACTACCTGAAAGAGCTTCTGGTTCCTTACCTCCTGGAGCGACTGCTCTGCTCGGCCAACGAGGGGTTGCTGGAGATTCCGAGGGTAGTTTTAAAATCTTCTGGCGCCCGGGCTTTTGTGTTCGTGGCACTGACCCGCTGGAATTCTCTACCCCGTTGGATTAGAGAGTGCATGGCTGTGGGGGGTTTTAAACAAGCACTGAAGTCTTTTTTTATGGAATAAGGCATATGGGGATGGTGTCAACATGGATGGATGATATTTGTTTTAGTGATTTTATCATGATGTTTTATTGTGGTATTGCTGATTTTATCATGATGTTTCATTGTGAATTTATTTTAAATATGTACTTTGCCTTGATTTTTGAAAGGCGCACTATAAATAAAGATTATTATTATTATTATTACTTCTGGAGAGGGTTGGGACCGTGGATGGGTGCCGGCCTGGCTCTTGGTGGCGGTTGGGGGTCAGCACACTGGGACTGCAATTAGGGGAGCAGAGGTGGGGCAGATGCCAGTGTGCTGCATATGGAAGTGTGCGCAGCTTGGCCATTGGTGTAATTGCACACCACTTTCTCCATGCTAGGGGAAGATCAAAGGGGGGAACAAAACACATCCACCAGTGGCAGGATGCGCTTGATCTCCACAGGCCTGCACTTGAATAGCTGGGCTCACCATGCCAAAACACTGGATCCAGTCTCTGACAGGAGATAGGGGGACCCCATCATGGGGAAGGGGGGCAAGCCCTGGGGGTACAAGGCTGGCTAGTAAGTCCCAGTGGAAGTTGGGGTGATGAAATTGGGGGTTCCGAGCTGAGGGTTTGCCGTCCAGTGGAAGGGCATGAAAAGAATATTAAAAAAAACCAAAAAACTGGTGTAAACTGGACATGCTATGACCTTACTCAGAATGGCTTCTATGCACAGTCGTGGTCTGGGTATGCACAGTAGGCATGAACCCATCCACCCATGAACTGGGGCATGGCATTCACAACTGCCGGAAACACCACAGGGTATCTGTCTGTGGCCCTGCCTCCCCTGGTGCGTTGTTGCACAGGAGTAAATCGGCAGAAGCAGCTGGGCATCCAGTTGGATGCCCAGCCTGATCCAAAAGTGGATCTGAGCAGGGGATTGCAGGACACTGTTTGTCTTGGGAATGATTTAAAAGAGGACGATAGCCCTAACGGCTGCCCCCCCCGGAATGGAGGGTTGGGTCAGTATAGCGGGGAGGGGGTTCAGTCCCAGTATGGCCAGTGGGTGATTTTTGTGGGGGGCGCGCAGTGGCTACAGCAGGGTCCCTTCCTGTATAGCCTGCATCCCCCCTTGTCCAGTACTTGGCTTCTTCGTGAATGATGCAGACTGTGGGCACGCCTCTTGGCCACTCCCCCGGTCCGTCCGATACATAGCTGTGCAGATGGACAGGGGAGCTGGTGTGGAAGGGGGCATGCACTGCTTCTGTGAATGCCATGGGGGTCCACGGGACCCTGTCACGCATCTCACAAATGCTTTTTTGTGTCTAGGCCCCCATATAACAGTTATTACTTGGGGGGGGGGGGGACAGAGCATTCATAACTTACTCATGGCTTTGTCACGCATGAATTCTTGTCCTGCTCCCTTACTCACAGAGATAATTGGCATATTCTGAGTCGGGTCATTGCATATCCCCTGTATCTGTGCTGCAGGCTTTTATAGGCCTGGAGTGGACAGCACATTTCACCTCCCTGTGACTCTCACCCCGTTTGGTCCTATAATGTGTGCATTCTTTAGGCTCATCTATGTTAACATGCTGTAAATTTTAGATAGGTTACCTCAAGATTGTAACGGTTATGGCTGTGGTTCTGTTCTCCTAGATATATTTTGTTTGACTTTTGCAGTGCCCCCCCCCCCCCCCACATATTTTCCTTGAAATATGAGCAAAGAAAAAAAGCCTATTATACTAGATTGTAGGATCGCCCAATGCCTCCACCCCCCCCCCCAACACACACACAAGAAGAATTCAAGAAAACACACAAACTCTCTGCTCTTCTACACCATGTAGTATTGTTATTGGTCTGGTGATGAGTTCCAGATTCTGTTCTTATTTGCTGACTGTATTTGTGTCTGCAGCCAAGACCACAGTCCAACAGGTGTTACTCATTTAAAAAAAAAATGAAATAAAATATAACTGACCAGCAAGAGGGGAAAATAAATTAAATGGTAGAGTAACTTAAAGTGTCTTAAAATGTTATGAAGTTCTTCTGGCAGAAAGCTTGAAGACCACAGAGGGAGTTCTGTCCGGGGCCTCGGTGCTTGAGGAAAGTCTGCGCAAACACAGTTGTCAGTAATGAGTGGTGCTAATCTCAGGGAATACTGTGAAGGAAAACCCCCATAAGCTTTGACTCTCTAAAACAGGTGACCATGTCCCAGGGAGCTGCTGACTCTAGGGTATCTGGTGGTGTTCTCATAAGGAGCCCCTTGCACTCGACAGTACAGGTTTACTTGACTGCCTGCTGGAGTTGGTGCATGTGAACACCTTAGATAGTGGAACAGAATACACTGGACTTCACACATTTGACTCTTTACTGAGGGGCACAGGCCAAAGGTTATTTGCACAAGCAGATATGGGTCCGAGGACCTTCATTTATTAGTTCACTCTGTACACAGATCTTCATGGGAAGCAGTGGTGGAGGAGTGTACCAAAAAGTGTGTGTGTGTGTGTGTGTGTGGGGCGGAATTGCATAGAACACCTCAGTCTGGGGCACTGTTCAATTTAATGTCTGACCCTTTAACTACAAAAGTGAGGGGTCACCTAACCCACTGATCCCCTGGCTCCACCACCTATGATGGGTAGCCATCTTTGCCCCAGATGCCTCACACTTTTTCCCCGGGGTCCCATCTCCACCCCAGCTGTTCAGACTAGCTGGCCTGCCAGCTGTGTATAGCCTTCTGCTACAGGACATGGAAGGAAAGTTGGACTAAAACGAAGCAGCAGTAAATCTAATGCTAGACAATTCTCTAGTTACAGTACTGTATATTAATTCTGTTGATGGATCTTCCAGAGTAGTGGGACCAGTCTTAGATAAATGGGAATTTGATATCCAGTGAACAAGAGTGCTCAAGTCGTGAATTACTTTTGCAAGGTTTTTAGTAAGGATTACCCCCTGGAGCCCCTGCCTCAGCAAGTAGCAAAAACTGATAGCTGTAATGATACAAATTCAGTTTCATAATAATTAAGGAAATGGTGCTGAAATATTCAAGGGATTAACAGTTAACACTGCGGCTGGTTCAGATAATATACCCTCCAACTTTATCCATATAATTGGTGAGGACAGCGCTGAAGCCATCACCCATCTGTACAGTTTGCTTATCAATACTAACAAAGTCCCACACGATTGGAGCTCAGGTACAGTCATGCCGTGTTTCTAAAAAGGGTTGAAACCTCAGCTTTGAACCGGGTCATTGGCACAGCAGTAGCACTACAGCTTGCAATGTCGGTGGCCTGTGTTTGGGAAGAAGCATGGGTCACCAGGGGAGAGCAGATTGAGTGTCTCAGGGACGGCTTTCCTCCCTCGGGGGTCCTGTCTCTAGTCACGAGACTGTCACATGGTGGAGACCAGGTTGCAGTGACTGCGAGGGCAGCAGTCTGGGGCAGGGCTGTCTGCTGAAGCCAGCATGCAGGCACACCAACATGCTTGTACCTGGGCACGACTGCACGCAGACACCATCAGGAGAAATATCAGAAGGAAAAATGCCCTGGCCCTCTGGGTATCCCTGCAGGCACCGCATGACTGATGTGGCAGGCTACATGCCGGATCGTTCCTCTGTTAGTGGTGGATAACCAGTAATTCAACGAGAAGGTCGGAGATGGAGCTGGGGGAGGCCGCTGGGACCAACAGATGTCAGAGAAGAGAGTATACACAAAAAAAACAATAACTCAGCTTTGAGCAACAGCCACATTAGCCTGACTTCTGGTCTGGGTAAGGTCTTGGAGTGTCTGATTAAGGATCACTTGGATAACGATTCACAGGAGAGAGGAACTGACAGTGCATAGCATGGATTTAAACACAGGACAGATGTGTAGAAAAACTTCAAAGTTTTATGAGAAAGTCAGTTACCATGTAGAACTTGGGGAAATTAAAAAAAAAACATTTTTGGACTTCTCCAAGGCTTTCTGTATACTACCCTGTTGGCTACGTATTATAAACATGGTAATTTCAGGGTAAGCATAAAAAATAAACTGGATAAACAATTGGTTGGTGGGTAGGACACAGAAAGTTAAATTAAATTACCCTCATTCTGACCAGGGCAAGGTCCTTAGTGTAGTGCTACAGGGGTCTGTGTTGGGACTGACTCTGTTCAACCCGTTTATCATGAATATGAGTCATTGGATTGCTATCTGGTTAGTAAAGTGCGCTAATGCCTCAAAATGAGACAATACTGCAAATTAGATAACTATATTATAGAATGAGCTGAACAAAATATGTGCCCAAACCCATCTGTGGGTAGTGAAAATGAATGGAAATAAATGCATAATGTTGTACCTCAGAGGAAATAATAGTAAGAGGAAATATTACATAAATAAAAACAGACTTATATCTACCTCTGAGGAGAAAGACTTGTGTAGTCTAGTAAAAAGTAAACTGTTGCATTCTGAGTACTACAGTGAAATTGGTAATAAAATGTAATTTTGTATCTAAATTCGCCCTGTTTAGGTCTCATCCATATGGTGCAGTGGTTCCTCGGCTCTAAAAGAAGTCAGCCTGCCAGTGTAAACAGTTATGCTGTTAATGTTGACTGCTGGTTCTTGTTATGGCTGGGTTTACTTAGAGCTTTTTTCTTCTGCAAATGTCCGGTTTGCAGATGAAATAAATTCATCAAGTCCCACACTTACAGAACTTTTTTCACCAAGTCTATGAATTTTACAGATTTGTTTGCCACATTTCATAAAGCTTGTGCATGCAAGCTCCTCCACAAAGTTTGCCACCCTGTCCTAATTATTATTATTTTTTTTTTTTTTTTTACTGAGGTGAATTGTTTGTATCTCGTGATATTTATTTATTTATTTGAATTTTGGTAACCGGGTAAGTCCAGTGAGACAGTTATGGACCCTTTTTCAGGGTTGACCTGGGGCAGACAACAGAGGTAACATACAGTGCAGTACAACAACTCGGGGGAGACAAGATTACAGAAGCAGGAACATACATACAGGAGTCAACAAAATTGAATAACAAAGTACATACAAAATATGTCACTAAACACTATATAACAAAACTATTTACAAACTTTGATATATACAGAATATAATTTTGCTATATACAGTATAGGATACAGTATAGAGGGAGCACTGTTAGCAGGATCAGAATGTAAGTATGCTGGAATAGATAAGGGAGCGGGGAAGAGAGGTAGGCAGACAGTACAGATGGGCAGCTAGTGAGGGTGAGGTAAGGGGACAAGAGTAGGATATAGCAATAGAGTATGAGGGGAGGGAGGATTAACGGAAGCAATTACATATCGCAGTGGTGGAGAGAGCGGCTAATAGGGAGATTTGGAACGAGGGAAGGGTTGGAGCAAGAGAGGACGGGGGGACAGGGAGTTCCAGTCAGAAACTGCTGCAAAGGAGAAGGACCTGCATGCTACAGCAAGCCGCAGATTAGGTCTTATGAGAAGGGGGGGAGAGGCTGATCTAAGGGTTCGTGGGGCTTGTCTAAGATGAATAATCTCTCTAAGGCAAGGAGGGGTTAAATTGTGGACAAGCTTATACATGAAGCTCAGGGTTGAAATCTACAATTTTGATTCATAAGGCAGCCGACCCAAGGAGGAGAGAACATCACAGTGGTGGTGCCTAGAATTTACCCCTAGGGTGAATCTACCCACCCTATGATATACCTGAGCAAGGAGTGACATGGTAGAAGCAGTGGTTGTAAGCAGTAAAGGAGCGCTATAAGTAAGTAGAGGAAGGAGAGAGGAGGATGCGATCTTAAGGTATGAGGCAGACATGAGAAAAGGACGGATGCAGTAGAGGAGACCCAACTTTTGATTCAGATTCTTAATTAGGGCAGAGACATGGGCACTGAGGGAGAGAGAGGTGTCCAGGGTTATGCCCAGGTATTTGAAGGTGAGGACAGACTTGAGGGTATCACCATTAAGGGAAGTAATACTAAGCGGGGTGCGGGGACTGGATTGTGGGGTAGGTGTGAATAGAACATACATTTAGTTTTTTTCATATTGAGGACGAGTTGATTACTCTTGAACCAGTCTTCTAGGTCTACAAAGTCAGCGGCAAATTCACTATTAATCCAGGCGACATCAGCAGAAGAGTGGTAAAATATGGCATCATCCGCATAGAGGTGCACAGAGGCCCCCCCACAGTGCCTAGGTAGTTCATTAATGAACAGGGAGAACAACATAGATCTCAATATGGAGCCCTGTGGAACCCCGTGGGTTATGGGACTAAAGCCTGAAAGAGTTCCAGCCCATTTTACCCATTGGGAACAACAGGAGAGGTAACTTTGAACCCAGTGCAAGGAACTTGAATTCAAGCCTATAACCTGAAGCTGTTGAAGCAGGAGGCAATGGTTCACCAAGTCGAACGCTTTTGTAAGGTCGACAGATATGGTACCCATGGCAGAACCTTGGTCCATGGCATGGAAAATGTCAGAAGTTACTTTTAGTAAGGCTGCGAGGGTGCTATAGTTCTTCCTAAATCCATGTTGGAAAGGGAACAGCAGATTGTGATGTTCAAGCTAGTTCTGGAGGTTAATGTAAACAATACGCTCCTGAATCTTGGCTAGCGGCCATAGGATGGATATCAATCTGAAGTTCTCGACAATGGTGTTGGGTCCCCCCATATGACTACAGCTACCTTCCATTTGTCAGGGACAGTGCTAGATAGGAAGGCGCGGTTAAATAAGTCACAAACGGGGCGAGCAAGCACAGGGGCTCCGAGCTTTAGAAATTTTGGCTCCAAGGTGTCATGTCCTGGAGAGCTTTCGGCCTTCAAGTTAGCCAGAAACCTTTGGACTTCTTTGTGTGTGGCCGGTTTCAAATGGAAAGCTGGGCGAGTTACAGTAATGCCCACAGAGGATGGGGAATAAGGGGGAGCAGAAGAGTTGTGGAATAGCGAGGTATAATTGTGAAGATCTGTAAAGAAGCCATTAAACCCAGAGGCAGTAGACAGGTCAGAGAGGGTAACGCCCTGGGCAATGAGAGAGCTCGGGAGTTCAGCAGACTACCCTTTGATCTGAGAGTTAACCTGCTTTCAGAACTCTTTGGGGTTGCAAAGATGCTCCGTTTGTAATGCTTTGAAATGGTGTTGTTTAGCTTTATGAAGGGAGTTCTTACATTGATTTCGGAGTTGCCTGTAGACCTGCCAATCAGAGGGCATCCCACTTTTTTGTATGACCACCAGGCCCAGTATATGTGGCATGAATTATATTTTTTAGTAATGCAGTTTGGACTTCCTGCTGTATAGATATTGATGATGGGGAAAGTAGCTGAATTTACTGTAAATGCACCTGGAAAACAGTGAATTTTATTGTACAGATAGTACTTGCTTAAAGAGCACCTTTCCCAATCCTAGAAACATTAAACCGGAAGCTCCCTTACCTCATTGGGAGCTCCTCCAGACTGTTTTCAGAGATTTGTTTAGCCCCCAAAGGGTAAGGAAGGGCTCATAATTTGCCCCTGAGGTGTGGCCACGCAATCCCTTTTCACTTCCTTACTCTCTGATCCACCCCGACGCTCCAGTGTTTTTTGTGACATCGATATAGGTTGAGTGCGGGGTGCACTCCATTCACTTGAATTGAGCATCTTTTTACAATGTGTTTTCCCTATTTTAAATTGGGTTTTGGTACCTATTGATGCCAGGGTTCAACTAACATTCTTTAAATATTTCTACCCTAAATTTTCAGCCTAACCTTCTTACAACCCCACCTCATGAACAAGGGGACAAGAACATTTTCAAATCCTGCATAAAAGGTGATTTTTTTTTGTGTAGCGACCACAAAATCACCTTTTGGGATGGCATAACTTCACCGCCCTAGTTTGTGAGGAGGAGTCCCAAAAAGGCCATGTTGAAAATTTTGGGAAAAAATATTTAAAAATTACCAAGTTATGAGAACAATTTCAAAACCCATTGAAATACACTGAACCGCATACCTGAGTTCCCGAGTTCGGCACTGAAGAGTGAAGATGTGCTTCCAGTCCAGAGAGGATTATGGCATTGGGACCCCTGGTAGTTAAGTAAAGATTGGGGTGGGGATGGTGGGTGCTGATTGGGAAGGACATATTGGGGCAAGGTAAAGGTGGTAGTGTGCCGGTGGTGGCAAGTAATGGGTGTGGGGGAATGTGGGGTGGTGGGTGCTGAATGTGAGGGTAGTGGCGGTGGTATGCTGGTGGCTGCAACAGACATCAAAGGATGTTTTTCTTTTTCTACAGGGTGTATAAAAATAATAAAGCCTACGAGAGACAGTTTTCTTTATTTCAGGTGCTGACACTGGGGATTTGGCACTCCAGTGTCAGTGTTACATTTGGTGGCACTGGGGGTGGCTCCCCAGTGTCTCACAGTGAAAACAGATGGGGTGGAGGGTACTAGCTAGCACCAGGGGTTGGGCACCTCAGTGTTGGAAAATTAAGAAGGGGGAAGCAAATGGAGGTGGGAGGGATACTTGGCAGAGGGTAGGAGGGATTGTTATAATTGTCGGATGGCTTATGCAGATCAACGGAAGAGCTTCTTTATGACTCAGTTGGCTCTTTTCTTTGAACTACACACAGTTTCCACCCAGCAAGACTGGAAAAGTGTCATGATCAGCCTGGCTGATGATTGGTCTGACACTGTCAAGCCCCTTGCAGACTACTCTGCCTTGGACCGACAGTGTCGCACCTCTCAGAACCCCCTATCATACCAACATGATCGCGTTGTGCAAGCGCGAGGGTGAACATAAAAAAAAAAAAAAGTCTCCCCAGTATCTGGGACTCTTTAATACTGATTCTACAGTCTTATGTAAGGGAAGCGGAGCAGAGAATAATTGATCATGTTTTTCAAACCAAATATGCTAGGTTGACAGATTATACAGGACTGTCATTGTACAGAGAATACAAACTGTATAGAAATGAATGAATTACTGCTAAGGAGAAAAACAGCACAGCCTTATGTAGATTTAGAGTAGAGAGTTCAGAAAATGGTCATTCTTTGTTTAAAAATGGTTTAGTAAATAATGAACATATAACTTGCAAATGCAACACAGAAATAAGGATTACTATACAGCATTTGTTATTAGACTGTTATTTTTTTTAGAAGAACGAAAATGGTGGTTAAAGCCACTGGGAATTGATAGGCTTTGAAATATAAATGGAAATAAAGCGGTGGATTATTATTTGTTTTCCCCAATGAAATAGATAATGTTTGGTGAAGCAAGTTTTCTATACTGTGCGTTGGCAAAATTATCAAAGAGTGCAATTTTCTACTTATTTCTTGGATATTCTTTGTTTGTTTTTATTGTATTGGATTGATATGTAATAATTGTCATTTGTAACATGGCATAGCAGAGAGCACCCGAAGCGAGGATCGGCATTGGCTGAAGTGGCCCAGGTGACACCAACCAAGCAGTGATTAACCCACAGGTAATGCCCGCTTGGTTAGTACCACCTGTGGCCACCGCATCAGCAGAGGGGACCCGCCCGCTCTGTCACCACCCCCTCACGCCACCCGCGGTGCTCGCGAGCCGCAGCCCGCTAGTGCTCGCCTGCCAGGTACCGCGCCATCACCAGTGGGCGACAGAGGCAAGCCACGGAGAGTCCCGTAAGTCGGCACAACTGCACTGTAGCACAGCAAGGAGAAAACGACAGCTGCTTTCACATCCACAACATAACGGTGCACAGGCCGGTAACGTTCTCCTGCCTCTCCCGCAGGACAGCCGGCCTATGTAAGGAAGAGAACAGCATGACATCGTCACCAGAGTGACGCAGTGCCGCACGGCCCTCGACTCCGCCCACCACCAAGAAATCTGCATCCCTCGCACCCGACAGCTGCGAGTGCCGTGAATCTTTGTGCTACACAGCTGTCCGCCGCCCTGCACCTTATTGACCGCTCCAATATCACTGGGACTCCCCCGGCACTGCGATCTTTGATGGATGCTGGACTGAGCCTTGTAACCGATTGTACTATCTGCTGTCACTGTAAGTGTAATAAATCCTTATCGTTCAGCAAACTGTCTCCTTGTCCTTGTGTCCGTAGGCTTGCTGGCTGCAAGGTGCACACACCTGTAACATAGGCTCGTCGCCGCCACAATGAGCCTATGTTACAAGCGCATTAATCACCTCCAGCATCAGGCTCTGCTGGTGATTAATGCCCGCTGGGCGGTTGAACCCCTCGGCACCAACCTCACAGTGGGAGACACCCACCGCAGAGCGCCTCCTCTGTCGGTGATTAACGCTACGTGTTGATGCCTCTATGTTGTTGTCTCTTATTGTTACCTGTGTTTTAAATAGTTTTTTTATTGTGTATATATGTGATGACTTGATGTTGATACGCATTCTTTTAACAAACCAGAACTTCAACTTGTACATATCATCTCAGATCGTCCAGTTTTGATTATGGAATTCCATGTAATGTGGGAAGGGGGGGTTGTTTCCATTTGAATTCCTTAAAGGGTTTATTGGTCAGCTGGGAGTAGACAACGTAATCTATGTGTACATGGTAAGAGGAAATTACCCCTTGAGTGAGCATAATCATGTATGTGATAAGTGCTAAACATTGTTGTATGGTTTTGTAAACTGGGAGAACTAAGTCCTTGTCTGACCTCAAATTCTATGTTTCTATATGAGGGTTTACTTGCAGGAGCAGCTGGATTTGTTGAAGATTGTGATACCTTTTATTGGACTAACAACGAAGTTGTACATTCTTGGGATATTTGGAATTGGCCGATTCCAATCTGATTTTCAGATTTAGACATTTCAGAATTTTAATTCAGTTCTGATTCAAATCCTAAAAGGACTTCAAAAAATCAGAATCAGATTCGGATTTGAAATCATAAATCTTACATTCCTATGTAAAAGTAGGTTTTAGGATTCAATTTAGGAATTACAACACAACACTTTGATGAAACTTGGGGGTGCCAGCGTGAAACGTTTGTGTTTTCTGTCGATACCTGTGACGTCACTAAGTTGCTGCTGGCAGGCTTAGTCCATCAGCTGGATGGTGACTGTGGCTGTTTTCTTGGTTTACACGTGTGAAGTAAAACAGTAAGCTGCATATCATATACCATGTGAACCTGTTCTTTGCTGTGGAAGCTTTGATTTTTTTTCTATTTGAGTTTAGGGATGAAGTTTTTTCTGGCAACAGTTCCGAAAATAATGAATCCGAAAATCTGATCGGAGCTCAGGGTTAATTTCAGATATTTATATCTGTTGGATGCTGACCCGCTGGGTATAAAAAGTAAGAGTGAAATGAAAAAAAAAATGGTCCATGTCATTCAGATGAGCTCAGATTAATTGAACAGCAGTTTAACGCCATCATAACAGTGAGCAGATTATATCCAAGTGTAACCCCCCTGCAAATGGGGGTTCCCAAAAGACTTCCAGGAGCTTGCTTGAATGCTCCAAGCCTGAATGGTGTTTGGCATTTAAGCCATTTATCAGTGAGTGTTTTTAGAACCTCTGGTACTGTCTCTTTAAGAGCTGTCTGCTTGCAGACATAATTAGTTTGTATGGGGACTGTGTTTCTTTGATTGAGTACCACTCAAGCTGCTGCCAATTCACTTCATTTTGCAGTCACTAGAGTGCAAAGGGAACCTATCTGAAAGATGTAACTGTTTGCCAGAAATTATTTAGAGTAATAATGAAATTACAGTTTGTCTAACCTGCTTTGCAGTCAGAACTGTGTCTGCTAGTTCCCATTCTAGTTTTGAACTGCTGAACTGGACCAATCAGTGTGGGGTAAGCTAGCTCTAAAATGGTGCCTTGACGAATCAGAACTTGGACTCATAATCTGAGCCAGCCACAAGAGGATTGTATGGGCAGTGACTCTGGGAGATGTAGTTTAGACTTCAGTGCCTTTTTGGACCAACAGCAGCAGTCTATTGTGAGTGACAGCCAATCCAGTCAAGAACTGGGAGGAACTCAAAGGAAGTGCCCGGTTTTGTCGGTTGGAGTTTCAGTTGAGCTTTGGCAGTGAAGAAGGAAGGAGCCCTGTGCTTTTCAGTGTGCAGTTTTAGTCAAAAACGTGTAAGGCCCAGAGTTCCGTCTGCAGCTTGTGTAACAGCTTGTTAGGACTGAATCCGTCCTGAGAAAAGAATCAAAGGATCTCTGAAGAGTAGAAACCAGGCTCACCCTGTAGAAGACTGGAGGAATTGCTGAAAATTGCACTCGGTCTGTCAGGAACTGAATCTGCTGTGTGTTCTCCCGGTATTGTGCAGTAATTGCGATCGGATACAGATGCAGCCTGCCTGGTATAGTGCTTTCTTTTATATGGATGTGTGAAGAGGTTTGTGTACCTCAAGTGAGCCCTGCTGACATTGAAGGACCCTATCTTATTTGGAGGTCGTGAGTACTAATTCAGGGTCGCCCCTGTTGAATTGCCACATTAAATCCAAATGGAATTACTGTACTGCTGACTGTTTAATTCTCCTTTTCTCTGTGAAAGGGCCCCACCAGCTGCCACGGTTTGGACTAGCCACTAGGGCTTGGGTACCCAGGGACAGTAACTGATAGGGATAGGCCTGTGCACAGAGCCATAGGTAGATTATTAGAGTGATAAGCTAATTAACCTGATTTCCCTGTCCTTGTTATATCCCCTAATAAATCAGAGCTGCTTGTTTCAGCAAAGTTATACTGCCTGAGGTATTTGTCTCATGTTAAAGTACTGTACTGTGATTGTTGCACTGTATCTCATTTCACAGGAGGTCCCAGTGCCGGAACCAGACCTGGGGGTAAGTGTATACTGTGAAGGTAATTCTGATATATTGTGTGGGCCACTAGTGGGAAGAAAGGGGGGTTGCAGTGTCCCAGAGGGCTGTGACCAAGTTAGTTTAACTATTGCAAACCCTGACCTCTGGGTGGAGGCACCCGCCATTGGATCCAGGCCCCTCAACCTGTTAGTGGCAAATCAGGCAGGGGTAGTAGCCCCTGGGATAGCGCCATCTAGGGGTTACATCTTGGAGGCTCACCGCTGGGATTGTGTGTCCTCTAGTGGCCATATTTCTGAACCACTGTTAAGAAAAAATGGGTACCCGACAGAAGTGGCTGTGCACCGCTGGTGGAGTGGTGTACTGGGAGGAGATCGACCCCAAAATGCTATGCTTATCCTGGACATCCCCTGGGTATCAATACGGACACTGTGCAGGGAGTACTTTCCAAGGTGGAAGGTTTACAAACCCTGTGGTGGTGGGTCGGCATGCTAATCTGCTCACCCACACTTTCCTGGCCCTAGTAGAGTTTAAGGATCCCATAGATAGCTCCAAAGTGCCACAGACCATTACCCCAGAGGGAGCCTCACTGCTTGGAGAGTGATAACTAATGACAGTAAGACCTGGGGAATCAGCCCCACCACTATCTGAAACTTTTGAGGAGAAATTTGCTGAATGGTTGCTGGGAGAGGGGAAACTGTGGAGGACTTGAAGAAACTATTCTTGCCACCTGGGGTGTTCCTCCCCAACACCTCTCCTGCTCCAGTGCCCGTAATGGTGGCTGAACCAATGCAGACTCCTATTTCTGCACCTGCCATTAGTCACGACTCCACCGAAGGTTGAGGATCTTCTCTGGCACCTCCCACCCCCAAGGGAGGATGACTGGGAGACCTGATAGACTATGTTGCCCCCAAGTGCTAGAATGGCAATGCTCGGAAGGCGAAAAGCTTAAAGAGGGTTAGTGAGAGCCTCCGAGGTCCTGCCCTGGCTACCATCCGTGCTAAACGGGCCAGTAACCCTGAAGCGACTGCACAGGCCTATCTTGAGGCCTTGGAGAATGTGTATGGGAGCCCAGATTCTGATGAGGACCTATGGTGGAGAGTAAGAAATGCACAACAGTACCAAGGGGAGTTGTTGTCTGTGTATGTCTCTCGGCTGGAAAAATTGTTGCAAGAATGCCTCAGAAAGGGTAGTTTGCCAGCGATTGAACTGGACCGAACCAGACTGGACAGAATCCTAAGTCTGCCCCTTCTCAGAACTGCTGTTGCTTCAGTTACGCCTGGCAAATCGACTGGAATCCCCACCTCCTATGATGAGTTAATGAGAGAAATTCGAGGAGTTGAGAAAAGGCGACCTCGGGAGGTACCTGCACCAACAGCTGTGGCTACGACTCGAGTGACTGAGGGTGACCCATCAAGTGAAGTTCAGGGCAGAGGTTGACAGTCAATGAGTGCTCTGACAAGGAAAAGATATGCCACAATGGGGCTTAACTGTTGAGAGAGATCCGGAATTCAAAACAGTCCTTTATGAAGGCCACGCCTGCAAGTACGGGCCCTGACCTATATCCGACTGCATCTGCTATGGGGTGGGGTACCCACCCATGTATCTCCTGCTGATAACAGCTCCAAACTCAATTCCTTGACCATGGAAGTGGAGAAACTGACGAGATGTCTCCAAATGCTTATCACGCCGCAGACAGAGATGGCACCCAGGTTTCCAGTTAGTAATACCCCGCCTGGCTCCCAGTGTGGCGCTCGGCCAGCTCAAACTCCAGAAAGTATGTTTTGCTATAATTGTGGGAAAGATGGGCACATGAAAAGGAATGCCAGTCCCCAAAAGACACTGACAAAGTTGCATATAGGCTACAAGGAGAGCTTCGAGAAGAAATCAGTGGTTAAGAGGTGCACGACATGATCCCAGTGAGGGCACCAAAATGCTAATTCACGCCTTTGTGGCAAGGTCAGTTGCCCAGGCCCCCTACCACCGCCCTCCAGACTGGTCCAGAATAGTGGGTCCTCCATGGAGACCACTGTAAAGGTGAATGGAGTGTCTACAAGAGCTGTATTAGACAGTGGCTCCCAAGTGACAATTATGTTCCAGGATTGGTATCAGAAGCATTTGTCAGATGTACCCTTACAACCATTAGAAGGACTGCATGTATGGGGGTTAAGTGAGAAGGCCTACTCCTATTCTGGGTATATCCGAATTTGGCTGTCTTTCCCCACCTCCGTGGCTGGAGTGGGCGAACAAGTAGAGACCCTAGCCTTAGTGTGTCCCCCCACTGGACTGTATGATGGTGTCCCTTTGTTGATTGGAACAAATGCTCATATGTTCGGAAGGCTGGCACAGTTGTGTTATGAAAAACAGGGGTCAAAGACTAGTAGAGCTTTAAGAGTTCCGGCTTTAATTAAGAAGGCCTATGAGGCACAGAGAGATGCTGAAAAACAGAACCAGAGGAACCGGTCGGAATTGTATGGAAGAAGGATCCTGAGTCTCTGATCCTGGCGCCAAATGCCCAGTGTACCTTACAGGAGAGGTCCGTATCAGAAAGGATGTTAAGAATAAAATATTAATGTTGGATGCACCAGGCGATGGAAAATTGCCAGAGGGACTGCTGGTCAAGCTTAGTATTTTGCCCGCTAGAGCCCATGCTTATGCCAGAAGGGTAATGGTCCAAGTTCATAATGTGTCTGAAAGAGACATTCGAGTAAACAGAGGTTGCATCCTGGCTAATGTGCATTGTGCAGACACTGCAGTGCTACCCAGCAGCAAGAGTTCAAGGAAGAATGACAGAGTAACGCCTGACTTGTTTGATTTCGCGACTCCCGCTGCCAGCTGAATGGAAAGTGAGGATCAGTGAGAAGCTTGCCCAGAGAGACCAGGTGTTTTCTTTAAAGGAATGGGATGTAGGATGCGGCAAGGAGCTGAGCACAATATCCGCTGCATGACGAAGACCATTTCGTGAGAGGTCTCGACGCCTGGCACCTGCTGACATAGATGATGTGAGACGGCATCTGCAAGAGATGTTAGCTGCTGGTGTAATACAAGAATCCAGAAGCCCTTATGCTTCCCCATTGTGGTAGTGAGGAAAAGAATGGAACAGTAAGGATGTGTGTGGATTATCGCACCTTAAACCGCGGACTATCCCTGATCAGTACACAATGCCCCGCATTCAGGATGCTTTTGACTGCCTAAACGGGAGCAAGTGGTTCTCTGTGCTGGATCTCCGCAGTGGTACTACCAGATCCCGATGGCCCCAGAGGACCGTGGAGAAGACGGCCTTTATCTGTCCGCTTGGCTTCTATGAATTCATGAGGATGCCTCAAGGGATTTCAGGTGCCCCAGCCACTTTCAACGATTGATGGAGCGTGCAGTGGGGACATGAACTTACTAGAGTGCCTGGTATACCTAGATGATGTTATTGTGTTTGGCAGCTCACTGGAGGAACATGAGAGCAGATTATTTAAGGTATTGGACCGACTGGAGGACTTTGCCTTAAACTGTCCATTGATAAGTGTCAATTCTTTCAAACATCAGTAAAGTATGTGGGACACATAGTATCCACCGAGGAATAGAGACCGACCCAAGTAAAGTTGAGGCCTTGACCACCTGGCCACAGCCCAAAAATCTAAAAGAACTGCAAAGATTCCTGGGATTCTGTGGTTATTATCGGCGCTCATCAAGGACTATTCAAGAGTGATCCGCCTTTACTTAACCTTACTCAAGGGTATCCCCAACCCACAAAAATACCAAAAGTCAAGCCCTCAAGACTGAAAGAGTGTATTTTCATCCCAGTGAAGTATTTGGGGCCCGCTGGACCCTGATTGTGAGACTGCTTTTCATGAGATCATATATCAACTTACCCATGCTCCAGTGCTGGCCTATGCCGATCCAATAAAACCTATGTCCTGCACACTGATGCTAGCTTGCAAGGGTTGGGGGCTGTGTTGTACCAAGAGCACGAGAATGGCCTGAGACCAGTGGCCTTTGCCAGTAGAAGCCTGACCCATCCGAAAAGAACTATCCTGTACATAAGTTAGAGTTCCTAGCTTTGAAGTGGGCTATTGTTGACCAATTCCATGAGTACTTGTATGGGGCTAAAATACTAGTAAAACTGACAATAATCCTTTGACCTATGTGCAGACCTCAGCTAAGTTGGATGCCACTGGCCATAGGTGGCTTTCTGCATTATCTACATATGACTATGCTCTCGAATACCGAGCAGGTCTGAACCACATAGATGCTGATGCTCTCTCCCGAGGCCTGTTCCCCAGAATGATTGGGTCCGATTGGCAGAACCTGACATTCGGCACTCTGCCGGAAGTTTGACAGGGAGGAACAAATGTCCACGGACGCAGTGGACTGCATGGTGGATTGCTTGGGAGCTCTGAGAATTGCATACCTGCTGCTTATTGCCACTTTTCTGCAATAGACATTGGTGCACTGCCTCAGCTGGACAATGACAGTATTCAGCGGGCTCAACTCGCGATCCCATGATCAAAGCAGCTTTAGAAGCCCTCTATGCAGAAAAGAGTGTCCAAATTACGCCCACTGATTTGAGAACTGCACTGTTATACAAAGAAGGTCCTAAGTTGAAACTGATCAATAAACTGTTATACAGAGAAACAGTAGACAGAGGGGGACAAGTAGACAAACAACAACTAGTGCTGCCCACTGCCTTCGAGACTCAGTACTGAGGTCCTTGCACAACCACATGGGGCACCTTGGTATAGACAGAACACTTGACTTGGTGAGATCCAGATTCTATTGGCCTAAGATGGGGGCTGATGTGAGCAACACATTCGAACTTGTAGTCGCTGCTACAGAGGAAAGCTTTTCCCCAGAGGGCTGCCCCCTTGTTAACATCACCACCAGTGCACCCATGGAGCTGGTCTGTATTGATTTTCTGAGTTTGGAGTCAGATCAAAGAAATATCAGTAATGTGCTGGTGGTCACTGACCATTTCACGAGATATGCCCAAGCTTTCCCACCAAAGACCAGAAAGCATCCACTGTGGCCAAAGTACTTGTAGAAAACTTTTTGTTCACTATGGGGCTCCACAAAGAATCCATTCTGATCAAGGGAGAGACTTTGAGAGTCGTCTGATCAAAGAGATGCTTTCTCTGTGGGGAGTGCAAGAAGTCCAGAACCACTCCTTACCACCCCCAGGGGACCCACAGCCTGAACGTTTCAACCGCACTTTGCTAGATATGCTAGGCACCCTGCACCCAAAGGACAAGCCTAGATGGAGCCAACAAATTAGCACCCTGGTACATGCTTATAACTGCACCAAAGTGATGCCACTGGATTCTCCCCTACCGCCTGATGTTTGGAAGAGAAGCTCGACTACCAGTAGATGTGTGTTTTGGGGTCTCTCGATGGGGTTCAAGCTGACAACTATTTACAGTATGTGCAAAAGTTAAAGGCCCAGCTAACTCATGCGTACAACTGGCTCAAACCATGGCTGCCAAAGAAATCTGGCCAACAAAGAAAGGTATGATAAAAGGTGAAAGCACAGGAACTCCAGGAGGGAGATCGGTATTGCTAAGAAATCTGGGACTGCATGGCAAGCACAAGATTGCTGACAGATGGCACCATCTCCTCACATTGTAGTGGGCAAACTAGATGATCTGCCAGTGTACAAAGTAAGGCCTGAGAATAATTCAAAAGATGTAAAAACAATGCATAGAAATCATTTACTGCCCATTGGACAAATCTTAATTGAGTCTGAGCCCCTAGAAGATGCCCCTCTGGACCAGTGACTAGAGCTGCTGCTAAGAAAAGATCAAGAAAGTCTGCACCTACAGAAGCAAAGTTAAGTGTTCCCTCCACAAGTCCCAGTTGAGCATGACTGTCAGTCCATATCGGAAGAAAGTGAGAGTGACTTTGAATACTATCCTTCTTACGAACTGAGTCAATTGTTTCGGGGCAATCCCTAGTCAATACTGGAGATGAAGCTGGGCCTTCTGGACTGTCTAAGCCCCAGCTTCATCCCTGAGCCAATGCTCCCAGAAAGTGAAGTGCAAAGCATCAGATCAGATGAAATGGAATCATTGTGCATGGTTGAACTGTTTGAGCTTTCAGGGAGGAAATGATAGATTGGGGCAGACTGGTGATACACCCGAACAAGAAGAGTATTTTGAGTGCCCTGACAGTCCACTGCCAGTGTCCGAAAGCTCTCCATGCGAGCCAAATGTTGTGGACTCAGAAACTGTAACTCCTGGAGCTGAAAGTGCCCCAAGTTCTAGCCTCTCTACCCCCATGGAGACTCCCTGACAAGTGAGGACAATGCTGAAAATGAGGCTCAGAGTACAGAGACTATAACAGTTCCCCTAGAAAGACTGGTCAAGCTGTAAAGCCTGTGGTGCACCTCAGTTATGATTCACTTGGGAGGCCTGTGGACTTGCCTCTCAATGTTGTCCATAAAGGAGTGTATGTGTCCCGAGCTCATTGCCCAAACTGAGCATCAGTGCTAACTCCAAGTTACTTGTGTTGCTCTCTAGTATGGTGCCCTTGCCCCATCCAGCCCCAAGGTAACTGATAGGAAGGGCCCCTCTCTTCAGGTTTCATGTACAAGAGGTAATAACTTGAGTTATGGCACAATGTGTATGTAATACTGTGTAAAGAGTGACGTACTGCAATGTTTCAGAAATGTGTTCTTGGTAAAATGATATATGACTGATGATTACATGTGCGAGCCTAATGCAAATGTATATGGTTGCAGTTGAAACTTATGGGGGTACTTGCTTGACGCGGACGTCAAGCTTTCCCAGGCCAGGAAGGGTGTAACCCCCCTGCAAATGGGGGTTCCCAAAAGACTTCCAGGAGCTTGCTTGAATGCTCCAAGCCTGAATGGTGTTTGGCATTTAAGCCATTTATCAGTGAGTGTTTTTAGAACCTCTGGTACTGTCTTTAAGAGCTGTCTGCTTGCAGACATAATTAGTTTGTATGGGGGACTGTGTGTTTCTTTGATTGAGTACCACTCAAGCTGCTGCCAATTCACTTCATTTTGCAGTCACTAGGAGTGCAAAGGAACCTATCTGAAAGATGTAACTGTTTGCCAGAAATTATTTAGAGTAATAATGAAATTACAGTTTGTCTAACCTGCTTTTGCAGTCAGAACTGTGTCTGCTAGTTCCCATTCTAGTTTTGAACTGCTGAACTGGACCAATCAGGTGGGGTAAGCTAGCTCTAAAATGGTGCCTTGACGAATCAGAACTTGACTCATAATCTGAGCCAGCCACAAGAGGATTGTATGGGCAGTGACTCTGGGAGATGTAGTTTAGACTTCAGTGCCTTTTGGACCAACAGCAGCAGTCTATTGTGAGTGACAGCCAATCCAGTCAAGAACTGGGAGGAACTCAAAGGAAGTGCCCGGTTTTGTCGGTTGTTGGAGTTTCAGTTGAGCTTTGGCAGTGAAGAAGGAAGGAGCCCTGTGCTTTTTCAGTGTGCAGTTTTAGTCAAAAACGGTGTAAGGCCCAGAGTTCCGGTCTGCAGCTTGTGTAACAGCTTGTTAGGACTGAATCTGTCCCTGTGAAAAGAATCAAAGGATCTCTGAAGAGTAGAAACCAGGCTCACCCTGTAGAAGACTGGAGGAATTGCTGAAAATTGCACTCGGTCTGTCAGGAACTGAATCTGCTGTGTGTTCTCCCGGTATTGTGCAGTAATTGCGATCGATACAGATGCAGCCTGCCTGGTATAGTGCTTTTTATATGGATGTGTGAAGAGGTTTGTGTACCTCAAGTGAGCCCTGCTGACATTGAAGGACCCTATCTTATTTGGAGGTCGTGAGTACTAATTCAGGGTCGCCCCTGTTGAATTGCCACATTAAATCCAAATGGAATTACTGTACTGCTGACTGTTTAATTCTCCTTTCTCTGTGTGAAAGGGCCCCTACCAGCTGCCACGGTTTGGACTAGCCACTAGGGCTTGGGTACCCAGGGACAGTAACTGATAGGGATAGGCCTGTGCACAGAGCCATAGGTAGATTATTAGAGTGATAAGCTAATTAACCTGATTTCCTGTCCTTGTTATATCCCCTAAATAAATCAGAGCTGCTTGTTTCAGCAAAGTTATACTGCCTGAGGTATTTGTCTCATGTTAAAGTACTGTACTGTGATTGTTGCACTGTATCTCATTTCACAGGAGGTCCCAGTGCCGGAACCAGACCTGGGGTAAGTGTATACTGTGAAGGTAATTCTGATATATTGTGTGGGCCACTAGTGGGAAGAAAGGCTTGCAGTGTCCCAGAGGGCTGTGACCAAGTTAGTTTAACTATTGCAAACCCTGACCTCTGGGTGGAGGCACCCGCCATTGGATCCAGGCCCCTCAACCTGTTAGTGGCAAATCAGGCAGGGGTAGTAGCCCCTGGGATAGCGCCATCTAGGGGTTACACAAGGGAGACGAAAAGATGGGTAAAAATGAAAAACCGTGTAGCAGCTGTCCCAGTCCAAATGAACACTGCAGGCTTTCAAGGCAACACAGGTCCCTTCCTTAGGCATTTTAGCAAACTGAGCAAAACAAGTTTTATATCAAAGGTTGATGTTAAAGAATTCACAAAAGGAAGGTCAGGCAGAGATCTGACACTTTAAAACTGTAGGTTTGTGGGTTATAAATACCATATTGTATTCTAAACACTTGTTATACGTTGGATACCTAAACAGTGCTTTTACTGGTTGCACTGTTCCTGAAATCCTCCCGCAGAACTGTAGTGCAGAGGAAGTGCTACTGAATAACAAAATTGGATGCCTGAAAATCTGATATCTCGTATCATTTCGGCAAGTTTCATTGAAATTGTGATGCATTTTAGCAGCACCCGACTGCCCGGAATGTGCAACCCAGTGATGGCATCAAAGCGAAACATCTCATCTGTAATACAGAATCCCTATGGAGCCTGATACTTCATGTCTAAAATTAGTGCTATATGTTCAGTATGTACCTTGTACATTACAGCATAGTGTACAGATTACATATCGATAAAGATAAGGTAAACAACAGAGAGTAAGTGTGGAAATTGGTAACTGTTGTTCAGCTTCAGTTCCAACTCCCTGTCTTTGGTTCAGTTCAGACGAAGACTCTTTGGGCCCTTAATATTGGGGTTTAGCAGGCTACAAGTAGGGTAAGTGACACCCCACTACCACCCCTTGCCCACCCCGTATTGTGAGTAAAATGTTTAAAGCAGTCCTTTCAGACTTTTCCTTTGTTCCGGAACAGGCTGTGATTATTCAGAGAGTTTTTTTCAATATTTTTACTGGTTCCTGAAGCTGTTTATGATAGGTTCCTTGTTAACAGTTTCAGTTCCAGTAGAAATCAAGGGTTTTCTCCATTGTGGTTTGGTTTTTCTCGGTTCCAAACCAATTAGAGGTCAGATTGTTGTTTTAATTGTGCCTCTTCCTGGTAACACCATATGTCCCTGAAACCTAACAAATGCACAGCCCCACTAGGTTTTAAAAAGCGTGTGCTGGCAAGGCTCCTGAGGACTAGGGCCACAATTTGCGTTTTTTGCTGCCCATTCACTAACGCGGGTGGGAGTATGCGCGAAAGGCACATATCCCCCCTGTGCAGCTGTGCACCCTCGGGAGATCAACACTTTGGACGAATTCCCAAACACCAGCCAACACATGGTTACCATCTGCAGCCCTGCCCCCCTGGCGTGCAGGTTCGTTGGGGGGGGGGGTGGTCAGGTGTGGAGCTGTGGACCCAGGCAGGCGGCCAGTCAGCTGCCTTACCCAGGTTCCTCGTTGGATCTCCTGCACCCATGGGGTGCCATTTTGGCAGCTGGCACATATCGCGCCGACAGCATGGAATGGGGTGTCCCTCAGAAGTCCACCTCCAGCCCACCCAGTGTGCCCTTACAGCCGGTGCGGCCTCAGTGGAGGGTCCGGTGACCCCCGTCATCCCCATCCGGGGGGGGTGCATAACAGTTATGGCTGCCTTCAGAAGGTGTAGCCGTCCCCCCATGCAATGCCCTCTGCGCCTTTCTGAATGCTGCGAAGTGCGGACATGCCCCCTGCACCAGCCCACCCCTACACGGAGCTGTGCATGGCTGGGGGTTCAGGCACTGGGGGGGCATAGTGGCATCATGAATGCTGCACAGGGGGTGCAGTGGGCCCCTGCAGGTGTGGACAGATGCGGGGTGGGCTATGCACCAGGGTTACGTGGCGCGTAGCCACTCTGCACCATCCGTGAATAGAGCCCTGTGTGTTTAGGACCAAAGCATTTCTGTTCTGTCCTAAGACTGTAAAAAGGAGATAACCTAAGAGGCTATTTCAGCACCTGTTTCCACACAGTGCTCCCCTGTAAAGAACATTTTAGAAAATATAGAGGGGTCCTGTAACATTAATGTCTTACCACAACATTTGGCCAAACCCTCAATCAGTGGCAGTTCTAGTAAGGTCAAGGGACCTACAGAGGCCAAAGCCATTTACCTCTGGTTGCCACCTAAGTAAAGACAACACACAAAAGATCCAGGGACTGAACTCCTTAGTGTGGTAAGTGATAGCCAACTACATAGTGGAAGTAAACCAATGGAAGAGCCATATAGTAAAACCACTGTGGAGGATCCAGTTATAGTGGCTTGTCCCTCAGCCGTGCAGCTCTCCCTGGAAGAATTTATGAAAATGTGGCAAACGTTTTAGGCCATGAAGCAAACACAGGTCCCTACAGAACCTCCACCCCACCTACCTGAGGAAGGATGGAAATTTCATAAATTCAGTACAGAGGCAGAATATGACGGTATCATTCCTGAAAAAAACAGGAAATGAAGAATTTGGTTCTCTTCTTCATCTGTGGAAAAATATGTGATACCAGTTAGCTGTGGAAGGTGATATTTTTGAGTGGCTGCAGTACCTTCATAAGTTAGATTTCTACAAAACTTGGGGCTCAGTTCTTTTAGATGGGTGTCCCTCCCTGTCAGTGAAGAAATTAAAATGTTGTTTGCAGAAGTTTCTAAGCAGGCTGCCTCATAAGTAGCCTGCCTCAGCAAAGGCAACTGGTAAAAAAAAAAAATTGGAGAAAAGATGTGCTGTATCTTGACAGGGTAATGACTTTTTATTTGCATACCCTTTCTAGATGGTCTTGTATAAACTGCTGCATGTGAAAAAACTTGAACTGCTTTATCATCTTCCCTTCCTGACAAAGATTCAACAAAGAATGGTATATATGTAAATACTAGCTACTCTGGGGGAACTTTGACACTAAGGCCACCTTTCCTGTATTGAATATGCTTCTAATTACCAGTCTTCAGTTTTGGTTTGCTTTCTTTTTACTGTAGCATGGTAGATTGTTTGACTAATTTTGCTTAGTTCTAGGCTGCCATCTTCTGTTACTACAGATAACCAAAATCCCCTGCAGCCGACATCAGAGCAGTAGGCAGCAGTGGGAGATTCAATAGCCTGCAAATTAGTCTGATACAATCTACTATACTACAGTAAACAGTAAGTGAGCCGAACTGTTTTTGCACACAAAGTGCACTTTGGGACCAGCTCCACACATGGGAGTGGGGGCCCTTTGTGCTGTTGTCCTCCTTTAAAGTTGTCGTCTACAAGCCTCCAGATCAATTACTTGATTAACGTGCACCCCGAAGGGATGCTAGGTTTGAGACAACTATCCTTTACATCCTAGTCCCAAGTATTTACCTCCTTGTGTTTCAGTTAGGAATCTGCTTAAGTTATAAGCAGATGAAAACATTGATGTTAAAAGAAAAAGTTAATATCTATAGTTACAGTGTAAGTAACTTTTCTTATATTTTCTTTCTTTCTTGTATTTAGCAGCACTTTTTCTTTATAATTCTGCGCTTTGATATGAAAACAGGATCACTGTTCCCTAGAAATCATCTGCTCTGGCTGCGTGTCTACACCTGACATCACAGTCCTCCATTTAGGACATCATAATCATGCCACAGCAGCAGACGAGTGTGATGTCAAGCGTAAACAAGCAGCCTCAGCAGAAAAGGCCTAGAGGATAGCGGCTTTGTTTTCATGTTGCCATTATTATTATGAAAAAGAAATTCAGAGAATATGCGAAATTTAAGCAGAAGCCTGCCACTGTCTACGAAGGGCGTTTTTTCAAAGTTACTTTAGTGATGTCAGGAGCTTGTTAGCCATATAATTTAGTTCGAATCCGTAGGACTAATGAATTCTGAACTGACTTTCTAATGTGCTCTAGTAAAGATGATATATTTTTTTTGTATTTAAAACTTTTTTGTTGATAATAAACTATATTGTTGTGACAGATGGTCATGTCACACATCATGAGCAGGTACTATTACCAGTATACATAATGACTGGTATGTTACAGATAAACAGTACTTAATGGCTGTGCATTAGTCTACTTTAAATATTTACCACAGACAAAATCTTCTTTTTTTTATTTGAATTTAGATTTTTATGATATTTTGTAGGTTATCTCCCATGTCCCCCCACCCGAGGCCCCGGCACACTCACTCACACCGTGGCATCAGCTCAGCCCCTTCCGCCCACCCATAATGGTGCCATCCCTCCCGCCTACGCTACCCACCGGACTGCCACCCTGTGGGAACAGAACTATGGGGGGTGACAATCCACCCCCAGGAGAGGAGAGCAGCCTGCCAGCTTGCTCAGTCTTGCTCCTCCACCCCACCCCACCCACCACGGACCGGCACCCTGATGACCCGAGGTTGTTCCGAACCTGGGTCACCAGTGTAGCACGAGATAAAGCGTCCAGCGCCTCAGCCCTTAGTGCCACTGGGCCGGCTTAGACAAAATAATTTATGTCATATTGTCACTTAGTTTTAGGGTCCTTTAAGTTATTGAAGCATTCTGGGCTGAATTAAGTGTTGGGTACTCCATGTTTAGACTTGATTTTGTTGCTTATTTCTCTGCAGTGACCAATAAGAAGCCTCTCCAGGTGTCGATCACCAAAGTCAAACAGTTTGGAGGTTCTTCCTCTTTTGTAAGACGGTCACAGTGGATGCTGGATCAGCTACGTCAGGTCAATGGTATCGACCCCAACAGGGTGAGTTTCTTTTTACATACAGTCTTTTGAGTCTTTTCCTTTAGAGCAGGTCGGTTTTCTGAGTGACCACAAAGGGCAGCAGAACTGCTTTAATTCATGACAACTTAGAATGACAGAACATACCCTGATGCCCCTAGAAAAACAAAATCTGGCCAGAGCCGATAGGGCTGTGAAGCGCTACCAAGTGACGAAAGTTACAGATGTGCATAGAAATTATTCAACGCCCAGGTGTAACTTGGCCATATGTTGGAGGTGGTGCACCTGATTTTCAACATGGCCTTTTTTGGACCCCTCCTCATGAACAGTGCCAGTGTCATTTTGTTCAATTGTCCTGAAAGGTGATTGCGCAGACCAAAAGCGCTGTTCTGCGCTACAGGTGTGAAAACACTGTTCGGGCAGGTTGTGGAAAATGAAAGCTGTACTGTTGTGAAGGAGGTGTACAAAAATGGCTATGTTAAAAATGTGAAGTGAAAATATTAAAGATTAGCTATGTTAGGAGCATGCGTAGAAACTGCGCAGCGCACGCTCGTAACGCAGTCAATATTTGGAATTGTTTCACCAAATTTTCAACATGGCCTTTGTTGGACCCCTCATCATGAACAGTAGCAGTGTCATTTTGTTTAATTTTCCCAAAAGGTGATTACACAGAGCAAACTTGCTATTCTGTGCCACAAGTGCAAAAACATGTTTCGGGCAGGTTGTGGAAAATGACAGCTGTACTGTTGTGAAGGAGGTGTGCAAAAATGGCAATGTTAAAAATGTGGTATGAAAATATGAAAAATTAGCGCGTTAGGAGCGTGTGTAGAAACTGTGCAATGCACGCTCGTAACGCAGACAGTTTTTGGAATTTTTTCACAACATGGGTGTTTTGGGACCCCACCTCATGAACAGTGGCACTGTTATTTCGTGAATTGGTCCCAAAAGGTGATTCCACACAGTGACCACGAAATCACCTTTCAGGACTGAGTAACAAAATGACAGTGAAAGTGTTCACAAGGAGGGGTCCTAAGAAGCCCATGTTGACAATTTGGGGCAAAAATTCCAAAAAATGGCTGAGATATCAGCATAAGTTGAAAACCCCATTGAATGGCTGTATAGCACTCCTTCCTTTAATTCTTCAGTTTGCGGTTGGGCTTTGCAGAGTGCAGACATGGTCCCAGTCCAGAGAAGACGTCAGTGCCAACCTCTGGAGGTAAATATGGGGTAAGGGGGGGTTTGGGGAGGTCGGAGGGAGACCGTAGCGACGACGAGGGACCATTTTTACTTTTACAGGGACATAAAAGCGAAAGTGAGGGACTGTTTTCAATTTTACACCATACGAACAGCAGGACACAGAAACAACACATTTCGGCACATTGGGGTAGGCTCCCAGTGTGCCATGTGAATGTCGACATGGGGATTGGGCACCCCATATCGGGCATAACGTGGGCAGGAAGCAACAGGAAACAAAACATTTCTTCACATTGGGATGGGCTCCCAGTGTGCCACACAAATGATGACATGGGGATTGGGCACCCCATGTCGGGCATAATGTCGCAAGGGGGCACTGGACACAACGATACCAATGAGGGACCGTTTTCAAATTTTTAGACAAACGATTTTGCACACTGGGGTGGGCTCCCAGTGTTGCAATATCGTGACTTGGGAGGGGGGGTACAGTCATAGAATGGCATTGTGCCATTTACAACATGCCGGCATCAAGAAAGACCAAGTGCATGCGCACAACCTGGGTGCAGTGCATGCATCGGAATAAAGCAACAGCCAAAGTTAGTGTGGCTGTTATTCCGTATGATGATCGTGGTGGAGGGCTTTCAGTTCCATGAGCTGGAAGGATGCTTCTAAAGTCCAACAGAAGAGGTTGTGAGATTGACCGCTTCAGAGCTAGAAAGTTGAAAAGAATGGCTGTAGGTCTACCACAGCCCTAAAAAAAATTATGAATCAATAGCATGCAGACGTACAGAAATAACAGAAGAATAAGAACAAAAACACTTGCCCAGTTCCCTCCTTGTTTTGAGTCTTCACCATCCCCCCACTCGATTTCCAGAGGTACTCCTTGTTATATGGTGCATTCTTAACCCCACAACTCCAGTGATCTACCACTCTGTTGGCGATGGAGGGCTTGTATGATTTGTATATTTAGTATTTCTAAAATGAGTTCTGAATATCACACAGTCTGATCGGCCATTGTTTAACACAGCACAGCCACACATTGGTTGGGGTTCTTTGAAGTTTCAAGAAACCCCATCTAAAGTACACTTAAAAGCACTTCACCTTTTGTCACAGCTCATTATTCTGTCAAAAAACTTCAACTAAATATGGAATAATTAAAGAGCCCCTGACCCCATTGGGACCACTTTGACAAAATGTATTATGTAGACACAATTTAGCTTATAGGTCATATATTTTTTGTAATTATCACCCGTATTTCATTATTGCTAAGGGGATTTGCATGCAGACAGGATCTCTGCCCTATATGCTGTGGCTGCTTGTCTAAACCTGACATCACAGTTCTGTTTATGAGATCACAGTATGTTGCTGTGGAAATAATTGTGATACCATAAACAGGGAATTATGAAATCATATGTAGACATGCAGCTGAAACAAAGTCCAGGGGTCTTTGATCTTGTTTTTTTGTGCGGTGCCCTCAGTAATGAGGCAAAAGGGAAAAGAATTTAAAAATATATAAGCTGAACTGTGTCTAAATCTGACATTTTTCAAAGTTTTCTCAATGTCAGGGACTCTTTAAACCCCAAGTGTTGAGACTGGGCTAATTCTTAACAGCAAGTGGTCTCTGTGGCATCATGTGAACTTGAGAGCGAAGCTGTAGTACTTTTGATGTGACAGACCTCACAAGGTGTTAAGAATCAGTCCTTCTTAGCATTTGGAGGTTAATATGTACAGTATAATACAAGCGTTACCGTGTTTGGCATAATGTCCTTGTTCAGCAGTAACTTCAAACATTTCCTGATAACTACAGATGCTAAATTGGGGCGTAAACAAAGATATTGTTTCACTAATAGGAGAAAATCTCAGGGAAAGGCAACTGGGGTAAAAAATACTTTCAGTTGCAGTTTAAAGAGCAGCTGTGTGTGCTCGCAGTATAATGAAAGTTGTGTTATTGACATATTTATGGAGACAAGCTTCCCAGTTGGGCTTGCAGTATATCCTAGCAGAGTATGCCGACCATAGGTCGACACCGTGAAGACCAGTACGACGACAGATTTAGCCTGAAATCGTTGTGTCGCTGTGCTGGTCCCTGCTGACACTGGCAGTGCATCCCCCTTGCCGATACAACTCCGACTCAGAGTTGTATATTTAGAGACCAGGGGGTGTGGTGGGCCCCCCGAAGAAAACACTCGCACATCCTCGACAGTACAATGCCGACACTCGGCATTGTGTCTGTCGATGTCACGGTTGTCGCTCCGCTATAGTAAAACTGCCTAGCAGTTAGAGCAGTGAGCTGTGAACAAGTTTGGTACATCCAGCGGACCTGGGTTTGATTCTCACAACCTCCACTTGCATACATTGTGACCCCAAGCTAGCCACTTAATCACCTTATGGTGCTGGGTCACCACTCTAAACAGGCCTCATGCTCAGTGAACCTTTCTAGGTTACCAAAAGATAAAATAAATAAAATTAAAAGCCCATTGTTAATGACTTTGTCGACTTGATTGACAGATTCATCAATAAGGCATTCTTAACCGTTAGGATTTAAGAACGTCTTTTTAAAACTTATTGCTGTGTGTTATAGTACACTTTAAAGCACTTGACCCGTGCCACTTTTCAAGACTAGAAATGTTGCACAGTTTTAATTTGCATGCGAAATTGTTGCAAAGTTGGAATCTTTGCACATCACAAAGATTTCACAAAGTTCCTGACTTTCACACCAAATCCACCAAAGTATTTTTTTAAACACACCTTTTTATATTTTGAATACCCCACCCACTGTGTAGTCATTCCAGTAATGACCCCAGTCCCTTACTGTGTGTTAGAAAATGGGTTTGAAAAATATTGCCTGCTGACTGACTGAAAGTCATGGTCAGGCATGCATTTATTTATTTTTATTTTTTTCCATATTGCTTTTTTCCTTTGGGGCTGGCAGGATACCCCCCCGAGTGCTTGGTTCCTCTTCCGCGACTCCGCTTCCCCGACTCAAGGGGCCCCCCCCCCCAGCATTCCCCCCTGGATTTTCCCTCCATGGCAGATATACAGCCACACTGGAATGCAACTCAGAAATGGGAAACAAATCAAACTGGAGATATTGGAGGCTACTGAGATATGTCCCAGACTGCAGAGCAAAAAGGGAAGGGCTAAAAAACCAAGCTGGTTAAGTGGAGGGGTCTTAGAAATGGTGAGGGCTGAAAAAGCAGCATTCAAGAAATCCGGGAAGGGGGAGGATAGGGAGGAGTATGTGAAGAGGTCCATATGAACATATGAATATGCCAGCAGAAACAGACCACCTGGTCTATCTAAGTCTGCTCGAGTGTGCAGCTGCCCCACCCCTCCCTTTGTCATCCCACTGCTACCCCCACCCTCACTCTTCCCTGTTCCCTGTCCCCTGTCCCATGCCCTTTTGAAGCTGTTCACAGATTTACATGATAACACCCTTTCTGGTAGGACATTCCATTTTGCTACCACCCTATCTGTGAAATAGTGTCTCCTCATTTCCTTCCTAAATCTTCCCCCCTCTATTCTTAGCCTATGCCCCCGGTAACCGTACCCCTCCTTAACTTAAAGATCCCATCTGCTCCATCCTTATTGATTCCCCTCAGATACTTGAATGTCTCTATTATGTCCTCCCTGTCCCTTCTATCCTCCAGGGTGTACATATTCAGGTCTCCCAGCCTGCTGTCATAGTCTCTCCCCTCCATTCCACATATCATTTTTGTTGCCCTCCTCGGCACCCCCTCCAGTAGCCTGATATCACGCTTTAGGTATGGCCTCCAAAACTTCACACAGTACTCTAAATGCGGCCTTACCAGCTACCTGTAGAGGGGCAAGATCACCTCTCTTCGCCTGGATGAAAACCCCCTTGCTATACACTGCAGCATTTTGTTTGCTTTTGCAGCCGCTCTCCTGCACTGAGCAGTGTTGTTTATGGTCCCTGTTATCATTAGCCCTAGGTCCTTCTCAGTGATCCCCAGCTTAAGCCCCCCAGCCAGTATTCTGTAGAAAATGGCCTCCAGGCTGGGCGTGCTGTAGGATGCTCTTGTAACCAGTTTGAGATTTGGGATTTTGTTCTCCGATTTGTTCTCAGTTTCCTTCGTTTTGGATTTTATTGCCGTTAAGATAATAATTTGCAGTAAAAAATATGTTTTTTGACTGTCTTAGTAACCGTCTTTCCCCCGTTTTAACGTTAGAGCGACAGTGAGTCGTTGGTAATAACTCATAGTAAGTACTGGGCCATTCGTTTTTGGGCCCGTCATTATCCAGCTCGAGTGAAGACTTGTGTGGATTTACTTGTGTTTCTTCAGGGAGTGACATGGACTTATTGGGATTTACTGCTTTGGCCTGGATTTGTGTTTTGGGTCGGCCGGGATTGGAGATAGGACACCTGCTGGGAAGAGCCGAGGAGAGACTGTGGATCACTTGGGAGCTACTTTTATTGGAATTGGTGCCGTGTGAGAAGATCGGCATGAATTGAACTGTCCTCTAATAGCGCATTGTTGGGCGCAGGACCTGGATGATCTTGCAGCAATGTCCGACTCTGCGAGGGAATTGGTAGCCTGAATTCTGAGCTGTCTGGGGAGCTGAGCCATGGTCCCATCGAGTAGTTGACAGAACGGGCTGTTGGTTCGCTGAAGTTCTCCCGGGGTCAGCTGGTGGGCTGGCGCTGGTAGAGAACCGAGTGTAGCAGTGGCGGATATTTTCGGGCTGCGATCCCTCGTATGGGATTATTTGGGTTTCTGCTTTTTTGGTACATGGACCATGAGTGAGGACATTCGTTCCAAGGATCCCCTACCTGCACATGGTCAGATTTTCATTTTGTTTAATTATCTGTTGCTACTTGACGGGCAGTGAGAGTACCTGTGCTTTTTCTTTTTGTCGGTCTCCCAGGTAGTGAGAGGACCTGGGAGCTGCAAAACATTTATAATTCTGTTTTCTTCTGGCACATACAGACCGTGAGAGGGCCTGTACTTTGTCAACTCCCTGAGGCAGTGACAGAGCCCTGGGGGGGGCTGAAGATATTTACTATCTATGTTCGATTTGCTTTGCATTTTGGATTGAATTTACAGCAGTTTATTATTTTTGTGATTGAATTGTTCCTAAGTTGATCTACCCCTGTCCGAGACTGTTTTATATTTTATATCTTTTATTTTAAAGTTTAAGGTTAGGGGAAGGGTAATTGAGGGTTATTTATTTATTTTATAATAGGGATGGGTGTTTGAGGTTTACTTATTTTCTTTAAATAAGTGTTGAGTTTATATTTTCAGTTGTAATTCTGTTTTATTTTATGTTATTTAATTTTCTTAATATTTTAGGAATTTTGCTGGTTAGTAGGGGTTATTGCTTTATTGGCTGCCAGAATGTGTCAGAGGCCTACCCCCACGGTGGTGCGCTATTCACCCTCTGCTCTCCGTGCCCTCTGGCCTTTTTTCCCCCCTCCATTGCAGTTTACAACTTACCAGCACTGTAGGGCGCTGGGTATCTATCGCTCGTAGAAGGGGGGGGGGTTGGGGGGTGCGAACAGTGGAGGGTGAATGAGCGTGGTCACCGCATCGGGGTTGTGAGGTCCAAGAGATGCCCTGAGGTGAAATGGAACCAAGATCGTGGTCTGCCATGTCTGGTTTCCATACGCAAGGGCACCACCAATTTTGGTAGGCAAGTAGCTCGGGCGGCCGTGGAGGGTCATCCACCTCGGGTGGTGTTATGCAATGCCAGGTCCATCAAGAACAAGACTGCAATCATTGCAGATTTTGTGGGAACAGTGGACTTGGCTTGCATCACCGAGACCTAGCTGGATGAGAACTCTGGCCCCATATTGGAGGTCTTAATTCCAGCCAGGTACTCAGTGATTCACCACCTGAGATTGGATCCCGGGGAGGGGGGGTTGCGGTCTGTTTCAAGACCGAACTTAATCTCACGAGTGTACCAGTTGAGGAACTGAGTAATTTGAGTGTGTTGTGGTAGCAGATGTAGGTTGTAGGATTGCTGTCATTTACCGTCCGCCCGGTGATGAGAAGCAGTTGCTTCAGGAAGTGGCAGACTTTGTCATCGACATGGCATTTGAGTCGCCCAGACTGATGATTCTGGGCGACTTTAGTGCCTGGGTCGATGAAGCATTCTCGCAATTTGGACAGCACTTCCTCCAGTTGATGTTATCTTTGGGCCTTACACAGATAGTTACCTCTGCTACTCAAAAACATGGCCACTCTTTTGACTTAGTCTTCCTCCTGGGGATTGAGGCCTCTGATTTGGGGGTGGAACCAGTTGGATAGTCCTATCACTACACAGTGGAATTTAGTTTTAGCACCCCCCTTTGTAGGCCTACCCCTGTGGAGATGGTCAGGTATCGCCCTTTATGAGATATTAGTTCTGAAGGCCTGGTGGTGGTACTTGACCTATCATCCGTTCCAATGGCAAACGGTGACCCAGAGGCTCTCGTGGTGGCTTATAATATGGCCATTTGGGCAGCCCTGGATGTCATTGCTCCTGTCCGTGTTCATCCTCTCTCCCTTCGCCCTCGTTCCCCATGGTTTGATGGGACTTTAAGGGAGATGCGGCGACTAGGATGAAGGTTAGAGCGTTGCTGGCGGAAATCCGCCCTTGATGCTGACCGCCTTAGATTGATGGATCATTATCAAGCCTATCAATCTGCAGTCACTTGTAAGAAGGCAGAGTTCCTGTCCGGGGAGATTACGGCCGCTCAGAATCGACCAGCCCAGCTTTTCCGTACTGTAGAAGGACTGTGCAACCCAGCCTATCTACATGTCCAGAAAGCTTTTTCGCAGGTAGAGTGTGATGAGCTTGCTCGTTTCTTTGCAAATAAAGTGGCCGGCATCAGGGTGGTACTCCAGCCGGCACACTCTGAGTGTTGCTTTGGACCAGTGCTTGGCCTCTACCTCTCAGTATTCCTGGAGTACCTTCGACCAACCGGAGTGCATGGATGTCATGCGGATTGTCCAGGGTTTGCACCCTACGTGCTGTAGTTTGGACCCAGGACCAACTTCCCTGATTTTGGATTGTATTGATTAAATCGGTCTGGTCCTAGCACGGATAGTCTGGTGCTCCTTGGAAACAGGAGAGTTTCCTAGCTCCTTGAAGAAGGTGGTGGTAACACCCTCTTGAAGAAAGCTTCTTTGGACCCTGACTGCCATGCAAACTACAGACCAATCTCAAACCTCCCTTTTTTGGGAAAGGTGATTGAGAAAGTAGTGGCTGAACAGCTGGAGAACCATCTGACCATCCATGACCTCTATGAACCCCTCCAGTCTGGTTTTCGAAAGAGGCATAGTGCTGAGACAGCGCTGGTTCGGGTGCTCAATGATCTGCTGATGGCTAGAGATTTGAAAAAACATTTATCTTGGTTCTTTTAGATCTCTCATCAGTATTTGACACTGTGGATCATGGGGTTCTACTTGATCGCCTGAGGTTCATCTGTGGACCGTCGGGTACAGTCCTCAGGTGGTTTACATCATTCCTCACTGGAAGAACTCGGAGAGTGGTGTCCGGAGTTTATTCTTTGGACCCAGTTTCTCTGTTATGTGGGGTTCCTCAGGGTTCAGTGTTGTCCCCCATGTTGTTCGCAGTGTACATGCTGCTCCTCGGAGACATTGTAAGAAGGTATGGGCTGAGGTTTCACTGCTATGCTGATGATAACAGCTCTACCTTTCTTTTGCAACTGACCAGGATGGAGCTCTCTCAGTCTTTAACAACTGCCTCGTAGAAATCCAGGAGTGGATGGATTCGAGTTGGCTGAAGTTGATCTCGGAAAAGACTGAGGTGTTGGTTGTGGATCTGGCGCGCCGGGGGTTGGTTTACCCTCCAGGCTTTTCCTTGGGGGTTTATCACTCCTGGCCTCTGAACAGGTGCGAGACCAGGGGGTAATTTTTGACGAAGGGTTGACTCTGCGTTCGCAGGTGTCAGCCGTTGTCAAGCCCTCTTTTTATCATCTGAGGAATATCTCCAGGATTAGGCACCTTGTTCCGTCCAGTGATTTACTTACGCTGGTCCATTTCTTTGTGACCTCGTGCTTGGACTATTGCAACTCCCTTTACCTAGGGCTACCTGGGGTGGAAATCTGCCACTTACAGCTAGTGCAGACTGCTGCGGCCCGGCTTTTGACAGGCACTTCTTGGTCCTGTCATATTTCGCTGGTTCTGTACGGACTGCACTGGCTGACGGTACAGTGGCGGATCACCTTTAAAGTCAGTTTACTGACTTTTAAAACCCTACATGGATAGGGCCTGGACTACTTGAAAGAGCTCCTGGTTCCTTACTGCCCTGGGCGATTACTCCACTCAGCTGATGAGGGGTTGCTAGAGATTTCTAGGGTGTTTTTGAAATCTTCGGGGCCCGAGCTTTTATGCATGCGGCCCCCACCCTATGGAATTCTCTACCCTGTCAGTTACGGGAGTGCACAACTGCGGAAGGATTTAAACAGGCACTAAAGGCATATTTGTGGTACCAGGCATTCGGTGTTTGATTTTATTTTAAATTGTATTAGCTATTTTATATTTTTAAGATGTTTGATGTTATTTTTATTCCATTACGCGCCTTGGTTTTTGAAAGGCACCATAAAAATAAAGAATATTATTATTATTCTTTTATTGGGTTCTTCACCCCAAAGTGCATAACCTTACACTTCTTTGCATTGAACTCCAGCTGCCACCTCTGTGACCACTCCTCTAGCTTGCTTAGGTCCCCCTGCAGCTGCTTCCATCCTTTCTCTCCATCCACCACTGCTCCGATTTTGGTGTTGTCAGCGAACAGACTTACCTTGCTCACCACCCCATGTGCAATGTCTGTCATGAAGAGCCCAAACAATACTGGCCCCAACTCAGAGCCCTGTGGCACTCCACTCATCACTGGCCTTGGAGTTGAGAGCTTCCCTCTCATCACCACCACCCATTGCAGCCTCCCACTCAGCCGGCTTGTAATCCAGTTCATTTTGGCCCCTACCCCTACACCAGTTAGCTTCCCCCAAGCCACCCATGAGGCACAGAATCGAAGGACTTGTTGAAGTCCAAAAAAGAACATCTACCGCAGATGACCCTTATACAGCTCACCTGTCACCCAGTCAAAATATTGTATCAGGTTGATTTGACAAGATTCTCCTGAAACAAACCCATGCTGCCTCACATCCTGGAGGCCATTGTCCCAGGTACCTACACCAGTCTTCCTTTAGTATTGTTTCCATGAGTTTGCACACTATGGAGGTGAGACTTACCGGCAGTGGTGGAGCCAGAGGGGGGGTCTGGGGGGCGGTTGCCCCTCCTGGCTGCCCCAGTGTGAGTAGTGGCACCCTGCCACCATCTTTATTCACTGTTTAGTGCCCATTGTGGAGCCTGTCATTGACTGAATGGCCCTCCCTGGCTCCCAAATGATCCCAAACCTGGCTCCGCTACTGCTTACCGGCGATAATTACCTGGTTCATCCCTTGGTCCGCTCTTGTATAATGGTACTACATGTGCTATCCTCCAGTTCAGTGGCACACATCCCGACTCCAGTGAGGTGCTGTACAGATCGGCCAGTGGCTCCGCCAACACCTCCGCCATCTCTCTCAGCACCCTGGGTGGATACCATCCGGCCCTGGTGCCTTGTCTGCCGTCAGTGCCCCCAGTCCCTCCAGGACTCTACTTGCTTCAGTTCTTCCATCTGTTACCTCCTCTCCCTCTGTCCCCACCCTCCTAGCCCATGGTGGTTGCTGTCCCCCCTTTCCTTCCGTGAACACTGAGCCAAAGTATTCATTCAGTGCTTCTGCCTGCTCCTCCCCCTTTTCCATCCACTCCCCACCCCTTTTTATCCTCACTATTGTCTCCTTGCACTTCCTTTTCTCCCTGATGTATCTGAAAAAGTCTCTCCCCCCCTCCCCTCATTAATTCCCTGCGCTAATCTCCACTCCCTCTGGGCCTTGGCTTCTCTCAATTTTCTGGTCACCTCCCTGGACCATCTTGCATACTCCTCCCTGTCCACTTCCTTCCCCGTCCTCCTATACCTCTGATGCACCTCTCGTTTTGCTTTCACCACCTCCACTACCTCGCTGTTGAACCAGTATGGTTTTCTTGCTCTGCTCCTCTTACCTGTGTCTTGGTGCAGGCTTCTGTTGCCTCTGTAATCCCCTGTTTAATAATATCCCATTTCTGCTCTGCATCCATCTCCTGCCTTATGCCCTCTAGTTTCCCTTTCAGTACTTCCTGCATCCTCCCAAAGTCTACCCCTCTGAAGTTTACCACCTGAGTAACTGATTTCTCTGGCTCCCCGCACATCGTGATATTAAACCACACCGTTTGGTGATCGCTGTTGGCTAGTGGGTCCTTCACCTTTATATCCCTTACTGCCTCCCCATTCGACAACACCAGATCTAAAGTGTTCTTTAGCCTAGTAGGTACACTAACCAACTGTGTCAGAAGACCCTCCTGGATCGCATCCAGGAGCACCTTCTCCCTAGCACTGGAAGTGACCGGAATGCTCCCGTCAACCCCCAGCAAGTTGAAATCCCCCACAATGACCACCTTCCCTTTTCTACATACCTTTCTGATTTGTCCTGCTAATTCCCTGTCAGGCTTCTCAGACTGGGACAGTGGCCTGTATACCACCACAAACCTCAGTTTTCTACCCCTTGAGTCTAGGAGCTGCAGCCAGATTGCCTCTGTTTTCCTTTCTTCCTCCTCATCCCTTGTGCATTTGATTCTGTCCCTCACATAGACTGCCACCCCACCCCCTCCCCTCCTTACGGTCCTTCCTGTATAATTTGTATCCTGGGATTGCCACATCCCAGTCCTGGTGCTCAGTTGCCCATGTTTCTGTGACAGCTGCAATATCCACCCTCCACACTGCCAAGAGTGCTTGTAGCTCATCTGATTTGTTGCCTAAGCTTCTTGCATTCAGCGAGACCACCCTCTGCCCGCTTCCCTTCATTGGACTCCATTTCCTTCCTTCTGCTCCCTCCTTTTTCAGCCGCCCTGAGTCCTTCCCTGCTAGCCTGGAGGGTAGGCTGTGACTCCACTCTGTCGGATCCCTGCCTACCTGCTGCCCACTTGCCACCCCCCCATCTACGTAGTTTAAATCCACCTTTGTCGCAATATACCTCCCCAGTCTTTGCTTTAATACCTCCATCTCCCTCCCCACTCAGGTGCAGCCTATCCCTTGCAAACAGATTGTTATTATCCCAGGTACTGCCCCAACCGCCCACAACCCCATATCCCTTAATTTGACACCAATCTACCAACCATGTGTTCAACTCTGTAATCCTCTCCTTTCTCACTGTGCTTGCACAGGGTACTGGGAGCACTTCGGAAAATACCACAGACTCCCCAGTCTCCTTGCACAACCTTCCCACTTCCTCATTCCTCTCCTTTGTTACCTCCACCCTTTCTCCCGCTAGGTCATTTGTCCCCACATGAACCACAATGTGTGGTTTCCTCCTACCCCTCCTTACGCACCTTAGTATTGTTTGGCCTGCCTTGTCTGCCTTTAATCCTGGTATGGACTCACCCGTATCCGACTGTGCCTCTCCCCCTTGCTGCCCCATCTGATCCCCTTGAGTATGGAGTCCCCCAACACCAGTATACCTCCCTCCTCTTTCCTTGTGCCCTTCGCCACCCCCCCCACCCAGGTTTGCATTTCTGGGGCCATTCAAGATGGCGCTTTTACAGTGTGTCCCAGTGTCTTCCCCCTGCCTTTCTCAATTGAGACTCCTCCCTCTCCTCCTGTTTGACTGCCAACCTTCCTCTCCCTCCTCACCTCTCCGAGTATTATCCCTCCCCCTGCCATGCCATGCTCAATCTCTCCACTAGTAATGCCCCTCATTCCCTTCTCTTTGTGAGTATTATCCCTTGTGCAGTCTCCTCCTGTGTTCTCTTTCCCATGTGTTGCTAGTACAGCAAACATGTTCCTTCCCCCCTTTGCCTTACTGTGTGTTTCCTCTTCCCTCCTGCCTACTGCTGCTCCTCTTTTTCTAGGTCCTACTAGAGTCCACCCTTCATCAACTGACTTCCTGTCTACTGTGCCCCCTCTCCCTGACCCCTTCCTTGCCCCACAGTTCCTTCTCTGTGGTGCCCCCACAATACTCTCAGATGTCAGCCCTCCTACCGACACAATCCTCCCCTCATCCCTCAACCTCCCCAGCTCCCTGCCAAGTCACTGAACCTCTTCCTCAAGCCTCCTTAGCCTGTGGCATATTGGGCACCCTCCCAGCCTCCACAGGATGTTCATCTGCATTGCTGCCCCACAGTCATTGCACTCTACAATCCTACCCATGGTCCACGCTACCTATACAGCCGCTCCACACCAACTTTCCCTACAGCAAGTAGAATTAACTAATCCTAGCTCAGCCTCTAACATAAATTGTTATCCTAAATGCCTTTGCATGCAGCATAAGACAGCCAACTACAGTACTAACTGGAAACCACAATCCTACTCATAAGGACTATAGATCTACTCATACGTTTTATATTTTTATATGTCTTTAAGAATTAGCTCATATGGCTGTTCCTTGTTTCCTCCTTCCTGGCCTGTTCTGAGGGCTCAGGTCAGTTTGCAGCTCCCCAAGCTCCTCCCTCACAGCCTTCAAACCCAGCCCCAGTGGTATTTCAGGGGTGGTGGAGGGCTTTTACAGTCACTCCAGCCACAGAAACCTTTAAGCTAAATTAAAAGGAAAATAAAACAATATCAAAACTTACAAAAATCCTCTATACATTAACTCCCTCAACAGCAAGCAGAATTAACTAATCCTTCTCTGCTGTAGTTTAAAGAACAATAGCAAAACTTACAGAAATCTTCTCCACAGCCAGCAAGCAGAGTTAACCAATCCTTCTCTCCTGCAGTTTGATGGCTCAGTCAGAATTTAAAGACTATGTGAGTGGGCAAGTCTGGGCATGCCCTGTGCAGTCACTCCAGCCACAGAACCTTTACAGTCACTTCAGCCACAGAAACCTTTAAGCTAAATTCCACTTTAAGCTAAATTAAAAAAGAAAAGAAAATAATACCAAAACTTACAAAAATCCTCTATACATTAACTCACTCAACAGCAAGTAGAATTAACTAATCCTTCTCTCCTGTAGTTTAAAAGAACAATTGCAAAACTTACAGAAATCTTCTCCACAGCCAGCAAGTAGACTTAACCAATCCAGGGGAGTCAGAGCAGTTAAGGCCTCCAGGGAATTGAGGCTGGCACAAGGCATCAGGGACAGAGAAAAGGACTTCTTCAGATACATATGGGAGAGAAGGAGCTGCAAGGACCAGATAGTGGGGATCAGGAAGGACGAGGGGGGAGGGGGTGGGTAGAGAAAGGGGTGGATCAGGCAGAAGCACTGAATGAATACTTCTGTATTCACGAAGGAGAAAGGAGGGCAGCTACCGCAGGGTTTGGCAGGGGGGGTATTGGAGGGGTTAAGGGCTCTGAGGGCGGATATGGCACCAGGACTGGATGGCATACACCCCAGGGTATTGAGGGAAATGGCTGAGATCCTGGCTGGACCGGTGGCGGAACTATTCAATACCTATCTGGACACAGGGTGTGTACCGAATGACTGGAGGATGGCCTATGTGGTATCCATCCATAAAAGTGGACCAAAGGATGAGCCGCGTATTTATAGGCCGGTAAGCTTAGCTTCCATCGTGGGGAAGCTGATGGAGACAATACTTGAGGAAAGGTTGGTGACGTTTATGGAAGACAGTGGGCTCCAGGACAGTCACCAGCATGAGTTTGTCTCCAGAAAATCCTGCCAGACAAACCTAGTTGAGTATTACGACTGGGTCACAAAGGAATTGGACAAGGGTCATGCGGTGGATCTCATATACTTGGGACTTCAGTAAGGCCTTTGATTCGGTGCTGCGTGGGAGGTTGGGAGGGAAGTTGAAATATATGGGGTGGGGACTATGATGGTTAAATCGATTGAGAATTGGCTGCAAGGGAGGCAGCAGAGGGTAGTGGTGGTGGTGGTGGGGACTGTCATCTCCAAGGGCTGTGATGAGCGGGGTGTTGCAGGGATCAATACTGGGGCCAGTTATGTTTGGAATATTCATAGCAGACATCTTGTATGGCATCAGAAATAAGATCAGTCTATTCACTGATGATACCAAATTGGGAGCAGTAGTGAACAATATAGCAGGTTGGCAGGGGCTGCAGGACAACCTGACCAAACTGGTGGAGTGGTCAGAAACATGGCAGTTGGGGTTCAGTGCAATAAAGTGCAGAGTCCTGCACTTTGGAGCGAAGAACCCAGGGAGGGGTTACCAGCGGGGAGGGGTGCAGCTAGGTTCCACTGAGGAGGAGAGGGATCTAGGGGGGTTGTTGTAACAGGGAAGATGAACGATACAAAGCAGTGTAGGAGGGTGTAGTGAAAGTCAACACAGTGCTGGGTTGTATCATGAGAGGGATCTCCTCCAGGAGCAGGGAGGTGATCCTGCCTCTCTACAGGGCACTGGTCAGGTCGCACCTGGAGTACTTTGTGCAGTTCTGGTGCCCATATCTGAAGAAGGATGTGAAAGTACTGGAAGGGGTAGAACACAGGGCAACAAGGATGATCCAGGGATTGGAGGACAGACCATACAAGGAGAGGCTGAGAGAGTTGAACATGTACTCCTTGGAGGAGAGAAGGGACCAAGGGGATATGATTGAGACCTTTCAGTACATAAAGGAGATAAACAAGGCAGGCACTGAAGGGATACTCGGGCTGAGGAGGGGGAGGGACACGAGAGGGCATGGCCTTAGATTGGGGGGTCGATTTAGAACAGAAATGAGGAGACACTTTTTCATGGAGAGGGTCGTGGCAGAATGGTATGCTCTACCAGAGGAGGTGATAGCCTGTAAGACAGTGGGTAGTTTCGAAAGGGGATGGGACAAGGTGAGGGGATTATTGGTAAGGGGGGCAGCTGCAAGGTGAGGGTGCTACAGTAGCTGCACACTTGAGCAGATTTGATAGACCAGGTGACCTATTTCTGCTGGCAAATTCATATGTTTGTATATCTCTGGGTGCCAGAGTCGCGTATGGTGTCGCGGCGTCGTGGAGCCTGCCAGCTCCTTTTCCTGTTTTCTCCTGTATACCCCTCCTCACAGCGTGAACGTGCATGTGTGGAGGCATGTCACGTCTCCACGCTCCTGTGTCTCCCAACCTCTGCCCTCTGGCCTCCATTAGGGGTCAGCCAAGGAGTAGGACGACAACCCTAACCCTCCCCAAGAGTGGAGAGCAGTCCATCAGATGCTCGATCCTCTCCTTCCCCTGCCACCCCCGGTAACCCGGTGTCGCTCCCAGTGTGGTGCGAGGTGTGGCATCCAGTGCCTCAATCCTCAGTGCCACTGGGCCAGCAATGCATTTATTTTTCAACAGTGCCTGGTGAAAATCAAGTGCCAATTCAGGGTGCCCCATTACTTAGGGTATCATTGGGCACCCCAAATTTTCAAAGTCGATCTGATGCCATATTTTTCTCTCACTTAGGGAGAGGAGAGCACTTCTCACTGTATGTGCCATTCTCGTAAAAGTGAAACCATGGCACCAGCTGCCCCACTAAATACACTGAGTAAGAAATTCATAGATTGTTTAACTAAACCACCAACATACTCAATAAACAAATCTTTTTTTTTTTTCCTAAATAAACCACCACCATATGTGCAGCCATTCCTCACAGTGACAATCTTGCGCCACTCCCCTGTTTGCCCTGACAGCTATATTCCATGAGCCTTTTTTTTTTTTTTTTGTTAATAACTGTGGCAGCAGTAGTGTACGGTAAATGGCCATGTTCTCTTATAATTAGTTACGCCCTGCCTCAGGGTCAGTTAAGTGCTGACTACATATACTGTACATCTGGTGCTGGCCGGCAGTCCCCATTCCCCTACTTGAATCCACTTCTCTGTGTCAGTGCACACAGCAAGAAATGAAACTTCCCTACTGAATGCTGAACTTCGCATCTTGTTGGATACCTGCTCCACAGTTTTCTCCAGATTGTTCAGTTTCAGCATGTAGAAGCTCTTCCCAATCCCGCTTAAAGTAATTGGCACATGACAGGATGGAAACGGGGAGCTCCATCAGTACACCAAAAACGGACCACAGCCTGTTTGTTGCAGGGAGTGGGGGGCAGAAAAGTCTGTGCAAGGAAGCAACAGCTCTGTCTTGTCTCTCTGGGATGGGGCGGAACATCTGCGTAGCAAGCAACCATGAAAGGCAGCAGTGCCCTCTACAGTGGAGGGACAATTTAACCCCCTCAAAAACAACCTTTCGAATGATTTGTATAATTTTCTATTTTCTTGGCAATTTATTTTTCTACCATAGAAAAGCCACATGAAGCCCCTTTTCTAAGCACAATTATTCCTGACAGGGTGGGCAGTAGTACTGGGCTATACCGGACCTGCCAGGGGCTATAAGGCCCTACAGCACAATGATTTCTGCTGCTCTAACGGCTAAACAGAGTGCATGGATGAGGTATGGCACTCCTCCAATTTCAGCCAAAAATACTCGCTGTCCAGCACTTCCAGAGGTGTAATAAATCCAAGTAGGTCCAAATAAAGACACAAAGATGGTCAAGTTCCAAAACAGGTTCCAGCTTTTATTGCTCACAGAATTTCAGGTACTTGGAACCATTGCCCAGCAGTCTCGGCGCATTGCTCCAGTGAGCTACATCAGGAGACTGCCTGCTGGGGTTACAACTGGTCTCTTATGCTGCCATCAGTTAACACATTCACAATTGATTACCCTGCCATTTGAATGTTTTCTGATGAAGTGTTTTACCTTTCTGTGTATTCATATTTACAAAACAAGTCACATATAAGGTCATATAGTAAACAAACTTTATAAATGATAGTTTCCAAAGGCTAATGAAATCATAAGGGATTCAGTTAAGAAAATAAAATTAAATAAAATAAGATGGGGGGATTTTAAATGTGCAAGTAGGCATTAAGCCACGGCGAAGGTGGCATCTAATGGGAGTTAATGCATGTTGGACCGTAGCGCGAGTGCCTACAACAGCCCAACCATGCATTGATTCTCCATTAGATGCCACCTTCGGAGTGGCTTAATTCGCTTGTAACATGGCAAGTGCAAGGCTGGTATTAGTTATATACTGTTATAGTTGCTATTCAACATTTTTTTCAGTTCCACAATTATGGTTCAGGTCTGTTACTTTTTAAGGCTGTCTCTAACTGGAAGCGTGCATGTGCACTTTGCACGGCACACGTCGAGCAGTGTAGTATCTATCCAATTTATGACACATTTCTTTGCTCTACGTATCAGCCTAGAGATAAAATAATGATGACCTCCCGAAAAGTTGCTAGTTGTACTCTGCTACTCTATTGCTGTCCGTCTGTTTCTATCTGAGATTGATGCCGTGCTGGATTGTGGGGAAAATACATTACGTCCATATTTTGCTGTGCTCCAACACTGACAACAGTTTTGTACTGTGCCTGTACACCGTACCAGTGAGTTTTACGACCAGTAGGTGACACTTTCAGAAGAGTTGAGTAGTTCTCTTCCCTTTCCCAATCATGTCTTTCCTGGCGCCGAACTTTTCCAATGCAATTCTGGTGCCACTATTCTTATGTGAATCTGGTACCTTGTGCCATGGTACACACCAGACTTTTACGTTAGATACATACATTATTTGCTGCTCTTCGTCTGTGGACTCCTTCACTATTGCTGGACTGGCTGAAACAGCTCCTTTTGCCTGAAGCCTTGGTCATTATTCTGACCAATAGGTGGCGCTTTCAAACACTCACATAACTTTTCTTGTGTTTGCAGCTCATGTGTTCTTCACTTATACTTCCCAGTGCTGTCTTCTGTTATGCTCCGAGTTCTACACTATCAGCTGGGTGAGTGGTTGGGAAACAGCACAATGGCCCCTTGTTTGCTCTCTGCACTAATTCACACTTGCAGCAGCGGGCAACACAGTCCTCCACTATCTCTGTCGGGTCTGCTGGTTCGGTTTCATGCTGTGTTACTCGCGCCACCTATTGATCGAACTAGCGCTAGTAAACACATTACTGCTTTACCTTTGTAAGTGCGTTCACACTCTGAACACGGCATTATTACTGCATTAATACCCGCTTGCCTTTGTATCACAGGTTGTGTTCTGACCAATGTGAGTTCTGTATTCCAGTCTACCTTTCATTGATGTTACAGCTGCATTTCATGCCCACATTCTATGCAGGGCAGCATTCTCACATCCCCCATTAATGGATGCATGGTGTCCATTCGTCAGTTTATTTCATGCATAACCACATTTGTGATTTACGTGTTGATATGTCCATGTAAGATGATATATGTGGGTTTAACAACAAGACAGTTGAAGTAACGAACGCAGGAATGAACATGTATGGAACATAAGAAACTTGTGCATGGACAACCTGGTTACTGCACCCTTTTTTTTATGAAAATGTTAAAATAGGCCCGAGAGGTGGGCGCAGAATACACAGGCTCCAGCAACGAGAAACCTTTTGTATTTTTTCCCTAGGAACCTTGCATCCTACTGGTTTGAATCTAGAAATAGACTATGAACCATATCTGTAATATTGTATCAGTATACAGCACTGGATGTGATGCTGAATACAATATTATTGCCTATATGCACTTTTTGAAGATGCTTGTATTTTTTTTTAATTTTTTTTTTTATTAAATGGTTTTTGTTACACTTATGTCAAGAGTACATTTCGTTATATTGTCACATGTCTTAAGTTCTATGTGTATTATTGACAGTTTTTTGTAATTCACCCTGAGGTTTAAATATTTATATAAAGTCTTATGCATTCTTTTGGTCAGAGACCATACAGAAGGTAAACCTCCAAATCTTTTCTATTTTAGCTCACATCTTGTTTACCCCTTAAGTTTTGTTTACTCCTTCATTTCTAATATAACCAAATGAGTAATTTCCTCTTCTCAGTTAACTCCTCCTTCTTTAATTAAATGTTCTTCCCTTCAGATCATTGGTAGTTGTTCGATCATCCCCCCCGTTACCTTCCTCACCAACTCCACCAAACTTAAGGACAGAAGTGTGGAACCACCTCAGTATGATAGAGAACCCACTTCTGCCACCTCTTCATGTATGTTGGAGCTTTACCCTGAATTTTAGCATTTAAGATTTTCTATTTCATATAATTCAGACATGGTGGATCTCCATTCTGCTACTACTGTTGGAATTATACTGGTCATCCATCTACGAGTAATGCATTTTTTGGCTGCCAAAAGACTGGGAGGCAAAAGTGTTTTTTCCCATGGAGGGGAATGGTCTGGAAAGATCCCTAGTAGAACCTGTTCAGCTGTCAATTCTATCCCTTGTTCTGTTAATTTGGTTAATTGTATTTGTAAGGATAGCCAAAAGGGCATCAAACAAGGATACTCCCAGAATATGTGTCCCATTGTCGCCCTCTGACATCCACACTTTCGCCAGCATACTCCATACTTTTCTGGAAGGAATTTGATCAGGACTGCCAGGGCTCTAAAAAAGCAGGAATGACACTTCCACGCAAATTCTCTCCAAAATGGAGAGGAAGTGATCTTTACCGCACTCACAGCTGATGCCCTCCATTCCTCCATGGTTATTTCTAGGTGGAGATCTTTGTTCCATTCCTGTAATATGGATTCAGTTGATTTCTTTTGTTCGTTTCTCAATTCCCTATATATTGTGCCTATTAAATGCTTACCCAAGTTCCCCCTTATGGCTTCCATAAATAATCTGAGTAATTCTGGAATTGGATCTTGAATTTTGGGTTGAATTATTCGATTTCTGAGTATATGGTTCCTGACCTGGAAATAACAGAATAAATCTGATTTGCTAAGGCCATATTGGGACTGTAATTTTTCAAAGGGGAGTATCCCCTGAGGGGACAAAAACTGGAAAAGATGTGAAAGGCCTAATCTTCTTCATTCCTGGAATGTGGAGTCCATATAATGGGTGTAAATGAACCATCTTCTGATAATAATTTAATATATTCATATATAATATGTAGTGGTCCCGTTTGCCTCAAGCTTCTCCAACATTTATAAATTTGAGCTGTAATACCTATTAGGGTAGCAGGTAACAGAGACCTTTCAGCAGAAGAGAGAAGAATTTTTTTGGTGTCAAATAAATCATTAAGATGAAATTTAATATCCTTCCAAAGGGTTGAAAAGGATTCAGTCATCCAGATCAGGACTATCCTAAGGAAAGACGCCCTAGAGTATAATTTAAAGTCTGGAAGGTTAAATCCCCCCTAAGCCAGGGACAGTTTAAGAACCGATAGTCGTATCCTAGGATGTCCTTTACCCCAAATGAACATGGAAATTAACTTGTCCCATGATTTAAAATAATAAGTTGCTGGTAAATAGAGTATATTCTGAATTAGATAAAGTAATCTAGGTAGTATATTCATTTGCACTATTTCTGCCCGTTGGTGGAAGGGGGTAAGAAAGGTGGACCATCTTTCCAGGTCATTTTGGATCTTAGTCATGAGGGGTTCGTAATTTAAAATCTCCAATACTTCTGGGTTAAGAGGAATGTTAATTCCTAAGTATTTTATTTTGGTAGTGTGCAATTTAAATGGGTATTCTTTTTTCAGTCTTTGGGTGGGAATAAAGTTAAAGGCCAGGATCACTGTTTTTGTAGTATTTAACTTAAATCCCACCAGTGTCTCATATTGTTTCAATATTTGCCAAGCTGCCGGAATTGATTGACATGGGGACAACAGGGTCAAGAGAATATCATCTGCAAACATATCTATTTTATGTTCTTGTTGTGCTATAGGAATCCCCGCTACAGAGCCTGCTTTTCTCAATCTTACTGCTAGTGGTTCCAAATATAAGCAAATAGGTATGGTCAGGGGGCGAAATTCATATACCTTAGGTTCTCCAGGGCAGGCACTTTTGTCTCAGGACACCTACTGCTATTTAGTGCCTGCCCCGTGGGGCACCTAAGGTATCTGTGCAGCGAGTCTTGTTCAGTCCGTTTTTTCCCCCATGTCCTTTTTTTCTTTTAGGACGTTAATGTCATTGGTTAACAAGCAGGGCGGATGCTGGAGGAGCACTGACAGCTGCGATCATGAGATGTACTTTAGCATGTTCAGCTGACAGGCAGATGGTACGAGCAGGCTGACAGCCCTCAGACACATTCCTCCCCGCCTCCATTCCATTACGAATGTCGTAGTGCTGATCGGTTTACTGGCAGGATAATCGCCTGCTGCAGGAGGGTACAGCTGTGCCCTTGCAAAGAAAGAAGGCATGGAGTTAGAGTGAAGTTGTCCTCTAGATGCAACCTGACAGTCATGGAAATTTAAAACTGTCAGGTAAGTTAAACTGTCTGGCTAATATGTTGCTGTCGGTTGGGGAATGCTCGGACTGGAACGGATAGAGCGTAGCAGTTTGTTGTGTGCTGATAGTCCACATTCATTGGTCTTTTCCCTGGGGGTCAGATAAGAGGCTTTCTGCAGCAAACCTGTTAATTCTATGTTTAAAGTGGTCCGAAACAAGTCTGGAATGTAGGTGTAACCCCCCTGCAAATGGGGGTTCCCAAAAGACTTCCAGGAGCTTGCTTGAATGCTCCAAGCCTGAATGGTGTTTGGCGTTTAAGCCATTTATCAGTGAGTGTTTTTAGAACCTCTGGTACTGTCTCTTTAAGAGCTGTCTGCTTGCAGACATAATTAGTTTGTATGGGGGACTGTGTGTTTCTTCTCTGAGTACCACTCGAGCTGCTGCCAATTCACTTCATTTTTGCAGTCACTAGGAGTGCAAAGGGAACCTATGTGAAAGATGTAACTGTTTGCCAGAAATTATTTAGAGTAATAATGAAATTACAGTTTGTCTAACCTGCTTTCTTTGCAGTCAGAACTGTGTCTGCTAGTTCCCCATTCTAGTTTTGAACTGCTGAACTGGACCAATCAGTGTGGGGTAAGCTAGCTCTAAAATGGTGCCTTGGACGAATCAGAACTTGGACTCATAATCTGAGCCAGCCACAAGAGGATTGTATGGGCAGTGACTCTGGGAGATGTAGTTTAGACTTCAGTGCCTTTTTGGACCAACAGCAGCAGTCTATTGTGAGTGACAGCCAATCCAGTCAATAACTGGGAGGAACTCAAAGGAAGTGCCCGGTTTTTGTCGGTTGGAGTTTCAGTTGAGCTTTGGCAGTGAAGAAGGAAGGAGCCCTGTGCTTTTCAGTGTGCAGTTTTAGTCAAAAAACGTGTGTAAGGCCCAGAGTTCCGGTCTGCAGCTTGTGTAACAGCTTGTTAGGACTGAATCCGTCCTGTGAAAAGAATCAAAGGATCTCTGAAGAGTAGAAACCAGGCTCACCCTGTAGAAGACTGGAGAAATTGCTGAAAATTCCACTCGTCTGTCAGGAACTGAATCTGCTGTGTGTTCTCCCGGTATTGTGCAGTAATTGCGATCGGATACAGATGCAGCCTGCCTGGTATAGTGCTTTTTTATATGGATGTGTGAAGAGGTTTGTGTACCTCAAGTGAGCCCTGCTGACATTGAAGGACCCTATCTTATTTGGAGGTCGTAGTACTAATTCAGGGTCGCTCCTGTTGAATTGCCACATTAAATCCAAATGGAATTACTGTACTGCTGACTGTTTAATTCTCCTTTTCTCTGTGTGAAATGGCCCCTACCAGCTGCCACGGTTTGGACTAGCCACTAGGGCTTGGGTACCCAGGGACAGTAACTGATAGGGATAGGCCTGTGCACAGAGCCATAGGTAGATTATTAGAGTGATAAGCTAATTAACCTGATTTCCCCGTCCTTGTTATATCCCCCAAATAAATCAGAGCTGCTTGTTTCAGCAAAGTTATACTGCCTGAGGTATTTGTCTATGTTAAAGTACTGTACTGTGACTGTTGCACTGTATCTCATTTCACAGGAGGTCCCAGTGCGGAACTAGACCTGGGGGTAAGTGTATACTGTGAAGGTAATTCTGATATTGTGTGGGCCACTAGTGGGAAGAAAGGGGGGTTGCAGTGTCCCAGAGGGCTGTGACCAAGTTAGTTTAACTATTGCAAACCCTGACCTCTGGGTGGAGGCACCCGCCATTGGATCCAGGCCCCTCAACCTGTTAGTGGCAAATCAGGCAGGGGTAGTAGCCCCTGGGATAGCGCCATCTAGGGGTTACATAAGAAAGCAGGTTAGTACATGTTCTTCCGGTACACCAAGGAGTCTAATGTTAGCATTTCTATGGTGTTTTCAGCAGCTCAATGCAGAGTCATGGCCTTTTGTTTTTTGACCGCTGTTGTAGCCGATTTATTGGCTGGTTAAGCTGCAAGTTTAGTATCACTGGACAGTAGTGCCATTTTAGAGTACGTAACTGTGAATCTGTTGTTTGATTGTAATCTTGTTCAGCTATGCCTTGCAGTAGGGTTCTAATCCTTTGGAAGGTTCAGCCTTCCTACTAGCTTCGTGGCTCGCTTCCTCTCAAGGCGCACTTGCTCAGTTGGCATACCTCTCAACCTCCCACATCACAAATCAGGGACAAGGCTTAAAATGATCAGGGACAAATTACCAAAATCAGGGACACATTTGAGAAAATAGTAATATTAGTTCCATAAGCTGTGTGCAACATGCTTCTTGGTATGAATAGCATTTTCTTAATGAGAACTAGACTGTAACACCAATGTCTGTCATTATTTTGTGATTCAAATCCCTACTCTTCAGTGACAGAAATGCAAAATTTAGGAGGGACAGAAGACATTTCTGAGACAAAATCAGGGACATCCCTGAAAATCAGGGACAGTTGAGAGGTATGTCAGTTGGTCTTGGCCTAACTGCACATAATACTTTACTGAACTAGCAAGCAAACAAAATATACTAAATATAAACCTGAACAGAAGTAGTCATATTGCTAAGTCTCAGGAGCTCACCTTGGCCTGCGAGTGTCTTGTCCTGGCGGTTGCATGGTCTGCACCCCCCTCGGTATTTTGTAACTATATTTTAATCATAGCGAGCCAAAAACAAAATACAATAAGACTTTGGTCTTTCATTAATAAGCATTCAGAAACATTTCATATCCACCCAGCGGTATTTTGTAACACAATTAAAAAGAGCATAGAAAAGTTTTTTTTTTTTTTAATTTGGGGGGAATTTAAACATAGAAACATAGACTTTGACGGCAGATAAGGACCACTTGGCCCATCTAGTCTTCCCATTTCCCTACCTACAGGATAGGCTGCAGATCCTAGTTAACCAACAGCCTATTTCTTCCTACCCCCCACAAGAATTGCCTTATGTCTGTCCCATGCATTCTTGAATTCTTCCACAGTTTTAGACCCCACAACCTCATCAGGAAGGCTGTTCCATGCGTCCACTACCCTCTCTATGAAATAATACTTCCTCACATTGCCCCTGAACCGCGCGCCCCCCCCCCATCTTTAAATTGTTTCCTTGTTCTTGCACGTCTCTTTTTCTGAAAGATGCTACCCTCTTGGACTTTGTTGATTCCACTGAGGTACTTGAAAGCTTCTATCATGTCCCCCTCCCTTCTTTCCTCAGGGGTATACATATTAAGCTCCTTTAGTCTCTTCTCATACGGCTTCTCTTGCAGACCCTGCATCATTTTAGTTGCCCTCCTCTGGACTGCCTCTATCTTGTCTATGTCCTTGCGGAGATGGGGTCTCCAGAACTGGACACAGTACTCCAGATGGGGTCTCACCAACTGTCTGTACAGAGGGATAACAACTTCCTGTTTTCTGCTGCTGACGCCTCTCCCTATGCATCCCAGTATACCCCCAGCCCTCTCTGCTGCCTTCTCACATTGCTTGCTAACCTTAAGGTCATCTGATATGATTACCCCAGGTCCTTTCCTTTTTGTTGTCGTTACTACCTCCCTCCCCCACATTGTGTATTCTTCCCTGGGTTCTTGTTTCCCAGGTGCATTATTTGCAGTTCTTTGCATTGAATCTCTAGCTGCCATACTTCTGACCATTCCTCCAACCTTGCCAAGTCCCTCCTCATCCTTTTCCACGCCTCCTTGTGTATCAACCCTGTTGCAGATCTTTGTGTCATCTGCAAGAGGCATACTTTTCCTTCCAGTCCTCTGCAGTGTCACTTATGAAGAGATATTAAAAGGACTGGACCCAATACTGAACCCTGCGGTACCCACTAAGTAACCCTCTTTCTTCAGAGTGGACTCCATTTACAATTACTTTCTGTGTCCTGTTGTCCAGCCAATGTTTTACCCAGGCTACCACCCTGGGACCCACTCCAGGCTGGTTAATTTGACTATTAATCTTTGTGTGGGACTGTGTCAAATGCCTTGCTAAAGTCTAGGCAGGCCATGTCCACAGCCCTCCCTGGTCTACTACTTTGGTCACCCAGTCAAAGAAATCTATTAGATTCATCTGACATGACCTTCCCGCTGTGAATCCATGCTGCCTTGGGTCCTATGCCCCACTGGCCTCTAGGTACTCAACTGTTCTTTCCTTCAGAAGTGACTCCCATCACTTTCCCTACCACAGAGGTCAGACTGACAGGTCTGTAGTTTCCTGCCTCTGTCTTGGTCCCACTTTTGTGAAGGGGAATCACATCCACCTTCCTCCAGTCCTCGGGTACCACACCATCCTCCCATGATTTATTAAAAAGAGTAGCCAGTGGTTTCACTGGTTCCCCCCTTAATTCTTTTAGAATTCTGGGGTGAATTCCATCAGGGAAAGCAGTATTTATCCATTAATGTGAGTACCATATCTTGAGCTCTGACAAAAAAAGGAAAACCTCTTTCTTCCCTGACAGCTCCCAGTTCCTGCCAGGCACATGTGGGAGTCAGTAATTTTTAATCAGTGTATCTTTCGTGGGTAGAACAAGTAAGCAATTTTGTGGGCAAGTCTTTTTTATACCACCACTTGCCCTGGGGCAGGTAGTAAAAAAATTGATTTGCACACCCCTGTCGTGGGCTGTACTAACTAAAATCTGAAAAATAAATCTCTTAATGTTACAGATACTGCATTTTTGACTACCTCAAATCTAAACAAAAAAAGTCTTGTTAAAGCCTTAAAGGGCAAGTGTGAGCAAAGTTAATGTGGGAGTGCAGGTGAAATAGCTGTGTCGAGTTAGCTAAAAACTAGCTTTTTTCCCTTGAAAATTAAAAAAAAAACTCTTTATAATTTACATGCTTGACAATGCTTGGTTCAGTGAAACAAAATTTTAATTATGTAAAAATAAGAGGTGGCATGAAATAGTTTCCTCAGTATGTATGTTTTTGTTACCACATGCCCGAAGTGGACATGTATTTTTCCCACAGATTTCATGCCCCAGACGGGTGATGGGACACCCCTACCTTGTGCCCCTACTTGATTTGAATGGTGAGGATAGGTTTCCATTAACCCTCACGTAGGCCCGTGGGGAACTATATAGCTTGTTAAGAATAGTGATAAATGGAGCCAGAAAGTGAAAGGCCTCAAGAGTGCTCCACAGAAATGGCAAATAGTTTCGATCAAAAGCCTTTTCGGAATCTAAACTAATGAAAACAGATGGAATTTTCCTAGTCTTAATTTATTCCTGTAATAGTAGAGTCCTGCAGATATTATCCGTAGTATTCCTGTTTTTAATAAACCCTGATTGGTCAGATGAGATAATCTTTGGCATTATTGATTATAATCTAGCTGCCCAAATAGCTGTATAAATCTTATAATCAACATTTAAAATGGAAGTAGGTCCGTAAGATGCTGTGTCCGAATTATCTTTATTTGGTTTAGGTATTGGAGCAATGGTGGCGTAATCCCACGATGGTGGAGGAGCTCCCTCTTGGGCTATCTCAGCAAATAAAGTATGTAATTTGGAGGTGAGTTCTTTTTTAAGTATCTTACACCACTCGGGTATAAAGCCATCAGGTCCTGGACATCTTCCCGAGTTCAGATTCGTGATAGCTTCCTGAATCTCCGGTTGTGTTATGGGAGCTTCTAAACTATGAATTTGAGTAGAGGTGATGGTAGGCATGATCACTTGGTCCAGAAAATTTGATATTTCTGACTGTCCAGGAGTTATTTCCGGTGAATATAGACTAGTGTAGTACTCCGAGAAAGTCTGCAAGATTTGAACATCTGAATGGTGTGTTATACCAGTATATGGATTTCATAGTTTCAATATTGTGGAAGTATTTTCCTAGCTCTATGTTTCCGGGCCAATCTCCGAGCCCCCCAGCTCCCCCCTCATGGACCCTTTGTCTTAAATATATTAATGATTGTTGTATTTTGTTATCTATAATTTTCTGTAGTTCTGCCTTTGTATCTTTAATTTTTTGGTATAATTCTGAGTCTCCTTCTCTATATAACATCTGATAGTTCAGTAGCTGTTCAGATAATTCAAGTTGTTTCGCCTCCCTCTCTTTATTTTTTTTTTGAGGTGTACGCTATAATCTCCCCCCCTCATCGTTGCCTTCATGGCATCCCATTGTATCGCTTCCATGATGACCTGTAATTCGTTTTCTATATAAAATTGGTGTATTCTTTGTTTAACTGTCTCCTGGAATTCTTTATCTTCTAATGTTAATGGGTTTAACCTCCATAGGGTCCTCTTCCTTTCCCGGCCCAAATCTATTTTCAGGATTAAGGGATGGTGGTCAGAGAGTAATTTTAAACCTATTATCATATCCTGGACTGATGTGAAATGCTCACATGTCATCATAAAGTAATCTAGTCTGGAGTATGATTTAAACCGTGGAGAACGGTATGTATAACCAGAAGTAGAGGGAAATAAGCGTCTCCAGACATCTATGATACCCAGGTGTTCCAGTGTTTGTTTGTTTTTAATTTTTAACTGTAGCACTTTTCCTGTAAGTTTGGTGATTAGAGCTATCTAAATGTGGTGATAAGGTCGTATTCTTGTCACCTTCTTTTACTGTTTGTGCTAGTGTTTCCTCAGTTTGGGCCTTCGCCTGCCTTACTGCCTTCTCTGCTTCCCTTAGGGAAGTTTGGTATGCTTCCCTATCTTCATCCTGCTGCGCTTCCTTATATTTCCTGAAGGCCAGCCTTTGGCTCTGACCTTTCTGCTACTGTTTTTGAGAACCAAAGTGGTTTCCTTCTTCTTTGCACTTCCTTTTCTCACTAACACAGTGGGATGTTGCTCTAGCATTGCATCCTTAATACTTGCCCACTTTGCCTGTACCCCCCTCACCTGTATTTCTTTTTACCAGGGCTAGCTTAACTCTGTTGGCCATCTTATCAAAATCAGCTCCTCTGAAGTCCCATATTTTTGCCTTGGAATGGGGTGATTTTGTTCTAGTGGCCAAATTGAACCATACCATGTGATGGTCACTGGCCCCCAGGTGACTTTCTACCTGGAGATCTGTGATCCTTTCCCTATTAGTCAGTACTAGATCTAGGATAGCCCTGTCTCTACTGGGTTGTTGTACCAGTTGTTTGAGGCTCTCTCCCTGCAGGAATCCACCATGTGCCTAGTTCTGGCAGATGTCCCAGCTGGAGCTTGATAAGCTCAGGGTGGACAAGGCAATGGGACCTGATGGCATACATCCCAGGGTACTAAAGGAGCTATGGGTAGAACTAGAAGAACATTATCAGAACTGGTTAGTGAGTCTCTGAACACAGGAGAAGTCCCAGAAGACTGGAGAAGGGCTCATGTGATCCCGCTCCACAAGAATGGTAGCAGGGAGGAGGCAGGGAACTGCAGACTAGTCAGTCTTACCTCGGTAGTGGACAAGATTATGGAGACACTCCTCAAGGAAAGAATAGTGCAACACCTGGAATCCATAGGCGCACAGGATCCAAGACAGCATGGATTTACAAAAGGAAGGTCCTGTCAAACTAATCTTAGAGATTTCTTTGACTGGGTAACCAGAGCGGTGGACCAAGGGGAGCAGTTGATGTTGCTCTACCTTGACTTCAGCAAAGCTTTCATGCTGTTCCACATAGAAGATTGATTAATAAGCTGGGTAGGCTCGTGGGCTGACGTTGGTCAGCTGGGTGGCAAACTGGTTGACGGGCAGAAAACAGAGAGTGGTGGTAAACTGTATACAGTCAGAAGAGATGCAAGTCACAAGTGGGGTACCTCAGGGATCAGTTCTGGGGCCAGTCCTCTTCAATATCTTCATCAGTGACATTGCAGATGGACTGGAGGGTAAGGTTTGTCTGTTTGCAGATGACACCAAGATCTGCAACAGAGTAGGTGATCCAGATGGTGTGGGCAGAATGAGAAGAGATCTGGATAAACTAGCAAAATGGTCAGAAGAGTGGCAACTGGGGTTTAACGCAAAAAAGTGCAAGATAATGCTCATAGGGAAGAGAAACCCTGAAGCCACCTATAGGCTGGGAGGAGAGTTGCTGGCAGTCACAAGGGAAGAAAGAGACTTGGGCGTCATCATCACTGATGACCTGAAATCATCCAAGCAGACCTCTAAAGCAGTAGGTAAGGCTAGAGGGATGTTGGGGTGTATTAGTAGAGTTATCACAAGTCGGAAGAGGGAGGTAATAATCCCTCTTTACAAGACACTGGTTAGGCCCCATCTGGAGTACTGTGTGCAGTACTGGAGGCCACACCTTTACAAGGACACTAACCAAATTGAGGCAGTCCAGAGAAGGGCAACCAAAATGGTGCAGGGACTGCATCAGAAAACATATGAGGACAGAGTAACTGAACTGAATATGTATACCCTAGAGCAAAGGAGGAAGAGAGGTGATATGATTGAAACACTCAAAACACCTTAAGGACATTAACAAGGTGAAAGAGTCTAACATGTTTCAATATAAGAAAAATAGCAGGACAAGAGGACACAGCATGAGATTAGAGGGAGGCCAATTAAGGGGTAATGTAAGGAAGTTATTTTTCACAGAAAGGGTGGTGGATGCATGGAACAGCCTACCTCAGGAAGTGGTGGATATGAATACAGTGCAGGGCTTCAAACAAGCATGGGATAGGCATAAGGGAGCAATACAGATGAGTATGAATAGATAGGCCATTGACAGAGCAAAGGCCTATGGCACATTCATAAGGTAGAAAAAGAAATGGGCAGACTGGGTGGGCCTTGTGGTCCTTATCTGCTGTCAACTTCTATGTTTCTATATTGAAATCCCCTCCCATGATTAATTGACCCTGAAGGTTATCTAATAATGTGGACATAAAGCTCTTCAGTATTGGGAATCTTGTCTGAGAAGGAAAACAAACACTAGCCAAGGTAATTCTATGGCCGTACAGAATTCCTTGTACAATTCCATAACGACCCTGGGCATCTTTTTGGGGTTTTTGTACTTCCAAGGGAGTTATTGCAGGATTAGAATTATTGCCCCTGCCCCTTGGGTGAGAGGAGGCTATGACCTTATATATATCACCCCAAGCCAGTTTCTTGTGCTCTAGTTCTGAGAGATGGGTTTCCTGTAGGTAGATGAGGTCTGCCTTCTGTTTGTTCAAGTATTGTTTAAGGTGGGACCTTTTTATAGGGTCATGGAGCCCATTTACATTTAATGAAATAATCTTAATTGGGTCAACTAACATCTTTACTTCTTTGGAACTCAACTGTCTGTTTTTCCCTTCCTCTAGGTGGTAGAAGATTTGTATTTTCCAGACCATTCCCTTTCAAGGGTCGGCAGTCCAAAAACCAAAGTGTAAATTCCACTGTCCTGTATATATGCAGTATAGTATTAAACATCTTTTATTCTGGATAAACTCTTGACTCATGTATTTTTTATCCCTTCTCCCACTCCTCTCCCCTATGTGGTATCCAGCCTTCCAATAATCCCTTATTAAGCATGTTTTTCCTAAAGTATACCAAATGACCACATCTAAAATCCATTGAATTAACCAACTTATGAATAGGTTGTTCAGCAATATAGTAACATATGATCGGTAAATGGGAACCAGAATGCCCCCTCCCCCCCAGTTCTGTTATCTCCCTTACTAAAATAACACAACGGAACTATTAGTACATAATAGTTGTACTTAAACCTGTTAACTTTAAAAATATCTTTGTACAAAATGACTCCCATTTGGGAGGTGCTCAACAGGAGCTCCCCCTGAAATTTCCTGTCCTTATCTTCATTCGAAGCAGGAGAGGAGTTTGAAGCGTTATAACCCATCTGGGCAAGGGTAGTACCCAGAATGAGCACTATAGCCCCAAGCAGAATGGAGTTAAGTCCATTCCGTGGAGGTACCAGTGTGTTTGGCGGCATTTGCATGCCTTATCCGAGAAGCTTCCCATCTAATGAACTAATTATATGGCTTTATTTTACTTTTTTGCCTTAAGAAAGAGGGACGACGACCTCTAGTGGGCAGTGTCTGAATTGCAGCCCATTTTAGGTTTCATTCAGTATCTAATCTTTTAAACTATATCTCTATCTTTCCCCCTGACATTTCGTTTGAGGTAGATCAATACTATAATTTAAATTCCTCAACTATCAGGTTCCATAATTCAAAATTAAATCCCCTCCTCCAAATAACCCTGCGTGGTATATTTATAAAAGTTGGATGGCCTTTCATTTAGTCTTATTCTTTTTTCCACCCCTTTCATTGAAGTTATACACCCTTCTTAATTTTGCTTTCTTGCTCTTAAAATCCTAAGCATCGTATCAGCAGGGAGTAGACTGTAGAACCCCTGCCTTACAGTATACTAAATACACCAGCAATTAAGTATTTTGTATATAACGGAACATTGCTCATTCAGCATGAGTCTCAAATTATAATTGAAGCTGCTACACTCCAGATTGCCCTGTCCTTGCTGTTCAGTTGCCCATTGCTACGTAAGAGGGGAATGAAAACCCTGCAGTTCATATGTGCAGCAATTTTATTTAGTTAGTTCTGATTATTTAGGCTTTTCCCTGCTTTCGGGGCACGATTACCCCAACCTTCGTATCAAGTTGGGCAGACTCTCCCAGAATTAATCGTGACCAGCTTAAGACAGCTGGCTCTGGGGGGAAAGGAAGGGCCTGCTGAGGAGCAGGGTGGGGTCAGGAGGGAGACCCCAGGAAGAGGGCAGTAGTCTCCTTATCTTATCTCGAGAAGATCTCCACCATCTAGGAGCTATATGCAGCCCATTATTGCAACCCAAAGCCAATTAGCCAAATAAAGAAGTTAAGAATGTAGTTAAAGTATTGTTGCCTGGGCCCCTTAAAGACGCCCTCATCCGGATGCCCTCAGTCCCTCGCTCACTCACCGTCCCCTCCCTCCATTAGTCTCCTGGGGAACATCCTTAAGCCACAACCAAAAGAAAGGAATAATTACTCAGCTTCTGGTATTATTCAGGTAGACAGTGTTCAATTCCTAAACTGCTGGAGTCGCTGTAAAATGTCTTTCATCTGGAGTTATTCTGCTTGAGTTCCTTTCTGTTCCCCTTGATTAATTTGGCCTATGCGTGATTTGACTGTCTCCGCAGTTTTTTCATTAATCACTTCCCTCTTCAAAAGATCAGTTATAGCTTCGGTGGCAGAGTTGTAGGTGTGTTGGCCAGATGTAGGGAATACAGTTAGTTTTGCAGGGTATGGGGTGTGAAAACTAATCTTCTGGGCTCATAGAGTAGGAAAGAGGGGACTGTAATCTCTCCTTTGTTTCTGAGTCACTGGAGCGTAATCGTTGTCAAACAGCAACCTTTGTTGGCCCCACATTACTCTCCCCTTCTGCCAGGCCTTCCTTAATAAGGTTTCTTTTGTTTGGGTAACTAAGAAATCTAATCACAAAGGAACGAGGCCTTGCCTCCGGACGTGAAGGCTTCAGGCCAAGTGCCTTGTGGGCCCTTTCGATATCCAGGTGAAAGTCTGGGTCTAGTTTGAGCAGCAACCTCAGAAGGTAATCCGCAAAGGCCCTAGGATCGTTTCCCTCCTCATTTTTTGTTAGCCCAAATATTCTTGTGTTTCATCTTCTGCTGCAATTTTCCACGTCTTCCTGGCGGATGGAATTTGCCAGTTGTTCTGCAGCGATGGTTCTCATTGTTTCCTCTAAATCATCTAGTCTGGTAGCATTTAAGGTGATCTGATGGTCTGCCTCAGCCATTTGATTTTGGAGAGTACTCAACTCCGTTTTAAGGTCCTGCAGCGATTCTCGAACCTCGCCCCTAAAGTCCGAGATCGCTTGTAAAATTGCATCCAAAATGGTTTCTGATTTGCTTTTTTATATAGCTCTTAATTCTAGTAGAAGTGATAGATTTCTTTTGGTCTGTGGCTGTAGACGGTCTGTTATGTTGTTTGCCATCATCAGACATGCGGTCGTCTCCCTCCAACATATCAGCAATTGGTTGAAATCGATTCCGGTTCTGTTTTGCCATATTTTGTCTTAATTTGGCGATGTCTTAAAATATTTTACCTGCTGAATGCTAAAAATAAGGGTTTTTTTGCAGTAAATCGCCCTTTTTGCACAGCTAGATGGGAGCTACTCAGTTTGTGTGCTCAGCCCAACATACCGGAACCGGACGTCCGAATATGCTTGTATTTGTTACAAATGAAATAATTGTGGTACTTCTCTGTGATCCCCAGCTAACCCCCCCCACCAGCCAGTATTCTCTCCTTGGGTTCTTCACCCCAAAGTGCATAACCTTACACTTTTGCATTGAACCCCAGCTGCCACCTCTCTGAACACTGGTTTGCTGAACACAGATTGGTGGTCAACATTACAAAACACTAAGACAATGCTCTATGCCCACCGCCAAAACAGATCAAAGTATTTCCCCCTGGAAATACTCTCCGCCTCTCTCATCCCACTGGAACAGGTCCAAAAGTATAAGTATCTAGGTATTACATTTGACTCTTCCCTCTCGTTCAACAAACATATAAAAATCCTTACCTCCGCCACCAACACCCGCATTGGTCTCCTGTACAGACATAAAGACTGCCTGCCACCTGAGGCACTTCACCTAGCTATTACCTCCTTGGTCTTATCGCTGGTGGACAATGGCCTCACAATCTATGCTGCCGCCAACCCTACAGTGCTTCATCAAACACAAGCAGTCATCAATAAGGCCTGCTGGCTCCTCTTTGGTGCCGACAGAAATACACATACCTGCACCCTATATGCGCTCACCAATATCCTCTCCCTTGAGGAAAGACTATTACATCAGACCTGTCTCTTCAACAAAAAAATCCACCTGGGTTTAACCCCAATAGGTGTCATGGCTTCTCTTCAGGCAGCCACCATCTCAGCGTCCACACGGGCTGCCCCACAAACTATCTGGAAGGTGCCTAGGGTCAGGACCACCCTGGCCCAGCGATCCTTCCCCCATAGAGCTCCATCCTGGTACAGTGCCCTCCCACTGGCCGTCAACATCAGTCACCAATCTAGGTCCTTTTAAAGCTGCCTTAAGGGTCCATATCCTCTCCTCACTTCAATGCCAGTGTAACCGGTAACCTGTGGATCCTGCACCACGCCGCTAGCCTATGCACCCGCCCTTGGCCTGGCAGTGGAGAGCCCTCACTATTTCTAGCTTACAGGCTCCTCACCTCTCTCGGTTACCATATAGCTGCATTGGACTATGAATAATTTGTATTATGCATAAGACAAGGCCTCCCTGAGGCGGCTTACTACCAACTCATATTATGCATTGCTTTAGCTACCAATTGTATAGGTCTTAACCGCTCATTAGGAAAATATCTCGATAGCTCTGCCCTGTTTTAGCTACCAAATGTATAGGCATTAACCAGTGCTTATTGTACTCATACTCTGTATGATTGCTAACCCACATTTATTCTATATATGTACTGTATGAATGTCTATGTTTTATTCTGACGTGGTGCCTTTGGAAACGAGTCTATGACTCAAAGGGTTGTAATTCTGATTTCCTAAATAAATAAACCAGACTAAGCAAATTAAAATTATCTCTCAGAGCTGTGACTGTAGCCAGTTTCATTAGGGTCTCATTTGGCGCTCCCATTTGACACTGACAGCTGATCTGTGGTTATATAACTGGCTTGTGTGTCCCACTCACTGCCCTGCACAGTCTGTTTCCATGAGCGGTTTGGAAGAGAGATGCTCCAGTGTTGTCTTTGATTCAGTGATCTCAGCAAACTAAGGCTGTTAGACTTGAATTTTCCATATCTGATGAAATTACACCCCCCCAAAAAAAAAAAGGATTGCCGACAGTGTTGCTGGTAAGCTAAGAAGTGCAACAGTCTTCCCTAAAAGTAGACAAACAAACTATGTGAACTACGCACCAGAGTGGCAGTATTAACTTGGCAAATATGCTGTATTCAGTGGGTCATGAACACAGTATGTCATTACTGTGCCAAACAATTACCCCCCCCAAAAAAAAAAAAATCAATGAAAGTGCCACAAGCAACTTTATTTATTTTGCATTTAATCCTTTTTACCCCATTTATTCCTTGCAAGAACTTGCATGTCTCAGTCATAGCCATGGTGCCAACCTTTCCCTCCCGGCCTCCTGTGTATACATGTCGAGGTCTGCCAGCCTTTCCTCATACAACCTCCCCTGCTGCCCTGGATCATCTTCAAGCTCCTCCTTTGGTTTCTGTGCGGTCCTGGTCGTTTTATGAGAAGTAGACTATAGAAGTGCGTGCAGTGCTCCAGATGCGTCTTACCAGGGACCTGTACAGGGGCAGTATTGCCTCCTCCCTCCTGTCAGTTCCCTTCCAGTAAATCACAGCATCATGTCTGCCTTCCCATGTTCTTTGCACTTTTCAGTGAACTTGCGGCTGCCACTAATAATGAGCCCCTAGATCTCTCTCTCTCTCCTCAGTTGTCTGCACCTCCTTTACTTCCTCCATCCAGTAGTCTGCTTTAGGGTTCTTTCTACGTCTCTTTGCCCTTTGTTGCATTGAACTTCAGTTGCCATAATCTGGACCACTTTTCCAGTTTTTCTGAGTCTCTCTTCATTTCTCTTAACTCCTTCCTCAGTGCCCACTCTACTGTAGATCTGAGTGTCATCAGGAAAGAGATGCAGCTTATTCAGAATTCCCTCTCCTATATCACATATGAAGGTATTGAAGTGCACCAGTCCTAGAACCAATTCCTATCGTGCCCCACTCATAATTCCCTTGGGCTCTGAGTGTGTCCCATTGATGAATACCCTCTGTGTCCTACTCCGCAGCCATTTCCTTATCCACCTGATATGTTTTGTCCCTACCCTATGGTCTGCCAGCTTTTTTTCTTAGCCTTCTGTGTGGAAGGGAATTGAAGGCCTTGCTAAAGCTGGGGTACAACACATTGTGCACTGTCTTTGTGACCTGTTCGAATAAGCTGATCACTCATGTATGTTAGTTTGGCATGATCTCTCTGCTAGAAACCCATGCTTCCCCTGGTCCTGCAATCACTTGCTTTCAGGAATTCCCACACTTTATCTCTAGTGGTGATTTCCAACAGCTTGGCTATAGTTGAGGTTAGGTTGACTGGTCTGTAATTCTCCAGGTCATCCCTGTTCCAGCTCTTATGAAGCGATACCACATGAGATATCCTCCAGAGAGCTGGAACCACCTGTCTCCGAGGGAACTATTAAACAAGTTTGTTAACAGTGCTGCCAGTGTCTGCCCCACCTCCTTTAGCACTCTATGCAGCCAGTCCAGATCAGGTGCTTTGTCCATCTTCAGGATTTTAAGACCCTTGAGCCACCCCTTCTTACATGAGTGATCCTCACCCCCATCTCTTTGGCCTGAGCTACTCAGTCAGGTAGTGTCTCCCCCTCTCTGATATATGCAGAACAAAAGTAATCATTTAATAAATCAGCCTTTTCCTAGTCTCCCCCCTTGTCCCTTCTTTTAATCAAAAAATTCCCTCCTCTATTTTCTTTTTCCATAATGTACATAAAGAAGGTTTTCAGTACTCTTTGACTCCCCACCGCTATTCTCATCTCTCTCTCTCTCTCTGCTTACTTTCCTTACTGATATTCTGGCCTCCTTCATCTTTTTCAGATAATCCTCCTAGATGACTTCACTCCATTCCCCCTTTGTATTTTTGGAATGCTACCCTTTTTACCTTTATTGACTCTCCCACCCCTCTGGAAAGCCAGATCTGCTTTTTATGTTTTTCTTCTTCCCAGCCTGTCTTATGCATGATCTTGCCACCTCTGTTACACCCCTCTTAATGACATTCCATTTGGCTTCTGCTCCCTGTAGCCCTACCAGTTTGTCTTTCAGCATTTCCCCAAACTTGCCGAAGTCCAGGACCACAGTTTCTTTAACTGGAGTGATATGTTCCTGTGGTTACAGTGCCCAAGGGAAGAGAACAGAGGTCTCAGACAAAATCAAGTACCTTGGAGTCCTGCTTGATCAGGCGATGACTTTCCAGCCTCATATTGACCCTGTTGTTAAGTCCAACCACCAGAAGTTAAGACTTCTCTATAGGCTGGGTGACATTCTTTCTCTCGAGGCTCGTTGTGCCATATCTAACTGCACCCTACTCCCCTCCCTCCTCTATGGGGCTCCCCTGCTGCATTCCCTAATGGAGGACGAACAAGGAAAGCTTACTACGCTGTACCACAGGGTGGCTGGTTTCGCCACCAACTCCCCCCACAAAGAAGGCACCACTACGAGGTCCTTGCTGATCTCCACTGGCCTTCTATGCGACAAAAGCTAGCCTAATCCTCTTTGAGCCTGACCTTCAAATTTACCACTGTTGGGCCTCCTCCTCACCTGTGTGGGCTGCTAAATCCCAAAGTCCGGGGCCGGGACCTGAGATCCTCCACTGGTCATCCCCTAGACATCCCTCATATCCGAACTAACTATGGCAAGCGCTCCTTTAAGTACGCTGCCCCACATTTATGGAACCTTCTCCCTGTTGACTTGGTTAATTGTTGTACTATTCAGGGTTTTAAGTCCGGCCTGAAAGTATACCTGCTAGAGCTTAGTCTCTGTGGCTGTAACCGCTAGCCCAGAACTTAGTCTTGGTGGCTGAAACATGCATGTCCCACGGCAGTCTGCCTACGGGGTGGCAGTATATCCTGCATATTGCTGTTACCAACTCTCCCCTAAAGCATTGTTGGTTAAGATTTCATATGTCTGATTTAATTTGCTATGTTATTAAGTGTATGTAACTGACATGCTCTCTAATGTACTCTATACCCTATCCGATGTATGCTGCAGCTAGTGTGTACTCCTACAGTACCAATGTATGTACTACTGTGTAGTTGTGCCAATATATGTTGTTATTGTCTGTAACTAGACTTCTGGTTCCGCCACGGAGCAGACAGCAGCCTAAGGGAGATCCTCTGCGCCTCGGGGTTTAAAATATCCCATTCCCTACTTGAGTTAATCGCAAGTAATGGCAAAAGAAGGTCGCAAAAGAGATCGGGGACTACCAACAACAAGTAGAACCCCGAGGAAGGTGTTTGGTGAAGAAGGAATACCTCCAAGATCCTCTGACCGCAGCAGAAGCCGCGCGCATAGCAGCACGAGGGGCTCGAGTTATGATACAGAGGCTGAGGCAGACCTGCTCTCACGTACCAGATACGAGAATATCCTAAAGGAAATTCGGGAATCGAGGGCAGAATCGAGGAAAGAATTCCAAGCATTGGCCCTGCAAATCTCTACTATGGATACCAAAGTTACTGAGGCGGAGGGCAAAATTAAAGTAATGGAAGAGGATGGCAAGCATTTTGCCACCGCAATAGAGGCCTTGCTTCATCATGCGCAGGCTCTGCAGAGTAAATGTATCGACCTTGAGGGGAGATCAAGACGTGGTAATCTCAGGCTCTACGGCCTACCCGAGGGGGCTGAGGAGCCGCCCATGACGGCGTTTTTGGAAAACCTTCTCCGGGATGTGTTGGACTTACCTCCAAATTATGTCTTAAATATAGAGAGAGCTCACAGATCTCTGGGGCAGAAACTGACAGGGGATGCGGCCCGCCCGCGCTCAATAATCTTTAAGCTAAGCAGTTTCAAAACCAAGGATATTTTGCGGAAGGCCTGGGGCAAAAAAGATCTGTCCTACCTATCAGCAAAGATCTCGCTGGATCACGACTACGCTACAGAAGTCCAACAGGCTAGGCAGCTGTATGTACCAATTCTCAAAGCACTGAAGGCAAAGGGTATTAAATTTCAAACCCCGTTCCCAGCAAAACTCTGTGTGTTCTGGCAAGAGGGCACTCAACTATATCTTACCCCCGGAAAAGCCGTGGAGGCCCTGCTGAAGAAAGGAATCCCGATACCATCAACGGAGGCGGAACGGCTATTGAAGATAAAATCTGCTTCACGTGCGATGCCCTAGGCGACATTTGGACGGGGGAATCTGGGGCCTTTGAGAAAAGTGAGAGAAGCCCTGGACTGGCTTTCGCGTAGGGAGCACCTGAGGGATTCGAGTGGAGCTGCCGCTGAGGACTCTAGTGGACAGTGAAGCACGGCCTAATTCTCATGGGCCGTATTGGTTTGGTTATTTCTTACCTTCCTATGTGGGACATATGAAGATAATTCCTCGATCTGGCTGGATGGGTGTTGGGGAGGTGGGGGCTGAATAGGATGGGTGAGCTGGGGGAGTGGATGGCCTTGGGTTCTGGTGTCCCTAGTTAAGGGACGCTACCTCGGGGCCACCTCGATCCTCTCAGATGGAATGAGGTTGGTATATGAACGCCATGGGCAACCCCCACTAGTTAATATTTTTTTTGTGTAAACCTTCTTGATTACAAGTTTCTTCAAAGGAATGGGAATTTTTTTACCTTATGCCAGACTATTAGAGATGATAGACAATGTATGTCCCTGGGGTGCGCAAGGATTAAGTTGGTGGTTTGTCCTTGGGGCATTTAAAATCTAAACTGTCTCTTAGTGAATCTGTGGTGGCATAAGTCACCTATAAAACCACTCCTTACGAGCAGTTTAGTTGAAGAGGCCCTGTTCATTCAGGGCATACTCACTCTTCAACCCCTACCTCATAGCCTGATTTGTTGGGCTTTTTTTAGAGGTTAGGGCGAGGGACCCTAGGTTTTGGGTCCCCTACCTTGGAAGTCATTTGTTTGTTCTTTTTTTTTTTTTTTATATACAGTACATATATACACTTAGGGTATAGTTCATATATTGGAATAGAGTTACTAGGTTTATTGTGTCGTAAGAAACTACTGTTTCAATCAAAGGGGCTTTCTGTCTCCTTTCTTTCCCTTTTCTTTGCTCCTGTTATTTTTAATTTTTAGAGTACCCTTATCCCCAGGCCCTGTGTACATTTTTGTAAATACCCCAAATTGCAGCTTGCTACGTGCTCGATTTGAGTAGGCAGAGAGATAGAGACCAGAAAGGTGAGTCTGTGGTTTGGCTGGGAGGGATAGTCAGAGTTAATTTTGACGAAGGAGGAGATCTGGGTGCACTTTTTTGAATGGCCAAGAAAGCCACGACTTTTTGTTCTTTTAATGTAAACGGTCTGACTAATCCGGTCAAACGAAGTAAAACTCTGTCCTTTCTTAGAAAGAGTGGTGCTGACTTTTTCTTTCTGCAGGAAACGCATCTTTCTACGAAAGAGCATCAGAAGTTAGGGAAGTTTGGCTTTGGTGCCACGACTTGTGCTTCTTATGGGAGGGGAAGGCGAAGGGGGGTGGCGGTACTGGTCCCGGCCAAGACGCCCTTCGAGCAAACTGGATCACTGTTGGATGGGGAGGGTTGCTACGCCTTCTTAAAGGGGAATTTTTTGGGGCAAACTTTAACGTTGGCTTCTATCTATGTGCCACCCGGATCCGAGTTTCTGGTATATTGTAGGATTTTTCTAAGATTGCAAGAATGGGCGGAAGGGGAGATTATTTTGGGGGGTGATTTAAATCTAGCCTTAAATCCTAGTTTGGACACCTCCTCAGGGGTTCCCCGGGGCAATAAGGGATGCATGAGAAGGGTAGTGAAAATGCTCGGGGAGCTGGCATATGCTGATGTGTGGCGTACGACGCATGCCAAGCAGAGAAATTACACCTTCTTCTCGGCACCCCATCAGTCCCACTCCCGGTTGGATTATATCCTGCTTCCCACTGAAAATGTTGGGCAGATAAGAAATAGCTGGATTGGGGACAGAACACTGTCAGATCACGCACCGGTGTTTTGCCAGCTTCACCTGGGAGATTTTAGCAAACAGACTTTTTGGAGGCTCAACACGTCCCTATTGCTGGACCCTGAGGTGAAGTTGGCAATTGTTGAAACAATCAAGCAGGCTGTAGCTGATAACGAGGGCATAGAGGTACCAGCTCCGCTTCTCTGGGACACCACTAAAGCTATAATAAGGGGCAACTTTATCACCATCTCAGCATATTAAAAAAAAAAAAAAGCATCGGGAAGCCCAGAAATTAAATCTGAAGGCGGAGATTGAGGCATGGGAGTCTAAGCTCAAATTGAAATATGAGGCTGCGATCTATAAAAAATTGGGTAAACTCAAAGCTGAATTAAACAGCATTCTAGACTATCAAGTAGAACAAAAGGCTATGTTCCTAAAACAGAGATACTATGAAGGCGGCCCAAGGGCCGTTCGCCTTTTGGCAGCTCGTCTGCGGTCCCAGAGAGCGAGAGCAGTGATACCCACTATAGTGCATCCGTTTACCAGGTGCAAAGCACATCAGACGGCAGATATAGTTGAGGTCTTTAGGGACTTCTACATATCCCTATACGCCCCTCCTTCGCCCCAAACGAGGAAGGATAAAGTAAAAGAATATCTTAGTGAGATATCATTACCCACGCTGTCCAAACAGGATAAGGCAATTCTGATGGCCCCTATTTCTGAGATGGAACTCGGAAGGGAAATCTCCGGACTGAAAACCTCGAAATGCCCTGGCACCGACAGGCTTCCCGGGGAGTTTTACAAACTTTTTAAGGGACAAGTACTACCCCAATTACATAAAGTATACAATACAATAATACAGACTGATATAGCCCCCCCCTGTTTCATGGGAGCAAGCCATTATCTCAGTGATTCCCAAACCTGGGAAAAATCCAACACTTTGCCCCTCGTACCGCCCCATATCCATCCTGAACACTGATTACAAAATCTTTATGTCGATTCTGGCTAGGCGTATGCAGAAGTTTATAACGCAGCTAATCAACCTTGACCAGACCGGCTTTATTCCCACCTGACAGGCGCAAGACAATTTGCGTAGGACGGCCCACTTAATTGACTATATAAATTTCACTAAGGACCCCTCTATTTTTCTAAGCCTTGATGCCGAAAATGCTTTTGATAAAGTTTCCTGGCCCTTCCTCCGGGCAGTTCTAGAGAAGTTTGAATTCCCTGAGTTATTTATTGAGGCTACCTTTAAAATATATAATACGCCAAAGGGATTTATTAGGGCTAATGGCCATGTTTCCAACTCTTTCCTACTTGGTAGGGGTACACGACAGGGGTGTCCCATGTCACCCATTCTTTTTGCTCTGTACTTAGAACCACTTGCACAGAGTGTTAGGGAGAACCGGGATATAAAGGGGGTTAGGATAGGTGGGGAGGAGCACAAGTTGGCCTTATACGCAGATGTTATTCTTTTATATATTACAGAGCTGGAATTCTCCATACCTCACCTATTTAGACATCTAAACGAATTCTCAGAGCTTTCGGACTATACCCTAAATACCCATAAAACGGAGGCCATTACCCTAAATTATGATCCATCTCAGATATTAAGGGACAGATACCCCTTGAAGTGGGATCTACGTAGTATGAAATATCTAGGGATAAATTTATCCCCTAATAATTCCCAACTTTATGATTTGAACTCCCCCCCCTTAATTAGGCAAATACAAGCGGACATAGAAAGATGGTCGGTCCTTCCTCTCCCACTGCATTCAAGAATACAGACAACCAAGATGAACCTGCTCCCCAGATTTTTATTTTTATTTCAATGTGTACCTTGTATAGTTACAAGGAAAAATTGAAAGTCTGGCAAGGGATTGTGCTAAAATTCATTTGGTCAGTAGACGCAAGAATAAGAAGACAGACGCCTTGTTCTAAGGGGAGAGGGGGCTTTGGGGTACCGGGCTTAGAGGGATACTGGATAGCCGCCCAATTGAGGATTGCGCTTCTATTACTACATCCCACTTATCAGTCCAGGTGGAAGTCAGTTGACCTCGCAGTACCCAGATCTCCTCCTTTATTGGCCCAGTTTTTTGCCCATGTAACAACATTGTATACTCTGCCTGTTTTATTTTGCGGTACGACGGCAGCTCTTGAAGGAAGTAGGAAGGAATGTGAAAGAGGGGCCTCTAGGGCCTACCAGTGGAAATATCAGAGTTGGTCGCAAAGTGCCCTTCACACGGTGGCCTAAAGGGACCCCTGGTGTAGTCTTCAAGAGAAGGGTGGTTGCAAGGCCCCTTGGCAGTTTCTAAAGGGAGATCAAATCTTAACGTTTGAAGAGGCCGTAGTCAAGTTTGGATGGTTGCAAAAAGATCTTCTTTTTTATTTTCAGATCAGAGATTACATAATGAAGCATTTGCGTGACACCATCAAGACTACAGGGGAAATCTCTCAACCGATGGTGTTTGAGGGGATTTGGAGGTCTGGGGAGGGGGAGAAGGCGATTTCTGTGCTGCATAAAAACTATATTAATGATTGTAAGTACTCTACAAAATATATTGAAGTAAAGTGGGAGGAGGAGCTAGGGATAAGATTAAACGATGAGAGGTGGTTGCAGTCCTTTGGGAATGCCTGGCACACTTCTTCGTCGCCGGGGTGGTGGGAATTTGTGTGGAAGCTTAGACGTAGGTACTTTCGGGTTCCTGAACAGGTAGCTAGATAGAACCCGCAGGTCACGCCCTCGTGCTGGCGGGAGTGCGGCATTTCCCCGGCATCACAGGCCCATATTTTTTGGTTGTGTCCTCAGCTTAATCAATTCTGGAGTAGCATACTAGGGCGCCTGCGAGGAATATTCAACATTGAAAGCCCGTTGGGCCCGGAGCATGTGATTCTGGGCTTGTTCCCTCTTGAGATCAGAGGGCATGAGGCTAAATACCTCTGGAATATTCTGACTGCAGCTGCCTGCAAGGTGATTTCTAGGAAATGGCTTTCCCTGCAGGCGCCTACGGAATCAGAATGGAAGGACCTGGTGAACAATATTAAAATATACGAAAGAATCACCTTTTCTTTAAATTTGAGAGCCTCACAGTTCAACAATAGGTGGACCAGGTGGGAGCTACTTGCTTGGGAGGATGGAAATACAGGGGTGGTTGGGTGACCATTGTAACTTCGTGGCTCGGGTAAAGAGTGGTGCCTATTAAATAGAAGTTTGGAACAAGGTGATTTTATTGGCTCTGCTCTGACAAAGATCGAAATTGATAGACTCATTAATGTCCTCACCTGAGATCTGTCAGTCTTAAGTTTCGTCCCCTACAGTTTAGGAGCATGTACTCACTGACTTGGGGGCTGGGGTCTACAATTGGCGGTAGGGGGGAGGGTTTTTTTTTTTCTTTTCTCTTCTCTTTTTTCCTTCCTTCTTTCCTTTCCTTTCCTATAGCCCGGTACGGGTCAGGAACTCTGAATTTATATGAATAGGTTGAGATCAGTGGTTTCTACTGTTGGAAACCTTGTTAATATATTGGATAAAACAGTTATAGTATTGTAAGATGATATATGCTTCTGTCCTGTTAAAATATAAAACAAGGTATGTATTGTAATATTTTATTTCCTTGGGAGCAGCCCAGTTGATGGCAGCGGGCTGCTCTCAGCCACTGTTAAGGGTGGTATTTTTTTGATGTACAGTCTATATGGCTATATGTAATGTTCTTGTGAACCTGGATGATATAACAATATATCAATAAAAGCTGAAGTATAAAAAAAAAAAAATAAATTATTGTCTGTAACTAATCCGGGTCGCTCCTGAAAAAGGGACCTCTGGTCTCAGTGAGCTTACCCGGTTATCAAAATCGAAATAAATAATAAATACACTGCTCACTGGAGTCCAGCGATTTCCCCCATCTCTACTTCTCTGACAATCTCAGCATTAGACAGCACCAGATCAAGAGTGGCCCCCTCTCTAGTTGGTCCCCTGACCCACTACACATGGAATTAGTCTTGTATCACATCCACCAGTGACTGATTGCACTGCTACAACTACTATAGGTGCCCTCTTTCTAACTCTCCCTTGCTGGCTGCTGCTGCACGCTCCCCCAAGGCATAGTCAGTGCCGAGGCCCTGGTTGCAGTAGGATGCTCTCTCATGGAAGGGGGACTAGCATGTACCATGTTTGCTTACTGAGCATGGACCACATTTGGTTACTCAGATGAAACCGTTATTTTTTGTGATTTCAGGGCACCTTCGATCTCCAGTTGCTTTCACCCGCCGACCCCCTCCTTGCCCATTACTGTCCACCCTACATTGCAGACTCCTTGCGGTTACTGAGAAAGAGCAGCAGCAGTGGGAACCCCACATACCTCTCAAGTGTCCCTCATTACGTAGGCATCCTCATTTTACCCCTCAGAATTGTTCGTCCTCATTCGTCTCCTCATGGGTAGTATGCATACAGATGATGTGATGTAAATTCAGATTTTAAAGCAGAAATTAATAGTATTTTAAGATGCTAAATAAAAAATAAACTTTATACAAATAAAGGCAATGATTACTGCAGTGTTCTGAGCATGTTCCTTCATGTTTGAGGATGTGGCCCTCATTGCAAGAGTTAGTGTCCCTCATTTTGAGTATCCGTGTCCCTCATTTTAAGTGACAAAAGGTTGAGAGGTATGGAACCCCAGCCCCCACTGCAGCCTACTGTGCCGCTAGCAGTTCAGCCAGTGTTGCCACCTGCGCAGAGTGGAGTGTCACCGGCCTCGTACAGACCAGGCAGCCTCCACACCTCCTCAATGTACTCCTCTGTAATGATTGAGGTACTTCAGCTCAGTACATTAGATAGGTTTTTGTTTACTGGGTAGTATTCCGTTAAGCCCAGAGTACAACTCACTATACTGCTTTACCTCAGATATGGTTGTATTAGCACTTTTAAAATTATTAGCCAACAGTCAAGTACAGACACCAACAGATAAATGTAAAAATTAAATACCTATTTCACTTATTTGAAATCTTCTTATGATCCAAATGTTAAGAGCAAATTAATTAATGGTGAATTACACCATTGTTTTCCTGTGTAAAACCAGCCTTGGTCAGTGATTCACGTTTACAGGCAAATGAAGCCACTTGGCTTTGCCTCATGTCTCCAACACCCATAACGATGGCATATAGAGCACAGTCCACATCCTGGCACGTGTTGTTGCTTAAGTATTGCATACACTGTATTTTATTGTAATTTTACTTCTTTGTCTAGCTGAACATTTTCTACAAATATTGTTTTACTTTAACCATGTGGTATCCTGTATAATATTTTCTCTGATTTTACTATGTTTGCCTTGTATTTTGTTTTACTGTTTTGTACTCCCCCCTTTTTGTTTTCTTAATATACAATTCATGCCTCCTTCTTTCCGCTATCCCCCTTTGTCCACCAGTCAGCCATTCCTGTTACCCAGCATCTCTGGGACTTATTTTGGCCCTGATGATCCCCCACAGATTTCCCCCATTCTGGGGCCAGGGGAACAAAGTTTGTTGCCCCGTTCCCGAGTCCCAATCCAGATTTGAAAGCTAGGGCCTGGTCGGTGGTACAAGGCCTGTGGTGGTTGGAGAGCATCATTCTGCTGGTGGGGTACTTTCCAGTTTTCTCTCTTGAATCCATCCAGGTCCCCAGCATCGGGCCGTGCCCTGTCAGACCTCGCACTCTACGAAAATACCCCTACGGGAGAGGCAGACTCACTGCAAAGGTCGCTCAAGAGGCAGAACCCAAGACTGCCCTGCCTTAGTTGGGAATTAGTGCCACCCCAGCCCAGGGGCCATCCATCTGGCTTCCCAAACTCGCTACTGACTTAAGGTTGCCAGCATGGGAACATGCAGTGCTACCCCCGGGCCTTTGGGCAACCCTACATGCCCCTGCTTTCTTTATCACCCCACACACCCCCTCCCCTGCATATGGAAATGAACCTAAGCTTTGTTTGCTTTTTTTCCCTGTTACTAGTTTCTGAATAAATAAAAATGAGAAGCAGTACTGGTTTGGGTATTAAGAAAAAAGAATCTGCTGCCCAGGGGTTATGCCATGTGCCAGTCATTGCTAAGGAAGACAACAGCACCTTCAAGAGGCTGTAAACTGGCTGTAACAGTCTTGATCTGGAGTTGTGACAGGACATGTACTCTGCACTTTACAGTGTCTGCTGTTGTCTTTACTTTAGGTGCCAACCTGATAAGAAACACAGTGCCAGGAGCACCGCTAGCTTTTGGGAGTTAATTTAGACATTTTCAAACAAGCTTATTAATAAAAATGTTAAAACATTTGTATTCTTTCTTCCTATTGCGGTACCCAAAAAAAATATTTTTTTTATCCTGTATGTGTGCGAGTGTCCGTGTAAGCAAGAGATAGCCAGTAGTGTCTTTTGCTACTGTAACCCATCCCTATAGTGTAGTGCAGGAACTTTTTTTTCCTTTTTTTTTGTTACAGTTTCTCTTTTGAGCTCTGACCCATCCCGCCTGCTGCCCCCGTGCCCAGGCTTGCTCCCCTGGGCGGGGCCATTGGGGGTATCCCCCCAAGCGGACACTGTGCAAAGCTCCGACTTACCCCCCCCCAGGTGCCCCCCCGATGGACGTTGGAGGCAGTGGACAGTGGAGTGGGTCGTCAATGCTGGGGGAGCCGGCTTTTTTTCCAAATGCTTGATCCCTGGGGGCAGGTACATGCATTGATGTCCAGCATCCACACCATCCCCGAACATACTGTCCCCAGTTGCAGTGGTACCCCCAGCCTCTGCTAGGGGTCTGTGATATACCGGACACTCTTCCCCTCCCTTCCCCCAGAGAATGAGAGCAGTCCCTAGGACACTCAATCCTTCTCCCCCGGTTGGCCCTCCGACTCCTGGGTCCATTCCGGAACCCAGGTAGTCTGCGTCACAAGCGGAAATTCAGCCACTGCGCTGGCGGGCTGGCCTGTAATGGAGGAACTTATCTGACTCTACAGAGCTCCTGTTTCTTGCTGCTGCTTGTTTGCTGTACTCTGGTCCCTGAGGGACTGTTACAGCAGGAAATGAGAGTGGTGCAGAAGAAGAGAGTAGCAAAGATTCTTTGGCACTTCCGTGCCAGCACAAAACCAGCTCTCACTGCATATCAGATGGTGGCCACCAGCCATTAATAGCTGAATATGGTCGGCACTCCTGACAGAGCAGGGAATCACCCGCTGCACACCTCTTCTGCAATGAACTGCTAGTATGATCACGTGGAAACCACAGGGGGCACAGAATATTATTTAAGAACAAGAGCCTTTGCAACAATTAAAATTTGGGGGGCCTTTGCCCCAAAACAAGGCAGGTGTCAGCCATCTTACAGTAGAATGCCCTGACCCCCACAATCACAGCAACAGGGGTCAGGAATCACACCTTCAGCCAGCCAGGCTACACATCCTGGAAAGGGAGCTACAAGGAGCTTATGGCATACTGGAGACAGCAGGATTTCTTTGCAGGAATTTTTGTTCAGTCATTTACCAAGTGATGGAATGCCAGCCTGGCCCCAGAGTGATTGACAATTCAGTGTACCAATGGTGAGCTGACATTCCCCAGTGAACAGCTGGGGCTGTGCCAGGATCCATTCAGTCTGTGTATGACTGTTTGAGAAGGAAGACTGAGTCTGCTTGTGACTGTAGTGAGAAGCAGACTGGTGCTTGGGTACTGCTGAGACAGACTGTGTGTCTGGCTGGAATAGGCAGAGCTGGAAGTGAGAAATAGTACTCCTGCTACTGAAAAAGGGGTATTGCATGCACACCCAGCATGAAAGCAAAAGGCTGCAGCTGAGTAAGAGACTTCTGCTGTGCTGCACAGATACATAGATACTGTCGGCAGATAAGGGCCTATGGCCCACCCAGTCTGCCCACTTGAGCTTGTAAGTTCACTTTGTTTTTCTAGAAGTCTGTTGCCCCTTACCCCTGACCTCCAGAATTCCCTTATGTCTATCCAATGCATTCTTAAATCCCATGATTGTTTCAGCCGCCACCACTTCCTCTGGCAGGGTGTTCAACTTGTCCACCACCCTTTCTGTGAAGAAATTCTTCCTCACGCTTCCTCTGAATCACCCTCCCTCCAACTTCAGCCCATGCCCTCTAGTCCTAGAACATCTTTTTCACTGGAAAATAATGTATTCCTGTACCCTGTTCCTCCCTGTAAGGTATTTGTATATCTCTATCATATCCCCTCTCTCCTCCAGGGAGTACATATTCAAGTCCTTCAGCCTGTCCTCATAGGACTTGTGATGCAATCCCTGTACCATCTTTGTTGCCTTCCTCTGAACCTTCTCCACCCTGTCTATGTCCTTACATAGGTATGGTCTCCAGAACTGTACACTGTACTCCAGGTGGGGCCTCACTAGTGTCTTGCATAGTGGAATTATGACCTCCCCTTTCCTGCTGGTCATGCCCCTTCTTATGCATCCCAACATCCTATTTACTTTGCCTGCTGCCTTGTCGCACTGTTTCCCTACTTTTAGGTCATTAGAGATGATAACTCCAACTCCTGCTTGGTGCATGCTATATCCTCACCCCCTCAACTGATACGTTGTTACAGGATTTTTGTGCCCCATATGCATTATCTTGACTTCTTTGCATTGAATTTCAACTGCCAAACCCTTGACCATTCTTCAGGCTTCTGCAGGTCCTTCCTCATTCTTTTTTTTTTTGAACTTCCTGTTTTTCCGCCTTCCCTGCCCCCTACGCTCCGCTTCTTCAGGAGCGCCTGACATCTGCCTCGGTTCCTTCCATGCCTGGAGCCCCATGGCGGTCCCCCCATGTAGCCTTGGATCTACCCCCCAGGCGGGGACAAGGTGGGGGACAAGCACCCTGAACTTACATTACTTCGTCGGGGCCACCGTGTGGGACAGGCAGGGGACCATTGAAGTCTGTGCTGGCGCTCCGTCTACCCAGAGCGACGGAGGAGTTTTTTCCCCCTGTTCTCTGGGCGTGCCATGCGCCCTGACATCAAGGCGGAGCTCCGCCGACGTCTGGCACGCCCAACCCTCCTGGACTGGTCAGGCCCTTGCTGTACCCCAGGCCTCTGCCTGGGGTCATTCAAGCTCTGAATCTCGTCCCCCCCTCTCCCTGGAGACGGCGAGCAGTCCTATGGATGTTCGGCCTTCTCCCCCCGGCCGGCCCTCCAGCTCCCCGGGCTCGTTCCCAAACCCGGGTCACCAGCGTCGCAAGCGGTAGCGATACTGCCACGCCGATGGGCCGGCGGTCCCTCCTCATGCTGTCTACACCCCCTGGCATGTCCACTCTGTTACAGAGCTTTGTGTCGTCAGCAAACTGGAAAATTCTGCTTTCTAGGTCCTGCGCAATGTTGCTGAAGAAGACATTGAATAGGACTGGTCCCAGCATTGATCCTTGTGGTACCCCACTGGTCACTCTTCCCTCTGTGGAGTGACCGCCATTTACCACCGTCCTCTGTGTCCTGCCACCCAGTCAATTACCTTCCCACCACACTACTGTCCTGCCCACTCCCATATTCCCCAGTTTGTGTAATATCCTTCTATGTTGCACAGTGTCAAAGGCCTTACTGAAGTCCAGACAGGCCACGTCCAGTGCCCTTCCTGATCCACTTCCCTTGTCACCCAGTCAAAAAATTCAATGAGGTTGGTCTGGTATGACCGCCCGCCCCCCTCCCGGTGAAACCATGCTGCCTTGGGTCCTGTAGTCTGTTGGCAACCAGATGTTCCACCAATCTCACTCCTTCAGTAGTGCTTCCATGATCTTCCCCACTACTGAGGTCAGACTGACTGGTCTGTAGTTCCCCGCTTCCCCTTTGTTCCCACTTTTATATAAGGGGAGTACATCTGCTGTCCTCCAGTCTTTGGGTGCCTCTCCTGTTTCCAGTGATAGACTAAACAGGATTGCCAGAGGTTCAGCCACCACCTGTCTTGGTTCCTTCAGGACCCAGGGGTGCACCCCATCTTGCCCCACTGATTTATCGACTCTTAGTCCTTCTAGTTCCTTTATTATCCATTTCTGTGCCGTTCCCACCCCTTATACTCCCTTCAGGCCCATTACCCTCCTCTTCCTCAGTAAAGACTGAGCAGAAATATCTGTTCAGTATGTCAGCTTTACTGTAATCATCCTCCACGCAGTCTCCATCCTTCTCCTTCAGTCTCACTATCCCTCCCTTTGCTCTTCCTTTTCACTTTTGTACCTGTAAAAGGTTTTGTCCCCTCAACCCACTGATTTTGTGATGCACTTTTCTGTCTGAGCTTTGTCTTCCCTTACTGACCTCCCTGCCTCCCTTTGCTTCTCCTGGTACTTCTCCCTATCTCCTTCTGCCTGTGTCTTTTTGTATTGCCTGAATGCAATCTTTTTGACTTTCACTTTCTCTGCTACCTCCTTGGAAAACCTTAATGGCCTCCTCTTCCTTTTCCCCTTGCTAACCTGCTTAATGCATAATTCTGTTGCTCTATTGGCTTCTGCTGAGTTGGTTCCTTGACCAGTTGCTTGAGGAAGGCACCTTGAAGGGAGTCCAGGATAAATCTTCTCCTGGTTGATGCTGCTGCTGGGAGGCTCCAGTCCACATCTGGAATATTGAAGTCTCCAACCAGCACCACCTCACCCTTGTCTGCCATCCTTTGGATGGCTGTCATCAGCTCCCTGCCTGTTTCTTCCTTCTGGGCTGGTGGTCTGTAGAATACCACTGTGCAGATGGCTGACCACATATTCCTTTCCAGCTTAACCCACAGTATCTCTCCCCCATTTTGTTCCTCCTGGATCTCTGTGGCCTTTATGCCATCTTTCACATAAAGTGCCACTAAATGAGATGGCAGATATATGTCCTACCTGGGAATCAAACCTGTAACACTCTGCTTGTAAGGCAAGGACATATCCAGTGTATCACTTGAAGCATCCAAAGACCATGATGTGAACCGCCTAGTTTGTACCACAGCCTAGCACTGGTTATCACCACCCACTGGGACAGTGTGGCAGAGCATGCTGAGTGGGGTGGAAAGGATTGCGTTTCACAGGCAGAGCCGCCCTCTGTGGGAAGAGGAGAACAGTTGTCTCTAGAATGAGGAGGTCAGGAGAAGCCTGACTGGAACCAGAGACAACAAACGTGTGTTAGCTGACATCAGAGGTCTGCACCACAGAGGAAGGAGAGAGAGTGGAACCAGCCAACAAGAGACTCTGCACGAGCTGCACCATCACTGCCCGGACAGCAAAGGAGAGCCCCTGGCTCCAGGGACTTCTTGCTAACAGAATTTCAGGGTGTGTGGCACACAATTAAAAACTGGTCTAGGGAGAAATTGCTCTTTTACAGGCTTCCTTAGTCCAACAAGCGTTTGTTAATGCTGAATGTTTGCCGCTGGTATTGCAGTTGTACCGGGTTTTCCATATGCACATGTTTACCTTATATTTACCCAGGATAGATGAGATGCAATATCTCATTTTCATCGGTGTCCTGCTTTTGCCCATTGTTAGATTGTAATTACCCAGGATAGGGCAGCTGAGAGGCAATATTTACGTTTAGGTGGGCTCCACATTTTGACCCTAAATTCCAACAGTCTTTTTATGACCTGACGTTTATGATCAAAACAGGTGGAATTTTTAAAATCCCATCCGAAAGGTGCTTTTGCTGTATGACTGTGGAAACAAATTTCAGAGGGAAGCTGAAAAATGACACCTGCTGTGCTCAGGAGGTGGGGTAACACGAGGAATATGTTGAACATTAGGAGCCAAAACCTGCAAAAAATAAAGTTATGAGTAAATGTTGGAATGGTTCAGCGTTTCCTTATAACTCAGTTGTTTTTTTCATATTTTTACCCCAAATTTTTAACATAATCTTTTTATGACAACTCCTTTTGACCACGACCGGTGTCATTTATAAAACAATGGCTGAAGTGTCATACGAACATATGAAGAAGCCGGCAGAAGAAGGCCATTTGGTCTATCAAGTCTGCGCATATTGCAGGGTCCACAGCTTGAGCTAATGTCCCTACCGTCCCTCCCCACTCCTCTCACCCTCCCTATCCATGGTCCTTAGCTTCCTCCTATGCCTAGCCCAGCTTCTCTTAAAGCTGCCCACTGTCTTCAACGAGATGACCTCTTCTGGCTGCGCATTCCAAGTGTCCACCACTCTTTCTCTGAAGAAGTGCTTCCTGAACCCCCTCCTAAACCTCCCACCCTCCAGCTGTGCCCCCTCATGTTATGGTTGCCACTCAGCTTAAAGAAACTCTCCTTATCAACTTTATTTATCCCTTTCAAGTACTAGAAGGTCCCAAGCACGTCCTCTCTCTCTCTCTCTCCTGTCTTCCAGGGAGTACATATTCAGTGCCCTCAACCTCTCCTCGTATGCCTTACGCTGCTGACTGGCTATCATCTTTGTAGCCCTCCTCTGGACCTTCTCCAGCAGGTAAATGTCCTTTTTGAGGTGTGGGCACCAGTACTGAACTCCATACTCTAGATGCTGCCTTACCAGTGACCTGTACAAGAGCAGTATCACCTCCTCTCTCCTACTACTGATCCCCTTAGATATGCATCCCAGCATCTTGTTTGCCTTTCTTGCTGCTTTCTTGCACTGCGTGGAGTGCTTCAGGTGACTAGTGATCATCACTCTCAGGTCCTTCTCCTCCTCTTCTGATGCAGATACTCGGACTCCACCCGGGTAGTACTCTGTACTGGGATTCTTGGCTCCAATACGCTTAACTTTGCATTTCTTGGCATTGAAGCCAAGCTGCTAGATCCTGGACCACCTCCCCAGCTTTTCCAGATCTTCCTGTAGGTGCTGTATCCCTTCAGCTTTGTCCACTCTCCCACAGAGCTTGGTGTCATCTGCGAATAGGCACATTTTGCCCTTAATGCCATCCCTAGTGTCATTGATGAAAACATTCAACAATACCGGCCCTAGCACCGAGCCCTGTGGGACCCCACTGGTTACCTCTCTGGTGCCAGATAACTCTCCCCCACAACCACCCTCTGGGTTCTGTCCCTCAGACAGTTTTCCAGCCATCTGGCCATCTTTTACCCAACCCCAAGATCCACCAACTTCCTGATCAACCTTTTGTGGGGCATAAAGTCAAAGGCCTTGCTGAAATCAAGATAGAGGATGTCTACAGCTTGGCCCTTGTCTACTGTCTTATTGACTCAGTCAAAGAAGTCAATCGGATTTGTTTGACACGATCCGCCCCCCCCCCTCATGAACCCATGCTGCCTCTCATCCTGGAAACCATGCATCTCTAGATATTCCACCAACCTTTCCTTTAGTATGGTCTCCATGAGCTTGCCCACAGTGGAGGTCAGATTGACTGGTCTGTGATTCCCTGGGTCATCCTTGGGACCGTTTTTGTGGAGGGGCACTACATGTGCTGCTCTCCAGTTCTGCGGTACCACGCCTGACTCTAGTGAACTATTTAATAGTCATTTTACACCACAGGTGTTAAAATACATTTTGAGTAGGATTTGAGAAATGACAACTGTCACATTCATGAGATGGTGTAAATAAACGGCTGTGTTGAAAAGTTGGGGTCACAAATATTGAAAATTACCAGATTTACGAGCATGCAATGAAAAAATGCAACACAGACTCATAACTTTGTTTTCTCATATTTTATTCCACATTTTCAACGTAGGTTTCTTATGACCCATATAGCCTTCTTATGAGCCCACCTCCTGAACAAGGGCAGAGAAAATGTACAAATCCTGTTCAAAGGTGATTTTACGCCACAAGTACGAAAACACATTTTGGCCAGGATTTGAAAAATGACAGCTGTCACATTCATGAGGTGCTGTGAAGAAATGGCTATGTTGAAAATTTGGGGTCAAAATATTGAAAATTGCCAAAGTTTATAGCCTGTGTTTGTAAATTTCACAGTAGGCTAATAGCTTTGTTGTTTTTTAATATTTTAACTCCAAATTTTCAACATAGCTTTCTTATGACCCAGCCTCATGAACAAGGGCAGAGAAAATGTTCAACTCCTGCCAGAAAGGTGATTTTATGCAGTGACCACAAAATCACCTTTCGGGACAGATTTGCCTAATTTTACTGTCATTGTTCATGAGGTGGGATCTCAAAACAGAAATGTTGAAAATGTGGTGGAAAAATGACCAAGTTATGCCAGTAAGTTCAAAACCCCATTGAAATACATTGAATCACATATCTGATTTCCTCAGTTTGCGATCGGATGTTGAAGAGTGAAGACATGTCTGCACGCCAGAGAGGATTACAGCATTGGAACCTTGGTAGGTAAGTAAGGACTTTGGGGGGTCCTGAGTGTGAGGGTTGAGTGAGGTGGAACAGTAACAGCAGCAACAGACACTGATGGACAGTTTTCTTCTTTACAAGGTATATTGGGGGGACTACTAGGGATGATTTTCTTTATTTCAGGTGGCGACACTGGGAATTGGGCACCCCCAGTGTTGGTGTTATGTTTGTGGGGGAGGGGTGGAGGGTGCTGAGTGGGAGGGTTAGGTGGGGGACAGAAACGGCAGCAACAGACATCGATGGACAGTTTTCTTTTCTGCAGGTTGTAATTCAGCCTAGAAGGGATGGTTTTCAGCAAGCTGATCATGACAGATCAGCCATGCTTGCTGGCTGACATTATATAGATCAAAGAAAGGAGCCAACCTGTGACTGGGTCACCTCTCTCCTTTGAACTGCATGCAGTTTTCACCCAGCAAACCAGAACACTGTCATGACCAGCCTGGCTAATGATTGGTGTGACACTGAGAAGCCCCTTGCAGACCACTCTGCATTGGACTGACAGTGTCACACCCCTCAAAAGCCACTCTGGTTAAAAATGTTTGCTGTGTGTGCACACACGGCAAACATAAAAAGCACTACTTGGATGAGAATTTGGAGTGGCATTTGCCACCCCAGAGTCTGTGGGCATGACAGCCCTTCCTGGTTCAAGAAACTGAGCAAACGCTGGGCTTGCCCTGTAACATGCAACCTGTAAAATAGTTGAGAAGCATTTATTGAACTGGGCCATCCGGCCGGAGTTACAAATACCTCAGTTTGAGGATAAAAGCATTTGTCTTTGGGCCACTCTGATGTTCCATCATCAGTGTATCATGCTGCCTTTCATAAGATCTGGGTTCAGGAAACAGGCCAGGTGGAGACAGCTGCCATATGGCAGTGCATCTTGGCTGGGGAAAGTTGGTAGCGAGTTCTGCTCCCACAGCGACCCTTTCGGCCTGGCCAGAGAGTTTGCTCCTACTGCAGAGGGAAGCTGTGTTTGTGTGCACACAATACTAACAGAGGCGTTGCATACTACAGGAGAGGATGGAGGAAAAAATGTTGGGAGAAAACCGGTAGCCATCTGTACAATTGCCAGTATTTTACACTGGTACGATTCAAGAGAGGGTAGTGGTATCTAGTACAGGTTGGTCAGGTAAGTATTGTACTGTGTTTTGTATAGTGTGGGGGCGGGCACTGTCAGAGGGCTGAACCCGGAAGGCACCTGAAGCACAGCCCGCTTTACCAATATTTGTCTGTGCCTAGAAGGGTGATAGAAACATAAAGTTGTCGGCAGAAAAGAACTGCCAGGCCCATCCAGTCTGCCCGTTTTCCCTACCTGTAATGGTGGCTGGTGCCAATAGTTGGTCACCTGCTTAAGCCATTCCTTCTCATCTCTATAGTCCACTTATTCCTATCCCAGGCATGTTTGAATCCAGCCACAGTGCTTGCTCCTATCACCCCCTGGGGCAGGCCATTCCATGCATCTACCACCATTTCAATGAAAAATAACTTCCATTTCCCCTTATGCGGCCCCCCTCTAATCTCGTCATGACCCTTTGTTCAGGTACTCTTTATACAGGACGATGTTTTCCCCTTTCACCGTAGAAGAGCATCTCTTGTGTATATACTGTAGGCTGGGGGTGGAACAACACTGGAAAAACCAGCTAGGGTTTATACACTGCTACCCTGATTGCCTAACCTTTTCCTTTCCCCCTAGGACATGTTGTTACCCAATAAAATCCTTATTTTGTTTATAATTACTGTCTGCATGTAATTATTAATATAAGTATTGTGCTTAGGGGATTGTTATTGCACTTTGTTGGTTCATATTGACATACGCATTCGCTAGCAGAAGACGACCTTATGGTCTGTTAATGGTACAAAGAACTGGTATGCTAACTAGAAATGGGAGGCAGTGCTGAGAAGGGCTGCCAGCCTGACATAGAACAAAAGCAAGAACTCTGCACTTGTGGACAGAAGAGCCGAAATCAGGTTGCAAGTGCTAAATATTTCATTGTGGCAAGAAGTGCCCGAGCAAACACCCTACAACTTCAGCACTTCAACCCAAAACAAGGTCTTCGTCAGGGGTTGGGTCTAAGGAGTAACAGACATTCACCATATTTAAACAATTAAATTAAAGTGACGCACACTCCAAAACATAATACATTATTACAGAATTTATCAAAATGTGTAATTATCAGGCTCAGTAGAAAATCAATAATCCTCTTATACCCAAGCTGACAAAAAGTCTGTGCATACATGTATTTATGTCATATTTTATAGTCTTTTATATAATTAAATAAGCTCAGTAATTGTGATTCGCTTGTAAGAAATCTTATTAATAGTTCCATGTAAGTAAAAGTGAAGCAGCAAGCTAGGGCAAAAGCCAACAGAAAGATGTGGCTGGAAATTAAAAATAGGATTGAGGAGAAAATTAAGATGAGAAAGAAAAGAAGTATTTTCGGAAGAATCCAAATCAGGGTCTTGAAGGGACGGGGAGGAGTTTTTAAAGATAAGTAGGATCGTGATAAAATAATACACAATTTTTTGATGATGGGCGCTAGGTTTCTTCTATAAAAGGAAAAATGAGGAATGTAAATAATCAAGATAAAGATGAAACATTTTTAAAGAAAAATTGCTATCAAGTTTTTGTATTTAAGAGGTGTGTGTGTGTGTTGGGGGTGTTCCATGTAATAGAGAGAAAAGAAAAACAGATTTATGATTTAGTGATCAGTGAAAAGAAAAAGTAGGGGTAAGTGGAAAATTAAAACCGTTATGCAGGTTAAAGAGAGGGTCGCATTACTTAGAATTACCCTACCCACAGCCCAACACTGTACTGGACTGAATCTGTGCTAAGTGGGCTGTAAAATACACCGCCTTCTCTTTGCAATTGGTCAGATAACAGGGGTCCAAGAGTGTTTCTCCACAATGAGATATGCATCCTGTTATGAATGTAAATCAGAAATTGTAGTAAGAAAGAAATAATGTGACCCACTGGGATTTGAACCCAGGTGCCTGGAGTACCACCCTGGTGCTCTTAATCACTAGGTTATGGCTCACGTGGCTGGGCCTGTACTTTCCCTTGGACACACTTTCTTTCTCTGTTGCACAATCCTGCATCCAGGAACAAGGATGACAACCAGATGTTTTTTAGTGCAGTACTAGCCACTGCTTAGCAATTTAAATCAGAAATTGTAGTAAGAAAGAAATAGTGTAACCCACTGGGATTTGAACCCTTGGAATACTGTCCCAGTGCTCTTAACCACTAAGCTGTGGCTCACGTGGCTGGGTTTGAGCTTTCCCTTGGACACACATTCTTTCTCTGCTGTTGCTCAATCCTGCAACCAGGAACAAGGATGACAATGAGATGTTCTGAATATAGAAATAGATCTGCAAAGGAAGAAAGAATTATACAGTTAGTACATTATAAATAAGGTGTGAAATCAATATCTTCATTCAGACCTATTGGTACTGCTGTTTTAAAGATCAAAATCCACTTTGTTTCCCTCTGAAGCAGATTCCGTACTCTGTCTCTTCCCCTTGGATGTCTGGCAACATGTTCCAGGACAGTAAACCTCATATTATCAGGCCTGCCATTAAGTGCTAATGCAAAGTGTGCACCTGATGCGTTATCCATGTTACCATTTACAATTGCCCTAACATGTTCCTGTATCCGTTGTTTGACTGATCTGGTAGTCCTACCCACATAATCACAAGTACAGCAACATATATATACAACAAAAGGTGTGGTACAGGTAAACGCATTGATTTCAAATGACTTATTGTCGTTCGTAAATGTCTTTCATGTGTGTGCATATTGCCAAACATTGCAACAACTACTTTTGACTTATTTTTAAGCGAGTTGTTCCCACTATTGGTGTTGAGGGTTGAAGTGAAATGATGGATCTTAGTTCGAGGAAACTCGGGCCAACACCAGTAGGACTTATCTGTCTGACCTCCTGTTGTCTGCTGCATTGACCCGCTCCTTCCGATCCTCTACAAGGGGCCTCCTAGCAATTCCAAGGGCGAGGCTGAAAACGTCCGATGACAGGGCATTTATGGTTGCCGGCTCTGTCCTGTGGGATTCGCTTCCACCAGCCATATGGGAGGCCCCTTCAGTGGAGTTCTTAAAGACTCGCCTGTTTAGCCAAGCCTTTCCCGATTCTCCAGACTGAGTTGTGCAGGACATTTCTTCTCTCCCCCCAACTCTCTCATGATTTTTAGTGATTCTAATATATAAGTGATAATTTGTAGACTGCAAAAATGTTTATGTTTTTATGTAATTTTTATGGTAGATTTGTTGTTGCTGTGCGGCTCCCAGAGCCTCCGGGATTGGGTGCCTGAAAAATAAAATTTGCCTTGCCTGACTTAGCCATCCGGTGCCAGGAAAACACAGAACACTTTCTAGCTAACAGTCTACCACGGGGGCTGCCCACTGCTGACATCACACTCTGACATCGGCCTACCCTATAAAGGCGGGCAGTCCCCCACACCCTCCACTTGTTCCGCCATGTCAACCCATGCACGTCAGACCTTAGCAGGCCTTGCGCTGCTACAGTTGACCGTAATTCCTGCACTGCCGTGCTTTTTTATTTACTTATTTTCTTCAGTATTAACATTGATTTTTTTGGTGCTACTGTGATCGAGTTTGTCTTCTACACCTGCCTCATCTTAAGACCACTCTATGAAGTGTGCCTGTGGCAAACAAATTCCTGAAAAAGACAGTCAGTCTTCTTGTAGCCTATGCCTAGGCCTCAGCCACAACACAGAAGCCTGCAAGATCTGCCAGAAATTCAACCAGGCCACTCGTAGACATCGTCTAAAAATCCTGGAGAGCAGAAGCTCGTTACGATGGAAAAGGAGCTGCAGGACAGGAGCTCTTCGGCTTCACCAGCCCAGTCTTCCAGGGCTTCCTCCTCTTCTTAGTCCTGGGAAAAATCTGGCGGGAAGCGCAAACACTGGGACCAGACCCGGTCTGCTTCCTGCTCATGGTCTCTCCATAAACCTTTGACCATGCCGGGGTCATCCTTCCATGGGGAGTCAGCCCCTAAGGCCCTGCCTACCCTTACTCCCACAGGGCTGCTAGGGGAACCCACCACCCACCCTTATGTCTGTCATGGTCGGCGGCTCCTTGGGGCAGGGGACTTTTTCTCCTGATCCTCAGCCCCAGATGCTCAGGCCCATTACTTCCACAGGTTCTCAGCCAGAAGGCTTGTCTGGCACAGGTGCGACCAGCATCAGCTCCTCTACTGTCTCTCCCCCCCCCCGGCCAAGGCACTGTCTATGTCGGTTCCCTCTGTGGGGTCAGATGCCAGTCCTTCTCAGCAGCACCTGCAGCAGACCACCGCTGTTTCCGCCAGTCAGGCATAGCCTCCGCCTTCGCCAGGGAGATTTCCTTCCCCCAGGTGCCTGTTTCTCCTCTGTTGGCACCAGCTTAGTCTCCTCCCAGGCATCCTCAGGGCCACTGCCTGTACTGCCACGGCCACAGCCTGTGGGCCCACCACCAGTATTGCCTTTATCGTGGCCTGCGAGCCCAATGCCGGTCCCACAGTTGGCAACGGCTGGCCCCCTGCCGAGCTACCCAATGCCAGTACCGCCGACCCAACCCCTCCCGTTTGTTACCCGGCGCTGGCCTATCCTTGTCCGCCGGTATATAATTACCCTGCCCTGGTCAACTATAATGCCCTGTTCTCTGTGTTATGGTTTTTCATGCAGAACCAGATCCCTGCTCCTCAGGGCCTGCCTCTGGCGATTGCTAGGCGGCTCACCGGGGACCTTCTGCCCCCAAACTGGGGACGATTAGGTACCAGTGCCCCTGTATGCTTAGATCCACTGGATCCAGAGCCAGTGTTGGCTCCAGCACTCTCCAGAATGAGCACCCACCAGCTGACAGCGAGCCAGAAGAGCCAAATGGGGATGACTTTGATTATTCTGAGTCTTCCTTCACCACGGGGGACTCATCAGAAGGTGAAGAACCCGCTAAGGTGGTTTCCAAGTCCCCCTGATGAGCCCTCGTTCATGGACATCATGAGGTACATTCAGGCCACCATGGGCTGCGAAATGGAGGAACAGGACCCCAAGCAGTGCTGTCTGGCCATTTATTTGAGGCAGCCTGATGCTGTCCCGTGGTTGTGCCCACCCCCTCCGCCACTGACTCTTATGAATATGTCACAAGAGCGGCTTGGAATCGCCCCTCTACAACTCCAGCCATGCCTAGGAAAGCAGACAGGCTCTACCATGCTTCAGCTGGTAAGTCTTTTTTTGGGGGTAAACTCAAAGCTAACTGTGGTCATCAACGAGGCACATGACCGTACCATTACCCCCTGACAGAGAGTCCAGACAGCTAGACCACCTGGGCAAGCAAGTTTTCACTTCCTCCACTTTGGCCATTAATTACTTAGCCCACATGGTCCAATATCAGAATGACCTCTGGGACCAGGCCATAGAACTAGTTCAGGCTTTACCTGACAACCCCTCCAAAACACAGCTCACTCAGCTCCTCAAGGCCGGCTCCAACGTCGAGACCCACGTCCTTACGGCCGCCTATAATGCTGTGGACGTCTCAGGCAGGGGAGTGGCTGCAGGCGTCTGCCTCTGCTGCCATTCCTGGCTCTAGGTGTCCACCTTTGCCTCTCGTTCAGTTCAGCATTTTGGATGCCCCCTTTCGGAGCTCTGTCGTATTCGGATGGGTTGGGGTCCAGGATCTAATTTCCTCCCTTCAGGAGTTGGATTGCGCCTTCCGGACCATTCACTCGCTGTATCATACCCAACCTAAGACTGATCATAGAACTTGACGGCAGAAAAAGACCCCATGGTCCATCCAGTCCCTTACCCCCTAGACTACCGCCTCCCTCCCTGAGAACCCCCCCCCCCCGTAGTCCTTTATGCCTGTCCCAAGCCATCTTGAATCCTGGTACTATCTCCACCCCCTCATCCTCCTCTGGAAGCCTGTTCCAGGCATCCACCACCCTCTCCAAAAAGAATCTCCCCCTCACGTTCCCCCTGTAGTCTTCCCCTTGCAGTCTCAGGCCATGCCCCCTAGTAGCGGTGTCCTTCTTCAGTTGCAATAAGCACGCCCAGCACCCTTTGTTTAACCCCTTGACATATTTGAAGATCTCTGTCATGTCCCCTCTCTCCCTTCTAGTCTCCAGGGTGTATAGCCACAGCTCGCAGCATCTCTGTTCATATGGTTTGCCTTTCATCCCTGGCACAGTCTTGGTTGCTCTTCGCTGAACCCTTTCAATCAGGTCTACGTACTTGCACAAGTGAGGCCTCCAGAACTGGACTCCGTACTCCAGGTGTGGTCTCACCATAGCTTGGTACCGGGGCACTAGGACTTCTCTCCTCCAGCTGGTGATTCTCCTTCCCATACTAGCCAGCATCCCATAGGCCTTCCCCACCACCCTAGTACACTGTTTCCCCACCTTAAGGTCGCTAGAGACTACTATACCCAGATCCTTCTCCTGCTCTGTTGCCCTGATTTCCTCCCCTCCCATTTTGTACCCTGTCCTCGGGTTTCTGTGTCCCAGGTGCATAACCGCACACTTCCTGATGTTGAACTTTAGTTGCCAGGTCTCTGCCAACTCTTCTAGTGCCCCTAGGTCCTGCCTCATGTCCTCCACCCAACCCTCAGTGTTCACCCTATTGCAGATTTGTATGTCATTCGCAAAGAGCGCCACCCGTCCTTTCAGACCGTCCGTAATGTCGCAAATATAGATACTGAAGAGGACCGGCCCTAACACCGACCCCTGGGGTACCCTGCTCATCACCTGCCCCTCGCTAGAGTGTTCCTCCTTTGCTACCACCCTCTGGATCCTGTCAGCTAGCCAGTTTTGCACCCATCTAGCTATTTTGTCCCTCAGCCCCATACATCCCAGTTTATTGACCAACCTTCTGTGGGGGACGGTGTCGAAGGCCTTACTAAAATCCAGGCAGGCCATGTCCACTGCCCCCCCCGGTCTATTACCTGGGTCACCCAGTCGAAGAATTCAGTAAGACTGGACTGGCATGACTTCCTCCTTGTGAACCCGTGCTGGTTGTTGCTCAGCAATCCATTCCCCTCTAAGTACTGTGCTACCTCTCCCTGATGAGCGCTTCCATGACCTTCCCCTCCACTGTGGTAAGGCTGACTGGATGATATTTCTCTTTTGCCTCTCTACTCTCCCCCTTGTGTATTGGCACAGCTGTGGCTCTCCTCCAGCACTCTCCCAGAGTCCAAGGATAGGTTGAATAGCCTTGCTAGTGGGGCAGCTAACTCCTCCCTTAGCTCACAGATCACCCTCAGATGCAGTCCATCCGGTCCCATGGCCTTGTCCACTCTCGCCCTACCTAGTTCCTCCCTGACTCTCTCCATACTAACTAAAGGGACTCATTTCCACGCCTAACCCCCCCCCCTTCCTTACCTCCGCCCCCCTTCGTAAAATTTAAGCAGGCGTACCTGTTCAGCTCTTCTGCTTTCTTGTAGTCATCCTCCAGTGGCTTCCCTCCCTCCCCCAGAGCCTTGTAGATCCCTTGAATAGTCTTTCTCCTTTACCTCACGTACCTAAAAAATGTCTTCTGCCCTCCTTTGGCCTGTCTCACTGTCTGTTCCTCAGTGTCAGCCTTTGCTTTTGTAATCTCTTTCCTTGCTAGCCTCCTCGATTCCCGGTAGACTTCCCTGTCCTCCTCCTTCTGCATTTCCTTATATTTCCTAAATGCCATCTGTCTGCCCCTACCACCCTCGCTACACCCCAGTTGAACCACAGAGGCCTCCTGCTTTTTGCTCCCTTCCTTACCCTCCTTATACATATGTGTATGGCCTCCCTGACCTAGTCTCTAATAGCCCCCCCATAGATCCTCCACTTCCCTTATATCCCCGATATCACCCATCGCTTCCCCCACTAACCTTCTCATCTCATTAAAGTCTGCTCCCCGGAAGTCTAGTACTGTTGTGCTGGTCTGGGCCACCTCCCTGCCAGCCCTTACCTTAAACCTGATGGTCCTATGGTCGCTATTACCCAGCTCCTCCCCCACCATCATCACCTCCTCTACATTCTCCCCATTTGTTAGGACCACATCCAGTAGGTTTCTTCCTCTTGTTGGTTCCCTGACTAACTGCTGAAGGAATGCCTCCGTAACACCTCCAGAATTTCCCAGCTTCTGATTGAAGCTGCATCAGGGATGGACAGCAGCCTCCTTTACGCTGCTCCTCCCATAGATAGGCCCGCTTACCCACCAGAGGTCAGGGGAAGCAAAAAGCAGTGACAGCCTCATCCACAGCTGCCTCCAGAGCCCCTTGAGTACCAGCAGCTAACCTCCCGTTGCCTGCTCCTACATCCTGACACCTTGTCCGACCCCCCCCCCAAAGGGTTCTCGGGGAGGCTGTCAGGGGTCAGTGCTCCCTACACCTCGATTGGTGGCGGGACATTATCTCAGACAGTTGGGTTCTGCAGATCATAGAACACGGCCACACCCTAGAGCTTCTCGAGTGGCCCCCAGAAAATCCTCCAGGAAACTCCTCTTACCCCCAGCTCATCTGTCTCTCGTCTGGGAGGAAATTCAGGCTCTTCTGCAAAAAAAAGAGCAATAGCACCCATGCCTCCAGCCCGGTTGGACATGAGATTCTACTCCCACTTCTTCCTGGTCCCCAGAAAGGCCAGGGATCTCTGACCCACCCAGGATCTGAGTCATCTGAATTTATACATGGAATACAAATGCTTCAGGATGGTCACCCTTCAGGGATTGTTGCCCCTCCTGCATTGGGGAGATTGGCTCTGTTCTCTGGACATGCTGGATGTGTATCTGCATATCAAAATGTTTCCCTCCCATAGGCACTTCCTCCACTTCTATTTCCAGGGAGCCCATTTCCAATTCAGCGCCCTTCCTTTTGGCCATTCTTCAGCCACCAGGGTCTTTGCCAAGTGGCTGGCAGTGGGAACGGCTGCCTTGAGGAGACAGGGCTTCTACATGTTTTCCCTACCTGGACAATTGGCTGTTAAAAGCCTCCTCCAGGGACCGGCTTGTCCAGATTCTGAAGTATACCTTCCGCCTTTTCTAGCCTTTGGATATCACCTTCAATCTGCCAAAGTCCTGCCTGTCTCTGTCAGTGCCTCCAGTATATAGGAGCGGTTCTGGATTCCACCCAGGGCATGGCTTTCTTGCCCATGGACAGGGCAGAATGCCTGATGGCCCAGGCTCACCTGATCTCCTCCAGTCACCAGGTCCCAGCCAGGATTTTCCTGCAACTCCTGCTTCACATAGCAGCAGCCATTGCCATGGTTCCCCTCGCCCGCTTCACATGCGGGTACCTCAGTGGACATTGAGTGTTCAGTGGGATCAACGCATGGACAACCTGGACCAGATGGTCATGGTCTCCGATTTGGTCAAAAGAGTCCTGTCTTGGTGGCTTAAGCCGGCAAACCTGCCTCGGGGGGGGGGTCCTTTCAAATCCCGGCCCCTCTTCAGATTCTTATGATGAATGTCTCAGGTCTAGTCTGGGGAACTCATTTGGGCGTTCGCCATACTCAAGGCATTTGGACAGAAGTGGAACAGGGTCTCCACATCAATGATCCGGAGATGCGAGTGGTTCTAGATGCTCTGCAGTCCTTCCAGACTCTTCTCCTTCTTGGTCTGCTGTTGGAGCAGATGGACAATGTGTGTGTGTGGTATATTACATAAATGGGGGCAATTCACTTTTACCCCCTGTATTGGGAGGCAATGAGGACTCTTACCCCTGTGTTGGGGGGCAATGAGGGTTTGGTATTGGGCCATTGGAGCACTCAGCAGTCCATGTTCCAGGTGTCCAAAACATCCTGGCGGACAGTCTCAGTTGCTGCTGGTCAGGGACTTACGAGTGGGAGCTTCTGACCCCAATGGTCGAAGATCTCCTTGACAGATGGGGTCAGCCAGAGTTGGACTTTCTTGCATCCCCACTCAACGCAAAACTGCCGCTTTTTTGCTCGCTCAATCCTGGACCTGGAGTTTTCTGGTGAGGCGCATTGTCCCTCTCCTGGAAGGGGAGATTTCTGTACTCCTTCCCACTCCTCCAGAAGGGGCTGCTTAAACTCTAGTTGGAAGGGGTGGAGATGATACTCATAGCCCCCTTCTGGCTGCATCAGATTTGGTTCTCCTTGCTGCAGCAGCTGGTGGTGGGACCTCCAGAGCCCTTGCCCCAATGCATCGGCTTGCTCTCCCAGGACCAGGGCACACTTGTCCATCTAGACCTAAAGTCTCTGCATCTGCATGCGTGACTCCTGTGGACTTAGCCATCACCTGCTTTGGAGTTTCCTCAAGGGTCATAGATGTCCTGGTGGCTGCTAGGAAGCCCTCCACAAGGGCCACTTATGCCATGAAGTGGAAGCACTTCACCCTTTGGGGTGCTTCGTGGCAGCTAGACCCCTTCACCTGCCTGGTGAATCAGGTGCTGGAGTGCCTTCTTTCCCTCTCAGACTCGAACTTGGGGTATTCCTCCCTCAAGGTGCATCTTTCTGCCATCTCTGCATACCATCCACTTATTGAGGGCAAGGCCGTGCCCAACTTGAGGTGTCTTTCACCTTTCTGTGGAGTAACTTGCATCGGAAACCTCCGATTGAGGCTGCTTTTTCATGCTTACTCCTTCATCTCCTCTGCCTTGTCATGCTGCTATACTGGAGCACGGTTGGTATATTGTACCATTCCTCGACCTGCTGCTATAATCGCCTTAGTCTGTTCAACCTAGTGGAACTTAGCTCTTACGATGTACCTATGACTGCAGATCCCTGTAAATAATTAAGCCTGATGTAATTTATGGTACATTCTGTGTTATTTTAATGTTCTGTGCTTTGTATTGTGTCTCATGATGTGGAACCTTTGTAAATGAGCTCTGGCTCAAAGGTTGTTTCTGAATAATTAAATGAGTTAAAAAAAATAATTCTGGACTCTATCCCTCCGTGGAACCTCAATTTTATGTTGGTGAAACTCATGTTACCTCCCTTTGAACTGGCCCCGAGCTTCGCTTTCTGTCATAGAAAGCGCTCTTTTTAGTTGGTGTTACTTCTGGTCGAAAGATTTCTGAACTTCAGGCAGTCATGTGTAAAGAGCCTTATTTGTTTTTTCACAAAGACAGGATGTCTTTGTGTACTAATCCTATGTTTCTTCCCAAGGTGATGACAGAGTTTACTTTGATCCAATCCATCCACCTTCCGGTTTATTATCCTAAGTACTCTAATCAGGGGGAGGCTTTGCTCCATAATTTGGATGTACATAAACTCTTGCAGTACTATACGCACCAGACCAAGACTTCTAGGAAGTCTGATCAGTTGTTTGTTTCGTTCGTCCTCAAGAGAGAGAGAGAGAGCACACCAGTTTCCAAACAGTGTTTGTCTCGGTGGTTAGCCAATCGCATTGCTTATTGTTACCGTAAGTACAAGAAGGACCTTCCGGGAGTGGGTCAGGGCCATTCCACCAGGGGTATGGCAGCCTCCATAACTTATTTCAGAAATGTGTCTACTGCGGACATTTGCGGCTGCACAGATGTCTGCTGCGGACATTTGTGCAGCCGCCACCTGGAGTTCTGTCCACACTTTCACCAAGCATTACAGTCTGGACATTGCTTCTAGGTGCAAGTCCAATTTCAGCCTCACCATTCTGCAGGGCCTTCTCTCTCAGGCCGTTGGCTGCTGTCTAACCTCTTCCCAGTGCTGTTTCCTTTATACTGCCAGAGCTGCTTGGGTCTCGGTTCTACTGGTGTTTGCCTCTGCTGCAAGAGGTTCCTTGAAGTAAGATAGTACAGTTACATAAGAACTTATAACAGTAGATCTTCGAGAGCAGCTGTTGTAGCAGGCCATGATTTTGCCTCCCTTCTGCCCCCTTCTTCTCTCGGCTGTTATCCTCTTCCATTTGTATGGGGTTTCTGCTTCCTTTTTGGCTCTCGGGAACCTCCTCAGTTTCTTCTTCCGCTGCCCGCTCCAGGTGTCCAGCAGGAGAACTGAGGAGGTGTGGGGGACCACTCGCCTTTATAGAATAGGCTGACATCAGAGGATGATGTTGGCAGTGGGCGGTCCCCCGTAGTAGACTGCTAGCTATAAAGTTTTCTGTGTGGTTGTGGCGCCTAACAGTTTAGTCCTGCTGGTGTTGGCCTGCTGCTGGAACTCCTCTCGAAGATCTACTGATACGGTAAGTTCTTACATAACTACTTTACAGTCTGTAAAGTCTGCCCAGTGCAGAGCCCTTATATTTTTCTTTACATGTCACTAACCCTTCCCCCCCCCCGACACCCTTACCCTCCTCTTAACTTTATGCCACCCCTTCTTAAAACCATTAATGGTTTCTTCTTTATCTCCTCTTCTGGTAGCTTGTTCCACCCTGCCACTATTTTATCTGTGAAGAAGTGCCTCGTGACCTCCTTTCGGAACCAACCCCCAACCAGTTTGTAACTGTGCCCTCTCGTGTTTTTGTTATGGCTGGGCTTGAAAAGTTCACTGGGATCTACCTTGTTAATATCTATGAGGTACTTAAAGGTCTCTATCATGTTCCCATGCTCCATTCAGTCCTTGAGTGAGTACATGTTCAAGTTCTCCAGCCACTGCTCTTACGAGAGCCCCTGAATCATTTTATGACCCTTCTCTGTACCACCTCCAGTGGGTTACTTTTATTTTATTTGTTTATTGAGTAATCAGAATTTCAACCTTTGAAATAAAAGCTCACTTACAAAGGATCCTCTTCATAAAGGGAGAGGGGGATACATGAGTTTGGGAGACAATAGCAGCTAAATAGGCGTTGTCAAGAACATCATAATGTGATCAGTAGCAATTAATAACACTGGTAATAGCAACACAACATAGGTAACAAAGGCATGGGACCCAACAGGGGAAAGAAACAGTTCCTGGTGGGGGACTCCATTGTTAGGAGGATAGAACTGGGGGGTGGGGCAAGATGCCTGCCTGGCGCCATGGCTTGGAGGGACGGGCGAATCCTCAGGATCATGGGAGCAGCTGCACAGGGGAGGGAGCTGGATGTCATTGTCCACCTAGGGACAAATGACCTGACTGGGAAAGATATCAGAGCAGTACAGGAGGAGTCTGTGGAGTTGGGGAAGGGCCTTAGACAAGTAGCACGCACGGTAACTTCCTTGGAGGTGCTGCCTGTCTATGGCATGGGGAAGGCTAGGGTGCTTTGCACCATGTGATTCAATCAGTGGTTGAAAAACTGGTGCAGAGCTCAGGGTTTTGGCATCATTGGGGACGGGGGGCCACCTGGAGGGATACAGACTTATACTGGCGCAATGGTCTGCATCTGTCTAGGAGGGGAACCAGGATTCTGGGTGATAGGTTTAAATGCTTCATTGGCAAGCATTTAAAGTAGCCAAGGGGGGGAGGCACTGGAAAGGAGAAGGGAAATCCTAGCCCTCCCCCAAGAAGATCAGGGTAGTTAGTGAGGTAAACACTAAGATAGAGAAGTCGATAGGGAGAAAGGCAGGGGTAAATGGAGAAAAAGGCAAAGGCAGTAAGGACAGGGATGGGGCAAAAAGGGGTAAGGCCATCAAAATATGGGGGGTAATGAGTACCAATGCCCGTAGTCTAGGTAACAGGCTCCCTGAACTGGTGGCCTTGATGGAAGAGGGGCGCCTGGATATTGTGGCAGTTACAGAAACATGGTACACAGAGAACCATGACTGAGATGTCAACATACCAGGTACATAATCTACAGGAGGTACAGGGAGGGTAAAAGAGGAGGAGGAGTGGCCATGCCATGCTGGCCCTGCCAGACTACCCTACTACGCATAGAAAGCCACCGACGAGAGACCTGCCTGGGGATCAGCCCCCTGCTCCACACTTGAACAGGAATGACGACTCGGCAAATCGTGTGGGCCCTGCTTCTCCTGGCACTCCAGATTAACCACCTTCTGTCTTGATTTTCATCTAGCCTGTGTCCAGTCTTAGGTATCGTGAGTAATCATCAGGGTAGCTCCCTGCAACAACAGCCTAATCTAAAAGTGTGTCATCTGATTGTCTTGTTGTTTTCTTTTCACGAACTGAGCCCTCCGGCTCCGAATTACAAATAGTGTGTGTGGTGCATGTTGTTTTCTTCCATCACAGGGCCCCAACCAGCTGCTCGTTCCTGGCTAGCCCACCATTCTCCATCTGGGTACCTAGAGTGTGTGACTGTTTATGGACCCTGAAGTGCATGCATAACTGTTTGATTGATAGAGCCTTTAAGCAAATTAACCTGATTAACGCCCCTCTCTTGTTCAAGCCCCTTAAATAAATCAGATCTAACTCTTTTTTGCATTTACCCTGACTGTGGTTACAGTTGTGCAAGAGTACTGTACTGTTTTTATTTGCTGTGTATAACCTTGTTTACAGGGAGTCCATCAGGGCCGGGCCAGAGGAAAGCCCTGGTGGTAAGTGTAAACAGTGTGGGTACTTGTATGGTGTATCAGGGGTATTGTGAAAGTGATTATTGTGTATTGTTCCACCTGCTAGTAAGGAAAGAGGGGGTTACAGCAGGGTTCGACAAATCCTATTGCCCGACGTCCAGGGCTACCAGATACAGTGCAGGGACAAGCACTTTCTGTTGTGCCACCTGTCCACGGGCTAGCACTGATTTAAAAATCTTTGCTGCAGTTCTACCTTCCACCAGTAGGGTGCTCACTGCTTCGGCTGTGCTGCACCTACTGGTCGGGAACGAGCGGTGAGTGTATGAGCTTGCCTCAGCCTATGGAAGCCTACGGAAGTGGCATCAGGAGCGAGCGCGGCAGCGCCCTCGTCGGAGGAAAACGGAGGAGGAGCAAGCTGTCAGGACTGGCAGGCATGGGGCCAAATAAGGAAGACAATCTTGAACTGTAAGTGATACAAAGAATGCCCATTGGCCGCGGTGGTGATTTGGCGCGTAGTGGAGACGAGTGTAAAGACGTGCATTGCATTAGAGCCCCTCATTCACTGTCTGTTTGTGGAGACTAGAGGATACAAATTAAACAGTCCGTTGTTGTGGATATCGGGGAGTGGGGACTGCGAGTGCGACCTTTCTTTGTGTGTGTGGTGTGGAGTGGACTTGACTACTCGGGAAAACAAATTTAAAACTGAATTAAGGAGGGAGGTTGGTGAGAGTGAAGAGCGGGGAAGAGGGAAGGCAGAAGCTAGGAGGACTAAGGAGTGGGGGCAACGTGGCTGAGCACTGTTAACTGCACACAAGTGCATTAGTGCAGCAGACAAGCAAGCCATGCCAATTTTGCCAAAATTAATGAAGAAGAGAGTAATCTGAGTAAATAAGGAGTGTGCAGGCAGGGTAAATAAAATATTGAGAAGGGTTAGGTTGGGCATAACAGGGTGAAAGCAAACCAAGGTGCATATAAAATAAATTAAGTAGGCAGTATAGTGCAGTGGTCTAAGGCTCTGAGCTGCAAATCTGGTGACATCCAGCAGACCAGACCTAGGTTTGAATCCCACAGCTTCCACTTGCATACTGCCTGAGCAAGTCACTTAACGTCCTTGTGCTCCCAGGTCACTTAGCTTAGTGTGCTATACCTGGTTAAACAACTAAAAAAATAACTGAAACAAGGAGAAAAGGAAACAAAACAGAAACTTGGGAGGGGGGACTGTCTGGTACTGTCTGCCTTCTGTGACAACTGAGAACTAGCAGCAGCGTAAAGTGTCACTGAGTACAGAAAATAAAAAGGAAGAAAGCAAGGGCAGGGGACTACTGCTGTGGGGCGGGGAGCTTTGTGTTGCCCAGTGCCCACCAGTAAAAACAGCAGTTTATTTGACTACTAGCTGCATAAACAAAGAAAAAATAAAATAATAAAAAGAAAGCTAAAAAAAAAGAAAGAAAATAAGGGAAGAGGCTGGTGGGCTGTTGGGAGAGGAGAGCGCAGATATTGAGATTGTGTTCAAAGGAGTGAAGGAGGAGCTTGGAGAGAGGAGGGCGAAGGAAAGGACTGACTTGAGAAAGTTAGTAAAAAAAAAAAAAGATAGTATAGTAAGATAAGCCTATAACTCAAACTGTGTGTGGTGTGGGGCTATGCAATGGGCTTAGTTGGGCTGTTGGGAGAGATTTTGTGAAAAGGAGTGAAGGACCCAGTGTCCTGCAGCCAGTTGGTTGGCTTTTGGCTGAAGTACCCAAGAAACAAAAAAGAAATATAGCAAAAATATATATAATACAAGTGTAAGTAATAGTAAAATAAGGGAGCCTAACTGCGGGGTGGGCTTGGACTGTGTTGGGAGAGAGAGTAGGTGATGACTGTGTGGAGTGTGTTCTGCAGCCAGCTGCCTGACTTGTTACAGGACAAGACAACTTGCAGTGTATAGAAAGAAAAACCCAGCCCATGAGCCCACACTAACCACCAGTGAAAAAAGGACACACAGACACCAGTGTTTAAAATAAGTTTATTATTATTGGTTCCATTAGTCTTTAAAAAAAAAGTGACCACCAAATTTATATGGACAATATGCAGACGAACAAAGCCAAACAACAAAGTCTCTTGTCTCTCTGGTCAGCAGCAGCACCATCTTTTACGAGACAAACACAGTCTGGTACTACTTCCACAGATAAAAGTCACAAAACTGAATCTGCATCTGTGGTTCTGGATATAACTGCTGACCAGGTACTTGATGTAAACAGAGAAGCCCTAGTAGCCTTATCTCAAAAAGCCCCTGTGTCACTTGCTAAGAAACGTAGTTTACTGCTTGATAATGAGGTGGCAGTTGGGAGTAGTAAAGACAAGAAATATGACCAAGAAAAAGAGCCAGACTATTTCAGTGTCATGGCTGTCCACTTATAAATGGTTGAGATACGATGACAAAAGGGCTTATGTACTGCACACTATGTGAAAAGTATCCCAGTATTGCAACTCCAGTTTCAAAAAAACAAATGTCTTTGCCACAGGCTCCAACAACTTCGCATTGAGTCACTACGTGCATGAAAAATCAATCCACATGTGCTATGCCAGAATCAACATATTCTGGAAAGTAGCCACAGAGCAGTACATTGTGAGATTATGAGTCACCACTTTGCCAAGCCTTTGCACAGTTGGAAGGGCCACAAAAGCAAAGATGAGCGCCTGTTTAACACAGCGTATTCCATAGCCAAAAATCTTCGCCTTTCTCAGACAAGGAGTGGCTCTGTGAATTACAGGAAAAATGGCATTAAGCTGGGTTCTAATTATACTAATGATAAGCGAGCCAGGGACTTTTGCAGTGCTATTTCAGCAGTGATATCCAGAACCCAGATGCAGACTCTTGCTAATGTTAAGTATGTGACAGTTCTTGCTGGCAGTACTGATTACAGTATAACTGAGTGGAAAAATGTTTTCTTAAGGTTTGTTGAACCTAATTCAAAACAGGTGCATACATTGCTTATCCAAGCTGTGCCACTGGAACATGCACATGCAGAAGGTGTATTCCATGCAATATCAACTGCATTGAGTCAGTAAATCTTCCTCTCAGTAATCTACAAAATGTTAACAATCCAGGACCGCTTCTTATTTCAGCAAATTTTGATGGGGCCAGTGTCATGATGGGCGAAAGAGGAGGAACCATAGCAAAGTTGCGGGAACACTGCCGTCCTGAAATAATTGCGATGCACTGCGTTGCCCATAAGCTAGAGCTGGCAGTTCTCGATGTGTTAAAAAAAATCCATTTGTATCAAAGCTGGAAAGTACTCTCAAGGGAATATTTAAATTTTATCACTATAGTCCCAAAAAAATGAGAGAGCTCCAAGAAATTGCTAATGTGATGGATACTGATCTGGCGCACTTTACTGCAATTAAACAAGTGAGATGGCTTGCCAGTAGGTCACGTTCGGTACATGCAGTTCAGGTTAACCTACCCACTGTTGTACAACACCTACATGCATCTTTGACTGCTGGTGGTGATGAAAGTTCAAAAACAAAGGGCCTCTTAAAAGAAACACAGAGTGTGCAGTTTGTAAAAGCTATCCATATACTGCAAGATTTCCTGCCGATACTAAAAAACCTGTCACTGCAGTTTCAACAAGATGACATAGTAATACTGGAAGTTCCACAGCTTGTTGAGACCTGCCTACTCCAGCTTATGGAACTGAAAACCATGCCAGGGCAATACATGGCAGCTTTCCTCAGCCATTACAAACCAGAACAGAAATGTATGGAATATGTTGTGACAAAGAGGGGAGGGGAGGAGAAGACTGTTCATTTCCCATTCAGAGGCAACTGCCCAGAAATCAATTTGTGACAGATGGACAACTGCAGACTTTAATAGATGCAGCAATAATGTATATTGACAACAGATTTAAAAATTTCTCAGAGGTGCCTCTCAAATGGTTCAACTGCTTAGATTTTAAGCAGTTTGATCTGCCAAGAGACCAACTAGCGGTGTTTGGGACCTCTGAACTTGCAAACCTGGCAGAATATTTTCACTTTTTCACGGAGGAGCAGCAGGAACATATAAAGTCAGAGTATGCTGCATTTAAAACAATATTGAATCTGCCATTGAAAAACCCTATTTGCAGGTATATACCAGATTACTAAAAGAAAAACCACCCCAGATTATACACATTCTTGACCTAGTTGAAATGCTCATGGCAATGAGTGTATCGACTGCAAAATGTGAGAGAGTTTTTTCTGTTCAGAACCTAATCAAAACAAAAATCAGGACAAGGCTGGCTGATGATTCACTACAGTCTCTCCTGCAGATAGCAGTAGAAGGTCCTGAACTGCATGACTTTGATCCGGATCCAGCAATTAACCACTGGCTGCTTTCTGGTCCAGGTACTCGACATGTTCGTGGGCATGCTGTTGCTGCTGATACATTATCTTCTGGTTTAGCTGCTTCTGTTGCTAATGATCTTCTTGATGCTAGTACTCCTGCTCCCAGTACCCCATCATCTTCTTCCTGGCCTAGCTCTTAATCACCATTTCATGTTCTTCTCAACCAATGGCCTAGCTGGTTTTGGCTTGTCCTTAACTAATTCTGTAACATTTCTCCAATCTCTTCTAATACAGACTTCTGCCTGGGGTGCCTTAGTGTCCGGCCTGTACTACCCTGGCCTGTATTAACAAAAAATATAGAAAATATTGTTTTTCCTGATTTATAAGTTCTTCTACATCTCCATCCATCCTATGAAATAATAGTAAACATATAAGCCCTGCCACACAGCCACACCATTTAACTTATTTCTGTTAAGTCGGTTGAATATTTCAATTGAAATGTACTGGACTACCACTCGGAACGCGAGGACTACCATTTTTGTCAAGGCCACTTGTCCTGGACTAGCATGAGATTTTAAAATTTGTCGATCCCTGGGTTACAGTGTCCCAGAGGGCTGTGCCCAGGTTAGCTTGACCACTACCAACCCTGACCGTCAGGTGGAGGCAACCGTTTCAGAACTCAAGCCCCTTAACCTGCTACTAGCCAAGCAAGCAGGGGTAGTAGCCCTTGGGATAGCGCCACCTAGGGGTTACACTTTTATAGGTACGTTAAGGAGCGAAGAAAGACCAAGGGAGGGATAGAGAGGCTTAATAAAGGGAAGGGTGGATGGGCAGAGAGGGACAGTGAAAAAGCAGGGATACCGAATGAATACTTCTGTATAGTATTCACAAAAGAAGAGGAGGGGGAGGTACCTAATCCAATCAGTAGAAGCACTCTGGATAGGGGGTCGATGCCAGTCCTTTCACAGAAGAAAGGGTTCTGAAAGAACGCCTAAAACTGAAGGTGGACAAAGCAATGGGGCCTGATGGAATTTACCCCAGAATTCTAAAAGAACTAAGGGGAAGACTAGTGACACCACTGATTACCCTTTTTTACAAATCATGGGAGGGTGTTGTGGTACCTAAGGACTGGAGGAGGGTGGATGTGATTCCCCTTCACAAAAGTGGGAGCAATGCGGAGGCAGGAAACTACAGACCTGTTATCTTGACCTCAGTGGTAGGGGAAATGATGGAATCACTTCTGAAAGAAAGAATTGTTGAGTACCTAGAGGCCAGCAGGGCACAGGACCCAAGGCAGCATGGATTCACAGTGGGAAGGTCACATCAGACGAATCTAATAGATTTCTTTGACTGGGTGACCAAAGTAGTAGACCAGGAGGGGCTGTGGACATGGCCTACCTAGACTTTAGCAAGGGATTTGACACGGTCCCACACAAAAAATTAATAAACAAATTAGCCAGCCTGGGAGTGGATCCCAGGGTGTTAGCCTGCGTAAAAAATTGGCTGGACAACAGGACACAGAGTGTAATAGTAAATGGAATCTATTCAGAAGAAAGGGGGGTTTCTAGCGGGGTACCGCAGAGTTCAGTACTGAGTCCGTCCCTTTTTAATCTGTTTATAAGTGACATTGCAGAGGGACTAGAAGGAAAAGTATGCATCTTTACAGATGACACAAAGATCTACAACAGGGTTGATACACAAAGTGGGATGGAAAGGATGAGGTGGTACTTGGCAAGGTTGGAGGAATGGTCAAAAGTATGGCAGCTTAGATTCAGTGCAAAGAAGTGCAAAGTAATGCACCTGGAAAACAAAAACCTAGGGGAAGAGTGCACAGTGGAGGGGGAGGTATTAACAACAACACAAATGGAAAGGGACCTAGGGGTAGTCATATCAGATGACCTAAAGGTAAGCAAGCAATATGAGAAGGCAGTACGGATGGCTGGGGGGGATGCTGGGATGTACAGGGAGAGGTATCACCAGTAGAAAACAGGAAGTTGTTATCCCTCTGTACAGACAGTTAGTGAGACCCCATCTGGAGTACTGCGTGCAGTTCTGGAGACCCCATCTCCCAGAGGACGAGACAAGATGGAGGCAGCCCAGAGGAGGGCAACTAAAATGGTGCAGGGTCTGCAACAGAAGCCATACTAAGAGAGACTAAAGGAACTTAATATGTATACCCTTGAGGAAAGGGGGGGGGGGGATGTGATAGAAACTTTTTTTTTTTTTTTTTTACACTTCATTTATTAATTAAAATTGGCAAGTACACAAAGGATACTTTAACAAGATACATCATTCTGCAGTCACCAGTCACTTGCATTGTTTACAGTCCTTAAGTAACCATTTCACTTTTCTTATAACATAGAGAATAAAGTATGGGTTGGGGTGTGTAATGAGATCTTACACACACCCGAGTTGTGGGATGCTACATAAACCCCGGGAACGAAGCCCAAGGGATTTGTGAAAAGCATCCCACAATGAGGGTGTGTGTAAAAATCTCGTTTGACACACATCCGACCCATATTTTATTTTATATAATTGCTGGGTTTCCCTTTTTCGCCTCAGCAGTTATATAAAATAAAAAGCTTCCGGTGCATCCGCCGTGTGGCTTCTCAGGTGGCGATTTGAATTGGCGTATTTTAAAACAGTTTGTTTTTTTCCTGGTTTGTGAGGTTTTCACTGTGTGTGTGTGGGGGGGAGAACTTACAGCCGAGTTCTTGTGGCGGTGGCGGTGCTGTTTCGGGAGAGATGGAAGTGGTCAAGCGGTCTTGAGTGGTGGTGTTGTTGCTGCGTGAGGATACAAGATAGCAGGGAAATCAGGTAGACGTGTTTGCCGTTATAAACACTCCTTTATAACAGCAAATTACGTCACGGTTTCCCAATGGGAAAAAGGGGAAGCTGGTTGTTATATCCAATATATCAAGATATCAATCTTTTATAAACTTGCCATTGATCTTAAATAGCCAACACTTTTAAACAGCTAATTAATAAGACTTTCCTTTTTATAATTGTACTACGTTTGCAGTTCCAGTCAACATACAAATTAGAAAGGAAAAAAGGAAGAAAAAAAAAAAACAGAAAAAGAAAAACTTACAAAGTTAAACAGTCCTATTGAACTGGTCTCACTTTTACAGCTTATTATTAACATACAACATTGTGTCTCTCTTTAGACTCCTTCAAGGGTTTATTAAACCTTCTTTTTAGTCTAGATTGTTTTCATACAAAATCCATCTGGTCCATCTATTTTGAAAATTTTGTGTTTGTTCTGATAACTGCATTCTGATTTTTTCTAACCTTTGGATGGAATTCACCACTTCCACCCATTCTGCTACTGTTGGGACTTCTGGTCTCATCTATTTTTTTTTGCTTGCACGTGTATGCAAGAAACATAGTGCCATTATCCGAGTTTTCGGAGGTGTGGCACCCGTCTTCCAATTCAGTCAGTGAGTTTGCAGGCGCAGCCGCAGTTCTCCAATGAATGCTGCAGCTGTCTATGGCAGCAGTTGAAAATGCAGCGGCCATTACAGTTGAAAGGGAGAGCTACGCTCAGTGAGCAGCGATAAGATATCGCATGCTCATGCGTGCTCCCCCTCACACCTGCCATGCATATTGCGTGCTGTCGTAGCCCCCTCACGCAACACTGTATAGCCGATAGGGTGCCCAATACCCCGCCGCTGTGCTGCATTCCTCCCCCAACAGAGCTCTAGATGCCACGCTGGGAGCCTACCCCAGCGGGCAACAGATCGTAGGCCGACGGGTGCCCAATCCCTGTCAGCTCCATTGCCCCAAAGAGAGACACAGGGTGCCACGCAGGCCCACCCCAGCGTGGCAACAGATTGTATGGCTGACGGGGTGCCCAATCGTCCATCGGCTCCACGACCCCCCAAACAGTTTTCAGCTGCCACGCTGGGAGCCTACCCAGCGTGGCACAAGTCTCGCATCGTCTAAGTTAAAAAAAAAAAAAAAAAAACCTGAAAGAAAAAAACCTTCCCTCGCTGACTGTCCTGACCCAATCTCCCCCACCCCGCGCCCACCTCTGCGCATCCTGCCTCCCACCCCTCACCCCATACTTACCTCCGGAGCTCGGCAGGACGATCTTCGGTGGACCGGGAACATGTCTGCACTCTTCAAAGCCGACCGTGAAGTGAGGAAATGCTGGTAAGCTCTATAATGTAATAAATAGGGTTTTTTCAACTTTATTGCATGTCTGGGGCATTTTGAGGAATTTTTTCACCAAATTTTCAACATGGGGTTTTTGGGACCCCACCTCATGAATTCTGTCACTGTCATGGCGTTAATCGGCCCTGAAAGGTGATTTCGCGGTCACTGCGTGGAACCAAATTTCAGGACCGATTTATGAAATGAAAGTGTCACAGTTAATGAGGTAGGCCCCCAAGAACCCTATGTTGAAAATTTGGTGAAAAAAATTCTCAAACATGACTGTTTTAGGAGCGTGCGTTGCTCTGTTCCTACGCATGCTCGTAAGTTCGAGAATTTTCAATATGTTCACTCCAGATTTTCAACATTGCCATTTTACCATACCTCCTTATGAGCAGTACAGCTGTCATTTCTCTTATCTGACCCAAAATGTGTTTCTGCGCATGTAGCACACAATGGCGCAGTCGGTGTGCGAAATCAGTGTTCGGGACAGATTAATAAAATCACATTGGCACTGTTTATGAGCAGAGGTGTTAAAATGGCTATGTTAAAAATTTGGTGAAATACGTCCATAAAATGACTGTGTTACGAGCGACCATCGTGCAGTTTCCATGCACCCTCGTAACTTCATGGATTTCTAATATTTTCAGTCCAGATTTTCACCACTGGCATTTTTCCACACTTCCTTATGAACAGTACAGCTGTCATTTTTCACACCATGGCCAGAATGTGTTTTCGCACTTCCAGTGCAGAAATGCGTGGTCGCTATAGGAAATCACTGTTCGGGACAGATTAAGAAAATCACAGTGACACTGTTCATGAGCGGAGGTTACGAAATCCCTGTGTTGACAATCTGCTTTGAAAAATCCCCAAACTAATTGCATTACGGGTCTGCGTTGCGCATTTTCTACGCAGACTCGTGACTTCAGTTTTTTTAACATTTTCACTGCAGAATTTCAACATTGCCATATTTTGCACCTCCCCACGAACAGTACAGCTGTCATTTTTCACGTCCTGTTCTAAATGTGTTTTCACATCTGTGGTGCCAAATGGCGTAGTCGCTGTGCGAAATCAGCTTTCGGCTAACAAACTGATATTGCCACTGTTCATAAAGGTGGGGTCACAGAAAAACATGTTGAAAATTTGGGTGAAAATGTCAACGAACGCCTGAGGCGTTAGGGTTTCCGACAATAACGCCCCAGCCTGTAGAGATTGAGAGGCATCGGGGATGTGACTTGGGATTCTCGCCTGTAATGCTCATACTATTCCACACCCTGCAGCCTGTGAGAGGCATTGAGGTGTGCCTTGGACTCTTTGGCCCCAAAGTTCATGCCATTCTCCTATACAGGACCCATTTCACTGTATTTCCTAATGGAATGGGGTGAGCATAAGGGCCAAAGACCCCAAAGCACACCGTGACACTTGTCAGTGTCTGCAGGGTAAGGTGTGGTGAAATGGCATTGCCGTTATGCCTGACGACCCAAAGGCAAACCCCAATGCCTGTCAGTCTCTGCAGGGTGGTGGTGGGGTTAGCTTCAGTTCAATACTTCACTGCCATTCCTGTTATGCAGCTCTCTAACTCCTACACTACCAATGCCAATGCCGGCAAGCAAGTATTTGGCATTGACAAATGCTTGTTTAGTTATAGATTTTAATGCTGCTATCAACAGTATGTTCCATAGGTATTTTTCCTCTTTACCCTTCATTGCTACAGGAGTTAGTCCTAATATTAAGGGTTCTGGGCCTAATTCTATGATAATAGATAATATTCCTGAGAGGTGTTGTTATATTGCCCTCCAGAAGGGAGCCACCCCAGGGCATTTCCAAAATATGTGCGCTTGTGTGGCTCGCACCTCCCCACATCCCCTCCAGCATGTTGGAGGATCCCCTTATTACTGTGCGTTACCTGTGTTGGAAGAAAGAAGAACCTAGACCAAATTTTCCACCTGAGCTCCCTCCAGGTTGTCGAGGAAGAAGCATCCCATGTGTTTCTCCATATTATCTCCCACTGTTTCTCTGTTATAGTTGTATCAAGGTCTTCCTCCCGTTTCTCCTTTAAGTATCTAGAACTTATTTGTAGGTCCATGATATAGTTTATGTAAAGGAGTGACATAGCCCTCTTCCCAGTGGTGGAGGACCTAATTTTCCTAAAAGGGACTCTCTCAAAGTGGTCTAGTCCTTGAGTGCCTTTCTCTCGTAATTGTACCTGGATGAAGTCCCTGATCTGATATCTTATTCTGTCTCTGCCATCCCATCCTAATTTCTGTTGTGCAGCCTCAAAGGAGATGATAGCTGAGCCCTGCAGCAGCTGCCATGGGAACCTAAAGCCCTTCCGTGCCTGTTCTCTGAACCACCTGTCTTGTGCCTGAGGGATGACGTTCTTATCATATGTCAACCATCTATAGAGCCATTGAAATTTTTGTGTCTGTCCCCTCTGTGTCCCTGTTCTCCAGTTCTCTAGGGCTGCCTTCGTCCCTGAGTTCAATAAGTCCATTGTTTCCCCCATGTTCCTCATAAAGAGGATCGCCTCCAAAGGTGGGTCGGTCTGTTCTACTATATCTGTTCGTTTCCACAGTGCATCGTACTGTGTATTTACTCATAAGAGGGCCACCCTTATTTGTGATGATATCCAGTACCCATGTAAGTTTGGTAGGACTAGTCCCCCTTGTTGTTTTGGAAGATAAATTAAGTTCCGTCTGACCTTAGGACGGTTCTTCCCCCAGAGGAAACGTAAGAACATTTTTTGCCACTGCTCAGTTTCTTTTTGGGGGACCTTGCAAGGCATGCATTGAAATAAATGCAGCAGCCAAGGGAGAGCATTCATTTTCAGAGTCTGAACCTTGGCGTGTATTGGTAGGGGTAACACAGACCATCTCCTTAAGTCTTGTTTTAACTGATCTACTAATTGTGGATGATTCAGGGAGAAAAGCTGCCTATTTGATGTTCCTATCTTAATGCCCAGACACCTCATCCATCCCATATCCCAGTTCATGAGAAGTTTCCTTTTCAGGTGGTGGTGGGGGGGGGGGGTCACATAATTGAAACTCAGGATCTGTGTTTTGGTTCTATTTAGTGTGTATCCTGATAGGGTGGAAAGGTTTTCTATTAAACTAAAAGCCTCATTTAGTGTAGTAGCCGGATCTGACAGGTATAGCAAGATGTCATCAGCATACAATTCCAGTTTGTGTTCGATCCCCAGTACCTGTATTTCCTTTATATTCAGGGTCTGGTGTATAGCCTGTGCTAAAGGCTCTATGTACAGGGCAAATAATAAGGGTGAAAGGGGGCACCCTTGCTGAGTTCCCCTTCCTAACACAAAATTTGTGGATATATGCCATTTGCCCTGATATATGCATTCGCTCCTGTGTAGAGCCAAAACAGACCCTCTACGAACCCATCTGGTAGCCCAAACCGGGAAAGGACCCTTTTCAGAAAAAAACAAGAAACCTTATCAAAGGCTTTTTCTGCATCTAAACTAAGTAATAATGTTGGGGTCCTGGTTTTGGAAATATGATCTATTATATTGGCCGTTCTTTGAAGATTATCCTGGGCTTGCCGACCAGGAACAAACCCTGTTTGATCCAGCTGTACGAGACCAGGAAGTATCCGCTGAATTCTGCGTGCCCATATGGCCGTTAGGATTTTGTAGGCATTATTTAGGAGTGAAATGGGTCTGTAGGAGGTGCATTTGGTGGGGTCCTTTCCCAGCTTGGGCAACACCGAGATGACTGCGCTTAACCATGAATGGGGCACCTGTCCCATATCCACTGTAACCCTGGCAAATACGCTTAGTAGCAGTGGCTGGACCAATTCCTTAAAAAATTTGTAAAACTCCTCGGGCAATCCATCAGACCCTGGGCATTTTCCAGTCTTGAGGGAGCCTATCACTTCCTTCAACTCTGTTTCACTTATGGGAGCCACAATGTCCCTTCCCTGTTAGGGAGATCGCTTAGGGAGAACTAACTGTTCCAAAAATGTTTCCACTCTCCCCTTCTCTGGGTCTCAGTCAGATCTGTATAAATCCATATAGAAATCCCTGAAGGCTTCTTCTATTCTCGGTGTTTGATTTTCTGATTGGAGTGTCCGTGGGTTAAAAATTGAGGTCATCACTACCCTTCACCTCTGTGCTCTCAACCTGCCTGCCAACAATTTTAAGGCCCTAGGACCCCCCTCATAGTATTTCTGTCTTAAAAACAGCAATTTTTGTTCCACTTGATAATCTAAAATACTGTTCCATTCTGCCTTTCGGGCTTTTAGTTCCTTATTGCGCTCTCTACAGGTCTTTTCCTTCTGCAGTGTTTCTAAGTTCTGAATTTGGGCTATCAGTTTTTCTCGTTTAGCTTCCCTGTCTTTCTTTTTCCAGGATGAAATCTGTATAAATTTCCCACTCAATACCGCCTTGGCTGTATCCCACAGTATTGCTGAGGAAACCTCTGAACTTGAGTTTTCTTCAAGGAAATGTTTAAGGTTTCCCTAAAGCTATCCCTTACCTCTGGGTCCTTCAGTAGAGAGACGTTGAGTCTCCAAAATGTGTTCCTTCAAGTTTCTCCTATATCTGTTTTTAAGAACACTGGTGCATGATCTGAGAGCATTAAGTCTCCCATCCATACATCATGAACCTTAGCCAACTCCTCCCTTGGCACAAGGAAGTAGTCTAGTCTTGAGTACATCTGATGAGCTGAGGAGTGATATTTATAGTCCCTCCTCTGTCCCTTCAGATGCCTCCATATATATGTCAATCCGAGCTCTCCCAGCATCTTGCACACCTCACTGGCCACCCTGTGTTCCCTTCTGGGAATTTCCGAAATAGTATCAAGTTGAGGGTTCAGTGTCAGATTTAGGTCCCTTCCACAAATTATGGTGCCCACCCCCCAGCTATTGAGACTTAAAAAGAATTAATGGTAGTTTGCCAGATTAGACCCCAGGGGGAAATAAACTGAGGCCAAGGTGACCACGGACCCCATTAGTCGACCCTTCAACATCACATAGCGCCCTTCGCTGTCTGTGAGAACATCCATTTTCTCAAAGGGGGTCTTCGATGTCACCATAATGGCGACCCCCTCTTTGCCTCCCTTTTTTACAAGCAGCTGTAGCCATCTCTCTGAAGCCAAACTTGGATAACGTCTCATGTTCTGTCCTAGAAAGGTGCGTCTCTTGGAAAAAGGCAAATCCCACCCCTGATCTTTTAATGAAACTAACAATTTTACTCTTCTTTACTGCGTTTGTTAAGCCATGTACATTGTAAGTACAGATGCTAGCATTCTGTTTAGCCATGATCCATATTTTCAGTTGAGTTTAGTATTTGTGAACTCCCCATTCCTTGCCTTGCAACCTCTATGAATCTTACTCTCCTAGCTCTAGAATGCACTAAGTAGTCGCACACTGAGACCTTATTTATAAACAACCAAACCAAACAGTGATTAAAATGAGCCAACTGGGCTGCAATCCAAATACCTACAATTTTCATAGACTCCCAGAGTAGGGAACCCAAGTGGCTGGGTTCCTAATCCCTTCCTCGTCTAGGTGTTATAGTCAGAGTTGGAAAGTTAGAAGGGGGAATTTGTTTCCTTTTCCTACTGAGAGGAACTCCCCCTCCAAGGTCAGTAAAATAATTCTGACTTACCCGAAGTATGTTGTTCCCCAGACTGTGTTGGGGTTACTTTCTGGTTATAAACCAACTACCGGGCATAGATGGACAGCCAATTGAGACAGAGATAAAAAAGAAAAGAGGTATGTGAAAAAGATCTACTCCTGCTCCAGATGACCTCAATGTCCCACTGACATTCATGTCTCCCTTTTCCTAGTAATCTAGTCTGCAGGTTGCTATTCCTCACAGTGGGCGACACCCCAGACAGAGAACATCAAGTGCCTAGATCCACTCCCCCAGGCGCCAGCTGCGCAGGCGAAGGCAGTCCCGCCGGCCACCCCAGCCCATGCACATCTCGAGATCCAATCCAGATGTATCTTTACAAGGTTTGCTTTTCCCACTCAGTACCAAATTTCAGGTAACTAGGTGCCACTCAGCCTGCACCCCAAGCCTGTCCAAAACATCATTTCTTCCCCTGCACAGGGGTTCCCTCCATCTTTAATGCCAATTTAAATCTTATGGCACGATATTAAGAGTGTGGTGCCTTCCCCAGCAGGCTTTCACCCCCTTGGTCAGCCACCATATTTCTCCCTCTCACATTATTTTGTGGTGTTATTTGAGCCTCCAAGATGGTCGAGGACGCTGCTTCGCGGCATACCCAGTTTGTTTCTTTAGGGGTTTCCCGTTTTTACATTTTAGTACTCCTACTGCAAGTCTGGGTCTAGCCTATCTGGCCCCACCCCCGCCCAAGCAGTACTACACCAGAGAGATCCAGGGCACGGTCTGGTCTCCCCGACACTCCAGCCCAGGTGCCCCCTCCCGCCTGCAAGGAACAGCCCCTGCAATCCGCATCTGTTATCTTTGGTATTAATGCTTTCCAGATACTTCGCCTATCCTTCTTTCAATAGCCGAGTTAAAATGTTTGCTACTCAATTTTAAACCATCCTTCTACCACCATACTGTTAGTTTCAGTAAAAAAGAATAAAAGTTCTGCAATGTCCTGTTCAAATACCCTGCATTCTGCCTCCTGCTAATATTAATCCAGATGACACATCGAAGGCTTATTCAGGTACAGTCTCACTGGGATTCTGCTCTTCTCACTGCAATGCTGGCTGGTCTCCCCTCGCATTCCCCGCTTGCCCTTTCTTGTGCCACCCAGCTCACTTTTTTTGTTGCATGCATTCTGACCCACAAACTGGAAGGGAGTGACCGGGAACCTGCTCCATGTCTTTTAGGTCCTACCTCCTTCCAGGCTCTCTTAGTCAGCTCTCTAACGCCTCTCTTGGTCTCCTGAGGAATAACTATGCCCAGTTCTTTCGAAAAGTCCTCAGCTGCCTCCAGATCTTGGAATCTCCTTGGGCCTTTTTCGGTAAGAATCCGAAGCTGAGCTGGGTACTCTGTGAACGCTTTGTGACCCTTTTGTTGGAGTTGCCTAACTGCCATCAACACTCTCCTTCTAAGTGAAAGCAACTGGGGAGTGAAGTCTTGGTTAAAAAAAAAAAAAAAGGCACATGTCGCCAAAGCAGATAGCTTTTTTAGCCCACGTGATGTTCAGTACTTCTTCTCTGGTCCAGTAATCTAGGAATGCAAGAACAATAGATCGGAGGTGTGCTTTAGGGTCCTTCAGGCATGGAACTAGCGGTCGGTGAGCTCTAATGATATTAAGTTCTTTGTCAGCAGGTATGTTGAGCATTTCTTTAATAAGACCCTTCAAGAAGCGCAAGGCCAAGGCCCTATGTAACCCCTGGCTCACCGGAGACCTAATTAGACGACTAAAAGCTCGAGACCACCTTTGACAGATTGCCAGAAACACTGGGAGACAAGTTGATATTGCTAACTATAAACGTGCATGAAATGACTGCACCAAATATATCGGGGATACGAAGACCACCTATTTCCATAATGCTCTCACTAACTCATGGGGCAACGGTAGGGACTTCTGGAATAACATTAAAGAAGTCACCGGGAAGCAATATAAATCACCCCCGTCCGTACTCAGCATAAATGGTGAAACTACACTTGACCAGAAACTCATTGCTGATATATTCAGTGACACCTTCACGGACCTCAGTGCTGTACTCCCACAGGGTTTTTTCGATGAGGTGGTTCCCCTTGCCTCCCCCCAGCCACCTCCAGCAGCCCTCCCTTCTACTTTAAAGGAGTAAAAATGCATCAAGTCCGCAGCTACGTTACTTGAGCCATTTGCAACTCCAGAGCCAGCAGTGACTCCCTCGACCTCAAACTGCTATCACTCACACTTGAAGAAGTACTCCGACCACTGACTAGGATTTTCAGCCTCTCCCTCAGCCTCAGCCAGTTCTCTGACTTGTGGAAATCTGCCACGGTAACGCCAATTCATGAAAGTGGTGACAAAACAGCTACTGAGAATTGCCATCCAATTTCCATCCTACCTCCACTCTCCAAGGCCCTAGAACGGATTATGTCAGACCAGCTCACCGACTTCCTAGACAATCACAACATCCTGTGCAAGGAGCAACATGGCTTTAGAAAAGGTCATAGCACCTCCACAGCGCTACTTGAATTCACTGGTGCAATCCATCACTCCTTTCGATAACAGTCATCTCCTGGGTCCACCTTCATCGACTTAACTAAAGCCTTTGATACCATGAACCACAGTCTCCTACTTGCCCAGCTTCGACCAGCAGGGCTCTCACCTAACTCGGTGAACTGGTTCAAAAGCTACTTAGACAACCGCTCCCAAAGAGTGAGAATTGCTGGCACACTCTCAGACCAAAGACCAGTCCAGTTCGGTGTCCCACAAGGCTCAATCTTGGGCCCCCTCCTTTTCAGCCTTTTTCTGAACTCACTGCCAGAATCCTGCCCTGAACAGATCCTACTCTACGCGGATGATGCTGTCATCCTGGCATCCATCCCACCATGATCCCAGTCCATCTACAAGGTAACCTCCAACGGGCCTTCTCTGCAGTCGAAAACTGGTTCACAAAACACAGACTTATACTTAACCAGAAAAAAACAAAGACCATGATCTTCTGCAGCTCCCAAAACAAACACAAACAATATCAGCTCTCCATTAAAAGCAAGCAAGGAATCACCCTCGAACAAGTTCATACCTTCAAATACCTCGGCCTCACCCTCGACTGTAATCTCTCCTATGTCCCACACATCAATAACGTGGCAAAAGTAGCCAACACCAGGATGGGCCTACTATTCCAACATAGGAAACATCTAACCCCAGAAGCTCTGTCCATAGCTCCATCATCAGCATCATTGACTATGGTCTCATTATCTGTGGATCTGCCACAACCTCATCTATCAGGTGTGTTTCGACTTCCCTCAATCAAGCCTGCCGACTCATTACTGGTTCCCACCGTCTCACCCACACCTGCGACCTCTACTCCAGAACAGGCTGGCTGCAACTGAGCAACCGAATCAAATACCAAACCTGCATCACTGCCAAGAAAATTATGATGGGAAAGGCACCACCAGGAGTCGGCACCCTCCTCAAACCCAAAATCACCAACCACAACACCAGGAGCTCTAAGCCCCAAATCCTTCAAATCCCCTGTTGCTGTACGTCCCAAGGTCAAAGGTCGTTTGCATACAGGGCTCCGAGTTGGCTGAATGAGCTCTCTAGTGACATCTCATCCACAGCAACGCTTGGAGCGTTCAAAAAAAAGCTGCGCCACTCCATAACTGTGCTTGCACCCCATAACATCTTCATTCCCTACGCTGCTTCTGACCTGATAAGTGCCAGTTTCTGCCCTCTCTTCTTGCACTTACCTGTCCATTTCAACTTCTAATGCACTTGCTCTGTGTCTGTCCTGACATGGCCCCTCTGCTGCCACACCCTGACCCTCTACTCCTATGCCTTCCCCTGCCCTCAGCCCTCTCCCCTTCTTGCCCTCTTCCTCCTATTGTTTCTTGAGTTAGTCATCGCTCAGTCTGATTTTGTCAAGCAAAGTTACTGTCTAAAACCATGTACCTGTAACTGTTTTATGTTTTAATGTCTGTTACCCTGTAACCAGCATGATGTGGAACCTTTGTAAAAGAGCCTTGGCTCAGAGGTACTTTGTAATCCTAGACACAAATAAATAAAATAAAATAAGAGTCAATAAAGTTAAGCATGCTACCAGTGTCTGTGCCCTCTGGAACTCCATGGATCTGGATATTATTACGTCTATTTCTGTTCTTAGCATCTTCCAGGCATTATTATAACATTTGGGAGCTTGGGTGTAGCTCTAATAAGGCACTGTTATGCCCATCTGTTACATTGGGGTATTCCGTGAGATTTCTCTCCATCTCCTCGTTTTTTTTATGTAAACTTTCTAAAGCCGCTCGGCCCTCCACAGCCCTTGTTTCCAGGCGTTGCAGGGTCTCGTTCATTTGTTGCAGAGTAGCGCATAGTTGTTTAGACGTTATTGTACAATTAGTCTCTTCTGCCGAGCCCGGGCTCAAGCTTTCCGTGTGAGGTGAGGCTTTGTTATAGGCCTCAGTTATGATGGGCACTGTTTGCTGTTGTTTTGCCCCTTTCCCCTCCATTCTGGGCAGATTTTCTTTAATCTTCGGCTTAGCAGGTATCCAGAAGTCTGTTAATTTCTTGTTTGGGAACAGGTTGGCAATTTTCTTCCACATGATTATAATAGATTGTTTCGTGATTGCTATGGAGCTCTCAACTTAGGCTGCCATTGAACCGGAAGCTCATGATAGAAACTTTCACGTACCTCAAGGGAGCCAACAAAGTCCAAAAGGGTAGCATCTTTCAGAAAAAGAGATGTGCAAGAACAAGGGGACACAATTTGAAGATAGAGGGGGATGGCTCAGGGGCAATGTGAGGAAGTATTTTTTCACAGAGAGGGTGGTCGACGCATGTAAAGGCCTTCCTGAGGAGGTCGTGGGGTCAAAAACAGTGGGGGAATTCAAGAATGCATGGGACAAACATAAGACAATTCTGGTGGGGGGTAGAAAGAAGTAGGCTGTTGTTTAACTAGGATCTGCAGCAAAGGATTGTGGAGGGTCCTCGTATATACTGGTCCACCTGGGTACCAATGACATTGAGGGAAATAGTGAGCTAGAGATACAGGCAAGGTTCAGGGAACTGGCCAGGGTCTGTCATGACGTAGGATGCGTGATTTCCTTCTCAGAAATCCTGCCGGTGCCAAGGGTTAGTGGGGAACACAAGAGGAAGATTAGGGGCGTAAACCAGTGGCTCAGGAGTGGTGTGGGCCCGAGGGTATGGGTTGATGGGGGATTGGGGGAGACCTGGAGATAGGGCTATATGCTGAGATAGGCTCCATCTCAAATTTGAGGAGGAAATCCTGAATTGAAAGTAGAGGGTTCGTTGGTGAAAGGTGGGTTTAAACTTGTGAAGGGAGGGATGGGAGAGAAGGCTGTCAAGGGGGGGTCCGATAAAGGAGGGACTCAGTCTCCACCCCCCTGGGGAGCTGGAGGAATGCGGGAAAAGGCCGACTGGTAAGATGCTGACCGGGGGAAGACGGAATCCCCATGGGAACGCAAGCAGGGGAAATGGAAGTATACGGAAAGGGTGCAAGGTAGTCCTGCTAAATGCCAGGAGCTTGGGCAGTGCTAACTGAGGGAGAGCTGGATGTGGCAGCAGTCAGTGAGACCTGGGCCACCGCAGGGCATGACTGGGACCTGAACCTGGTGGGTTACACCATGTTCAGGAAGGATGGGGGGAGGGAAGGGGAGGAGGGGTAGCAATAATAGTCAAAAACTGCATTGGCATAAGAGGAGTGGAGGAGGTGGAGGCGATTTGGGTCACCTTGATAACAAATGGGGGCAAGAGAGTAAAAATAGGAGTGGTGTATAGACCCCCTGCGCTGGCGGAGGAGCTGGAGGAGAGTATGGTGGCAGATGTTGGGAGACGCTGCAAATTTGGCAGGGGAAGGGTGGCGATGTTGGGGGGACTTAAACATGCCAGGAACGGACTGGGAGACTATGACATCCTCGGTGGCCGGGGAACAGAGGTTGTTGGATGTCTTTCAGGATGCGTTCCTAACTCAGCAGGTGGGGGAACCGACCAGGGAGGCGCAGATACTGGATGTGGTCCTGGCAGACAGTGACCAGGTTGGGGGCCTGGAGGTAAGGGACCCGTTGGCGGGGAGCAGCCATGCCATGGTCTGGTTCTGCCTGGACCTAGGAGGGTTAGAAGGCTGCACAAAGACAGAGGTAACCGACTTCAGGGGGGCGGATTTCAAGGAAATGGGAAGGATCCTTAATAAGCATTTGGATGGGATTGGGCCAGACATGGACACTGACAGTAGGTGGGAAATCATCAGGAGGGGGGTGCAGGATGCTACCAGCACCTGTGCAAGAGTAAGACGAAAATGTGGTAGGGCCCGTAAACCCTGCTGGTGGACCAGGGAGGTTCAGGAGGTGGTGAGGGGAAAGAAGGTGGCTTATAGGCATTTCAAGTGCCCAAGGAGTGAAAGGGATAGAGGGGAGTACGAGCTGATGGCCAGAAGGGCCACTAGGGTGGTGAGGGCGGCTAAGGCAAGGAAGGAGCAGAACCTGGCCAAGGAAATTAGGAGAGGGAATAAGGGGTTCTTTAGATACATTGTGGAAAAACGAAGGGTGAAGGTGCAGATTAGCAGGATTAAAACAGGGAAGGGATGGGCACAAGATCTGGGGGAGCAGGCTGAGGTACTAAATGAGTACTTCGCCTCAGTTTTCACCAAGGAAAATGGGAGGCTGCATCATACATGGGAGGAGATGGTGAAACTGGGGGACCCTTGCCGATCGTTGGGTCTGGGAGAGGATGGGCCATCACTGGCAGGAGGGAGAAGGCAGGGGGACGAGGTAGTAGAGGTAGAAATCACAGCAGAGAGAGTGAGGGAAGCCCTTAGGTCCCTTAAGATGGAGAAAGCACCGGGGCCAGATAAATGACATCCCAGAGAGCTGAAGGAACTGGCGGATGTCCTGGCGAAACCCCTGGCGGAGCTTTTCAGCATCTCTCTGAGGACAGGGTGGGTGCCCCAGGACTGGAAGGTGGCGCATATAGTGCCTGTCCACAAGGGGGGATCAAGGGAGGTGGCAGGGAACTACAGGCCCATCGGCCTGACATCGGTGGTGGGCAAGGTGATGGAGGGCATTGTCAAGGAAAGGCTGGGGGGGACCTGGAAAAGTTGAGGTGCCTGGACAATAGACAGCATGGATTCGTCCCAGGGAAATCATGTAAGACAAACCTTGTGGAGTTCTATGACTGGGTGACCAGAGTCTTGGACTTGGATAGACCGGTGGACATCCACTATCTTGACTTCAGCAAGGCATTTGACTCTGTTCCTCACGGGGGCCTGTTGAATAACCTGGGAGAAATGGGGGTGGGGAACCAGATAATCAGATGGATAGGCAAATGGCTCCAGGACTGGACCCAGAGGGTCGTGGTTGGTGGGATAGTCTCATCCTCAAGGAGGGTCATTAGTGGGGTCCCTCAGGGATCAGTCCTTGGGCCCCTCCTGTTCAATGCCTATGTCTCTGACATAAGGAAGGGTATCAGGAGTGAGATGAGTCTCTTTGCAGGTGACTGAAAACTGGGGGCGGTGGTGGATGGGGAGGAGGGGAGGGTGGTCCTACAGGGGGACCTGGAGGCTCTGAAAAGGTGGTCTAGAAAGTGGAAGCTGAGGTTTAATACAGGGAAATGCAAGGTACTGCATCTGGGAGCCAGAAACCCGGGCCAAGAGTACACCCGGGGGATGCTACAAGTCTCAATGGCTGAGAGGGACCTGGGGGTGCTGGAGGATGTCAAGATGAACAACTCTGAGACTTGTAGGAGAGCAGCAGCCAAGGCCAACAGGACGCTGGGATGCATCGCTAGGGGGATCACCTCCAGAAGGAGGGAAGTGATACTCCCCCTGTATAACTGCTTGGTGAGGCCGCACTTCAGAGTACTGCGTGCAGTTTTGGAGGCCACACTTAAAGAGGGACATTGAACTCCTGGAGAGGGTCCAGAGGAGGGCAGCCAAAATGATCTGGGGCTTGGGGGACAGGACCTATGGGGAGAGGCTCGAAGAACTAAATATGTACACACTGTAAGAGAGAAGGGACCGGGGGGGACATGATAGAGGTCTTCAAGTACATGAAGGGATTAAATAGGGAGAAGCAGTTAAGGTGCTCGAAGGAAAGAGGGGGGGGGGCAACTAGAGGCGTGGGTGGAAGCTGGAGGGGATTCAGGAGAGAAAGGAGGAGTGCTACTTTACTGAGAGGGTGGTGGAGCCATGGAATGCACTGCCCAGGAGCTGGTGGAGGCAGAGATGGTGGAGGGTTCAAGAGGGTGGGACAGGTACAGGGAAGGGTTCTGGATGCAAAGTCCTGTGTAGTGGGAATATCTGGGACTGGGAAGGGAGAAGCCAGAGAGGACGAGGGGGCAGCATGGTCAGCTTCCAGGGTGGGGGCTGACCAAATGAGCAGACACGAAAGACCATTAGGCCTATTCTGCTGGCATTTTAGTATGTTAGTATGTTATCCAGTAGGTCGGGAAATGGGCAGACTAGGTGGGCCAAGCAATCCTTATCTGCCGTCAAAGTCTATGTTTCTAGGCAGGCCCACTGGGGCAGCGGTTGGATTTCCGCTTGTGATGCCAGCGACCCGGGTTCGGGAACGAGCCTGGGAGCTGGAGGGCTGGCCGGGGGAGAAAACGGCGTCCTAAGGACTGCCGTCTTGAGAGGCAGGGAAGCCAGAGCTCAGCTGTCTGGCCCGGGTGGAGACCGAGGTACACTAAGCCCGACGCTTAACGGGGGCAATGTGCTGGATGTTGGCGCTCACACCTTGATGTCAGGAGACATGGCACGTCGAGAGAACACTGGAAAAACACCTTGCACCGCTCCCGGTAGACGGAGCACCAGGCCCCAATCCTCAATGCCCCTACTGACCCAGCGACATCATCCCGACGAAAGATAGATGCATCAGGGTGTAAGGGCCCCCACCCCATACCTGCCTGGGGGTACAACCACGACTCCATGGGGGATGGACTGCCCCGGTCACCAGGTAGGTGAGCGAGGACTGAAAAGGCCGTAGGTGTCTCCCGAAGAGTGGGAGCATTGTGAGGAGGGGAGCATACAAATATTAGCTAGTTCTCTATATAAGAGCAAGCAAGCGCAGTTTCATTCACAAGAAGGCAGCCGGCCGTGTAGGACAGCGGGCTGTGCTGGCTGCCTTACTTACATTTTCTTACGTTTCTTTAGGTGCAGGCAGGGTTCAGGGGAGGTGGGGGCAGCTGCTGGCTACCGGGGGTTGAGGACAGACCACAGGAGGACTATTTGAACTTTTAAATTACTGTAGTAATGATGAATGTATGAAACCTGGCAGACAGCGGCCATGGAGGTGGGTGGAGTTGTGCAGGTCACCCAAAAAAATTGCTGACTTTTTTTTTATTGTAAAACTGGTTGGGAGCTTGGGGGGTTTGGGTGCTATCTGAGGGTGGGGGAGGGGGTTATAGTATTTCCTGAATACCGCACGAATAGTGAGCTATTCATTATTCAGATTCCGAATAACGAATAGCTCATTATTAGTGGTATTCGGGAAATAATATTCGGTATTTGCACAGCCCTAATATTTAGCGGCTCCTTGTTCTGGCACCACCCTCTGATGAAGAGACAGAGCACCTTGATATTCTGGAGTATCGATTTACTGTTTTTGGCATGTGAATACATTTCACTGTTATTTAAGAACTTGGTGTCCTCTGAGAGAGAAACCTTAGCCCCAGAGAAAATTGCAGAGGATTGTAGCTGGCCCGGTGGCGCAGAGGGCTGAGGCACCAAGCCTCACCTGCTGCCATGCTGGCGACCCGAGGTCAGAAGTGATCTCAGGGTGTCAGGGGTCAGCCAGGGAGAGGAGGATCGAGTGTCCGGGGGACAGCTCTCCTCCTCTGGGGAAGGGGCGACACCAGCCCCGCATTCACCTGAGCACTAGCGGTGACTGGGTGTGCAGGCAGCCTGGCCTGCAGCGTGGGGAATGTAGGAGAAGCGGACATTGATGTCCAACGCACAAGAGCATGTGTAGGCATGGCTGGATGGCATTGTATGGCCACTTCGAGGGGAAGAAGAAAAGTAGAAAAAATAGCTGGTGGCGGGGCAGGATGAAACCAATCCCTCGTGGTTCCACACCCAGGCTACAGGGCCTTCTCCCAGGAACTGGATCCAGTCTGTCAACAGGCAGGAGTCGCTGACCCCTGCCATGGGGGGGGGGTGGCAAGCCTTGAGGGAAGACCGGGATGGAGGGGTGACGGGGCTGGGAGGGGGGCAGTGGAAGGAGCAAGCCCGCCCCAGCAGGGGAGAAACAGAAAACAAAAACAAAACAACCCCAAGAAACTGCAGAGGGCGGGAGTGCTGGGTAGTGTGTAACAACTTTGGGCTTTAAGGCAATAGAGCTGTACACGCCAGTTTTTATTCGCTAGCCACTGTCCACCAGTGTTTAGAACAGATGTTTGATTGCAGTCTGCTAGCTTGGGGAGGGAGGGGTTGCCTCCCAGTGTGAGATAACAGTACTCCATCCCAGCTGGATGGAGCTAAGGGTAGTGACCATTGGGAGGACATATGTTTAGGTTGCCCTGGGGGTCTGACCAAAGTCTGTTTGGTACTGGTTACAGGTACAGACAGCCATATTAGTGTTGTGGCCTGCATATTGGGAAGTGCTGGAGCCTTTGTGAACTTGGTATAGCAGCAGAAGTGAGAGTACCAGTTCCTGCATGAAAGTTGCAGCCTCTGCAGAGAGATGTAGTCCATATTTATAATTTAGTTGTCCAGTATATTTTTTTTTTGGGGGGGGGTGTACTATTTTGCACTGCACCTTCCCCGATAGTACAATGTTCTGGAGTACGAATATTTGTAGGCTCTACAGAAATGTATGGCGACTAAAGAACTGTGTGGAGGGAACATTATGTAGAGGGTTTCCTGAACTTCAGGACCACATGTAGCAGCCTTATGAAACTGCCCATGTCAATAAAAGTGTGTGCCCCCTTCTGGCACAAAAGCAGGTCTATTTGTAGTTAATGAATTTAATTTAATGCTACACTCTGCTGCTGTCATGTGGAAAACTGCATCCTTTTTATGGGTAGTTACTGTAATAGAAGCTGCTTTAAGTGACCCCCTGTTAGCTCCCAGTGCTCAGACACTGAAGAGCACCCTGGTAGGTGCTCTAAGTACCCAGTGTTTGGGAGACTGGCTACAGAAATTACTCCCTCAGCCTAGGAGAGAGTGTACATCCCAAGGTGAGGGCCTGAGACTACAGCTGGAGCCATGTGAAAAACACGTTGTACTTTACGTTTGTTACCACTTGAATTGGCCTTTATAAATGGAGCACTTCAGTCCCTTGACTTACTTGCCTATCAAAATAACTGCCTCTGTCACTGAAATCAGATTTTCAAAAAACGATAATTTGTTTCTCTTCTAGGATTGCCTAGAATTTGATTTACTCTTTGACAACGCCTTTGACCAGTGGACTGCAGGCTCAGCTTCCGAAAAAGGCACATTCTTTCAAATTCTCCATAACGCTAGTCAACGATACCTTTCAGACAGGAAACCAGAGTTCATCAACTGTCAGTCCAAAGTACTTGGAGGTAAGTGGGATGGTCTGAACTCGGGCGTGATCAACACAGACTAAATAATTAGGAATTTATTTATTTAAAATTTTGGTAACCGGGAAAGGCACTCTGAGCCAGGCTCGTTTCCAGGTGCGACCCGGGGTAGGGGACAGGGACAAATATATGACATCAGAGTAAAGGAGGAACATATATACAAAGAAAATGCAATAAATATATAATAATGCATGGGGAAGTATGGTTGAGGAGAATTTATGCACACCCGAGGTGTGTGCTTCCCAAACCCGAGGGGTTTATGGGTATCACACACAAGGTGTCATAAATCAAGTTCTGCACACTTCCTCCATGTTTTATTTTTTTATATTTACTGGTCTTAGTAAGTTGAGACAGATGGTAACTGAGCTGCTCATGATATCAAGAGCGCACTGTTTCCTTGCATGGAGCAGCGTGTTAACAGTTTGTCTAATAAATGTTGTACTTATTTAAAGGGAGCTTTTCATTTTTTTCTTTTTACGCGAGGAGTGTCTTGATGGTTGTGTTGTCGGCGATGTTGTATCACTACCAAGAGATGCTCTATTGCATCTGGGTGCTTGGCTGATGATGAATGTAAGGGAGGGAAATACAAGTTTGGAGGCATAAAATGCAAAATTATTGCTATCTCTATTTAAATGTATGTCACTCTTTTTTTTATTTACTCATTGCCCGGTTTGCGCCTTTTTTTTAATATCCGTCAAGAAGCTTGTCTTTCGCGCTGGCAGTTTAAAGAGGTAGCGCGGGCAGACATCCGGCATGAGGACAGCTTCTCAGATGGCTTTGAGAGGTGCTGTCATGGCTTTTACTCTGCCCGTGGTTTACGGCGCTCCGTAAACCACATATGTGGTGTATGGAGCTGTTGGGCACTCGCTGGCAGTAGTTTATGACTGCTGACCAGTAAATATATACAATTTATTCATTGTTGTGAAAACATTGTGCATTGAGGCTAAAACAGCAATCATGTAACGCAAAATGTCGCATTAAAGGTCCAGGGGTTTTGATCTGAAAAGCACAGTGAAGCACAGTAAGGCATGGAGGGGGATTTGTTATAGATCTGTCTGATTGACTTCACCCTGTGGAGTTGTAGTTTGTCGAAAGAGCCAAAGGAGGGAAGCAAGGCGAAGGGGGGCTGTGGTGGGTGTGAGGCAGGAGGGTGGGGCAGAGGGTGTAGGAGGACGGGTGATAAGAGGGTGGGAGACAGGTGGGGGCAGCTAGGGTGGTGTGGGGAAGGTGGGGTATGTTGATTCAGGTGTGAGGAGTAGGAGAGCATAAATGGGGTGGGGGAGTAGTTTGAAGTGCTTTTTGAGGGATGCTGCAGTTGGCAGAAGGTGGACCTGGAGAGGGAGGCTGTTCCAGAGGACTGTAAGCCTGTAAGCAAAGGATAATTTTCCCGAGAGTGAATGTGGTTGGGGTAGAGCAAAAGAGCAGTGGTCGCGGGTGCTCAGCGAGTATCCTGAGTTGGGGACAGGGGCTAGCAACGTTAAAAAGGTAGGAGGGGAGGGTGCCAAACCATTATTTGGTGATGAAGGTGGTGCAATGAGCAAGATGGCTGTTGGTGAGAGAGGGGAGAGATATGGCTCGATAGAGGGAGCAGTAATGAGTGTGATAGGGGAGGTTTGTGGTGAAATGGCAGAAGGCATGGAACAGTGGGTCCAGCTTGGCTAGAGATGATTGAGGTGCTGAGCTTTATACTACATTGGCGTAGTCAGTAGAAGGGAGGATGAGCTTGGAGATGAGCTCCTTTCTGATGAGGCGTGAGAGACTGTCCTTGTGTTTATACAGCATGCCTAATTTAGGATGCAGCTTGCTAGGTGTAGCAGGTGGTGGGAGAAGTTCAATTTAGGGTCCAGCCAGACTCCCAAGTACTTACAGGATTCAACGTCCTCAATTTTGGAGCTGTCTAGGGCAAGGAAGGAGGGGGGAGAAGGGAGTTTGGCCAGTTTCTATGCAGAGCCAAATGCCATGGCGATCGTTTTCTTGGTGTTACATCTGAACGAATTGGCTTCAAACCATCACAGCATTTTTAAAATGTCGGCCTGGAGGATGGGTTTGATATGCGGAAGGGACAGATCAGATGCGAAAATAACTATCATCGGTGTACATATGAACAAGCAAGGCAGAGCAGATGGAGGGAAGGTCATTTACAAATATAGAGAAAAGTACAGGCCCAAGAATCGGTCCCTGCAGTACCCCAGCAAAGATTGGGTGGCGGGGGGGGTGGATTTGGTGTCGCCAAGCTGCACATATTGGAATCTATCTGACAAATAGGCTTTGAACCAATCGGTGTTCGAGGGTGAGAGGCCAACAAGAGGAGAGTTTATCTAAAAGGAGTCTATGGGAGACAGAGTCAAAGGCCCTGGCTAGGTCAACAAAGATGGCCAGTGTCAGTTGGCCTTTGTCCATAGCAGTGTGGATATGATTAGTAAGGTGGCGAAGGGAGGAGGAAGTGGAGTGAAGATGCCGAAAGCCAGATTGGTAAGGTGTCAGGATGTCATTTGTGGCCAAGAAGGAGTTTAGCCTTTTAGAAATAAGGGATTCAAGAATTTTTGAGAGGAAGGGGAGGAGGGAGATAGGCCTATAGTTGCCTGGTATGGAGGGATTGCCTCTTTTGTGAAGCAGAATCACTTTGGCTAGTTTATAGGCCTTAAGCAGTGAGCACTGAGGGAATGATAGGTTGAAAATATGGGTGAGTGGTGGGACTATTGCAGGAGCGGAGATCTTAAGGAGATTGGGATCGAGTCTCTTGGTATTTTGCTTTGATGAGTTTAGGGATTTGAGGGCATGGAGTACCTCAGTAGGAGTAAAGGGGGGAAAGATGTGACTGGAAACAAGGAAGGACGAAGTGTGTTGATTGGTTCGGGGGGGCGCATGTTGTGAAGAAGTGGTTTATGGAGGAGGCTCCAGAGCTGGGGTCGACACCATCTGTGCCAGGAGCAGATGTGGGGGAGGAGGGGGGAGAGGAAGAGGAATGTGATGACAGAGCTATATAGAGAATAATAACATAGGTGACTGTGTATTATGCAAGCAATAACACACGACAAGGTGTGGGTTTTATTTATTTTATTTTTTTATTTGAAGTATCAGTTTAACAACCTTTGTGCCAAGGGCTCACTTACAAAGGTACCTTGTCACATTGAGGACATAAGACACAGAGAGCGTAACAAGTACACCAGAATAGCTGTCATGTGTAGGTTACAGACATTGTTTACAGATATTGTGTACAAGTTTGGATACAGATATTTACAGAAGCATAGAAGAGAAGCATTGATTGCCAGGAGAGAACTTGCGTTACATTTTAATACATCTTATTCATGAGCCAGCGAAGGACTAATCATTGTTTTTAGGTAGTAGCGGTCCATAGTGGATCTTGTCGGGGATTAGGGCCCAGGAGGGCATGAGAGCACAGGCTAGTTGCAGCTACAGGAATAGGTATTGAGGAGATGGTTGTGGAGAAATGCTTTGGAATGGGGCAATCTTGGGAGTGCTGGTGATGGTGGCTGGGAGAGTATTATACCAGCCAGGGGCCCTGTAGCGGAAAGATCTCTGGGCAAGTGATGTTTTTACCCTGGGTACCACCAGGATGGTTTTGTCCGAGTAGTGGGTAGAGACAGAGGGTGTGGCAGTTTGGGGAGAAGCGGTGACTCCAGGAGGCGAGAGTCCAAGCAGAATTTTCTTGGTCAGTAGGCGGGTCTGGTAGTGGAGTCTTTCATCTTAATTGGGGATATTGGCAGCGGAATAGAGGGAGCAGGTGTGGGTGAGCCTTGGGGCACCAGTTAGAAGCCTGCAGGCCTTGTTGAGGGAGATTTGTATTTTCTGAAGAGCGGAGTTATCTGCTGTCCCACAGACAGGGAGCCCATAATCTACTAGGGACAGTATGGAGGAGGAGGAGGAGGAAGTAATAGCAAGCCTAAGGGTATCCGGAGGGAGGCATTCCTTGTGCCAGTATAGGAGCCCAATCCAAGTGTTTACAGCAGCTGCTAGTGAGTTTATGTGGTCGTGAAAGGTAAGGGCAGTGTCGAGGGTAAGCCCCAGGTACTTGTAGGTGGATACCTATTCAAGGGGGTGCTGGGTGCTAGGGAGGATGAGGATTGGAGTATTTTTTGCTTTGTTTTGGTAGTGTGAAAAAATCATGGATTTCATTTTTTTTAGATTTATGACCAGTCTATGGTCCTTGAACCACGTTTCAGCCTGGGTGAAGGTGTTTTGGAGGAAGACCTGGAGGGGGGCAGGTGTATGGTGCGAGGCATAAAGCACTGCATCATCCGCATACAGTAGGATATTTCCAGAGCAGACCAACGGCAAGGTGTTTAGGTAGAGGGTGAAGAGTAGGGGACCCAGGATGGAGCCCTGGGGCACTCCGGAGCGGACAGGTAGTGTGTCAGACAGGGTACCATTTATTTTGACACATTGGGACCGTGCGGAGAGGTAACTGGCACACCATGCCAGGGGGCCCGAGGAGAAACTGAGTTGGTGGAGAGAGTCTACCAGCAGTGGATGGCAGACCGTGTTGAAGGCCTTGGAAAGGTCTATGTATACAGCTCCAGCAGTATTACCAGCATCTAGGGAGGAGTGTAGGAAGTTGGTGAATTCGAGGAGGGCTGTGGTTGTGCTGTGGCTCGAGTGGAAGCCATGCTGTTCTGGGCATAAGATGTCATGCTTGGCTAGGTATTCAGTGAGCTACGTGGCAACCACTTTCTCTAAGGCTTTGGATGGGGGGGGGTGGAGGTGGGTCGATTGTTACTGGGGAGGATTTGTCACCACTTTTATAAATGGAGGTAACTACGGCAGTCTTCCAGGCACTGGGGAATTGCCCCAGACACAGGGATCTGTTGAGTAGGTCCATGAAAGGGGCTAGGACCTCATCAAGGACTAGCCGAAGGAGCCTAGCATCTAGGGGATCCGTGCTAGGGTTGTTGCTGTTTAGTGCATTTTGCAGGTATGGATGGCTTCATGAGTCGATAATTTACGCAGCAGGAAACAAGGGCGCTGTAGGGTAGGGGATTTGGATTCGGGCACAGGGTCAAAGAAGCAACTGGGGAGAACAGTGCTGAGATCTGTGAAGGTAGTGTTTAGACAGTTTGCTATGGTAAGTGGGTCAGTGGAAGTGGTGCCATCTATGGTGATCTGGGAGGGTGGTGGGGATCGCAATTTACCGTTGAGTTCTTTGATATTACTCCAGAAGGTCCGGGTGGAACCCCATGTGGCGGCGAGAGTGGATTGATAGTAGTCTGCTATGGCCTTGTGGATGGCCCACGTGCAGCCGTTGTGAGCAGCATTATAGGATTGTCTGTCAGCCGTCCTGCCAGACTCCAAGGCTTTGTATCGGAGGTTGTCCCTTTCCCTCAATTTTTGGAGTTGGGGGGTGATCCATGGGGCATTTTGTTTTTTTGGTGCGGGGTTTGGTGAGTGGAGCACAGAGATTACAGGCTTTAGTGAAGGCCTGTGTGAACAGGTCGAGCGCAATATCAATGCTGGGGGCTGTTTTAATGGGGGACCAGTGCACTTGTGCAAGAAGTTGTTTGAGTTTTTTTAACCCCCCCCCCCCGGGGCAGAGACGCCTATGGAAGGTGGTCTGGGCTGTGGGTTTAGGGGTGGAGGAGGTCCATAGGAATAGGATGGGTGAGTGGTCACTAAGGGAGTCGGGTAGAACTTTTATATCCTGGATTTTGTGGGGGCGGTTGGAGATAATGACATCCAGGAGGGTGCTAGTACCAGTGGAGGGATGACATCTAATGGGTTCGGTGACTAATTGGACCATGTCGAGGAAGGTGAAGGAGTCCTTTATTTGTGCAGCCGAGGGACTGAGCCAGTTGGCATTTAGGTCCCCTACTAGTATCTGTTCAGCTTTGTGAGGGAGAGTAGCTAGATAATCAGTGAGGGATGTGAGGGAGACTTTTGGTTCTTGGGGGAACATGGGATACTGTGAGGTATAATGGCTTCTGGAGGGGTCTAGGGTGATTTGTAAGGTGAGTGCTTGGGCACTGGTTAAGAGCCTGGGGGGTGGGAGCATGTGGCTAATAATTTTATCCCTGATGTAGATCGCATAGCCCACTCCACGTTTTCCCACCCGGTCTTCCTGGAATAGGGTGAACCCAGGGAGTGAGACAACTGAGTCAGGGGTAGAATTTGAGAGCCAGGTCTCAACTAGAGCAGTGTTGTCTGGTTGGTGAAGGGTGGCCCAACATTGGAGCACTGCAGATTTTTTTGGCAGGCTGCACATGTTCAAGGTGACGATGCGGAGTCCTGTGGGTGATGTCCTGGGTGCGCAGGTGGGGGAGGGACCCGGGTTGGGGTGAACATTTCCCGAGAGTAGTAACAATAGTGTGAGAAATCTTGCTATGGGGGGGTAGTGGTTGGTGAACCGAGCCCAACGTCGAGAGTGGGACTGAGCAGTTAGAGTGCAGGGAATGGGTAGGATGTGGAGGGTTGGAAAGGAGGTGAGGAGGCGGGCCCAGGAATGGCTGGAGGGGTGAGGGAGTATGGGGGGGGGGTGCTGGGGCCTAGGATCTGTGGCGAGGTGGGTGGGTGTGGGGTTGGGTGTACTGCGGTGGTCATCAGGTGCTCACCTTGGTGGGTTACCAGTGTGGTCCACTTGGAGGGAGGTGAACATCAAGAGGGCCAAAATGGTAATGTGCAATGATGGTGGTGGAAGAGAGGGCATGTTGCCTAGTGGTGGTGATCGTGATAGAAGAATAAGGGTCAGAGTAGTGCTTCAGTGAGGGTGACTACCACTTTGGTATAATAGTAGTGTTGTGGACTTTAATACGTAGGGTACCAGGTTCGAGACTTAGGGGGGCTGGGTGTTTTTGCGCTGTGGTTGCAGAGAGATCCAGGCATCCACAGTGGCTGGGCTGACAGGGGCAGGAGCTGGAAATAGGGTGTGAAATAGCTACTCCTAGTGGCCATAAAGTGGGGTGTGTGCTTAGCGGGGGAAGGGAGATGGTGTGGAAATGACAGAGGAAGTGGTTGCCGAGGAGAAGAACAGCCTATGGAAGGGGGGGGGGTATAGCTAGGGTAGTGGCTGTGTTGGGATTAGAGATGGGCAGTAGAGTGAAGGGGCTGGAAAGAAGGGCTCCAGCTCAGGGAGAGAGGTAGTGGGTTGGCAAAGGTGTCCAAGGAGGACTAAGCCCTCTGGTGGTCATCAAGTATAACCTGCAAATGGTGAAACGGGGACTAAAAAAAAAAAAGAGTGCCAGGAAGTGATGTCATAGGAAAGAGACAATATAAGGAGAGTCGGGCTTGGGAGGGAGGGTGGCTGGGGCGGGTAGGGCAGTCGACGCATAGCGTCGATGGGCTAACACCCACCACAAAACTTCTTGCTGAAGGGAGGAGATCTTTACCTTCTGCGGTGGTCTCGGTGAGTCCCCTGCTCCAGGAGGGAGCATGTAGTGAGGGCTGATGTCTATGGGGGGGTGGAATCTGTCAGAGGCCTATATACAGGCAGGAAAACAAAGGAAACCTCGTTAGCATACGGCGGGAGCTATCTTTCCTGACAGAGACTGACTGCGCATGCGCAAGAACTTCAATCACAGTCCCGATTTGGGGACTCTACTGCGCATGCGCGAGCCTGGCCCCAAGATGGCGATGGTCAGAGATTCCACGCCAGAAAACACAGTACAGGTAAGTGGTGCAAGTTAAATCAAGGTACAAGTTCTACATGCACATTACTAGGCTGTTTTCTCCCTCTGTAACTCCCAAAATGCAACAAATAACTCAGTCGCTAAGACCGACTGTCCACTCTTAAAGTACCTTGCCAACAACAGTAAATAACCCCGTAGCAGAGTCTGAGAGAACAGTGGTAGAAAAACAATTAGTTGCTGTGTGGGGACATATAATTAAAGTCCCTAGCCCACCACAAAATGTCTGGCTGAAGGAAGGAGGTCTTTACCTTCTGAGGCACTCTCGGTGATTCCTCTGCTCCAGGAGGGAGCGTGTAGTGAGGGCTGATGTCTGTGTGGGGATTGGGGGGGGGGGATCTGTCGGAGGCCTTCTGCGGTGCTGTCGGTGATTCCCCTGCTCTTATCACCTGATAAGAGCATGCCTGGGTGTGTTATAGCTGAGTGCCTTATTTTTATTTATTTATTTAGTTTTTGTTGACCGGGTAAGTGCACTAGACAAATCCTGCCTATTTTCAGGCACGACCCGGGGTAGGGGGATACAGATGAATGCCAACTGACCTTGAACCAGATTAAGCTGTTGGTGGTATTTTGAGTGAATGAGGGAAATTTGGCCGGGACACCGGGGAAATTCCCCTACTCTGCTTCCTGTTAGCAGAGGGGTCCCATTTTCATGTGGGACCAAGATGACTGCCGCTGGACATGCTGTGGAGGTGTTGGAGGCAGTGGAGCTGGTCTCTTCCCCTGTCTCTGTTCTGAGAGAGACCCCATCTTCTAAGCCTATTGTACTGCAATCTACTGAATATGGTTCTTCTGTGCCTTTGGATACTTTCCCTGCTGCTGTTGTGGATACTTGTGTGCAGTGTTTGCCTGTGGATCCTTCATTTGTTCCTCAAACTGTGCTTACAACGTCTTCTAGCCCTGCTACTATGGATATACGTGAGTCTTCTCCTCCTGTTTCTATGGATGTAGATATGTTACTTAAACTCGAGGAACAGCGTTATTTCACTGCTAGACAGCGTTTGTTAGCCCTTAAGCCTCAGTCTGGTTTTGTACCTGCTGCTACTGACTCACCATCTGGGAAAGATTGTTTTACTGTCTCTTCACCGATTCTGACACTTCCGCATTCTTTGCCTGTTGCAACGGACCCTCCTCACTCCCTACCGCCTGTACTGACTGCACCTCTTGCTCAGCTTTCTCCAGAAATTTCTTCTGTACAGGTACCTGCTTCTACTCTCCCTGATGCCTTGCACACGACGGACTGGTCTGTTGAATCTGCCCTGGAAGCGGCTGGGTGGGAGAAGGATCCTACCGTTGGGACTTGGCGTTCTGGTTCTTCCCCGATCTGTACTAGGCCACCTGACACTGACAAACTGCTGGCCTCTCCTGTTTTGAAAGACTCCGTTGCTTCTCTTGATCTTTCTTTGCCAACTGAACTTCTTCTGACTCAGAACCCGACTTTGCAATTTGGTCCTGCTTCCTCGACGCCTCAAGAACAACGGACTCTTCGGAACCCTGTGTCTCGTCCAGTTCCTGCTACTTCTACTGCTTCGTCCCCTAAAACTTATGCTGCATGCTTTCAACCCCTGTACATCAAGCTAAAAGACACAGCTGTTCGGCTGCATTATTTGGGGGGCTTACCTGACTTTCCTGACCGATTTTTGTAGGTCACACTCTTTTGAAGGATTCTATGTAATTTGCTGCTTTTGAGATTCATGCCTTAATTCATGTTTCTTCAGAGTCTCATTTTGATATTAGTTTTAAAACTATCACTGGTTTAGAAAAGTTTCGAAGAAAATATCAGGAGCTTAAAACTTCTCCTTTATGGTCAATGTTTAATGCCATTCCCTTAACTAAGCCTACTCAGAAAACTGTTACTATATTGTTTCGTAACAAAGGTGTCAGTCTTAATGATATTACTGTCTGGTTAAAGCAAAGATGTACTGTCCTTTCTGACCCAGAGGCTATCTTTGATTCTGAGAATATCTGGACAGGTGGGTGGAGAGCGAGGGTTATGCTTCGCACTTCGGAGGTTGGAATACAGCATCTCCCGAACAGCTTTATGCTTGGGAAAGACAGGGAGTTCTTTTTACCAGCCAGCCTAAAGCTTGCTACAGATGTGGCTCTCAGAATCATATCAGTAGTGTCTGTGACAAGATTAAATGCTCTGTTTGTGGTAACATTGGCCGTGCAGGTTCCCAATGTGTGGATGAACCTCCTTGCGTCCTTTGTGACGAATTGGGGCACACTTTCCAGACTTGTACTTGGGCAGCTCACAACTCCCCGACTCTTGCTGATGGGGAAGAACAACGTTTGATTATTACTGTCGCACAACGTTCTTGTTTATCTGACACTCTTTCTAGACCTCAAAGCGTACCCCTCCCTCACCCTGTTGTACCTGCTGTTGACCCCTCTTCTACTTTACACGAACGGTCTGCTCCTGTTTTGGAACCACAGACCTTTACTACAGCTCTCCCTCCCCCTTCCTCTGATCTTGCTATTTCTACCTCAGAAGAGGGCCCTATTCCTGTCTTGCCTAGTATTTCTGGGTCTTCCATGGACCCCCGAACCTTTTGTTAGAGTTACACGAGGATCTAAGAAGGGGACTTCTCCCTCTTCTAAGGCCCTGAAATCCTCTACTGTGACTCATATGAATAAATTTGAGGTTTTACGCCACCCTCAGGACAACACGGACTCTGATACGTCCTCTGTTCTTTCCTCCCACCCTGATGTGACTACGGACACTGAAGTACCCATTGATAATATTGGTTCTCAAAAAAGGAAAGCTAAGGCAAAACTGAAACACAGGGAAGGTACCCCTAAGAAAGGTAGGCTAAGGTGACTTTTGTGTTTTGTTTTCCTTTCCCGTTTCATGTCTTCTGCTTTCTCAGTGCATACTGTTAATGTTAACAGTATAAAGAAGCATGCTAAAGAGATGCAGTTTTTCCTTTTTATCTGGCTTGACAGCTGGTCTCATCTTTTGCAAGATATGCGTTTCCATGCTCTTCCAGAAATTTCCAGGGCCACTCGTGCCTGGACCTCTGAGCTCTCTTTTTGGTCCTTTGGACAGGACTCTTGTTCTGGTTTGGGTATTTTATTTAGTATACCTGATGTTACTGTTGTTAAACTGTTGGTTGTCTACCCGGGTCGGCTTCTGTTGCTGGATATTTTGATTTCTTCTGTCCCTTTCCGGATTATTAATATTTACGCCCCTCAATTGAAATCCCACAGAATTGAACTACTGAAATTGATTCAATCCTATTTATACACATCAATGCATGTGATTTTTTGGGGTGAGTTCAATTGTGAGTTATCCACTAAAGATAAGTCTTCTACTTCAAAGACTACTAAGTTGTTTTGTGACACAAATTTTCTGAAACAATTGCTCCATTCCACAGGTTTGGGATGCATATTTATCTTTACGAATTGACATACTCCTACTTTCACAAAGGCCCCTTGCAACCCGTATTGATTTTTTATTTCTTCCCACCTCCAACTTTCTGATGCTGTAATTCAAGTTGCGGAATTTTCGGATCATAATTTATTATCTATTTCTTTGGGCCCTTCCTTGACATCTCGTTTTAGCCCTGGCATTTGGAAACTGAATGCTTCCCTGTTATCTGATTCACGTTTGTTAAGTCACTTAACTGAGTATGTTCATAATCGAAAGACTGTATTTTGTTTATATGATGCCCCCTGGGATTGGTGGCGGGATACGAAATCTGGACTCTGAACTTTATTTAAAAATTTTAGTAAACATCATCATGATTCATTGTATTTCCTTTATCACACTAACAGACGACGACTTCAAAAATTACTTGCTTTATCTCATGAAACTGGCCATGATTTTTCCACCCAAATAAGTACTCTTAAGGAGTGCATGATGGATTATCACCTTCTGAAGTCTACTTCTGTTCAGCATCAACAGCGTTTTGGGACCTCTGGTACCTATGACTCAGTATGTCCATATGCTTCTATTCGACGAACAGTAGAGAGTAAAACCTTTACTACGCTGTTTGATGACAGTTTCACCGAGCTCACTGATATTTTGGATATCAGGCACCGTGTTACCTGTTATACACAAAAACTGTTTGGTCCCATGCCCCCCTCCCCCAATCTGCATCCATAATGGACTACTTTTCCTTTTACAACTTCCTGATGTACCTTCTTTTGTTGTAGATTAGATACTGAGATACAAGCACGTGAAATTGAAGCAGTAATCAAGTCTTTACGTCCAAGAGTGACACGGGCCTGGATGGTCTCTCCAGTGAGCTGTATAAATTGTTTTCTGCTGACCTGAGTTCTGAATTGGCTACAGTTTATAATTCTATTCTACAGTGTGAACATCTTCCTTTAGACTTTAACATGGGTTGTTTATTTTACTTACATAAAAAAGGGATAGAAGATTGCTCTCCAATTGGAGACCTTTATGCCTCTTAAATACTGATTTTAAAATATTGACCAAAATTTTGGCCCTCAGACTTTCTAAACTGGCCATATATGTGATTTCTACCGCACAATCTTGTAGTGTCCCTGGGAGATGTATTCAGGACCATCTAATTTTACTTAGAGAAATGATTGGCGTGGAAATCCTAACGTTTACATGGTTTCATATTCTCACTGGACCAACAGCAGCTTTTGATTCTGTACATCATGATTTTTATGGTCTGCTCTTGATATTATAAAGTACCTGATTATACCTGACTAGACTCCGGTTACTATATCGGTCTGCAACTGTTGTCCCACTGGTCAATGGATGGAAGGGCCCTATGCTTCCTCTACACAGAGGTTGAACAGGGCTGTCCCTAGTCCACTTTTATATGTTTTTTTTTTGGACCCTTACTCGTTCTATTAATTCGGCCCCAACAATTATACCACTTCCCTCAGCCCCATATTCCGTGTTGGCCTATGCAATCGATATGAGTCTCATGGTGGCTAATGTTGCCTCCGTGCATTCTGCATTATGGCATTGTTCCAAGTCTGGGGCTGTTTCTGGCGCGGCCCTTAATCTTGATAAATGTGTAGGTCGTAGATTAGGTTCCCCTTTTGTAGATGAGTCTTCTGTTGACATTAGACTTTGTGATGACCCTATTAGGATTTTGGGCATTTTATACAGTACTGGTCCTTTAGATGTCCTGAACTGGACTCCCAAATTAGATTATGCTCAGACTATGGTTGCACGTTGGAATTCATGGCAGATGAGTAAAAAAAAAAAGATTTACATGATTAAAACCTTTCTGCTTCCCGGTTTTTCTCTTTCTGGCTTATGTAACCCCCCTGCAAATGGGGGTTCCCAAAAGACTTCCAGGAGCTTGCTTGAATGCTCCAAGCCTGAATGGTGTTTGGCATTTAAGCCATTTATCAGTGAGTGTTTTTAGAACCTCTGGTACTGTCTCTTTAAGAGCTGTCTGCTTGCAGGCATAATTAGTTTGTATGGGGACTGTGTGTTTCTTTGATTGAGTACCACTCAAGCTGCTGCCAATTCACTTCATTTTTGCAGTCACTAGGAGTGCAAAGGAACCTATCTGAAAGATGTAACTGTTTGCCAGAAATTATTTAGCGTAATAATGAAATTACAGTTTGTCTAACCTGCTTTCTTGCAGTCAGAACTGTGTCTGCTAGTTCCCCATTCTAGTTTTGAACTGCTGAACTGGACCAATCAGTGTGGGGTAAGCTAGCTCTAAAATGGTGCCTTGGACGAATCAGAACTTGGACTCATAATCTGAGCCAGCCACAAGAGGATTGTATGGGCAGTGACTCTGGGAGATGTAGTTTAGACTTCAGTGCCTTTTGGACCAACAGCAGCAGTCTATTGTGAGTGACAGCCAATCCAGTCAAGAACTGGGAGGAACTCAAAGGAAGTGCCGGTTTTGTCGGTTGGAGTTTCAGTTGAGCTTTGGCAGTGAAGAAGGAAGGAGCCCTGTGCTTTTTCAGTGTGCAGTTTAGTCAAAAAGCGTGTGTAAGGCCCAGAGTTCGGTCTGCAGCTTGTGTAACAGCTTGTTAGGACTGAATCCGTCCTGTGAAAAGAATCAAGGATCTCTGAAGAGTAGAAACCAGGCTCACCCTGTAGAAGACTGGAGGAATTGCTGAAAATTACACTCGGTCTGTCAGGAACTGAATCTGCTGTGTGTTCTCCCGGGTATTGTGCAGTAATTGCGATCGGGATACAGATGCAGCCTGCCTGGTATAGTGCTTTCTTTTATATGGATGTGTGAAGAGGTTTGTGTACCTCAAGTGAGCCCTGCTGACATTGAAGGACCCTATCTTATTTGGAGTTAGTGAGTACTAATTCAGGGTCGCTCCCTGTTGAATTACACTTTAAATCCAAATGGAATTACTGTACTGCTGACTGTTTAATTTTCCTTTCTCTGTGTGAAAGGGCCCCTACCAGCTGCCACGATTTGGACTAGCCACTAGGGCTTGGGTACCCAGGGACAGTAACTGATAGGGATAGGCCTGTGCACAGAGCCATAGGTAGATTATTAGAGTGATAAGCTAATTAACCTGATTTCCCCTGTCCTTGTTATATCCCCTAAATAAATCAGAGCTGCTTGTTTCAGCAAAGTTATACTGCCTGAGGTATTTGTCTATGTTAAAGTACTGTACTGTGATTGTTGCACTGTGTCTCGTTTACAGGAGGTCCCAGTGCCGGAACCAGACCTGGGGGTAAGTGTATACTGTGAAGGTAATTCTGATATATTGTGTGGGCCACTAGTGGGAAGAAAGGGGGGTTGCAGTGTCCCAGAGGGCTGTGACCAAGTTAGTTTAACTATTGCAAACCCTGACCTCTGGGTGGAGGCACCCGCCATTGGAGCCAGGCCCCTCAACCTGTTAGTGGCAAATCAGGCAGGGGTAGTAGCCCCTGGGATAGCGCCATCTAGGGGTTACATCTTGGAGGCTCACCGCTGGGATTGTGTGTCCTCTAGTGGCCATATTCTGAACCACTGTTAAGAAAAAATGGGTACCCGACAGAGTGGCTGTGCACGGCTGGTGGAGTGGTGTACTGAGGAGGAATCGACCCCAAAATGCTATACTTATCCTGGACATCCCCTGGGTATCAATCGGACACTGTGCAGGAGTACTTTCCAAGGTGGAAGGTTTACAAAACCCTGTGGTGGTGGGTCGCATGCTAATCTGCTCACCCACACTTTCCTGGCCTAGTAGAGTTTAAGGATCCATAGATAGCTCCAAAGTGCCACAGACCATTACCCCAGAGGAGCCCTCACTGCTTGAGAGTGATAACTAAGGACAGTAAAGACCGGGGGAATCAGCCCCACCACTATCTGAAACTTTGAGGAGAAATTTGCTGAATGGTTGCTGGGAGAGGAAAACTGTGGAGGACTTGAAGAAACTATTCTTGCCACCTGGGGTGTTCCTCCCCAACACCCTCTCCTGTTCCAGTGCCCGTAATGGTGGCTGAACCAATGCAGACTCCTATTTCTGCACCTGCCATTAGTCACGACTCTTACGGTTGAGGATCTTCTCTGGCACCTCCCCACCCACAAGGGAGGATGACTGGGAGACCTGGATAGACTATGTTGCCCCAAGTGCTAGAATGGCAATGCTCGGAAGGCGGCGAAAGAGGGTTAGTGAGAGCCTCCGAGGTCCTGCCCTGGCTACCATCCGTGCTAAGCGGGCCAGTAACCCTGAAGCGACTGCACAGGCCTATCTTGAGGCCTTGGAGAAGTGTATGGGAGCCCAGATTCTGATGAGGACCTATGGTGGAAGTAAGAATGCACAACAGTACCAAGGGGAGTTGTTGTCTGTGTATGTCTCTCGGCTGGAAAAATTGTTGCAAGAATGCCTCAGAAGGGTAGTTTGCCAGCGATTGAACTGGACCGAACCAGACTGGACAGAATCCTTAAGTCTGCCCCTTCTCAGAACTGCTGTTGCTTCAGTTCGCCTGGCAAATCGACTGGAATCCCCACCTCCTATGATGAGTTAATGAGAGAAATTCGAGGAGTTGAAAAGGCGACTCGGGAGGTACCTGCACAACAGCTGTGGCTACGACCGAGTGACTGAGGGTGACCCATCAAGTGAAGTTCAGGGGCAGAGGTTGACAGTCAATGAGTGCTCTGACAAGGAAAAGATATGCCACAATGGGGCGAACTGTTGAGAGAGATCCGGGAATTCAAAAACAGTCCCTTTCTGAAGGCCACGCCTGCAAGTACAGGCCCTGACCTATATCCGACTGCATCTGTATGGGGGTGGGGACCCACCCATGTATTTCCTGCTGATAACAGCCCAAACTCAATTCCTTGACCATGGAAGTGGAGAAACTGACGAGATGTCTCCAAATGCTTATCACGCCGCAGACAGAGATGGCACCCAGGTTTCCAGTTAGTAATACCCGCCCTGGCTCCCAGTGTGGCGCCTCGGCCAGCTACACTCCAGAAAGTATGTTTGCTATAATTGTGGGAAAGATGGGCACATGAAAGGAATGCCAGTCCCAAAAGACACTGACAAAGTTGCATATAGGCTACAAGGAGAGCTTGGAGAAGAAATCAGTGGTTAAGAGGTGCACGACATGATCCCAGTGAGGGCACCAAAATGCTAATTCACGTCCTTTTGTGCAAGGTCAGTTGCCCAGGCCCCACTACCGCCTCTCCAGACTGGTCCAGAATAGTGGGTCCCTCCATGGAGACCACTGTAAAGGTGAATGGAGTGTCTACAAGAGCTGTATTAGACAGTGGCTCCCAAGTGACAATTATGTTCCAGGATTGGTATCAGAAGCATTTGTCAACGTACCCTTACAACCATTAGAAGGACTGCATGTATGGGGTTAAGTGAGAAGGCCTACCCCTATTCGGGTATATCCGAATTTGGCTGTCTTTCCCACCTCCGTGGCTGGGTGGCCGAACAAGTAGAGACCCTAGCCTTAGTGTGTCCCCCACTGGACTGTATGATGGTGTCCCTTTGTTGATTGGAACAAATGCTCATATGTTCGGAAGGCTGGCACAGTTGTGTTATGAAAAACAGGGTCAAAGACTAGTAGAGCTTTAAGAGTTCCGGCTTTAATTAAGAAGGCCTATGAGGCACAGAGAGATGCTGAAAAAACAGAACCAGAGGAACCGGTCGGAATTGTATGGAAGAAGGATCCTGAGTCTCTGATCCTGGCCTAAATGCCCAGTGTATCTTACAGGAGAGGTCCATATCAGAAAGGATGTTAAGAATAAAATATTAATGTTGGATGCACAGGCGATGGAAAATTGCCAGAGGGACTGCTGGTCAAGCCTAGTATTTTGCCCCTAGAGCCCATGCTTATGCCAGAAGGGTAATGGTCCAAGTTCATAATGTGTCTGAAAGAGACATTCGAGTAAACAGAGGTTGCATCCTGGCTAATGTGCATTGTGCAGACACTGCAGTGCTACCCAGCAGCAAGAGTTCAAGGAAGAATGACAGAGTAACGCCTGACTTGTTTGATTTGCGACTCCCCACTGCCAGCTGAATGGAAAGTGAGGATCAGTGAGAAGCTTGCCCAGAGAGACCAGGTGTTTTCTTTAAAGGAATGGGATGTAGGATCGTGCAAGGAGCTGAGGCACAATATCCGGCTGCATGACGTAAAGACCATTTCGTGAGAGGTCTCGGCGCCTGGCACCTGCTGACATAGATGATGTGGAGCGCATCTGCAAGAGATGTTAGCTGCTGGTGTAATACAAGAATCCAAAGCCCTTATGCTTCCCCCATTGTGGTAGTGAGGAAAAGAATGGAACAGTAAGGATGTGTGTGGATTATCGCACCTTAAACCGCGGACTATCCTGATCAGTACACAATGCCCGCATTCAGGATGCTTGGACTGCCTAAGCGAGAGCAAGTGGTTCTCTGTGCTGGATCTCCAGATGGGTACTACCAGATCCCGATGGCCCCAGAGGACCGTGAGAAAGACGGCCTTTATCTGTCCGCTTGGCTTCTATGAATTCATGAGGATGCCTCAAGGGTTTCAGGTGCCCCAGCACCTTTCAACGATTGATGGGCGTGCAGTGGGGACATGAACTTACTAGAGTGCCTGGTATACCTAGATGATGTTATTGTGTTTGGCAGCTCACTGGAGGAACATGAGCAGATTATTTAAGGTATTGGACCGACTGGAGGACTTTGGCCTTAAACTGTCCATTGATAAGTGTCAATTCTTTCAAACATCAGTAAAGTATTGGGACACATAGTATCCACTGAGGGAATAGAGACCGACCCAAGTAAAGTTGAGGCCTTGACCACCTGGCCACAGCCCAAAATCTAAAAGAACTGCAAAGCTTCCTGGGATTCTGTGGTTATTATCGGCGCTCATCAAGGACTATTCAAGAGGATCCGCCTTTACTTAACTTACTCAAGGGTATCCCCCAACCCCACAAAATACCAAAAGTCAGCGTCCCTCAAGACTGAAAGAGTGTATTTTCATCCGAGTGAAGTATTTGGGCCTGCTGGACTCCTGATTGTGAGACTGCTTTTCATGAGATCATATATCAACTTACCCATGCTCCAGTGCTGGCCTATGCCGATCCAAGAAAACCTTACGTCCTGCACACTGATGCTAGCTTGCAAGGGTTGGGGGCTGTGTTGTACCAAGAGCACGAGAATGGCCTGAGACCAGTGGCCTTTGCCAGTAGAAGCCTGACCCATCCGAAAAGAACTATCCTGTACATAAGTTAGAGTTCCTAGCTTTGAAGTGGGCTATTGTTGACCAATTCCATGAGTACTTGTATGGGGCTAAAATACTAGTAAAACTGACAATAATCCTTTGACCTATGTGCAGACCTCAGCTAAGTTGGATGCCACTGGCCATAGGTGGCTTTCTGCATTATCTACATATGACTATGCTCTCGAATACCGAAAGCAGGTCTGAACCACATAGATGCTGACGCTTCCTCCCGGAGGCCTGTTCCTGAATGATTGGGTCCGATTGGCAGAACCTGACATTCGGGCACTCTGCCGGAAGTTTGACAGGGAGGAACAAATGTCCACGGACGCAGTGGACTGCATAGTGGATTGCTTGGGAGCCTCTGAGAATTGCATACCTGCTGCTTATTGCCACTTTTCTGCAATAGACATTGGTGCACTGCCTCAGCTGGACAATGACAGTATTAGCGGGCTCAATCCGCGATCCCATGATCAAAGCAGCTTTAGAAGCCCTCTATGCAGGAAAAGATGTGTCCAAATTACGCTCCACTGATTTGAGAACTGCACTGTTATACAAAGAAGGTCCTAAGTTGAAACTGATCAATAAACTGTTATACAGAGAAATAGTAGACAGAGGAGACAAGTAGACAAACAACAACTAGTGCTGCCCACTGCTTTTCGAGACTCAGTACTGAGGTCCTTGCACAACCACATGGGGCACCTTGGTATAGACAGAACACTTGACTTGGTGAGATCCAGATTCTATTGGCCTAAGATGGGGGCTGATGTGGAGCAACACATTCGAACTTGTAGTCGCTGCTTACAGAGGAAAGCTTTGCCCAGAGGGCCCCCTTGTTAACATCACCACCAGTGCACCCATGGAGCTGGTCTGTATTGATTTTCTGAGTTTGGAGTCAGATCAAAGAAATATCAGTAATGTGCTGGTGGTCACTGACCATTTCACGAGATATGCCCAAGCTTTCCCCACCAAAGACCAGAAAGCATCCACTGTGGCAAAGTACTTGTAGAAAACTTTTTGTTCACTATGGGCTCCACAAAGAATCCATTCTGATCAAGGAGAGACTTTGAGAGTCGTCTGATCAAAGAGATGCTTTCTCTGTGGGGAGTGCGAAAGTCCAGAACCACTCCTTACCACCCCAAGGGGGACCCACAGCCTGAACGTTTCAACCGCACTTTGCTAGATATGCTAGTCACCCTGCACGCAAAGGACAAGCCTAGATGGAGCCAACAAATTAGCACCCTGGTACATGCTTATAACTGCACCAAAAGTGATGCCACTGGATTCTCCCCCTACCGCCTGATGTTTGGAAGAGAAGCTCGACTACCAGTAGATGTGTGTTTTGGGTCTCTCCTGATGGGGTTCAAGCTGACAACTATTTACAGTATGTGCAAAAGTTAAAGGCCCAGCTAACTCATGCGTACCAACTGCTCAAACCATGGCTGCCAAAAGAAATCTGGCCAACAAAGAAAGGTATGATAAAAGGTGAAAGCACAGGAACTCCAGGAGGGAGATCGGGTATTGCTAAGAAATCTGGGACTGCATGGCAAGCACAAGATTGCTGACAGATGGCACCATCTCCTCACATTGTAGTGGGCAAACTAGATGATCTGCCAGTGTACAAAGTAAGGCCTGAGAATAATTCAAAGATGTAAAAACAATGCATAGAAATCATTTACTGCCCATTGGACAAATCTTAATTGAGTCTGAGCCCTAGAAGATGCCCCCTCTGGACCAGTGACTAGAGCTGCTGCTAAGAAAAGATCAAGAAAGTCTGCACCTACAGAAGCAAAGTTAAAGTGTTCCCTCACACAAGTCCCAGTTGAGCATGACTGTCAGTCCATATCGGAAGAAAGTGAGAGTGACTTTGAATACTATCCTTCTTACGAACTGAGTCAATTGTTTCGGGCAATCCCTAGTCAATACTGGAGACAAAGCTGGGCCTTCTGGACTGTCTAAGCCCCCAGCTTCATCCCTGGAGCCAATGCTCCCAGAAAGTGAAGTGCAAAGCATCAGATCAGATGAAATGGAATCATTGTGCATAGTTGAACTGTTTGAGCTTTCAGGGAGGAAAATGATAGATTGGGGCAGACTGATGATACACCCGAACAAGAAGAGTATTTTGAGTGCCCTGACAGTCCACTGCCAGTGTCCGAAAGCTCTCCATGCGAGCCAAATGTTGTGGACTCAGAAACTGTAACTCCTGGAGCTGAAAGTGCCCCAAGTTCTAGCCGCTCTACCCCCATGGAGACTCCCCTGACAAGTGAGGACAATGCTGAAAATGAGGCTCAGAGTGTAGAGACTATAACAGTTCCCCCTAGAAAGACTGGTCGAGCTGTAAAGCCTGTGGTGCACCTCAGTTATGATTCACTTGGGAGGCCTGTGGACTTGCCTCTCAATGTTGTCCATAAAGGAGTGTATGTGTCCTCGAGCTCATTGCCCAAACTGAGCGTCAGTGCTAACTCCAAGTTACTTGTGTTGCCCTCTAAGTATGGTGCCCTTGCCCCATCCAGCCCCAAGGTAACTGATAGGGAAGGGCCCCCTCTCTTCAAGTTTCATGTACAAGAGGTAATAACTTGAGTTATGGTACAATGTGTATGTAATACTGTGTAAAGAGTGACGTACTGCAATGTTTCAGAAATGTGTTCTTGGTAAAATGATATATTGACTGATGATTACATGTGTGAGCCTAATGCAAATGTATATGGTTGCAGTTGAAACTTATGAGGGTACTTGCTTGACACGGACGTCAAGCTTTCCCAGGCCAGGAAGGGTGTAACCCCCCTGCAAATGGGGGTTCCCAAAAGACTTCCAGGAGCTTGCTTGAATGCTCCAAGCCTGAATGGTGTTTGGCATTTAAGCCATTTATCAGTGAGTGTTTTAGAACCTCTGGTACTGTCTCTTTAAGAGCTGTCTGCTTGCAGACATAATTAGTTTGTATGGGGGACTGTGTGTTTCTTTGATTGAGTACCACTCAAGCTGCTGCTAATTCACTTCATTTTGCAGTCACTAGGAGTGCAAAGGAACCTATCTGAAAGATGTAACTGTTTGCCAGAAATTATTTAGCGTAATAATGAAATTACAGTTTGTCTAACCTGCTTTCTTTGCAGTCAGAACTGTGTCTGCTAGTTCCCCATTCTAGTTTTGAACTGCTGAACTGGACCAATCAGTGTGGGGTAAGCTAGCTCTAAAATGGTGCCTTGGGACGAATCAGAACTTGGACTCATAATCTGAGCCAGCCACAAGAGGATTGTATGGGCAGTGACTCTGGGAGATGTAGTTTGAACTTCAGTGCCTTTTGGACCAACAGCAGCAGTCTATTGAGTGACAGCCAATCCAGTCAAGAACTGGGAGGAACTCAAAGGAAGTGCCCGGTTTTGTCGGTTGGAGTTTCAGTTGAGCTTTGGCAGTGAAGAAGGAAGGAGCCCTGTGCTTTTTCAGTGTGCAGTTTTAGTCAAAAACGTGTGTAAGGCCCAGAGTTCGGTCTGCAGCTTGTGTAACAGCTTGTTAGGACTGAATCCGTCCTGTGAAAAGAATCAAAGGATCTCTGAAGAGTAGAAACCAGGCTCACCCTGTAGAAGACTGGAGGAATTGCTGAAAATTACACTCGGTCTGTCAGGAACTGAATCTGCTGTGTGTTCTCCGGTATTGTGCAGTAATTGCGATCGGGATACAGATGCAGCCTGCCTGGTATAGTGCTTTCTTTTATATGGATGTGTGAGAGGTTTGTGTACCTCAAGTGAGCCCTGCTGACATTGAAGGACCCTATCTTATTTGGAGGTCGTGAGTACTAATTCAGGGTCGCTCCCTGTTGAATTGCCACTTTAAATCCAAATGGAATTACTGTACTGCTGACTGTTTAATTTTCCTTTTCTCTGTGTGAAAGGGCCCCTACCAGCTGCCACGATTTGGACTAGCCACTAGGGCTTGGGTACCCAGGGACAGTAACTGATGGGGATAGGCCTGTGCACAGAGCCATAGGTAGATTATTAGAGTGATAAGCTAATTAACCTGATTTCCCCCTGTCCTTGTTATATCCCCCTAAATAAATCAGAGCTGCTTGTTTCAGCAAAGTTATACTGCCTGAGGTATTTGTCTATGTTAAAGTACTGTACTGTGATTGTTGCACTGTGTCTCGTTTCACAGGAGGTCCCAGTGCCGGAACCAGACCTGGGGGTAAGTGTATACTGTGAAGGTAATTCTGATATATTGTGTGGGCCACTAGTGGGAAGAAAGGGGGGTTGCAGTGTCCCAGAGGGCTGTGACCAAGTTAGTTTAACTATTGCAAACCCTGACCTCTGGGTGGAGGCACCCGCCATTGGATCAGGCCCCTCAACCTGTTGAGTGGCAAATCAGGCAGGGGTAGTAGCCCCTGGGATAGCGCCATCTAGGGGTTACACTTATATTTTTCCCCCTCCCCAGCAATTTGAAACCAGATTGCTTAGTCTCTTTTCAAGCCCTATGGGGTAGCCGCCTGAACCCCATTAAACGTCAGATCACCTATCTCCCTATTCGGGATGGAGGCCTAGCTATGGTCCAACCTGTTTTTTTTTATACTAGTTTTTTCTTGTTTCATAATATTAGACCCCTGCTGGTTAACCAAGATCGAGGTTGGGAACCTTGGTTTCTTGAATCCTGTGGTCCTTGGTTTCATAAATGGGAACTTAACAAATTGACAGTTTTAACACATTCCCCCCAGATTTCTGCTTATGTTAGGGATAGTTTTTTTCATTTGAAACACTGGCAGATTACTAGCCATATGCTAATAACTGTCTCCAGAAAATCATTGTATAAGTATTTAGTGGACCGTGTATGTTTGGAGATTGTTGTTTTTCCCAAATGTCCTATGCAACATCTCCTGCTTTGCTCACTACTTACTTAATTTAGGGTTCCCCAAAGATGTGGGACTTGCATTGGCTTAGCTGCCATGAACGTATCAATGTCAAATGTAACCATAAACACAAATCACTACAGGACAGATTTTGTTCCAGACCTGAATGTCAGCAACAAGAAGAAACTATTTCACACCTTTTTTTTCATGTACATTTATTGTTTCGTTTTGGACTCTATTAGCTGCCAGATGGCGTGAACCCTTGTTTGCTCTCATTACTTATGACAATTTGATGTATGTTTTTTTCCCCCTCACTTGGTCTCATTGGAATATTAATACGTTAAATATGATTTTTGTAATAATCAAATGGCATGTGTGGAATGCTCGTTGTCTGTTTAATTTACAGAGTCAGGATGTGCCTCTTCTTACCATTATTCGAAGGATCGAACATGATTTGAAGGCCATATATTTTTCAGAGGCAGAGCATTTGCCGTCTGACACTCTGTTGGAATTATGGACACTATTACCTTGGATAACTGATTCTGATTTTCCTGTTACTTAATTATTTTGTGTTTTATATTTTTCTCTGTATCATTTTCGTTTTTCTTTTCTGTTCAGTTGATGTTCAATAAAAACTTCCCCTACTCTTTTTAATAAGTGCCATGGGATCTTTAACATCCACCTGAACTACCACTAATCCAGGCAGATGGGACTGCAGTTTAACGTCTCATCCGAAAGACGGCACCTCAGAAGTGCAGCACCCCTCTCATGCTGCACTACAGTGTCAGTACTGGGATATGAACCCAGGTGCCAGATGTGGGAACTGAACCCACAGCCCTCTGATCTCCCAGCCTCAGAGGCGAGTGTGCTGCCTACTGAGCCACTGACACTTATGCACCTGGGTGTGCTCTTATCAGGCAATAACCCATACCTTGGAGTGTGTTATTGCGCTTATAAAATGGGACTCCCAAGTAATTATTGTAAAAAGGAAGAACAAAAAAATATGTAAAATATATATATATGAAAAAATACATTTTAATAGGTGCAAAACTGAAAAATAATCTCTTTCATAAAATTATCAGGCCCTCTACCACCAGCACCAATGGCAAAGATTGGCTATTTTATTTATTATTAGTTTTTTTTTTTTGTTTTTTTTTATTATATTTGGTGGTTTTAGCAAGCATGACAGAATCCTTTGTGTTGTGTGCATGCTGGTTCCCTTTTAGAGAGCGAGCGTGTCCTTGAGTAGCCACCATACTGAGTGGCTGCTGTCTTCCCGTATTGTATGAAATCTTGTTTAGTTTTAAATCAGTTGTTGGCGGTTTGAGTGAGTTTTTCATGCAGGACAGTTTCGGGCTCTTTCTTTTATTAATTATGTTGCTGGGAATTGTGACACAGCAGTCTGCTTCTGTTGTGTCGAGTGCACGATTTTTGTTTTGTTGTGGTTACACCAGCATAACTATTGGGGAAGGGGGGACTGCAAATAGACTTACTGCCGATATGACAGAAATGGAGGGCAGCAAGAGTGACAGCTGAGTACAAGAAAAACAGATTAAATGTTTTATGGATTCTGAAGCTGCTGTCTCATAGGATGGATCAGAAGTGAAGGACGCTGCTGGATCTTAGAGGGATTTTAAACCCGCGGCTCGCGCTTTGCTGCTGCCATCAGTGCCATTGAGCAGAGGTTAGATTTTGCTTTAAAGAAATAAGGTATTTATGTAATTGTCACGTATGCGATAGTGTGTGTCTCCTGTGGGTTGGGGTTCAGCTCATCTACGCTGCTTACTCTGCCACCGCTCTCCCGGTTCTCTCAGATGCTGCCTGAGAAGCTGTAGCGGGAGAACGTTGGCATGGATTGATTTCTCCCTTTGCTGTGTTCAGGTTGCCACAAGAAGTTCGCATTGAAACATTATCTACTGATAAGGACACGGTTGGAAAGAGCATCCAGCCAATCAGCATTCTAGATTTTTGGGCCCATGTTGTAAGAAGCTTTTGTGCACACCCGAGGTGTGTGATGACCCATAAACCTTGAGAGCGAAGCTCAAGAGGTTTCTGTGTGGTCATCACACACCAAGAGTGTGTTAAAGAAAAAACCAAAAAAAACTTCATAACACACAGTTGCTTGTGTTTTATTTTATATAACGACTGGTGCAGGGACATGAGCTCAGAAATCAAGTTTCCCAACGAGTGCTCTTACCGCCATAATAACTGGGTATGATAGTATGGGTTTGGGTATGATAGATGATATTTCTTGGATTGCCTCTTCTCCCTCCCTTCACTAACCTCCCTCCCTCCCCAACCCTGTCCTTGCCCTGCCTTCACCCCCCACTTTGTGTTATAACTGCCTTTCTTTATGATCCTATTTTAGCACTTGCTAGCCCTGAGCTCAGCTACCACTTCTAGCACTTCTAGGTGTACCCATCTTCTGGCCTATACCTTGTGGGGTTATCTGTCCCTGGCGTATTACTATGTATGCTGTACCTGCATACTGTATTGCTTAGCCCTGGTTTGTCTCATCCAGTGTCTCTGTCCTTGCTTAGTTATCCATCTAGCTCCCTCATTCGATACTGTTCTGTTGTCATGAATTAAATTGGACTGTGATATTCACTGTATTATTCCCTAGACCTCATGTACTTGAACTGCAGTGTATGCACTCAGTATTGCTGTGCTTTTGCTTGCTCTCCCACGTCTGTAATCCCTCCCCCCAGGATGCTTCTGGAAACGAGCTGTTTACTGCTCATGTTGTCTTTCCTGGTGAAACCTTTTCAAATAAATAAAAATATGATGTCATACCCGGTTATTAATGGTGTTTGATCGCACTGATAGTCACTGTGATAAAAGGGTCACTAGTTATTATGGTGCAGTAACATAAAACTTGTACTCGGCAACTCATTCTTCAAATAAAACTGTAGTATCGTTTTATTTTGGTAGGGGTGATTAGTATTCCATTTAAGCAAGGGCTGCATTTCCCGGGCTCACTGGTCACCTGCCTCTGTACTTCTGGCTTTTGCCACAGGCAGCTGTACTTCTGGACAGTGATGTTGTACTTTATACTCCTTCCAGACCACTGCCCCTTGCCTCTACACCCCAAAGGAGCCCCTAGTTGGGGCTCCCAACAGCCTTGGAATCTTCATGTTCTTTCCAGCAATGCGGGCACCATGATGGGACTCCTAGGCTGGCCTTCATTAGTTCGACTAGGGGATTTTTAACCAGTCTACATTAATCCCTCTAATCTTCCACTGCATGGTGTTAAGGTTTGCCCAGTGATGGCAGCTTGTTAAGAGGGGTGGAGATAACATTGTGTAGTGAACCATGATGCCAAGGTTTCCCCCTCTGTCCACAGGAGGCACTCGGGCAGTGGGGCGAGCTTCTCCCCCTCCCGAGTCCGTAACACTGCCTTTGCAGCACCTTCAAGGCTTTTCTGGACCATGTTGGTGGAGTCAGGTCCTAAGCTGGTGACACTGACCTAGGCAAGGATAGCTTTTTATTACTTTATATGAGTTTCTGCACCAGGATAGCCTCATGTTGGTGTAGCACCTAGTTTGCAAGAGGGTTCCAGTGGATGTATAGCAGTAAAATGTTAGACATACACAAAATATATTAACTTGAGCTGGGATGGGAAAGAAAATAAACATAAATTAAAAAAGGATAAATAGAGCTTTCTGATTGCCTGTAAACATTCTATCAGCCTTATGTTAGTCTCTGGTTAACCTACATAGATAGCATAATTTACATGCTGTTCTGTTGCTGAACAGAGTACACCACTGTTTAAAAAAACATTTTTATTATAATAGCAATAAGGAAATCCCAGTGGTTATGTTAATGTCAGTTAATCACACTCTTGGGGATGTGGCACTTGGCTGTGTGTTCAGCAATCTTTTGTCCCTAGGGGGTGATTAATGGACCATTAACATAACCCCTTGATCCTGCCTTATTGCTTAATGCAGGAGGTAATGGTATGTGAGAAAAGGTCAAAACATATACAAATGACTCGGCAGTAATGCATACGGTTGGTGGAAATAATGAAGTGTTTGTCTTGTTTGGGAAGAGGTGGGATGCCAATATGTCAAAGTGGTATATTGGGGTTCATATTTGAGATGCTCTCTCTTATCCCATAGAGTGACTTGGTGGCATAGGTTCTGTAGTTATGCTTTGTTATTGAATGTCCTGGAAGGCAAAGTACTCAACAGGGACTGTATTTTCTGCGTGCCCCAGAAGTCCCTCTAGGTCTAGCAAGTGGGGCATACAGTCACCATTGTTTCCCTACATGCGGGAGACTTTTTACAAATGAGTCTTTATTTTTCCACCACTCGCCTTTGTCCTTGCGCCTGTCTCCTTCAGGAGCCCCAAGGCACATCACAACCCTCCGCACCTCTCCTCCGCACTCACCTGTCTCCATTTTACTGCTGGGTAGTTCCCCTGGTGGGGTCAGGGTTAGGGCATCTACTCCTGACAGTGGTCTGCGTCAGGTTGTGGGCAGTAGAGGCATGGAGCCCAGATTTACTGGGGTCCATCATTCACAAGTAGAGGGAGCCATTTTCCTCCTTGTTTCTACTCCTCCCACTAATGTACACAGCGTACACAGCTGCGCAGCATCGGCCAGCATCCCTCCCAAAGACACACCCTTGCCTGTAACACCACCTGTGGTCAACCAGGTGATAGTATAGCAGTGACGTCGCGCAGTCTCTTTCCTCCGAGAGGGAGAGCATCCTCTAGGATGTTTGATCGCCCCCTTCTGTCACTGGGCCCCGACAACCAAGGTCCACTCCTGAAGCCAACTCGCCAGTATTACGAGCAGTAGTGCTACCGCTGTGCAGACTGGCCAACTCTACAGACTAGTCTTAATTGTGACTATTCATCCTGTTTTATGGTTTTTACTGGATAGTGGCGTAAATGGTACTGTAGATGACAAGGAAGTTGTGTGCCTGATTAGAGCTGCATAAACCGGATGTTTTGACTGTGGAGTACTTTGACTAAGGGCCCCCCCCCCCACAAGCAGGTTTACCCTGGTGATGGGGCTCTGAAAAATGGGCTCCAGCGCTGTGAAACAGGTGAGTTCAGTTTTTAATCCCTGCATAGTCATTGGCTTTTAACAAATCATGTGACCTCCCCATTATTCAGGCCAGCCTGTAGTGAAGTTAAATAGAAGCAGCACCCCACCAAAATCAATACAGAAAAATCCAAGTTATGTGTGTGTGTCTGTGTATACCAGTTTATGTACTCAATAAGACAGTCCAGGGTATGTAATTATGGGTCAATAATCGCATGTTTCTAATGTGAAGTTAGACACGAGGCACTTACGCCAAGTATCTTTAAATACACTAGAGAAAATTATGATTTTAGACCATAATTATGTAACCCACTCCCCCCTTGGGCAACATGACGGTCCTTACCTCTGACTTTAAGGCAGTTACCTGACTCATTATCTAGGAGATCTGGGGAAGGGTACATAACAACATTTCTATTTACTCAAGAGTCCCAGGGGAGATACCTTGGCAATGGTGGGTTTACACAGTCTGAGGGGGGCTCCAGAAAGTCACACAGGTCACACAAAGAATCGAATAGCTACAAAAGGCATAGAGTCATGTGGTTTGGGTTTATTTTTGACATGATGGTTGTCAGAAAAGGTGGTGCCACACAGGCTTTTGCAGGTGCAGGGCAAAGTACACAGAATCCACAGGCTGTAGAAAATTACTATAGTACAAACAGTTCGAATATCCATCCCCTCTTGTGGGCAGTGGACCAGGACCAAGATCCCCACACACTTTTAGAGCAGAGTCGCAATGGGCAGACCCAAAGCGCATATTTGAGAGCACAATCACAATGGGCAGACCCAAAGCACATATTTGAGAGCACAGTTGCAATGGGCAGACCCAAAGCACATATTTGAGAGCACAGTCGCAATGGGCAGACCCAAAGCATGTATTTGAGAGCACAGTCTCAATGGGCAGACCCAAAGCACGTATTTGAGAACACAATCACAATGGACAGACCCAAAGCACATATTTGAGAGCACAGTCGCAATGGGCAGACCCAAAGCACGTATTTGAGAGCACAGTTGCAATGGCAGACCCAAAGCACGTATTTGAGAGCACAGTTGCAATGGCAGACCAAAAGCACATATTTGAGAGCACAGTTGCAATGGCAGACCAAAAGCACGTATTTGAGAGCACAGTCACAATGGGCAGACCCAAAGCACATATTTGAGAGCACAGTCGCAATGGCAGACCCAAAGCACGTATTTGAGAGCACAGTTGCAATGGCAGACCCAAAGCACATATTTGAGAGCACAGTTGCAATGGCAGACCAAAAGCACGTATTTGAGAGCACAGTCACAATGGCAGACCCAAAGCACGTATTTGAGAGCACAGTTGCAATGGCAGACCAAAAGCACATATTTGAGAGCACAGTTGCAATGGCAGACCAAAAGCACGTATTTGAGAACACAATCACAATGGACAAACCCAAAGCACATATTTGAGAGCACAGTCGCAATGGGCAGACCCAAAGCACATATTTGAGAGCACAGTCGCAATGGCAGACCCAAAGCACGTATTTGAGAGCACAGTTGCAATGGCAGACCCAAAGCACGTATTTGAGAGCACAGTTGCAATGGCAGACCAAAAGCACATATTTGAGAGCACAGTTGCAATGGCAAACCAAAAGCACGTATTTGAGAGCACAGTCACAATGGCAGACCCAAAGCACGATTTGAGAGCACAGTCGCAATGGCAGACCCAAAGCACGATTTGAGAGCACAGTCGCAATGGCAGACCAAAAGCACATATTTGAGAGCACAGCTGCAATGGCAGACCAAAGCCAACGATTTGAGAGCATAGTCACAATGGCAGACCCAAAGCACATATTTGAGAGCACAGTCGCAATGGCAGACCCAAAGCACGACGGAGAGCACAGTTGCAATGGCAGACCCAAAGCACATATTTGAGAGCACAGTTGCAATGGCAGACCAAAAGCACGTATTTGAGAGCACAGTCACAATGGCAGACCCAAAGCACGTATTTGAGAGCACAGTTGCAATGGCAGACCAAAAGCACATATTTGAGAGCACAGTTGCAATGGCAGACCAAAAGCACGTATTTGAGAACACAATCACAATGGACAGACCCAAAGCACATATTTGAGAGCACAGTCGCAATGGCAGACCCAAAGCACATATTTGAGAGCACAGTTGCAATGGCAGACCCAAAGCACGTATTTGAGAGCACAGTTGCAATGGCAGACCCAAAGCACGATTTAGAGCACAGTTGCAATGGCAGACCAAAAGCACACATTTGAGAGCACAGTTGCAATGGCAGACCAAAAGCACGCATTTGAGAGCACAGTCACAATGGGCAGACCCAAAGCACATATACATTTGAGAGCACAGTCGCAATGGCAGACCCAAAGCACTATTTGAGGAGCACAGTCACAATGGCAGACCTAAAGCACATATTTGAGAGCACAGTCGCGAATGGCAGACCAAAAGCACGATTTGAGAGCACAGTCACAATGGCAGACCCAAAGCACGTATTTGAGAGCACAGTTAATGGCAGACCAAAAGCACATATTTGAGAGCACAGCTGCAATGGCAGACCTAAAGCACATATTTGAGAGCACAGTTGCAATGGCAGACCAAAAGCACGTATTTGAGAGCGCAGTCACAATGGGCAGACCCAAAGCACATATTTGAGAGCACAGTTGCAATGGCAGACCAAAAGTACGTATTTGAGAGCACAGTCACAATGGGCAGACCCAAAGCACACATTGGAGAGCACAGTTGCAGTGGGCAGACCCGAAGCATGTATGCAGTAGGGAGAGCAGTGCCTGACTCCCCAAACATCAAGAGGGAGGGCAGTGCCTGACCCCCCCAAATAACTCGTGAACAGGTTTCGCCTCATGAACTGGACTAAGGCATTCAGCTGAGCTCCAACCAAAGGCCAGGCAGGCAACACTGAATTCACACAGAAACATGAACTGTGAAGGCACTAAATGGCTTTTAGCAATCTCACGTTAGTTCTGACAAGAAACATTTTGCACATCAATGCTGTGAATGTCCATCTTGGAGTGGAAACTATCCCTCACAGCAACTGAAGAAAACACAGTTCCCAGACTTCCAGGCACCCCCTTGCAGGAAGGCAGACCTGCTTTACAACCATGAAGTGACAAATTCCAAACACATTGCTTTTTCCATGACTGGAGGGCTTGGATTGGGACAAACCAGTTCTGAGCAGCACTTTTAAAACAGTTGTCTACAGATGGGGGATGGCCTCAGTAGCTACTTACCGTAACAGTCTCAATAAGACACTTCCTGAAGAATTCAACCCTTGGGTCATCACAGAAGACGTCAACTGCCACAACTCGGTGTCCAGATTGTTCCGCTTACAAACTAGGGCAAGAAAATAAGGGGGGGGGGGGGTCTCCCCTCTGGCAAGTGGTCTGCCACTGGCAGAACCTAACTCGCTCGAACTGCAAACATTATCTGAGAATCAAATCTCAACTGCAGTACTCAGTCATGGGTCACACTGTTGCGAGAGGTCCACATTCCATTTTAGAACCCTCTGCCCAGCAGAGCTGACCAGATGGCTTAAAGGAGCCCTGCAGGGATTTTATCTTTGTGCTGCCCAAATCCTGCCTGAACTACACTACACAAAGGGTTCTAGTAACCCAGGGGAACCCGGGTGTTACAATTACAAATCTTTAAAGTGTCATTTTGCATTTATAACATGGTGTTCTGTTTAAAAATAAAAGTTTTTTTTTGTGACTTATAATAAGAAAATATTGTTTCTGTATGAACTATGAGCAGAAGACAGAAACCTGGGGCTTGATTTTCAGTGGTTGGCACAGGGCTTACATCAAGCCGCGCATCAGGCCCGTTCTTTGGCGCAGCTGCGCCAGACTCCTTTGACACAACTGCATCAGATTTCAGTACATCAGGAACAGTTCCAACACTTTCTACGATTTATGGCAGCTTGCCCCAAATATTTAGCGCAGGCCCTGTAAAATGGGTCCGCCAAGTGGCGCAAGTTAGACCAGGGAAAACCTGGTCTAACATGTGGCATTTGGTTCTTGGGACTGAAAATACTGATCGCCAGCCGGGTGAATGCCGCAAGCCCCGTGCTTCAAACGATCGGCGCACCAGGGGATTGCGGCATTCATGGGGCTTTGAAAATTGAGCCCATAGTGTCCAGTTGAGGTGTATTGATATTGTCAACAGAGGTGGTGCGCATGTCTAAACAAGTACAGGAGTGCAGTTATGGTCAGATAATGACACTTTTGTACTTACTTTTTTGCCAGTCAGGTGACTAAAATGTTTTTGCCCATGTTACAGGGAATTGCTATAATACTTCAAGCAGTCAGTCCACTTTATTTGTATAGTGCCTTTCCCAGAATGGCTCAGGCCACCTTACATTGTAAAAATAAATTCCACCATAAAACAGATACATATCTTTAAAGCAGCAGTGCAACGAGACTGGACAACAATTTGACCCTACCTTTTTCTGTTATGAAAGATTCTAGACATCCTCCTCCAGTTTTCTGATTCCATCAAAATATGAGTATGTTATAAATATTTTAATTGAGTTTTCTTTTCAAAAAAAAAAAAAAGATGGGTGCTACATTTTGCATAGAAATAGGACTGTAGACCTGCCATGGGTTGGGGTCGAAAAAGTAAGAAAAACAAGGCGCGCAGCATAGGAGATAGACAAGTGCTGATATTTTTCTTAAAGGAGAAGTCCACCCAAAATGTGCAAAAACATATGTTATGTAGAGTGTTTTGATATGTATGTTAAGTCCTAGTGTTTCCTTCCCTCTGTCTGCTATTAGGAGTTTTTCCTAAATTAGCCTGCTAGCTGTATGGCAGTTTTACGATCCCTGGGGATCTCCATCACAAATAGGTTTATTGGCTTTCTTTCTCCTACGATGCACCCTGGCTCATGTGACACTGATGTAGCCATGCCCTTAGATTTAGCAGGGTCTGTCACAGCTCAGCTAGAAAGGTAATACTTCTTTCAGAGAAGAAGTCACATTGCTACATTTTGGGTGAGTGTAATCATTATTAGTTTTTGATATTAGTACCTTGTCCTGCTATATTACAACCTATAAGGTGATGTTTAATTTTTGCTACTTAGTACTGGTGCAAAAACTGAAAGTGACAGAGAGGAATAGAGTAAACAGTGACATGATTCACACACAGCAGAGCATAGCAGGACAAGGTACTGATATCAAAAAATAATAATGATTACACCCACCCAAAATCTAGCAGTTTGTCTTCTCTGGAAGAAGTATTTTCTCTGTGGCTGGCTTACTGCAGGGGCAATTAGACATCACACCAAAGGGCACTCTGGGAATACTAGAGGCCATAAAAGAAACTAGAATGCCAACCTCCAAGGGCAATAAAACAGTTAGGGAAAGTTAGAAAAAATATCTCACAGCCAGAGGAAAAGAAAATGCTGGGAACTGGTTAGAACACAGAAAAAAGACTACTACATATCTTTTTCTGATTTTAACATGAAGTTTTCCTTTAATTGCAGCTGAAACTAGCTTTTTAGGAGAAAATTTTTTGTTGCACTGCTGCTTTAAAATAATAATACAGCTATTTTAACATAGTCTGTTCATACCGTAACAAAAATCACCATAGTCAGACATGTAATAGCAGTAGGGATTCTCCAGCACAGGGAGAGGAGTTGGATAAGGTACTTGAGAAAGCCATCAGGACCCGGTTTGAGAACGAGCCGGGTTGTGGAGGTGTCGGCAGGGGGACTGGATAGAGCTGCTGGCGAGCAGGCTCTCCTCTCCAGGGAGGTGTGGCGACATCCCTCGACCAATGGTGGCCTCTAGTGGAGGCTAGGGGTGTCACGGGCTCAGAGGGGTGCCGGGCACTAGGCCGTGGGGTGGGGGAAAGGTGTCATGACCGGGGTTGTAGGCACATGCGCACCTCCATGCACATGCGCTCCTACTCCTGGGCAAAAACCAGAGGACAAAAAATGCCGGCGGCAGCAGGATGATGACTGACTCCCCGAAGGCTCCGCTCCCGGACCGGGCACAAGGTAAACCCTGCCTATTCTGGGTGACGAGGCTGGGGGGGGGGGGTCGGTCGGATTGGGGCGGCCAACCGGAGGAGCATAAAGAAGAAATTAAAAAAGAATGGTAAGGTGCTGCTAGTTGGTGACTTCAGTCTGCCACGTGTGGATTGGAACTTTTCAGCTGCAGCTTCAGCAAGGAGCAGCACCATCCTTGACTCGCTACAAGGGGCATTTCTCAGGCAGCTTGTCAGTGAACCCACTAGAGATGAGGCAGTGTTGGACCTGGTGCTTACAAAAGGGATGGTACTGCAGATGACACAGTGGGGAGTCCCCTAGGTACCAGTGATCACAAACAGTGTGGTGAAGACGGGGAGGTGTACCAAGTAAAATAGTAGAGGAAGGAGGAAAGGTAGTGAGGGGAGCAAAGGCACAGACAGAGGAAGGGATAGCCAAGAGGGTAGCTTAAGGGGCTAAGACTTTCTTCAGGTATATAAGTGAGAAGAGGAAGGCAAGAAGAGTGACAGTGGTGAGGATAAGGAGGATTCGGGAGGGACTGTGCAGAATGCAGGAGGACCAAAAAAAGCAGACACCCTGAGTAGGTACTTCAGATTAGTCTTTACTGTGGAGATAGGGGGGAACAGACCATTAGGGAGGAGCAGCAGCAGGAAGAAAGGAGGGGGAGATGGCTACAAGTTCATTTTCAGAGGAAACAGTCCTGAAGGGACTTGCAGCTCTGAAGGTAGACAGGGCTAGGGGACCAGACGGGATACACCAAAGTGTACTAAAGGAACTCGGAGAAGTATTAGTGGCCCCACTGATGGCCGTATTCAGCAGCCCTTTAGGAACAGGTTGGTGCTGGAGGACTGGAAGAGAGCAGGCATGGTCCATCAACATAAGAGTGGCAGCAAGGAGGTGGCTTGCAACTAAGGGTCCACAAGTCTCACCTCAGTGGTGGGGAAATTAATGGAAACCCTGTTAAGGACAAGGTTGATAGTGTCTTGAATCCAGTGGGCTGCAAGACCACAGGCAGCATGGATTCATTGGGGGGGAGGTCATGCCATATGAATCTGATCGATTTCATCGATTGAGTGACCAGAGAAGAAGATCCAGTGTGGGTAGTGGATGGGGCCTAACACTGTGCTGCACAGGAGACTGATAAAGAAATTGAGTAGCCTAGGTGTGGGATCCAAAGTAGTGAATTGGGGTAGAAGCTTGTTAATGTTTAAGAGACGGAGGATGGTGGTTAATGGCACTCACTTTAATGATGGGAGAATGACCAGCAGGGTGCTACAGGGCTCAGTACTTGGATCGGCCCTCTTCACTGTCTTCATAAGCGACATTGCAGATGAACTGGAAGGAAAGGTGTGCCTTTTTGCAGATGACACCAAAATCTGTAATAGGGTGGACACTCAGGAGGGGGTGGAGAAAATATGTCAGGATCTTGAGGAGTGGTCAAGAGCAGTGCCGGCCTGCTGGTGCACTGGCAAGGCATCCGCTTGCAACATGTACAACCCGGGTTTGGGAACGGACCCGAGGAGTCAGAGGGCCGACTGGGGGGAGGAGAACTGAGCATCCGAGGGACTACTCTCCTCCTTTGGTGGGTGGGGGGGGTGGTGAGTGCCTGGCATGTGACTGACCTCTGGCGGAGGCTGGGGGATACAGCAAGCCAGCACCAAAGGGGAGGTGTGCCAGATGCTGATGCTTCTGTGATGCTGCATCATTGCATACCACGCTCCCACTGGGGTCATACTTAAAAAACAGTGGTTGCCATCAATGACTCCTCACTCTTCCAGTCTTGTTTGCCCACCACGGCACTCTACCGACAGCCTAGCCCCATCATCCACCACGTTCGCTCCAACTCCATGCCCTGCCCTGGGGGGTAAGCCAAGGAGGCAGTGCCTGTAGGTGATCCTTAACGGTCACCTTGTACTGGTGGCGTGCAGGTTTATACTGATGCGATGGCTCCATCCTGGGAGGCAAGCCAGGGGGATTGTTGGGATGAAGTAAGTCCCTGGATTGAGGTGAGGGGCTAGAGAGCAGGGGCTGATCCTGCGGCCGCATGTCTGGCCAAAAAATATACTAAATTAACAAAACAAAAAAAGATTGGTAAAGAGCATGGCAGTTGCGACTTGGTGCCAAAAAGTGCAGAATCATACATCTAGGGCATAGGAACCCAGGAGCTGAGTATAGGATGAGGAGGGGAGGTTCTGACAAGGCCTTTGGGATTTTCATATCTGATGACCTCAAAGTGGTAGAGCAATGTGACAAAGAAGTGGGTAGGGCCAATGAGATGCTGGGATGCATTGGGAGAGTTATCTCCAACAGAGGAGGGAGGTGGTGTTGCCACTGTATTGCTTACTACTGAGACCCCACCGCAAGTATTATTTCTGGTTCTGGAGGCCGCACCTCAGAAAGGACATAGACAGGGGAGAGGCAGTCCAGAGGAGGTCAACTAAAATGGTGTATGGGCTGCACCAAAAGGCCTACGAGGAGAGACTGAGGGATCTCAACATGTATACCCTGGAATAGAGGAGAGCAAGAATGGACATGATAGAGACCTACAAGTGCCTCACAGGGTAAACAGGTGCAGTAGAGAGCTGTTTCTCAGATGTGAGAGAGTACCCGGTCCAGAGGGCATGTGATAAAGCTGGGGGGTGGGCGGGGGTAAGAGGGACGTGAGGAAGCACAACTTCACTGAAAGAGTGGTGGATGCCTGGAACAGACTGCCAGCGGAAGTGATGGAAGTGAAAACAGTAAGGGGCTTCAAGCATGCGTGGGATAGACATAGGGGAATATTAGTAAATAAGCAGGGGGAAGGGTGGGTCGCTGGAGACCAGTTAGGGTCTATGGAGACAGACTATGCAGGGACCATCTGGGTAGGCCAAGCAGTCCTTTTCTGACGACAAATTCTGTGTTTCTGTGACTCAGAGCCACTCACTGAAAGTCTTTTGGAATAATTGTGTCTTCATGGCCCTTTTAAATATCTGCACTGAGGTTGCCACTTGTACAGTACGTCCCCAGTTGAAGTGTTACAAAACCTTGGTGCTGCTACTGCAAAAGATCTGTCATTAGAGCAACAGAAACATGACCCGAGAACAACCAAGATGCCCGACCCAGTGGAGCAAAGGGGATTGTACTTGACCAGGAGCTGACTTGGGTAGCCTGGACCCAAACCCTACATGGGCTTTATATGTCAATAGGCCAAACTTAAAGACTGTATGCCATTGGACCAACAATATCAGCCAGGCCACTGCATTCTGCACTAGCTATAGGCTGCACAGTAGGTCTTCATTCAGCCCCAGGCAAAGAGCATTACAGTAGTCTAGCCTAGATGCAACAGTGCATGCACCCAGATGGACAGATCCTCATGTGCAAAACAGGGTTTAATACGGGCAATGTTTTTCAAGTATTAGCTGGGTAATGTGCCCAAGCCAGATTTACACTCTAGAAACTTCACTTCCTAGTATTGGCTCCAGAGCCTCGAAGCTGTCAAGGCTATGTTATATAAACACTGCCTAAAACATCTTCAAAAATGGAGAAAAAAAAATGTAGTCTCTTTGCACAGCAGCAGTGTTGCTGCTTCTAATGTTGCCAAACCAGGTTCAGGCCGCAAGCCTAGGTGTCCGGAGATCAAGCATCCCAGAGGACACTTTCCTCCTTCAGGGTGGGAGGGTTGTATCCCTTGCTGTGCAGCTACATGTGTTACCACTGCTGTTGCTGCAGCTGTGTGAGCCTGTGGAAGCGGAAGGTGCATGTGTCCATCCATCAGGTTTCGTGGCACCAGAGAGGCATCCCTGCAGCCTCTGGAAGGGGGCATAAACCAGCCACCTATTGGGCAGATGACAGGCACTGTATGCCTAGGAGGTGGATTTGGCTGGAGAGGATATTCTGTTCCTGCACCTTCTGTCGGTGGAGGGAGGCGTACATGCTTGAACTTATGATTCCTTGCGAAGATGAAGGGTTAAAAACTTAAAAAATAAATAAATAAGTGGATGTAGTTTACTATCCACACTCTAGCAGTCTTGCTGGAGACAGCTGAATCATCACAATATCTTCAAGCTATGCTCCTCCCACCACCAGCATGCTGTTGTCCTCTGGCTTTGCCCTGTGATGTCAGATCTTTCTTTACACTGGATGGAACAGGTTTCCTCCTTCCCAGCTCTGCATGTGCAAGTAGGGATAACCAGTTTTCAAGTGCTTTCTTTAGCAAATTTCGAACAAAAAGTTGTATTTCGGCTTATTTATTAGCGATTTGTCTTCTGGTTTTGCTCCGTTGACAAGCGATTGCAAATGGGGACAGCGAGGATATCGGGGGCTGCAGTACCACTGGGTCCATCTTGAGTCAAGTTGGAAATTATTTGGCAAAAGAGTCCATTTGAGTGTGCGCAGGTCTCAACAGTTCAGCAAAGCGTGATGCCCAGCTGGTTGGTGAAATTACGAGAGCAGCCAAATGAGATACAATGATGATCCTGTGAGATTTCGGTCTCCCAGGCATACGCTGGCATCATGAGAAAGCTAATGGCAAGGCTGAGACCGAGACCCTACCCACGTTCAAGAACTGCTTCCTAGAACAGCAGGCAAAACAAGAGACTAGTAGATTTGAAGCCATCCTTGGCCATGCTCTCAGCAGTGAAAATGGGATCATCTTCAGTGTGGGCATTAAGGAACCAATGGGAGGCAGTGACCACAATTCAGATATCTTCTCCCTGCTAACAGGGAAAAAAAGTTATGCCTCAGCCACTAGGACTGTAGATTTTGCAAAGATGTGGGATCTAGTGGCCAAGGGTTTGGAAAAGCTGCATGACGGTGGCAGTGCAGAACACGTGTGGGGTTTGTTAAAGGTTCTTGAAACAGCTACATAGGTCTGTATCACAGTAAGCAATAAGGGAAAGGCTGAGCCTACACAGAAAAGGGTCTGTAACAGCTGAAAAGAAACGGGTTGCATGCAGGAGAGGGAAGAGTACAGAACAGTACTGGGGGATTGCAAAAATAGACTTAAGGAAGCCAGAATGTCTTGAAACCAAGGACACAGTAGAAGCTGCAGGGAAGCACCAAAGCCTTGTGAGTAAATGGAAAGTGGATGGTAAAGGAGAGGATTGGGTCCCTGAAAACAAGGAAAGGGAGTATGAACCTGTGTGATAGCCGGGGTGACAGCCGAGATATTGTATGAATACTTTGCTTTGGTGTTCGCCAAATGATCTGGGGTTGGGGGATGCTCATCCGGAGGGCTCATGGCCTCAAAGGTAACCATGATGCAACCTGAAGAGACACTCATTCTGGTAGCAGGTGACATGATAAAGATTAATCCAAGTAAATCCCAAGGGGCAGATGGGATACACCCTGGCATCATAGTGGAGCTATATGCACAACTGGTGGGGCCTTTTGCGATAATCATTCATGGGTCTGTCTATACAGGTGTAATACCAGAGGGATAGAAATTGGACAATGTAGTCCCCTTCTTGAAGAAAGGGGTAAGTTTGGACATGGGCAACTGTGGGCTGTTCTGTCTGACATCATTGTTGGACAAAGTCCTGGAATCCATTATCAAGGACAAAATAATGGATCACTTGATCAAGGCCACGATTCTCACTCCCTCTTAGTGTGGCTTTATGGGGGACAGAACATGCCAAACCAACCTGATCATGTTCTTCGAGAAGTGGTGACCGAAGAGGTAGACAAGGCCAAGGCCGTAGAAGCAGTCTGTTTGGACTTCAGCAGTACTTTTTGCACTGTGGTGCATGTTAAGATTCATGTCACAGTACATTAGTGTAGTATACACAAGGGGATTGCTAAGTGGTTGGGGGCAGGAAGCAGAGAGTTATTGGTGGTGGGCACTACAAGTGGAGAGAGGTACATGAAAACGGTCACTTCACCCTTCATTATTCCTCATGCCCCACTCCCTTTATCCACTTAGCACCCTTTTCTTTTGCTCTCTCCCTCCTCTCATCCCCACTGTCCCTCAAAGCACTTCCTCTTTTAGTCCCGAACTGCAACGTAAGCCTTTGCTCAACCAACACCCAGTTTTCTCCCTCCAAAACAAACACTAGGCAGTCTGAAAGGGAAAAAAGACACTAGGTTGCAGTTCTCCTCCATAAGGAAACTGCTTCTTCTCCTTCTTATCTGCTCAGGCAACGTCGAGTTAAATCCAGGTCCTCCCACATTGATAGCCTCCCCATTAGAATTTGCAGAAGCTTCTGGTCTAAAAATAATGATGGTTAATATACGGAGTCTAATCAAAAAATTATCTCAGCTACAAGCCTGGACTGCACATACCGAGCCTGATATCATCATTGTCACCAAATCCTGGCTCAACAATAATATAACTGATCAGCAAATTAACATAGTGGATTTTGTTCCTTTTAGGGCGGACAGGGGTTCAAGAGGGGGCGGAGTAGTTGTCTATGCCAAATCAAAATATATGATCAGTAACATTATTACTATGTCCAAAACTAAGGAATATGAAATTGTCTCATTAAAGCTTCACCTCCCCTCATCTGATAATATCACCATCATAGGTGGATATAGGCCACCTACTGCCGGCACTGCTATCCTTAGTGCCTCAAACCTTAATCACTAAAGATAATACAGAAACATTAATCCTTGGTGATTTAATATGGATTAGCTATCATCAAAATCCACCGACCTAAAGTCTCTTTTCGACGACCTTGAATTATCCCAACTTACTAGCGAGCCAACCAGGATTAATGCCCAAAATACATCCAACAGTTCTCTGTTAGACGTTATCCTAACTACTCACCCGCACAAAATTCTACAAACAGCAGTGTTTCACAATGATATGAGTGACCATAACATTGTTGTCTGCACTAGGTCACATCCCAAAGTTATCCTTCCCCCTAAATTCATATCCAAATGGTCGTTCCGCAAGTTCAATATTGACAATTACTTGGCTGATCTAAGCAATATCAGATGGCAAGACCTTTTTCTTGCTAAATCAGTAGATGAGGCTGTTAGTGTCCTTAATTGTAACATGATTGCCTTAGTTAACAGACATGCTCCTAAAATTAAGGTTCGTACACGCAAAAATTCTCACCCTTGGTTCACGCCAGAACTCAAAGCTGCACTGTCTAACCATGATAAACTATGGACCCAGGCAAGGCGTACTAAGAGTCCCACAGACTGGCAGGCCTTCCGAGCAGCCAGGAACGCATGTGTCAAATGCATTCGTGATACTAAATCTAGCTACTACGTATCTGCCCTCAAGCAGGCTAATGGGAATTCCTTCAAAATTTGGAAGACGCTTGAGTCTATTGAGGGTCGTACAGCTGCACCACCCGTTCCAGCAAAGATTCTCATTAACGGTACATCTATTGAAAGTTCTCAACAAATATTAGAAGAACTTAATTCCCACTTCATAGCAGCCAGCCTAGCATTTGATACTTCCTCACATGCCTCCCAAATTAGGAATTTTGATACCATGTACTCAGCAACGAACACACCAGCCTGCCCATTCCAGTTGGTCCCCCTTAGCTATAAAGAAGTAGAAGAGTCACTTATTAATTTGGATATCAAAAAAAGCGCAGGAGAAGATAATATAGATCCATTATTTCTAAAACTTGGATACCCCTTTCTTACCACCCCAATACTCCATATTTTCAATCTCTCCATCTCAACTGCCACAGTCCCGTCGTGTTGGAAATCCGCCCATATTCTCCCCCTATTCAAGTCAGGAGACCCTTGTGATCTTAACAACTATAGCCCTATTTCAATACTACCAATCCTATCAAAAGCGTTTGAAAAATTGATCTACAACCAATTGAAAAACCACATAGCTACGCAACAGATTCTTAACCCTCTTCAATCTGGTTTTCGCCCAAACCATAGTACCATTACAGCTCTAGCCAAAGTCACTAACGACTGGTTATCTGCATTGGACTCTAAGAAAACTACTGGTGTGGTCTTCTTGGATCTAAGTAAAGCATTCGATACAGTAGACCATAGCTTACTAGTTCGCAGCCTTACCAACCTTGGCTTTACTCCATCTACTACCCTATGGTTCAAGAATTATCTATCGGGCAGGACTCAGAAAGTCAAATCAGGAAATTTGTTCTCTTCCTCTCTGCCCACTGCGAGGGGAGTCCCACAGGGATCTATCCTAGGTCCCGTCCTCTTCTCTTTATATATAAACAACCTTAACCATCAGATTACAAAGTCCCAGTTGCATTTCTTTGCAGATGACACCATCCTGTATACCTCTGGGCCATCGCTAGAAGCAACTAGGGACATCCTTCAAGCCGATTTCTCGCAATTAGAAATAAACTTAATCAATGCAAAGCTACTCCTTAATGTCAAAAAAACAAAAGCTATGATCCTATGCCCATGCGCATCACACACTAGTGCCCCTGCCTTGCTCAAAGATTTCATAAATACTGCCCTAGATGAGCAGCTGGAAATAGTTACAAAATTCAAATATCTCGGTTTCTGGTTAGATAGCAGGCTTTCTTTTAGTGATCATATTGATGATTTGGCCAAAAGGCTCAAAATCAGGTTGGGCTTCTTCTTCATAATAGATCTTTCTTTCCTGCTGATATTAGAACTAGATTGGTTCAGGCCACTTTTCTCCACTCCTTGATTATGGCGATGTAATCTATAACTCCTCAGCTTCTACTAATCTCCAAAAACTAGATGTTCTCTATCACCCGAACGATTCATAACAACTCTAACCTCACCATTGTGGGATCTTATGCCTTAGTCGGTTGGCCCTCGCCTCCGTTAGACGGACAGTCCACGTAGGTACATGGACTTTAAAACTTCTTCAGAATAAACTACCATAATACCTATCCTCCTTAATACTTATGGCCAGCATAGTGCCTATTCACTTGGAAGTCCAAGTTTCTCCTGCTTGATCGTACCTAGGACTCCTACCTCCTTTGGGAAACGTGCTATTTCATGCTCATTGCCAACTATTTGGAATCAACTACAATCATTTTGAAATTAGCCAGTATACTGTCCCTGTTAACTTCTTTAAAAGTTAGTTTTGGCTAAATTAAAAGTCACTTGCAACTGCCTTTAATGAATTGCCCTTACTAAGGACTCAAACCAGTGATCCCTTGACCTCCCAGGTTACATTCCTACACTTCTTTAACTCTATTTCGTATCACGATCAGTGTTTTAGGTGGAATCTTTGTTGAATTGTTATGAATTTACTGTTATTTTCCAATGAATGTAATGTTTTGTCTTGACAAATAGTACAAATTGCTCTTCATGAGCCGAGAACATCTTGGGTGCTCTTTATCATTTTGCCTATTGTGTATGATGATGCTAGCTCTTATTGCTATGAACTCTGTTCTAATGATGTAAGCACTTAACTATTTGTCTCTAAGTCTGCCACAGAACTTCATTGTAATGTATGTATACCTCAGGACCTCCTTGTGAATGAGCTTGCTCAACGGAGCTTTCCTGCAATAAACTTGAACTTGAACATGATGGCATTCTTCAGGGACTGGTGCTGGGGCCACTGCTTTTCAACATTTCTGTCGGTGATCTGGAAGTTGGCGTCTCTAGCAGACTGCTTATGTTTACTGATGGTACTAAGCTGACCTCGGCAGTGGGCGCCCCAGAGGATGGAGACAAACTTCGGCGGGACCTGAACAAGCTGAATGACAAGTTGGACTTAGGGAGTCTGATTCAGTGCAGCCAAATACGAGGTGCTAAGATCAGTGCAGTCTGTGGGGCTCCCCTTGCTGCAGTGGAGGAGGAGAAGGATGGGGGTGCCATAAAATACACGGGGTTAAAGCAAGACAGGCAGTGAATAGTTGCTGCGAAGAAGGCTGGAAGAATGCTGGGGTGCACCAAAAGGAGGGTGACCAACCGAGCAGGCACGTAATCATATCATTTTACAAGGCCCTGGTCAGAGCCACCTGTAGTAAGTACCCTTCTGGGCTCCTCAATACAAAAAGGAAACTGAAGCATTCGAGACTGTGCAGTGCAGGGTCCTGATTAGGGGTAGGGAGGATAATAGGCTATGAGGAGAAGACTGGAGGCCCTTAACATACTCGCCCTGTAGAAAAGGAGGCTGAGATGGGACGTTATATCAGTCTTCCATATACTGAGGAGTATCGACAAGGTCGAACAGGCAGAGATGGTTGATCTGGTGTCTGTCTGGCGTTCTGCAGTAGGACGATGGGCTTGGCCCTGAACCTCAAAGGTAGTAAATTTAGGGATAATATTAGGAAGCACTTTTTCTCCTACAGGGTGGTGAACCTGTGAAACAGTCTACCACCAGAGATAGTGGACACAAAGCCACTACATGCCTGGACAAATGTCTGCTTACCAATGGAATTGTAGGATACTCCGGATAGTAGGATGGGTGGGAAATCCCTGTAAATTAGTACATTTAAACTGCGTACTTGTTGGTCCCTGCTAATTGCTAATGAAGCAGAGGGGAGAGACTTAATAAACCTACAGTACCTTCAACCTTAAATAACTGTGTCTGATTTAAATTCAAACTAGGGTTAACACCTGTCCTGATCTTGTCGTGGCTCCCTGGTTTAATGGGCTGCTTCATGAAGAAATACAAGAAGATGTAAGGTGTCCTGATCTGGGACTGGGGGAAAAAAATATATGTGTGTGTGTGTATATGTATATATATGTGTATATATATATATATATATATAATATATATCACTTTTTTTAAAAAGTGGTAGAAGACTGAAATAACATCAGTAAGCTACCTGAAAATAATGAAGATTAATTTTAGACAAAAAAACTAAAATAATTAGTCTTTAGTTTTCATTATTTAGAACAAAAAAGCCTATTGTATTGGTCAGAGTTATACATTGTCCAGTTAAAAAAATATTGTTTTGCTATAAAATGTTCTGATAGGAAGTTCTTGAAAGTTTATATCCTTAATTCAAGCCAGAAAGATGCTGTACATTTTCTTCCTCCCTGCTAATGCCTGATCTAGCTTTTCTGTTAAAAGCTGTTGTTTGTTTAATTTCTATATGGCTGTCTTGGGCAGAGGTAGAGTTCCAGTTCTAAATGGAAAGTGGAAACATCAATGCAAAAAATAATACCATATGATGTTTTTGACCAACAGAGATTTATTCATGGAATCATAGACATTTGACTGTAGAAAAGGACCTCTTCGGCCCATCAAGACTGCCTCATACCCCCCCCCCCGTCATCCTTGTCAAGGGACCCCCCAGTTAACCCCTTATATGCTGTCCCATGCCCTCTTAACCCCCCACTCCTCAGGTAGCTTGTTCCAGGGCTCCACCACCCTCTTTGTGAAGTAGCCCCTCACATTGCCCTTAATCTTCCTCCCTCTAATCTTAGACTATGACCTCTAGTTTTAGCACCCACTTTCCTTGTAAATAAGCTCCCCTCCCTCACCTTATTAATCCCCTTCACGTGCTTAAATGCTTCTATCATGTCACCCCTCTCCCTTCTATTCTCCAACGGGCAGTTTCAGTTCCCTCCACCTCTCCTCATAGGACTTCTTATGCATACCGTGCACCATCTTGGTTGCCCTTCTCTGCACCCTTTCAATCCCATCTATGTCCTTGCATAGGTGAGGTCTCCAGAACTGGACCTCGTACGCCAGGTGAGGTCTCACCATGGTTTTATAAAGAGGCATCAGCACCTCCCTCCTTCTGCTTGTTATGCCTCTCCCTATGCATGCAAGCATTCTGTTTGCTTTGCCCACCGCCTTGCTGCATTGGTTGCCCACCTTAAGGTTGTTTGATAATTATAATCCCCAAATCCCTCTCTTGCTCAGCTGACTTAATTACGCTCCCCCCAAGTGAGTAAGTGGCTTGCGGGTTTTTACACCCCATGTGCAGTACTGTACACTTTTTGACATTCAGCTGCCTAGTTTCTTTCCACCCTTCCAGAATCTTGAGGTCCTCCCTCATGGACTTAACCTCTCCAGGTTCCACCCTATTGCAGATCTTCATATCATCTGCAACTAGACACACCTTCCCCGTAGCCCCTCCTCTATATTACTGATATAGATATTAAAAAGGAGGGGTCCCAATACCCGACCCCTGGGGCATCCCACTCATTACCCCCTTTTCCCTGGAATACACCCCATTTACCACCCCCCTTTGTTTTTTGTCCTTCAACCAGTTTTCTACCCACCTAGTTATTTTCAGTCCCACCCCTAAGCTTTCCAGCCTTCTGTTAGGGACGGGGTCGACGGCCTTCCTGAAGTCCAGATAGGCCATGTCCACTGCCTCCCTGATCGACTGTTTTCGTCACTCAGTTGAAAAACTCTTATTAGGTTAGTCTGGCATGACCTCCCATTTGTGAAGCCATGCTGCCTGTCGTCCTGCTGCCCACTGTCCTCAAGGTAGTCTACCGCCCTTTCCTTTATTAGTACCTCCATCACCTTCCCCACCATCAAGGTGAGGCTGACTGGGTAATAATTCGCCACCTCCTCCTTGCCTCCTTTATGTAGTGGCACCACATCCACCTTCTTCCAGTCTCTTGGCACCCACCCTCTATCTAGGGACAAGTTGAACAGCCTCTCCTGAGGTGCTTCCAGGTCCTCCCTTAGTTCCCAGAGTACCCTAGGATGCAGCCATCTGGCCCCATAGCCTTGTTCACCTTCAGCCTTCCTAGATCTTACTTCGAGAGGGCTCTTGCAGTAGGTAATTACATATAGGACTGATGTCGGCAGGTGGCAGGACCCCACAGAAAAATTTCTAGCTAGCAGTCTCCGGCGAGGGACCGCCCTCATGTCAGGTGACCGGCGTCAGGAGACGTCTGTATAAAAGGGTGATCCCTCACGCCCACCTTCCAGTTCTTTCCCACTGTTAGCTTATGCCAGCGCCTCGCGGAAAAGTTCCCTGCTTGTCAGGCTCCTTCGCCAGTTGTTTTACTGAGTATTTTCGTCCCGCAGCCTTCGCTGCCTTCCGGGGACCTTGAGTCTCCTCAGCCCGACCCCGCGGATTTTTCCCCCCATCTCACCTCCTGATGTCGCCCTGACGCCAGGCCCTCCGCCCTCCAGGTCTTCTGCTCCAGAACCGCCCGTGGGGTCTCTGGCCGGGCCGTCTGCTCAGGCAGCTCCTCTGGCTCCCAGGTACCCGGCCCCATCATATCTGACGCCGCCATACCTGGGACCCGAGTATCTGGCGCCTCAGTACCCGGCGCTGACATATCCGATGCCACAGTACCCGGCTCCTCAATACCCGACACTGGGCTTCCCGCCATCGGGTTATGGATATGCATCCTTCGGGTATAGTCCATACCCGTATCCCCCTCCTTCTCCACTGCCCCCTCAGCGGCCGGTGGATTTACAGGAGACTCTGGCCTCCTGCTGGACTGAGGCCAAGGCTCAGCTCACCAGAGAGGTGGAGAGTCGTCTTCAGACGACAGTGCCAGTTCCCCCACGACGACACACTCCCTCCCCACCTCCGGGCACCAGGGCTCACCCCTCTGGGACCAGAGAGGGGCAGGACACGCTTCCCAGAGGGATTCCCAAGGGGTCTGTTCCTCCCCCTCGTCAGGAGAGGAAATCTACCTCTTCCTCATCTTCTTTTTCCTCGGACACCTCAGATCCTTCCGATGGTTGTTCCGAGCAAGAGGACGAGCCATCCAAGCCCCAGCCAAGGACTCCTCCGAAGTCCCCTCTGGAGGATCCTTCCTTTACGGAGTTGCTACCGAAGATCCAGGAAGTACATAAGTGACAGTCCTTGGAGCCAGACCCCCAGCGTAAGAAACTCGCTGAGCATCTGGATCTGCCCATGACAGCTCCCACTTTGGTGCCACCCTGGATCGAGCCTAATGCCGACCTAATTGCCACCATATGGAAACAACCATCGGCCTTAGCCCCACTTCCGAGGAAGTTGAACAGGCTATACCAGACTCCAGAGGGTGTTGATTTTTTTAGACTCCCACCCACGTGCTGACTCGGTTGTAATTAGCACTGCTCCTGGCCGGTCAGCTCAACCCAAACGTCTAAGCTTGTCTCCATCTGACAAGGAATCCCGCCTTCTGGACCAGTATGGCAAGAAGATTTTTGCTTCTTCCACTCTGGGTATTAGGGCCCTAATCTACGTCGGCCACATGGGGGATTACCAGATGGCGATCCTTAGTGAGGTGGAATCGAAATTGGACTCCCTTCCGGACTCTCAGGTCAAGCAGGAAGTGGCTGACCTCGTCCGTTCTGCACATTCGGCCAGTCAGCACATTCTGTGTGTGACCTACGATGCAGTGGACACTGCTGGGAGGAGCTCAGCTTTCGCCGTAGGTTTGCGGTGTCACGCTTGGCTCCGAATGTCAGGGTTTGTCCCGGAAGTGCAGTCCGCTATCCAGGAAGCATCCTTCCGGGGTTCGGTGCTGTTCGGGGGTGATGTCAAGGACATCATCACTGACCTGCAGGAGAAGGGGACGGCACTAAAGTCTGTTGACTCTATGTACCATCCCCATCAATCGCAGTGCCATCCCTTTCGCAGACGGAATCGGCCCAAAGCGAGACCAAATTGAAAGAGGGCCACTATACGTCAGGGCCCCCCCAGCTGCCAAGCCCCCCCCCCGGCCCAAAAAAGCAGCGGGAGCTTCAGCTACGGCACTGCCCCACACCACCTGACTCCTTCCCTCTCCCACTACCTCTGGGCTTCCCGGAGGAACCGGTAGGAGGGAGGTTTCCCCTCCATCTTCCGGGCTGGGAGAGGATAACATCGGATTCATGGGTGCTCCAGCTAATCACAGAAGGACACTCAATAGAGTTTCTACAGAAACCACCTTGTCACCTTCCCCCAAGGTCGTCGTACTCTCGGGAACATCTTCTGGTCCAGGAAGAAATTTCAGCACTCTTGCTGGAAGAGGCGATAGAACCTGTCCCCCTTCCCTTGCAAGGAACGGGTTGCTATTCCCATTTCTTCCTGGTCCCGAAGAAGACAGGAGATGTAAGACCTATTCTAGATCTCAGTTCCCTAAATCTTTTTGTGGAGTACAAGAGGTTCAGGATGCTCTCACTGCAGAGTCTTCTGCCCCTCCTCTGCTCGGGCCAGTGGCTGTGCGCTCTGGACATGCAGGATGCTTTCCTGCACATAGCTATTCGCCCTTCTCACCGCAAATATCTTCGTTTTGCTTTCCAAGGGGACCACTACCAGTTCAAGGCACTTCCATTTGGCTTCTCCTCGGCCCCTCGAGTTTTTACCAAATGCCTTGTGGTGGTGGCCTACCTGCATACCCGTCGGGTACAGGCTTTCCCATACCTGGACGTTTGGCTCCTGGCAGCCTCGTCCAGGGAGGAACTCCTGCACTGCCTCTCCCTCACCCAGCAGGTCTTTGCTTGTCTGGGTATTACCATCAACCATTCCAAGTCTCACTTGATCCCATCCCAGAGTTTATTGGGGCGATACTGGACACGACCCTAGGCAGGGCCTTTCTGCCTCCGGACAGGGAGGCCACACTCCAGACTCAGATAAGCCTGTTGTCCGGCCACAGACAGGTCAGTGCAAGGTCAGTTCTTCGCCTCCTCGGGCTTATGGTGGCTGCTATCCCGACAGTCCCTCACGCTCGGCTCTACATGAGGGTCTCTCAGTGGACGCTTCGCTCTCAGTGGGATCAGTTGGTAGACGACTTAGACCACTTGGTCCTAGTCTCCTCTCCCATGATTCGAGACTTACAGTGGTGGATGGTCCGAGAGAACCTTCTTCGGGGAGTTCCATTCTTCCTTCCTCCTCCCTCCCTCCCAGACTCTGACCACAGACGCCTCGGGCGAAGGTTGGGGAGCACTTCCCGGTCAACATCGGACCCAGGGCTCTTGGTCCAAGCTCGAGCAATCACTGCACATCAGTGTGCTCGAGCTTTGGGCGGTGCTGTACGCTCTCCAGGCCCTACATCTGCATCTTCTTCCAGGCCACCTAGCCATCCAGATGGACAATATGTGCGTGGTATGGTATATCAACAAACAGGGCGGGACTTGGTCCTACCCTCTCTGCAGGGAAGCGATGAGAGTCTGGAATTGGGCAGCACAGCTCGACCTTCACCTCACGGCAATTCATGTTCCAGGGGTTGAGAACTCCTTAGCAGACAAACTTAGTCGCTCGTCTGCTCAAGCTTATGAGTGGGAGCTGGATCGGGGGTCCTAGCAGTATCTTCCTACGTTGGGGAACACCTCAGGTGGACCTGTTCGCTTCACTTCTAAACGCAAAGCTTCCCGACTTCTGCTCGCTCGTTCAAGTGCAAGGCATTTTCTGGAGAGACGCTCTGTCTCTAGATTGGAGGGACAGATTCGTCTATGTCTTCCCCCCGATTCCTCTGATCCCGCGTGTCTTGCAGAAACTAGGTTCAGAAGGGGCACGAATGATTCTGATTGCTCCTTTCTTGCCCAGGCAAGTTTGGTTCTCTCTTCTGCAACAATACTCAGAGGAGCCTCCTCTTCCTCTTCCACTGTCACAGATTCTGTTGACCCAGGATCAGGGGACCCTGGTTCATCCAGGTCTCAAGTCCCTTCAGCTGCATGCATGGCTTCTGCAGACATAGCGCAAGCCCACTTTGGGGTTTCTCCCCAGGTGGCTGAGATATTGGTGGAGGCTAGGAAGCCCTCCACTAGGTCTACTTATGCTATGAAGTGGAAATGGTTCTCAATCTGGGCCGCTTCTAAAAGCTTCGAGCCTTTCTCTTGCTCAGTTGGTCGACGGCTGGAGTACCTGTGCCACCTTTTCGACCTGGGTCTTAGTCACTCGTCTCTGAAGGTACATGGCGTATTTCGCCTACCATATTCCCCCACTCAGAGATGGGACATTTGCTCAACTGGAAGTCTCTAAGACTTTCTCAGAGGTTCTTCACTTGAGACCCCCTATCCAGTTCCGCCCCTCCTTGGGATTTGAACTTCGCTCTGAGAAACTTACTTTGCCTCCTTTTGAACCGGTGGCCTCAGCAGACATGAAGTTCCTTTCATGGAAGACGCTCTTCCTAGTGGCCATTAACTCTGCTCGGAGGATTTCCGAGCTCCAGGCCCTGATGTATAAAATCCTGTACTTAATTTTTCACAAGGAATGCGTGGCTCTGCGCACCATTCCTAAGTTTCTACCCAAGGTGGTAGCGGAATCTACATTGAACCAGTCCATAGAATTAACCGCCTTCTTTACATAGTACTCCAATCAGGGGGAGTATCTACTTTACACTATGGATGTTTACCGCATTCTGAGATACTACACTAACAGAACAAAAGATCTCAGAAAGACTGATCAACTTTCTGCCTCTTTTGCCCCCAAAAGAGAAGGCAATACTGTTTCCAAGCAATGCCTGTCTAAATGGTTGGCTCATTGCATCACCTTCTGTTGTGACAAGTACAACCCTTCCGGGTCAAATAAGACGTCACTCCACCAGAGGGGTTGCTGCCTCTTCAGCATGTTTCAAGAATGTGTCAGCGACAGACATTTGTGCTGCCGCCACTTGGACTTCTGTCCATACATTTACAAAACATTACAGTTTGGATATTGCCTCTCGCCGTAGAGCAGGCTTCGGGCTCGCTGTTCTGCAAAGCCTTCTCTCTTGAGGCCTTCACAGCTAGAGGATTTGCTTTGAGTAGCTTTCCTCCTCCCGTGTGCTGCTTCTTGTTCCAGACTGCTTGGGACTCAGTCCTATATGTAGTTACCTACTGCAAGAGCCCTCTCAAAGTAAGATAGTACAGTTACGTAAGAACTTACCGTAACAGTAGATCTTCGAGAGAGGCTCTATCAGTAGGTAATACCTTCCCGCCCTCCATCCTCCTAAGCTTTTTCAGCTCCGTTTCCAGTGAGGGAAATGTCTGCTTCTCTCTCGTCCGGTCTCTCTTGGCCTGTGGCGGGAAAGAACTGGAAGGTGGGCGTGAGTGACCACCCCTTTATACCGACGTCTCTAACGCCGGTCACCTGCGATGGGGCGGTCCCTGCCAGAGACTGCTAGCTAGAAATTTCCGTGGTCCCGCCGCCTGCCGACATCAGTCCTGTATGTAATTACGTACTGCAAGAGCCTCTCTCGAAGATCTAATGTTACGGTAAGTTCTTATGTAACTGTACTTTCCTCTCTCACCCTGTCGTCACTGATCAGGCTAGGATCCACCCTTTTGCCTTCCCCTCCCTTTTAACTCTGGTCCCCTTCATTCCCCCTCCACCATGAAGACTAAGCAGAAATAGCTATTAAGCACCTCTGCCTTCTCAAAGTTCCCATCCACTTGTACTCCCTCCTCACCTGTACTGTCCCCTGCTTCGCCTTCCTCCTCTCCCCCACAGACCTAAAAAAAGTTTTATTCACCCATTTGGCCTGCCAGCAATTCTGTCTTCGGTATCAGCCTTCACCCTTCTAAACTTCTGCCCAGCCACCCTCAGCTTTTCTCAGTAAGTCTCCCTTTCCTCCTTCCTCTGGGTCTTACATGTTCTGATTGCCCCTAATGCCTCCCTGGTAAACCAGAGTGGCCTCTTTCTTTTTTTTTTTTTCTTTCTCACTTTCTTTATGCAGAGTTCCATGGCTTTCAGCAGCCCCCCTTTAATAGATTCCCTTAATTCCTCCCCGGCTCCTATGCTCCCCTTTCTCTCCATTTCTTCCCGAAATATCTCCCTCATTCTGGTAAACTCCATCTGCCCAAAGTCCATAATCTTCATGCTGGTCCTGTTTGTTTCCTTCCCCATCCTTACCCTGGAACTCACTGTATTGTGGTCGCTCATACCCAGGCTGTCTCCCACCTCAGCTTCTTCCACACTATCTCTGTTGGTGAGGACCGCATCCAGCATGTTATCCCCATGCACTTAGTACTAACAGAACTCTTCATCCCTCTCCCCTTCCCCCATTTGATGCCTCTAATTATGGATTTTCCCCCAAATAAGTACCCTGCTATCCACATTCTCCCTGCAGTCTATGGATTCCCCACTTAACTGTTCCCTGTCAGTTTTCGCCCTTCTCCCCACCACGTCTTTATCCCCCCTCATTACAGTGTCCTCGTGCCCAAATTTGCCTGTATACACAACTGTCCCTCCCAACTTCTGGGATGCCTACCACTGTCTTCCTTTCCTTGGCATTGCTCTTACCCTTGTCAGAATTCCCTTGTTCTAGGGACATAAATATTATGTTCTCTCCACACTTATAGGCAGTGTCCTTTCCCTTTAAGATGTGCCAGAAAGTCTTCAAGCTAGCTCCTCCCACCCACCCGGGTGGTAACTCCCTCAGTTCCGCCCCATAACGTCAGATCTTCCTTTCTGCTGGAAGAAGCAGATTCCCTCCTTACCACTCCCGCGTTGAGTAGGCCCTAACACTTAATATCTTCAGATTTACTTCCAAAACTTCAACTCTTCGAGTTCAGTCTTCAGCTTGCTCTTTAATCGTGACCATGATGGACAGTAAGCCCCTCTGGTTCTGCTGGTGTCCTTGTGGGCAGAAGATGTCCAGGACCAACTCACACGCCACATGCGTTTACTGCCTGGGGCATGACCACATTCCCTAGGCCTGCGACATTTACAGTTTGTTTCAGCCCACTGTTCTGGAGGACCGTCTTGCTCGCCTAACGTTGGGCCACCCGGTTCAACGGAACCCTCCGGTCAAATCTAAGGATGCCCGTTGGGTGGTCTCCACGGCTGCGGGGTCTGCTGAGCAACTTGCAGTCTTCAAAAGGGGAGGCAGCCCAGGCTGTGGCCCATTCCTTCTCTGCATCTGCCTTTGTGCCGCTTCAGTTGGGCTCAACCTTCACGTGTTCCTTCAAGGAATTGTGCCAGTCTCTGCTGATCCTTGGTGAGGGATTGTCTGGCAAATCCAAATCTAAGAAAGAGTCCAAAAAGGAAAAAGAAAGGACTTGTTATCGATTATGGGATCGGGAGCGCTCTTGTTTTAGGGCCTCCGATTTCTACCCTTCTCTGGATTTGAATTCAAGTGAAGCCTTGGCTGCAGGCTCCACGGTCATCCTGGCGGTTGAGACGCTGGTCAAAGTTCCAGCCGAGATTTTTCTCGAGCCGACTGACTAGTTCTTCGACCGAAGAAGCCGACACTTCCTCGTCTAGGACTCCGGTCCTGACTCAGACCATTGGAGGGACAGATCAGTACGCTGACCTGCCAGCTGTGGTCCTGGACTCAGACCAGGAGAAGCCTCGGCAATCACCGACTCCCACCGAGCCCCACGGCTGGTCCCCTTGCTGGTCGAGGTCTTCCTCTAATGGGTTGAGCTGGTCCCGCAGACATCAGTGCTACTGCTCTCGGCATCACGGGAAACAGTGCTGCCTGTACTCTTCATCCTCATCCTCCTAGGGTGAGGAGAGGCTTTGGCGCAAGTTGCATTGATGCTATGAGGACTTGATGTGGCAACAGTTGGTGCTTACTGGCAATAAACTGACCCCAGTTTCCACGCCAGCCATCACCTGGTGTCACCTGAAGGGTCGATGCCATCTTCCTCGATGGAGCAGACCAAAATGGTCCTGGCTTGGCCAACTCCAGCATCTCTGCCGATTGTGGTGTAACTGCTGCCTAAGCAGCTGCCAGCTAGCGCTCTGACAAAAGAGTCTCAACTGGCCAAGAGGTTCCCCATCAGCTGTCGGTCACTGTCACTCCTGACTGTCTGCAGAGGGTAAGTGGGGACTCGGGCAGTCGGCCACTCTTTAATGACTCTTCGGAGTCTGAGGTCCTCTCTGCACTCTTGTCCGGTCAACATTGAGTCCATGGGGGACCTCTCAACAGATGAAGACCCATCTTCTTTCATGGGGCTTCTCAGCTTGATCTCTGAGTCGTCGGGCATGCAAATTGAGCCTGACCAGAAGCGGGCTCGTTACCCATTGACCAAGATCCTTGACTGGGGAGACTCTCTGACAGAGGCTTTCCCAGTGGCAGAAGCCATCCTTGGCCCTGCCCTGGAGTTTTGGCAACACCCTGCTTCCTGCCCTATGCCTTCTACCTAGATGGCCGACTCTATGTTTAGGCACTCCTGCAACTCCATGGATGTTGACAAGCTGCCAGACAAGGAGTCCAAGAAGTTGGACAATTGCGGCTAAGAAAGTCTGTACTGCCTCCTCGCTTGGTCCCTGCCAGGCAAGTTCAGCCCTCATTATGGCCCACTTCTCCCATGCTCTGCTGGTCACTTGGGATGAGGTCCTTCCTCATCTGCCTGTGGACCTCCAGACCATGGTCAAACAGGTCCAGGACCAGGGCCAGGCTGTAGCGAAATGGCACCAGACAGCCATGGACATTGGGGACTCCTGTGCCCACTCCGTGGTGGCCTCAGTGGCCATGCACCACAAGGCTTGGGTAAGGATCTCGACCTTTACGGCGGACACTCAGCACCGGCTGGCAGATGTCCCTTTCTTGGGTACCGACTTGTTCATGCCCGGGGTTGAGTCCACCTTACCCGCATTGAGAAGTCCAGTGCCACTTTGGACTCTATGACATCTGCCCAGAGGGACCCCAAGGGTTCCACGCATCCACAAAGAGGAAACCCTTTTGGTCCACCTCCACACTTGTGGCCAAACCAGTCCAGCCCCAGGCTGGGTAGCAGGCTTAGGCCTGGCAACCTCAGACAAAGTCGGTGGCCTCAGTTGTCCGTTAGCCTGGAGGGAGAGGCTCTGGTGGCGCCTCAGCCGGGCCCTCCTCCTCCAAGCTTGCCCAGTGACGGGATGAGGGGTGCCTCCTTCATGCCCATCACATCTTCCCTGGGTCCTCCCATGGGGGGCTGGCTCCACCACATCCATTCTGCCTGGTCCGCTATCACCACAGACAGGTGGGTTCTAGAAGTGGTGGGTCAGGATCTGCCTCTGGAATTCAAGCAGTACCCTCCTTGCCGAGCTCATACTCAAAGGGAAGACTTGGCTTCTGTGGACATGTTGTTGGCTCTCATAGACCGCACAGCCCAGCTCCTCACCAAGGAGGTCGTGGTTCCTGTTGTGGATTGTCTGGAACACTCGGGGTTTGTCCCCAGGTACTTCTGGTGTCCAAGCAGATGGGGGGCTGGCGCCCCATTTTAGATCTGCACGACCTGAACAAATTTTTCCGGTCATGCACTTTCAGGATGGTAACTCTGTCTCAGATCATATCAGCTCTAGAGCAAGACATGTGGTTTTACTCCTTGGATCTTTGGAACATGCTCTTTCACGTCCCAATCCATCCAGGTCATCAAAGTTTCCTTGCTTTTAGGCAGAGGAAACCCTCTATGAGTTCCAGACCATGCCATTCGGGCTCTCCCCTGCCCCCAGGGTCTTCACCAAGTGCATTGCAGTGGTAGCAGTTTACCTGAGGTACCATGGAATCCAGATTTATCCCCTACCTGGATGACTGGCTGATCGTGTGTCCCTCCAGACAGGAGGTGGAATGGTCAAGGGACCTGGCCCTCCAGACCTGTGTCTCCCTTGGCCTCCTAGTCAACGAGGCCAGGTTGGAACTCGTGCCCTTGCAAGTGATCAACTTCATTGGGCAGAGCTTGACTCTTGCAGAGCCAGAGCCCGGCTCCTGGCAGAGAGGGCAGAGGCTCTCTCCTCCTGTGCCCAATCATTTCAGGTTGGGCAATTGCGCCCTGCCTGGGACTTCGTGCACTTGCTTGGTGACATGGCGGCTTGCGCCAGCGTGGTCCATTGGGCCCGCTGGAGAATGTGCTTCCTGTAGTGGGATCTGGCCAGCCAGTGGTCTCAGTGCAGGGGTCACTTCGACCAGCTGGTCACTGTGTCCCAGCGGATGTGGGACACCATCCAGGGGTGGTTGGCCTCAGCACATCTGCGGGAAGGGATCCCAGCTGTCTGCCCAGAGCCAATGGTCATCCTGATGACCGATGCCTCTCTCATGGTCTGGGGTGCCCACCTGGGGGAACACAAGAGTCCACGGGCTCTGGACCCCCAAGGAGTCCCAATGCCACATCAACCTGCTGGAGCTCCGGGCAGTTCGGCTGGCAGGATTAGGTGGTCCAAGTCCAGACGGACAACATCACGACCATATACTACCTCAACAGACAGAGAGGGACGCACTCCCTGCCCTTGTGCAGGGAAGCTCTCCATGTCTGGACCCTTATGCGCAGCCTGAAGGCAGATCTTCTAGTCATCCATGTGGCAGGAGCCTCCAGTTAGCTGACGGACACCCTCAGCCAGGTGGGTGAGGTGTCTCACGAGTGGTCTCTCCACCCAGATGTAGTACATAGCCTGTTCTCCCTGTGGGGTACCCCTCAGATGGACCTGTTCTCCTCCAGGGAGAACGCAAAGTTGAGGTTGTATTGTGCCGGCCCCCTCAGTAGGGAACGCTTCAGGGGGATGCCGTCTCATGGCCCTGTACCCCAGGCCTCTTCTGCTCCTTCACTCTGATTCCCTTGATCCACAAGGTGCTCCTCTAGGCTAGGAGGGACAAGACGCAGGTGATCATGCCCTCATTACACACTTATTCAACACCTCTCTGATTTAAGGTGCGCTACCTGTCTCGTGGAAAACTGCCCACATCCTACTATTATTCAAGACAGGGGATCTGAGTGATCTGAACAATTACCGGCCTATTTCTGTACTATCCGTCATCTCTAAATTACTTGGAAAAAATTGTAACATCCAACTTAGAGAACATTTGGATTCACAAAAGTTGCTATACCCGGCTCAGTCCGGCTTCAGAGCCAAACACAGTACAGTATCAGCCCTTGCCAAAGTAACTACAGACTGGCAAATGGCCTTGTACTCTAAGAAGCATGTATTTGCCCTTTTCCTTGATCTAAGTAAGGCCTTCGATACTGTGAATCATACCATCATGCTTACTGCTCTGATTAACATCGGACTTGATAGTTCTGCCATTAAATGGTTCACCAGCTACCTAACCAATAGGTTACAACAAGTCAAAGCCATAGGAGATCTGTCCCCATAAAAATCCTTGTTACGAGGAGTCCCACAAGGCTCCATCCTGGGCCCTATCCTCTGCAATATACATCAATAACCTGGACTCACAGCTGGGCACCGCCAATGTGCACTTATTCGCAGATGATACTGTACTCTATACCACAAATTCATCCTTGGATTTGGCCCATGAGTACTTACAGAAAGACTTTGTCACCCTCCAATACAACCTTATCACTCATAAGCTCCTCCTAAACGCCAAAAAGACTAAAGCAATGATTCTCTCACCAAAGTCTATTTCTGGATGTCCACATATCACACAGATCCAAACACTCTTAGGTGAACCCCTTGAAGTAGTTGATACCTTTAAATACCTAGGGTTCTGGCTGGATAACAAGCTCAACTTTCTGTGCCACTTACATGAAACCTCGAAGAAACTAAGACAGCGATTAGGTTTGTTCTGTCGCATTAAACACTTACTTGCGTTAGAAGCCAGAATGAGACTAGTACAAACTACATTCCTACCTATACTGGACTACGCTGACTTCCTTTACAGTCATTGACCATCAACGATGCTAAACAAACTGGACACCCTTTACCACCGGGCTTTAAGATTTATCCTAAATCTACCCCGTGGTACACATCGCTGTCGTCTATACCAGGTTTTGGGATGGACCTCCCTCTCAACTAGGGGAAAAAGAATGCTCTCCTCTGTTTTTTGTAGAGCATTATCTGATAACCTCCCTGCATACATCTCAAACCTCTTCAAACGGGCTAAAGGTTACTATGTCCTGAGACGCTTCTCCGTAATTTGCTTCTAGATTCCTAGAGTGAAAACTTCCCTTGGCTCGGCAGTAATCAACTTCTCACTTTCATCACTTTGGAACACTATGCAAGACTCATTAAAATTATTCTCACTTCCAAGCATTTTCACATTCAAAGCTCTATTAACGGATTATCTGAAGGAATCATGCAACTGTTTCAGACGCCTATGACCTCTAAACTCGGGGTGCCACTCTCAAATCCTACGCCTAAGTATCTCATCCACCCCACATTCCTAACAACAGAAACCTAGGACCTACAAACCTAGTTCCCTTAATCCGAGATGGCCCGGCCTATTCTCTACCTGTTACCTATTCTGGCCTCCCTCTTGGCTGCCTACTCTTTCACCCCAATTTTTACCCTATTCCTTAATACCTCCTTATTTTTTATCATTTAGGTATGAGCTCTTGCCTAGCGAAGACTATATGGGATTGTTGTCTCTTCTCATTCCAGTAAAGCTTATCATTATGTACCTTTGCATGTTAATTATGTTGACCGGTATGTATAGGCCCATATTGACAGGCACCTTCACAATGTGTTTTTTTTTTTTGCACCACTGTCCACCGTAATTGTAATCTTATGAAGTGTACTGTATTGTATTAATGCCCAGGACCACCTTGAAAATGAGCTTGCTCAATGGTGTTTATGTCTGGTTAAATAAAGTGATTGATTGATTGATCCTAGTGGCTCTGAACTGGCCACACCAGCTCTGGTACCCCAATCTCCTCAATCTCAGTAGCAGGCTCCCGAGGCGTCTTCCCCTATGCCTGGATCTGCTTTCCATCAGTCAGAGGAAGGTACTCCACCTGGACCTTCAATCCCTACACCTGACAGCCTGGTTCCTTAGTGGCTAGAGTTCCATTGTGGAGGCATCTCAGAAGGAGTCGACTAGGAAATGCTATGCCTTCAAATGAAAGAGATTCTCCATTTGGTGTCAGGGCAAGGGGGGGTTGGACCCTTTGTCTTGTCCAGTGGCTAGCATTCTTTTTTTTTTTTTATTTCATTGTTATTATAAGAGGCATCATAGATGCAGCATATGATGTGACCCTTCAGGGATTACAAATCTTAATTTGGGTAAAGCAATATAACTTACATACACCATTTCTTAAACAGAGTTATTACAGCATTTGTACTTGAGCTTAGTCATCACAACCCCTTAACATGTCAAGCAAGTGTGGTGTTCCCCAGGGCTCGGTGCTTCCCCCATGTTGTTTGCAGTGTATATGCTGCCCCTCGGAGACTTTGTAAGACGGTATGGGCTGAGGTTTCACTGTTATGCTGATGATTCCCAGCTCTACCTGTCTTTTGCCCCCGACCAGGTTAGTGCTTTCTTGGTATTTAATAGCTGCCTCTCTGAAATCCATGACTGGATGAATTCGAGCTGGTTAAAGTTGAACGCCGGCAAGACCGAGGTAATGGTTGTGGACCTGGGTCGTGGGATAGAGGGTTTGGGGTCTGACCAACCCTCTGGTTTATTTCTGGGGGGGGGGAATCAGATCCTTACCTCTCAATGGGTGCATAACCTGGGAGTGGTACTCGACGACGGGCTGACCCTTCGTCATCAGGTGTCAGCAGTCGTTAAGTCTGCATTTTACCATCTTAGGAACATTGCCAGGGTGAAACACCTTGTTTCGTCCAGCGATTTTACCTGTGTTGGTCCACGCCTTTGTGACCGCACGCCTTGACTACTGCAACTCCCTGTACCTGGGGCTTCCTGGGTTTGATATCTGCCGCTTGCAGCTAGTGCAGAATGCTGCTGCGAGGTTGTTGACAGGGGCATCCAGAAGGACACACATTACCCCTGTGCTGCGCGATCTGTACTGGCTGCCTATACAGTGGTGGATCACCTTTAAAGTAGGTCTTTTGACCTTCAAAGCCCTGCCCAGACTTAGCCCCGACTACCTGAAAGAGCTTCTGATTCCTTACAGCCGTGTACGACAGCTCCGTTCGGCTGACATGGGGTGGCTGGAGGTTCCGAGGGTTATTTTAAAATCCTCTGGGGCTCGGGCTTTTGTGTTTATAGCCCCAACCCTCTGGAATTTTCTGCCTCGCCGGCTTTTGGAATGCACAACCGTGGAGTCTATTAAGCGGGAACTCAAGACCCATTTGTGGAGCCAGGCTTTTATGGCTTGAGGTTGTTGTGATTATTTTGATTTTATATGTGTATTTTTTGATTTTATCATTTACAGTGCCTTCAGAAAGTATTCACCCCCCTTGGATTTTGTTACATTTTATGATGTTGCAAACTCAAATTAAAACACATTTATATGGGATTTTTTTGTCACGTATCTACACAAATTACTCTATAATGTCAAAGTGGAATGAAACTTCTGGAATTTTTTGTACATGTAATTTAAAATAAAAACCTGAAATGTCTTGATTTGATAAGTATTTACCCCCTTTGCTATGACACTCCAAATTGAGCTCAGGTGCATCCAATTTCCTTGTGAGATCACTCTAAAACTTGAATGGAGTCCACCTGTGGTCAGTTCAAATGGTTGACATGATTTCAGAGGAAATACACCTGTCTGTATAAGGTCCCACTGTTGACAGTTCATGTCAGAGCAGAAACTCTGCCATGAAGACCAAGGAGCTGTCCGTAGAACTCCGTGATAGAATTGTGAGGAGGCATAGATCTGGGGAGGGGTATAAAAGCATTTCTAGGGTGTTGAAAGTTCCCAGGAGCACAGTCAAGTCCATCATTAGGAAATGGAAAGATTACAGAACCACCCAGACTCTTCCTAGAGCAGGCTGTCCTCCCAAACTGAGCAACCGGGTAGGAAGGACCTTGGTCAGGGAAATGATCAAGAACCCAGTGATCACCCTGACAGAACTACAGAGTTCCATGGTTGAGACGGGAGCCACTCCTGAGAAAAGGCCACATAATAGCACACCTGGAGTTTGTAAGAAGGCACGTGGCAGACTCTGAGACCATGTGGCAAAAGATTCTCTGGTCTGATGAAACAAACATTGAACTCTTTGGCCTGAATGCAAAGCGCTATGCCTGGCGCAAACCAAACACAGCTCATCACCCGTGTAACACCATCCCTACCATGAAGCGTGGTGGCAGCATCATGTTATGGGGATGCTTTTCAGCGGCAGGGACTGGGGCACTTGTCAGGATAGAGGGAACAATGAATGGAGCCAAATACAGGCACATCCTTGAAGAGAACCTGCATCAGTCTGCAATAGACCTTGGACTGGGGCGAAGATTTACGTTCCAACAGGACAACGATCCCAAGCATACAGCCAAAGCAACACTGGAGTGGCTTCAGAACAAGAAGGTGAATGTCCTTGAGTGACCAGCCAAAGAAAGATTGCGGTTCACCAACGCTCCCCATCCAACTTGACAGAGCTTGAGCAAATCTGCAAGGAAGAATGGGCGAAAATCCCCAAATCCAGATGTGCAAAGCTGATACAGACATACCCAAGAAGACTCAAAGCTGTAATTGCTGCCAAAGGCGCTTCTACAAAGTATTGACTCAGGGGGGTGAATACTTAAGTAAACAAGATATTTCAGTTTTTAATTTTTCATAAATTTTTGTTACACAATAAAAAATATTTTGGCCCCGTTAAATTGTTGAGTATGCTGTGTGAATCAAGGGGGGAAAAAATCATTTCAATGCATTAAAAAGTCTGGTAGTAACACAGCAAAATGTGACAAAATCCAAGGGGGGTGAATACTTTCTGAAGGTACTGTATCTGTACATCGCCTTGGTGCTTGAAAGGTGCTTAATAAATAAAGTTTTATTATTATTATTAAGCAAGCAAGCAGACCTCGACCTCCAGGAATGGGGGAGTGAACCACCAACCGGGGCCTCTCATCCCTGGGGTGAATTTTAGGAGAAGAATCCGGTGAAATGAAACACCGAGAGGGCTCCTCCCCAGCGCCCCAGCTGGGGACAAATTTGGAATCCACCAGGGACAAAATAATATCCACTGCTGCCATCTCCTCAGAAAACTCTCATGCTTATTGTGAAGCTTGGCTGTCAAAGATTCAAGTCTATAAATTTCAAGAACTATTTTGTGCCAGTCTGATATTGTGGGAGGTTCTTTTAACAGCCATCTGCGTGTGATTACTTTTTTGGCTGCTAATAAAAAAAAAAAGTGGAAGTAAGGTGTTCGTCCATATTAGACAATGGGGAGGGAAGATGGACATCAACACCATCTCTGCCGTTAAGTCTATGGATTCATCCATACATTTCCTCAGTTCCACCTGTAAAGTTAGCCAAATGGGCATCAGGACAGGACAAAACCAGAATATGTCCCAGATCAGCCATATTACAGTTACGAGCCCTCCAGCAGTACCCACAGGAGGCAGGCATGTATTTTGCAAGCACAGCAGGAGAGCGGAAAAATCTGGATTGAGATTTCCATGCAAATTCTCGCCAAACATTTGAGGCAGTGATTTTGGTAACTTTCAGAGTTGTCATTTCCCACTGTGCAAGAGAGATTTCCATTTCTAGATCTTTATTCCAAGCTTCCAAAACTGACTTGGATGAATCTCCCAGATTGTCTCGTATTCTTCTATAAAGATGGCCTATAAGTTTCCCTCAAGAACTGCCTGCCAGTGTGTCCCTGAGGAGGGCCCAAAAGGTAGGTACTGGTGAGGGGCTGCAAGTAGGAAAGTCCCTTTGCCTTAAGGTATAGTTTCCTCACCTGGGTATATCAGTATTTGTCTCTGACAGGAAGAAAGTATTTATGTTGGAGATCTGCAAAAGGTAGGATACCCAAATTATTTACTAATTGATAGAAATAGGTAAGGCCTAGCCTTCGCCCGTTCCTGAAGGTTGTAACGAGATGGGCTGGATAAAATTTTTGGTCTCCTGATATACGGGTGAAGAAAAAGCTGATTTGTTTGAATTGTTGTTTTTAAAATTGCGCCATATTCTGAGAATCTGGATGGTGCAGGGAGAAAAGTCTCCATGATGAGGAGACAGCTCAGGAGTGGAAAGAGCATTTTTTTTCTATATCATAAAGGTCATTTATTAGGAACGCTGTATCTTTCCAGATCAGAGAGTTAGAAGAAAAAAACCATAGGAAGAATATTTTTAAGAATGCTGCCATTGCATACATCTTCAGGCTAGGGAGGTTCAAACCCCCCCTGGTTTTGAGGAAGAGACAGTAAAGTATAACAGAGTCTGGGTTTCTGCCCATCCCAGATGAAGGAATATATCATCCTGTTTCAGGATTTAAAGTAAAAGGCAGACAGGAAAATCGGGATATTCTGAAACAAGTAAAGTAACCTAGGAAGAATATTTATTCGTATGGTTTCAGTGGCTAGCATTCTTGATTATCTTTGGTCCCTCTCTCAGTCGGGCCTTCGGTCAACGACCCTTAAGGTGCACTTGGCAAGTATCTCTGCTTACTGGGCACTGGCTGGTCAGCAGTTAGTGGTGCAGGAAAAGGTGGTCTGGTGCTTCTTCAGGGGCCTTGACCACATTTCCCCTCTGGTGCGTGAACCCCCACCACTGTGGGACTTGCTGTTGGTTTTGGCAAAGCTCATGGGCAAGCCATTTGAACCGATGCACAGGTGTGATATGTCTCATCTGTCGTGGAAGACCATGTTCTTGGTGGCTATCACGTCAGCCAGAAGGATCCGTGAGCTCCAGGTGCTTTCGGTGGAGTCTCCTTACCTGGTCTTCCACAAGGACATGTTTGTCCTGCGCCCAGACACAAATTTCCTACCAAAGGTTGTGTCAGAGTTTCGCCTTAACTAGGTGATAAATTTTCTGGTGTATTTTGCCAATTACACCTCGGAGGCCGAGCACAGGCTCCATACTCCGGACCCGAGTTGAGCGCTCACTTATTATAAAGAGTGCACAGTAGGAGTTCGGGGAAAGGTTCGCCAGCTGTTTGTCACCTACGCTAAAGCCGCACCTGGCAGACCTGCAGCCAAGCAGATGATTGGCAGGTGGATCACATCCTGCATTGATCTTTGCTATAGGTTGGCGGGTAGGGAGCCTCACGGAGAGCTAAGGGCTCATTCCACCTGCCATACCGCTGCGTTGGTGGCTGCTTCCAGGGAGGTTCCTATCCAGGAAATCTGCAGGGCTGCTACCTGGAGGTCAACACAAACCTTCATTTCCCATTACCACATTGACCTAGAGTCACGCTGGGATGCTGGTTTTGGGGCCTCAGTTCTCCAATCTCTGTTTTCTAAATAGGGGGTGCGCGCCTTGCCTCCCTTCTCCCAGAGAACTGCTAGGAGTCTGCTTATAAGTGTGGATAGAACACCATATCCATGTCCCCAGAAAAACAGGTTACTCACGTGTAACAGTAGATATTCCACAGAGTGGTCCCTTGCAACTAGTAATACACTTGGGTCATCACCAGAGGTTGCTGTGCCACATGGCAGCTCTTCCAGCAGTCCTTTCCAGGGGCCGCCCACACATGACATCATCTACCTGTTTCCTGCATAAGTGTGGGTGGTCCCTGGTATCCCCAGTTCATTTTCCCGCTGTCTTCAGCTCGCACGCAGCAGCTAGAGCAACTTCGGAACAGCAGTCATTGACAGGCATTTGAGCAAACGACGAATGTCCAAAGAATCTTCAAGCAAGATAGCGCTATTTCGTTCTTGGTGTTGTGGTAGGAAAATCTACTGTTTCTACAACCACACCACTTGTGTAAGGTGTCTGGGACCCACACACAACATATCTTCCTGCATACATTGCCAAGATTTTTTTTTTTTTATCACTACACTATTTCTCGACACTGGCTTGCCCCATTCAGCCTGACCGCCCCCCAGCCCCGACACACAGAATTACTGGGCCACCTATGCCCGGCCTGAGCTGTGCCTGGGAGGGTCAAGGCCATCCTGCTGCCAGGTTATTTTCTCTCCATTTTCACCCCAATTACCTGGGGCCTCACAGTAGAGGTATGTGCATAGAGGTGCACATTCGCATTATGGCCTTGGTAACAGCCCCTTCCACCCTTCCATCGGCCTAGTGCCTGTGCACCCTGCACTGCAGCCTGGCCTAAGAGCCGAGAGATGCCATCTTCCCTACCCGGAGAGAGAGCTGCTTTTCCGCCCACTCCATCAGCTCGTGCCTCCCCCGCCTGCCTCCAATGGACTGTGCCTGCTCCTGAACACAGGTTTTCGGATCGACATGAGCTAAGGCGTCCAGTGCCTCAGCCCTCAGCGCTACCGGGCCGGCTCATTGCCAAGATTTTTAACCAGGCAACCTGTCGACGTTGGCTGCAGGAAATCAAAAACCTTCTAGTGGAACAGAAATTGTCTCTCATGGAGAATCAGGGGGCTCGTTCCAAGAGCTCCCCATCCACTGATTCTCTTAAAAGGCACGAGAAGGAGAAGCCTTCCTCAAACTCCGTGCCTCGACACTCGTCTACGGCCACCATCACAGGTGCTCCACCCTCAACGAGGCATTCACATACTGCCTCTTCGTCGATGGGCGGTAATTCCCTCTCGTCAGCAGCGCTTTCCACCACATTGACAGCAGTTTATGATGAGCCTTTCATAGGTTCTGTTGACACCCTGTCGATGGGGGCTCCTCTCCCGTCGACGGCACCGTCATTTTCAATGCCTCCTACTGTTTCTCAGGCATTTCCGTCGATGACGAGCCGCATTCCACTGGGTAAACCAGCTGCATTTGCTATGCATGCTGCCCCCTCCACCCTCACAGGTGGGTACCCATAGGGGCCAGGCAGACAGGGATCAGGACCCTGGACTTTACTACCCAGGGGCAAGACCTGCTTAGGCTATGCGTCCAATCCCCTCTATCCTCCCTTTAGTTTCCCATAAACCGCCCCTCCCTACCCTCCTCCTTCTCAAAAAGAACTGGACGTTACTTCAGTAGTACAGCACGTCTTGCATGCCATGCGGCATGCTCAGCCCTCCAATCCAGGAGAGCTGAGTCACCCATCCTGCTCACCCACTCCTCTGCCAAAATCATTTCAGGGTGACAGGGACCCTTTGCCAACCTGGTCACCTCCCCCGTATGTGTATGACTACCTATCAGACAAGGTTGAATTTCTGGGAGATTTTACCGGACACTTGGAGGATGAGATATTCCAGGATATGGATTTCCAGTCCCAATCTCCTCTGTCGGAGATTTCCTCATTAAATGAGGACCTATCCAGGAATGTGGCTGCCTGTCCTTTAGATGACCCATCTTTCCATGAGATGATGGTCCAAATTCAAAAAGTTATGGGATTCTCTACTACCAAACATGACAAACAATGTAAGGTAATGGCAGACTATCTAGAGTTACCAGAAGACCCAGTCTTAGTTATACCCCCACTAATGCAAACATACCAAAATGCTATGCTTGCAGCCTGGCACCAGCCTTCTTTGGTTACGGCTGTTCCACGCAGGGTAGATCGCCTTTACCAGGCTCCTCTGGGTCACCCCTTTTTATCCACCACTCCTGAAGCGGATTCAGTGGTGATTGCTGCCGCTCATGATCACACCAAATGACCGAAAACACATGAGCTCCTTACCTCCTGATAAAGAATCCCGTAGGATAGACTATCTGGGGGAAGAAGTATTCCAATCAAGTATCATGAATCTCAGAATCTTAAATTATATGGGACATATGGTCTGATGCCAGCGTACTCTCTGGTCCTCTGCCATTGAACTGGTCAATAAACTCCCCCCTTCACCGGAAAGGAAACAATTATTAGCCACAATATCTACTGGCAACTCCATTTCCTGTCAACTACTTTGTTCGGGATATGATGCTGTTGATACTTCGGCCCACATGTCAGCAACTGGCATTACCTTATGTCACCATGCTTGGCTTCTCATCTCAGGCTTCACACCTGATGTACAGCACAGGGTAGTTAACACTCTCTATAATGGGTCTAAACTATTCGGGCCAGGTACCCAAACATTGATAGGTGATCTCCAGGCTTCAGTGCGTACGGTGCATGTCATGTACCATACTTCTCAGCCGTCCTGCCGTCCTCCTTTTATACCAAAAGAGGTGGTAAATGCAGAGGCTCAAATAGAGGCAGATCCCGAGTTCGTTCCCAGTTTACCAGAATCAACACCTCTGCCGCCAAGGGTCCCCGCTCCCACCCTCCTGGTGGAGCTGGTGAGACCGCTTCCCAGTGACCTACTGGGGCTTTGTCCACACTTCCTCAACAAGGCCTCAGAAGCTGTGGACAGTCATTTTGCCCTCCATTTGGAGGCCTGGAAGACAATCACATCGGACGAGTGGGCCATTCAGAGAGACCATACTCTGGAATTACTTTCTAGTCCCCCCCTTATCCTTCCCACTCTGTCCATTACCCACCCAACCATATTCCTATTCTCCAGGAGGAATTACTGACTCTTCTTACCAAGAAGGCCATTTATCCAGTACCCCATCAGAACACCGAAAGGGGTTTTACTCCCACATCTTCCTGGTACCCAAGTGAACTGGAGATCTCAGACCAGTACTGGACCTCAGACAACTGAACCTATACATCCAGTACAAAAGGTTCCACATGGTCACCCTAAACTCTGTCATGCCAATACTAAAACAAGGGGATTGGCTGTGTGTCCTGGATATGAAGGATGCTTACCTTCATATCCCTATCCATCCTGCCCACCATAGGTTCCTTCGTTTTCACCGGTTGGGTCAACACTACCAATTTTGGGCACTCCCGTTTGGCCTTTCCTCGGCCCCACAAGTGTTCACCAAATGCCTAGCGGTAGTAGCAGCAGCCCTACGAAGGGACGGACATTTTGTCTTCCCATACATGTGCGATTGGCTCATAAAAGCAGAGTTCAAAACTGCTCTGCTTTCTTCCCTAGAAGCAATCTTGACTCTGTTCTAAGCTCTAGGGATTGTGGTTAGTTGGTCAAAGTTCAATCCAACCCCTACACAGTCACTCCAATATATAGGAGCGGTTCTCGACATTGTCTCCACCAGGGCTTACCTCCTGGCCAGCAGACAAGACAAACTTCTATCTCTAGCGTTGCAGATACAAGCCTAGAAGGGTGTCGCAGCTAGACGCATGCTGTGTCTCCTAGGTCACATGGCCGCTACCATCCCTATGGTAGCTTTCGCCCGTCTTCGGATGTGACCAGTCCAGTGGGTTCTGCAGAACAAGTGGTCTCAAAGAACAGGACATTCTGAAGACAAAATCAGAGTCACTCCCTCATTGTAGCCTGCCCTAGTAGGTTGGCTCGGAGCGTCCACCATATGTCAAGACATGCCTTTCCAGTCCCCCCCCCCCGCAGATGCTGACCACAAATGCATCCCTGGAAGGGTGGGGTGCACACCTGGGTCCTTACAGGACACAAGGCAAGTGGACCACTTCTGTCCCTCATCTCCACAACAATCTCCTGGAACTGAGGGTGGTTCGCTTAGCCCTCCAGGCTTTTCAACCTCACCTGTCTCTGGGACAGTTGCTGATTCAGTCAGACAACATCATAGTAATATTCTACCTCAGCAAACAAGGAGGTACGAAATCCCGTACTTATGCAGGGAGACACTTGCAGTCTGGCAGGAAGCTATTCGGCAACACCTCATACTAACAGCTGTCCATCTACCAGGACGTTACAACTTCCTGGATGACTTCCTCAGTCACCAGTCGTCTGCACACGAATGGACATTTCATTACGAAGTGCTCCAGAAAATCTTTCATCTGTGGGAGACCCCGCAACTGGACCGGTTTGCCTCCCCAGTCAACCACCGTCTCCCTAGATATTATTCTATTATCCCGAGCAAAAAGGGACGGTCTGTAGATGCCCTGTCCCAAGCGTGGACAGGACTCTTCTTATGCGCTTCCCCCATCCCACTCCTGCTATGGACGCTACTGAAACTACAACTTGAACCTGCCACCATGATTCTCATAACCCCTCTGTGGCCTCAGCAGGTGTGGTTTCTGCTACTTCAGCAGTTCTCGGTAGAGGAACCTGTTCCGTTGCCAGTCAGACCAGATCTCTTGACTTGGAACCAAGGGACCCTTCTACATCCCAACCTGAAGGCACTACACCTTCATGCTTGGCTCCGGAGGACGCCTTCATAGCATGTCTACAAGTGTCCTCTCCTTTTGCAAATATATTGTTGGCATCCCGTAAACCAGCAACCAGGGAAAAATGTAATGCCAAATGGAAACGTTTTTCCATATGGGCTACTTCCCGATCACTGGATCCCTACTCTTGTCCGTTGATGAAAGTCTTGGATTTCCTAGCCTTGATTGCCAAAACAGGTTTAAGCTATTTCTCCATCAAAGTCCATTTGGCCTCTATTTCGGCCTTCCATGAACCTCTGGATGGTAGATTACTGTATCAACATCATCTAGCCGAAATGTTGTTAAGAGGAATGTTACATATTATGCCACCATCAGAAGACCCACTTTTACGTGGGATCTCAGTTTCTTAATAGGGAACTTAACTCTTGAGCCCTTTGAACCAGCGGCCACTTGTGACCTCGGTTTTCTTTCATGGAAAACACTCTTCTTAGTGGCTGTCACTTCAGCTCGACGTATTTCAGAGCTCCATACCCTTATGTGTAGAGAACCTTACTTGATTTTTCACAAAGATAGGGTGGCACTTCGTACTAACCCTTCCTTCCTCCCTCCCTAAGGTAGTATCTGAACACACCTTAAACCAGTCCTTGGAGTTACCAGTATATTATCCTGAAAACTCCAATCAAGGTGAACACCTCTTACATACTTTGGATGTCCATCATATATTACGAAACTACAATAATCGAACTAAAACTATTAGAAAGACTTTTCCCGGCAACCCGTGTTCAGGAACGGTCACGGGCCACTGGAGGTTGGCAGGGGAGGAGAAGGATCGAGCATCCAGAGGACCGCTCTCCTTCTCTTGGGGGTGGGTGATTCCCCAGTGCCAGCATCGGTTGCCCCTGGCGGAGGCTGGGAGACAAGGTGTCACGCTGTAACGTGGGGTGGAGCTGGGACAGATGCTTCCCGCTAGTGTAATTGCACGTCCCTAGCTCCAGGGAGAAAAGTTTAGAAAAATCGCTGGCCCCCTCATATGAGCCGGCTTTGTCGCCTGACCCTCCAGCCACAACAGTTCCGCTACGGCGGCCCCACTCGGGGGGCATCCCCGGGTGAGGGTTCAGGTCGCCGAAGCCTGGCTGGGGTGCCTGGCAGCAGAAATCAGAATGAAAAAAAAGAAAGACTTCTCAACTTTTGTCACCTTCGCCTCAGGCAGGGAAGGTCTCCCAGTCACTAAACGGACTCTCTCCAGTTGGCTAGCACATAGCGTAACGTTTTGTTATTCTAAATACAACAAGCCATTACCTGGACCTGTCCAAGCTCATTCTACCAGAGCTATGGCCACTGTTGCGGCCTGCGTTAAAGGGGCGTCTATCACGGATATCTGCAACGCAGCTACACAGTCCCACAATTCACACTTTCACAAAGTTTACAACTAGATATTGCTTCACGCCATAGGATGGCCTTTGGTCAAGCTGTCCTACAAGGCCTCCCACAGTCAATGACTCAGCCTTTCTGGGTTTACTGTTTGGGATTCATCCCAAGTGTATTACCTGCTGCAAGAGACCACTCCATGCAAGATAGTACAATTACGTAAAATCTTACCGTAACAGTAGATCTTTGAGGAGTGTCTCTTGCAACAGGTATGATCCCTCCCTCCATCCCCCTCCTTCTCTATGAGAACAAATTCTGGTCCAGTGACTTATGGGTTGGGACACCTTTGGTACCTCGGCTTCCCCTTGGTCCTTGCTTAGTGAGCTGAATCCGGCAGGGGAAACTAAGGATGCCAGTCTTCGCAGTTCCCCACTGCTGGACCACTCAAGGGCAGCGCTCCTACAAAGTTAGGACCCCTAACTGGCTCAACACACTCCCAGTGGATATCACCAATGCACCAAATCTCAGCTCCTTTAAGCATAAACTACGACAGCACTTGGTGGCCAGTGCCTGCTTTGACAGCTACACTTAAATTCCCTGCTCACCCTCGGGACCTTTCCATTACTTATGCACTCTCACCACACCCCATACCCTCCTTATTAACTCTTTCCAGTATCTCACGTCAGCCACCTCAGCCTTCTCCTTGCCCTCCCAGATTTCACTCCTCTCTCTCGCCATTCTCTCTCACATTGTCCCTCCCCTCACCTATTACCCCCTGCACCTCTTAGCTTTTATATTCTCTCTCTCTCTCTCCTTTCTCCCCTAGCCCTCCTTACCTACCTTCTAGTTCTCATGTCTCTCTCCTTTCTCCTCCTTGCCCATACTACCTCTTCTCTCCTTCCCCCACCCATTCTGTTACCCCTACTTACATCTCCCGTCCTTTCTCCCCTCCCCTCATTCACCACCTACTCCTCTCCTTCACCACCAGTGGCGTCATGCCCATAGGGCCCGAGGGGGCATGTGCCCCCTCAATATTGTTGTGAAGGTTATTTAAAAATGTATTTCATTTTTAATTTTTTTAATGGTCCTACATGCGAAAAAAAAAAATGTGCTTTTCAACGTCTTTTTTGGGGGGGGCCGAATCGAAGACTGACTGTCTGAGAACAGCAGTTTAAAAACATGTATTTGCTTCCACTGGGCTGACGACTGCATTCAGGGTTGAGTGCCTGTAAAGAGAGAGGGGGGTATTCACAACAGAGAGTTGATTGGCTGCTGGTTGGCAGTTACCACCAATCAACTGTCTCTACAGCGGAGGCACGAAGAAATGGCTCGGGATGCACAGCAAATTGTTTTTGTTTCATTTTGTTGTCGTCTGACGTCCGTCCTTCAATTGAGTGACTGCTCGAGTCCAGACGAGTTATCAGACAGTCAGCAGGCACTAAGAGAGTGCATTCGGTCGGGTCGGGTCACGGGTGTGAGTGTTCCCATCCTCTGAGACCACTAGAACAGCTACTTGAACCTGCTTCCTAGTTTAAAAAAGGTCAGTACCATGGGGGAATGGAGGCAATTTGGTCCAGTGGTTAGAGCACTGCTATGAACCTGTGGGAGGGTTAAGCCAGTTGGTTTTTGAAAACAAAGCACAGTGTGTCTGATCGCTCCAAAATGTTAAGAGCTGCAAGTATGTCTGTTCCTCAAAATGCATTACAGTGGCTAAGTCCACAAAGCACTGAATCTGCAAAAATCAGCTGAAGAAACTAATCTACAAACTTTGCTTGGTTTTTAGTGATTAGCTTAGTTTTTTCTTCTATATTTGCCAGTTTGAATAGCAGAGGTTGAATAAACTTTATTCTGAAACTCATTCTGGTCAAAATGTTCTCACATTAGCAAAGGATCCATATTATGTTACTCTGTGTGCTTTTATAACTTAATGGAGATATGCTGTTATTTCATATGAGATCCCCAACTTTTGTTTGGTAAGTTTCATAGCCCTAATAATAATAACAATAATAATTAATTTTTATTCATGAGAAACAGACCATAACACTAGAAATAAATATACCATCCATCTGAGTCAGGGACTCATTTTACAATGATTCTAATAGATCATTTCCAGGCATGTCCTAGGTACAAAGGGCAGTTAAATGACTGGCATGAATCAAACCCAGGTCTGCTGGATGCACCAAGCTCATTCATAGCTTGTTACTCTGTCCTCTAGGCTGTACTGACTGCCAGCCCATCCTACCTTCCAGTCATCCCACTCTACCAGTCTTCCACTCAGGAGGCTAAAACTTACATATGCTTTTTCTCTGACTGATGGGCATTCCCTCATCCTTCCTTTGCTGACAGAGCTCATCCTTGGACCGCTTTACTGCTTTGTACCCATCAACCTGAGGCCAAGACCCTGGTGCCTTCTGAAACCAATTCCAGCTGGAGCACAGACATGCAATGACCTGTGTGCAAAACAGTGGTAAAAGGGCCGAGATAGCTGGGAAGGGTGGCATCTGAAATGGGAATACAGTGAATGGTCTCTGGTCTCTGATCTCCAGCTGAGAGTGATACACTAGTAATCAGGTTACTATTCTGGCAGCAAAATTATACACTTTCCTGAATGCTGTTATGGAGTCTCCAGCAGTCTTGTGCATTCCATGGTTTTGTGCATGCTCGGACTAGCTGGGACCCAGAAGCTCCTTAAGTACCACTGAATCTTTTTGTACACCCCTGGCCATCATGAAGTGGCCACTATGACGACTACTACTGTCACTGAGGCGATAAGCCGAACAATGATTGCTCATCCACATTTATTCTATGTATGCACTGTATGAATGTCTATCTTTCATTCGGACATAGAGCCTTTGGAAACGAGTCTATGACTCAAAGGGCTGCAATTCCAATTTCCTAAATAAATACAATAATAAATAAACAATCATAAGAACCCTGGTGGTGTCCTATGCTCACTTGGAAGGTGGTAACACTGGAAAACAGATTGTAGGTCTTTTGAAGTACAAAAAAGTTCCCTACTCTGTTTCTAGTTGTGCTTCTATGAAGACCACAAACTGGGTCATTCTACATTTGGCATCTTTAGAGAAACCCCAGGCTTTCTCTCAATTAAGGGTTACATATGAACATACAAACTTAGGAAAGAAAGACCATTGAGTACTCCACCCCAGCAATTCAGAGGGAATACCCCCTCACCCAGATTTTAATGTCCTTATCTAGTTTAAGCTTTATTTATTTATTTATTGGAATCTTGGATAACACCTTTGAGCTAAAAGCTCGTTTACAAAGGTTCCACGTCGTAAGGCAATAGACAAGGTACATAGATACTATAAAACAGATAGGGGTATATACAGCAGGCAAGTACATTATGGTACATACAGATACAGATTCAAGCAAGTACAGTTAAAATACATCAGGTAGGAGAGGTCAACTACATTGCAACAGTATTAAGAGCATACCTAAGGAGGACAAGCAATTTATAGTGGTAGCTGGGCTTTAGAGTAGAGTAATGGAGGGTCAGAAGTGGTGGTGACCAAAGGAGGGGGAGGACAGACTAGATGAGAGCAGGGAGGGTGGGGGCAGAGACAAAGGGGGTGATGGAATAAGGGGTTGAGTAGTCAGAGGGTGGAATTGATAGAATCCACCCAGGGTTACCGTAAGTAGGTGATAGGGAAGGCTGGAGGATGTGTGGGGAGCTTGAAGGGAGAAAGAAGCAGGTAAACCAATGACCTAGCTGGGAAGGAGGTGGAGATAGTGAAAAGTAGGTTCAGGTTGTTAGGGAAGATCTGCAGGAGGAAACAAGTTTGCTGGCCTTCTCAGAGGTGATACCAGCAACTAGGGCCAGCACAGCCAGGAAGAGAAGAATAGAGAGTTTAATTGCTGGCTTGGGAAATGGTGCAGGAGGGGTTCATCTGTATTGGGAACTGGAGGAAACCTGGTCAAACAATGCACTCTTTTCACAGGGTAGGCTACATCTCACAGAGGAATTGAGGGTACTCCGTGACAAATTGGGGGATAGATAACTACTACACTTAAGCAAGCAATAATATTACAGGACGTGGGTGCGTGGGCAATATTGGACTGCCCAGGGGTGTAATGGCTAAGGGCCTTATAGCCCTTGGAAGGTCCAGTATTGCCCATACCGCCCACCATTGAGGGTATTATTGTGCTTAGAAAATGGGCTATAGGTGAAATTTTTGTAAACCATAAAAAAATACATAAAACGTTAATAAAAACAACACTTAAAATTAACGTTTGTGGTAAAGTAGTCCCTATATTGGAACAGTCACCATTGAAGGGCACTGCTGTGTTTTTTGTAAAGTTTCTTTCCTGTTGGCATCTTCTCCAGCTGAAGCCTGCTTGCTGCTTTGTCTGTCCCCATACAAACACTTACTTTTATGAGCACTGAGTTGGAATGGGGGAAAGCAGCCTGCTGTGTTTTATTCGTTCAGGTAATTTTTTTCCCTCATCATTTTCAGTTGAAGCACAAAGTTTCAAAGTGCTCTGTATGTTGAAATTGAGTGGTACTCTGCAACTCAGGACAGTTATATTGGTTAAAAAAAGTAGTCTCTTGTTTCAGCAGTTTTATTTTGGGGTTTCTTTATGGACACAGAGCACAGTGTGGACGAATGGGAGAATAGCGTGAGCCACGCTAGCATACCTCTTCGAGGAACCACAGTTTTTATCTTGGCAGTGTTTTCTATGGTCTAATGGTTTCAAGAAATGAGGCAGTATTTTGTGGATGGTGCATTATGTTTTAAAGTAAGAGAACTGCAGTGGAGTTGTGGGCTGAGTTTGGGGGCGGGTGGGATGCAAGTACAAGTCCCTCGCTAACAGAGCAAAAAATGACAAGTGGCGCCATCGCTCGGACACTGGACATTACTGTGGAGCTGTAAGCCACTGTGTATGTACAAATGTGCAGCTGCATTAATTGTGATATTACTGAAACAAAACATAACTGTTCTTTATGTGTGTGTTTGCAGTTATATTGGGCATTACTGGAGACCTGGGTTTGAATCCCACAGCTGCCTAGGTACATACTGTGTGATCCTGAGCAAGTCACTTAACTTCCTTGTGCTCCCAGGTCGCATCTAGAGACAAGCTTCAACTTAGTGTGCTACTCCTGGTTAAACAATGTTCCCTTCCCTACTTGAGGGGAAATAATGCTGGTTTTCACTTTGGATTTTTTTTTAACTTTTTTTATTCAATTGATCAGTAATGTTACAAGTATGTGCAGGGTACAAATATATAGCATATCTGTTTTGAATTCGTAGTGGTGGTGGTGACCTAGTCACTCGCTAAGTGATGTGAAAGAATGGTGGCAGTTTGAAATTATGTGCCCAGTGCTGCAACCAATGAGAAAACAGCTTGGGCACAAGGATACTTGGCTGGGCATAAGGCAGGTTTGGTTTGGGACTTTTTATTTGGTGGGTATCAATTGAAAGTTAATGTTCCCCTGTGGAATGGGTACCAGCCAATCAGATGCCTCCAAATAAAAAGCCCATTTTCTAATTTAAACTACTGGAGTGGGGGAAGCAGGTTTCTAATCCCAAAGACTCCAGAAGGACGAGGTCAACAGACCCCCCACACACACACAGTGGTGGAATAGGTCTGGAGGAAGTGAGAAAAAGTTAACAAAGGATGGAGGGGTAAGGAACAGTTAGAAAGGAGAGGTGGGGGCACACAGAGGGGAGAAATGTGAAAAAAGGAAGTGAGGAAAGGGAGGTGGTGTCTCTAAATGCGCAGAGTCTTGGAAACAAGATGGATGACCTGCAGGTGCTATTAGCAGATGGGATGGTAGGCATAGTGGCAGTAACCGAGAGTTGGGCCACACCACACCATGACTGGGACCTCGTGACCCCTGGATATAAGCTATACAGGAGTGACAGGGCAGGCAGGAAGCTGGGAGGGGTGGCAGTTTACATCAGGGAGGGAATAACTTGCATGAGGGAGGAGTCAGAGGAGGGGAAGGTGGAGGCATTGTGGGTTCAGTTACAGTCCAACAGATAGAGACAGGTGAGGATAGGGGGTGGTTTACAGACCATCCAGCTAGGATGAGGAGGAGAGGGACAGGGAACTCAGCTTGCAAATACTGGAGGCTGCAGGAAAAGGAGAGGTAGTAATAGTGGAGGACTTAAATCTGCCCAAGGTAGACTGGAGCATACCATTCATAACATGTGGCAGGAGTCAGGTGATCCTGGAAGGGCTACAGATTAGGTTACTGACTCAGGGCATCACAGAACCAACCAGGGAAGAGGCAATCCTTTATCTGGTGCTCATGGATGGGGAGCATGTACAGGACCTAACAGTCAGAGATCCCCTGGCTGGGAGTGACCATTGCACAGTGTGGTTCCAGGTGGATTTGAGCAGGGAAAGCATCCCAACTAAGACCAAAATCTTGGACTTTAGGAGGGCAGACTCCAGAAAAATGGGTGGTGTGCTAAGGAGGCACCTGGTGGGCATCAGAGCAGATATGGGGGTGGACCAAAGGTGGTCCATCATTAAGGAAAAAATAATGGTTGTCACAGAGGAGTGTGTTAGGCTCAGTGACAAGAACATGAGGGCCAAACCACCCTGCTGATTCAGTTCTGGGACTGCCCAGGTAGTAAAGGAAAAGAGGTTAGCCTATATGAAATACAGGGAGACTGAGGGAGGTGGATTGGGAGGATTACCTAAGGTTGGCTAGTGCGACAAGTAAGGAAGTCCAGCAGGCTAAGGCTCAGAAGGAACTATGGAGAGCTGAAGGAATTAAGAAGGGGGAGAAGGCCTTTTTTGCTATATAAGTGAGAAAAGGAACAAGGAGGGGATTGTTCGGCTTAAGAAAAGAGAGGAGTGGGTGGAGGAGAATGGGGGAGAAGCAGAGATACTAAATGAATACTTCTGTTACAGAGAGAAGAGAAGCAGGTGGGAGGGGAGCATGGATGTAGTGATAGAGGAGGATAGATGAGGGAGGGGCTGCTGGCATTGCAGGTATTCAAATTACCAGGTCCAGACAGAGTACATCCAAGGGTACTCGGAGAAATGGAGAGGAACTTGCATGGACACTGGCAGGCCTGTTCACTAGATCAGTGCAGTCAGACATGCTACTGCAGGACTGAAGAATGGCATATGTGGTGTCCCTCCACAAAAGCGGCCCGAGGATGACCCAAGAAATTACAGACCAGTCAATCTGACCCCAGTTGTGTGCGTTAGCAATAATACCCGACAGGGTGGGCAGTATTTTGCTATACCGGACTGCCCAGGGGCATAATGAGGTAACTGTAAGTAGAATGAACAAAGGACAAAAACAATTGATCATTTTGCTAACCTATATCAGTATTATGGTACTTAGCTTGTTGGGGAATAGTTTTCTGGACTGCTAAAAGTCACCAAAATGCACCATTTGACTGCAGTTTTTCAAAATTTTCACGGGGGGCATGCCCCCGGACCCCCCATAGAGAGGTTGAGATTTTGTGCCCCTCCACAATTTCTGACTGCATGACGCCTCTGTTCACCACCTACCTTATCCCGCCAATCCCTCACCCCCTCGGTTCTTGCCTGTCCCCTACTACCTTATCCTCTCACCAACTACCTCTGGCCCTCTCATGCACTTGTTAGATCACCTGATAAAGCCTTTGGAAGCTCATGCATTCCGTAATGTTTTACCTGTTACTAATTCTATTGTCTTATCGTGACAAAGCCATTGGCAGCTCATGTACTGTAATTGTATTAACTGTTATCTACCTGCTTGTTCTTGTCTATTCTTGTCCATTGTCCAAGACGTGGAACCTTTGTAAAAGAGCACTGTTTGCTTAAAGGTGGTATCTGAAATTGTCATAAATTATTAAAAAAAAAAAAAAAATACAGGGACCGCCCACATTTATATAGGAAACAGGAAGATGATGTTGTGTGGGCGGCCCCTGGAACAGACTGCTAGAAGAGCTGCCGTGTGCCACAGCGACCTCTGGTGATGACTTAAAGTATATTACCTGCTGCAGAGACACTCTCAAATATCTACTGTTACGGTAAGATTTTACGTAACTGTACTTTCTAGGAGTGTCAAAAGTATGGCAACTTAGATACAATGCAAAGAAGTGCAAAGTAATGCACCTGGGAAACAAAAACTCAGGGGAAGAGTACACAGTGGAGGGGGAGGTACTAAGAACAACAAAAATGGAAAGGGACCTGGGGTAGTCATATCAGACGACCTAAAGGTAGGCAGGAAATGTGAGAAGGCAGTAAGGAATATTGGGGGTATACTGGGATGCATAGAGAGAGGCATCACCAGTAGAAAACAAGAAGTTGTCATCCTTCTGTACAGACAGTTGGTGAGACCCCATCTAGAGTACTGCGTTCAGTTCCGGCGACCCCATCTCCACAAGGGCATAGACAGGATAGAGGTAGTCCCGAGGAGGGCAACTAAAATGATGCAGGGTCTGCACCAGAAACCATATGAAGAGAGACTAAAGAAGCTTAATATGCATACCCTCGAGGAAAGGAGGGAGAGGAGGGACATGATAGAAACTTTCAAGTACCTCAAGGGAATCAACAAAGTCCAAGAGAGTAGCATCTTTCAGAAAAAGAGATGTGCAAAAACAAGGGGCACAATTTGAAGATGGGGGGATGGCTCGGGGGCAACGTGAGGAACTACTTTTTCACAGAGAGGGTGATGGACGAATGGAACGGCCTCCCTGATGAGGTTGTGGGATCAAAAACAGTGGGGGAATTCAAGAATGCGTGGGACAGACATAAGGCAATTCTAATGGGGTGTAGGAGGAAGTAGGCTGTTGGTTAACTAGGATCTGCAGCTTATTCAGTAGGTAGGGAAATGGGCAGACTGGGTGGGCCAAGCGATCCTTATCTGCCATCAAAGTCTGTGTTTCTAGGACTGGTATATGATGTTCATCCACACAAAGCCACCCGACCTCCCCTGGCTTTGGCACACAACACTGCTTCCGGCGGTCAAGATCTGGCATAATGGGGCGGAGCCAAGGGAGTTACCACCTGGGTGGGTGGGAGGAGCCAGCTTGAAGACTTTCCGGCACATGTTTTTTTTTTTTTGTTTTGTTTATTTTATTTCTCCTCGGCTGGGGGGGGTTGTACCTATGGCCCCCCACCTCAGCTTGAGCTCAACTCCTCTGCCCTCCCCTCCAACATCGCAATGGGGACTTACCCCTCTCACTGTGGAAGGCCAGGTAAGCACCAGGGGAGCTAACTTTGGCGAGTCTGCCATGACGCCAGTGGACCACCATTACATGCACTGGGAGGCTTTCTTCATATGCTTCCCCCCCAACGGCATGGGCTTGTAGTGACGCCAAGCATGTTTCATGCGCGTGTCCGTGCCTGGCATGTCCAGTGTCAGTCCACGTCGACCCCACAGTGGACCGTGACTTGTACCAACCCCCAACCACTGCCAGGAGCCAGCACGTCCACGATCATCCCTTCCCACCCTCCCCGGAGGAGAACAGCAGTCCCTGGGATGCTCAGTCCTCCTCCCTCCCAGCTGACCCCCATCACCCGAGGTCGCTCCTGACCACGGGACGCTGGCGTGGCATGAGGTGTGGCATCCAGTGCCTCAACCCTCAGAACCACTGGGCCGGCTTTGCACATGTTAAACAGAAAGGACACTGCCTATAAGTATGGATGAACATCATATGTCACTCTTAGAACTACTGTTATAGGTGAGTTACCTGTTTTTCATTACCACCCTTTGCCATCACTTCTGTTGTGTTTCCTTACCCAGTTGCCCCCTCCTTTCTCCTAACAATTTCAGTTTCCCGGCCCCTTCTATCATACCCCACCAAGACTCTTCCCTTCCTCCCTCCCCTTGTCCCTCCCCTTCCCTCGCCTGCTGTCCTCCACCAGTCTTTTCCCAACCTTGTCCCCTCCTGGGAACTCCAAGTTATCTTTCTTAGTCCCCTCCTTGCCTCTCCTACCCATCTCCCATCCCGCCCAAACACCCTTTTCCCCCCTGTCAGCCCCTCACCCCTCCTCCCTTCCCCTTTCATATCCACCTTGTCTCCCTCCTCTTCCTGATTGTTTGTATCCCTCAGATTTTTTTTTCCATAGAGGTTTTTCTGCACCAGTGAGCATGACAGGTGGCTATGGCCCTGCCTCAGAGGGACTCATCCTCCGGCCCCACACATCCCCGCTCCGCCAACCCCCAGTAGTCCCCCCCCGGCTTGTCCCCGCAGTGGGCCAGGGAGGAGAGTGCCTGCTTTTCTGTCCCCAAGGACACAGATCCAGAAACTGGGGGTGGCACAGGGATGCAGGACCATCACGGAGCCCGCCAGCTTCCCTTTCCTCTTTTCTCTTGTTTCCCTTCCCCTACCGATGTAAGGACATCGGTATGTGTCTCCCAACCTGTATGGCCCCCCAGCCACCACCAGAGGGCAGTCAATGAGTGGGACGACAAGCCTCCCTCCCCCCAAGATAGGAGAGCAGTCCTCTGGACACTTGATCCTCTCTTGCCGACCCCCGGCGACCCAGGTTGATTCCTGAACCTGGGTCACTGGCATAGTACAAGGTGTAGCAACCAGCACCTCAACCTCCAGTACCACTGGGCCAGCCCACCCTCCGATTTCTTAAGGGTGTACACCTGTTCCTCAGTCTGACCCCATCTCCATTGGTATATGTGCTCCCCATATTCCTGCTGTTATACACTTTACTAGTTTCCTCCTGCCTTCTCCCCCTTTCTTGGTTCCTCCTGCATATTCCCCTCCCTCTCCCCCGCTCTGTCCCCCAGCTGCCCTCCCCTGTTTCCTGTCCAACCCAAACCGCTTTCTGCCCTTGAAGGGTTCCCCATATGCCTCCCATTTAACGAATCCTTCACCCTCCTCATGTTGTTGGCTCTCATGCTGTGATCCCTGCCCGTTCTCCCTATGCCCCTGCTCGCCCATTCCCTCCTCAGCCTATCAACCTCTGCCTCCAGTATATTGGGCAAAACCCCATTCTCCACAGCATGTTCATGTAAACTACAACTCTGCATCCATTACACTCCACTATTCTCCTTGATCCAGCTCTGTTCCCCCCTTGACCCCTGCCCATGTCTTGTATCCTCCCATCTTCCCCAGCTGCCATGCCCTCTCCCAGATCCCCAACCCCCTTCCCAGCCACACCTATATCCTCCTCCAAATTGCACGTTAAGCCTTTCCTAAATGCCTACACAATGAGCTCTAATATACAGGTATGATGGAATTCAATATTCCTTCCCTGTTTATTACTGGAATCCAATATACGGTGTTGTCCTCAGACTTTAAAACAACCTACTGCTCTATTGTTCGCCGCAAAATATTAAGAACACAATCCCTGCTCTATTGTTATCTACTAAATATTAAGAACACAATCCCCACTTTTCTTGCTGGCTTATCCAACAATATAGAATGTGATACCACCTTTTTAAAAATTTAAATATGAGTCACCCAACTGTAAACCAATACAAACCCTAGTTGAGGTTAACCGTACTACTCTTTCACAAAATTCAGGTATGAGTCACCCAACATTTCACAAATACAAACCCTAATTGAGATTAACCCTATTACACATTCGCAGACTAATGTACGAGTCTAATGTATATGGTATGAGTCACCCAACTTTTAACAAATACAAACCCTAATTAAGGTTAATCCTATTCCTCATTTACAGATTACTGTAGAGAATTCTTGCAGATGTCAACAGTAAAAGTTAGTTCAGCTTTGTTGGAACAATCTCTGAAAATCAAATAAACAGTGGCCTAACCATGAGGGATCTGTTGCCCATCCCAGCTAAAAGTTATTAGGATAGAAGAGTACCTTTATAAATTGCGCAAGTTTTTTCCTGATCCTGGAACCACATTTAATCTTGGAAGTCTTGTCAGATCCGCTCTAACACTGCTCCTCGGCTCCTTGTCATGTCACTCTCGGAACCTGTTTTGATTGCACAGTCCTGTGTGTCAGTCAGAAGGGTTACTGAAAGTTAATTGGACAGGTGGGAGGGAGGAGGCCAGAAACTCCCATTGCAGGGCAGAGTGGGTCCTGGTTGGGACGAAGCCCCCTCTGTCCCCTTGCTGCTCCCCCAGCGATCCTCTCCTGCCGTCTGCATAGAGCTCTTGACGGCTCTTTAAATAGCTGCAAGCTCCTCCCTTTTTTTTTCTTTGTTGCTGTGCCCTGGAGTTTGAAATTTGGCGCCAGTCTGGATCAGGAAGGCGGATGTGATTCCGCTTCACAAAAGTGGGACCAAGACAGAGGCAGGAAACTACAGACCTGTCAGTTTGAACTCTGTGATAGGGAAAGTGATGGCATCACTTCTGAAGGAAAGAATTGTTTTTTTTTTTTTTTTTTTTAACTTTCTCTTTATGCCCCCTTCCTCGCTGTGCTGGGTTCCTTTCTTCGGGGATCTCCTAGGCTGTGAGTTCCCATAGTCCCGCCCCAGGTACCTCCATCCCGGTGCTTGGCTAGCCTTCCCCATCCTGCCGTGGTTTACCCTCCGGGCAGGGAGGAGAGGGACCCCACCCTTTAGTCCCTCTCTCACACCTTGAGACTGTGCCAGAAGGCCTCGCGAGTCCCATCTATGGAGCCTGGTTAAGGGTTTTCTCGGACAGCCGGGTCCAGTCTACAGGAGCCCAGCGCAGGGTTCTTTTCCGCTTTTCTGGTCCCTGACCCTCCGGACGTCTGCATCCAAAGGGGGCCAGGAGGGGTGACACGCCTCGGCGCCTAGCGCCTGCTCCCGGCAGGCGTCCGCCCTCCCCTTGTATGCTGTCTCGCTGCACCTCCACCCGTGGTCACCCAGGTGGTGGTATCGCAGCGGGACTCGCATCCCACCCCACCTGGAGGAGGAGAGCAGTCCCTGAGCGCTCAATCCTCCTCCCCCCGTCCGGCCCTCCAGCCGCCTGAGTCCGTTCCCGAACCCGGGTCGCTGGCACCGCAAGCAGTAGCCCTACCGCTATGCCGGCCCTGAAGGTAAGAATTGTTGAGTACCTAGAGGCCAGTGGGGCACAGGACCCAAGGCAGCATGGGTTCACACCAGGAAGGTCATGTCAGATGAATCTAATTGATTTCTTTGACTGGGTGACCAAAGTAGTCGACCAGAGAGGCGCTGTGGACATAGCCTACCAAGACTTTAGGAAGGCATTAGACACAGTCCCACACAAAAGATTAATAGTCAAGTTAACCAGCCTGGGAGTGGGTCCCTGGCTAAAACATTAGCTGGACAACAGGACACAGAAGATAATTGTAAATGGAGTCCACTCTGAAGAAAGAGGGGTTACTAGTAGGGTACCGCAGGGTTCAGTACTGGGTCCAGTCCTTTTTGATGTCTTTATAAGTGACATTGTAGAGGGACTGGAAGGAAAGGTATGCCTCTTTGCAGATGACGCAAAGATCTGCAACAGGGTTGATACACAAGGAGGTGTGGAAAGGATGAAAAGGGACTTGGCAAGGTTAGAGGAATGGTAAGAAGTATGGCAGCTTGGATTCAATGCAGAGAAGTGCAAAATAATGCACCTGGGAAACAAAAACCCAGGGGAAGATTACACAATGGGGGGGGGTAGTAACAACAACAAAAATGGAAAGGGACCTGGGGGTAATTATATCAGATAACCTTAAGGTTAGCAAGCAATGTGAGAAGGCAGTAGGGAGACCTGGGGGTATACTGGGATGTATAGAGAGAGGCATCACCAGCAGAAAACAGGAAATTGTTATCCCTCTGTACAGACAGTTGGTGAGACCCCATCTGGAGTACTGTGTCCAGTTCTGGAGACCCCATCTCCGCAAGGACATAGAGAGGATAGAGGCAGTCCAGAGGAGGGCAATTAAAATGGTGCAAGGTCTGCAAGAGAAGCCATATGAGGAGAGACTAAAGGAGCTTAATATGTACACCCTTGAGGAAAGGGGGGGGGCATGATAGAAACTTTTAAGTACCACAGTGGAATCGACAAAGTCCAAGAGGGTGGCATCTTTCAGAAAAAGAGATGTGCATGAACAAGGAGGCACAGTTTAAACATGGGGCGAGTTCAGGGCAATGTGAGGAAGTATTATTTCACTGAGAGGGTGGTGGAGGAATGGAACAGCCTTCCTGTGGAGGTTGTGCGGTCTAAAACTGGGGGAGAATTCAAGAATACATGGGACAGACATAAGGCAATTCTTGTGGGGGGATAAGAAGAAATAGGCTGTTGGTTAGCTAAGATCTGCAGCTTATCCTGTAGGTAAGGAAGTGGGCAGATTAGGTGCGCCTAGCGGTCCTTATCTGCCATCGGTTTCTATGGCCGCCGACTCGAAAAACACAAACTCCTGTTGGGACAAAGCCTCCTCTGTCCCCTTGCTTAATTGGGAGGGAGGGTCAAAAACTCCCCTGATGATCCTCTCCTGCTCTCATTATGCTTAATTATTTCATTGCATCACTGAAAGTGGAAATAGGAAAGACTGGGGGAATGGAGTTCCCTAAATAAGCTTATGGGCCCTATTTTTATGTTTGCCATGTTCATGCGTGTGCACGAGCAGCGAACATTTTGATGTGGTAGGTGGGTGCTGTGGCACTGTCGTCCAATGCAGAGCAGTGTTTTGGGGTGCGACAGTGCCACACCAATCAACAGGTCAACTGAGTATGATGGAGTTTTGGCTTGCTGGACAGAGATGGCACAAACTTGAAAAGAAACAGCCGACCCAGTCATGGGTCGGCTCCTCCCTTTCATCTATACTGCCCAGCAAGCTAGCTGATCCATCATCTGTCTGGCTGGAATGTGAAGCATGCAGGGTCTCGCGGCAATTGTAACAGGAAACCGTCCATTGATGTCTGTTTTTGGTGCTGCTGTCCCCATGAGTGTCTCCCACTCCTGGCCCTCCCTCTCAGCACCCCCAAACATAACACTGACACTGGGGGTGCCCAATCCCCCAGTGTTGCCACCTCATAGGCGAAACCCTGTTCTCTGCTGCACCGCCTCCCAATGCATAGTCACATCCTGTAACTGTCCTGCCCATCTGACCCTCCCTCCTAGCAACCCCCTCCCCAAACATAACACTGACACTGGGGGTGCTCAGTCCCCCAGTGTTGTAACCTGAAATATAGAAAACCTTCCTTTGCAGTTGCCTCCCCCCTCCCTTTTATACAGTGACGCTGGGGGTGCCCAATCCCCCAGTGTTGCTCTCTGTTGTTGCTGCTGCCCATGTAACTGTCCTGCCCATCCAACCCTCCCTCTCAGCACCCCCAGACTTAACACTGGGGGTGCCCAATACCTAAAATAAAGAAAACCTTCTCTTGTAGGTCTTTTTTTTTGGTTAAATAAGCCCTGTAAAAAGAAGACTGTCCATCAATGTCTGTTGTTGCCATTACTGTCCCCCAACCTGACCCTCTCACTCAGCACCCCCTACCCCCCCCCAAGCCCTTACTTACCCACCATGGGTCCATAATGTAATCTTCTGTGGACCGCAGACATGCCTTCACTCTTCAAAGCCGGACCACGAACTAAGGAAATAGGTATGCGGTTCAATGTATTTCAAAGGGGTTTTGAATTTAGTTGCCTAACTTGGCCATTTTTACATATTTTTGCCCCAGATTTTCAGCATGCCTTCTTCGGGACCCCACCTCACAAACAGTTGCACTGCCATTAGGCAAATCATTCCTGAAAGGTGATTTTTGCAGTCCCTTCGCGAAATCACCTTTTGGCCAGGAGTTAAACATTTTCACTGCCCTTGTTCATGAGAAGGGGTCATAAGAAGGCTATGGTGAGAATTTGGTGTAAAAATATTAAAAAAACAACAATACTGCCATTGTTCATGAGAAGGGGTCTTAAGAAGGCTATGGTGAGAATCTGGTGTAAAAATATTAAAAAACAACAAAGTTATGAGCCTACATTGAATTTTGCAAATACAGGCTCGTAACTTTGGTAATTTTCAATATTTTTACCCCAAATTTACCATACAGCTATTTCTTTATAGTACCTCATGAATTTGACAGCTGTCGTTTTTCAAATTCTGGCCCAAACATGTTTTAACACCCCGAAAGGTGATTTTGTGGTCCCTGCGTGAAATCACCTTTCGGGCAGGAGTTCAAATTTTTCTGTGCCCTTGTTCATGAGGCAGGGTCATAAGAAGGCTATGTTGAAAATTTGGCATAAAAATATTAAAAAACAAGAAAGTTATAAGTCTATGTTGAATTTTGCGAATGCAGGCTTGTAACTTATGAACATACGAAGAAGCCAGCAGAAGAAGGCCATTTGATCTATCAAGTCTGCTTGTATTGCAGGGTCCACAGCTTGAGCTACTGTCCCTGCCTTCTCTCCCCACTCCTTTCAGTCTCCCTACCCATGACTCTTACTTCCCCCATGCCTATCCCAGCCTCTCTTAAATCTGCCCACTGTCTTCAACGAGATGACCTCTTCCGGCAGCGCATTCCAAGTGTCCACCACCCTCTCTGTGAAGAAGTGCTTCCTGACCTCCCTCCTAAACCTCCCACCCTCCAGCTTAAGACTGTGCCCCCTCATGCTATGGTTGCCACTCAGCTTAAAGGGACTCTCCTTATCAACCTTATTTATCCCTTTTAAGTACTTGAAGGTCCCAGTCATGTCCCCTCTGTCTCTCCTGTCTTCCAGGGAGTACATGTTCAGTACCTTCAACCTCTCCTAGTATGCCTTACCCTGTTGACCCGCTATCATCTTTGTAGCCTTCCCTTGGACCTTCTCCAGCAGGTTAATGTCCATTTTGAGGTGTGGGCACCAGTACTGAACTCCATACTCTAGATGCGGCCTTACCAGTGACCTGTACAAGGGCAGTAAAACCTTCTCTCTCCTACTACTGATCCCCTTAGATATGTATCCCAGCATCTTGTTTGCCCTTGCTGCTGCTTTCTTGTACTGCATGGAGTGCTTCAGGTCACTAGTGATCATCGTTCCCAGGTCCTTCTCCTCTGATACAGATACTCGGACTCCACCCAGGTAGTACTCTGTCCTGGGATTCTTGGCTCCAGTATGCATAACTTTGCATTTCTTGGCATTGAAGTCAAGCTGCCAGATCCTGGACCACCTCCCCAGCTTTTCCCGAACTTCCTGTAGGTCCTGGATACCTTCGGCTGTGTCCACCCTTCCGCAGAGCTTGGTGTCATCCACAAATAGGCACATTTTGCCCTTAATGCTATCCCCAATGTCATTGATGAAGACATTGAACAACACTGGCCCCAGCACCGAGCCCTGTGGGTCCCACTGGTTGCCTCTCTAGTGTCAGATAACTCTCCCCTACAATCACCCTCTGGATTCTGTCCATCAGTCAGTTTTCCACCCATCTGGCCATCTTTTCCCCAGCCCCAAGATACACCAACTTCCTGATCAACCTTTTTGGGGGTACAGAATCAAAGGCCTTTCTGAAATCAAGATAGAGGATGTCTACCACTTGGCCCCTGTCTACTCTCTAAGTGACACAGTCAAAGAAGTCAATCGGATTTGTTTGACATGATCCCCCCCCCCCTCCATGAACCCATGCTACCTTACATCCTGGAGACCATGCTCTGCTAGATAGTTCACCAGCCTTTCCTTTAGTATGGTCTCCATGAGCTTGCCCACAGTGGAGGTCAGACTGATTGGCCTGTAATTCCCTGGGTCATCCTTGGGACCGCTTTTATTGAGGGGCACTACATGTGCTGTTCTCCAGTCCTGCAGTATATTGCCTGACTCTAATGAACTATTAAATAGGTCTGCCAGTGGCCCTGCCAGCTCCTCAGCCAGTTCCTTTAATACCCTTGGATGTACTCTGTCCAGGCCTGGTGATTTGTCCACCTTCAGTGCCAGCAGCCCCTCCCTCACTCAATCCTCCTCTATCACTACATCTGTGTGTCCCCCCCCCCCCCACTCCTCTTTTCCCTCCTGAGGGCATTGGTCCATCCTTCTCCCTGGTGAAGACAGAACAGAAGTAATCATTTAGTATTGCTGCTTTCCCCATTATCCTCCACCCACTCCACCCCTTTCTTAAGCCTAACAATCCCTTCCTTCTTGTCCCATTTCTCATTTATATAGCAAAAGAATGCCTTTTCCCCCTTCTTAATTCCTTCAGCTATCTGCAACTCCTTCTGTGCCTTTGCTTGCTTTGGTCTTACTTACTTGGCTCACTAGCCAACTTTAGGTAATTTTCCCTATCCACCTCTCTCTTGGTCTTCCTGAATTTTCTAAAGACCAACCTCTTTTCCCTTACTGCCTGGGCAACCCCAGAACTGAACCAGCTGGGTGCTTTGGCCCTTGTGTTCTTCCCCCTGAGCCTAACACACACATCTGTGGCAACCAGTATTCCTTCCTTAATAATGGACCACCTTTGGTCCACCGCATATCTGCTCTGATGCCCGCCAGATGGCTCCTTAGCACTTTGCCCATTTTCCACAAGTCCACCCTCCTGAAATCCAAGATTTTGGTCTTAGTTGAGATGCTTTCCCTGCCCATATCCAACTGGAACCACAGTGTGCAATGGTCACTTCCACCCAGTGGCTCCCTGACCATTATTTCCTGTACATGCTCCCCATTTGTGAGCACTAGATCAAGAATTGCCTCAGCTCTTGTTGGTTCAGTGATGCCCTGAGTCAGGAACCCACTCTGCAGTCCTTCCAGGATCACCTGTCTCCTAGCACATGTTGTGGATAGTATGCTCCAGTCCACCTTGGGCAGGTTGAAGTCCCGCACAGTTACCACTTATCCTTTCCCCGCAGCTTCCAATATTTGTGAGCTCAGTTCCTTGTCCTTCTCCTCATCCTGATTGGGTGGTCTGTAAACCACCCCCCAACCTCACCCTTCTCCCTCTATTGGACCTTAACTGAACCCATAATGCCTCCACCTCCCCTTCCTCCAACTCCTCCCTCATGCAAGTAATTCCTTCCCTGATATAAACTGCCCCCCCCTTCCCGACTACCCTGTCCTTCCTGAATAGTTTATATCCAGGGATTGCAAGGTCCCAGTCATGGTGTGATGCTGCCCAAGTCTCGGTTACTGCAGCTATGTCCACCCTCCTGCCTGCTAATAGTGCTTGCAGGTCATCCATCATGTTTCCAAGACTCAGCGCATTCAGAGACACCACCCTCCAACTAGAGTCTGACCTTCCTTTTCTTCCTTGTATTCTTCTATTCACATTCATCCCCCTTCTGTGTACATCCCTCCACGTACTCTTGTTATGTGCTCCTCACCCCCTCCACCCTTTGCTAACTGTGTTCTCGCCCCTTCCACCTCCTCTCTTCAGACCTCTTCCATCACTTTGGGGGGGAGAGTCACTGACCTCCTCTTCTTTGAGTCTGCTGCCCCCCCCAGTAGTTTAAAGTGTAGTGGTTCTGTATTCCCCGCGTTTGTCCCTGAGTACCCTCAAACCCTCCCTACTGAGGTGTAGCCTGTCTAGTGGAAAGAGTGCTTTGTTTGACCAGGTCTCCTCCCTGTCCCCAATATAGATAAACATCTCCTCTCTGCACCATTTCCTCAGCCAGTCATTAAAATCTTCTATTCTTCTTCTTTTCCTGGCTGTGCTGGCCCTTGGTGCTGGGATCACCTCTGAGAAGGCCAGCAAACTTCCTTCCTCCCTGCAGATCATCCCTAATTCCCTAAAGCTACTTTGCACTACTTCAACCTCCTCCCCAGCTAGGTCGCTGGTTCCCAGATGTATAACTAAATTAGGTTTTCCTCCCTGTCTATTTCCCTTATGCACGTGCCCACCTTCCCCGCTGTCATCCCTGGCATACAAACCATCCTCCTGCTTGCATTTGGGTCCCCTCTCCTTCCCCAGTGAATACCCCTAATTATGGAGTCCCCTGTGATTGCCACCCTTCCATCCCCTGCACCCATGCCCCCCGTCCTTCCTTTCTTATCTTCGGTACTAGCTGCTTCCCCACCTAACTGCTCCCTCTGCCCCCTAGTGAACTTATCTCCACATCCACAAACTTTGGTAATTTTCAGTATTTTCTCCCCAGATTTTCAACATAGCCATTTCTTTTTCATGAAGTGGGGTCACAAAAAGGCTATGTTTACAATTTGGGGTAAAAATATTAAAACATAACAAAGTTATGAGCCTGTGTTGAAATTTACAAACGCAGGCTCCTAATTTTGGTAATACATAACCCACACAGTGCACCACATGACAATGCATCTAGTACTCCAGGGTTTCTATACCAGTGGCAAATATCCAGCATTGACAAACGCTTGTTTATACAGTTGCCATTGGCACAGAGTCAAAGAAACTCTTTTTGAAAATGGGCCCCAAGCTCTTTTCTAATATTTCTGAAGTGCTCTCTCTGTTAGTATTACCTTGGAAAAACTGTTTTCAGTATCTGTCAGCATGAAGAAACAGTAACCCTCAGTCAGAATAAGAATTCTGCGAATTTCTGTCAAAGATGCAAGCTTTTAAGGAGAATGATTGGCGGGTGTAATTGCAAGCACTTTTAGAAAAGGGATTTTGATGTCAGTTTTTCTAAGATCATTGATTTGCTATCATTATTTATAAGCATTACCAGCACTTTAGATCATGAGTCACGGTGATGTCCAGAACAGAGGACAAAACTATCAGAACTTCAAGATCTCTAGCAAAAATTGCTCAAGTTCAAAGTGCATTTCCCTTTGCAAAATAGCTGTAATAATAGTAATCTTGTATATACAGTAAATGTTGCATTTGTTTTACTGATTTCAGCTTGTGTACTTGGCTGATGGCAAGTCAGGGCGCTCTTAAGAAAGAATTTGTTGACAGCTTGAAACATTGTTTATAAACTATATAAATTAAAGGGACACCGTCAGCCCTATTTGCATCATGTCATTTCTTCTTTTTTTTTTAAACTTTGTTTATTATTATTATGTATACAAACATACAGTTTGGTCCCCAGCTTTAATATGACATTTCATATTTTAAAACCTGGAGGGTGCCACTCCTCTTAGTACATTCTAATTAAACCATCAAAAGCTTACAGATACGTCATGTGGGGGTACTCCAATAAATGCAAAACCAAAAGTTTAGTAATGTATATTCTTAAGGCTGTGGGATTGAGCCCATGAGCTGCATGGTTAGTTCCAAAAAGTCTTGGTAAAATGCTGTCCTTTATTCTTCACCCCTCCGGAGAGAGAGGTATGAATGATCCACCATGCTATATCTGAGTTTATAGCACTTAATGTGCTACTTACATAAGAAGCTAATGCTGTGCTCCCCCTCCAAGAAACTATTAGAATTACAGTAAACCAGCTAATAGTAACTACGATTGAACCTCTCCATATAATACAGATATGTTCTGCATGTAACCGAAGCTTTATAAGTAATTAACTAGGCACGATATTAACTTTAAGAAAAATCATGCACCCTTCAAACGTAGTAAAATTACATGAAATAGGACAAAATGATGTCCAATATATTACATTTACTATATGGGGATCTTGATGACCCTGTTCCTTGTTTAACCAAATAAGCAATTTCTTTTGTGTTTATTAACCACACCATTAGGTCATAACTTAAGATTTCCCCCCCAATAAACTTTTCAAACTTGCAGAACTTGATAGGCAGTCCCAAAATTATACCGCTTAGGGTTTGTCCTCTTCAGATGGTGAATCATCTCTAGATCTCTCTTGGGTCTTGACAGCATTCCTCTGGCACCATTTCACTGTATCTGTTGAGTCAGCAAACAAGAACACTTTTCCCCGATGCACAATCTGGAGCCTTGCGGAAAAGACCATACCATGTGGAACATTAGCTTCCCGGAGAATGGCTCTAGCGCCATCAAACTTTTTATATTGCCGTGTGGTATACCTAATGTCTGGGAACATGAGTACTGGCTGTCCATCATGTATGAGGGTTTGCTTCCATCTTGCCATCGCCAGAAAATAATCTCGGACCCCCACTCCGTCTATGACCACAACTACAGTCCTCTGTGCTTCCGGATTGTCCGGGCTGCCATGGGTTGTAATCCGGTACACTTTTTGGAATCACTGGGTTTTCAGTGCGACCTCCTCACCCAATTGTTGCACCAACCATTCTTGTAAAAACAAAAGGAGGTGATCACCTTCACAATTCTTTGCGAGATCCAGCACTCGCGGGTTGGAAACACGAGTCTGATTCTCCAAGGTCTCAAGCCTAGATTTAAGGTGGCCATTTTCTTTTATTACCAATGTTACTGCCCTCATAGCAGCGTCCGCTCGTTTTGTAGCCTCAGTCAAAGCCAGGGTAACAGATTCCAGTGTTGTCTCAGTACTAGCAACCCTGTTTGTTACATTATGAAATTTGTCAGAGAATCCTGCTGCTGATGAAATCAGTCAGTTGATCTTTGTCCCCAGCATTTGCAGGGTTTCTTCTCCTGTAACTTCAGTTGGTGCCAGCTCCCGGCCTTGGGCCGACCTTGTGGCTGGAGCGCCTGGGACCGATTTTGACTTTGCTTCTTCTCCCAAGGATTTATCTTTTCAAGGGTTTCCCATATTGCTCTGTGGGTTTTAAGGTACAATATAAGTTAAATTTGAAGAAGCTGGTTCTCGAGAAGCTGTTTTTAATCCGATGTTGTTCTTAAAGATATGCAGAGCCTTCGCTAAGAGTAGCCATCTTGCTCGGGTTCCACAGCTCCCCCCCACCCCCCATCATGTCATTTCTGTTGAAAACCCTTATTTTATGATTGCTTACCTTCTCTAAAACTTACTGAAGTTGTTAATTGTTTGATCTTCTTCCTTTCTTAGTAGAACTGAAATGCCTGGGAATGGTGCAGTTATACCCATCCTTGTTTTGTGTCAAATCCTTGATCTACTCTAATTGCATTCATCCTGAACATTAGGCACATGCCCAGTCAAGCCACTTATAATGCAATAGTTTCCTCTCCTCCCACAGCATCATGAGTGGCTAGATTGTGTTAGGGGCATTCCCAAGTTCAGGAAAGATGCAGTGATAGCTGATTAAGGAGTGTAAACAAGCACATTTTTGTGTGGTAACATTGGTATGGTGGACAGTCTGTTTTTTTATATTTGCATGCACATGTGTATGGAGCAAAAATTTTGTTACAAAGAGCCGTATTTCAGAGGTGGGTCACAGTCAGGTACGATGCAGTTCAGGCTTCAATGGGCTCGACAGTGACAGGCCAGTTATCAGCCAGGCTGATCTTGGCATTGGTCCGTGCTTGCAGGGCAGAAACGTCTTGTAGTTGAAAAGAGTCAGCCGCTCAAATCAGAGTGTGGCTGGCTCCTTTCGTCTGCATGACACCACTCAGCAAGCAGCGGAGTGGTGTCATGATAAGCCCTGCTCATCAGTTGCCACAGTAAATCTGATAGAGAAGTCCCTCCTCCTCCTCCTCCTGCTGCTGCCGCTTGCTCGGGAACTCACAATGCCCAGATAAACATGTCAGCTTTTCCTAACACAAGGTAGCATCACGAGTCTAATAGATCCCCCCTGCTCAACACATCCACTGGCCCTCAGCTTCCCTCCCACTGGCACCCAAATAATTACCCAGATCCTGTTTAGATGGGTGCCAGGCAGTCGGAAATCAGCCCCATGGTGCAGCTGCTTGTGCTTGTCTTCCAACTAGTGAATCAATTCTAGTAACACCTGATTAGTCAATCATATGTTACTATAAGAGCAGGACAATGTCAGCAGTCATTCAGTACAAGTCAGAAGACAAGAACAAGCAGCTTCACTGTGGGACCAATCTCCTGCTGCCTGGCACCCGCTCGAACGGAGTTCGGGCACTTAGTTGGGTGCTACAACACTAGCATCTAAATCTTTGCCTGCCCTGCCACTACCGCATACTATGGTAACACCGGTATGGTGACAGACATTGGAGGAAGCTAAAGACACTTTGAGATTTCCTCCACGCATAGACTGCACAAATGCAGATGAACTCCAGGAGCTGGGTTACCTATTGCAAAGGTTTTTTACCATGAAGAGAGATGAATCCAGCACCAGGAGAAATTCCAGACCATTTACTGGCTGATGAGGGAAGTCATTTGTGTGAGAACGCTGACAGCCTTTGAGAGACTGAACCTTGTAGGTAAGCAAGGTTCCAGTCATTTTCAATCCTCCTGTCAAAATCTTAAGTCTGTGTTGCAGAATCTTCTGGTAAACTTGGGATCAATATATCAACCCCTGACAAGAGGATATGAGAAAATAACAAGCATTCAGAGCCTCAGAAAAAAAGTGCTGATGTACAGTAGTTGCTAAAACAGGGGAGACTCCGGATACTGCAGATAAAAAATGGCAGCCAGAACCAAACACTCCCTGCCAGTATGACAGCTCACAGCCTCAAAAAAAAAAAAGATAGTATGGGTGAGAATCCCTGAAACTCCACCAAGAACTCCCGTTGCTGATAACCTCTAAGGAGAAGCCAGCAAAAATAATATGGCTAAAAACAAAGGGAAAATGGACAGAATAGTCAGTAAACCCCCCCCCCCCCAAAGATATATTCCACAATATACCCATTCCAGCTGGAGGGAGGTACAGTTCACCACAACAAAAAATTGTGGCTCTAAATCTTACTTTACAAGGGGTGTTGGGTGAAGTCAGAGCAGGCTTCAAGAGACTGGATTGTCCGACTTGCAAAAATTTGATCAGACATTAGAGAGAGAAAACTGGATGTAAAAGACATGAATGCAGTATTAACTATATGTGAAGAAAGATTATCTTCTGTGGAAGACTATACCAGAAACTGAAAAAAGAGCTGACATCCCATAATAAAGACCTCAACAATTTGAAAGACAAACTTGCTGACCTGGAATGGAGGTCAAGGAAGAACAGTGTTTAAGATTCTGGAATTTTCTAAGTTGGCAGAAGGGGCAGACCCGGTGCAGTTCTTTGAGAAATGCATGATACAAGTCACTGATAAAGTATATCCACAGAAGAACATTAGAACTTGATAGGGTTCACCGACCCCCTGCCAGGTGAACCCCTAACCAGAAAATGTCCAAGAGTAATTTATGCTAGATTTCAGAGATACCAAGATAGAGAGAGAGAGAGTGTGTGTGTGTGTGTGTGTGTGTGTGTGTGTGGGGGTGGAGGGGGCAGTTGCTCTGAATTCTCAGAAAATAACGTCTGTGGACGAGAAAATCTTGATACTCCCAGACATGAGTTCAGAAATATAGAAGAAAAGACAAAACCCTGCTCTGAGAGAATCACATTCCTTTCTTTTCACTCTACACTGTCTTCATTAAAAACAAGCTCTGAGGAGTCACGTGATGATGGTGACTGAGTAGCAGCATTTTTAGGCTGCTCCTTCTCTGTGGACAAACCCTAACTCTGCCTAACTTTCCAACATAATTCTTCTCACCCACCTGTGTCGGAAGGTGTCGGGACCTGGTACCAGCTCAACAGCAGATCATTGAGGCAATATGGAGAGCGAGATGAAATCAGCTTTGCCTCGGCATATGCCACCATCTACTCTGGATAAGGCCTCAGAAAAGCCTAAGGCACAGAGTAGAGGGAGCGGGCGGCCATCTGCTTCCACCTCGGGGACTAATCCACTCTCAGAAGAGTGCTTTCTCTCAGAACTCCTCCCTTTTTGAGTGGAGATGCAGTCTCTTACCAGAGATATTAAGGATGTGAAGATCTCCCTTGAAGACCCGCCAAAACGAATGGGAGATCATGAAACGAGACTAATCGCACTAGAAAAAAAAAATGGAGCGCATCGACCCAGAGGTGGTGTCCCTAAGACAAAAGTCTGCCTGCCTTGAATCAAAGCTCGAAGATCTGGAGGGCTGGAGCCGGAGGAACAATGTGGTAGTTATTGGGCTTCCAGAGCGAGAAGGCTCCGATCCTCTCCTCTTCATACAGAAATTGGTGCAGAAGCTGATGGGACCCCCACCTTATGGAGCAAACTACTCCATAGAGCGAGCACACTGTGCACTGCAACATATGCCTCACGATGGGTCCCCTCTTCGCCCGATCATTTTAAGGTTTTTGAATTACCTGGAGTGGCAACACTTCCTGGCCAAGATTAGAGAAGTGCAAGAAATGCTCTGGGGAGGTCGACGGCTCAGAATCATTCAAGACCTGCCAAATACAGTCCAACAAAGGAGGAAGGCTTTCCACCCTATTGTGGTCAAGGTTCTTGCTGCTGGCCTGAAATTCTGCATCAACTATCCAGCTCACCTGCAAGTTTTAGTAAAGGACCAGTGGCTCTCCTTCGAGAAGCCGGAAAAAGCGTTAGAGGAGTTAAAGGTAGTCCTAACAGATCTTCTCAAGGATCGCTGATCCCTTTACACATTTGGGTTGCAGGCTTCAACTACTTAACCACGGAACAGAGATGTGTGCAACTCTAATTTCCCGGCTGAGATTACTTCTGTCTGGTAACATCCTTTTCTTTCACCTTAAAGATGAGAGTTCAGCGGGACGAGTTCTCCCTTTAATTTGATTGACTTTTCTCCAGAGCCTGAGGCCTCGACGAACATTGCAGCAGCTGTTTCAGTTCTTGGTCTAAAGATACGTTTTCTTTTTCTTTTCTACCTCTATAGTTGATTCTCTATAGGACTAACATGGACATTTTGCTGGCTGCTTACTGTGGACTTTTTGCTGTTGTTCGATTATTAGAAACAGTACCTGATATTATACAGATGGTTAATGGGTTCTAACTTCTGCTACAGCCCACATTGTTAAAGAGAAAATGTTTTCTTCTTCTTTTTGTTATCTACAATGGGCTCTGGTCTCCCATTTTACAGGGCTCTCCCCACATGTCTTCGAATGAGGATGTTATAGCTTTGCCAGATAGGGCTTAAATGTTGACTGCTGGGTAGCTCCTTCCCCCATCTACCCCTTTTTTTCCTCCAATCTTTAGCATACTACTCCACAGTTTACAGGTGGGTGGAGGTAGGAGCTCTGAGACTGTTCAGAACAAATGTTTACGTTATTTGATGTTTGGAAAGGGAGGGATACCTTGTGTGTTCTATATCCGAGGTAGTTTTTGGGGTTTGTTTGGGGGAGAGGGGTGCTGGCTGTCAGAATCAGTCAGTCAGACACATTATGGACCAGAGTGTCTATAGTGTGGTGGGTGGGCGGCTAGAACAAGGAAGTGTTAATGTCACTCCTATTTGGTCTAGATATTCACATTTGTGGGCTAGGGTGGGTAGATAGGTTTTTAGTTTTGGAGGGCTAACTCAGATCTCTTCCTCAAGTTATCAGTGCATGTTGTTAAAGGATTGTTGGGTTCTATTACTAAGTGGGTGGGGGTGGGACTTCCCCAAGCTATTATTGTTTCTCTTTTCAGTCTCTTTTATCCAGGTCTTAACTATAGTTTTTTCCTCCTTTCGATACCCCAGATTTTGATATGTTATGGCTCACAATATTAAATATTGTTGCTGGAATGTTAAAGGGTCTCAGTCCCCTACTAAGCGCTCTTAAGAGTTTACTTCACCTTCGTAAGTTATATGGGGCAGTGGCTTTTCTTCAAGAAACCCATCTTCCCTTATCTCAGATAACATTACTCCATCATTCCTGGGTTGGGCAGGTCGTCGGTGCAGGACTGGATTCCCATAAAAGAGGGGTTGCCATATTAGTGTCTCTTTCTATACCATGCCGTCTCTTGCAGGAAGAGATAGATCCTCAGAGGCGGTACATTTTGGTCAGGGTCTTGTTAGGGCATCTGGAAGTTGTCCTGGGTTCCGTCTGTGGACCCAATACTGAAGACACTGCTTTTTTTCCCCCAACTTATTTCTGTTCTCTCCCCATGGTCATTGCTGGAGACTGGAATATAGTTCTAGACAATAGCCTAAACAGAACAGCGAGGCATAGCCAAGCCCCCTCACCCAGCCAGCTAGCAAAAGGATCTCATGGACTCTCTAGGGCTGGCTGACCCATGGAGGATTCTATGCCCAGATGTGAAGGATTATTCCTTCCATTCCCTCCCCCACAACTCCTTCTCCTGCATCGACTATTTTTTATTAAATCTTGAAGCCCTACCAGGTGTCGTTCTGTGTCAGTATGGCACTAAAGTAATCTCAGATCACCATCCTGTATTGCTGCAGGTCACACTAGTCGCAGGGAAGGACTGTGATAAGACCTGGTGTTTAAATAATCAGCTGCTACACTATCCAGAAATAGCTGACTGGCTTCCTCGATTTATTTCAAATTTTTTTATGGACAACGCTCCCTCTATGCCCAAATTAGATGTTCTTTGGGGAGCTTTTAAATGCGTTATTCATGGTGAAATTATCCGATTAGCCACCATAAGGAAAAAACACAAAACCCAGTTGGCTTCCTCTCTTCTGCAACAAATTAAAACGGCTGAAGGGAACCTCTCTCTGTCCTCCCCGCAGTTACACTTAGAACATATAGACGCCCTAGAGCCCACTATGACTCTCTATTTGGGAAAAAGGTGGAACACCTTCACATGAGGACCAAAGTCAGATATTTTGACCAAGGAGAGAAGGTAGAGAAACATCTTGCCCTTCGTCTCCATTCACAACTTACAGATTGAATCGCGCCATCACTCAGATTGCTTTCTGGCAGTTTAGTTACCTCTCCTAGAGACATAGTGGCCCAGTTTCAAGACTATTAAAAATCCTTATATACAGCACCTCACACTCCATTTGATTACTCTCAGTTTGAGGATTTTCTCCACAACACAGAATTGCCGGCATTAAGCAACACCAAAGCAGAGTTGCTTAAGGCCCCCCTAACTTTAGCAGAAACTTCTGCTGCAATAGACTCACTTACCTTCGATAAATCCCCGGGCCCAGATGGCTTTTCATCAAACTTCTATAAGAAATATAATAAAGAGATCTTAGCCCCATATCTCCTAAATCTTTTTTTTTACATGGCTTGTCAGATCCATCCCTTACTGCCACCACAATTGTGGTTCTTCCTAAACCAGGGAGAGATCACCTGGTAGTTTCTAACTACCGGTCCATCTCTCTAACTTGGATCTCAAAATTTTAGCTGAGATCCTCGCCATGCAGCTTAATTCAGTATGGGAAGATCTCCTCAGTAGGGGGCAGGTTGGATTTGTTTCGGACGCCTATCTGCTGATCATCTCCGAAAACTGCTACATCTTATTTCCGCATCTAGGGACTCCTCCACACCTTCTGTTCTGGCTTCCCTGGATTTGGAAAAAGCTTTTGATAGGGTTTCATGGGATTACCTTTTTAACCTCCTTCCAAAATTTAATATTCCCCGGAATTTATTACTTGGATCAGGTTCTTTACATCTCCCACTTGGCGTGTATCCTTTGCAATGGTGTTCTTTCTGAACCCTTTCCACTGCAGCAGGGTACACATCAAGGCTACACCCTCTCTCCGTTTTTATTTAATTTGTATCTTGAGCCCCTAATTAGAAAAATAAAGTTATCTTCACATGTCCATGACATCCCCCTAGGTCCCTAGCAATATAAACTGTCGGTATATGCCGACGATATTCTCCATGTCACATCCCCAAAACTTTCCCTACGAGCAGTGTTAGAAATTGTGGCACGGTTTGGTGCCATCTCTAATTACAAATTAAATAGTGTTAAGACTGAGGTCGTGCTTCTAAATAATATTACTACTCAAGCAAGCATCAGGCACCTGGGCTTTCTCTAGGTCAGAGACAAGACAAAATAAAAATGCAGCTCTCTGGACATACAGAGCTATCACTGGCAAACTTCCGCAGTACATTGTTGATTGCCTGACTCTCAATATGCCTGGAACCTATGCCCTAAGAAGCTGTTCACTGATTTCTCTGAAAGTGCCCAGAGCCCTAACGCGTTTTGGGAGAGCTGCCATAGGATTCGTTCTACCATCACTCTGGAATGTGCTACAGAAATCACTGAAACTAAGGACTCCTGTTAGTATTACTGTGTTTGTCATTATACTCAAAATACATTACAGAAGCCTGCAACTGCTTCCAATGATCCTAGCTTACTTACTTACACCCCCTGCCACATCCTCTCTGCTTTTCCCATCCTCCTTCCTTCTTGTATCAGTGCATAACTTGTCCCTGAGCCACCTACTTATCTACCGCCCTAAATCTCACCCTCCCTCACCCACCTATTCCTTGTATACCCACAGCATCTCATTCCTTCGCCCTAGTATTGTCCCAGTTCCAGACCCCCACACTGGCTGCCCACTTCTCCTGACACATGTCTCCCTTGATATGCCTGGGTCTTTTAAACTGACTATGTATGTGTTTCGCTTAGCATCCACTTCAACTAATCTCTTGCTGACTATAATGCCTTTACCTTACAGGAATACTAAACCATGTATGTTGTTGTATCTGGTATAAATTTTTACTGACTTGCTACCCTATTGTTATGTATACCCTTACCAACTGTCTTTTACCTGAACCCAAATGTATTTTTACTTTATCCTGTCTGTTGCAGGCCTACGTGTACTGTTGTACTCTTGCATCTACTATCTATTTGTCTGTATATAAATGCATTGTTACTTGACTTGTGTAATGCAGGTCCATCTTGTAAATGAGCTTGCTCAATGGTGTTCGCCTGGATAAATAAAGAATTTGATTGATTGAAGTTGCACTACTTGGGGATATATCTCAGTGTTGACAAAGTGAAAATGCAACAACTCAATATCGACAATATTCTTTCTCAAATTAAGGTCGACTTGGACTGATGATCCTTTTTGCCCCTGTCGTTATGGGGCCATATTTAATATATTTAAAATGAATATTCTTCCTAGGCTTTTATATCCTCTCACAATGCTTACCCTGAAACTACCTAAAGCATGGTTCTACCACCTTAACAGGATTTTTGCCAACTTTCTCTGGAAGGGAAAAACATCCCGTCATGCCCTTGGGAAATTGATGAGAAGAAAAGAATCCGGTGGTCTTCAAGTTTCCAACTTATTCACTTACTATTTGACCATTCATTGTTCCAGATATTCCTTTTGGTCCCGTTCTATTGATGACTGGAATTGCATACCCCTTTGGTTGGAAATCAAACATACTACAGTATGTGCTCCCTTCATAATCTAGATCTCCGAGCCTTATTGTATATTCCTGCAAAAAACATACCTAATCCCCTCCAATAGGTAAATCTCATTATGCTCTCCAACACTTATGTTCCCTACTTAAGCTGAACCCCACCTTGGGTATCTCTCAACCTATTCTTGGTAACCCAAATTTAAGAATAGCTGGTAAGATCTTGACTAGAAAAGCATGGCCCTTCCTTGATTCCCTCCAGGTAAAACATTTAGTTCAAGACATAGAACATAGAAGTTGACAGCAGATAAGGACCTCAAGGCCCATCTGGTCTGCCCATTTCTTTTTCTACCTTATGAATGTGCCATCAGCCTTTGCTCTATCAATGGCCTATCTATTCATACTCATCTGTATTGCTCCCTTATGCCTAGCCCATGCTTCTTTGAAGCCCTGCACTGTATTCATATCCACCACTCTCTGAGGTAGGCTGTTCCATGCATTCACCGCCCTTTCTGTGAAAAAGAACTTCCTCGCATTACCCCTTAATCGGCCTCCCTCTAATCTCATGCTGTGTCCTCTTGTCCTGCTATTTTTTGTATCTTGAAACATGTTAGTCTCTTTCACCTTGTTAATGCCCTTAAGGTGTTTGAATATTTTGATCATATCACCTCTCTCCCTCCTTTGGTCTAGGGTATACATATTGAGCTTCATTAATCTGTCCTCATATGTTTTCTGATGTAGTCCCTGCACCATTTTGGTTGCCCTTCTCTGGACTGCCTCAGTTTGGTTAATGTTCTTGTGAAGGTGCGGCCTCCAGTACTGCACGAGTACTCCAGATGGGGCCTAACCAGTGTCTTGTAAAGAGGGATTATTACCTCACTCTTCACGACTTATGATACCCCTACTAATACACCCCATCATCCCCTAGCCTTACTCACTGCATTAGTGGTCTGCTTGGATGATTTCAGGTCATCTGTGATGATGATGATGCCCAAGTCTCTCTTCCCTTGTGACTGCCAGCAACTCCCCTCCCAGCCTATAGGTGGCTTCAGGGTTTCTCTTTCCTATATGCATGATCTTGCACTTCTTTTCATTAAACCCCAGTTGCCACTCTTCCGACCATTTTGCCAGTTTATCCAGATCTCTTCTCATTCTGCTCACCCCATCTGGATCACCTACTCTGTTGCAGATCTTGGTGTCCTCTGCAAACAGACAAACCTTATCCTCCAGTCCATCTGCAATGTCACTGATGAAGATATTAAAAAGGACTAGCCCCAGGACTGATCCCTGAGGCACCCCACTTGTGACTTGTATCTCTTCTTACTGTATACCGTTTACCACAACTCTCTGTTTTCTGCCCGTCAACCAGTTTGCCACCCAGTTGACCAATTTCTGACCACCCCAAGCCTACCCAGCTTATTAATCAATCTTCTGTGTGGAACAGTATCGAAAGCTTTGCTGGAGTCAAGGTAGGCAACATCAGCTGCTCCCCCTTGGTCCACCACTCTGGTTACCCAGTCAAAGAAATCTGTGAGATTAGTTTGACAGGACCTTCCTGTTGTAAACCCATGCTGTCTTGGATCCTGTGATCCTATGGATTCCAGGTGTTGCACTATCCTTTCCTTAAGGAGTGCCTCCATAATCTTGCCCACTACTGAGGTAAGACTGACTGGTCTGCAGTTCCCTGCCTCCTCCCTGCTACCACTCTTGTGGAGCAGGATCACATGAGCCCTTCTCCAGTCTTCTGGGACCTCTCCTGTGCTCAGAGACTCACTAAACAGTTCTGATAATGGCTCTGCTAGTTCCACCCTTAGCTTCTTTAGTACCCTGGGATGTATGCCATCAGGTCCCATTGCCTTGTCAACCCTGAGCTTAGCGAGCTCTTGTAGGACCCTTTCTTTTGTGAAGGGACTAGTGCACACCTCCTTCCCCGTGTCCATGGTGCTGAGCTGTGGGCCCTGCCCTACCTTCTCTTCAGTAAATACTAAGCAGAAATATCTATTTAGGACAGATGCTTTTACATGATCCTCCTTCACACACGCCCCCTTATCCCCTTTGATCTTAGCAATACCCCCTCTGGACTTTCTCCTTTCACTAATGTATCTGTAGAAAGTCTTGTCACCTTCTTTTACTGTTCGTGCTAGTGTTTCTTCGGTTTGGGCCTTTTTGCCTGCCTTACTGCCTGCCCTGCTTCCCTTAGGGAAGTTTGGTATGCCTCCCTATCTTCATCCAGCTGCATTCCTTATATTTTCTGAAAGCCAGCCTTTTGGCTCTGGCCTTTTCTGCTACTGTTTTTGAGAACCAAAGTGGTTTCCTTCTTCTCTTGCAATTCCTTTTCTCTCTAACACAGTGGGATATTGCTTCAAGTATTGCATCCTTAATGCTTGCCCACTTTGCCTGTACCCCTCATTTGTATTTCTTTTTGCCAGGGCTAGCTTAACTCTGTTGGCCATCTTATCAAAGTCAGTTCCTCTTAAGTCCCATATTTTTGCCTTGGGATGGGATGATTTAGTTCTAGTGGCCAAATTGAACCACACTATGTGATGATCACTGGCCCCCAGGTGACCTTCTGCCTGGAGATCTGTGATCCTTTCTCTGTTATTCAGACGGTAAACTCTCTACTTCCTAGAGGCCCAATCTAAATATAGATGGTCCACAGCCATAGCCTTTAAATGCTATCAGATTAGATATATGCTCCTATACCACTTTGTCTTGGCCATTGGACTAGGCCATTTGGTGACACCCTGCTCTCTTTGGCCTTGATTGCACCCCCTTCACACATGGTAGCTTACTACCATGCCCGACTTAGGGAGGTCCTTGCTGATAGAGAGCCTGCCTTTATTTACACCTGTGACTCTTCTTTTCCCTCTTCGCATGGCCCCTGAAAATGGACTGGTATTTGGAAAACCACCTATAAATATATTAAATGGAACCGTTACCGTCTAATGCAATTCCAAATTCTGCATAACATGTATTATACCCCAGTTAAATTACACCGTATGGGCAAGCTGTCCTCGCAGCTATGTGCCCGGTGTCAAAAAGAGCCTGCACTGTATTCCATATTTTGTGGGCTTGTGAAAAAGTAACACCTTTTTGGGAGGAAATAAAGCACTGGTTGGACCAACTATTAGGACTAGAACATATGTTCACCCCTGAAATTTGTATCATAGGGGACTACCCTGGAGGACCGATAGGTAACCAGAAACCACATGTAGCTTTAATTGCTGCAAGTGCAAAGAAAAATCATACTATGGCACTGGTGTGACAGCCTTATTCCTACCTACACTGAGTGGTATCGGGAAATCCTTTTTACCCTTTAGGCAGACCATAGCATTGCTAATATATCAGGTCACAAGGAAAGATTTGTCAAGATATGGAAACCCCTTTACACTTTAACACTACGAGCCACTTCCTAATTGATAGATAAGAGATTTTATGTAATATATCCCCCTTTGAAGTGAGGATCGAAAATTTCTCACATTCCATTTTACCAACTAGAACCTAGCATAAGTTTGAGAAGAGTGGGTTGGGGGGATAGGGTGGGACTGGTAGTTAGGGGATGTGTTAGATCATTTTTATTTCATTATTTGTTTCTTTTTGGGGGGGGTTAAATAGAAATGTGTATGGTTAATATTCACTTGATTGTACCATATATCCCTTTTTCCATGTGATTGTATGAGGTCATAGGATTAACATGGTGTATGTGATCTATTAAGTGTGATCATCAGAGTTCTGTAAACTTGTCTAAAAAAACCTAATAAAGTTTATTAAGTTTGAATAAAAAAACAAACTCTGGTCAAAGCTGATAGGGCTGCAGCTGAGAATTTGGGAGTAAAAATATTGAAAATTTGTATTGTAATATTTTTGCAGCAGATTTTCAACACAGCCTTATTATGATCCTGCCTCATGAAAAAGCGCAGAGAAAATGTTCAACTACTGGCCTAAAGGTGATTTTGCAAAGGGACTGCAAAATCAACTTTTAGAATGTAGAAACACATTTTGGGCAGGAGTTGACAAATGACAGTTGTCACATTCTTGAGGTATTGTAAAGAAATGGCTATGTTGAAAATGTGGGGTAAAAATATTGAATATTACCAAAGTTACAAGTCTGCGTTTGCAAAATTCAGCATAGCCTCATAACTTTATTGATTTTTAATATTGTTGCACCAAATTTTCAATATAGCGTTCTTATGATCCTACCTCATGAACAAGGACAGAGAAAATGTTTTACTCTTACCTAAAAGGTGATTTCATGTAGGGACCATGAAATCACCTTCCGGGATGTAAAAAAAAACATTTTGGCCACGATTTGAAAAATGACATCTGTCACATTCATGAAGTGCTGTAAAGATATGGCTATGCTGTAAATGTGGGGTAAAAATATTGGAAATTACCAAAGTTACAAGCCAGCGTTCACAAAATTCATCGTAGACTCATAATTTTGTTGTTTTTTAACACTTTTACATCAATTTTAGAACATAGCCTTCTTATGATCCCACCTCATGAACAATGGCAGAGAAAACTTTCAGCTCCTACCCAGAAGGTGATTTCATACAGGGACTGCAAAATTACCTTTTGGAATGTAAAAAAAAACATTTAGGCCAGGATTTAAAAAATGACAGCTGTCACATTCATGAGGTGTTATAAAGATATGACTGTATTGTAAATTTTGGGTAAAAATATTGAAAATTAACAAAGTTGCGAACCTGCATTCGCAAAATTCAACGTAGGCTCATAGCTTTTTTGTTTTTTAATAATTTTACATCAGATTTTCAACATAGCCATCTTATGACCCCACCTCATGAACAATGATGGAGAAATTTTTTCAGCTCCTGCCCAAAAGGTGATTTCATGCAGTGACCACAAAAATCACCTTTTGGGACAGATTTACTTAACGTCACTTACATTGTTCATGAGGTGGTGTCCCAAAAAAGGTATGTTGAAAATTTGGGGCAGACATATTGAAAAATGGCCAAGTTGTGCTACTAAGTTCAAAACCCCATTGAAATACATTAAGCTGCATATCTGTTCCACAGTTCGCGATCCAGTGTTGAAGAGTGAAGCCATGTCTGCGGTCCAGAGAAGGTTACAGTGTTGGACCCCCGATGGGTAAGTAAGGGTTGGGGGGGTGCAGGGTGGTGGGTGCTGAGTTGGAGGGTAGGGTGGGGGGACAAAATCGGCTGCAAAAACATTGATGGGTGGTTTTCTTTTACAGGATTAAAAAACAAAAAAAACCCAGAGGCTCTGGATTACAACACTGGGGATTGGGCACCACCCAGTGTCACTCATATGCTTCTGGGGGATTGAGAGGAGGGTTGGGTGGGGAATATTAAAAAAAAAAAAAAAACACAGGAGTACTGATGGTGACAGTGGGGATTGGGCACCCCAGTGTCACTCTAATGTTTTAAGGGGATCAAAAGAAAAATGGGCATGGAACACGATTGTGACACTGGGGGATTGGGCACTCAGTTTTACTGTTGTTTGTTGGAGGGTTGCTGGCTGCTGAGAGGGAGGGTGGAGGTATATCTATAATTTAAAAGACAAAAGATCGGCAGTCACAGTACACTTCACCATGACCAAGATGGCTGCCGCAGTCCACTGCATATGCACTGAGCGGTCCGCGCATGCACAGTAAACTGCAGTGGCCATCTTGGAGACAGCGGAGTGTGCCCTGACTGCCATTTTTTTTGTCTTTTAAATTATAGATATCCCCACGTGACCCTCCCTCTCAACACCCCCCAAACAGAAGAGTGATACTGGGGTGCCCAATCCCCAGTGTTACGAGATCAGATGTCCTCAAGGTTTTGTAGTAAAAATAGTGCATCATGAGTGGAGTGCTCCACAGACACTGAGGCAACTGTGGGGCATGTTGTTCATTCGCAAAGAATGCAAGGAATGCGGAGTCCTTTTTTGAAAGTAATAGGTCTGCAGGGCTCCACTCACTGCAGCCCTAATAATTTTTCTGGGAAAATCAAGAACTTTTGACTTTCCGGGGGGGGTGGCACTGAACTATGCAAACAATATTTTGAAGCTTCAACTCAAAAACAGTACTAGAGAGAGGCTGAGAACATCCCGTAGAATATCTCGGGGAACGTCAAGCCAGACAGATTCATAAGCAGAGCCTATGTACTCTAATCTGGGGGCAAGACAAGAAGCTCAGACTCAGTCCAGTGCATTTAGCTTAGAAATGTTTCAAGAAATGGCTCAAGAAAAAAAGGACTTTTTGAGCTGCTCTACAGTTTGGAAGCAAAAATGGTGCAATCTGTTGATTGAAGAGAGAGAAGAAAAAAACAAAGGGATAAGAAAAGGAAAATGAGGAAAAGGGGGAATAGAGACTTCTGAAAAAGATTAAGCTCTATTAAAATTAAGCTAGAATAATGCATTGGAAAGAGGGTAAATGTATGGAGAATGAATCCTAGAGGAACATGAAGATAAATGGTGTCTTTTTTATGTTTGCATACGTCCATGTGCAGCAAACATCTTGTTACAAGAATGACGTTTCAGATGCGTGTCACTGCCGGGTCCAGTGCAGCTCAGGCAGCGACAGTGAGAGTCCAGTGATCAGTGAGGCTTTTCATGATGACACTGTTTTCTGCTTGTGGGGCAGAGACTTCTTGTGGATGAAAAGAGCCAGCTGCTCATATCAGAGAGTGGCTGGCTCCTTTCATCTGCATGGCAATGCATAGCAAGTGGCCGAGCGGTGTCATAATCAACCTCACTGATGAAATATCACAGTGAATCTGAGAGGGGGAAATCCCTCGATCTCCTGCTACCTGCTCAGGAACTCGCACATTCCAGATAAACATGCCAACTTTTCCTATAATAAAGAAGAAGGCTCCTGTAATGAATAAAAAATCCCCCCCACCTGTGCTTTACAGTTTGCCTGTCTGGCTCCCCCCCTCCCTTGCAAGACAAGGCAGCATCAAAAGTTTATTAGCGCTCCCCCTGCCCAACACATCCATTGGCCCTCACTTCCCTCCTTCTTTCCCACCACAGCACTCAAATTATTACGCAAAGTCCGTTTTGGTGGGTGCCAAGTAGTAAGAGACCAGTCCCGTGGCGGAGCTGCTTACGATTGTCTTCTGATTTTTGAATAAATGTTTTTGGGGCGTGGATGTGGTGCACTGTCTTCCTTCTTCCGACGGAGCCTCTCACCATTGGACGAGGAGGAGGATGAGGATTGTCTGCAGTGCGTCCTAGATTAGCGAGAACGGCAGTATGAGAAATCCATCAACCGTAATCTCATCTATGACTTGGGCCTCGACCGAAGACCCGACTGTTGACTGTGAGGAGAGGCAGGTGGAGGGACCATGTACACGACATGAACCGACTCCTACTGCCCGACCCCGGAGGGAGGCAGTTCCTGGGAGAAGACAACCAGGTCCGTCCACTGCTCCTGACACTCTTGACTGAGGGCCGAAAGGACTGGGGTCCAAGAGATCAAATCAGCGTCGATTCCCTCAGACAACGGGTCACCCAGGTCAAGAAAAATCTGGGCCGTCTGGTCAGCCTGTGTCGAAGCCAACAAGCCTGATGGAGTTATCATGGAGCTAGCAGTCTGATTCTTGATCAAAGAGGGCTCAGCCAAAGCTGAGCACTCCACAACAGCTGAGCGGCCAAGGAAGTCACAAGAGCAAGACAAGTGAACTCTTTCCCGGTCCCATGACTGATGGGATTTCTTCCACTTCTTCTAGCTGGGCGAGGGGTCCTCCCCCTGAAGGTGTGGAGAGACTTGCACATGTCACAAAAGTCTCCCATGAACGATGCCCCGACACTAGCCTGGGCAGGAGCAGTACAAAGACCGATGAAGTACCCACTGCAGCTTTCGCTGCCACTTCCTCCATTGCTGAAAGCAGGGCTGCACATCCCACAGCTGAGGGTCCTATTCAGCTGGCCAGCTAAATAGAAGATGGGTGTAGTGGTCTTCGAGGGATGGAGGAGCAAAGTCTTGCAAAGGCCGCAGGCAGCGAAGTTGTGCTCTGCCCCCAGACAGAAAATGCATGAGGTATGTCGATCCGTCTTGAGACATCTTCTGGTTGCACTGAATGCAGTGTTCGGTGCCCGGACCCGATTTGAATTCCTCACTTTCCATTGTGAAGGTCAAGCGACGTGAGTGGAACTGAGAAAAATACTCAAAAAATGTGAAAGTTGAAGTTTGCCAATGGTAGACTATGAAAAGGCCTTCACTGTGGGCGGAGCTGTGAAGAAGGAGATCCAGCATTTCCTGTGGAAAGGAAGATCTGACGTCACGGGGCAGAGTTGGGGAGTATACCATCCAGGTGAGTGGGAGAAGCTTAGCCCAAAGACATCTGGCAAGTTTTAAAGGTGAAGGAAGACTACCAGTGTGTGGATGTGCGCCGTGTACCCCTCCTAGAACCACTTTTATAGGTGAGTAACCCTCATTTATCCTCCTCCTCTAGTAAAATCTGATTGATCAGTCAGATATTGCTATAGGAGCAGGAAGACATCAGCATTTATTCACAACAAGTCAGAAGACGAGCACAAACAGTTCCACCACTGGACTGATCTACTGCTTAGCACCCGCTTGAATGGCATTTGGGTAATTATTTGGGTACTGGGGAGTGAGGGCCAGTGGGGTGGGGGAAGATCTAATAAACTGTTGATGCTGCCTGATCGTGTTGGGGGGGGGGGAGGAAGGCAAACTGTAAAGTGTGAGCAGGGTTATTAATTGCAAGGTGGGTGTATGGGGGCCAACGGAGTACTGCAGTGCAATGGGTGGGGTTCACCACGCAGATCAGACTCCTGCACTCCCCACATATCACAAACTTTTCTCCCCAGTCTATGGCAATTCTCCCTTGGTGTCTTCTATATTTTATTTTACTTTTTTTAGCTGTCCTACCTTATTATCAGGTGCTGTGACAGGCATTTGTTCCCTCCAATAGAACAGTATAAATAACATTCAGATATGAGAGAGAAAAACCCTTCCTCCTCCTGCTGCTGCTTACTGCTTAGGAACTCACTGCCCAGATAAACATGTCAGAAACTCAGAAATAAAAATAAGCATTTGTCAGTGCCGAACGTTGCTTGCTTGTATTTGCTGTTTAGGTGTTTGGTAGCTCAGCATATGAAAACATACCATAAATACTAATTTTATTAATGAGAAATGGATATATCATTGATCCAGGGCATTCAACTCTCTTAAAACATTTTAAAATCCTGTTGCTTGCTTACCAACATGTAATAACAGGACTCATAAACAGGGACAATGGTTTTCCATTTTTACCGGTAACACCGGTAAAAATCATGGAATCTTGCTTGGTTTGCGGATTTTGAATTCTTGTACCGGTACCTCACGGAAATTGCATTTCACTGCACATAATCCCTAATATTTCAGCATATTTTTAAATGTTTTTATTTTCTCTTTCTCTGCCCCCTTCTCACAGCATCAGTCTCCACTTTTCAGAGATCCCTAGGCTGGCTATCCCTTAGCTTCACCCCAGGTAATGCTCAGGAGCTCCTGTGAGCCTGCACCCTTCCTGCCTAGGTTGTACCCCCCAGGTGGGAAGGGAGGGGACCCCAGGTCACCCCTCCACAGTCCTTCAATGTGTGTCAGGCAGCCCATGGAAACTGGTTATGAAGTCTGGGGCAGCTGGGTCCCTTCTACCAGCAGCTGATGTGGGGTGATTGTTACTGGTTTTCTGGTCTCTGTCCCCGAGGGCACCAACACTCAAGGGTATCCAAGGAAGTAGGGCACATAGAGACATGCCGCTACTCCAGATCCTGGCTAGCTTCCTCTCTTCCCAAATGCTCTGCAGCCTCATTGCTCCACCACCTGTGGTCACCCAGGTGGTAGTAAAACATCAGGATCTGCAAGCCATCGTTCCCAGAGGAGGAGAGTGGCCCCCAGCTGCTCAATTTTACTCCCCTGGCCAGGCCTCTAGCAACCCAAATTCACTTCTGATCCCGAGTCCCTGGCATTGCAAGCAGTAGTGCTACCTCAGGCTATTTACAGTGCTCTGTCAACTATACATCCACTTTGGTGTAAGAAAACATAAGCAGATGGAGAGGGAAATAATTCAGTTTTAGTAAAATGTTGCAAAGTGTTCAATGTTCATAATTTGCACTGTAGGTACTGTGCACTATTATTGAAATCATATATTAAAACATTATATATGGGTGTTATGGCTGACACAGCCTAGTGGTTAGAGTAACAAACACTGATCAAACTGAGTACATTTAGAAGACTTGGGTTTGATTCCCACAACCTCCACTTGCATACTGTATGACTCTGAGCAAGGCACTTAACCTCCACAGTGCTCCTGGGTCACCTCTGAAAACAGGCAGTTTTGCCTGGTGGGTTTACCCAGTTTACAAAAAAATATGAAAAAAAATGCCAATATATGTTTACTACATCATACAGTAGTCAGGGGTACCATGTAATTTATCTGAGTTGTACTCTGGCTGCAATGATGTTGTATAGGTAAATATAAATGTTCAGATACATTTTGTATTTTATAAGCTTGTTTTAGACTTTAGTCAGGTTTTTATTGTTTTTTTTGCACATGAACATCTAGGATATATATTGCTGCTTAGGATCACTGTTATCGACTAGTTTATTCAAGTTTATAATCAGCAGGGCCATCCAAAATCCTCAGTTGTTTGATTGAAAGTGAGTCTGAATAAAAGTATGTTCACAAGGCACAAGCTGCCTTACTACTTATTTAGGTGAATGGGATAGAAACATTGAAACATAGACTTTGACGGACCACCTAGTCTGCCCATTTCATCATTTGCACCTTCTCTCCCACCTATTGTGTCAGTCTCTGTGACAACAAAAAGTTTTCTGACAGATGCTTTAATAAAAAGCAAATGTTACATGTTTAAGTGTACTTATGCTTAGCCAGTGGATTTGAAAGCACATTCAGTGACACATGGAAGGTAAGACCCCAGGGGTTGTATGATGCTAGTGGGTAGAGTGGTGCTCAATTCACAGCTGAGCTCAGACATGGAAACTGAGAGACACCCTTTTCATGGAGACCAAGGGAAAAAAGGCATCCACATGTTTGTGAGATGCATTAGAAGGTCCTCCACTAATCACTTGTGAATTTTTTTTTAGGTGAAGACACTATTTCAAAGAAGCAAATTCAGGCAGTTTTTTTTTGTTCCTTCTACCCCTGGCCATCCACTCCTTCAGGCCTGCCAAGTCTCCCTACCACTGCTGCTGAGCTCCCCCCACCATCCACTGCCCCTTATGGCCATGCTACCAGGTAACCTGAATTAACCCTTCATCGGTGGGCCCCTATCCCTGTGGGAGGCTAACAAGGGAAGACAATCACCCTAAAGAGCTTCCTGTATATCCCAGGCATGGCAGAGGTCAGAACAGACACGTGTCTGGGACGTCATGCTTATGGAGGGACCAGAAACCATCCTCTGTGTGGCCAGCAGGTGTTTTTCCATTTTGTGGAAGCATGACAGGCCACATGATGTCAAGACATGCTGACATCCATCATGCTCTCTTCCGAATGAGGCCCAATGTGTTGCCATGCCTCCAGCCTCCACCTGGGGCCAGCAAATGCTAAGCTGTGAATATACCCTCCCTCCAAGGAGAAGGCGAGTGGTTGTTGGACACTCAAGCCTCCCTCCGGCTGGTCTTCCTATTCCCAAACCCTGGTCAGTGGTGTCACTGGCAGAAATCCAATTCAGGCAGTTAAATGATAGGAAAAAACAAATGTGGTCCACCTTAGTAGTGGTGGTGGTTCAGATTAATTCACATCTGAGTTCTAACAAGCAAAGAGACTAAATAATTTGTACCTTGTGCATGTGGGGTGTGGGTGTTGAAGAAAGGGGATCATAGTGCTGTCACTACTGCCATCACCACTGAGGGATGTGGACTACATTGTTGCTACTGCCATCACACCTGAGAGGCGGGGGGGGGTGCTTCTGCCATAACCACTGGTGGATGGGGAATGTTATACTGTTGCTGTCCCACCTGAGGGATGGGGGCCATAGTGCTGATACTGCCATCACACCTGAGGAATGCGGAATGTGGTACTGCTGCCATCACACCTAATGGATAGGGGCCGCAGTGCTGCTGCTTCCATCACACCTGAGGCAGGGGGGACACAGTGTTGTTGCTGCTGCCATCACACCAGAGGGATGGGTCTGTAGTGTTGTTGGTGCTGCCATCGCACCAGAGGGATGGGGACCTTACTGCTGCTTCCATCACACCTCAGGGATGGGGGCTGTAGTGCTGTTGCTGCCATCATATTTTGTACCTAAAACAACTTTAAATTGGTACAAGGATGGAAGGATGTGCAATAGTGGAGGTCAAAACTGCTAAAATGCATGTTAGCAGAGTTAAAAATTGTTAAATAAAGTACACAAAACCAAACACTGGTAAAATCAGATTATGGCTTAGCAGACACTGGTGACAGTACCGTTTTTTTACAATATGCAAAATGGAATTTGCCCTTTCTCAATCCCGGTAAACCAGTGTCCCTGCTCATAAAGAACAGTATCCACTGCAGCAAAAAAAAAAAAAAAAGAGTGAAGTCGGAAGACACTAGTACTTATTCTCTGGTTATTTTCTGCATTGTCATTTATGTGAAGACTGAGTTTTAGAAAAGCACTATACTGTATTAAATTAAATACCTAACATAACATTCAGCACCCTCCACGCAACATTTCTAAATTGTTTTTCTGTCCCACATGTAGAGTATTTTCCCACATTCCGAAGAGTTTAAAGCAAAACCTTACAATCGGGATTGTTCAATGAACAGTAAACTGCGAACATGAAAAATAATACTGTGCAGAGCTTGTCGCAAGGCGTTTTGATGTTTCCCACATCATTTATCTTTCCCCAAATTTTGAGGGTGTGTGTCTTACATTCATTTGAATCAAGAAAGGGTGGGAAGTGTGTGGTTTGTGATCTCTCTCTCACACACGCTGAGGGAGGACACGGCTCCCCGCCCCGCTGCTGCTCAGGTTTGGAAATTCATGGTACTATCACCTGATGCTGGTTATCCTGATCTTCCAGCCATTAATTACAGGGTTCCAAGGCACCCACCAGCTCTGCCCTGCAGTCCGGCTACTCAGGAGGCATGCCGCTTCCCCTACAGTTACCCCTGTTACTGTTCTACAAATTCCAGTGTCAGTAACATGCCCCTCAATTCACTGACCAAAGGCTGAGACTAGGTACTGAGGTCAACAGATTGGAACAACTGCCTTAGTTGGGCATCAGCCAGCGAACAGCTCGGCACTGCATGACTTGGGACTGGGGCAGCAGGGGATATGTCACAGTAGATATGTCACAATTGTTGAACACAAGACAGCAGGTAGTGGGTCTGCAACCTTTGAATGGAGATTTCAGAAAGAAATATATGGAGAGCTACTCCCGTTGGCCCAAGAGCGGAGCCACTGGTACTCTCTGCCTCCCAGCAACTCAGCATTTGCCTGATGAGAAGGAACCACAATCTGGCTGCAGAGGTGGCACAATAACTACCAAAAACACTGAAGGACCAATCATGTCACTGGCAGAAGACTGATTTACAGTAGTTATAGACCAAGAAATGATTATAGTAAGCACTGAAGAAGGGCCAGACATGCCACTGTTGGAGGACTGATTTACTATTTTCTTACACTGCCCTGAAAGACATGAAATGAAGTGTTAATGCTCTGTTTTATTCACCAGTCTTTTGCTAGATTCTTTAACTTGTTCAGGTTTCCATTTATATAGTTTACTATATTGTTACCACATAGCTTGGCAATGATATATACTTTAAATGACCATGAAGCTGCAGTAGTTTTGCAGAAACCTTATCTTATCTCCCACTTTATTTGATGGACTCTTCTTAAAGCATATGCACACTGTTTCTTAACAGTAGAATGTATCAATATAATATGATAAACTACGGACTATAATTTACATTGTAAAATGTTAGTGTGTGTGTATATATATTTATTTATTATAAACAAAAAGTTTATTAAAAAATTAAATGATACACCAGGGCTATCTGTGAAAGGTAAGCAGCATCATGGTGCAGGCTATAAGTGACATGTGTAGCCAGTCTGCTGACACTCTCTCTCAATCTCAGTTACCTGCTAGACATACACTATGTATCATGAAACTACCAACTTAATTTCATTTTATAATAACATAAGTAAGTATCTGGATAATAAAATTCCATCTGATGTCATATTACTTGACTATAGCAAGGCCTTTGATAAACTGTCACATTCTATATTAATTAGTAAACTACATAAACTCGGCTTTTCATTGTTCTTAGTCAACTGGACAGCCAGGTGGTTGCAAAATAGGACTCTGACAGTAAACATTAACAGTGTCCTTTCAGATACCGATCGAGTTGCTAGCAGTATCCCTCAGTGGTCTGTGCTGGGGCCCACACTATTCAACATTTTTATAAACGGTATGAAAGTCTCTTCAAATAATCACCTGTCCAGAATTGCAGATGATACAAAATTGGGTGGAAGGGTCGATACCGTATCAGCTATAACCAGACCAATTCTATGACTTTCAACATTGAAAAATGTACAGTTCTTCACTTTGGTAACAAAAATCCACAAATCAGTTACTATTTAAATAATAACATGCTAAAATCAACAACAAGTGAAAGAGATCTAGGTATCATAATTGACAATAAATTGACATCAAATGGTCATTGTAACAAAGTGGCAAGAACAGCAAACATTATCTTAAAACAAATCAGAACATTTATTAGTAAGTCAGAGAATTGTCTAGTGCCATTGTATAGGGCCTATGTTAGGACCACACTTAGACTATGGATCACCATTCAGGAGTACTTATTTAAAGGGCGGCATAAATCGCTTGGAGCAAGTTCAGAGACGGCTTACTAAAATGATTCCACACCTCAAAACATGTTCTTATGAAAAACGACTTAGAGAAACAGGTCTTTATCCCTTCAACATGAGAAGACACGGGGGACATTCTTCTTAGCTTTAAGTTATTTAAATCTCCTACTTTAATGAAACAATGTGGTCTTACTTTAGCTAATAAACGTACAGTTGGAAGACTTCATAACCAGCAGCTCCTAGTGGACTGGGCTAACACCAATAAACGTGATAACTTTTTCCCCATAAGAGCAGCCAAATGTTGGAACTCATTACCTCAGGAGCTGATTAACATAACAAATGTTGATACAGTTAAATCTCAGACATGTGGATAAAACCTCTATACTCAACATGAGCCACTATTGTGCGGGACAATCACGATGGGCCTTGTGCCTTCTTTTGTCCCGAGCAATCCAGTAAATCCAGTAAAATAAATTTTCCCTCTGACTTCGATTCACTGCTTTTTGTATTTAGTAAAAAAGAAACCACGTTCTAAAATGTAATGCGACAGTCATATATACGGTAGGAAAATCTGATTACTTGATTGCATTGGATTCTCTTTACTAGACTGGACATTTCCTTTATATTTCAGAAGATTTTCACATTCTTTGTGCCCAGCAAATTACTAAGCTTGCATGCTCTCTTATCAGCCCCTATGTAAAAAAACATAATTTTTGCATTTGACTGCAAGACCGACACCGTTTGCATGGAGGGAGGTGCACTCCAAGAAATAACCCATTCCCTGCTGCCTGACTCCGAGCTGTGCGCCAGACCCCCTAGCACTTTTCAAAGTTCTAACTATAGGCTCAGATGTGGTGATTCCCCTGCCTTATTGCCATAACTGCAATCTCATCTTCGGCTCCATTATGACTAGGGATTTCAGCTCCTCTTAATTCAAATAATTGCGCCAACTTCTCACGCAGCACACTAGCATATAAAGAAGAGCAAAGATATGTGTGTAGCCTCTAGGGCACTCTCAGCACATGCGTGTAGCATCATGCAAAGATGCATAGCCCCCAGCACTCCCTCACTTTCCAGTGCTGAGACTTGCTCAGCTCAGGCTATGCCTACACTTCTGAGTGAAGTCCATGATAGTAGCAGTGAGCTGCAAGTTGCGGGTCATCCGGGGGGGGGGGGAGTGCGCATGGGTCATCAGAGTGGGTATCCGCCACTGGGTTGATTGTGCAGTGTAACAGACATGGAGCAGAGAGACAAATGGGCATAGAGCTCTGTTTCCTTTTGTGTGTGTGTTGTCCATGATGTTCTTGCATGCCAAACGTCGGTCCTGCGCTCAACTGCTTGCCAGCCCTTTTATGTAAATGAAAGCAGTGAAGTGCTCTCGGAGCACTTCGGTTCTTTCAAGTACACAAAGTTTACGCCCATAAACTGTGAACCACTGTCATACTTGGCATGGGTGGTCACTGGTCTGTCAGGGACAAGCCCAGTGAAGATTGCTCTGCATTGGGCTAGTCTGTGACGCACCTCTGAAATGTTCTCTGTAGTAAAACGTTTCTTGCGCAAGCAACATAAAAAGGCTGCAGCTTTGGGGGAAGTCCAAGTCTCTACCTTCTCCGTTTGGCTCTTGAAGCGTTATCTCCAATTGTCCTCTCACTTCAACATTAGAGAGCCCTCTTTAGGAGCCTGCACTAACATGCGGCACCGAGCCTGACGCTACAGTGGCAGCGTTGCTACAGTGGCAAGTTCTGTGGTTCTGGCTCCCTTTCTACAGTAGATACATGCCTGCATATCCTTCTCTCCAAGCAATTACTGACATGTCTGGCTGTGACTGTCCATAACAAACTCAAGGAGAGGAGGGCAGTCCACCACCACATGTGAATACCTGCTTGAAAAGTCAGCTCAAATAAAATGCGAGATTCTCAAACATGACAGTGAATCTGTTCAGTTTCCCCAGTATGCTGTATGATGGCATTTAGCTACATTTTAATGTGTGTGACCTTTGCACCCACACCATTGAACTCACCGGTCTCAGAGTTGGTTTCCTTCACAGATACTCAGGGAAACCTTACTCTCCTTGAACACAAGCCTGTCAGAATTCAGGGATGAGGGACTTCCGGTTCCCCTCCGAGGTTGTTAATGGCCAATTAGAAGAGTTGCTCCACCTTCCCCCCTCAGCATTTTCACCTCTGTCAAACAGCATCGCTAATAAAAACCACATTCTAAAAATGAATAAGAGGGGAAACAAAGGAAATCGGTCATCAACGACCCGAAAACTAACTGGAGGATACCATTATGGACGCGGAGAGATCGGAGTCTGATGCCTCAGACACAGACACCACGCTTTCTCAAACAGCACCTCTGTCAGCCAAATCGGTCGGCTCGACCATCCGCACACCTAAGCTCAAGAATAAAAAAATTAAGCTAGATATCATCTACAATAAGCTGTGTGCATTTAGGGAAGATGTCAAGCAGCCGTATGGTGACATGCGCAGAGATATCACAGTCTTAGAACAGAGAGCAGATGACACTGAAAGGCAGGTCGCCATGACTGAGAACCTGGTGGACGATTTAGAGGGCCTACTACAACAAATACAGGAGCAACAGGAACAACTTGCAGCAAGGCAGAAGGATGCTGAAAATAGAGCGCGGCGAAAGAACATCCGTCTATACTGTATTACTGAAGGCGCAGAGGGCACAAACATAAGAGTTTATTAATAACTTGCTAAGAACAACCCTGGATCTCCTGGCCGACATGACAATCGATCTTAAGAGGGTCCATCAGGCCTTGGCCCCCAAGTCTACCTCACCGACAGCGAGCCCACGCTCCATCATAGCTCACTTCAACAGTTACGGTGTTAAAGAACACACACTGCTCACAGCATGGCACAAACAAAAGATCTTTTTGGGCCAAAAGTGATTCTGTATCAATCATGACTACGCACCTAAAATGATGAAGTGCCGCAGAGCATACCTCCCGCTACTACCTACATGAAAGGCCCAGAGACTTAAATTTACCACCCCTTACCCTGCCAAACTGATGGTCACTCTTCCTTCTGGGAGACACAAATTTCCTTCAGTTGAAGAGGCAAGGGGTGAACTCACTAAACAGGACATCATTTTTCCAGACAAACCACGTACTTCTACGGCCCAATCTGCTCAACTGCCAAGATGGCAGATGGTAGACACATCATCATGCAAGCGGGAGACTCCCGGTGCTGCAGACTCTGACCCAAAACAATGCCTGACTGAATTTCGGAGGGTCAACAACGACGACAACAGATCTTGAACTGTTTGAATACTCTTTTTAGAGTACTGTTATTCAGTTACCATGTTATGGGTTGAGAGGGTGGGGGGTGGAGGAAACCCATCTCTGCTTAGGCCCCTATGCCTGGCCCAACTCTAGATTGCATAGTCATATCTGAATAATGCCCTCTATCTATCTGGGCAACTGGCATTCACTTGTTGTGGCAGGGTTTGGGGGTCGTACCTCCTCCTGCTTTTCCCTCCCTCCACTAAACCCTACTGCTTCCCACGAGGTATTACACTGTGGAAAGCTATCCTTTAATTTTACTAGTTCTCAGGGTTTATACTGGGATTTTACCTGCTGTACCGTGGCGACTTTAAACAGAGTGGTTTCTGGGACTTTGAAATTCTTCTTTATCTTTTTTGGATCACACAGGGTATCTGGACACGTGGACAGCATTTTGTCCCCGGTTTGGTGGCAAGTTTTCAAGACTATTCTGGCTCAGTGTGTGTACAAGGAACCCATACCTTAACTTAGGAGCCCTGGGACTCGGATATATGAGGAATTGAGATGCTATGCTCCTAGTACATTTATGTACATACAGGCTTGTTTTATATGGCTCATTATTTGCTGAATTTTTATGCTGAATTATGTAGAGGGGGAGCTGCAAATGGTTATGGCATATCCTTTGGGTACTTGGTCACTAAGCACCCCCCGGGTTACTGTTTTCCCGCTTCCCGTATTATGTTACCGCTTCATTTTTGACTGCTTAATTTGAGATCATTGGGATCCCCAGGGGGCTCGAGGCCAGAAAAGCTCCGGATTTTCCTCCTACTCTGGGTTGAAGCAGGATTCCATCATTGCTTTCCCAGACCTCACAGGGAAACTTGTTAAAGTCTCCCCTGCCTTGGAAGCCCATTCTTATTTTTGTATATATTCAGGAATGTGAACCATGGTTGAAACTACTGGTAGAGGTTAGTACTGTAAACCCTCTTAGCCTAGATACCAGGTTCTTTAGTTTCTGCTGTTTTGGTTATGCCCTGTTGGCAGTTCAGTTTTTTAAGTGTTACTTTGCAATGGTAATACAGATCAACACCTTTAATATATAGCCTGCAGCCCCCATTGGGATACGATGGGTCACGGGGGGGGGGGGTCTCCTGACTTAATACACCCAAGACTACCGGAGGATCCAGCCTGATCTTGCCTGGCTGTTGGGGGAGTGGTGGTCAGGATGACCCAGCCAGACCTGAACAGGCAGGCCCCTAGGAAGCCTTTTACTCCTCTGACACCACAAGCGACCACTAAACAGTGTGGTTCACAATAAACTTAGCTGTAGAGTCAAGCCACACAAAAGTGAAGGTACTGGACTTCAGGAAGGCTGATTTTGTCAAAATGGGAGAGTGCCTCAGAAAAGCACTAGCAAACAGGCAAGAAGGTGAGGTGGAGGAACAATGGGGAAACATCAAAACCGCCATCACAGAAGCAACAAGCCTTTGTGTGAAGCAAATAAACAAATCAAAATGAAAGAAAAAAACACTGTGGTTCTCAAAAGAAGTGGCTGGGAAGGTAAGGGAGAAAAAGATAGCATTCAGGAAGTATAAGGAAACACAGAAGCAGCAAGGCAAAGAACTGTACCAGTTAAAGCAGAAGGAACCGGGGAAGGCAGTCAGAATAGCAAAGGCCCAAACAGAGGAAAAGATAGCCAACTTGGTTAAGAAGAGGATAAAACCTTTTATAGGACATTAGGGCAAAAGAAAGACTAAAGGCAGGGATACTGAGGCTGAATAAAGAGGAAGATGGTTGGGCAGAGGTGACAGTGAAAAGAGGATACTGAATGAATACTTCTGCTCAGTATTCACAATGGAAAAGCAGGGGGAGATACCTAATCCAGTCAATAGAAGCACTCTGGATAGGGGGGTTGATATTAGTCCTTTCACAGAAGAAAGGGTTCTGAAAGAACTCTTAAAACTGAAGGTGGATAAAGCAGTGGGGCCTGTTGGGATATACCCCAGAATTCTAAAAGAACTAAGGGAAGAACTAGTAACACCACTGACTATCCTTTTTAATAAATCATGGGAGGATGGTGTGGTACCTGAGGACTGGAGGAGGGCGGATGTGATTCCCCTTCACAAAGGTGGGAGCAAGACAAGGCAGGAAACTACAGACCTGTTAGTTTGACCTCAGTGGTAGGGAAAATGATGGAATCTCTTCTGAAGGAAAGAATTATTGAGTACCTAGAGGCCAGTGGGGCACAGGACCCAAGGCAGCATGGATTCACAGCAGGAAGGTCATGTTAGACAAATCGAATTGATTTCTTTGACTGGGTGACCAAAGTAGTAGATCAGGAAGGGGCTATGGACGTGACCTACCTAGACTTTAGCAAGGCATTTGACACAGTTCCACACAAAAGATTAATAAACAAATTAGCCAGCCTGGGTAAAACACTGGCTGGACAACAGGACACAGCCGGTAGTAGTAAATGGAGTCCACAGTGAAGAAAGGGGGGTTACTAGTGGGGTACCGCAGGGTTAAGTACTGGGGCCAGTCCTTTTTACTGTCTTTATAAGTGACATTGCAGAGGGACTGGAAGGGAAAGTATGTCTCTTTGAAGATGACACAAAGATCTGCAATAGGGCTGATAAGCAAGGTGGGGTGGAAAGGATGAAAAGGGACTTGGCAAGGTTGGAGGAATGGTCAAAATGTATGGCAGCTTAAATTCAATGCAAAGAAGTGCAAAGTAATGCACCTGGGAAACAAAAACCCAGGGCAAGAGTACACAATGGGGGGTGAGATACAGACAACAACAAAAATGGAAAGGGACCTGGGGGTAGTCATATCAGACGACCTAAAGGTGGGCCAGCAATGTGAGAAGGCAGTAAGGAGGGCTGGGGGGATACTGGGATTTATAGGGAGAGGCATCACCAGCAGAAAACAGGAAGTTGTTGGCCCTCTGTACAGACAGTTGGTAAGACCACATCTGGAGTACTGTGTACTGTGTACAGTTCTGGAGACCCCATCTCCACAAAGACATAGACAGGATGGAGGCTGTCCAGAGGAGGGCAACCAAAATGGTGCAGTGACTGCACCAGAAGACATATGAAGAAAGTCTAAAGGAGCTTAAGATGTATAGCCTCGAGGAAAGGAGGGAGAGGGGGACATGAGAGAAACTTTCAAATACCTCAAGGAGTCAACAAAGTCCAAGAGGGTAGCATCTTTCAGAAAAGGAGATGTGCAAGAACAAGGGGACAATTTGAAGATGTGGGGGTCGGCTCAGAGGCAATGTGAGGAAGTATTTCTTCAGAGAGGGTTATAAATGCATGGAACGGCCTTCCTGAGGAGGTTGTAGAGTCACAAACAGTGGGGGAATTTAAGAATGCATGGGACAGACATAAGGCAATTCTAGTGGGGGGGTAGGAGGAAGTAGGCTGTTGGTTAACTAGGATCTGCAGCTTATCCATTAGGTAGGGAAATGGGCAGACTAGGTGGGCCAAGCAGTCCTTATTTGCCATCAAATTCTATGTTTCTATGTTTCTGTTTGCTGCTATTATATATTACAGACATGTGGAAGATATGGGGAGTGCCCTATATTTGCCAGCACAGCAATCAGCACATATGTTGGCTGATACTTCCCTGATATTGTCATTCAATGTGAACGGCATTCATAATCCTATCAAACAGAAGAGGTTACTCCGTTTCTTTAAACAGAATAGGCCTGAGATCATTCTCCTACAGGAGATGCACCTCTCTGATGCCAAGCACTCCAAACTTAAATCATGGGGGTTTCAAACTGTACTAGCGTCCTCTCATGGGTCATGTTGGAGGACGGGGGCAGCAATTTTGGTTCCTCATGTGGTACAGTTCCATCTACAGAACCAAATTATAGATAAGGAGGGTAGGTATGTGATTGCAGTGGAAAGACTGTATTCCACTCAGGTTACGTTGACCTCAGTATATTTACCCCCAGGTTCACCATTATAGGTAGCCAAAAAATTCCTGGATGATTTTCTATCCCAAGCTCAGGGCCTTGGAGTCATAGGGGGAGATTTAAATGTTGCATTGAACACTGTCTTAGATACGTCTTAGTCTTCTAAGCATGGGGCGTCATCATTACAAAAATTCCTGCAAACTAATCTCCCTAAGTTAGGCATGGGGGATCTATGGAGACATCTTTTCCCCTCTGTCAGATCATACACATATTACTCCCCAAAAAATCATACTTCTTCCAGGCTGGACTATTTTCTCTCCTCAGTGGAACTTCTGGAGGTGGTGAGGGATATATATGTGGAGGGCCTCCATTTATCAGACCACTCCCCACTCTATTTAAAAATTGATGTGGGAAAGCCTCGGGGGACAAAATCCTTCTGGCGTCTTAACCTCATGTATCTCTAAGATCCAGAATTCATCTAGCTGGTTAAAGATGCTATCCTGAAAATATTGTTGGATAATGACACCCCATAGGTGTCTCATTCGATTCAGTGGGACACTCTTAAAACCGTACTATGGGGGGAAATCATTAGATACTCGACATATAAGAAAAAAATGAGAGAGAAACTCCAAGCTGAACTGCAGGCGGATTTACACTCCCTACAAACCAGACTCCTTCAAGGAGATCTGACTGTTAAATCATAGCTGCAAGTGGTTAAACAAAAGATGCAGAGGTTATGCAACCAGAAGATAGAGCAATAGTTGCTCTATTTAAAATTGAGATGTCAAGAGGGGGGGCCCCCGAGGAGCTAGGAATCTGGCTAGACGTCTCAGCGGGGCAAAGCAACAAGCCATGGTTACCAAATTATATGACCCCAAGGATGGGCAACTCCTGGCCCACCCTAAAGAAATTAGACAGGCCATGGCTGATTTTTACAAGGCCCTGTACTCAAGGACACCGACCCATCCCCCAGCAGATAACTACCTGTAACCCCTTTGTTACCAGGGGTTACTAGAATCCCAGTAAGACCTAGTGGTAGGCAGGGAAGGAGGCTTGTGAAACTTCAGTTAAATGGATTTCACACTGTCTCACTCTGTTCTCAGTCTCAGCTGAGACTGAGGGATGACATCATTTAGAACTGTCGCAGCTAGATAAGCCACACTGGAATGTTGCAGTTGGAGGTTAGAGTAGAACATTGGGGAATTTGGAGTCAGTAGAGTCTGTTGCAGTCAGTAGTAGAAGAGGTGCTCTGCTGTAAGCAGGACCTCAGAGCTCTAAGCTCTGTCAAAGAGCTATTTTTTGTTGTTTAGGTGTGTGTTCTCACCTGAAGAGGAACACAAGAAGAGCACATTGAAGTGGTGGAGACCGCTTTCAGTGGTTCAGGGCCCGATGGGGGAAGGAATCAGCCTACTTCAAGGGGCAACCCCGCTGGTCCGGCTAGGGAGAAAGAAGCTGCCTGATTTAAGTTTGTGCTGATGCACCAGAAGTTCTGGACGAGAGTTCTTGAGGAGAAAACGCCTGTGGGGCACCTGCAACCAAGGGGTGAGTTCACTCTGCTAAACGGCCATGTGTTTTCACCTGAATCAAGATGAAACTAAAGGGGCTGTTACTGTGGGGTCAGGAAAAAACAGCCAAGTACAGTTTGGAAGATGTGGAGATTGGATTGTTTAACTCTGTGGGGGGTCTAGAGTAATGGACATAGCCTCTTATTAAGTATGTTCAAGTTCAGCGCAAATGGGATGTAAAGACAGTAGACTGAATGTGAATACATTTAAAAAGAATCTACGCAGCAAAGTGTTTTGAAGGATGAGGTGTTACAGTCCAGAGAAATGGCCGGTATGAATTATGGGAGTGAGAGGTGGGAGACCCCCCATCAGTAGTAACCAAATTCACCTCTACGGATTTGCTCTGGGACACTTGTTGCTTTCTCTCAGGTACTTGGCCAGTGCCTGAGGAAAGTACCCAGACGTGGGATTGATGAGAAAGATTCCCTTATGGAGCAGAAGTGTTCATAGGTGGTTTAGGGAGCCACCAGTAAATGTTTCCATGATATATGGAAAGCGTCCAAGTGGCTGCAAGGGAGCAGAGCCAGGGAAAACCCAGAACAGCGTACAAGTTCGGACTGTGTGCCCAGTGTGTTTCAGAGCCTGAGGGCTAAAGTGATGAGGATGTGTTCTGGTCACCTTAAATCTGCATTACCTGGAGTGTAGCCCCGTGGGGGTCCATCTATGCTTTGTTTATTCTGTTGGATGTGAATAAAAGCCACACTTTAGAATCCCACTTCTGGTATTGGACATTACAGTTATTGTTTACTTTATCCGGAGTTACTTGGGTGCCCCTTCGCAGAGTAGCCAAACCTAGCCAATGTGCCGAGTGACATATTCCTCCCCGAACCCAGCCCACTAGGTAGAGCTGTCAAGTATAGAAACTGCATACCTGGGTGGGGGTTACATACCTATCTACAAAATTCCCCTTTACCCAAGCTCTCTGTACAACAAGCTGAGTGCTTATTGCACCCTATTACTGCTGCAGAGTTCCAGGAAATTCTCAAACTAACTAAATCTCAGAAGGCCCCTGGCCCTGACGGATACCCTGCAGAGTTTTACAGAAAATTCCAGCAGCTGGTGATCCCACCACTAGCTAGAGCCTTTGGAGATATACAGGAGAGGAGACCCCCCTCCACCCTCGTGGAAATATGGAGAGATAGTGGCAGTTCCTAAGATCCTTCCCTAATGGCATCATATTGTCCCATTTCCAAATTAAATTGTAACTACAAACTTTTTATGTCCATGCTAGCACATAGGCTTGATTCCCTCCTTCCGCAGTTGGTTGATAGTGATTAGGTCGGCTTCATTGTGAAGCGCCAAGCCCATGATGCAGTCAGGTGTGTCTTACTCCTTACGGAACATGCCACTAAAAGACAGATACCATTAGTCCTTCTCGGCCTTGATGCTGAGAAGGCTTTTGATAGGGTCTTCTGGCCCTTTCTCTGGGCCACCCTATGCTGCTTTTCTTTCCCAGACAAGCTCATCTCTCAAATCCAAGCCAAGTACTCAGACCCTGTAGCCTACCTTAAACTAGATGGTGCACTTTCCGCACCTTTTCCCCCTAAGCAGAGGCACCCGACAAGGCTGCCCACTATCCCCTTTATTTGCCCTCTATTTAGAACCCCTAGCTGCTAATATACGTAAGCAAGTAAATATAGAGGGGATACCTGTTGGGGGAAGATCCCATAAGCTCACATATTTTGTGGATGACATCCTTTTAACCCTTACCGCCCCGGAAACCTCAGTCCCTGCGGTTTGGGAACAGCTTAATATCTTCAGTGAGCTGGCAGGTTATAAAATTAATAGCTCCAAGACTGAAGTACTTAAATACTCTTTTACCCCCTCCCAGCCATTGAAGATGCGCTATCCTTTTTGCTGGAACAAAATAGAGATGAGATATCTAGGTATTAAGATTCCCTTTAATTTGCTGCATTTAGAATTGGTGAACCTAGAACCCCTCACCCAACAAATTACTACTGATCTTTCCAGGTGGACACAGATTCCTATAGGATTAATAAGTCTCGCTGACACCATCCAACAGAATATACTCCCCCGCTTTCTCTTCTTCCTGCAAACATTCCTCCAATACTTACTTCCACGCCTGGGATAAATTAATTTCGAGATTCTTTGGGAAGGTTTCCACCCCCGAATTAAATTTGTGTCCCTACAACTGTCTAAGGCACAAGGGGGCCTCAGTTTGCCTAATCTGAAAAGATATGCACAAGTGACACAGCTTCGTACAGTCTTATATCATGTAGCAGCTCAATAAAAATCATATTGGAAAGACATCGAATTAACTCTCAATGGTCTGGAGGATTTTCCCCCATATATGTTACGGAGAACCCCCTGATGTGTCTCCCCCGAATCAGTTCCAGACATTCACTGCGGAATCTTTCAGACATTGGTTACAGATGTGGTAACACCTTATCTTTGATTTAGAGAGACGTTTCCTCTCTGCTCTCACTTATGATAGCAGTTTGTCCCCAACCCCCCATTAACCTCCTCGCTCTTGAAATGGAGACCATATCAACTATGCTTTATTTTTCGGGTGGTGGGGCCTTTGGGCATTCACTCATTTTCCCAACTCCAGTCCAGCTATAAGCTCCCATTGGCGCAGTACCCAATTTACTTATCCCTTAAAAACCACCTTCTTCCATACGAGGACTCCCTTTCTAAGATTGCAGAATTACCCTCTAGCCTGGTACAGATGGTCATCCAACATTTAAAACAGGCCATGTAAGAGCACATTATAAGTAATCTGTATCACGTGCTGAGGGCAGTCTAGACTATATAAGACTTAAATGGTCCAGGGAACTGGATACCGACCTCGATATGGAGATATGGCATGGATCATCCCTTCCCTATTCTAAAATCTCTATTACTATATATTGGCAAGAATACGCCTGAAAAACCAGGGTCATATATTTTCAAACCCTGGATGTTACTGCTAAGTTCAGGGGCAGGAATTTGGGGGCTGCTGGAGAGGTTGTGGACAAAAGTGTTGGGGGGGAGCATATGCTGTGATACTGCCAGGAAATAGCAGAATTAAATGCTATATTTGAGGTTCCTGAGCTGCTCACCCCGGCCTTTGCTCTGAGGGCAACACCCCCTACGGGGCTTAAAATTAACTGGGCTCCATACAGGTTATTGACACTTTTAGTTCTGATTGCTAAAAAGGTGATCACTAGACTCTGGCTTTCCACCACCACCCCACTTAAAGAATCCTGGAGAAAGCTTGCCTATGAGGTCTATAATTTGGAGGGAATCGCAGCTAAATTGAATACTCGGACACATAGCTTTGACAAAAGGTGGAAAAAATGGACCCTTTATCAATTAGATCACTACTCAGATTTTGTACCATGAAGGGGGAGGATAATTTTAGTGGCATCTTGGAGCCACTTGATTTGGAACTGCCCAGTTTGGGGGATTCAGACCCTTGCTGTATTCGAATGGGGACCTTGGGTGTCTTTCTCCACCTAAACTTAGCTAAAACTTGGTGTCTCTCCACCTATTGCCTTGATATACTCATAACTGATTCACTCATGTCTGCTATATTCTGTAATTTAGTGATCTGTCGGCTTTGGACTTGGAATTTTACAAATTGTATTTCTATCTATGCAGCATTATTAAGTGTATCTACATATTGCAAGCTGTATTGCCTTGTACTATATAAAATAAAAAATATTAAAATTAAAAAAAAAAAAATTCAGGGATGAGGATTAAAAACCCAAAACATATCATTATAGTTTTAGTTTAAAAAATCGCTTGTTTGGGGTTCACATCTATTAGACTTTTTTCTGCTAGGCTGGTATTTCTAGTAATTGATACAGAGTAGATGCATACAGCATCAGTGTTTTAGCAATACAACTAATTTTGCCTGTTGGAGGTAGATTTTTATGTTTGGATGCACGCATGCACAAAGCATACCTTTTGCCATAACAGTTTTTAGAGGTGCATCACTGTTGGATCCAGTGCAGCTCAGGCTTCAGGGGGCATGACAGTGACAGCCAGTGATCAACGAAGTTGATCATAACTGTGTTCTCTGCTTGCGGGTGGAAACTTTGTGTAGTTGAAGGAAACTACATGCTCCTATCATAGATCAGTGGGCTCCTTTCATCTGTATGACACTGCCCAGCAAACAGCTGAGCAGCGTCATTATCAGCTTGCTAAGTAAGTGTCACGGTACTGCTGTGTTACTACAGCAATTGCAGTGCACAAGCATGAACAGGATGGAAATCATCAGTTTCTCCTTCCCAGTTTTTAACCTGGTGTTCAGCTTGCTATGCTCCTGCTGCAGCCTTCAGCTGCTCTCCATCACCCCCCACCCCCACCCTTGGCTCCCTAGCCTTATTCAGCCTGCCAGCAACCTCCTCCTCTAAGTGTTCTCTTTGCCCCAAAATCTTTAAGTTTTGGGTTTTTTCTACTGAGGACTGGGACAGGGAAGTCGAGCTGTTTTTCTTTTGCTCATGGTTGGATGCAGGAGACTATGAAAAGAAGGCATGCATTCTACTTCAGTGCCAGCCCCCGGTCCCCTGCTCCACCACGTGGTGATTTAAAAATGAAATCATCCCTTCCAGGGTTCCTGTGATGTGAGTGCCCACATCCTTTACGCACATTTTGTGCTTCGGGACTCCTGGATTAAAAAAAAAAACCCTGAGACCCTCACTTACAAAGCCATGGGAGTCCATACACTGAGCCATGCCCCCACATGCACATGTTTCGTGATGTAAGAACATGGAGAGCGCGGGTGCACGCTCCATTGGTTTCTATGAGGCAGTCTTTTTAACTACAGTTGTTCATGCTTTAGAGGGCAAATTCAAGCAAATTTAAGCCACTGCTTAACCAACAAGGGCCTTGTTAATTGAGTGGTGGCCTTAATCTGTTTGAATGTGCCCTCTAAGACATTAAAAATTGTATTTAAAAATATGGCACCATAGAAACCAATGGAGTGCATCCTCACGCTCGCCAGATTCTTACATCACGAAACTTGAGAGTGCAGGGGCATGTCCCACATTCATTTCAGTGGGAACCGCAAAACATTTCATGGGGACTCCCACTTTTGGGCTACGAACCCTCATTTTTTTTCTAGAAAGTCCCAGACCCCCAAACACAAATTCCAACCTAGAGTCCTGCCTTTCCTCATTGCAGCACTTGTCCTGGAAGAGCAACACCATTATGGTTAGTTCCTGTCCTGACTAGAAGTTGAGACAAAAGCATGAGTTTGCACTGGGAGTGGTACAGTTGTATTTCTAGGCATACTGAGGAGAGAGCAGCAGCAGTCAAAGGTGGACACTGAACCCCTAGACGTGATTTCAGTCGGTACAGGAAAGTGAGTCAACAGCTATGGGGAGTCAACTGTGGTGTGACCAGAAAGTCCAACAGGTCTTAGGCGGGGTGCCAGCATTCATAAACCAATTTGGTTGGTGTGATTGGAGTTTCTGTGAGAGCAGGGGTGACGGGGAGAAAGCAAACAACAGCATGGCCAGACCGAAGTACCCTTTTTAAAACAACAGTCAGACCGTGAAATTGAGGCAAAGCTAAGAAGCTGGGGACACACCACCTGCAGTACAGGTAAGAGAACAGAAAAATGGTTCTCTGTTGTTTTAGAGTAGACCTGGGCTGGGCAAGGAAGGCCTGAGGCCTGGACTGGAGAGGGGGTTTTGTTTGTGTTGTTTGAAGCAATAACTTTGCCATGAAGGCTATGAATTTAAACTAAGAAGGGGGAGAAGAATGAGGCTAGGGAAGGAAAGGAGGACATAACCAGGGGAGGTTACCTAGCTGGCACACTGCCACAAATGGGGGCAGGGTTTAAGGAGGGGGAAAGCAGTAAGGAGGGGAGGAACTGGTGGAGGGCGATATGCGCGAATGCCTGGAGTCTGAGCAACGAACTAGTAGACTTAGAAGTCACAGTGACGGAGGAGGAACTGGACCTTGTGGCCATCACAGAGACCTGGTGTACCAAAAAACATGACTTGGGAGATGGCCATCCTGGGCTTTAATCTGTTTAGGAGGGACAAGGCAGGTAGGAAAGGAGGGGTAGCCCTATATGTGAGAGGCAGTATACAGGCTTCAGTGTGGCCGGAGGAGCAAGGGGAAGTGAAGTTACTGTGGGTCACCCTGGAGAAGTGATATGGGTTCGTTATGCATACAGGAGTGATTTACAGACCTCCAGCACAGGTGAAAGAAGCAGATAGGGAGCTAATGCAAGCAGTATAATGGATGGCACGAAAGGGGGATTGTTGCTGGTGGGGGACTCCAGTCTCCCTGATGTGGACTGGAAGCTCCCAGCAGTGACAACAGCCAGGAGCAGGGAAATACTGGACTCCTTACAATAAGCATTTCTCCAACACCTTGTATGGGAACCAATGTGAGCGGGGCAATACCGGACCTTGTACTAACCAATGGGGACAGTGTTACTGATGTCACGGTGAGGAACAGTCTAAGGTCCAGCAACCATCACATGGTGCATTTCAAAATAAGAACTGGGACAGAGATGAGTCACACAAAGACGTAGGTCATGAACTTCAGATGTGCAGACTTTAATAAAATGAGGGAAATCCGCTGGCCCAGTGGCGCTGAGAGTTGAGGCGCTGGACACCATACTTTACACCACTCTGGTGATCCGTATTCGGGAACGGACAGGGGCTGCCGGGGGTTTGCAGGGGGGAGAAGGATTGAGCGTCCGAAGGACTGCTCTCCTCCAGGGAGGGGGGGTGACTTAGCTCTGGCGCCCATTCACCCTCTGGTGGAGGCTGGAGGGCAGTGCGCCACGCTGCTACAGAGGTGAAGCTGGGGACAGACGTTGGAGTTTCTCTGCCACGTCATTGCATGCCCCGCAGTTCCGGGGAAAAACTCCACAAAAATGCCGGGGCCCCCGTGTATGAGCCAGCTCGGAGTGCCCGGCCCCTCTGGCCAGCTTCAGTTCCGCCTTTGGCAGCCCCACTCGAGGGGGGGGGGGGTCATCCCTGAGTATGAAGGGTTGGTGTCACTGGAGTTAGGTGAGCCCATTCGTGGGGCTGGGGCAGCCCCCAGCAGCAAAAATAGGAATTAAACATAAAAATGAAGCAAATCCTCAAGGATGCCGTGGCAGGCATGGAGAAACTGGGGGGACTTGAGGAACAGTGGGCTGCAGTCAGAGGGGGGAATTGGAAGAGCCACAGAACAATACATAAGACAGGTCAGCAAAGGTTAAAAAAGAAAGAGGCCACTTTGGTTCTCCAGAGAAGTAGCGAGAGCAGCGAGGGAAAAAACAAAATGGCCTTCAGAAGGTACAAAAGTACACAGAAGGAAGAGGAGAGAATGAAGTACAAAGAGAAACAGAGGGTGGCAGGACAGATCGTTAACAAGGTGAAGCCGGATACGCAGGAACGGAGAGCCAAGTTGGTAAGGTAAGGAGATAAAACTTTCTTCAGATGCATCAGTGAGAAAAGGAAGTCCAAACCAGGGATAGTGAGACTGGTAGGGGAAGGGGGGTCCAGTAGAGGATCACCAGAAGACAAACTTACTGAACACTCACTTTTGTTCAGTTTTCATGGAGGGGAGGGAAGGTAAGGGTCCGGTGTTGCATAAAAAGGGCATAAGGGGTCGGGAGGTGGACACTAGTCTGTTCACAGAAGAAAGGGTCCTTAAAGAACTGTCCAGGTTAACGGTAGACAAGGCGATGGGTCCAGATGCAGTACACCCTAGGGTGCTAAGGGAGCTCAGGGAGGTGCTGGCTGCACCATTGGCATCACTGTTCAGCCTTTCGCTGGACACTGGGGAGGTTCTGGAGGACTAGAGGAGTGGACATGGTACCTCTCCACAAGAGTGGTGGTAGAGAAGAGGCAGGTAATTACCGACTGGTCAGCCTGACCTTGGTGGCAGGAAAGGTAATGTAGTCACTCCTGAAAGAAAGAATTGAAGACCTTACAACCAGCGGACTACAGGCAACATGGATTCACAGAGGGGGAGGTCCTGCCAGATGAACCTAATAGAGTTTTTTTTAACTGGGTGAAGGGGGTGGTGGACCAGGAAGGGGCGGCAGATATGGCCTATCTGGACTTTAGCAAGGCTTTCGACGCCATCCCACACAGGGCACTGGTGAACAAACTGAGCAGTATTGGAGTGGGTCCTAAAATAGCAAAATGGGTGGAAAGCTGGCTTAGTGGTAGAAGCCAAAGGGTTTTAGTAAATGGGGTTTAGTCAGGGGAGGGCAAGGTGACAGTGGGATGCCACAGGGCTCAGTACTGGGTCCAGTCCTCTTTAACAGCTACTCTGGCAATATTGTAGACGGATTGGAAAAGAAGGTGTGTCTATTTGCAGATGATACAAAAATCTGCAGTAGAGTAGATACACCGGAAACAATGGAAACAATGAAGGACAACCTAGGGAAGTGGTTAGAAACTTGGCAGTTGAGACTCAATGCAGAGAAGTGCAGAATCATGCACTTAGGACATAGAAACCCATGGGCCACGTATGAACAGGGGGTGGGGGGTTAGTCACGGTAGCAAGTCAGGAGAGGGAACTGGGGATTATCACATCAGATGACCTGAAGGTGGCGAAACAATGTAGTAAGGCAGTAGGAAAGGCAAATGATATAGTGGGCTGTATAGGGAGGGGTATAACCAATAGGCGAAGGGATATGATGGTGCCCCTATACAGATCACTGATGAGATCCCACCTTGAGTACATGTGCAGTTCTGGAGGCCTCATCTCCGTAAGGATATATTTTATTTATTTATTTGTCTCTTTGGATTTATACCGTTGAGCACAAGCGCTCATTTACAAAGGTTCCTCGTCATGAGAAGATACATCGTTTACAAATATGACAATTCAGTTAGGCAGAATGGACAATAACAGGTAACTAAAATAGCTATTAAATCCTCAGCATTACAGGAAGGAGCAATTTAGTAGAGTCATCGATGAAGAAACGTGACAAAGGAGGAATGTTGAGAGCTTCTATAGGTATACAGGATCAGAAGTTTGCCAGTTTACTAACAAAGAAAGCTTAGTGTGCTCCTCAGGGAGGATTGTCAAGGTGGGGTGTTTAGCCGATACTTAATTCAAAAGCAGTAGTGCTAGTAGGAGCAGATCACACAAGGAAGGAGGGAGCTAACCGAGTTGGGAGTGATTAGCTGTGGCAGTCACAGATGGGGCTAGGCATTCGAGAATTTTTTAGTGCATACTTGAATAAGGATAGCTTAGGGAGCTCCAGTATCTCGTTTCATCAATGCAGGGCCCTTACGGTGAAGGAACACCTTGCCAAGCTAGTTCTATGGTATGGGACGGAGAGGGCATTTCTGGCCATACTCCTTGTAGGACATTGACTATTGACAGGAGTAAGCAGGTTTCTGATTGATGGAGGGATGAGGCCTATTAGTGCTTATTTCCCTAGCAGGCATACTTGATATTTGATCCTACTTTGGAGGGGGAGTCACCTAGTCTGGACATAGAGAGCATGTGTGGGTAAATCTCTCAGCCCCAAGTACTAGGCGGCATGCTTTGTCTAGGACCTGCTTGACCCTTCTCAAGACGATGTCTGTTGCCGCGCTGTACATTTTGAGGCCATAGCCTGTTATGGGTAGGATAGTGCTGGTTACCCTAACTTTCTTTGCTTCAGTGGTGAGGCTAAACCCGTTTCTTTATAGGGCACCAAGTTTTCTGTTGGCTGCACTGACTGTAATGTCTACGTGCGGTTCTAAAGAAAGTGTATCATTGATACGGATCCCTAAATATTTAAAAGAGCTGACCTGTTCCAGTAGGATCCCCTTTTCATTGAAAACTGTGAAGGGCCGGAGCTTTTTCTAGCCTGAGCATTTGCAAACAACATAGTTTTAGTCTTTTTGTAGTTCAGGAGCAGCTGGGTTTCCTAGAACTATCCCTCCATTGAGCCGAAATTGCATTGTAGGTCCTGGGTGATAGCATCTTGGTAATTCCTACTAGAGTAAATGACTGCATCATCCACATAGAGTAGGACCTTTGCCATCAGGCAGGTTTCAGGCAAGTTATTAATAAAGAGGCTGAAGAGAAGGGGGCCTAGTATTGACCCTTGTGGGACTCCCACCAACACTTGTTTGGAGTCGGACAGTGCACCATTAATCTTGATGTGCTGTGTGCGACCAGTGAGGCAGCATCCAAACCAAGACACAGTTTCAGACGAAAGACCCAGCATAAATAGCTTACCTGATAGTAATGGGTGGTTGACCAGGTCGAAGACTTTGGTTAGGTCGATATAAGTGGAATCTACAAGCTGGCCTCTACCCAGGTCCTCATGTAGGTAGCGAGTGCCTTGAACAGAGGGGAGAGGATAAAGATGGGTCTATAGTTGGTGACAGCTGTGCAGTTGCCATTCTTGTAAACGGATGTGACCAGAGTGATCTTCCATAATGCTGGGAACTGGGAATACTGAAGGGAGATGTTGAATATCTTGGTAAGGAAGTGAGCAAGCTCATTTAGAGTTAGCGCTATAAGCTTCGAACTCAGGTCATCGCTCCCCATTCTGCTTTTAATCAAGACCTGTTGGACATATTTTAATTGTGTTAGCCTCTGAGATGAGTCTGAAATAGAACTTTGGATGGCTAGTGCTGCTTGGGATGGCAGGAGTTCTTTCATTGTTTGTGTGTGTGGGGGATCAGGTTTGGTATTTGGGGGGAGGAGTGTACTGAGATCCGTGAAGGTGTTTATTGAATATGTTTGCTATTTCCTCAAGGTTAGTGTTGACAGCTCCATTATTGCTGAGCATTACTGGCTGTCGTTTATCATCCTTCCCCAGGAGCTCCTTAAGTGTCTCCCAGAATCTTTTACCTCTCTCCCAGTTGCTGGCCTGTTGTCCTTTGAAGTAAGTTGCCTTGGCCAGTCTCACTTTCTTTCTGTACTTACTGCGTGCAGTCTTGTATTTTTGTAGATCTGCTGGTGTCCCTGTGGTTCTGGTCCATTTCCATAAGTTGTCCCTTGCAAGCATCAGGGTTGGTAGGGCAGGGGTGATCCACTCTGGGAATTTTCCTCAAATCTTATGCCTTCTAAATGGGGCAAATCTGTTACATACCACACTATAATGGATATAGACAGGATAGAGCGGGTACAAAGGAGGGCAACCAAAATGGTGCAGGGCCCGCATCAGAAGCCCTACCAGGAAAAGCTGAGGGATCTAGAGCTATACGCCCTGAAGATCAGGGAAGAGAGAGAGGAGAGACATGACTGAGACATTCAAATACCTCATGGTAATAAACATGGTACACGAAGAGAGCATCTTTCAAAGAAAAAGATGTCCAAAGACTAGAGGGCACAGTGTGAAGTTGGGGGGGGGGGCTAGGATCAGAGGAAACAGGAGAAAATACTTCTTCACTGAAATGGTGGTGGACCCCTGGAACAGCCTCCCAGAGGAAGTGGTGGGTGCCAGAACAGTTACTGGATTTAAGAAAGCATGAGATAGGCACACGGGTGTCACCAAAACTACTAGAGAAGGAAACCCGGAGCCCTTACATTGTCTGGAGACACCACAGGTAGGGTAGGGGCAGGAGGGCAGAGGTTGGTGGCCATGTGGGGTCTGCAGATTTATATTAGGCAGGGAAAAATGGGCAGACTAGATGGGCTGGGCCGTCCTTTTCGGCAGTCAACCTCTATGTTTCTGTTTCAACCTGTCTGCTGTTGTCACTGAAGTGAGGTACACTGATCCTCACGTCCTCAAACATGAAGATAAACACTTAGAACACTGTTGAAACTATTGCCTGTAGTTATAAAGTTTTATTTATTTAGCCCAAAGATGATCTGTGCTGGGAGGGGGTAGTACCTGAAGATGGTCTGATCTCAACAAAAACAGTATGGACCTGACCCGTTCAGTGGCGTGGAGGGCTGAGGAATTGCACCTTACCTCCTGCCACACCAGCAACCCATGTTCGGTGGCAAAAGCGAGTTACTGGGGGCCGGCTGGGGAGGAAGAGGATTGAGCATCCAGACGGTAGCTCTCCTGTCCCTGGGAGGGTGGCTTAGCAGTCACACTAAATGACTACCCCCAGGTGGAGGCCTGAGGGTAGTGCGGATGGGGACACCAACGACGGGAGGGTGCTGCGGAACTCTTCAGCATGCGCATGCTGACATGTGTGCCCCAGCAACAGGGAGGGATGGGAAGAAAAATGGGGAGTGCTGGCAAGCTGCATGATGCCCGAACCACACTCCCGACTCATGGTTTAACCCCGGCAAAACTAGTTTTGTATACGGGGGAAGAGTCTGTGGGGTATTCACTGGGACCTGGACTGGGGTCGGGAGAGAGCAATGCGGATTGCAGGGTGGATGCAAGCTCTCTCAAGGGGAGAGTTGAAGCCCGCCAGCCAGCAGCCCCACTGGAGGGTTGGGGAGAGAAAAATAGAAGAAGAAAAAAGTATGGACCCATGGAACAACCTACCAGTACAGGCAGCAGCTATAAAGACAGTACAGACCTTCAAGGTAAGCCTGGTCAAATTTCTGCACTGTGAGATTTACAGTGTACCCTGGATAATAGAATAGGTGGCATATCCCTATAAGTACTCATTTGCACAGAATACTTATTAATCCTGATTTGTAAAGGTGAGGGAGGCTGATGGACCTAGAGTCCTTTCTGACCTTAAAATACTATGGGCCCGATTTTCAAAGCATGGAATTTGACGCAAGGTGCCTGCATCACACAGCAGTGGTGCAGGAGCACCTTGTGTCAAAACATGCAAATTCTGCGATTCTGAAAGGCCCTCTGAGCCACACCGGAATCCGGTTGCACCAGACCAGCCCTGTGCCAGGTTTGCGTCAAGATACTGGGTGTGCCAGGGCACTAGGGGGCTTGTGCCAGGGAAATACCATCCCCTTTTTCAGCATTTTCAAATGTGTACAGTGCCAACAAAAACAAACACCTGGTAGACCAGCGATGGCTGGTCTCATGGTCCTTTTACCACCCCTGGAGCCCACCCTGGGCGGTAGGGAACATTTGTCACAGTCTCCCCCCTCCCATCCCCAATCCCATGTATGTGAAACTGGCAACACTGCCCTAGTGACCAGTGCCACCCTTCCCCGCCACCCCGATCCCATGTATGTGAAACAGGCAATGTCACAGATTCACTCAGCGGGTCAGGCCCTCTACTCCCAAAGTGCCAACCTCTGAGCGCAGTCTTCTGAACAGCGTAACAGACAAGGTAACCCTCTTGTCTGTTTTTGTGAGTTCGGATCAACCTTTGGTCTCAAGTTCTGGAGAGATTCAGACTGTTAACCTCTTGCTAGCATACCCAATGCACAGGCTCAGATATATCTGTTTTCGGGGGGCCAGATCTCTTTGCCAACGGGCACCTAACCAGGCATGCAGAAATGAACCCTTTAAAACTTTAATAAAGACCTCAGATTTTAAATGCTTCTCTTTCCAGTTTGGTGCCACCATACAAACTTATGTCTGCTGTCTGCTGTAACCATAAGTATTTCTTAGCAAAAGAAAGCACCTCAAAGACAGACCAGGTATGCTCTAAAATTAGAGTTTTTACTAAAATATATAATATGTCAAACTTACAATACAGAACTCTTATATCACAAGACATGCATATCTTTAAACAAAACAAGGTTTAAAACAGTGCAATTCCTACAACAATATTTAGAATTTGTCTAGCTTTCTAAATACTTGTTTTCAGTGCTCAGATGTTTTCTTGGTCAGTGTCAGATAAAAGTGTGTCTGTAGTGAAACAGAATAATCTTTAAAAGCTGGGTTTTCCCACCTTTTTTTGCATGAGGTCATCTAGCTCCTCCCTGTCAAAATATCTAAAAAATAAACAGATCCTGAATGTTCTGGGGGTCCTCCTCCCAGGAGCATTTGAGGCCCTCTGCTTGGGTTTCCCCGAGTAATGAGTTTCTGAGACTCCTTTGACCTCGGAGAAGACTATATCACATCTTCAGGTTGGCAGCTTTAAAGTGTATCACACTTTGTTGGCGATCTACAAAATCGCCTACGATCCAAACCTGGAGAGATAAAGTAAATGAGTTAGAACAAATGGAAAGAATTACAGCAGCTTTAAGGCTAACTATGGAGAGATTTAATTTAATATGGAGTGTTTGGTATGTGAAAGGTCGCCACATTGAATACTTAGAGGGCAAGGGCCCTGAATTCGTTTTCTTTGGTCTACAAACCTTAAGGGGAAAGTGTCGGTTGAAGCAGAGGCTCTGACCCACACGGGAGGTGATAGATAAATGGGCTCGTTACGCACACACCGCCAGCCTGTTAGTTTAATTATTGGTTTTCCTTTTCCTTTTGTTTAGTATAGTCTGATGTATTTTGAAATGATGAAAGTTATTAAGTTTGCATAGCCATTTGGAAATTTTGGAAGTTAAGGATTATTCTATATTGGAAAGTAGGAATCAAAAACCAAGGAAGGGGGGGGCCTGAAACAAATAAGTATTAAATAACAGCATCAACTATATGAAAACAGAGAAGAAAGAACTACGGATCCCCTGGACACCTTCTTGATACGGACAGTTGATTTGGCCACCTTGGTTTTTTACCCATAAAATACAGTCTGTCTGTTGTAATATAGATTCCTCTAGCCATGATGATACTGTATGATTAACTGTACTCTGTTAAGACTGTGACAGTTGTGATAGTGGTCGGATATGGCTGTGCCGATTTGATTTGATGTAATGTTACTGTGCATCAATAAAAACTTAAGTAACAAAAAAAAAATATCTAAAAAGTATATATTTCTATACAACCACAGGATGTAATTTCAAATTATTAATTCTGCAACCTTAGCATAACTCAGTTTCAATGACACCTCTTTTGATTCATGCTGCATCCTCCTCACACAGGCTTCATATGAGCATTTACAACCTCTCACCTCTGTGTAATAACCTGTTTTCTCTCTTCAACAGCATAAGCCTTTTTTATGATTTCCCTCTTAACAAAGTTAACTTAAAGAACTCTGTAATTAACTCAGAGAAACAGGATCCTTGATAAAGTCTTCCATGTAACACATTGTCTCTAAAAACTGTGTGTGTGATACATACTGTCAGCATTTCTCTTGTCCTGCATCTGTCAGCTGAAATCTTGGGGGATGAGTGAGGTCATTCCTAGAGAATTTGCTTTTTCAGCAGAGACATTCAGTAATACATTTTATATTAAAAAGAAATGATACAGCACTCAGAACTGGCTGTCTATGTCACAGGCAACACTGCCCCGGTGTCCAGTGCCCCCACCTCCGAGTGGCTTTTCCAACAGTCCCTGTGGGATGCCCTACTCCCTACCCTCGCAGGTAGTGCCTCATCACTCAGCTCTCATCCCAGAGCGGCAACCGCACAGCTGCTGCTCTCCACTACCAGTCGGTGCGTGACTGAGCTGTCAAGGCGCACGCACTGCCGTACAATCAGCTGTTACAGCATGCGTTCCTTGACAGCTCAGTCAGTGGCCAGCCATGGTGGAGAGTGGAGGGCTGTGCCAGTTGCCGGCTCTGGGATGTGGTGGGGCACTGTCTGCCAGGGTGGGGGGGGTCCCCTAGACACCAGAGACTGTTGGATATTGTTGGACAGGGCGCTCAGGGATGGGGATTGGGGGGGGCACTGGACACCAGGGCATTATTGACAGGTTTATATGGTACCCCATCAAGAGAGTGCTGGAAGAACAGCACAGTCAAAAAAGCCACAAGGCAAAACCGTGTCCGTGAAAACAGCTAGAGGGAAAACTGCACAGACTATGCTGCCATCCCCAATTGCTGATTCCTCAGTGCTACTCTGACTGGAGTTTGTTATAAAAAAGTCCAAGGGGTGCAGGGGGCTATGAAGCGGACACAAATCTGTAATGTTTTCCCTGTAGCTCGTTTAATGGACACGGTTTTACCTTGCGCCCTTTTTGACCATGCTCTTCTTCTCTTCACCCTTTTTATGCAGAACCATTCATATACATGGGATCGGAATGGGGAGGGGGGACCGCTAGCCTCTAGGGAATGCTTTATATTGTTCATGTGTATATTTTACTTGGTACACATACTGTTCTGGTGTTTGTGTGTGCACCTTTTCTACCCTGCTGAGAGTGCCGCCTGACCACACCGCAGCTTACAGCAGTCCTCACAGGTGTGCTGTCGCTGTGGTGCATGGCCACATTTGTTGCAAACTGTGGGACTTGGGCACCGGGACCCTACCCAATGGAGAATTGGTAGCAGGGTCCCTGGCGCACCGGCAGTCAGCCCAAGCTCCCATTGGCGCAGCTTGCGCCACCCTTTGAGAATTGAGCCCCATGTTACTGTTGGACTACTGTTTTAAAGGAGAACGGTGCTGAATCTGTAAGTCATTGTTCCCAGTAGAAGCTGTTTTTTTTAATACTGGTTCAGATTCTGTTATTGCTCTTACTATCTGGGCTTTTTAGTTATTCCATTGGTTGTTTCTAATTTATGTGCTGCTGGTAAGAAACATTTTAGAACTTTATGTCCCTGTTATACTCTTCTGTTGTTGGCACAATGCATCCATGTTCTGCTATAGAACTCTGACTGAAAGGGATATAACTACATCATTCAGTTCTAAAATGGTACTTAACCACCAGATTGCACAGCAGCAACACCCACTGAGGTTTCTAAGAGGCCTGTGTAGATGGAACAATAACAGAATTTTAACCAGTACTTAAAAACAGCTTCTTTTGGGAATAATGACATTACGGTCTGAGTAATTCCACAAGGGATCCAGTGTGGCCTACCATCTGTGAAGAAGGAGAATATAGCTTCCAGTTCCTAGAGAAAAATAAACTCACCACAGAATTTTTACATATTTATTATACCCCTTTTGATAACAGTATTATGCAGAGCCAACGTTTCAGTGAATACTCAGTTGGCAGACTGTCTCCCTACATAGACAAGGGTCCAGGCTGTCTAGCGGAGGAGAAGTTCTCCTGTGGTATGAAATCTAGGCTATATGCCTATTTCTAAAGAGAAACATCATACTGCAAGAAGAGACTTCAGAACTGCAGTAGCACAGAAACATGTGGTTCTGTTAATTGTATGACCCCGATGAAGAGGAATTACAGAATAGCCTACTAAATTATCTCTCAGGTGTTTGCCATCTGTAAATGTAGCCTTTATTAGTATTTGCTGGATAAGGAGAGTTATTTAAAATCACAACGCAACTGCAGTGAGCTTAACAGTAAACCAGCACCTGCTGAATCAGTGGTCATGAACACATCACAGTCACATGCGATAGAAGGCATTATGTGAAAAAGAAGAGCAATAAAAAATCCAAACATGGAGGGCCCCAGAGGTCATAAAATCAGTAGGCACTTCTAGAAAAACTCATAACAACAAGCAAAGGGAAGGTCATGCTAGGACTACACCCACAAATCAAAACATTACGCAACATATTTTTCTATAAATTTTGACTGTAGTTCCCCTTTAAGGTCAGTGCCATGTCAGGGTAGCTACAGCAGCGGAGACCTAGTTTTCTTTGAGGTCCTTCTGCTCAAATAAAAAATATTGCTACTGCATGTTGTTCCAAAGACTTACTGCTCATCCATAGGTTCCTAGGTTTATCCTAGGGGTAATTACTTCCGGGTTGCTTCTTGGAAGGTGACTGACAAATAAAGGAGCAGGTAGTGGCATAGTTTCCAAGAAAGGCTGTGTACTCATATAAACTAACAAACAATGTGTGAAGTGGGATGCAATAATATAGAGGCCAGAAAAAAATGGTGGGTGTTAGGAGAGTGTTCTCAAACTTTGAACAGCTTAATATACGCCATTAGAGCTAACATTTGTTTAAGACAAATTTTAAAGTTTTTAATGCTGTACGTTCTCTGCTATTTGGCTGGGCCACCTTCAGATGATGTAAGCAGGTTCTGTGCTACATCTGAGTAATTTCAATCAATAGGTTTTTATCCTCCTGGATAAGGCAGGCTTGGCTCCCTGTAGCTCCATCCCCACCGTTCTCCACCATCTGCCTTCTTCCTGGGCTAACGTGGTCTGGTGCATCCCCATGGATCCCTCCCTCCCCATGGCGAGGTTGGGAGAGGGAGGGCCTTCCTCTAGAGAACATATGTAGTAATGGACGCAGGTTGTGGGGGGGGGGTATGTGGGATTTCAATCACACCTGCCTCGCCTCCATTTTTCCACCAATTATCTCCCACCCAGTGCTGGGGCGCGTACATCAACATGTGCGTGTGGATGCATACACGTGATACAGAATCCCACAGCTCCCTCATTTCTTGCCATTCCTATCCCACACTACCAACAGGCTGCCACCTGGTAACAGTCATTTGGCAGAGCCAGCACTCCACCCACCCCAGGAGAGGAGAGCAGTTCTTTGGGCACTCGATCCTCTTGCCTCTGGTCAGCTCACAGCAACCCAAAATCGTGCCGATCCAGGTTCCCGCCGCTACCGCCGCGCCACTGGGCCTTTTTCAACTCAGTTTTATACCCTATCACATCAGACACATCTCACCCACCCCCAACAGTAAAACTCATGTATCAGTCTGTTGTCTTGCCTATGAAAACGTTGGAAGATAATGCCAGTAATGATATTGTGCTAAAATAATACCACTATATCACACTTTTTTCCAAAAATGTAATTGGTGCATTGGTTAAAAGTGCAGGAATCAAACAACAAAGGCAAACAGCCCACAGACCGTATTCTTGGAATCCAGTTGGTGTGACATTTTATGGAAGAGCAGCTAGTGGAGTCCTGCCAGCTGGGTTGTAGAAGTCATTTGCAAATGATTGAAGATGAAAGAAAAATGGGCTTAGGTAATGCAAAAAGGAATTCATGCCAGGTGTAGCAGATGTGGATACATAGATGAGTCTGCGGTGACTTGAACCATAACATTTATTCAGTTTTGCGTTGCCAGGTAATGATATTCATACGGGATGTCTTTTAATCTTGAGCTGCCAGCAGTATTGGACAAATGTGGAATCATACCTCTCAGCTGTCCCACATTGTGAGAGGCAGTCCCTCATTTTGTCTTACAGATGCCCTTAGTCACTCATTAACAGGGTGATGTCCCTCATTCTAAGATCCTAAAGCAAACATTTATGGTAATGAATGTGAAAAATATGATGCTTTGTGAACCACAAACTTTGTGAGTCTGAAATCACACATTACTAAACTGTTCAGAGCTTCCATCACTAAGATTTAATGATATGCCTACATTTTGCTTTTTTTGCTTTCTGATTTATTTTGGGAATGTTACACATATCTGGGCGATGAACCATTGCGAGGTATGCAAGGCATAGGCTGTTAGTGTGGCCTCAGGGTGTTTTATTGATTGGAAACCAGGGAACTAGCACAAAGCAACATAATGCACTGCTTTACACTTCCATCAGAATCCAGCTGCAATGAAGTGTGCCATTTTTGTTTCTTTTTTTTTTTTAATACTTTTTCCTCAATTCGGTCTAGACCTGGGATTCCCCATGCTCCTCTGTTTGCAGTCAGCAAACAATCTTCCTATCTCCCACTGCGAAGCCAGTCCAGACGGTAACTCAGGGACTCCCATATAAGTGCCTACTGTAGTCTGTGGGACTGAAGCATTCCTGGAGGCCTGGGTTGGGACCTGGGCACATTTTTTCCTGTTAAGAACCCCCCCCCCCCACCACCACCACCAAAAGAGATGTCACAGTGGTGCATCTGTGAGGCATCACAGTGAACAACCCCATCAGTGTATCTCCCTTGGCATGCTGGAGCTGTGCAGTGCAGGCTTCCATACCTCAGAGCAAGTAATCCTCCTTCCCTCTCTTCAAGAGCTGCTGGTTAAAGTCGGAGAAGCTACTCTAGCCTCCCAACAGGCATGGGAAGCAAGACCAGATCTTCGGCATAGCAAGCAGCTAGTGCCTGCCTGTGTTAAATATGCAGTATAACTAAGTGTAGACTGCTGCAGAGTACATAACAAGAATCCTAGGAGGCTCCCAGGTAATTGCCACCATTTCAGTTATGCTACACTGGGCATCACAAATTGCTTGTGTGTGTAATAATGAATAATGGGCTTTCTGATTCTTTTTGGCAGCTTCATTTGCAGATGGCACTAGGATAGCCATGTATGTAAAGTCTGTAGTACCAGTGAGATTTGGGAACATACTGTATCATAAAGTACGTTTTGTTTTGTTTTTTGTTGCCAAACTTGGCTGTCCTTGTAAAACAGATATATTGATCTGTTTTCTGATCAAAGCATCTATAAACTGTTAAACAGTTTGATAAGGTAGACTGCTATTACAGTTGGTGTCCTCTTTAGTGGTCTGACAAAGCCCAGATGCTAGGGAATATAGAGCATAAACTATCTTGATAGTTCAGCCAGTGGCCTCTGTGACTGATGATATTCCCCAGATCCTCTTTTAAATAGTAAGAAGGGCTGTAACTAAGCATCGGAACAGGAGGGAATTTCATTGCAATAGAGGGAAACTCAGACTTTCTGGAGTAGTACAGCAGTCAAATCTTCAGTGATGGGCTTCTTTATAGTCCGGAAATAAGCCTCAGTAGCAGGCGATTTTCCCAAATATTGGCTTTTATTTGCATCAGTGAGTGAGGGGCGCTATGTCAAGACCGAACAGTCAAAAATGGTGCAATCAATAATCGCGCTGCATGGTGAGTACAAAACCGCGTGGTCCAAAACCGCGCTAGATTAAATATACTAACTCTGTAACTGCGCGGCACTGTTAAGACCACGTGTATTTGCAGTTGTGGTTTTGACCGGACACCTGAGTAAGAAACCACAGAGAGGTCTGAACTCCAAGTAACAGCATTTATTGTTGGTAGTTTCTCATTTTTCACATCAGCAGGGAGACTTTAATATACAATAGGTGACACACACTGGTTATTTCCCGCTCATCCCACATGTGCTCTTGTTTACTCAGAACAATGCACCCTCTGGACTTGTGTACCCAATTTGCAGGTACCCCTCATTAGCACAAGGTGCAGACCGAGGCATACCAATTTGCTTGAAACATTCTGCTCCCTTTCCTTTTAGAAATACAGTAGTTTATTTAATCCCACGGGACTTGATTTTCAAAGGCTGTGAGGGCTTGTATCAAGCCGTGCGTCAGCCCCGTTCTTTGGCGCAGCTGTGCCAAACTCGGTAGCAGTTACTGAGATGAGAGGAGAGGGTGGCATCGGAAGTGTGTACAGCAGTCGGCCCAGTGGCGCTGAGGGTTGAGGCGCTGGATGCCGCACTTCGCGCCACACCGGCGACCCGGGTTCGGGAACAGACTCAGGCCGCCACGGGACGGCAGAGGAGAGGAAGAATCGAGTGTCCCATGACTACTGTCCTTCCTCTGGGGAGGGTGGGTGCAATGCATCGCGCTGCAGTGGCGACTGGCAGAGGTCAACCGCCCTACAGTTGCGTGCATAGCGGGGGGGGCGCGGCGGGCTTCAGCATGGACGTGCTCGGACACCATTGCATGTCTGGCTCCCCGAGGGAAAGAAATGGCAGAAAATAGCGGGATGATCTCAGCGGCTGATGGCCGTGCCCTGCGCCACTGGACACGAGAGGCGCCTTCACCAGAGTGTGGCTGTCCCTGTGTGGATGGGGCAATTATCCACATGCCAGACCTGGTCCGGAGGTGTGGGTGCCAGTGGCTGGAGATCGCTGGGCCCACTCCGCAAGGGAGCAGAAATAGAAGTAATAGCAGAAATAGAAGTAATAATTAAAAAAAAAAGTGTGTACAGAAGCCACATGCTTCATGCTGAATCGAGAGTCTGTGACGTGAACAGTTCAAAGTTTGATACATGCTGACTCCCGACTCAAAAAAGGCTGTCAAGCCCATTCTTCTTTCAACAATTAAAAGTAGCACACAAGTGAGCATTTTAACCAATTACCCCGCTCCCCCCCAAAAAAAACACTCTCAGAGGCCATCCTTTCATATTTATGACTTATGTAATGGGTAAGAAGATTAGGATTTCATTTCCTAGTGTAGCTTTCCTTTAACTTAGCAGGACAGGTGTCTCATACTGTGTTTTCCCACCTGTGGGGCACTCACCTGGTAAGTATTTGTCTCTGTACTAACTCAGTCCCACATTTTGTGCATTAACTTGAATTTAACAGAATCCAGATTGCCTTGTTCTGTTTTTTTTTTTTTTTTTTTTTTTGTTACTATAAGTTATTATCCTCCCTGGCAACAATGATGGAGGCACCCTTCTGCTGACCTCACTGCTCCCCTCCACCGTTCATAGTCTCCTTAGGACTGTCCAGTCTGTTGCTGCAGGTCATCCCGGTGATTAGACGGATGGGGGTGCAGTGGATGGGTGTTATACGCCCCGTGATGGCTTCCTTTTTCCTCCTGACTTTTTTTTGCCCTCCCTTCCCCAGCCATGGCTCTTTCATGGAACACATGTGCGTGGAGGCGTGCATGGGTCCCAAGATCGTGACTCACTCCCCCAACCAACGTCTGCCTCCTGACGCTCCTACGAGCTACCACAAGGCCTTCACTTGATGGCAGCCAAGAGCTGGTGCAACTAAGCTCCCCGATCTGGGAGAGGAAAGCTGCCTGGTGGCTGCTGTATCCTCTTCCATTTCCCCTCCCTCCCACTGACCCCCAGCAGCCCAGGCTCATTCCCGTGACTGGGACGCTGGTGTGGCAGGAGGTAAGGCACTCAGCTCCTCAGCCCTTCATGCCACTGGGCTGCCACCTTGTTGTATTTTAAATGAGTTCTCTCTTGGCTGCATGATAACCAGGCTTCCGTACTGGCAGCTGAAGTTCAGGAGCAGACTCAGGGAGCCGGGTCGGGTGGCTGAGGGGCTTGGGTGGCATTGCTGGGCAGTAACTCTCCCAGCCAGAGTCGAGAGACGCCCATGTTCTGTCACAGTAGTGACCCATGCAGTGGGCCAAGGGAGCTTGTTTCTCCTGCTTGGTGTCGCTGTGTGCACTCAAGGTGCGTGCGTGGGGATGCACGTCCAGTGCCGGGCATTGCTGAGGGTGGACAGTACTGCCATTAACTCTGCATAACTATCGAACCCCTTACTGTGTCCCAGCCATGCTTTCCATGAAGTAAACGTTTCTCACATCCATCCTGAATCCCCCCTTTAGTTCCATTCGTGCCTTCTTGTTATTTAACCACTATTCCTGTAGAATAGTTCCTCACACTTTACTTTGTTTATTCCTTTTAGAAACTTGAAGGTCTCCATCACGTCACTCCTCTCCCTTGTGGCCTATAGCAAGAACATGTTCAGTGCCTAAACCATTCCACATAGGATCTGACCTATTGCCCCTGACCTGAATCATATTGGTTACCCTTCACTACACTTTCTCCAGTCTGTCACTGTTTTTCTAAGGTGGGCTGTAAAATCGGGCACAGTATTCCAGATGTGACCTCACCAGTGATCTGTAAAGTGATGGTCTTACCCCTCTCCTCCTGTGATCGAATCTCCTCCAATACACTCATGCCATACTGTAGGCCTTATTGCATTGACTAGTTTGTTTTAGGGAGTTATGATGACTTCCAGGTCCCTCTCCACTAAAGTGGTGGCCAACCTAACCCCTCTCACCCAGTAATCCAGCCTGGGATTCCTGCTTCCTGTGTACTTCACGTTGCACATCTTGATATGGAATGTTAACTGCCAAACTGTAAACTATCTGTCAAGCCTTTGCAGGCCCCGCTGCAACTCCCTTATCCCCTCCTTTGCTGTCTACCCTGCCACAAAGCTTTGTGTTATCTGTAAAGAGACACATATAGTCCTGTATACCTTCCCTTATGTCACTGATGAACATATTGAAAGGACAGGTCCCAGGATACAGCCCTGTGACCCTCGTCTCCTCCAGTTTGACCCCACTTACCAACACTCTCTGATGTCTCCCTTGTAGCCAACTTCCCACCCATTTAAACAGGTCCATTGCAGCTCCCAGGTCCTCTGTCATCGAGAGAAATGCCTTACTGAAGTCAAGTTAGAGTATATCTACTGCTTGTCTCTTATCCACTGCCCTTGTAACCCAGTCAAAGAATACTATTAGGTTGGTCTGACAAGACCTCCTTTCCACAAACCCATGATGTTTACTGTCCTGGAGCCCATTTCTTTCCAGGTAGGCTGCCAGGTCCTCTTTGACTTGTGTCTCCATCAGTTTACCTACAATGGAGTTGAGATTAATGGGTCTGTTTTGTGAAGCGGAAACATAGAAACATAGAATTTGATGGCAGATAAGGACCGCTTGGCCCACCCAGTCTGCCCATTTCCCTACCTACTGGATAAGCTGCAGATCCTAGTTAACCAGCAGCCTACTTCTTCCTACCCCCACCCCCCAGAATTGCCTTATGACTATCCCATGCATGCTTGAATTCCGCCACTGATTTTGACTCCACAACCTCCTCCGGAAGGCCATTCATGCATCCACAACCCTCTCTGTGAAAAATACTTCTAAATTACCTCAGAGCCGCCCTCTATCTTCAAATTGTGCCTCTTCTTCTTGCACACCTCTTTTTTGAAAGATGCTACGCTCTTGGACTTTGTTGATTCCTTGAGGTACTTGAAAGTTTCTATCATGTCCCCCCTCCCTCCTTTCCTCGAGGCTATACATATTAAGCTCCTTAAGTCTCTCTTCATATGTCCTCCGTGCAGACCCTGCACCATTTTAGTTGCCCTCCTCTGGACAGCTTCCATCCTGTCTATGTCTTTGCAGAGATTGGGTCTCCAGAACTGCACACAGTACTCCAGATGGGGTCTCACCAGCTGTCTGTACAGAGGATAATAACTTCCTGTTTTCTACTGGTGATGCCTCCCTATGCATCCCAGTATCCCCCAGCCCTCCTTGCTGCCTTCTCACATTGCTTGCCCACCTTTAGGTCATCTGATATGACTACCCCCAGGTCCCTTTCCATTTTGTTGTTGTTAGTATCTCACCCCCCATTGTGTACTCTTCCCTTGGGTTTTTGTTTCCCAGGTGCATTACCTTGCACTTCTTAGCATTGAATCTAAGCTGCCATACATTTGACCATTCCTCTAACCTTGCCAAGTCCCTTCTCATCCTTTCCACCCCACCCTGTGAATCAACTCTGTTGCAGATCTTAGTGTCATCTGCAAAGAGACATACTTTTCCTTCCAGTCCTTCTGCAATGTAAGCTATAAAACTTTGAAGAGGACTGGTCCTAATACTGAACCCTCATGGTACCCGCTAGTAACCTCCTTTCTTCTGAGTGGACTCCATTTACTATTACTCTCTGTGTCCTATTCTCCAGCCAATTCATACCCAGGCTGTCATCTTGGGACCCACTCCCAGGCTGGCTAACTTGTATATTAATCTTTTGTGTGGGACTGTGTCAAATGCCTTGCTAAAGTCTAGGTAGGCCATGTCCACAGCCCCTCCCTGATCTACTACTTTGGTCACCCAGTCAAAGAAATCTATCAGATTCGTCTGGCATGACCTTCCCACTGTGAATCCATGCTGCCTAGGGTCCTGTGCCCCTCTGGCCTCTTGATACTCGACAATTCTTTCCTTTAGAAGTGATTCCATCATTTTCCCTATCACTGAGGTTAAACTAACAGGTCTATAGTTTCCTGCTTCTGCCTTGTTCCACTTTTGTGAAGGGGAATCACATCTGCCCTCCTCCAGTCCTCGGTACCACCCCATCCTCCCATGATTTGTTAAAGAGGGTAGTCAGTGGTGTCACTAGTTCTACCCTTAGTTCTTTTAGAATTCTGGGATGAATCCCATCAGGCCCCATTGCTTTGTCCACCTTCAGTTTTAAGAGTTCTTTCAGAACCCTTTCTTCTGTAAATGGGCTGGTATCAACTTCTGTATCCAGAGTGTTACTACTGTTTGTTTTATGTACCCTCCTCTTCCTTTGTAAATACTGAGCAAAATATTTGTTTAGTATCTCTGCCTTTTCACAGTCTCCCTCTGCCCACCTCCTCCCTTTATTAAGCCTCACTATCCTCCCTTGGTCTTCCTTTTGCTCCTGATGTACCTATAAAAGGTTTTATCCCTTCTTAACTGAGTTGGCTATCTTTTCCTCGGTTTGGGCCTTTGCTGTTCTGACTGCCTTCCCAGCCTCCTTTTGCTTTAACTGATACAGTTCTCTGTCCTGCTCCTGCTGTGATTCCTTGTACTTCCTGAATGCTTTTTTCTCTTGAACCTTCACTGCCACTTCCTTTGAGAACCATAGTGGTTTCTTACATCGTCTTGTTTTGTTTATTTGCTTCACACAAAGGCTCGTTACCTCTGTGATGGCAGTTTTATTATTCCCATTGTTCTTCCACCCCTCCTTCCGCCCATTTGCTAGTGCATTCCTTAGGCACTCACCCATTTGGCAAGTCAGCCCTCCTAAAGTCCAGTACTTTTGTCTTTGTATGGCTTGACTCTGTTGCTGTATGTTTATTGTGAACCATACTGTTCGTTGGTCGCTAGTTCTCAGATGGCTACCCACTTCTACATCTGTGATCCTCTCTCCATCTCCATTTGAGAGTATCAAGTCTAATATTGCTCCTCTCGAGTGGGCTCCAGTACTAGTTGTCTCAAGGCATGCCCCTGTAGGGCATCTAGAATAACTGCACTCTTCAGTGGCAGCTGCAGCTGCACTCCAGTTAACATCTGGCATATTCAGATCACCCATCAGCAATATCGCCTTTTTCTGCCATTCTAAGTATACTTTCTATCATTTCCTTGTCCATTTCCTCCCTGACAAGGGGTCTGTATAACCCCTGTGCGGATTGTGGTGCCATTGCCTGTCTCCAAATTTACCCACAGTGCTTCTTCTCCTCCCTGTTTACCCTTTTGTTCTGTTGCTTTTATTCCTTCCCTTATGTAAAGAACTACTCCTCCTCCTCTTTTACCCTCCCTGTCCCTCCTGTAGATAGTGTATCCTGGTATGTTTACGTCCCAGTCATGGTTTTGTGTGTACCATGTTTCTGTGACTGCCACGATATCCAGATGTTCCTCCTCCATCAAGGCCACTAATTCAGGAAGCTTGTTACCAGAGAGATAATGGTATAAAGAGTAAGGAAAGGGTTTACAGCCCTGAAAGTAGATAAGGCACCGGGGCCAGACGGAACCACGACCACTATCCTCCAATCTTTTAGAACCACATCTGACTGCAGCAGGCTATTGAATAGCCCTGCCAGGGTCTCTGGCAGTTCCAATGAAAGTTCCCTGTGTACCTTCAGGTGAATCCCATCTGGCCCCGGTGCCTTATCTACTTTCAGGGCTGTAAACCCTTTCCTTACTCTTTATACCATTATCTCCATCTGCTCAGTTTCTCAGATTCTACCTTGCAGCTGCCTTTAATCATCGTTCCTTTGTTATGGGCAACTTTACTGACAACATCATCAGATCGTCAACTCCTCTGACACTTGCTGAACTGCTCCAACCCGCACCCTCTGGCTATCGGCTGAGGTCTAGTGACTCCCAGGCTCTCATGATCCTAAAAACCTGCTCCCTCGCAGGGGATCGTGCCTTTGCAGACCTTACCCCCAGAGCTTAGAACCTTCTCCCTGCTCATGTAAGAGCTGCCCCCTCCCACAGTTGTTTCAGGTCCTCCCTCTGGGGCTACCTAAAAAAAGCTTCTACCTGCCTTTGCTCTTAGCTGTCCCACCCTCCACAGTGTGCCAAGTGACCATCTGTGACTGAAGAAGAAGCCAGAAGGGGAAGGAAGCATATTCAATTCAATGCTTTACAGTAACTGGTAATTGCTATTTTTTCTTTTAAACTTAGATTGTGGGCTTTTAGTGACACTGTGCTTTCTTTGTTGTTTTTACTTAGAATTGTTTTTGGGCAGTTGAAAATTTAAAACATAGTGGTGGTGTATTTCTTTGCTGTCTTTAATTGCTGCAAATTTTCGCCCTGCCTCTCTCCCCTTCCCCCAACTCTTAATTATATGCCCTGTTAAATCTGATTGACAGGAGCTAAACACAGGGTATAGTAAGGGGTGTGGAGTAGGAGGGGCATAAGGGTGAAGAAGCCCACCCTCAGCACGACAAGTGATTTGATTCATTTATTTATTTCTTGGTTTATTTTCTTTTTTTAAAAAAGAAAAGTATCTGAGGATCAGTGGCAGGATTTTTAGGACAGTAAATTAATAAAAAGGGAACTAGGAGAGCTTCAGTAGCAGATAAGTAGTGGAATAGCAGTATAATTGCAGTATAATGTGGGGAGTGGTGCAATGCAGTGGCTGTGGGGCAGCCATGTTCAGGCAGACCTTCTAGACACTGAGGTGCTACCCTATCTGCATGCATCTCTTGGACTGGGATGAGGTAGCCAGACTCAGAGCGAAGTAAACTGGGTCAGGAGTACCATCACCCCTATCCAGAGACCACCCAGTCCAATGCAACTGCCTCAAAGGATGCCGAGAACGAGGAGCACTTGGATGACAGTGGGCTCAGGGAGGGTTAGAGCGGTCAGGCAGAGGCACACTCCAGATCCTATTCCACTCAAGAACTCATATGCCACTCTGGCAAATGAGGACAACCAAATAGAGGTACCCAGAGAAGTGGAAGGAAAGGATGTGGAGGTTAGCCAAGGAGGTGACCTCAGCGGGGAAAGCAATGGACCCCAGAGGAGGAGGAGGAAGCGAATCCTGGTGGGGGACTCCATCATAAGAGGGATCCAGCTAGGAACACAGGAGGCAAGGAGAGCAGAGAGTGCATGCACCAGAACTTTAACTCATGGTTGAAGAACTGGTGCTGTGAGGAAGGGTTTGGATTCATTGGTGACTGGGACCCACCTGGAGGGATGGAGGTTTGTTCAAGCCTGACGGCCTGCATCCATCCTGGAGGGGAATCCAAGCACTCAATGATAAGTTTAAATGCTACATTGACAAGCATTTAAACTAGCAAAGGGGGGGTGGCAGGCCAGCAAGGAGGGTACCTACTTGCTCACCCCCCACAGCTAGCAGTGGAACCAGTGAACCAGAGGAGTGGCTATCTCTACAAAGCAGTGTGCAAAAGATGGAGATTATCACCCAAGAGGTGGATAGGCAGAAAAGGGGCAAAATTCAGCAGAAGGGCAGACAGCAAGGAGAACCAGGGATAAAGGACAACCAAGGAAGGGGCTGGAGTAGAACAGCAAAAACAGTCTAGGGAGGTCAAATCATGGAAAGCTATGTGTGCAAATGCCAGGAGCCTTAGCAACAAGATGGAAGATTTGGAGGCTGTCATGGTGCAGTCAGACCTGGACATTGTGGCCATCACTGAAACCTGGTGTAATGATAACCACGACTGGGAGATGGCCATACCTGGCTACAACATATTCAGAAGAGACAGAGCAGGCAGGAAGGGAGGAGGAGGCACTGTATGTGAAAAATGACATAAGGGCCACAGAGATCCAGGAGGAACAAAATGGGGAGAGATACTGTGGGTTAAGCTGGAAAGGAAAATGGGGCCAGCCATCCGCACAGGTGTGGTCTATAGACCACCAGCCCAGGAGGAAGAAACAGATAGGGAGCTGATGCTAGCCATCCAAAGGATGGCAGACAAGGGTGAGGTAGTACTGGTTGGATACTTCAATATTCCAGACATGGACTGGAGCATCCCAGCAGCAGCATCAACTAGAGCAGATTTATCCTGGACTCCTTCAGGGTGCCTTCCTCAAGCAACTGGTCATGGAACCAACTCGGCAGGAGGCAATACTGGACCTTGTGCTCACAAACAGGGTCAGTGTGATGGGGGTAACAGTGGGGGAGCACCTGGGGAACAGTGACCACCAGTCATTGTGGTTTGAAATCACAGAAAGAGCAGAACCAAACCACACAAAAACACGTATCCTGGATTTTAGGGGGGCGACTTTGGGAAAATGGGGAGATACTTGAAAGAGGCATTAAGGGGAATGGGGCAGGAATCAGGGGTTGAGGAACAGTGGGCAGTATTTAAAATGGGGATTACAAGAGCAACAGAATTATGCATTAAGCAGGTTAGCAAGAGGAAAAGGAAGAGGAGACCATTATGGTTTTCCTAAGAGGTAGCAAAGAAAGTGAAAGCCAAAAAGATTGCATTCAGGCAATACAAAAAGACACAGGCAGAAGGGGATAGGGAGAAGTACCAGGAGAAGCAAAGGGAGGCAGGGAGGTCAGTAAGGGAAGCCAAAGCTCAGACAGAAGAACACATTGCAAAATCAGTGGGTAGAGGGGACAAAACCTTTTACAGGTACATAAGTGAAAAAAGAAAGGCAATGGGAGGGATAGTGAGACTGAAGGGGGAGGATGGGGCCAGCGTGGAGGATGACAACAGTAAAGCTGACATATTGAATAGGTATTTCTGCTCAGTCTTTACTGAGGAAGAGGAGGTAATGGGTCTGAAAGGAGTACAAGGGTGAGAATGGTGCAGAAATGGACACAAGTCCCTTTACACGAGAAAGGGTCCTGAAGGAACTGGAAGTAATAAGAGTTGATAAAGCAATGGGGCCAGATGGGTGCACCCTAGGGTCCTTAAAGAACTAAGAGAGGTGGTGGCTGAACCTCTGGCTATCCTGTTTAGCCGATCACTGGAAACAGGGGAGGTACCCAAAGACTGGAGGATAGCAGATGTAGTCCCCTTATACAAAAGTGGGAACAAAGAGGAAGCAGGGAACTACAGACCAGTCCGCCTCACCTCAATAGTGGGGAAGATCTGGAAGCACTACTGAAGGAGATTGTTGGGAACATCTGGTTGTCAGTGGACTACAGGACCCAAGGCAGCATGGTTTCACTAGGGGAGGTCATGTCAGACCAACCTCATTGAATTTTTGACTGGGTGACTAGGAGGTGGATCAGGGAGGGCAGTGGACATGGCCTATCTGGACTTCAGCAAGGCCTTGACACTGTGCCACATAGAAGACTATTACACAAACTGGGGAATATGGGTGTGGGCAGGACAGTAGTGTGGTGGGTAGGTAACTGGCTGGGTGGCAGGACACAGAGGTTGGTGGTAAATGGCTGTCACTCCACAGAGGGAAGAGTGACCAGTGGGATACCACAGGATCAGTGCTGGGACCGGTCCTATTCAGCATCTTCATCAGTGACATTGCTAGGACCTAGAAGGCAGAATTTCACTGTTCGTTGATGACACAAAGCTCTGTAACAGAGTAGACACACCAGAGGGTGTAGACAGAATGAGAAGGACCTGCAGAAACTTGAAGAATGGTCAGGGGTTTGGCAGTTGAAATTCAATGCAAAGAAGTGCAAGATAATGCATATGGGGCACAAAACCCTGGCACAATATATCAGTTGGGGGTGAGGATATAGCATGCACCAAGCAGGAAAGGGATCTTGGGGTTGTCATCTCTGATGACCTCAAGGTAGGGAAACAGTGTGACAAGGCAGCAGGTAAAGCAAATAGGATGCTGGGATGCATAGGCAGGGGCATCACCTGCAGGAAAAGGGAGGTCATAATTCCACTATACAAGACACTAGTGAGGCCCCCCTGGAGTACACTGTACAGTTCTGGAGACCTTACCTACGTAAGGACATAGACAGGGTAGAGAAGGTTCAGAGGAGGACAACAAAGATGGTGCATGGATTGCATCACAAGTCCTATGAAGGACAGGTTGAAGGAACTGAACATGTACTCCCTGGAGGAGAGGAGGGAGAGAGGAGATATGATAGAGACATACAAGTATCTTACAGGGAGGAACAGGTGCAGGAATACACTATTTTTAAGCGAAAAGATGTTCCAGGACTAGAGGGCATGGGATGAAGTTGGAGGAGGACGATTCAGAGGAAACATGAGGAAGAATTCTTCACAGAACGGGTGGTGGACAAGTGGAACACCCTGCCAGAGGAAGTGGTGGAGCTGAAACAATCACGGATTTAAGAATGCATGGATAGACATAAAGGAATTCTGGAGGTCAGTGATGCGTAGACTTCGAGGAAAACATAAACTGAACTTACAAGCTCAAATGGGCAGACTGGGTGGGCCATAGGCCCTTATCTGCTGACACTGTCTAAGTATCTATGAGTGTGTGCTTCTTAGTGCTCTACTCAAAAATGCCCTGCTGATTCTTTGATTTGCTTCCTTGACTGCCTCCTGAGATTGCCATGCTTTAACACTGCATTTGTATTATATTCATTCTCTGTCGATACCTGGCTGTAGCTCTCTGTCCATACCTGTCTGTAACATGTTGATTGCTGCTACCATGTCTCTGTATCTGTATATTCCTGAGTTCTCTGACTGTACCTGACTGTTCCTTGTTGATTGCTATTACCCTGTCTCTGAATTGTCATTGGCTGTACCTTTGTAATTCTCCCGGGTTGCACCTGAAAATAGGCACTTGACTGTATAGCGTGCTTACCTGGTAAACAAAAGCTAAATAAATCAATAAATTTTTGCCACTTTCTGGCAGAGACCTGCCTTCCTCAGTTGTGTATACTTAGCATATGTTCCTGCTCGTTATCTTCTGTTACTCCCCTTCCCTCTGCCCAGCAGCCTTACACTTCCCCCTCTCATTTTTGCCCTAACATACTGCAAGAACACTTTGTCCCATTTCATTGAACCCCTCTACAATATGGAGCTCTGCATCTGCTTTCGTGTTTACCTGATCCTCACTCCACTTCTTTTCCCCTGTTTTTCTTGTACTTAATAAAGCCCTTTTCTTGGCACTTGCTGCCTGCCTACCCTTCTAGGAGAAGCAGATTGGTCTCCTGTGTTTGCTGTTCATAGTAACTGTTCTCATGCATGATTTAGTTGCTTCAAGAATGGCCCCTTTAATTTCTCCACACTTCTCCTCCACCCTCCAGATCTTGTCCACTCTTATCAGTTTTCCCGCTGTCCTTCACCTCATAAGTCGCACATCTGAAATGCAGAACCATAGTCTTTGATGAAGGTATACCTTTACCCAGGGCCATTTCAAACAATATGGTATTAGGGTTGTAGTGCCCCCCCCACCTCCAAATTAGGGGCTTACTTTGAGCATTTCCCTGGGCTCCGCTGATGCCCGCTGCCTGGCAGACATCGGTAGGGGATGAGAAATCCATGGTTGATGGTGTGCTGCTGTTGCTCTGCATGAGTGTGCCATGTCATGCCGCGCTGTCCCTTTAAGAACTCCAGCCAGGCCTGCCCGGTGGTGCTGAGGGTTGAAGTACTGGATGCCACACCTCGCAACACGCCGGTGACCCGGGTTTGGGAGCGAGCTCGGGTTGCCGAGGGTTGGCCAGGGAGGAGAAGGCTTGAGCGCCCGACAACGGCTCGCCTTCTCCGGGGGGAGGATGGGTACTTACACTGGCAAACGGTGACCTCTGGCGGAGGCTGGGGGGGCACAACAGCTGCTGGAGTCACTGGGCGCAATTGGTCGAGGGGGGCGAGGCCGGACCAACCAGCTTTGGGGATGGGAACTCTAGGGTGGGACTTTGGGATGGGTGGCACCATCGCTTGGCTGGAGACACGCAAGTCCACCTACGAAAATGAAATAGCCCCTTCAGAGTCGGGGTAGACGGAGAGCCGAGCCGGTCTCAAATTTGCCGCCGCCTGCCCACCCAATTAGGATCCTGATGAGACTTGAAGGTTCGGGGGTGCCCCTACCCCGACCCCGCGCGGGGGGTAAACCTCAACATGATGGAGGATCCTGACCAGTGAGGTAGGACGGGGGCAGGGACAGGCTCAATTGGCTGTCCTGAAGAGGCGACTCTGGAGGGGAAGGGGGAGAATAAAATATCTGGAAAAAAAAAGGACTCCAGCCAGTGTACAGTGTAAATAGTCTGGGCTGGGTCCGAATATATCGAAGCTCGCGACCAGGCAGGTTTTGCCCTAATTGATTTCATTCTGATGTCGATTATAGAGCAGAGGGAGCCCTTTCGTGCACTGTAAATATTTATTTCTAAATCCTTACTGTGAATGAGCAATTAAGTTGTTTGTGTTGCCGGTACTGAACTTCCTGATGGGAATCACCATCTTTGGGCTTGGACTCCTGCAGTTGGACCAGTCTGAACCAAGGGGTCCTCATTACAATACATTGTGGGTGATGCTGTGAATTTTCCTTGTTGGTGCGTAAATTGACCAATAGGGGCACTCAGACTATGATTGACAGCAAAGGTAGCCAACCGGAATACAGAAATCCTGGTCCTTCAGTCAGAACTGTATTCAAGGCAAGGCAGTGCAGTTCAGCTTCAGCCACCGAGAAGGACATTCAGTTCAGCTCGAGCTCCCAGCTAAGGGGAGAAAAGAGTGTCGCAGCTGCCATTAGCAGGTAAAGGGCCTGTCTTGCCTTCCTGCAGGACTGAAAGGTTGGTTTTACAAGTATGTTGCTCATATTTAATCACCCTTTCTTCCATCAAGGGCCAGCAACCAGCTGCAACGCTGGCCACCCCATGACATCATTCAGGCATACCTGTTTTCCACTCTGGGTACCCAGTAGTTACACAGACTGATTGATTCCAGGACTAAAGCGATTAAAAGTAAATTTAACCTGTCCCACTACAGTAAAGTAATTATTAGCCTAAATTCTCACCCCACCCTTGTTCATGGCCCCTCAGTAAACCCGATTTACTGTTTTACTGTTAACTTGGCTCGTGAGCATATCATTACCTGGTTTAAAGCTATTGAAACATTGGCAAAGTATATTGAAATTACATGGTTGTGTTATTGAAACTGTTTTTTACAAGGGGTTGCAGGGTAAATTCCGGATGCCTAGACCCTGCTGATAAGTGGATTGTACATGAGCACTTAGGGGCACTAAGTTAAAACTTGCCTCAAAAGTGCCCTGGTCTCGCTACCTTAGAATGCTTATTTTATTAATGCTTCTCCTGTTGGGGAATGTGCATCCCAACCCTTGCCCGCCCTCTGCATGCCCCACCTTGAAACTGGGCTACCTAAAGATTGCCTTCCTGAACACTGGCAGTCTCCTCCCTAAAATACCACAATTCCAGGCTTGGGTCGAGCAGCATAAACCAGATATTATCGCACTCACTGAAACCTGGCTATCTCCAAAGGTCGCTGATGAGGCTATAGCCCTGGGCGGTTACAATATGTTCCACCAGGACTGTTTGCCTTAATTGGGAGGTGGGGGGCTGCCTGGTATACTTCAGATGTGATATCAAAGGACAAATAATGCCCTGCAGCCTCCACTCTAAATAGGCACAAATTCTAATATTAAAACTCACCTTAGGCCAACAAAACAAAATGCTACTGCTCTCCACAGTCTACGTACCCCCCAGTACACACTCCGTTGGCTTTGAGTAGTTTGTAAATAATCTGGAACAGCACAACCGAAAATAGGAACAAATCATTGTCTGAGATTTTAACATTAACTGGGACTCCCAAAATACAACTGCAGTCAGAGACCAAATATCTGGCCTGTATCTGACCCAGCTGGTTAATCAAGCTACTAGACGGGACTACTGCACAGGCACTGGCTCCATCATTGACTGGTTACTTACCACCTGTCCAGAACACATCACTGAGGTGTCGGTCCTACCTGACTCCCTCAGTGATCATTCCCCAGTACTATGCACTTGGACAAATACGTTTATCAAAAGCCCACCCCAAATCTCCAGAAACCGGACCCTAAGAACTGGGCTTCTGGATACCTTCTGGCAGTACCTGAAGGAAGCAGATTGGTCCCTGTTGGATGGGGCTAAGGAGGGAAACCAAGCCCTTGACTACTTTTGTATGATCTTCACCCTGGCATGCGACATCTTTGCACTGTACAAATCAAAAAAAAGTAAAATGATTAACCTGTCCATGGCTAACTGGCTCACTCCTGGAACAAATGCGCCTCCAAGACAACCTTTGTCACAGGGCCAAGGCATCAGGGAAACAAGCTGACCTCATAGTCTACAAGGCATCCATAAATAACTGTACCAAGCTCATCCGTCTTGCCAAAGAAAATTACTACAATGCTCTGCTTAGCAAGTCTTGGAGCCGAGGAAGGGAGTTTTGGGAATCGGTAACATCCCTTACAGGCAGGGCTTCAAGGGCACCCCCAGACCTCATAGTAACCGCATCTGAAACACTGCAAGACCCAAAAGGATATTGCGAATGCATTCAACATCACCTTCACTGACCTAAGCAACATGTTACCAAATGACTACCTCAACCATATGCCGACAGACCAGTCCACCTATCCTGATTCAACCTCCTCTCCCACCACCGGCCACCTGCCTTTCTACCTCAGGTTGATAACTAGAACTGAGTCTAAAAAATTTATCAAGCGAGTCCTAGGAAAGTCTCGGATGGGAAGCGACCTAATTGACAGGTAGATAGTCACCCTCACCCTAAATGAACTCGCCGCCCCTCTCACCAAGGTCTTCAGTGCCTCCCTAAGATCAGGTGTGTTCCCTGAAAAATTGAAGGCTGCACTCATTACTCTAGTCTACAAATCTGGTGACAGAACAAACCTATCGAACTTTAGGACCAAAGCAATACTACCACCCCTTTCCAAAGCACTTGAAAAGGTGGTCTATGACCAACTTACAGAATACCTTGAAAAGTGCAATCTACTCTGCAGACAACATGGATTCTGGAAAAACCATTCCATGCTCACCGCTCTAGTCGATTACACCTCCCAGCTCTATGGGGCCCTCGACACAGGGCTGGCAGTGGGGTCCGTCTTTATAGACCTCATTAAGGCATTTGACACTGGGAGCCACAAACAGCTCATTCACTGTCTCCTATCCACAGGGCTGTCCACAGACACTGCTGCATGGTTCAGTAGTTACCTATCTCATAGGACCCAATGTGTAAGAATCGGTGGAACTCTCTCTGAACCCCGGGAGGTGAGCCTAGGTGTTCCCCAAGGGTCTATCCTAGGCCCACTCCTTTTCAGCCTCTTCATTAACATCTTACCCACTGCCTGCTCAGCACACATTGTGCTCTATGCGGGTGATGCCATCATCACAACACCTGGCTGAGAACTGGCAACTATCAACACTGAATTGCAGGATGACTTTCGAAGACTGGAATCCTGGTTCTCCCAAAACAAACTACTACTCGACTATAGGAAGATTAAATGCATGCTCTTCTCCACACCCCAGAACAAGAAGAGATGTGTCTCCCTGAGGATTCTGAGCCACAAAGGCAACACACTTGAACAAGTGGACACGTTTAAATACTTAGGTATCCACCTAGACAACACCCTAACCTTGTCCACTCACACTCAGCAGCTTGTCAAATCTGCCAGTATGAAACTAGGTGTACTCTGTCGCCACTGTCAAGCAATGATGCCAGAAACCTTAAAACTGGTCACAAGTAGCTCTATCTTGTCCTCTGTGGACTACGGACTTGTGATGTACAGGGCTAGTTCTGACACCACCTTAAAAAAGGGTCAAAACCCTGTTAAATAAGGCCTGTCGCCTGGTCCTGGGAGCCCACCACCTGACGCATATGTGTGCCCTTTACCGTGACATTGGTTGGCTCCCCCTATATCTCAGACTGCAATACCAGACTTGCCTGCTGGCAAAAAAATCCCAGCTTGGGATTCGCTAGAGTCCACCTCCACCCTATTTGAAACAACCCAACCCTCCATCAGCATCAGAAGCGCAGCGAAGGAAGGGCTTATAGTCCCCCTTCAAGCACACCTCTCTTGCCCAGAGATCCCTCTCTTACTGTGGACCCAGGTGGCTCAATGACCTTCCCCCAACCTTACTTGAATGTAACAAACTTAGCCAGTTCAAATCAAGACTACATGCACACCTTACCAACAAATACGCATTCAACTACGTAATCTAACCTGCAGTGATACATCAGTATCCTGATCCTGCCCCTGCCCCCCCACCCCCAGCCTCTCAAATAGGACAGTGACAATCCTTGGCTGCTTCTACCTTTTCCCTTAATCCCTCTCACCTGCCTTTACTCCCCCACCTCACAATTGGATAACGCTGTCACTAGCTGCGCATATTTTTTTCCTTTTCCCTCTCCTGTCTTCCTACCCCCCTGCCACCCGGGTCCCTCTGCCCTGGATGCCCCTAGTACTCTACTAAGCACTGGGCCTTCTCTCTCAGTGTCTTAGAGGAATTGCTCATGTTTACCTGTATTCGTACTCACTGAAACTGTAATCCTGTAATACTACACTTGATGTGAAATCACTTGTAAACTTGCTGTTATTTTATGTTCTATTACATGTACTGTTTTGTCCCGCCCTGTACTGTTGTATCATTAATGCTGGCATTAGCCTGTATTCTAAGTGTTATGTGCTACAGTTTGTAAAACTAAGTACAAAAGGTCACTAGGTGGGATTGTGGGTGGTTCTAGCTTCCCAGAGGGATGTACCCATTTTGTTAGTAACCCACTTAAGCGTTACTCTGGGTGGAGGCACCATAATTGTATGTACACTGAGGGTGGGGAGACCCAGGTAGTTGCTAATTCTTTACCGGGGCCCTTCAACCTGCACTTAGGGCAGTAGGCAGGGGTAGTAGCCCTTGGTATAACGGTGCCAGCGTTACTAATGTGGAGGCACTGCTGGAGATCACTGCCCCCTAGTGGCCAAAATACAAAATTGTAATTGCTTTTTATATGCATGCTAGTATTAAAATGGAGGACGGGGCTGATCTTAGAATTTATTTATTTATTTAGTTTTTGTTTACCGGGTAAGTGCACTAGCCAGCTAGTTTCTATTTTCAGGCACGACCCGGGAGAGTACAAGACAATACTTACTGTAAGTGTTTTACATAGACAATACAATAAGTAAGGCAATACAATGTTTAGACAGTAGAGCAGAGGTTATGTGGCTGAGATAACAGTGGCACTGATCTAGACAAGACATCACTGGTCAGTACATAAATACAGCATTGTTCAGTGTGGTATATAACAAGCAGTCTGGTTAACAGTAACAGAGATAGGGTTATTCAGTGTTCACCAGGCAGAATAAGAAGTGCAGACAAGCGGGGGTAATAAATAAGTAGGTGAGTATGGTGAGATGCTAGGGGAGGGGCAATCTGAGGCCACAAAGGGCTTTGAGGGGAAGGACCTAACAGCGATTACGGCTTTGGCGGCTCAAGGTGCCAGCAAGCGACCGGGCTCTTGGTTTTGCTTTTTGGGTGTGAGCGCAGCAGGCAGTCCCTGACAACAGGCTTCATAGGAGGGGCAAGGTGCAGTCTTTAGTGTTAGTTGAGAGGCAATCGGTTCCATGGGCGGGTCCCTTTAGGCTACAGTGGTGGTTCCACGGCAGCACTGGGGTGCGAGGAGGAGTGAATCCTAAGCCCAGAAAATTGGCTTGGAGGGACTTCTACCGCTATTACGGCTTTAGCGGCACAAGGTGCCCGCAAGCAACCGGGCTCCTGGTACTGCATCTGGGCGTGAGTGCGGCGGGCGGCCCCTGTAACTAGAATACGAAGGGGGAGAGAGTGCAGTCTTCTCTGGATACCACTGGGCCAGCGGTTCCATAGGTGGGTTTCCGAGAGTATCGAGGTAGGTCAGTGGCAGTGCTGGGAGCAAGGAGGAGCGATCCTAAGCCCGGGGGTCTTGGAAGGCTTTATTGACAAATACGGCTTTAGCGGCTCTAGGTACCAACTTGCGGCCGGGCTTCTGGTACTGCAACTGGGCTTGAGCACGGCGGGCGGTCCCAGTCATCTGGCTACTTGGAGGAGCAGTACACAATTTATGGTGGAAACCACTGGGGTAGTGGTTTGAAAAGGCGGGTCCCTTAGGCTACAGAGGTGTGTCCACAGCAGCTCAGGGGATCGCAGAGGAGCGATCCTAAGCTCCAATGGACTTGGAGTGACCCTCCAGCGCTGGGGAGCAAGGAGGAGCAATCCAAAATCCCAACGGGCTTGGAGTGACCTAATGGCAGGTTACGACTTTGGCAGCTCAGGGTACCAGCAAGCGGCGGGGCTCCTGGTTTTACTTCGGGGCGTGGGCGCAGCGAACAGCCCCTGTCCATAGGCTTCCTTGGAGGAGCAAGGCGCAGTCTTCAATGGTTGATGCTGGTCAGGCTGTGAGAGGGCGGGTCCCTGAGGCTGTCAAGGAGGGTCCAAGGGAGCTCTGGGGAGCGTAATTAAATGCACATTGAGATTAATAGGGAGAAGGATGAGGGAGAGTGGAGCAACGTAATATCTGCAGGGCAGTAGTTTACTGGGATGGTTCTGGAGTCTGCGTTTCTGCCCTGTTTGCAGGCAACTATCCACCTCCAGGTTGAGCTGGTTGGAAATGAGGAGGCCTCCCTTTCCTACGGAGTGCCACTGCAACGAACATCTGCCCCAGAGGTAGCCAAGTATGAAGCAGATGCCGCACGTTGGGCTCCGTTGGGGGAAGGGTGGCAGAAATAGAGGTGAAAACCTGGTTGTAACATTACACAAAAAATTATACATCAGACCGGCTATAATAATATTGCAGGCCTGTTCTAATTAAGACATCACTGGCCAGAACTTAGTACAGCATTGTTTAGTGCCATATATGGCACACAGCTTAGTGGTTACATATAACATTGAGGCACCTTCTAAGTAAAACAGCACTGGTCAGTGCATAAATACAGCTTTGTTAAGTACAGTAAGGAGCAAACATAGATGTTACAAAAATAGGGTTATTTCAATGATGAAAAAACAGGGTAGTAGGCAAGTAAGTAGGTGAGCTAGAGGGGGGGAGGGAGGAAAGGTGTGGCAGCAGGGAAAGGAGGTAGGTAGGTAGGGAGGGAATAGGTGTAGGGCAAGATTTCAAGGGCAGGTCAGGTAGGGTCAAAACAGGTACACTGGTCAGTAGTAGCTAGATAGCGACGTAGCCCATGTTTAAAGTGGTAATGAGATGAGGAGTGCCGAAGGTTCAGTGGCAGCATGTTCCACATCTGGGGGGCAGCATACCCGAAAGTCCCGGTGCCTTTGGAGGTGTGACACCGGGGAACTCTTACTAGTGATTTGTCAGTTGATCTCAGACCACGGTTAGTGGTAATGGGACGTAGTAACTCAGCCAGAGCAGCTGGAGTTTTCTGCCTAATAATGGAGTCACATAGACAGCCGAGATAGTATAGTCTGGTAGCATAGGGGGAGAGCCAGCCTATGTCACTATATAGCTGACAACGATGTTTGAGCCGAGGGGCCTTAGATGCATACCGACATATATTGTTATAGGTGACGTCCCATTTCTGTATGGCTGATTTATGGGCAGTAGTCAGGACAGGAGCACAGTAAGTTAGAGTTGGTAGAAGGATCCCTCTGGCGATGGCTAGCTTAGCTGATGGCGTTAACATATAGCTGGTTCTGTAGGCCACCCCTAGCTTACAATTAACTGTTTTGCAGGTTGTTTGAATGTGAAGGTTAAGGTCCAGAGATTGGTCAAGTAAAATTCCAAGATAGCGAAACGAGGTGACAGCCTCCAGAGTGTCCCCATTTAGGTCAAGTATTTTCAAGGGGGATGTGCAGGATCTGAGTTTTTGGGCAGTGCCCAGGAGCATAGCTTTGGTTTTGCTTGAGTTGAGGATAAGTCGACGAGAGCTTAGCCAGTTCTGAATATTGTTGTAGGCTGTGGTCAGAGATGAGTTTAGGTAGCCTATGTTATGTGAGCTGGCATAGATGACCAAGTCGTCAGCATAGAGAAGAGAGGAGCAGGAAGAGATATTGCTTGGTATGTTGTTTATGAAGAGAGAGAAAAGGAGAGGGCCAAGAATTGAACCTTGGGGCACGCCAATATTGATTGTGGTACTATCCGATGTTGCAGAATTGAATTTTACAGTTTGGGTCCTGTCTGTTAGATAGCTCCTGTACCAGTTTACAACAGGAGTGGAGAAGCCAATGGAGTGAAGAGTGGACAGGAGTAAGGAGTGGTCCACAAGGTCAAAGGCCTTGGTAAGGTCTATGAAGACGGCCTCTGTTAGTCGACCATCATCCATGTTGGAGCGGGTATCTGATGTGAATTTAGCAAGGGCTATAGAAGTGCTATGGTTTTTCCTAAAACCATGTTGAGCGTCACAGAGCAGCTTTGTGTTTTCAGTGTAGTAAAGGGTTTGGGTGGCGACAAGTTTTTCCAGTATTTTACTTAGGACTGAGAGGCTAGCTATCGGTCTATAGTTACAGATCTCGATTTTGTTCCCTTTCTTGAAGATGGGAGTTATTCTGGCAGTTTTCCAGAGATCAGGGATGGTACCACTGGAGAGGGACAGTGTGAAGATCTTTGCCAGTGGTTCAGCTATGAGATGAGCAGCTGTCTTCAGAAGGCGGGGTTCAAGAGAATCAGACCCAGGGCTGGTGTTGTCTGAGATGGCTCTTAGTAATTTTAAAACTTGAGAGCTGGTTATAGCTTTGAAGTAGAAAGGCTGAACTATTTGAGGCACAGTTGTGGAGGCTGAAGGGTCAGCTAGCTCACTATAGGCAGAGGGCTGAGATGTGGTTGGTGCTTGTGGTAGGGTGGAGGTGTAGGGTGAGAGATCAGAGAACATTCTGTTGAAGGCATTTGCTATTGTGAGAGAGTCATTACAGTGGGCACCATTGATGATCATCTCGGAGGGGGTAATGGATTGTGGGGTGCCTAGGAAGGTCTTAATGTGGGCCCAAAATTTCCGGGGGTCGTGGGCTGAGCTAGATAATAGGTTCTGGCAGTACCTACTTTTTGCTTGTCTTATCTGCTTTCTACAGGAATTTCTGTGTTGTCTATATAGTGAGTGGTCACTAGGTAGTCCAGTGCTTTTAAAGTGCTTCCAGAGTTTGTCCCTAAGCCATAGCTGAAGGAGCAAGTCTTTTTGGAGCCATCTAGTTTGTTTTCCTCTGACTCTTCTTTTACTTTGGTGCATGCCTATTCTGTACTTCACTGAAATTTATCAGGAAAACTTCTGCAGGCGCCCTCGACTTTTCAGCATGGGCGGATTTCAGACCAGTCTATGGTGGATACATCATGGAGGAAGGCGTCAGTGTCCATGTGGGCAAAGTTGGTAAAGGTGACAAGGAGGGGCAGAGGAGAAGGAGGAGGGCCTGAGTACCAACGGCAAAAAATGGGAGAGTGGTCAGTTATGGCATCAGCCAGGACACCTGCCTTGGTCACATGTTCAGGTCTATTGGTAAGAATCCAGTCAATCAGAGTACCATTCTGAGTGGGGGTTACCGTCCTAGTGTTCTCTGTTATGAGCTGGTAAAAGTTAAAACTGTGGACTAGTGACGTGAGGGCACTATGAGAAGAACCTAGCCAGTTTAGGTTCACATCACCCAGGATAATGGCCTCATTTAGGTTAACAGATTGTGACGTTAGTTTGAGTAGGTCCTGAAGTCCATCCATTCCACCGGTGGGTTGGTTGTAGAGGCAGATTATGTGAAGTTTCTTGACACCAAGGGACACAGTCGTATGGATGGACTCATAGATCAATTGTGGGTCTTGGGTTGGAGCCGTTGTGATGCTGAGGTGGGTCTTGTGGTAAAGAGCAATGCCCCCACCCCGTTTTGACCCGGGTCTGTCATGCCGGATAAGAGAGTAGCCAGGTATTTCACACAGGGCATCAGATATTCGTGGTTTTAACCAGGTTTTAGTAAGACACAGTATGTCAGGATCACAGACTTTGATCCAGGTTTCTAGTTCGGCCAAGTGGCTCAGCAAACTCCTGATGTTCATATGGGCAACTAAAAGCCCTTTATTTGACTTGCCACTTGAGTTGGTGGGAGTGCTGTCGCAGGGAGGGCCTGGATTCGATTCCACGTCCCCGGCAAGCAGAAGCACCAGAAATGCCAGAAATTCTAGCCTTATCCTGCAATAAGATTTAATTTTACGATGTTTCCTCACCAGTTTTTTGATGGGATAGAGTGCATAGTAGGGTCATCCTTTATTTTGCAGAAGATATTGCCATGCGGGTTTTGGGCAGCTTTTAGCTGCAAGCAGGTTGGAGAACCTGAAATCTCTAGTTGAGGCAGTGTTTTGGAATAGCCCACATGGTAGTGTGAGAGAGTTCATTTAGGCACAGTAGTAAAAAGAGGCCGGTTAGGAGATGCAGTGCCCTTTGTCTGCCACTTGGGGGCAGCGTACTAGCTGGGAAGAGTATCATAACAGTGCCTTATGCCAGTAGCTGAGATTGGAGGGAGGCAATGAGTGCAGGTGTGGTCTTTTAGTAGGAAAAACAGGATCAGGTATAAATTGAGACGTAGTACAGGAGAGGGGGGGAGAGGAGGGGAGAGGTTCTGGCGGGACTAAGCGTATTCTGATCAAAAGGTTGTTTCGATGAGTAAGAGGCAGTTATAGCTCAGGCGGCAGAGAGCTGTAAATATCCCACTGTTGAAACAGTGGTGAGTAGGTCGACCACCCCCAGTGGTGAGCGAGTATAACGAGCCAATGGGAAAGTGGACACTTAGTCATATGACCTACAGAGTCCTATATAACTAAAGGGCCGACCAGGATGGGTGAGGTGGGGGGGCGGGACGAATGGCCACAGAAGGAGCTGTACCACTTGCCATTTGTGTCCGGGGAAGGGCTCTCCGCGAGCGGGGAGAGTGGGCTGCTCACAGCGATGCACGGCGCTCCCAGACCCGGAGCACAGGAGGCAGTCAGACAGTCAAGATTAGCGGTGAGAACAGCTGCTTTCAGTGAGCGGGTACAATCCAGACAGCGCCAAGCACTTTCGGGAGACAGCCGGCAGCTGAAGCGTAGAAAAGCGTACCTTTCGGCTTTTACGGCTTTGGCGGCACTAGGTACCAGGAAGCGGCCGGGCTCCTGGTTCCGCTTCTGGGCGTGAGCGCGACTGGTGGCCCCTGTCAACAGACTTCCCTGGAGGAGAGAGGTGCAGTCTTCGGCGGGTACCGCTGGGCAAGCGGTTCCAGCGGCGGGTCCCTTGGGCTACTGAGGTGGTCCACGGCAGGCTTGGGTAAGCAGGAGGAGCGATCCGAAGCCCCGGATGGGTTTTGGAAAGGACCTAAGGAGGACAGCAAGGAGAGGCATTATGTAGGCAATAGGTGCAGGGAAGGCTGGAGACAAAGTGAAAGGGCGGGAAGTGAAAAGAGGGGAGGAGACTGGTGATAGAGGAAAATTTATCAGTTGTACAGTTTGCAGGCAGATAAATTTAGGCTGTACACTTTAGTATTACAAAACAGTAAAAACTCGGCGCTCCCAAACCCGGAGCACAGAAGGCAGTCAAACAGTCAAGATTAGCGGTGAGAACAGCCGCTTTCAGTGAGCGGGTACAATCCAGACAGCGCCAAGCACTTTCGGGAGACAGCTGGCAGCTGAAGCATAGAAAAACGTACCTTTCAGCTTTTACGGCTTAGGCGGCACTAGGTATCAGGAAGCGGCCGGGCTCCTGCCCATAAAATGGATGTGCATTGCCTAATGGGATGGTATGAGGCTGAGGAGGTTGATTCTCAAAAGGCCTTGTTACTATTAGATATTTTGCTGGGCACCTACAAAGGTACCATTGAGGGAGCCTTAGATAAAATCAAATGCCTGGGTAAAGCTACAATAAAAGTGAGAATTGCTGATTTAATTGCTCAAAATGTAATGGTCCTAGTATAATGTAGCACCATGGTGGACAGTGAGAGGGTACCCAGTGTTATTACCCCAATGAGTCCCTGGTGGGTTGGAAGGTAGTCACCATGCATAGTGTAACATCCACACCTGAGGTTCCACCATGCCGCATCGTCAGGAATCCTGTCGAATGCCATTACAGCAACGGCACAATGCCCAGGGTTGGACTGGGGTACAGGGGGCCCACCTAGAAAGTTGATGCAAGGGCTCACCTAGAAAAGCAGTAAGGGAAGGCCCAGGGTGACCCATTCTTATTAGTATTCCATGTGCATTTCATATATGGTTCTGTCTTTGCATCTTAAATTTACTTGCAGTGCCCGTGCAACTCCATTTTTTTTTTTGCATCGCCCTCTCCCCCTGGCTGGCCAATCCAGGCCACCTAGGCCCTGCAACCACCCTCCTCTGCCAGTCGCCATCCCGCTGCTCCCACAACTGCCACTTGACCCCCCGGGTGACCCAGCATAACCCTTCATTGGGTGGGTCCCCCCTCTGGGGGAGAGGTGCCCAGAGGCACAACTTAGTTAGCTCTGGGATCAGCAGTGGGGTAGTCAACACAGAGCTGTTCCGGCATTCGTGGCATGCCGGGGACCGGTGGTAGTCATCTGGTCAGCCAGGGAGCGCTTTCATGTTTTCTTGGCCTGCCCACTGCAACCCTAATTGGGCTTGTGGGAGCAGCAACCTGCAGCGGGAACGGGTGGGGGAGGAGGCGTGTTGAGGCTGCATGTCCCCCTAGCCCATCACCAATCCACCAGCAGGTGTCAAGGCCATGCCCCCAGAGGGAAGTGTCCAGTGGATGCCTGGATCCCTCCCCGCTGCTCTGCTCCTGTACTGGGGCATGGGGTGCAAACCTGGGTCGCCAACGTGCCGAGCAAACTGCAACCTTATTTAATTAGAAAATAGATGATAAATGTGAAGATTTTAGAGTTCAGAATGTGGCCAGGTACCCAACATAAAGGGGTCCACCTGGAAATTTCCAGGTATCTGGGTGGGCCAGTCTGACTCTTGTCAGTGCCGACAGTTGGCGTTGTGCTGTCCAGGAACACAAATGTTTTTTGCGGGGAGCTTTGCCCCACTAAAGGTTGACAACTCTGAGTCGGAGTTGTTTCGGGGGGGAGGGGGGTGAATTTGCCAGAGACAGTGGCATTGGTAAGACAGTGGACCAGTATAACGAACAGCCAATTCTGTCGCTGTACTGGTCTTCGCTGTCTTACCATTGCTGTAGCAACGATATATGCACACCTGAGGGGTCCCCCTAAAGCTGAAGGACTAAAAGACAGACTTGATAAACTGTTACAGGCTGAGGGTCAAACCCTTGAGGACTTGAAAAAGTTGCTTGAGATCCCTGGGGGCACCCCGCCCTTGGGGCCAGCCCCTTTAGCTGCACCAGTCCCTGTGCCTGCTCCAGTACCAGCACCAGTTTATGTACTTCTGGTCAGTCATGACTCTTACTGCAGACTGCAAGTGTTTTCTGGAACCCTCCCCATGCCTAATGGGGAAGATGATCTAGACACATGGGTGGACTATGCCTCACTCCTTGTGCAAGAATAGCAGTGCAGCGAGGCTGAGAAAAGAAAGAGAATTATGGAAAGCCTCTGAGGCTCGGCTTTGGATGCCACTCGGGTCATCCGAGCCACTGACCAGATGCACCTGCCCGAGAGTATTTGGCCACTTTGGAAGATGTGTTTGGGAGCACATAATCTAGTGAGGACCTGTGGTTGAAATTTAAACTTACTTGCCAATGGCAGGGAGAACCCTTATCTTCTTTTCTGGATCGGGTAGAGAGTGTGTTGCAGCAAGTGTTCGGCAGGGGAGGCACGGCCTCCCAGGATCTGAACCGAATGTGACTGGAGCATGTACTTCAGGCAGCTAGCCAGTCTACTATATTGAGTGCACTCCGGCTGCTACTACCACATCATCTTACATTTAAGTAACTCAAGTGTTTTCATAGAATAACAACTGTGTATTTGCACCTCAGAACTACTCTGTACTGCACATTTTGTTGCTGTTGTTACCACTTTGCACTTCTGGAACTATCAGTGTAATGTATTGTCTTGTAAACGTGCCTGTACCCTATGTCTTATACTGCATTATAACTGACTTGGAACCTTTGTAAGAGAGCTTCATGGCTCAAAGGTATTCATCTGAATCTGAAATAAATAAAATAAATAAAAATCCTTAAGCTGCATTTGGAGGAAAAGAGAGATGACCCACCTCCCTACCGAGTATTAACAAGGGATGTCTTGAAAGCCGAACTTAAAGAAGAGGAACACTGGGGATCCTATCCCGCCTCCGCAGCTGTTGCCCATGCCATTGATGGGGCACAGGCAATTAAAGTTCAATGGTGTGATGTGAGACTAACGGAGCGTAAAGATACTGTTACTAATTCACAGCAGATGAAAGATTTGTTAAAAGAATTGAGAGAGCTAAAGGCTAGTGCGCAAAGTGCTGTTGAATTAGTCAAAGGTCAAACTGTCCGCCCGCTCCTGATGCCATCAGTGAGGTGCAGTCTTCTGCAACCAGTGCCAGTGTCCAGGCCCCTGAGAATGGATCAGATGGCAATATGCTAAAAGAGATGAAGGAACTGAGAGCCTTGGTAAGAGACCTTGCCCAGACGTCTCACCAGCCTTCATTCTGGAGAAGGTCCAGTGGAGCTGACTCTGAGCCTAGGCCTAAGGATGAATACAAGCCTGCCTCTTATGATAACTGCAAACGGGTGGAAGAACCTACTTGAACGCACAATCCTAGGCCAAATGTCTTCTGCTACTGTTGTGGAGATGGAACACTAAAAGAGTATGTCGGGCTCCTGAAGATTTGTGGAAAGTAACAGCTAAGCTACTTAACCTAGTAAGACAAAGTGGTCTAAAGTCTCAGTCTAAACCTCCTACAAGCCTTATGTTGGATGGTCTGCTGTTACACACCCTGTAAACAATGCTCCTCCGGACTGTAGAAAGATGGTGGGTCCATCCATGGACTACTGTAGATATTGATGGCATCCTGGCCCGAGCCGTGTTAGACAGCAGATCTCAAGTCATGATAATATTTCAAGATTGGTACGATCAGCATCTGTTTGACCATACTCTACAACCCCCTTGAAGGACTGCATGCATGGGGGTTAAGTGACAAGTCATACCCCTGTCTTGGTTTTCTTCAAGTGTGTCTTTCTTTCCCCTCATCTGTGGCAGGCATAGGAAATTCTGTGGAGACCTTAGCTCTTGTATGTCCTCCCTCTGGTCTGTACGATGGGATTCCGGTACTGATTGGCACTAATGCACATATGTTCGGCTGTCTTGCCCAAATGCATCAAGAAAGACAATTACAAAAGACAGGGAGAGCTCTGCACATCCATGCCATAGTACAAAAGGTGTATGAGATGCAAATGTATGTGGAAGTAGGTGACAAAGATGAGCCCATGGGATTTGTCTTGAAAAAAAGGACCCTTCAGCTCTTGTTCATCCTCCCAGTGCTCAGTGTGTTGTCAGTGGGGAGGTAGGGTACACCTGTGAAAAGATGTGACTAACAAATTATTAATGCTGGATGCACCAGAAGAGGGCAAGTTACCTGAAGGACTGCTAGTCAAACCGAGTGTACTACCTGTTCATGCTCATACCTATGCTCGGAGGGTGGTAGTTCAGATTCAGTGTGTCACTGACTGAGACATCAGAGTTAACCGAGGGTGCATCTTGGCCAAAGTCTACTGCACTGATACTGCTGTCTTGCTGTCCAAGTGTCAAGGTGGAGAAGATGGTGAAGCATCACCAGATATGTTTGACTTTGGAGAATCACCGATTCCATGCAGCTGGAGAGATAAAATCAGCCTAAAGCTAGCTAAAGTATTTTCCCTTAAGGAATGGGATGTCGGGTGTGTCTCTGGTGCTGAGCATCATATCTGTGTACATGAAGAAAGGCCTTTTAGAGAACGGTCCAGGTGCCTAGCCCCTGCTGACGTCTATGACGTCAAGTGCCACCTGCAAGAAATGTTAGCGGCTGGTATAATTCAGGAATCACACAGTCCATATGCTTCCCCCATCGTTGTGGTGTGAGTAAAGAATGGCTCCGTCCGCATGTGTGTGGACTACAGGTCTTTGAACAAAAGAACTGTCCCAGACCAATATACCATACCACGCATACAAGATGCCCTGTATTGTGTCAATGAGGGCAAGTGGTTTTCAGTCCTTGATCTCCACAGCAGGTACTGTCAAATCCTGGTGGTGCCAGAGGACACGGAAAAGACTGAATTTATTTGCCCTTTAGACTTCTATGAGTTCCTCTGCATGCCTCAAGTCATTTTCAACGACTAATGGTGTGTGCTGTGGGAGATACAAACCTTCTTGAGTGTCTAGTCTACCTTGAAGACATCACTGTTTTTTGTAAAACTCTTGAAGAACATGAGGCTCGCCTATTCAACGTGTTGGACAGACTTGAAGAGTTTGGTTTAAAGTTATCAATCGACAAATGTCAGTTTTTCCAGAGCTCCGTAATATATGTAGGCCACATTGTGTCAACGGAAGGCATCCAGACCGATCCTAGCAAAGTAGAAGCTCTAACTGACTGGCCAGAGCCAAACAACTTAAGAGTTGCAATGTTTTCTGGGTTTCTGCAGCTACTATCACCATTTTGTCAGAGACTACACCAGAGTAGTGTGTCCACTGTTGAACTTAATACAAGGGTACACCCCACTTATAAAAAGTTCAAGAAAAGTACTGCGAAAGAGACTGTAAAATCCTATTTCCAGCCTCGTGAACCCTTTGGGCAGAGATGGACGTCAGATTGTGACGTAGCTTTCTATGAAATCATTTATCAGCTGACTCACGCACCTGTTCTTGCTTATGCAGATCCCTCCAAACCTTACGTGCTACACACGGACGCTAGCCTGAGTGGCCCCAGAGCTGTGCTCTACCAAGAGTATATAGCAGGATTACACCCAGTGGCGTATGCCAGCAGAATTCTGACTCCGTCAGAAAAGAACTACCGCATGCATAAATTGGAATTTCTCGCTCTCAAGTGGGCCATTGTGGAACAATTCCACGAATACCTGTATGGCGCAAAGATCTTGGTTAAAACAGAGAACAATCCCTTAACTTGTGTTCAAACAGCTGCTAAGCTAGATGCTACAGGGCACCGATGGCTCTCAGCTTTATCAGTCTATGATCATGCAGTGGAGTATCAGGCTGGTCTAGACCACATCGATGCCTTGTCGAGGAGACCTGCTCCAACCGAGAGAGTGGTGCATGTCAGAGCATTCTGTAAAAGCTTTATGCCATAGGTTTGATAGAGATGAAGCTTCCTCTGCAGAAACTGTGAACTGCTTGGCCGATTGCCTGGGACCTCCTGATATTTGTTTGCCAGTGGCCTATTTGTAACTTTGCAGCCCTAGATCTAAGTGCCATTCCACAGTTAACTCCAGCTGACCTCCAAAGGTAACAATATTCTGTCCCAGTGATCAGACCAGTCCTAAATGCACTCACCAAGGGAGAAGATGTTTCAAAATTGCAATCCCATGACCCCCAAACTGCTCTGTTGTTTCGAGAAGGGCCTAAACGTAAATTAAGAGAAAGACTGCTGTACAGAGAGTTGACTGATAATCAAGGAGAGGTTGTGAAAAGACAACTAATGTTGCCCACAAAGTTCAAGTACGTTGTGCTAAAGGCTCTACATGACCAAATAGCTAGCAAAAGAACCCTGGACTTGGCCCATGCATGTTTCTGCTGGCATAAAATGGGTATAGATGTTGATCAGTATATAAAGACTTCTTGTAGATGTCTCCTGCAAAAGGCTCAACCACTGAGAGCAGCCCCCTTGGTCAGCATAACAACCAGTGTGACAATAGAGCTAATATGTATAGATTTCCTGATCCTAGAGTCGGATTCAAAGAACATTGGTAATGTGCTCGTAGTGATGGACCATTTAAAATGCGCAGGCATACCCAACCAAAGATCAAAAGGCAGCCACAGTAGCAAAAGTCCTTGTGGAAAAGTTCTTTGTTCACTATGGTGCTCCACAAAAGATACATTCGAATCAAGGCTGGGACTTTGAGTGCAGACTTACTAAAGAGTTATTGTCTATCTGGGGTGTGAGAAAATCTAGAACCACTCCCTACCATCCGAAAGGAGATCCGCAGCCAGAAAGTTGTAACAGGACCTTACTTGATATGCTTGGCATTTTGCATCCCAAAGACAAACCGAAGTGGAGTCAACAGATAAGCTCTTTAGTGCATACTTACAGTTGCACCAAGAACGATGCATCCGGGCTTTCCCCTTGTCACCATGCCTTCCTGGTGACATATGTTTCGGAGTCTTACCTGATGGAGTTCAGTCAGGCAATTATCTACAGTATGTCAAGAAATCAAGAAATTAAAAGCACAACTCAGTCACGCCTGCCAGCTTGCCCATACCATGGCTGCAAAGAAAAATCTGGCTAACAAATTCCGGCATGGTAAGAGTTAAGGCCCAAGAGTTAAAGGCTGGAGATTGTGTGTTAATGTACAATCTTGGTTTCAAGGGGAAACATAAAATAGCCGACCGCTGGAGTCGCACCCCGTACATAGTAATCAGCAAGCTGAATGATTTACCAGTATACCAAGTATACCCAGAAGAACATCCTCAAGCTGCAAAGACAATACACAGGAATCACCTTCTGCCAGTTGGGCAGATTGTCATAGATATCGCACCTCAAAATGTTGCTCCAACCGGGCCTGTTACCCGATCTGCTACTCATAAGAAACAGTCAGGTCAGCTTCCTGCTGTTCAACTGACAGAGCCTTCACCCAGCAATGTCACTATTGACAATGATGCCGACTCTGAGGATAACAGTGAATTTGGTGTTGGTTACTATCCGTCTTTTGAGCTAGCTCAGTTGTTTCAAGGCACCTATCCTTCTGCTTCCAGTAATAGCTCCAACAGTCCAGTAGTTTGTGATAATCCTACTCTTTCAGCTGCTACTGTACCTCCTGAAAGTGATCTGCAAAGTGTTGCCTCTGAAATAACAGACTCCCTTTGTTCAGTGCCATTATCTGATGTTAGAGTGGTCAACTCAGACCAGGAAGATGGTGAACATGTCAGTGAATCTCAGAATGCTGTTGAAACAAGTGGGCAAAATGAACTGCTTCAGGTACAAGAAAGTATTGTCATTCCTGAAAATGCTAACAGTATGTTGGCTGATATCCTTAAAGCAAGTGACGAAGGCCTAATTGGTGCTATGTTCACTGACCTGACTAAGGCCTTCGATCTCGTCAACCATCAACTTCTGCTAGGTAAACTGCATCTACTTGACCTTGACTGCCTGGCTCTTACTTGATTTAAAGACTATGTCATGGGTAGAGCACAAGGAGCAAAATGGTCTGGATCTCACTCATCCCTCAGACCGATTGTGCACGGTGTACCACAGGGTTCAATTCTTGGACCGCTGTTGTTCTCACTGTTCATTAATGAACTACCTAACTTCTTCGGCAGTGCAGCAGTACAGCTTTATGCAGATAATGCAATTTTATATAAGTCGTTTAACAACATGGAGAAGCTCAACCAATCTCTCAACTCCGACTTCAGTTTGCTTGAATCTTGGTTCTTGGCTAATCACCTAATCCTGAATGAGAAAAAACCAAAGCCATGTTATTCCACAATCCCTCTCGTAAGATAGTCAGTCCGCTCCTAATCAGCTCACTATTTGGCAACACCATAGAAGTAGTTAAAACTTTTAAATACCTTGGATTACTCCTTCATGCCTCACTCTTGCTTGAACCTCCTGTATTACAGCTTACCAAGACAATAAACCAAAAACTTGGTCTCTTATACCATCACCGCCCCGCCCCTATTAACAACTGGTGCCTATTTATAAATTGCATCAACATCACTCCTTCCTGTTTTGTTATATGGAGCTCCACTCCTATTTTCTGCACAACCCTCATCCCTAGCACAATTGCGTCAAATCTATCATAGGATAGGACGTTTTGCCCTAGGCGCTAACCCCAGACAGCATCACTGTGACACCCTACTTTCCCTCCAGTGGCCTAGCTTTGACTCTAGGCTACAGTACCTTACACTATGTTTTGTGTTTAAACTAGTTAATCTCTACAGCCTTCTGTGTCTCAGAAATATTGTGTATCATAAAGTCTATACTCGCCCTCTTCAATCCTCCTCTCTCCCATTATTATCTGTCCTGAAACCGATGCGTCTTGGGCAAACATTCATTTGCCTTCTCTGTCACGTCTGCCTGGAACTCCCTTCCTCCTGCTCTGCTGCTACACCCTAACTCTTATTAAAAAAGAACTTATCTCCTTAAACCTCCCCCCTGCATCTGTTTCAGCTAATCTGCCTCCACTGCTACTATATGTTGCTTGTTTGCATCTCTCTTGGTTCTGAAACAGTTGTGCATGTGTATTACAAACCTGTATACTGTAAATATGTATATACTAATGACTTAAAATGTATTTATTCTGCAATCTTTGACTCTGCTCAATGTATAGCACAGTGGTCTAAGGCTCTGAGCTGCAAATCTGGTGACATCCAGCAGGCCAGACCTGGGTTTGAATCCCACAGCTTCCATTTGCATACTGTGTGACCCTGAGCAAGTCACTTAACTTCCTTGTGCTTCCAGGTTGCACCTGGAAACAAGCTCTGGCTTAGTGTGCCTTTCCTTGTTAAACAATTTCCCCTTTCCCTAATAATGTGTGGTTGCCTTCTAATCTATCCTTGAATGTCTCTGTATATCCCCCGTATGCTGTGCTGATTCTTTGTACTCTGATATGTCATTGTATCTGTATTGTTCTGTATGTACCTCCCGGGTCATCACTGAAAAAGGGACTGTATTGTCTCAGTGGGCCTACCCGGTTACCAAAATTCAAATAAAATAATAAATGATTCCCAGTTTGTCAAAATACCCCCTGACTGATGAAAGTGAGACTCAAGAACCTGAAAATGCAAGTGCTATCCCAAGTACGACTGATATCAACAGTTCTGAACCTCTGGAGAGTGCAGAGGTACCCCTTCCTTCAGAAGCTGCTTTATTGGTGGACAGTGAGCCGTGAGTCATGAACCCAAATGCTAGCGTTGAAAGGACGGACAGTGCCAATGCCCCCTGCACCTAGACATTCAGGAAGAATCATGAAACCAGTAGTACGTCTCACGATTCTCCAGGAAAGCCTTTAGACTTGCCCATGAATGTAGTTCATAAAGGGGTATATATTACAGCCAGTTCCCTGCCTATGCTAGTCTTCATTGCATCTTCCAAAGTGTTAGTTAAGCCCTCTACCCAGTACCTTAGGAGTTGCCCTTGTTGAATTCCCAGGGTTAGCTGAAAAGTTCAGGTTTGTTGTTCACATGGGTCCATGCTTAAAGGTTTCAAGGGAAAAATGTAATTCATATGAATACCTGTTTGAAACAATATGGGGAATGTGAATTTAAAAATGTTAAGCTACGACAGGGCCCAGTGGCACTGAGGGTTGAGGTCATGGATGCCACATCTCGCGCTGCGCCGGTGACCCAGGTTTGGGAATGACCTCAGGTCGTTGGGGTGCTGGCATGGAGGATGGGGGAGGAGCGGGATCAAGCATGCCGTTAGGCTGCTCTCCTCTCCCTGGGAGTGGTGGGGAAGGGTTGTCGACCCTCCCATAGTCCCATTCCCCACCGGGTGGAGGTCCAGTGGGATAACGTAGGCGGGCAGGGAGGCAGTATGGGTGGGTGGGTGGAAGGGGCTTAGCTGGCTTCCAGTGTGTGTACTCACTTCCATGCATACGTACAGCCGGGGCTTTGGGGGGTGAAAAGAAAAAACAGAAAAAGCTATATATTAAAAAAAAAAAAAAAAAATTGTTAAGCTAAAAGGCAGCCAACTAAACTATGCAATTGCTTCAAGAAATGCAATTTAAAGTACAACATGCTATATTGTACATAGCCATAGTATATTTGTGAAAATGTTGTATATACCAATTTATGGTCTAGAACTGTATATAATATAACATGTTAATAGTGATTACTATTTATATTATAGACTTGACACAGACACCAAGTTTCCTGGGCAGGAGAAAGTGTAGTCCCCCCCACCCCCAAATTAGGGGGCCTACCTTGATATCTCCCTGGGCTCCGCTGATTCCCACTGCCTGGCAGACATCCAGTAGGGGATGAGAAATCGATGGTTGATGGCATGCTGCTGTTGCTGTGCGTGAGTGTGCTATGCCTTGCCACCATGCTGTCCCTTTAAGAGCTCCAGCCAGTGTACAGTGTAACTAGTCTGGACTGGGTCTGAGTATAACGAAGCTCACGACCAGCCAGGCTTTGCCCTAATTAACTTAATTCTGCCGTCGATTATAGAGCAGAGGGATCCCTTTCATGCACTGTAAATATTTTTTTCTAAATCCTTACTGTAAATGAATAAGTTTTTAAGGCAAAAACCACAAGTCTGCACCTGGGAACCGTGCTCAGGCTGAACAAATAAAAGTATGCACAGAATCAAAAAGCCAGCACCGGTAAATACAGACCGCTCCAGATTCTTAAATGAATAAGTTGTTTGTGTTACCAGTATTGAACTTCCCAATAGGAGCCGCCATCTTTGGTCCTGGACTCCTGCAATTGGACCAGTCAGAACCAAGGGGTTCTAATTACAATGCCTTGTGGGTGAAACTGTAAACTTTCCTTGTTGGTGGCAAAACTGACCAGTAGGGGCGCTTAGACTGTGACTGACAGCAAAGGTAGCCAACCGGAATACAGAGATCCTGATCCTTCAGTCAGAACTTTATTCAAGGCAGTGCAGTTCAGCTCGAGTCACCGAGAAGGACAGTCAGTTTGGCTTAAGCTCCCAGTTAAGGGGAGAAAAGTGTTGCAGCTGCCATTCGTAGAAAAATGGCCTGTCTTGCCTCCCTGCAGAACTGAAAGTAATTGGACTGCCTAAAAGCAGAAAGGAAGTGGTTTGGGCTGCAGTTAGTTTTGAAAGTACAGCTTTAGCTATTGAAAAAGAGAAAGCGGGGGGCGCCAGAGAGCCAGCTTCAAGGCAGGATGTCTTTTCCACCTGCTTCACACTGCAGCTCATTAAAACATAAATTTTGTGCTGAAAAACCATTGAGCAGGTTACTTTGACCTATATATCCAAACTCCTCACATCCTTAGTTATGGAACGATACCAAAATCGTCATGGGCCGCACAAGGAATATGCAGCAACACCAGACAGGATCTTTGCGGCCTTCTACACAACAAGCTTTTCAGCCTGAGCACGCAGCAAGTCCGCCAGGGCCTAGTTCAGCCAGCTCAACCACTGAACCACCTTGGGAAGCCATGCACTGCATCAACGAAGGCTATGGATGCCAAAATTGAAAAAACTTCGACCAAACTAGAATCTCATGATGTCGCAGTCACCACCGTAAAGGGCATAGTGGCAGAAGTGGACAAGCAGTCGCTATGCACAAGCTGGCAGAAATGCAGTGCAATTCCTTGTACAACAGAGTCCCAAACTAGAGTCCTTTCTGGCTTGCTGCAGTTCCTAGTGTAGACAGCCAAGGTTAATTAGCGAATACACCTAATACATCAGCAGCAGGACCACTTCAACACATCATCTGAACCGGCATTCCAGCTCATTGCAACTCAACTTATAATACGATTAAGAGCTTGTAAAATATATGTTATTACGTCCCAGCAGGCACTCTTAACAGTTGTATGAGTTGTCATATGTGCATTCCTAGCATGTGAGGGTTTAGTGAGCAGTTTAGGCACACTAAGAATTCTGGTACGATCACTTGTACAGTTCTGTTTGGGGACATCCGACATAGTAATATTTTATAGATTTTAGGGGCTGCCAAAACATCTTTACATTATAAAAACCTGCAGAACATGCTTATTCCTTTGGCAACATAATGTAATATACTACTAGCAGAATATGAGTGTCTCATGCAGAGTAAAACTGTTCTGATTGGTCAGGAGCAATACGTCATTCTACAGCAGCAAAATGTCATGCATTAGTACTTCTGTCTGAACACCTTTCCCTGGGGTCCAGTCACCACTGTGGTTGATTTCTGCAAATGTTAGAGAGCACCATGTGAAAGATATGGTTGAGCATGCCTGTTTACAGCAGCTATTGCCATCAGTCAACCAACCAGTCAGTCATTTCTTTTGCTTAACCAGGTGAAGCCACTGAGAACTAGTTTTCACTTATGGTGGCTACCTGGCCAAGAAGGCTCAAAAACCTACAACATGATAAAACAGACATGACATACAGCCTTAAAAATGTATAACCTGGTCCTAATACAATACGAATAAGCAATACAATACAAGAAAATGTACCATATCATAGAATGAGTAACCAGTATAATAATTATCAGCCACAACGATAACACATAATTGGTCAAAGAATGCAGTTATGTTTAGCATTTAATACTGAGTTTTGTTTCTGACTAAATTGTGCAATAGAAACAATGAAGCCCGTTTTTAATATTTTTTTTACAGAAGTAATGATTGAATATCTACACATTTCTAGAACAAATAAAAAGAAAACACTTGAAAATAAAAGGGGGCACTGCTGTGAAAGGAAAACAACACACTTTTCTAGAAACTCTGTCCATTAACAGGTCAGAGCCTGCTAAGTTCACTGCACATTTAGAAAACCAAAGAAGCCCCAAACAAGTGATAACATGTACACCCTCCCCTGAAAACAGAGTAAAATCATTCATAAAAACAATGAAATAGAAACACGTGCTGTCAGTCATTTTGCCCATTTCTGGGTCTTTGATAATATCATTGATTCTGTACTACATCACAACAAAGTGTATACAGTATAAACCATGTGTAAGGGATATGATGTTGGGACATAAAGGGACATATCACACTCCCTAGAATTCTCAGCCTAATTCATTGAAAAGAGCACTGTTCCCCCTGCTCAGTCCCCTGTACTGCACATGGGACCCAGTGCACACAAAGTAGGAGCTTCTAACTGAAAACCCAGTATCCCCGAGCTCAACTCCCAGTCCCATTGTTACCTTTCACAGTGTTTTCAGTCTCATGTGGCTGCTAGCAAGCAGAAAAGCATATTTAAATGTCCATGCAGCAGTTTTGGTTAGTATAACACCTGCTTACTATCTTTATCATCAGTATGAATGGTTTGGAACATGGGATTTTAATAACAGCAGTCTGTGAACAGTTAAGTGTCTCCTGGCCTGGTAAAAAAGATAACTAATGCCCCAAATACTCTTAACGTGCTGCTGAAACACATGAGAAAGGAAGGAAGGAATTTCAAGTGGCCCACACAGAGTGTAATAAATAGTGATTGACAAAAAAAAGGACAATTTTGATACATGAATAAAAAAAAGCTATGCAGATGGAGGGGTGGCGTTGGGGGATGGCAGCTGTCAGCCTTAGTCGAGCCCCTATAAAATAAACAAACACTTTACTGTAGGCTCTTCGTTTGCAGAAATAGTCACCGTAATAATAAAAAAAAATAAATAAATACAGAAGTAGTCTACAGATCGTTTGTAATGTGGTCAAAACGGTACCCTCCGCAGACCCGCAGTGCACACCCATCACAAACTTAATTTATACTACTAAAGTCACTACTGCCTCCCATCCCCGATGCCTGCCACACCAGCCCCACTTACCTTGACTCTTTTCTGTGAGGCACATCTCCTGCATCTCGATCGGATTGCCTGGTCTCTCTCCACACAGACCATGGACCAAGACTGATCGACACTGCTTCCCACCGCCACGCCACTGCCCCGCTGGGATCGAAACATGTGAAAATTAAATTATTAATATAATACTTCTGCTGCCTTTCAGCTCGCCACTTCCTCAGTCAGATCAAACCCTCGCACCTCTGGTGCACCGCTGGACGTGACATGGTCTCTGTCACAAACCCACTCCTGTGGTCAGGCCCTTTGCTCCCGCAGTGCCCGACCTTTAAGTGCAATTCATGAACAGGGAACAAACAGGGGCACCCTCTTGTTTGTTTTGGGTCTGAGCAAACTATCAGTCTCGAGTCCTGGCATCATTTGTGAACCTAGGTAACGGGTCCAAATGTCACTCTCTCTTCGGGGAAAGCAGCATAGTACTTGACCCATTGGGCATACAACCTACCTGGTTCACAACCCCCTTCTGACTCAGTTGAGACACTGGTATTTTCTTGCCTTGCTGGATCTTTACACAGATCCTTGTTAGTTCTACTGCATATGGTGACACACTAAGCAATTTAACAGTTATATCAGAATTACCAGTACTGTTCCACCATCAGGGTTCATTTCAGATATTTATCTATGTGGGACACTGATCCACTGGGTATAAAAAGTAAAGGTCAAATGAAAAAATAATGGGTCATATTGTTCAGTCAAGCCCAGAGTCATAAAACGGCTGTTTAAAACCTCTATAAGAGTGAGCAGGTTGTCCCCAAGGTAGAAGAAAAGGTGGGTCAAAATTAAAAAGTGTGTGCCAGTTGTCCCAATCCCACACCCAAAAATAAACCCTGCACCATTCACACTCAAAATGAGAAACTGTCTCAGGCAGGTTTAAGGAAAACCAAATGTACTAAAACTAGAAAATAAATACAGTACATAAACAGAACATACATATATATGATTACAGTCAGAAAAGAAATGGACAATTACAAAACAAAGCGCTTTGTAACTGAATTAACTAGTTCTAACTCAGTTTCAGTTGGCAAAGGTTCACACTTGAATTACCAGTCTTGGCAGAAGTGGTCTCTCGAGTCCAAGAACAGAGTGTCTCTTAGAAGTCCAGAACAAAAAGTGTTAGTCCTTTCAGCAGGCTTCACCAATATCAAAGAGGCCAAAATGTCCCTCCCATCCTGTGATGTCACAGCTCTGGGCTGCTTGTGTGAGGTCACACGTAGTTCTACATACTTCATTTGTAACATTACAAGTGTATAGCCAAATACTGCAGCTTACTGCCTGTGTGAAATCTGCAAAGATAGCAATATTTTAATTATAATAAGACAGATTGTCTTCCTCAGAGTATGGTTTATGGCAGGTTACAATACCCCTTTGATCTGTCAGCAAACATTATAAAAACACCTCTCATAGCTGGGTGAATTTTCACAGATATCTATCAGAAACTACTTCCCTCTTAATACGTCGTAAAAGGCAATATTTTACAACAATCTGCCTGGGTTCAAAGCAGTGGTTGATTTATGACCTTGGTTTTATTATAGTCGCAGGAAGTCAGCTTTTACAAGCTAGCTGTGACAGCAAACAAGGCCAGAACATTTTTTTCTTTTAAAAATCCAATGTCCCATGATGCCTTGTGCTGACTGCCATGTTTCACAAGCAGAATTCAAAAACATATTCATATCAAAATTATACACACATAACTGGCAGACAGCGATTCCCATTACACCCCTCCCTCCTAGACTGAATTTGGGGGGATCCATTCCTAGGCATGGGATGAGTTCCCTAAATTTAGTTCACTGCACTTTTTGTCGGGCTAACCCATCTGCATTTGCATTTGCTGACTCTGCTCTGTGTGTGATAGTCATATTGTAGCCCTGTAAAGCAAGACTCCATCTTTGAAGCCTTGCATTCGTCTTATCCATTTGGGATAGCCAAACCAGGGGGTTATGATCCGTCTGTACCTCAAAGTGCCTCCCGTACAGCTATGGCTCCAATTTCTTCAGTGTCCACACCAGTGCAAGGCACTCCTTCTCCACTGTAGAATAAGCCTGTTCCCTGAGAAGTAATTTCTTACTGAGGTACACTATTGGGTGGTCTTTCCCTTGGTTAGAAGTCTTGACTGCTGGTCTGGTGGCGTAGAGGGTTGAGGTGCTGGCGCCTTACCTCGACCCATGATGGCGACCGGGTTCGGGAACAGACTCAGGTCATCGGGGGTCGGCAGGGGGAGGATAGGATTGAGCGTCTGATGCACTGCTGTCCTATCCTGGGGTGGGTTAGGGACTGTCTTCGCTCACGTAGTGGCCCCTAATGGAGATTGGAGGCACTGCATGAAGCAACGCAAAGGGGGAACAAAGAAAACGGAAAAAATGTTCCGGAAGTTAGCCGGATGATGGCAGCTGGCTCCAGGCTCCTCCAAAGACTCCCTGAGAGCCACAGAATACCTCAGTAGCTCCCGGGACCGAGAGGAATAGTGTGCTGATTCCTCCCACCGGTGCCTTCCCCCTCGGAGGAATGGGGACCCATCCAGTGAAGGGTTACACCGGGCTACCCCGCGGAAGGCTGCAGATGTGAGGTAGGTGGTCGGAAGGGGGATAGTAGGGGGAATGTCTGGGACCATGGCAGCCCAAAGGAGAGGCAGCTCTGGGGCACGAAGGGGATAAACAAATAATGCAAAAAAAAAAGTCTTGACTAAGTACTACCCCAGTACCCACATCTGAGGCATCTGTCTGGACTACAAATGGTTTACTGTAGTCTGGACTGGCTAACACAGGAGCACTGCACAGCACCTCCTTTAGCCATTTACAGGCTGGCTCCCATTTTACCTTTTTAGGCATTCTTTTCTTTAGCAGGCCAGATAGGGGAGCTGTCAGGGCACTGTAGTTGGATACAAATTTTTGATAGTACACTGCAGTCCCTAGTAAACTCCTGACCTGCTTCTGTGTTTCAGGTCTGGGCCATGACTCTATTGCCTCAATCTCTGCTAGACTAGGACAGAGCTCCCCCCAGCCTACTATATGCCATAGGTATTTCATCTCTGCCATGGCCACCTGGCACTTTTCTGCTTTCGTAGTGAGCCTGGCCTTCTGTATCCTGCCCAACGCTTCCTTAAGATGGGACAGGTGTTCCTTCCAGCTGGCACTGAAGATGGCAGTATCATCCAGGTACACCACGACATACTCTAAAGTACCATGTAACACCTGATTCACCAACCTTTGGAAGGTGACAGTGCGTTCTTCATTCCGAAAGGCATTACCTTGAACTCAGATAACCCTATCGGAGTGATGAAGGCTGACCTCTCCCTAGCTCTGGCAGTTAACTCCACCTACCAATACCCTTTTGTCAGGTCAATAGTGATATGGTATGTTGCACCTCCCAACTTGTTCAGTAGTTCGTCCGTCCGTGGCACTGGATGGGTGTCAGACTTTGTGACTGCGTTGAGCTCATGATAGTCCACACAAAAATGAGTAGAGCCATCCAGTTTGTGAACGAAGACTACAGGTGAGGCCCAGTGGCTGTGGGATTTCTGGATTACCCCTAAATTCAGCATTTCTTTCACCTCCCTCCTAGTGTCCTTTAGGACAGCCTCTGACACCCAATATGCTGTTAGCCGTATGGGCGCTTGCGTCCCTGTGTCTACATCGTGCGTCGCTAAGGGGTTAGTCCAGGCTTGGCATTAAGCAATGGGGCAAAGTCTGCTAAAACCTCCCTTACTTCCTGGATCTGTTCCGGGGGTCAGCTGGGGTGACAGTTTGATTGCCTCCACAGAGGACACTCGCTTGCTTTCTTCCAGCAAGTCCAGAAGGGGTCTTCCTCGTCTGTCCTCTCCCCAGGACTACACACTGCAAATACCATGTCAGCCCTATTTGCATATGGCTTCATCATGTTGACCTGGTACATCCTTTGGGAATGTCTCCTGTCAGGCAGTTCCACAGTGTAATTTACGTCATTCACCTGGTTAACTACCTTGTACGGTCCTACCCACTCGGCCTGCAACTTGTCCCTCTGGACTGGGATTAGGACCAAGACTTCCTGACAAACAGTGTACAAGCGAGCTCTGGCTCTGCGGTTGTACCATAGCTTTTGCTTCTGCTGGGCAGCCGCCAGGTTGCTCTGGGCTATTCCCATAAGCTCCTTCAGCTTTTCCCTAAGCTAAAGGACATAATCCACTATGGGAGTTCCTTGGGTGGCATGCTTGCCTTCCCAGTCCTCCCATGTCAAGTCAAGGGGCCCATGTACCCTGTGTCCATATTAGAGTTCGAAGGGGGAAAATCCTGTCAACTCTTGGGGCATCTCCCTGTATGCGAACAACAGGTGGGGAAGGTATTTCTCCCAGTCCCTTCTATGCTGTTCAGCAAACACTTGTAGCACCGATTTAAGGGTACCCTTAAACCTTTCCACAAGCCCATTGGCTTGCGGTGGGCAAGGTGTCGTGCGTTTCTGCACTACCCCACACTTCTCCCACAAACACTTCATCAGGTCCAACATGAAGGTACTCCCTCGGTCAGTGTTAACCTCCTGCAGGAACCCGACATGGGAGAAAATCCCTAGCAAGGCATCTGCCACTTTGTCTGTCCTCAGTGAGGATAGGATGACTGCCTCTGGGTACCGGGTGGCATAATCCACCACTGTTAGGATAAACCTCTTCCCAGAGGAGTTGGGAGTATTCAAAGGCCCCACAGTATGTATTCCTACCCTCTGGAATGGCTCCTCCACTGTGGGCAAGGGAATTAGGGTGGCTTGGGTTTTACTACCCGCTTTCCCTATTTCTTGGCACTGGTGACAAGACCTGCAATATTCCTTCACTTGCTGGGTGAAGTTGGGCCAATGGAAATTCTGGGCCAATCACTGCATAGTGTGCGCGATTCCCAGATGTCCAGACATGGGAATATCATGAACAATCTTGAGCAACCACTCACGGTACCCCTGGGGAATGACAAGCTGCTTGCCCATCACCCCTCCTTCTGTCCTTATGTCCTGCATATACAGCAGTCCATTGTCCCAATACACTCTATGGGCCTGATTCCAGGACGGCGTATGCCGGCACAAGCCGAGTTACGCCAAACCCCATGGCGTAACTCGCGAATTGTGCCATGCATTACGCCAGTCCATGTTCCGAAAGGCACCTTATGCCATGTCGGCTGCGGGCTACGCCAACCATCGGATACGCCACGCATTACGCCACAACCTGCAGCGACATGGCGCAAGGATGGGTTACAGCAGCAACTGCGCCCTATTCCAGAAGGGCGTCTGCTGTAACCCATATCCACAATTACAGGAGCCGCACTGGCGGAGCTAACTTAGAACATCTCTGAGATGCTCTAATGGGCATCCGTCGGTGCCATCCGATGGATGCCCACTCTGCAGCGCCACGGCAGAGGTCCCGCTATACTCCCTGTCCCCCCACAGACACGACCAGGCCCCCCACCCCCCACGAATGTCGGGGAACCCCGGAGATCCGTTCTCCACTGTGCCTCCCCAGACTCCTGTGCCACCTGTCCAGCCCCCCCATGCCCCGTGGTGTTCCGGGGGGGGCAGTCTGCAGCGGGCTGCGTCTTGTGACATGCAGGGCTGTTATGCCATGCCACTGGCGTTAGCCTATGTAAGTCGCATGTCGTAAGTGCCGGGACCCTGCCACTCTTTGAATATGGCGCAGGGTTCACGGCGTAGTGGCGAATGTCACACTTCGCATACACCTTCGAGTTGCAACATTCATCCTGGAATTGGCCCCTATGTCTTCCATCACCTCCCTGTGTCCCATCAGATTCTGCACAAACCCTCCGTCTCGCTAAACTAGGGTCATTTTTCTGAGCAGCTGCAAAATCTTTACATATTCCCAAGGCATGGGACAGGTCCCCTTCAGTTTCTAAACTAGGGTCCCTAGGTCTAGCGTCAGGGCATTCAAGGTCACTGCCATCCCTAGCCCTCTGACCACTGGTTACCCCTCCCTCCTCAGAGTAACCTTCAGTAGCTGTTCTAACTGCTACCTGGGGAATTTCTACCCCCCCTTTCACTATTCTCCATGTCAGGAGACACAGGCTAGGGAACTAGCCTCCCAGTGTTTTCCACAGGGGCTTCTGTGGGGTCCAGGGAACCACAATTGGCTTTTTCCATCTGACTGTGGGTAACCGCACACACCACCCCCTTTTGGAGATTGTTCCATATAATCACATCCAGGGCAAGATTTTCTGCCACTGCAACTTTTTGCACAGTCTCTCCTGTCTAACCCCAGTATTTACAGTAACCGGGTGAATGTGCACCCACGTGTTTATAGGCATGCTTTCAGGGATACACAGTGCACCCACCTCTGTTCGAGCACCCCTTTGGGCACTCTGTACCTTTTTAGGACACTGTCTTACAAGATGCCCTGGTTGCTTGCAAAACTAACATTCATGATTTCTTTTATCAGGCAAATCCTTTCTTTGTAACCTGGGGCTGTCCACCTTCTGGCTAGGCAGTGAGGGTTTTAGCTGCCCTGAAGGCCCGCTTTTCCCGTTCTGCATTGCCACACCCTCCCCACTCCCTTTCAGAGCAGGCCTGCTCCTGTCATAGCGGTCTGAGAACTCTGCAACCTCCTGCACTGTTTTTGGATCTCTGTCCTCTAGCCAGGTTTTCAGCCCTGCTGGGCAATCCCAAAAGAATTGCTCCAAAAGTACCACATCCTCGGTTTTCTGTACAGAGTCTGCTTTGACCCCCTCCCACCAACGCTTCAAAAACTGACGTTGCTTTGTGACTAGTTCCTCGTAGCCCATGGTCAGGGCTTCTCCTGAGCTTACAGAACTTAACTTTATACACTTCAGGTGTCAATTCATACTTTTTAAGCAATGCAGTTTTAAGTTTCTCATAATCATTACTGTCCTGATTGTCCATGTGACCCAAGGCGTCACAAGCTTTACTGGTAAGCAGCGGAGATAGCTGGAAGCACCATGACTCTCAGGGAATTTTTGCCTGAATGCATACCTTTTCAAATGAATTAAAAAATGCATCCATATCCTCCCCCTCTTTAAATTCAGCCATCAATTTAGAATTTAACTTGTTACCCAGTCCTGAATTTCCAGGTTCACCCATGCCACTTACCTACTTTGGCACTGGTCGTTGGAATTGTAGCTTCTTCAGTTCAGATTTCTTCTGGTGCACTCTCTCCTCCTCACTCTGCCTCTCTCTGAAGCTGTCGTTCTTTTTCCTCTGCCTCTCTCCGAAGCTGGTTTTCTTTTTCCTGCTTCTCCAGGTCCATCTGGAACTTCCTCTGTTCAAATTCCAGCTCCATTCTTTTCAGCGTTAACTGCAGCCTGTTCCCTTCTGCCTCCAGCATGGTGGTGACCTTTCCCTGCTGCTGTGGTCCTGGGCTCCGCTGTCCTCCCTGGGACTGGACATGGTGTGGACCCTGGCCCCTCCACGCCCAAGTCCCTTTCAGTCACCGACTGTGACTCCAGGTCCTGGGCAGTCGCTTGTGCATCGGCTACCACGAGGTGCTGTTTGGTTCACCTCTCGCACCGGGACTCCTCTTTCCTGGCACAGCTGCCTCAGGTATTCTGCAGTGTACTCGCTGTAGGTAGAAGCCATCTTCTTCCCTAATCTATGGCTACACTAGCTTGCACCTGAAAAAATAAGTAAAACAGGTAGGGAGCTTAGACTGTAACCAAAATAATATATTTCTTTTAAAATCTTGGCCTTGTTTGTGTGTGAACTGTTAACAGTTTATCAACCTGACACACTGGACTGTTAATGCTCATGTCACCAAATAATTACACAGTATGCAAGCAAATCTTTCAGATCCCAGTGCTGTGCAACAAATCTATCACAAACCCACTCCTGGGGTCAGACTGTCTGCTCCCACAGTGCCAACCTTTAAGTGTGATTTGTGAACAGGGGACAAACAGGGACACCCTCCTGTTTGTTTTGGGTCCAAGCAAACTACCAGTCTCGAGTCCTGGGGTCAATTATAAACCCTTTTTTGCTAGCACACCCAGGTAACCGGTCCAAATATCACACTTTCTTCAGGGAAGGCAGCGCAATACATGACCCAGCGGGCATACCACCAACCTGGTTCACAACCCCTGCCAACTCAATAGAGATGCTAGTATTTTCTTACCTTGCTGGATCTTTACACAGATCCTTGTTAGCATGGCTGCATATGGTGACACACTAAGCAATTTAACAGTTATGTCAGAATTACCTATACTGCTTCACCATTCACACTCAAAATGAGAAACTGTCTCAGGCAGGTTTAAAAAAAAAAACAATTTACTAAAACTAAAAATAGTAAATCAATACAGTACATAAGCAGAACATAAATATGCAATGATTACAGTCAGAAAAGAAATGGACAATTACAAAACAGAGCGCTTTGTAACTGAATTAAGTAGTTCTAACTCGGTTTCGGTTGACAAAAGTTCACACATGAATTACCAGTCTTGGCAGAAGTGGTCTCTCTTGAGTCCAGGAACAGTGTGTCCCTTAGAAGTCCAGAACAAAAAGTGTCAGTCCTTTCAACAGGCTTCACCAATATTAAACTGGCCAAAATGTCCCTCCCATTCTGTGATGTCACAACTCTGGACTGCTAGTGTAAGGTCACATGCAGTTCTGCATACTTAATTTGTAACGTTACAAGTGTATAGCCAAATATTGTAGCTTACTGCCTGTATGAAATCTGCAAAGATGGCAATATTTTAATTATAACAAGACAAATTGTCTTCATCAGAGTATGGTTTATGGCAGGTTACAATACCCCTTTGATCTCTCAGCCAAACATCGTAAAAACACCTCTCATAACTGGGTGAATTTTCACAGGTATCTATTAGAAACTGCTTCCCTCTTAATACGCTGTAAAAAGCAATATTGTATGATGAGCTGCCTGGGTTCAAAGCAGTGGTTGGTTTATGACCTTGGTTTTATTGTAGTCCCAGGAAGTCAGCTTTTACAAGCTAGCTGTGACAGCAAACAAGGCCAGAACATTTTTTTTTTCTTTTAAAAATCCAATGTCCCATGACGCCTTGTGCTGACTGCCAAGTTTCACAAGCAAAATTCAAAAACATATCTTTATATCAAAATTATATACACATTACTGGCAGAATGGATTCCGGTTACTGTCTCGACTTCTATCCCACTCTGTTTTCCGTCCCGATTCAATGCTCAAGCTTCATGTCTTGGCCACTTTTCTCAAGACAGTGCTGGTTGGAGGGTCAGCTGCCTGGCGTCACTATCATCTAGGCAACCGGATGCAACTTAAGAGTGTTGCACGCCATTGCCAGCATGACAGCTGATGGCAGGGTGCCGGTGGCGCTTCTTGTCCCTCCTGACAAAAGAAGTGAGTCAGTGACAGATGATTGTACTGAAAAAAGAAATTGACTAAAAAAAGTTAACCACTTTCTGGAGCTTGCAATGCATGCCTTGCGTACAGTGAATGCAGGCCACTGAGTCTGAAGCAAAATAAGAAGCTGTTAAGCCATTAAACAGTGGCAGAGCTCACAGAAAAACTGCAGGGAAGGGTGCTGATGGTAAAGAGTAAAACAGGAGGCATGCTGTGGATCAGCAGTAAATCACTGCTGGTTAAAGAACTCGGAAGGAGAAGGACAGTGAGGCTCCATCACCCCTCATGGAAACCTAATGAGCAGCCTTCAGGAGTGACTCTTTAGAGGAAATTAAGCAGATGTAGCAATTTGTAGACGAAATGGCAAAATCAGAAATGTCCTTTGGTGAGAAGGTACCGTACGAGAAACCTGATGAAGAGGAACATCGAGTGGGGAGGAAGAAGAGCCTATATATTTCTAAACCTCACAGGGTATGATGACGTTGGATTAACCACTACAGTTCTGGAGGATTACTCTTCATATTCATCATTTTAATGCAAATGGCTGATATGTAGAAGTGGGCAAGCCAGGAATTTCCCACCTGCTGTCAAGCAAAAGTTGAGCCAAGGGTCTGGCTTGACTCTATGAGCCAAAGCACAAGACAGGCTATAGCTACTGCAGGCTGTCTTCTGCAGTACTGACAGCATCCTTTATGAGTTGCACCTGAGGAGGTGGAAGTTCCCACCACTGTACTAATAGTTCAGGTCGACAGAAATGCTTGCTTTGATCGTTACTGGCTGGACTTGACCTTTCCCATTGCTTATAGATGTCAAGCCACAGCCAGTGTTGTGCCTGCCTTGGCTTGTCCGCCTCTGCTGTTATGCTGTATTTACAGACAGCTGAAGCAGAAATTGATGTGAAAGAACACCAGTTATGAATATGTACTGAATATGAATGAATGAATATACCTGGCACTTGGGTTAATATCCCAGTACTGACACTGCAGTGCAGCATGAGAGGGGTGCTGCACTTCTGAGGTGCCGTCTTTCAGATGAGACGTTAAACCGAGGTCCCATCTTCCTGGATTGGTGGTAGCTCAGGTGCATGTTAAAGATCCCATGGCACTTCTCAAAAAGAGTAGGGGAATTTTTTATTAAATCATAACAAAATATATACAAATCAGTATTATGTCATACAAATTCATTGAAAGAAAAATCAAACATAAATAAATATTGATTCATACAAAACCTCTAAACCTAAGGTAAACATGTTAAACTATATAAACCACATAAACTACCCTTTCCCCCCACTCTACTATAAGAGTAGGGGATTTTTTTTTTTTATTCAAATCATACCAAAAGCATGACACTATATATACAAGATCAGTATGACATCATACATAACCAAAAAAAGGGAAATAAACACACAAACCAAACCTAAACTGGTATGAATTCATATTCTCATCTTACACAGAAAAAAAAATGCCCTAACCCCCCCTTCCTCCTCCCCACTATAAAAGTAAGTTGTTTTTTTCCTCTTTTTTATATAAAATCAAAATAGGGCCATTTCGTCACCAAATCATTCGAATTCACCTTTAATAATTCATCACACTTCCATTTTTTAACTTCCCGTATTATAATAAAATACAAATCTAAAGCAGAAATCTCTTGTTGCTGCAAAACTAAACGACATCTGCAAATCCAGATCCAATATACAAAATGAGCAAACAAAATCCTAACCATACCTATATACTTCTGAGTAAAATGAGAATCAGGAATCCCAAAAAACAATAATGTAGAAGCTGGAGGTATTGGTAGCCTATTTTTCCATCTATTTTTAACAATGTCCCAAAATTGAATAATATAAGGACAAGAATAATATAAATGATCAATTGTTTCTATAACTTCTACACAACCCTCTCTTGGACAATACCTTTCATACACAGCTTTATGTTTTTGGTTTCCTTTAACATTAATTTTCTGATGCACTCCCAACCACACTGTGTCCCACATCTGTTCAGGAATTCGGGAATCAGTAACATACATAGATATTGACTCTTGTTGGGAGATAGAAATCTTGAAAAAGGGTGTTCCTGAAACTGAACTGCCAATAGTTCTTCATATAAAAGCTTCCTAGAAAAGGTTTGAACCATAGTATATCTAACGTCCCATTTAATAACCCAATCAAAAAACCCCTCCCATCTTTCAACTAAACAAGGACTCCTTTAATTTTTATGAAAAAAAATACCCTTTTCCCACTCTAACAAAATCCCTTTAAGTATAGAAAAAAACCCATCTACTCCATAACTGAGTAGTACCTTTTATGACAGGAACTATATTTGCATATAAAAATATTGTAAAAAAAAAATAAAATAGGGTTCAACATATTAACTCCTCCGTCTTTAATTTGTTTGTATAATACATTCCTTTTAATAGGGTTCAAACGACTACCCCAAAAACAAGTCAAAAACATTCTAGATAAAGAAACTTCAAATTTTTTTGGTAACATAAAAATAGTGCTAATATATATAAAAATCGGGCCAAAAGGATTTAATCAGAAAAACCCTTTTCTTTTTCCCAACCTTCCATCTATTCCACCTACTCACCATCTCATTCCCCACTGATAATAATCTCGACCAATTATAATCCGCCATGTCCTTACCACACAAAATAAACTCCTAGAATTTTTATGGGAGTCGTACACCTCACAACCTCCAATTACTCTCAGATCCTCCTGAAAACCCTTTAAATCAATACATTTCGTTTTCCTCAGATTCAGAGTAGCCCCTGAGGCTTGCCCCAACACCTGAATTAAATTCAGAGCAATAAGCAAAGACTGAGTATCCTGAAGTAATAAACACATATCATCAGCATATGCAAGCACTTTACAAACAGACGAAAATCCCCCGGATAAACCTAGAATTTTAGGGGAGTTTTGCAATAATCTCATAATGGGATCAATAAAAAACATATAAAGGAGGGGGCTCAAGGGACAACCTTGACGTATCCCTCTCAATACCTGAATTTTTGGACCCATAATACCGTTATCAAAAGGAACTACATAAGCAAGCCCATAACACACTTTCAACCAGTCTACAAACACTACTGGAAACCCATAAGCCAGTAAACATTCCCATAAAAAGGAATGAGACACCGTATAGAATGCTTTGGCCTGATCTAAACTAACCAAAAACCCAGAATTGTCCCCTATACTATTCCTTTCATCCCTTCCACTATTTCCGAGTAATAACAGAGCATCAGTAATACTTGTCCGGGAACAAAATTGAGATGGACTAATAAGGTCGTCCATAACCAATGCTAATCTATTCCCTAATAGTTTAGCAAATATTTTAAAATCAATATTTAACAAAGTAAGTGGTCGCCAGTTGGCCAAATCCGTAGAATCTCCTGATTTAAACAAAAAAAAATAATAAGCCCTCATACATTTTATCAGGTAAATAACATTCTTCCTGAAAAAATCTATATACTCCTAACATTTCTACTGGAATAAATTCCCATAATAGTTGATATATTTCAGTAGGTAATCCATCAGAACCCGTCAAAATCCCTTTACGAAGACTCTTAACTACCCTGTCCATTTCTAAAGTTGAAAAGGGGGATATCAAATTATCACAAAGTTTAGCATCAAGTTTAGGTAAAGCTGCCGCCTGTAAGATTTGAGAGGTGTATTGAGAAAAGTCAACTGGGGAACCGAACATTTCTTTAACATGTTGCACAATAATCCTCATAATAGAACCATTATCTGAAGCCAAAGTACCCTCAGTGTGTTTTAGGCCAGTTATTAATTTCTCCCTACAATTTTGACAACTAGCAAAAGGATTAACACATTCAGCTTTCCTTGAGTGCCAAAAGTTTGTTCCTTCTGGAGAGACATAACGGTTATACTGGTATGATCTCATCTGCTGTTTGATTATGATAATCTCTTTTCTAAGATCCACCCCTTCGTCACATTGCCTGGATAACAACTCACCTAAAGTATGTCTAAAAACTAAATATTCCTTATATTTAGACATAGCTTGAAACTTCCCCTGAAACTTAAAAAATTCAATAATAAGGACTTTTAAATCTTCCCACCATGAACCCACATCCTCATATAAAAATATCGTAGAAACCTTATCAGTTATTAATTCCTTAAAGCCGGACAAGATTACTACGTCTTCTAATAAGGAGACATTTAATCTCCAAAATCCTAAACCAGGTTCTCTTACCGGGGGAATTGCAATATTAACCCCGATCAACATATGGTCTGAAGATTCCATTGGTAAAATAAAAGTTTCTGAAATATCTAACGTTTGTTTTAAAAATAAAAAATCAATATGAGAGGAAAGAGTACCTTTAAAAAAAGTGGCTTTAGCAAAGCAAAACTTATGCCTTTGAAAATCTTTCAAACCTGCTTGGAATATCAAATTCTTCAAAAAGGTCTTATCACAATATTGTTTACCCCTAGTATCCTTAACTTGAAAATTAATATTAAAATCTCCCAAAAATGTGTCTATTCGTAAACAAGTACGGCTGGATTTTGGTTAGCAAGTCGATCCTTAAAGCCTTAGTTTGAGGACCGTAAACCGTAATCAATCTACATGATAGGGAGTTTATAATAACATCTAACGCCCTACCTGGATCAATATCCACCAAACGTAAAACCTGGACATTCGAAGAACGAAAACAAAAACCCACCCCACAACAGGCTTCCATTCCTGTCAACCAAAATGAAGAGCCCCACCACCAATCTCTAGATGCCTGTGAAGTTTCAGACAAAGTATGAAGTCTAGTGTCTTGTAACATAAATACATCAAAATTTAACTGACCTAGAATACCAAAAGTTAGTTTACGTTTGTAGTCAGACTTAATACTGTTGACATTTAAACATGCCACACATAAATTTAGCGAATCAAGGAGGTTTATTTATAGTTTTCTTACTAGACCTAGTAACCCTTTTTTGTACCACCCTGTTTTGTGAGGATTGAAAAACTGAATCTGAGAGAACTTGACTCGAGCTCTGCAAAACGTCCTCCAAGGGATCTTCCTTATCCACTTGCTCCCCCCACGAAGCAAAAGCTGAAAATCTATTAGAAAGAGGTAAAGGTGACAAGGGTAATTGAACATGCCAAGGGTTTAAAACTTCCACCCTTTGTAAGGGTGTAGAGGGGATTTGTGGACTTTCTTCCTGCAGGACTATTACCTCCATGTGATCTGGAAGGGGAATAGGTAGCAGAGCCGAAACCCGCTTAGGGGAACCTTGAGGGGTTGCAAAGGGAGTTTCCACTACCTCCAAACCCGAAGGTTCCATATCTTTATTAGTAATCAAATGTAAAGGGGGAATCACCGTACCTCGGTTACCCACATGCAAAGCCTCCTTACTACCTCTAGAGGAAGAAACACTACTGCCACCCCTTCCTCTGACCAGCGGAGGAGGGTGTACCATGAACTGGTCAGCATCATCCCTCTGAGGCCTTCGAGCTCGAGATAGAATGAACTCATGGTCAGAAGATGACTCCAAATTGTGGGCAGCCCATGGACATTCCTGAAAACCATGGGCTTCGTCCCCACACAGATTGCAGGTTGGGGGGGCTGTACACTGGGCAGCAGAATGACCCAGTACCCCACAATGAAAACATTTGATACTGTCACAGTCACTGCTTAAATGAGTTAGATCACCACGTTTGTAACAACTTTTCGGTTGTCCTGCATAAAACAAGATACCCCTGTCCCTCCCCCCAAAAAAGGAGCTAGGCAGATGTTGAATCCCTTTATCAGTTTGAGTTAATTGATCCCGAAAGTTCCAACCACCAGTCCAAAATCCATTCTCATCCATGATAGGTTTAGGATGCTCAAAAATAGTACATTTTTTTCCAACCAGAATTTAATATTGTTTACATCAACCCCCTCATTCCTAAACAACACCATTATAGTTTTAATAGTGGGTTTAGTGATGGGAATGGCCAAGAAATCTGTCCAGTCTTCTAAGTCTTTTTGTTCATAATATAACTTCCAAAATTTATCCAGTAGTACCATTGAACAAAAGCTAACATCATAATTCCTATCCCTTGATGCATGGATGAACGCATATACATCCGTAGGGGTAAAACCCATCCACTCTTTAATAAGGGTTTTCCCCACCCAGACTCGATCGGGAACGATTGGAGCCTTCCCAACATATCGAAGACGAACTAAAAATCTCCTCCTAGCTGCTTCTTCGGGTTTTGGAAAAAACCCAGCATAAGTTTTTGAACTACCCCGATCTTGCGTAGTAGGCAGCGTTTCTCTAGCAATACCAAAGTCCGTTTTCCGTTCAGTCATATGCAATAAACCTGCACCCTCATCTCTTACCTTCTCCTCAGTAGTGATTATAACGTTCTCTTGTCACGTCCTGTAATGAAGAACAACCGTTAGAACGGCAGAAACGACATGACAACCAACAAAGGAGTGACCGCGTCTGTCGCAGCATCTAAATCCAGAGCCTCCTTATCAAAATGTGCAGATGCAGTAGAACTTTTTAAAGACATAGTCTGTTGCCCAACTATACTGCCAGGACGTCTCCCAGAGTAATCCGGAGAACCTGGAATTGGAACCAAAGGATCAGGAACCCAACGATTTTCTGTATAAAACCATCCTGCTTTTTGCAAAGCATCCTCCGGAGACCATTCAGTATTTGCTACAGATAACATAGTCTCATTCACCGAAACCACACAATTTCTATCCATATTTTCTTCAAGAACAGCGTCTGTGCATATAGGTAGACGTTTGCTAATACTTAATGTAGGACTAGCTACCGACCTTTTCCTTTTTTTCCTTTCTTCCTCCAGCCTGTTTTTACTTTGATTATATTCTTGTTCAGCATTAGAAATAAGAGCCAGTAGTTGAGACTTCTTTACCTCCAGTTCTTTTTGGAGTTTAATTTCTTCTGAACTCAAATCACCACCAACATCCGACAAAAGAGGTTGCTCCAGACACGTCTCCAGTATTACTTCTGGTAACAAATTCTGTGCTGGAATAGTGCTTTCTTCAGGCTGTGTGCATGCCTCCTCTGGAGCTCCAAAAACCTGACCAGCCTCATCCATGATCTGGGACAAACTGAGCTTCTCCACACTCTTCTGCAGCGCTACAGCGCCCTCTGCCTCCACAGAGATGGGGAAGTTCCCCGGTGTCCTGGCCAAATTTCCCTCATTCATTAAAAATACCACCAACAGCTTAATCTGGTTCAAGGTCAGTTGGCATTCATCTGTATCCCCCTCCCCCGGGTCGTGCCTGAAAATAGGCAGGATTTGTCTAGTGCACTTACCCGGTCAACAAAAACTAAATAAATAAATTGTGGAGTTTGATATCAACAAAGAGGTTATCATTCCCCAGACATAATGCTTTTATAATACTGTGGAAATGCCTACTACTGCCTCTACATTTGAATGAAAGAAAGACAGAAAAGGAACAATATGTGGTGCAAAAGGAGTGCTCACAGTATGTTTCATAGTTGTATAGAAGTCTTTAGCCATAGGGCCATGTGACTCGCCAGTTGTTAGTCATGATAGCTGAACTTTCTGACCCCCATATAGGCATCAAGTGCTTTCTTGAAGGATTCCATTGTGTTACTTATCACTGCGTTATTAGGCAGTTCATTCCATACTTTCACTACTCTCTGAGAAAACCAGTTTCCCTTCATAGAAGTTTTATATAGAGATCCTTTAAGTTGAAGTCTGTGAACTCTAGCATCTCTTATCAGTAGTTTTTAGCTGTAATCCAAAACACTTCATCAGTACCTTGTTCTTAAAGGCTTTGTATACCATACAGAGGTCCCCCCTTAATCGTATATACTCTAGGGAGTATAGGTTTCAGTCAGCGTGCCTTTGCTCATAGGTTTTAGTAGCAACATTTTTGATCTTTTTAGTTGGTCTTTTCTGGATTCTCTCTAGGAATTTAATATTCTTGAGGGTTCTGGGTGCCCAGTACCGAACACAGTATTCCAGGTGGGGCCATACAAGCGAGCTGTAAATGGGACAGATTACTTTACTTTCCCTACTTATTATGTTATGAAGTATAGTTCCCATTACCCTGTTAGCCTTTCTGACCACATCTTTGCATTGCTCGTCAGGTGTCAATCTATTACATGTGATAGCACCCAGGTCTTTCTCGCATCGAGTTATGGTAATTTCTTGCCCATACATACAATATGATGCCTTTACGTCACACGAGGGGTTTGATTTCACCTTCTCTAACCTTCTAGCTCAAGACAGACTGCCTCCCTGGCCTGCCTGCTGTCTTGACCTCAGATGCCTTCTGGGCACTGCCTTGGTGAGAAGACATCTATTACGAAGGCCCTCGGCCAGTGGTACCCTTCCCCCCATAAGGTTCCTCCTCTGGCTCTTCATTGTGATACTGGCCCTTGTGGGTGACATCGAGCTAAACCCTGGTCTCACAGATCAGGTCTCCTCAATCCCTGAATGTTGGAAATTAGGAAAGGGGCTAAAAATTGCTCACCTTAACATTCGTAGTCTACTACCCAACCATGATGAACTATCTGCCTGGGTCATCCACTGTAAGCCTGACATACTAGGTATTACAGAGTCCTGGCTGAAACCCTCAATTCCAGACTCGGCCTGCGCACTTCCTGGCTATGAGTGTATTAGACAAGATCGGCCGGGGAAAAAAGCGAGGGGGTGGTATCCTAATTTACTATAAGAGTCACCTTAGTGTATCTGCGGTAATCCACCAGCAGTCCTCTCTGTCTGCCTGCGGGCTGCGGCACACAGTACTGCTGCTTGGAAATACAAAGAAGCTGCATGTTGTATGCACATATAATCCCCCCAAGGGTGGTCTACATGGACTTGCCCACCTCCTGGATACCACTGGCCCTTCTATTGGGGATAATGAACTTTTGATCCTAGGTGATGTGAACTTAAACTGGACAGGAAGTAACTCCAAGCAGTGTGAACCTCTGTTGGCGAGTCTTGCCCTGACTCAGCTTATCCAGGAGCCCACTAGATGGGCTGCTAAAGGTGCACTAGCTCCCTGCTGGACTGGGTCCTATCTAACCGCCCAGATAGGATCAGCTCAGCTGGAACCCTGCCTGACTCCATCTCAGATCACACCCCGGTGTTTTGTGTGTGGAAGGTCCCCTCCCCAAAAATTCCCCACAAAATCATTCATGTTAGGGATTTCTCTAAATTTCATCTGAGGTCTTTTCATGATGATCTGAGGACCACTGACTGGTCAGGAGTGCTCAGTGCCCATGACCCGTCCACAGCTGTCTCCCAGTTTCTCACTGTTTTCGGTGCCCTGCAGGACAAACATGCCCCCCTTATTTGACGGAGAGTGAGGGGGACTGCCACAAAATGGCTGCATGGGAGCCTCCTAGCCCTTATGCATGCAAGGGACAAGTGTTGGGCTCATTTCAAAGGCACGCTGGATCAGTCCATCTTCCAATAGTATAGGAAGCTCAGAAACAAGTGCAAAAATGCCATCAGGGCAGCAAAAAGTGAATATTGTAAATCTGCCCTGCTTAGGTCTATTAAAGACCCACGAAGGTTCTGGAGGAACATAAAAAACTTAGTCAGCGGCTCCTCCAACTTGGGAGTTTCTGACATGATCATTGGAGGGTCAAGCTGTAATAATCCACTCACGATTGCTAATGTTTTAAATTCCCACTTTTCGGACTTGTCTGCGCTTACCTCCTCTTTCCCTGTTGTAGGGGATATTAGAGGCCCCTCAGCCACTGTCCCTCAGGAGGCTCACCCCTCTCGCCCATTATTTTCTCTCAGGGCTGTGTCTGTCAAGGAGACGCAGAGACTTCTCTCTGGTCTCTCCCCACACTCCAGTGCTGGCCATGATAACATGGAACCCAAGCTTCTGAACCTGGGTGCTCCCTACATTGCCATCCCAGTGGCACATATCTTCAGTCTGTCCCTTGCCACTGGTGTTATCCCTGGTATTTGGAAAGTAGCAAGGATTGTCCCTGTTCCGAAGCAAGGTAACCCTAAAGTCCTGGACAACTATCGTCCAATTGCCATCCTGTCGGCCATTAGTAAACTCTTAGAGAAAACTGTGTCTGAACAGCTTACAGAGTATATTCGGACACATCAGTTGCTGTCCCCTGCACAGCATGGATATCGAAAGGGTACAGCACGACCACTGCTCTTGTCTCTGTCTCTTCCAGCATCAGGGCGGCCATGGACCAGGGCGAACTCTCTGGGGCTATATTCATTGACTTATCCAAGGCCTTTGACCTTGTAGACCATGCATTACTCTGCTCACAGATGCAGTCCTTAGGCCTGTCCCCTCCTGCCTTGAGTTGGTTGAGAAACTACCTCCAGGGCAGAACACAGCAGACTAAATTCAACAAGGTCCTCTCTGACCCCACTCCGGTGACCTCTGGTGTCCCACAAGGATCAGTTTTGGGGCCCCTTCTCTTTTCTGCATTTGTTAACAACCTCCCTGCTGCTTCCAACTGTAGTGCCACCCTTTATGCAGATGATCTTGTCATCTTTGCACATTCCCAAGACATTGGGGTTCTTAACTTTCAGCTGAGTGAGGCCTTTAAGAATACTCAAGCCTGGGTAACATCCCACAAGCTGGTCCTCAATCTGAAAAAAAATCAGGTCATGCTGTTTGGGTCAGCAGCCAAAATCAAGGCCTCCCCGTCCCTCTATGTGTCAGTAGTGTGGATGGCTCTCCCCTCCTAACCACAGTTTCAATAAAATACCTTGGGGTTACACTTGACCCCAACTCGACCTGGGAGTCGTGATCCTAAATGTTTGTAGAACCCAGAACTGTAAACTGGCCCTCATTTACAGGGCAAAGAAAAACTTGACGCCTGCAGCTCACTTGGCATTGGCCAGAGGTGTGCTGCTCCCTTCACTAAGCTATGGCCTTCTCCTGTTCACTGGCACCTCCAAGGTCCACCTTGCCAGGTGGAACACGACCTATAACAACATCTGTCACTTTGCCCTGGCTGTCCCATGTCTCACCCACTGTTGTCAATTATACGACAAACTGAGCTGGCTTTCCCTGGCCAATCACTTGAAATACGGGTTGGGCTGCTTCGTAGGAAAGGTGCTCAGAACTGGCACCCCACTGGGGCTTGCGCAGCTTCTCCTGCCTGCTGTATCCTCCTCCTACTCCCTCAGGTCTCAGGGTCCAGCGGTGCTCAAAGTTCCATATACTCGGACCCTAATGGGGGATAGGGACTTTGCTACATGTGCTCCGAGGCTATGGAACTCCCTTCCTGACCATGTACGTTCCTCCCCCTCCCAACTGTGTCTCCGGAATTCCCTGTGGGAGCACTTGAAACTGTCCTCGGTGTGTGGGTGTCCCAACCCGCCCTAACCAGGTTTCCTAATTGGTCCCTTTCTGATCCACTGCCTACTGTCCTTCAGTCTCTGGGTAGCATGTGATTGATCGCCATCTGCTTATGAATTAAGTGTCCCTGGTAAATAGGGTCACTCATGCAATGTAATTACCATTGAATGTGTTAGTCTATTTATTCTGCATGTATATGTATATTTTACCTATTACTGCTCACTGTATACTATCTCTGTTTATCTTGCTCTCTTGTAACTCTGTACATTGCCCCTCTTGTTGTTATGTACCTTGTTTGAACCTGTATTTTCATTGTACTCTCCCGGGTCGTACCTGAAAATAGGCATACAGGTTGTCTAGTGTACCTACCTGGTCAACAAAAGCTAAATAAATAAATAAATTACCTAGGTGCATTATTTTGCACTTGTCCAGATTAAAATTCAGTTTGTGTGCCCTCCCCCATTCTGTGATTTTTATCAATTTCATCTTGAAACAACCCTGTTGCCTCTTCATTCTCCATTATTGCTCCAATTTTTACATCGTTGGCAAACTTAGTGTGCCAGCAGTTATTGGATGTTTGTAAAGTAGATGTAAATACCCCAAAGAGAGTAGGCCCCAGGACAGACCCCTGAGTCACTCCATTTGTCACCTGGACCCAGGAGGACAAATGACCAGCAATGCTGACCCTTTGAATTCTGTCAGATACATAGATACATAGACAGTGTCAGCAGATAAGGGCCTATGGCCCACCTAGTCTCCCATTTGAGCTTGTAAGTTCAGTTTGTTTTCCTAGAAGTCTATTTCCCCTTACCCCTGACCTCTAGAATTCCTTTGTCTATCCCATGCATTCTTAAATCCCGTGATTGTTTCAGCCCCCACCACTTCCTCTGGCAGGGTGTTCCTTGTCCACCACCCGTTCTGTGAAGAAATTCTTTCTCATGTTTCCTCTGAATCGTCCTCCTCAACTTCATCCCATGCCCTCTAGTCCTGAAACATCTTTTCGCTTAAAAAAGTGTTTTCCTGCACCCTGTTCCTCCCTGTAAGATACTTGTATGTCTCTATCATATCCCTCTCTCCCTCTCCTCTAGGAGTACATGTTCAGTTCCTTCAACCTGTCTTCATAGGACTTGTGATGCAACCCATGCACCATCTTTGTTGCCTCCTCTGAACCTTCTCTACCCTGTCTATGTCCTTACGTAGGTATGGTCTCCAGAACTGTACACTGTACTCCAGGTGGGGCCTCACTAGTGTCTTGTATAGCTGAATTTTGACCTCCTTTCCATGCTTGTGATGTCAGCTGCCATACATCCCAGCATCCTATTTGCTTTACCTGATGCCTTGTCACACGTTTCCTACCTTGAGGTCATCAGAGATGACAACCCAAGATCCTTTCCTGCTTGGTGCATGCTATATCCTCACCCCCAACTGATATATTGTGCCAGGGTTTTGTGCCCATATGCATTATCTTGCACTTCTTTGCATTAATTTCAACTGCCAAACCCTTGACCATTCTTCAAGTTTCTGCAGGTCTCTTCTCATTCTGTCTACACCCTCTGGTGTGTCTACTCTGTTACAGAGCTTTGTGTCATCAGCGAACAGTGAAATTCTGCCTTCTAGATCCTGTGCAATGTCACTGATGAAGATGTTGAATAGGACCGGTCCCAGCACTGATCCCTGTGGTACCCCACTGGTCACTCTTCCCTCTGTGGGTGACAGCCATTTACCACCACCTCTGTGTCCTGCCACCCAGCCAGTTACCTACCCACCACACTACTGTCCTGCCCACCCATATTCCCAGTTTGTGTAGTTTCTATGTGGCACAGTGTCAAAGGCCTGCTGAAGTCGAGATGGCCATGTCCACTGCCCTCCCTGATCCACCTCCCTAGTCACCCAGTCAAAAATTCAATGAGGTTGGTCTGACATAACCTCCCCTGGGGAAACCATGCCTTGGGTCCTGTAGTCCATTGACAACCAGATGTTCCACCAATCTCTCCTTCAGTAGTGCTTCCATGATCTTTCCCACTACCGAGGTGAGGCTGACTGGTCTGTAGTTCCTGCTTCCTCTTTGTTCCCACTTTTGTATAAGGGGACTACATCTGCTGTCCTCCAGTCTTTGGGTACCTCCCTGTTTCCAGTGATTGGCTGAACAGGATAGCCAGAGGTTCAGCCACCACCTCTCTTAGTTCTTTAAGGACCCTGGGTGCACCCCATCTGGCCCCATTGCTTTATCAGCTCTTATTACTTCCAGTTCCTTCAGGACCCTTTCTCGTGTAAAGGGACTTGTGTCCATTCTGCACCATTCTCACCCTTGTACTCCCTTCAGACCCATTACCCCCTCTTCCTTAGTAAAGGCTGAGCAGAAATACCTGTTAAATATGTCAGCTTTACTGTTGTCATCCTCCACTGCTCCCATCCTCCCCCTTCAGTCTCACTATCCCTCCCTTTGTCTTTCTTTTTTCACTTATTTACCTGTAAAAGGTTTTGTCCCCTTTACCCACTGATTTTGCAATGTGTTCTTCTGTCTGAGCTTTGGCTTCCCTTACTGACTTCCCTGCCTCCCTTTGTTTCTCCTGGTACTTCTCCCTATCCCCTTCTGCCTGTGTCTTTTTGCTAGCCAAGGGTGGGTGTCAAACCACCTACTTCTTCTTTCAGGGCTGAATGTGATCCACATGCTCTCATACCATTCAGCCAATGGAGAAGCTCAATACCAATAGCCAAGAATGCACCCAACTTATTAAATTACTTGGTAATTTCATGACTTGTAATTCTTTTATTGACATGTCATGGGGCACACTATCAAAAGCCTTGGAGAAATCTAAAAACAGCACATCAGCTGGGAGACCTTCATCCAGGGCATTGCTCACAGGTTCAAAAAAGTGTAAATGATTTTTACTACAGGCTCTTCCACCAGTAAAGCCATGCTGGTATAAGTCCTGCATCCCTTTCTCCCCTATGTGTTTATTTATTTCATCACGGATGAATTCCTCCATTATTTTACCTACTATGGAGGTAAGGCTAATGGGCCCATAGTTTTTAACCTCCAGTGTGGGTCCCTTTTTATGTATAGGTATAACTGTCGCTTCTCTCCGCCTTGAAATTATTTCTCCTACCTCAAGTGATGTAATAAAAATATTTGCTGATGGTCTAGCTAGCTCATACGCCAAGTTGTGCAGTAATAGGGGATGGAGCCCATCCAGGCCTGGTGATTTGGAAGTGTTCAGCTTCAACAACTTCATATAAACCTCATCCTTAGAAATTTTAATATGTGAAGTAAACTCAGAGCCTAAGTCAACCTGGATGTCATATTTAGGTTGGTATGTGCTTTTGAAATAAATATTAAAAGCTTCCGCTATCTGTTTGCCATCCTTTATGATTTTTTCATCCTCTGTGATCGGTCCTACCATTTGTTTTCCTTTTTTATTACTATTTATGTATTTGTAAAATGCCCTATAATTATCTGAGATACCAGCTGCTAGTAGTTCCTCGTGACTTCTTTTTGCCTTTTTGATAGATCTTTTACAGTCCCTGACCATCTCTTTGAATTCAATCCTTTCTTGAGGTGTAGCCGTCTTCTTTTTTTTGAGTTTTGTAAGTAATTTTCTTATTTTTAGTTGTAAATCCTTATTCATCCAGACTGGAATCCTCCCTTTGTTGTTGTATTTACTAGTGGTAGGAACAAATGAATCTGGGCAGTGTTTAAGCTTAGAGAACATCTTTTCCCATTTATGTTCCAGAGTAGACCCATACAAATCACTCTCCCAATCGCTCAAGTATTCCTTTATTGCTTCGAAATTAGCCCTGTGAAAGCATTTAATTTGAGTTGCTCCTTTAAGTGGCACCCACGTAGTCCTTACTGTGAGTTGCACCGTTATGATCACTGTCATTAAGTGGTTCCCTCACAGTACAGTTTATGATATCCTCTCCTAAATTAGATAATACTAGATCCAGTAAATTACCTTGTCTTGTATTTTCACTCACATGTTGTTCCAGACCTTTAACAGTGACAAATTCTAAGAACTTATTCTCAAAATGTCCAGATGTTATGTGGGATTACCAGTTAATATTGGGTAAATTAGAGTCCCCCATTATCATAACCCGTGAGGCCTCCTCAGTTTTATTAAGCTGATCTAGGAACTTATTATTCTCATTGGCTGATAGGTTGGGTGCCCTATAACATACACAGATTGCTATTTTGCCCCTCCTATGTGGATTAATTTGTACCCACAGTTGTTCTATGGAGGTGTCACCGCTGACATCAATATCCATTTCATACGCCTCAATATCTTCATGCACATATAGTGCCACTCCACCACCCTTTTCTACTGATGCAATTTAAACAGAAGACCTTATAGCCCCAAATGTTTTTGTCCCACATATCCTCATTCCACCATATCTCTGTGATGGCACACACATGTATTTTATCTCGCTGAAGTATAGTTGCTAATTAGTCGTTTTTGTTTTTGATGCTTCCGGCATTTATAAGAAGAAACTTAATATCTATCCGCGTATTGCCAGAACCTGCTCCCTCAGTAATTAGTTTAAAGGCTTAGTTTGTAACACATCTCTGATTGCCCTTCCTAGTATATTTTGACCAACTTTATTTAAGTGTAGTCTATCTCTGTTATATGTAAGTGAGATTTCCCCTTGTATGTGTCCCATGCATTAAGGAACACCATTCCAAGTTTGTGGCACCAGTTAGACAATCTTACGTTTACCCTGTGAAATTATTTTTTTTTTCCGGATGACATTTATTTGGTGGAAGGATGGCAGAAACCACGGCTCTGGCTCCGTTATCCTTTATTTGTTTCCCCATTTCAATGATGTCGGTAACAATATCTTTCTCATGTTCCTTGCCAATATCAGTACAATTGTGTCTCAATCAGGGTTGGTACTATACAATTTTTGGTAGGATGTTTTTGACATCTGCAATTCTTGCCCCTGGTAAGCACATCACCTATCTATCCATCTTGTCCTTAAAACAAATGAGGGTATCACAAGCCCTAATAATTGAGTCCTCAATTACTAGAATTTCTTTCTTAGCAGTGTAGCTTTTCACTTGGTTGGGGTTAGTCTCCTTCTCTTTCTCAATTTCCACTATATCTTCCTTCTTACTTAGTGGTGAACAACTGTTCTGGAGTTGAATTTCTGTTCTACCTGGCCTGTATTTTCTCTCTGTGATGTGCCTTTCTAACAATGTTTTCCAGTCACCATTCTTCTCCTCCTCTAAGTAAGTGGGGTTTCTCTCCCCCTCATCCACCTCCTCCCTGCCCCTTTTTTGCGATTCCATTCTGGTATATGGCATGTGATTTTCCAGGCTAATTGTGTCCCCGGTTCCTTCTACTGAACCTTTCAGCTGTCTTAAGTTCCCTCCTCAGTACTTCATTTTCTTCGCATTTGCTACATCTGAACTTGCCCACCTCCGTGTCACATACTACTGACGTGTACATGTAACAGTCTACACACTTCTTGGCAGACCCAGTACCACACAGGATATCTAGCCAGTTCTCCATTGCGCCAGACATATTATATGACGTCATCGTGAATGTCCATATTGAATGGGTTGATAGATATACTCAGTAATGCAGATTGGTAAATTTTATTAACTGACCTTTCAAGTCTGTTGCCCGCTACCCTGCCTCCCCTGCTGACACTGCAGAAACGTGCAGATGCGCCTGTCTCTGTGCGCGTCATTGCATGTGCCCCACACAAGCTCACCACGCTCACTATGGGAGTCTGACTTTATCCCCCATAACCCGGAAGTATGATTTAGGGTCATGCTACTACCATTGCCTCCTGAACCAAAGTTTTGCTTGCCAAGAGAATTTTAAAATATAGCTGTAACCCCTGGGTGGCACTATTCCTTGAGTTACTACCCCTGCCTACTACCCCGGATGTAGGTTGAGGGGCCTGTGTTCCCAAGACTTAACTTGGACTGGTTGTTTCCTAGATATTACAATTTGTGCAGTGCCTCCACCCAGAGTTTAGCTTTTATGTGGGTTAGCTTTCACCTGGTACAAACCCCTGGGATGTCATACAAGTCACTATAACCATTAGCCACCCCATAATATGACCCGAAAGACATTTCCCCACATTGCAGACATTTTACCATTTAATGACTCTCTCTAATAATATGCTCATAACACCATATTTGCAAACCACAATAACAACCATTTATTTACATGGGGGTTAGGGCTTAGGAACGGGGAAACAAAGGAGTAGAGGTTATGCAAACAATATCATTATTATTTACAGTATTTACAGTTTAATTGGGTTTTTTGGATTGTGCTGGTGAAAACCCTCCAGCAGGGTGAATACCGATTATGCAGATTAAAGCTGTAATTACACTATATGCCAACACAGAGGTCCAAAGCCCTGGCTAGCTAAACTAAACTGCATGAACTCAGATGGAACACAGTATTACACTTGCCCACAACTGGTACCAGTTCCTCAAATTTGCACTGAAACCCTGCAATCTCAATATTTTAAACCTGGGTACCCAGTTAACACAAAGTACCTGGAGGGTTACAGGCCTGGTGGATGGTGCAGCTGTTCATTGGCCGATTTGATTAGTAGAAATTGTAATTATATCTCCGAACTAAAAAGAGTAAGCACCCAGTCCAGAGCAGGTCATAGTATAAAATTTAATTTATCAGACTTTTGTGCAAAAATGTTGGCTGACCACCACGGTGGTGACAGGGTGAGAAAAATTACATGGTGTAATTTTTCTCGCCTTGTCACCATTGTGGTGGCAGCCCCAATTAAGTATTTCTCTTTCGTTCTTGCACCGGGGGGTAAGAGTTTTTATTCAGGCTCCTTACAGTAGAATCTCCACAATGAAGGCTCCTGATGACTTCAGTCCTGTCACAACTGAGGCCGGATTAGCTCTCTCACAGCTGGCTTGACGCCATCAAGTTGCAGGTCACGCTTTTCCCAAGCTTGAAAGGGAGGGCTAGCACCTGGAGGACATTCTGGCAACTCCCAGGCTAGCAGGTTTTGCATTAACTAAATTACTTCAAACTTTTACTACAAAGAAGGCAAACACCCACTCCTGGAGGGAGGGAGGAAGGGGCTCATACTGGATCACTAGGCCCAGTTGCACCATGACTTTTGGCCTGAGCCCCCACCCCTGTGGGGTGTTTCAGCTCGAATCCCTCTTGATCTGCTCACACAGCTAGAAACAGTCTTTTATGGGGCTCTACAGAGGCTCCTGATTGGCTGAAGCTATTGGATGCTTGGCCTCCGATTGGCTGGAGTACCTGTCAGTCAAGAAAATGAATTATGCATGAACCTCACTTGATGCACAGTTGGTTTGCTGTTTTAGCGCCTGAAATTAGGTCCCTGCAGTTCCCCATGAGCACTTGGAAGTTTCCCATGAGCTTTGGTAAATGTCCCACAAGTCCAGGCTTTAAAATCCTAGCTTTCCAATTGGCTGTGGCTGCTTGAAAATGGCTGCTGAACACACAGTCCCATAAGTAGAATCAATACAGGAGGCCATACCTCTCACCCTCTTGCCTCATGAATCAGGGACAAGGCTTAAAAAAATCAGGGACAAAGACTCCAAATCAGGGACACATCTTAAAATCCGGTACTGTTCACTCAGAAAGCTGACAGAATAAAGGGATTTGTGTTAAGATGCATTTTCTGAAGAATAACAAGTCTGTTACTTTAATGTTTGACATTATTTTATGCTTTTAATCCCTACTGTTCTGTCACAATAACACAAATTTTACGAGGGGCAGAGGAACAATTTGAGGCAGAATCAGGGACGTCCCTGAAAATCAGGGCCAGTTGAAAGGTATGCAGGGTGCAGTATAGCGCAGTGGTTTAAGGCTCTGAGCTGCAAACCTGGGTTTGAATCCCACAGCCCCCAGTTACATACTGTGTGACCCAGGTCGCACCTGTAAACGAGCTTCAGCTTAGTGTGTCTCTCCTGGTTAAAAAAATAAATAATACAGTCCCAAATAAAGTCATGGTGCAGCCAGAATAAATTAAACAGTTGCCTAGATGCCCCACAGTTCAGTAGCCCTGGATGTGTACTTGCTGTCACTGCCCAGAATGAATTATTCCGTCAGTCTGTTTGTCTGTCGCTGCTGCCAATATTTAAGGATGCCTTGCAGCAGGCAGGCTACTTATCCTCAGTCACAAAATTATACTGGTGCAGCCAGAATTAGCATTTAGTTATATACTTCTTCCCCTTCTAACATTTGTCCCCATAAACACACACGGCATTCACATTATTTATTTTTACATTTCTTTTTTCTTTTCTTTTCGTCGATTTCCAAACACAGCTTCCCTAAGGGCAGAAGCACCCCCATGAATATTCCTGTGGATCGGGGCTCTGGCTCATTAATATTTATGTGCCCTGATCGAAAACACTTTGGGGATCTTTTAATTTATTTAAATAAATGGGCACTCAAGGCCCTCCTCGTGGTCACCAGGTCCCCCTTAGCTGGTAGGGACATTGGGACCGCTGAACACCTCTCCCATTCTACCGCAAATGCGAGCAGCTGAACATTGAAGGCACCGCCAGCACCTGCGTGATCCCTGCAGCACTGAAGTGCATTGGCAGTGTGGGTGATCGTGGTTTAAACTTTGGAAGCCCCGCAGGGCTGGATTAACCCTGGGACTGTGCTAAGGGCTACCAGGGGCACCAGAAAGACTCGGGCCAGAACGGGGAACCAAGAAAAAAAAATAGCAGGCATTTCCTGGGGGTGCCTGGCAGGAGAGCAAAACAGGGGTTATTGGGCTAAAGGTAAGCCCCCAGATTGGCAGGGAGGTTACGTAGGGCTGCTTGTATACAGTGCAGTCCCTTAAACAAGCACACTACAGTGCAATATAAAAATAAAACAGAGCCCTCGCGCCAGAGTTGTAGTCCAGTAAGACAGTAGCAAGGACTACAATACCCACGCTTCCTGTATTCCACACTGTAATAGTTGGTCACAAGAAAGTTACATAAAACACATAAAAATGCCCATCAAACTCCACCATTAGTGACTGCTAGTTTCCCACAGCATACAGCTGTCTCACAACTGTTCACAACCACTATTTCTGTATATGTCCGTCCTAGCCCAGATACAGGAAGCACCCTGTGAAAAAACTACTGCTGCCCCAGATAAAGGTTCTAGAACGCAAGTGTTCATGGACTAACGCTACCAACTTTCTAAGGCCTAAAACTGGGACGGTCCATCCTGACCATGACCCCACCCTCCACCGTGTCACTCCCACGGGCACCACCGCAGACAACGCTGCACACAATTACATTTTGCTGCTTGCTCTGGCCATGCCACCCCACAGTAACACCAGCAGCAAACATCCAGATTAAAACAATACATCATTCTGCTGCAGCAAGTTCCAAATCATGATGTACAGAAGGTTCATTAGAAGCAAACCTGTGTTAAATTGTGATCAGACATTCGAGCTGCATGTATTGCTCCTCCTGACAGTTCCTTCCAACCCGCTTACACTCACTTCATTTGCTGAGCAAACTTCACTTCAGTAACTCCATAGGTGCTGGAACGGGGGGGAGGGGGGCACTAGGGCCATCGCCCTACCACTTTCATAAGTGGCCCTATCAGTTTTTGTAATCATGTTAATGTATTTAATAGGGGAGAACTTACCCCTTACTTCCTTGGCCCTCCCACTTTTCAAACCATTCCGACACCAACGAGTAACTCCCACCACCACACCAAATTGTTTTCACACACTTCCCCACAGCTGATCAGGTTCAGGTACCTTGGTTCACTGCTGCCGGTCTCTTCTCTATCTGGAGTCCCTCTTATCTGCTCTCAAGCAGACATTGACATGCACTTATTTGCACTACTACCCAGTCTAATCTAACAGGAAGGAACATGCTTTACTGTACTCCCACTGACATGCTTGTGGTGCAACACAGGTACAGGGATTGAAGCTGCAAACTGTTATCCAGCCCGAGCAGCACCACAGTGGTGCTAAAATAACTGTCACGGATTAGCAGCCCAAAAAAAAAAAAAAAAAAGGGACAAAAGTGGGACAAGTAAGCAAAAACCAGGACAAAAGTGACATTTTTCAAAACTTGTGGGGGCACTGCGGCATGTTGCCTAAAATAGGGACTGTCCTGGGAAAATAGGGACTGTTGGTAGCTAAGTCAAGATGGCAGCCACGTTGGGCTAGCCACATTACAGCAGCTGTAATTTTTATATTATTTTATTCGTTTTAACGTTAATTTTGTTGTTTTATGTTTTTAGTTTGTTGTTTTCTTTTGTTTTTTGCAGTTATTTGTCATGCGGAATACTTGCCGATAGCTGTCAGCAGAGATAGCAACAGTGCGTGGTGTTGCTATTGTTTTTCCCCTTCAGGATTGGAAAGTTATCCTTGGAGCAAGATTTAAGAATTTATCTGGAGTACTCTGATTACAATCTGGGAGGCTTTTACCAGGAGCTGGGAGTTTGTACACTTGGACTGTGAGCTGGTTGTTGGCCTTGCGCTGTCCTGGGACTGTGTTCGGATCTTGTTGGAGTGTTTGAATGATACGGCCCGAAGTCCGGAGCTGGAGACTGTGACCTTGAAGCTGGGTTCTTTTTCAGAGACTTAGCGGCTTTCGTTTTTAGGCCCCGCAGACTGCTGCATCTTCGGTGCTGTTTTTCTGGAGTGGGTGAGCCTGCTAAAATTCTGGTCTGAACCCAGGGTGGTGCATCTCGGGAGACGACCGGGGGGAGAGTTTCTTTAAATCCTGGCCTGAACCCACGGTGGTTTACTGGGGCAGTTGGCTGCAACGGGAGATCGGGGGTGGTGCTGTTGGTGGACAGGCCCCAGTGTGCACTTGGTTTCTGGGTTTTGCGGAGGGCAGGCTGGAGAGCCTGCTCACGTGGATCCAGTCGCTGATCAACTTCCTTAGTGGCATCTTGGGGGACGACCGGGGGGAGAATCTCTTTTTTGGCTGGTTGCTTGAGCTCTCCTTTAAGCGGTTGGATTCAATTCTGAGGACTGGAAAGTGACTCTTTAGCTGCAGCGAAGGTCTGTTTTATCAATGTGGAGCTTATAGAATAGCGAGAATGTCAGTCTTTGTCTGAGAACTACCCAGGTCAGATTGTTCCTTTTTCTTTTCCTCCTGTGTATCTCGATGAAGCAATGAGAGTGCTTCGTTTTCATATCAAGATCAAATTGTGCGACTGTTTACTCTGCCTATGTGAGAGATAGGCTTGGGACTAATTCCTCAGGGGTGTAAGCTCTGAGGGTTTTTCATTATTCTTAGTTTTCAGTGGTGTACAGGTGGAAAGAAACTGAGACTTTGTGTCCAAACTGCTATTAACTCTTCCTGAGGAGCTAAAATCTGCCCAGACTGCTTAAGACTTTCTCTGAGGAGTTTGCCTGAAGGGGAATGGACAATTGCTTTATTTTGTGTTAGAAATGGGAAGTGGGGCTGCTGTTTATGATATTTAAATAAGTTAGTGGCTTTGATAGCATTAATCAAATTGGTTAATGGTTTATTTTTTTTAATATTTGGCAGCATGTGTTGGGACCAGGCTTCCGTGGGCAGGCGCTATTCCCCCTCTAGGCTGAGGGGCCTGCACCCTTTCGATAGCCCCCCATTGCTACCCAAGGTATACAGGCGTTGTCATGCCTTGGGGATTGCACAGGGGAGGCGGAGGGGGGAAGGGGAATTCTCAGCTGCGTAGGGGAGTGGAGTGGGCGAATAAGGGTGGTGGGGTCGGGGAGATACCCTGGGGCGAAATGGGTCCAGGATAGGGGAGTGCAATGCCTGGTTCCCATACCCAAGGGTTCCACTGAGAGTGGGCAAGTGGCCTGCTCCTCCAAGACCTCTCATCCAACCCGGGCGGTGTTATGCAATGCCAGATCTATAAAAAAACAAGACAGCAATTATTGCTGATCTTGTTGAATCATCTGACCTGACTTGCATTATCGAGACCTGGCTGGACGAGAATGCTGGTCCCATATTGGAGTCAGCTATTCCAGCCGGGTACTCGGTAATACATCGCCCGAGGTTGGATCGAAGGGGTGGGGGGTCACTATTTATTTTAAATCGGAATTGGGCCTTGTGGAGGTTCCAGTGGTGTCCCCTAGATCCTTCGAGTGTATCATGGGAGCAGGTGTGGGCAGCAGAATTTTACTCATCTACCGTCCACCCGGTGACAAGAAGGTTTTTCTGCAGGAAGTTGCAGACTTCATTGTCGACCTGGTGTTGCAGCCCTCTAGGTGGTTGGTCCTGGGGGACTTCAATGCCTGGGTCAACGATGAACTCTCGCATTTTGGTCAAAACTTCCTCCAATTGATGATTTAGTTGGGCTTCACACAGGTTGTTACCTCTGCTACCCATATTCAGGGTCACTCTTTGGATCTGCTGTTCACCCTGGGGATGGAGATCACGGAACTGGTGGGGGAACCTGTTGGGTGGTCTGACCATCACCCCATAAGGTTCAATTTCGCGGCCCCCCTTGTGAGACCTACCCCTTTGGAGATGGCCCAGTACCGCCCTTTGAGAGGAGTTACCCCTGGGGGTCTGATGGCGATGCTGGACCTATCGAGTTGGCCTATGGAGTGCATGGAACCAGATGCCTTAGTGGTGCACTATAATAATATGGTGCTGAGGGCACTGGATTCCATACCACCTGTCCGTGTTCACCTCCTCTCCCTTCGCCCTTGGTCCCCTTGGTTTGATGGGACACAGGGAGTTGAGGAGAGTGGGGTGAAGATTGGAACACTGTTGGTGGAAATCCGGCCTGGAAGGTGACAGACTTAGATTGATGGCCCATTATGTGGACTATCAATCAGAAATCTCCTGTAAGAAGGCAGAGTTCCTGTCCAGGGAGATAGCTGCATCAAGAAATCGACCAGCTCAGCTTTTCTGGACTGTGGACAGATTGTGCAATCCAGCCTGTCTGCGGGGTCGGAGAGCTTTTTCATAAATACAGTGTGATGAGTTTGCTCGGTTCTTTGAGGATAAGGTGTCATTGATCAGGTCGGAGATCCGCAGTACGCGTTCTGATGAGCCTGGCAGTGATCGATGTGGGGTTACAGGCCCTCGGTCTACCTGGACAGATTTTGACCAGCCAGCGATCATGGATATCATGAAGATTGTCCAGGGCTTGCGACCGACTTGCTGTAGTTTGGATCCTGGTCCCATGCGCCTCCTTATGGGGTGCATGGATGTGATCGGACCAGTCCTTGCTGAGATAGTCTGGTGCCCTTTGGACCAAGGGGTGTTTCCGGAGTCCTTAAAAGAGGCTGTCGTGACACCCCTTTTGAAGAAATCTTCCCTTGACCCAGACTGTCTCGCTAACTACAGACCGATCTCTAACCTGCCCTTTTTGGGCAAGGTTATTGAGAAAGTAGTCGCGTTGCAGCTCAATGACTTTCTTACCACCCATGAGGTCTATGATCCTCTCCAGTCCGGTTTCAGGAAGAGGCATAGTACCGAGATGGCGTTGGTCCGGGTACTTCATGATATCCTAATAGCGAGAGATCGGAGGAGCCGTTTGATCTTGATCCTCCTTGATCTCTCTGCAGCATTTGATACCGTGGACCATGGGATGTTGCTAGATCGCCTGCGGCTACTCTGCGGACTGTCGGGGACAGTTCTCAGATGGGTCCACTCTTTTCTCACAGGCAGAAGTCAGAGGGTAGTCTCAGGAATTTTTTCCTCTGCTCCCTTTGCTTTGTTCTGTGGGGTGCCGCAGGGCTCTGTGCTTTCCCCCATGTTGTTCGTGGTATATATGCTGCCGTTGGGAGAGATTATAAGGCGTTATGGGCTGAGTTTTCACTGCTATGCAGATGATACTCAGCTCTATATGTCCTTTGTACCCAAACAGAATGACGCATTATCGGTCTTTACTAACTGCCTCGCTGAGATCCAGGACTGGTTGAGTGCTAACTGGTTGAAACTGAATCCGGATAAGACTGAGGTGTTGGTTGTGGACCTGGGTCATCGTGCAGAGAAGTTGACTCCTGGGTTTCCTTCTGGCCTTGTACTGGGGGTAACCAGTTGAGACCTTCTGAACAGGTGTGGAATCTGGGCGTAATTCTTGACAGTGAGCTGACGCTGAAGGCACAGGTATTGGACGCTGTCAAGTCTTCCTTTTACCATCTGAGGAATATTGCTCGGATAAAACACCTTGTTCCACACGATGACCTTCCTGTGTTGGTCCACACCTTTGTTTCCTCGCGTCTTGATTACTGTAATGCCCTATATCTAGGATTGCTGGAGGTGGATCTCCATCACCTGCAGCTGGTGCAGAACGCTGCAGCCAGGCTGTTGACTGGGTTACTAATAACTTGCCATATCACACCTGTGCTGCACGGACTGCAGTAGCTGCCGGTGCGGTGGAGAATCACTTTCAAGGTTGCGTTGTTGACCTATAAGACCCTACACGGACAGGGACCGGGCTACTTGCAAGATCTCCTTCGGCCCTACCACCCTCTCCACCCACTCCGCTCCGCTGACGAGGGATTGCTAGAGATTCCCAGGGTTCGTCTTCAGTCATCTGGGGCCAGAGCGTTTTCTTTCATGGCCCCAACCTTGAGGAACTCTCTACCTCATCAGATCAGAGAGTGCCTGTCCACAGAATCATTTAAGGCGTCTCTGAAAAGTTATCTATTTGAATTAGCGTTTGAATATGTCTGTTGCTGTTTTTATTGTTTTTATGTTGTTATTTATTATGTTAGATGTTATTTTGATATGTATTTGCGCTTTGATGTGCAGAAAAGCGCATTATAAATAAATTTTGATTTGATTTATCATGGACTGTGCCTGGTTCTTCAAATGGTACAGAGCTGGTGGATTCATATTTTCTTTTAGGATACCTGCCATTATTGTTAGGGCCCCAGTGGCATTGGAGGAGACTTCATGCAATTCAGAAGATACTGCTTCCATTTTATTCTTCAGCATGGCAACTCTTGTGCTCAAATTGTCCTCTGTTTATTTATCAAGTGTTGCTACCCTCCAGTCTTGGGCCTGTAGTGCCTGGACAATGGTTTGCAGGGTGGGTTTCCCTGCACCTTCATCAAAAGCATTGTGCTACAACTACAGATCACTGTGGTTGCTGGGCCTGAACTGCTTCTTCCTTTATGTTTCACGGTCTCACTGAGGCTTGTCTGTTTGAGGCATCCCATCATGTCTCTTTCTCATGAAAGTTAATAGTTTGGTAAAACAGTTGCCTGTTTACAAGATGTTCATTAAAAACATATGTAGTGCCTCAGAGTTGGGGGGGCCCCACAGCAAGTAAGGGGTTAAAATAATTGCCCCAGGGTCCCCCAATGGTAAGGGCATGAGGAGACAGCAAAGGGAGCAGAGGGGAGCTCTGTGTGCATGCGGCTCCATTTAAATGGACCCCCCCCCAGTGCAGCGCTAAGCAAGGCATCAGTTTTAAAGTAAAGAAAAAAAAGTTTCAGCTGCCCTACTCCATTCAAGAATTTCCCCCTGGAGCAGGCAGTGCAAGCATGGGCGCCGATGAGCTGGGACAGCTGTACCTGGGCAGCACATGGTGCCAGTTCAAAAAAATTCCCCACAGTTGGGGCCTGCACAAGCTCAGGGTTCTAGAGCTGGAACCCCAAACAAAAATATACAAGGTGACATAGCCATTTATTTGGTTGTTGTTGAATCGTGCTGGCTGTGGAGTGGAAGGACACGAGAGTGCGACAGGAACCAAGGCTTACCTGACTGTTGAAGCGAGTCCTGTGGACTCTTGCTGTGCCCTCCTCCAGCTGGTGAAGACTCCAGGTTGGTGATCCCATCCAGAGGTACAGGTTCAGTGATCCAGTGTGCGGTGCAGGAAGAAAGAAGAATCCCCCCATTGCTCCGATGTGCAGCGGCGCGGGCAGCAGAGCCCCAGTATTTATTTTTATTTTAACATTAAAGTCCCCGTTCCACGGCGGCGGCAGTGCCAGTAGCCACATTGGGAGAAGGAGAAGAGAGCAAGACCCCGAAGGCTCCCAGTCGCCTGTTTAGCACTAGTTAGAAGGCCCCTCCCACTGCCAGCAACCTCCCTCAGTCCTTTTCTTCACCCTGAGCCGGAGCGGTGAGTAGGCAGCAGCACAGCACAATGTACTGGCCACCAGAACTTTGTAATTATTGAAAAGCAACAATTTGTCAAACAGCGCTCCAGTGCTATTGGAGGGGTGGGACAGCACAAGGGCCTGAGGGCACATTAATATTTAATCTGGGCAGGGCGACACCCACGGGGAGGGACCTGCAGCAAGGCAAAAGGGGGACAGGTTGAATATGCAGCAGGGGGCAGAGCAAAGTGGGACCGGCCCAGCAGTTAAAGGGGCAACATAGGCCCAGGCTTTTCAGGGCATCCTAGGTCCGACAGTGTATTAAAGGGGCAACATAGGCCCAGGTCTCTTACGGCACCCTAGGCCCGACTGTATATTAAAGGGGCAATATAGGCCCAGGTCTCACAGGGCACCCTAAGCCCGACAGCTTGTAAAGGGGTTTAGCTAGCCATTTAGGCCAACAGGTGTTAAGGGGTTTAGCTAGCCATTTAGGCTCACAGGTGTTAACGAGGCCTAGCCAGTCCAATAGGTCAGTCATTTAAAGGAGGCCCAGCGTGTTTATAGGGGACCCACATCACTAATGTACCTCACAGTCTTGGGAGACCATTTAGTGGTTAGTAGCCAGAATACCCACAGTAGCATGAGAGCCCATTTAAGTTAGAGGGACCCCACTACAATAACCCACGGTCAGTAAGGGCTTCACCAAGAAGGTGACCAGACAGAAGCAACCAAGTACCTGTTATTTACTGTGGTCTGTGCATTCAGAGACTGTGATATTGAGCATGGGGGTAGGAAGAAGTAGGCTGCTGGTTAACTAGGATCTGCAGCTTATCCATTAGGTAGGGAAATGGGCAGACTGGGTGAGCCAAGCGGTCCTTATCTGCCGTCAAAATCTATGTTTCTATGTAATACAGTTGGAACTGTGACATTTAAATGCATTGTGCCAACATCTTGTGCTAGTGTGTTTCCGAATCAGTCTTCAGCACTCCTTCAGAGACATTTCACCAGTGTGTTTCTGAAACAGTCTTCAGCAACCCTCGAAGGGGTATTCCATAATGCACTCAGAATCCGTCAGAGTACTCCTAAAGAGCCAAGTCGTATCTGCACCTTTGCAACGTCATGTTTGTTGTTTTCCTCTAACAGTTACCAAAGTATGGCTTGGCTCAGTGCAGATTCTGCCATCCATTTCTTATTTTGTCACCTCCGCCGTTGTGACGTTCAGATCTTCTGCATCAGTTACCCTTGTCAACGTCCTGTTTGTTATTTTCATCAGTCCTTGGCTCATCCGGCCTAGGTGTCCAGAACTCTGTCATTCACCTGACTTCTGAAGACTTCTGCGTCTCCTTGCTACCTGGCAGTCCACCAGGGGGCTGTGGCATGGTGTTCAGCATCTTCTGGTTACCCAGCAATGTACCAGCGTGCTGTGGGAGGGTGTTTTGCATCTTCTTGTTACCCAGAACTCCACTGGCGGGCTGTGGCAGGGTATTCTGCATCTTCTTCACCCGGCCATCCACCAGCGGACTATGGCCGGATCCATTGTGCTTCAATTCCGGCTGCCTTCAGTGGGTTCTTAGCCGAGGAAATCTTTGCACTCATTCTCGAATTCTGGCAGCCCTAGGGAGGTGGGTGTGGCCAAGAAATTCATGGTCTGTTTAGAAACCCTCTCCGTATTTCCCTAAGTTCTTTTGAAGTCCACTGAGTCAGGCTGGTCAGTCAGTTAGTGTCCCCAAGTTCTCAAACTCCTTTAACTGTGTTGTCTTCTTGACAACAGAGAAAGTACAACCGTGCATGAACTGCCTCTAATGACATATGCAGAGTCTTGTAGTAGCATGCTATAAAGTTTCATAGAATGAAGTATTTCAGGCAATAGGCCTTAGTTAGAGGTGCACCTCAGGTGGAAGTTTTAAGGACTGCATAGTGATTCTGAGTTCGAATTGTACTAGGACACTCTTACAGTGTAGCTGTTACAGTTGATTTGCTGACTTTAGGGATAAGGACGCTCTTACAGCGTAGATGTTACAGCTGTTTTTTAGACTTGGAGTCTTCCCCATACAGGAGATTAGAGTGACAGAACCCCTCTTTTTCCCCCATGACCATGTTCCCCTTCCCTGGTTGTAAGAATAAACGGCTGACAAGCATTTGGAAACTTACTTTTGACTCCTGTCTCTCTTTGTCAGGTGACAACATCTACCTCATTGGGAACTTAAGTGTCCTCCCGCCATTCCACCTACAGGGAGTGACACTGATGTTGGTAAATTGTGTACGATTTGGGTCATCACGACACTGTTGCTCTATTACCCTTCTATTCTTAGTGGATCCCAGCACACAATGCCATCGGGGCACCACATATATTATTTAGTTACATAATGCCAGACTGGACACCCTCTTTCATTCCTGTCGTTTCGCTCTATCTTGACCCCCTCTGCCCCATCACTGTGATCTCTACAAAGCCCTCTCCCTCCCTCCCTTCCCTTCAATCGAGACGCCTCTTCCACTCTGCTATCTTTATGTCCAAATTCTGGTTCAGGTCACTACCCTCCCACCTCGCCTCTACTCTCTCTACCCCAGCCTATCCCCCCATTTCCCTCTGCAACACCAATCAAAAAACACTAGCTCTCCCCCTTAGGTCCACTGCTGTCAGTCAATCCGCCTTCTCATATCGGTGTCCTAAAATGTGGAATTCCCTCTCCCATTCCATCCAAAACGCCTCCTCCCTGCAGCACTCTCTTCACGACTTCACCACCCCAGTCTGCATCTGCTCCTAATCCTGCCCCCTCACTCTTACCATTACTGTTCCTGGGACCTCCCTCTCCAGCTGGTCAACTGCTAGAAGTGCTTATACTACCATAATTGTTGCTACAGTTGTGTCTGGAGGCCTTTCCACAACATGCCACTTGTATCCAATGGATATTGCTGCTTTTGCTGTCCCATATTGAGACAATTTGTGTACTGCAATGTGCAACTCAACTATTTTACTGCATGGATAATTTTCCTAATGCTGTATCTTGAATCTGTTGTATACTATTGTTCTAATGCCGTATCTATTGTGCTGCTGTATATTTTGAAACTGGTGTACTATTATTAATGCTGTAGCTATTTCTGTTGTGAATTATATCTCCCTTCCCCCTTTGACACATCTGGAAACGAGCAATACTGCTCAGTGTGCCTTACTGGTGAAACTTTTAAATAAATAAATACATAGGTTTCAGTGTGGCTCAGTTGGTGGCGCATCTTCCTCTGGGCAAGAAGGTTGTCTGTTCTAGTCCCACGCAGGGATTGGGCTCATACCATAAATGCTGGCACCCAAGTGCAGTACTTGGGGGTGCTGTACTGTTGGGGTATGCTGTCTATTGGATGAGATATTAAAATGAGGTCCCAAGAATTCATCTCTGGCACTGTCCTGGTGGGTGTCCAGATGGAAGCAAAAAAAAACAAGGGTTTTCGCATGAGTAGGGGACTCTCCCCAGGGTCCTGGCCAACATTATCCTTCCCATAAAACCTGTTCATGCAATTATCCAAGGCTATGTGTTGGTGCTGATGTGTGAAATGGCTGCTGCTACACATTCAGTCACTTCACTACCAGTCCCTCATTGCTTATAAAGTGCTTTGGGATACAGTGTACAGCTGTGAAATGGAACAGCAGCAGGACTCCTTTGAGAATGAGATGTTGCTTCTTAGGCTATTCTGGATAAATACATTGTCACAAAAATAAATGTGATCTTTATTCTACACCTGCTTTGAGCAAAGCCTCTTAATTAGCCCTGCTCCCCCCACCTCATTTACAGTAACTGGGCATTTCTGTTCTCCACAGTCTACAGAGCTTCTGAGAGCTGCAAGCACCAAGAAATGTAAAGCCAGTAAACGAGACTACCTGGAATTATTGTATGTGGTACCGTCCATAACCATGAGAGTTGCACAATTATTGCTCAGTTCATTGTGAGTAGGAGTCCCCCCCCCTCGCCATATGAACAGTTTGTTTGATATCCCATTGTGCCTTCCATTTTCATTAGTAGTCTCAACTTTTGATTGAAGTACAAAATCTTTCTATCTGATAAAAAAAAAAAAATACACTCATAGAAGCTGTTAAAAGCCTCTTTTCTTTTCAGTGCCCAGAATCGTTACTCTGTCGATAGTCTTGCCTGCTTGCTGCTTTGCCACTCATGTAATCAATCTAGTGAAGTATAGCAAATGAATCGTCTGCACTAGGGGAAACTGAACATTTGACAGGAATGAGCACAAAAGCATTGTGTAAGTTATCACTAAAAGAACTCTTAAGTTTATACATGTGCACAGCTTCATTGCTGTGACAGGTCCCTCACCCAAGCAGCAGTAGTTACAGGGCATCATTTAATAACTCTGGGTTGGAGGCAAAGAAGATGACAGTTAATTATCCCCCCCCCCCCCATTGCTCAGCAAATTGGCCCAGCTGTCCCCACCCCAGCATGATTTCTGACCTTTCATTTTAAGGTAGGAAGACTGGACTTCAAAACAGCTGTCCAAGCAGCTGGCAATTAACATTTGAAATAATGAACAATTTGCTTCCTGTCACTGTAGTGCCAAAGCAAACTATTCTACTTGGGGGGGGGGGGTGAAAGATATTTCAATAGGCAAGAGACTTGGCAGATTTTTTCGTTATGAGCCTAGAACTGTCAGACCCTCCTGTTATAGAAATATTTATGTTTGAAATCTCCTGACCCTCTTACTATTACAACTCCCACCCATACCCCTCTTCCAGTAGGATGATGAGTTGAGTAACTGCCAGTACAGCCAACAACAGTTCTGTTGATTGGCTGACCTGTGGTGGGTGGGCATCCCTCTGGCGACTGATCATTATTTTGTTAGTTAGAAATACTCCATCCGGATAACCCTATGAGATGCTGCATCTTCTTTTTGTGGTGGTCCCAGAGAGGATAGCAGCAGTCAACAGGTTAACGTAGTCCAGCAGGAATAGTTACATACGGGCAAAAGTATACACAGGAGGAAAAAAAGGCGAGTACAGCCAAACAGTAATCAAAACAAGCTAACCAAGTGAGATCGCCGCAGACAAAGAACATGAACACCGTTACGCAACATGATCATGTTCAAGTAGGTGGGGATTCTGGACCAAAACAAATACTGGGAGTTTTAAGGTGACTGAAAAGACTAGGCTCGAGCACTTGCAAGCTAGAAGCATTCCTCAGCTGGAGAAAGAGTTTGTTCCAGGTGTCTCTAGTACTGTATATGCAAAGGACTTTCTACCAAGTTCACACTTCATCCTGGGAACTGAGAAGATGAGTGCTGCTGTTGTATGGCGTAAGTAGGCACTACTTGACTTGATCATGTCACCTTCACCATAAATACAACCAGCTTCTACCAGCCAAAGGCTTAGGGATCTGAGTCGTCAGCCAAGATCTCCCAGTTGGCCTCCTATAAATGGATCAGTACTGTATCAAACAAGGAACTAGACGTTAAACATAGAAACATAGACTTTGATGGCAGATAAGGACCGCTTGGCCCACCTAGTCTGCCCATTTCCCTACCTACAGGATAAGCTGCAGATCCTAGTTAACCAACAGCCTATTTCTTCCTACTCCCACAAGAATTGCCTTATGTCTGTCCCATGCATTCTTGAATTCTCCCACAGTTTTAGACCCCACAACCTCCTCAGGAAGGCTGTTGCATGCATCTACCACCCTCTCTGTGAACAAATACATCCTCACATTGACCCTGAACCGTCCCTCCTCTATCTTGAGATTGTGTCCCCTTGTTCTTACACATCTCTTTTTCAGAAAGATGCTACCCTCTTGGATTTTGTTGATTCCACTGAGGTGCTTGAAAGTTTCTTTCATCTCCCCCCATCCTTCCTTTCCTCAACGGTATGTATATTAAGCTCCTTTAGTCTCTCCTCGCATAGCTTCTCTTGCAGACCCTGCACCATTTTAATTGCCCTCCTCTGGACTGCCTCCATCCTGTCTATGTCCTTGTGGGGATGGGGTCTCCAGAACTGGATGCGGTACTCCAGATGGGGTCTCACCAACTGTCTATACAGAGGGATAACAACTTTCAGTTTTCTGCTGGTGATGCCTCTCCCTATACATCCCAATATCCCCCAGCCCTCCCTACTGCCTTCTCACATTGCTTGCCAACCTTAAGGTAATCTGATATGATTACCCCCAGGTCCCTTTCCATTTTTGTTGTTGTTACTACCACCCCCCATTGTAATCTTCCTCTGGGTTTTTGTTTCCCAGGTGCATTATTTTGCACTTCTTTGTGTAACCCCTAGATGGCACTATCCCAGGGGCTACTACCCCTGCCTGATTTGCCACTAACAGGTTGAGGGGCCTGGATCCAATGGCGGGTGCCTCCACCCAGAGGTCAGGGTTTGCAGTAGTTAAACTTACTTGGTCACAGCCCTCTGGGACACTGCAACCCCCCTTTCTTCCCACTAGTGGCCCACACAATATATCAAAATTACCTTCACAGTATACACTTACCCCCAGGGCTGGTTCAGGCACTGGGACCTCCTGTAAAATAAGATACAGTGCAACAATCACAGTACAATACTTTAACATAGACAAATACCTCAGGCAGTATAACTTTGCTGAAACAAGCAACTCTGATTTATTTGGGGGAATATAACAAGGACAGGAAATCTGGTTAATTAGCTTATCACTTTACTCATCTACCTATGGCTCTGTGCAGAGGCCTATCCCTACCAGTTACTGTCCCTGGGTACCCAAGCCCTAGTGGCTAGTCCAAACCATGGCAGCTGGTAGGGCCCTTTCCCACAGAGAAAGAAAAATTAGTTTAAACAGTCAGCAGTACAGTGATTCCATTTGGATTCAATGTGGCAATTCAACAGGGAGCGACCCTGAATTAGTACTCACGACCTCCAGACAAGATAGGGTCCTTCAATGTCAGCAGGGCTACTCTTGAGCTCCACGAGACTCCTCACACATTTATATGGCAAACTGCAACAGGCAAAAGTCCTTTAATGGCAGCAGGATTCACTTGAGCTAACCAAGCCTCCTCACACATTTATATGGTGAACAGTAACAGGCAAAAGTCCTTTAATGGCAGCAGGATTCACTTGAGGTACACAAGCCTCTTCACACATTTATATGGTAAAACAGAAAGTACTATACCAGGCAGGCTGCTTCTCTATCCCGATCACAATTACTGCACAATACCCGGGAGAACACACAGCAGATTCAGTTCCTGACAGACGAGTGCAATTCAGCAATTTCTCCAGTCTTCTACAGGGTGAGCCTGGTTTCTACTCTTCAGATATCCTTTGATTCTCTTCACAGGACGGATTCAGTCCTAACAAGCAGTTACACAAGCTGCAGACCGGAACTCTGGGCCTTACACGGTTTCCGACTAAAACTGCACACTGAAAAGCACAGGGCTCCTTCCTTCTTCACTGCCAGAGCTCAACTGAAACTCCAACAGACAAAACGGGCACTTCCTTTGAGTTCCTCCCAGTTCTTGACTGGATTGGCTGTCACTCACAGTAGACTGCTCCTGTTGGTCCAAAAGGTGCGAAGTCTAAACTACATCTCCCAGAGTCACTGCCCATACAATCCTCTTGTGGCTGGCTCAGATTATGAGTCAAGTTCTGATTCGTCCAAGGCACCATTTTAGAGCTAGCTTACCCACACTGTTGGTCCAGTTCAGCAGTTCAAAACCAGAATGGGGAACTAGGCAGACACAGTTCTGACTGCAAAGAAAGAAGGTTAGACAAACTGTAATTTCATTATTACTCTAAATGGTTTCTGGCAAACAGTTACATCTTTCAGATAGGTTCCTTTGCACTCCTAGTGACTGCAAAATGGAGTGAATTGGCAGCAGCTAGGTGTGGTACTCAATCAAAGAAACACACAGTCCCCCATACAAACTAATTATGTCTGCAAGCAGACAGCTCTTAAAGAGACAGTACCAGAGGTTCTAAAACACTCACTGATAAATGGCTTAAACGCCAAACACCATTCAGGCTTGGAGCATTCAAACAAGCTCCTGGAAGTCTTTTGGGAACCCCCATTTGCAGGGGGGTTACATTTGCATTGAATCCAAGCTGCCATACTTCTGACCATTCCTCCAATCTTGCCAAGTCCCTTCTCATCCTTTCCATGCCTCCTTGTGTATCAACCCTGTTGCAGATCTTTGTGCCATCTGCAAAGAGGCATACTTTTCCTTCTAGTCCCTCTGCAGTGTCACTTATAAAGACATTAAAAAGGACTGGACCCAATACTGAACCCTGTGGTACCCCACTAGTAACCCTTCTTTCTTCAGAGTAGACTTATAATTACCTTCTGTCTTCTGTTGTCCAGCCAATGTTTTACTCAGGCTACCACCCTGGGACCCACTCCCAGGCTGGTTAATTTGATTATTAATCTTTTGTGTGGGACTGTGTCAAATGCCTTGCTAAAGTCTAGATAGGCCATGTCCACAGCCCCTCCCTGGTCTATTACTTTGGTCACCCAGTCAAAGAAATCAATTAGATTCATCTGACATGACCTTTCCACTGTGAACCCATGCTGCCTTGGGTCCTGTGCCCCACTGGACTCTAGGTACTCAACAGTTCTTTCCTTCAGAAGTGATTTCATCACTTTCCCTACCACAGAGGTCAGACTGACAGGTCTGTAGTTTCCTGCCTCTGTCTTGCTCCCACTTTTGTGAAGGGTAATCACATCCACCTTCCTCCAGTACTCAGGTACCACACCATCCTCCCATGAGTTATTTCAAAGGTTAGTCAGTGGTGTCACTAGTTCTCCCCTTAATTCTTTTAGAATTCTGGAGTGAATTCCATCCAGACCCATTACTTTGTCCATCCTCAGTTTTAGGAGTTCTTTCAGAACCCTTTCTTCTGTGAAAGGACTGGGATTGACCCCCTCTCCAGAGTGCTTCTGTTAATTGGATTAGGCACCTCCCCCTCCTCCTCTTTTGTAAATATTGAGCAGAAGTATTCGTTCAGTATCCCTGCTTTTTCACTGTCCCTCTCTGCCCACCCACCGTCCATTCTGCTCAGTCTCACTATCCTTCCCTTTGTCTTTCCATGCGCCCTGATGTACCTATAAAAGGTTTTATCCCCCTTCTTAACCGAGTTGGCTATCTTTTCCTCAGTTTGGGCCTTTGCTATTCTAACTTCCCTCCCTGCTTCCTTTTGCCTAAACTGGTACATTTCTCAGTTCTGCTCCTTCTGTGTTTCCTTATACTTCCTAAATGCTATCTTGTTCTCCCTAACCTTCCCCGCCACCTCTTTTGAGAACCATAGTGGCTTTTTCTTTCATTTTGATTTTTTTAATTTGCTTCACACAAAGGGTTGTTGCCTCTGTGATGGCAGTTTTGATGTTTCCCCATTGTTGCACCACCCCTCCTTCTAGCCTGTTTGCTAGTGCTTTTCTAAGGCACTCTCCCATCTTGCCAAAGTCAGCTGTCCTGAAGTCCAGTACCCTCACTTTTGTATGGCTTGACTCTGTAGCTGAGTTTATTGTGAATCACACTGTTTGGTGGTCACTTGTTCCCAGATGGCTACCCACTTCTAAATCTGAGATCTTCCCACTGTCCCCATTTGAGAGTATGAGGTCTAAAATTGCTCCCTCACGAGTGGGTTCCAAAACTAGCTGTCTGAGGCATGCCACCTGTAAGGCATCGAGTATGGCTCTGCTCTTGGATGTGCCTGCAGCAAAGGTGCTCCAGTTAACATATGGCATATTCAGTTCCCCCACCAACAGTATCTCCCCTTTTTCTGCCATCCTAAGGATGCCTTCTATCATATCCTTGTCCATTCCCTCCTCCTGACATGGGGGTCTGTATACAACCCCTGTGTGGATTGTGGTACCATTTCCAGTCTCTAAGGTGACCCACACTCTCCTCCCTGTTTACTCTTTTGTTCCATTGGTTTTATCCCTTCCCTTACATAGAGAGCTACTCCTCCCCCTCTTCTACCCTCCCTGTCTCTCCTGTAGGTTGTGTACCCTGGTATGTTAACATACCAGTCATGGTTCTCTGTGTACCATGTTTCTGTGACTGCTACTATATCCAGGCATCCCTCTTCCATCAAGGCCACCAGTTCAGGGAGCTTATTGCCCAGAATATGGGCATTGGCACTCATTACCCTCTATTTCTTGATGACCTTACCCCTTTGTGCCCCATCTCTGTCCTTAATGCCTTTGTCATTTTCTCCATTTACCCCTGCCCTTCTCCCTATTGACATCTCCATCTTGGTGTTTACCTACTTACTACCCTAATTTTTCTTTTGGGAGGGGCTAGGATTTCCCTGCTCCTTTCCAGTGCCTCCCCCTTGGCTAGTTTAAATGCTTGCCAATGAAGCATTTAAACCTATCACCTGGGATCCTGGTTCCCCTCCTGGACAGATGCAGACCATCACGGCAGTATAGGCCTGCATCACTCCAGTTGGACCCCCAGTCCCCAATGAAGCCAAATCCCTGAGCTCTGCACCAGTTGTTCAACCACTGATTGAATTCCGTGGTGTGGAGCACCCTAGCCTCACCCATGCCATAGACAGGCAGCACCTCTGAGAGGTTACCGTGCGTGCTACTTGTCTAAGGCCCCTCCCCAACTCCACAAACTCTTCCTGCACTGCTCTGATCCCTTTCTCAGCTAGGTCATTTGTCCCTAGGTAGACAATGACATCCAGCTCCTTCCCCTGTGCAGCTGCTGCAGTAATCCTGAGGATTCGCTCCCTGTCCCTCCAAGCCATGGCACCAGGCAGGCACATTACCTCCCTCACCCCTTCCTCCCCCAGTTCTACCCCCTAACAATGGAGTCCCCCACCAGGAGTTGGTTCCTTCCTCTGTGGGGTCACATGCCACCCTCCTGTGGGTCTCCTTTGTGGAGGTTCCCAGCATCCTCCTTGGTCTCTACTGTGGGTGCCTCCATAGAGAAACCACACTTTGCCAGAACGGCATATGAATTGTGGAGAGGTACAACTGGAGGGATGTGCCTCTGTCCCACCACCCCCACTCTCCCTGAACCCACTTTGGTCTAACCACTCCTCATTCTTGGCAACCTCTGAGGCAACGGCAGTGGCCCTGGTGGTCCCTGGGTGGGAGAGGAGGTCCCCCAAATCCTGGCCAACTCAGCCTGGAGATGAGCAACCTCCTCCCTCAGGCCAGACAGGTGCCTGCAGGTGGGACAACACCACATCCTCCAGAACATCTCCCGGAAGACTGCTGCTCCACAGCCACTGCACCACTTCCATCATGTCTTATTTCTGGCCCCTTAACTGCTGTTTGGAATACTTACTCTTTCCTCTGTTTGTTTATTTATTTATTTTTTCTCCCTGCTTACTTACTGCCTCTGTGCCCTTTAAGCTCCTGATCTTCCTGTTCTAAGACAAGAAGGAGGGCAATATAGTCCCAGTAGAGAAGTATACTTATAACAGCAGCTCCTTCTTCTTGGTGTTCTCTGCCTGTTCTCTGGCAGAAGCTATCTAGAGCAGTTTTTAAACCTGGCTTTAACCTGGCTTCCTTCTGCTAAGCCACTCCCCCTACTTTACAGCTCTTTCTACACTTAGTTAATTGTAGAGATAACAATTCCCTTCAGCCACCTGAGACAAACACCTAGATAACTGCAGATAACAATTCGCTTCAGCCAACTCAAACACACTTTTTTTTTTTACCCTAAATTGAAGGTCCCAGTAATAGAGTTCAGGTTCTTTAGTCCGAGTAGAGAACATGATGGGGTACAAACACATATGTGGTAGTTTGATTTGGTATGTGACCTTGATTCAGTTTTATAAATGTCAGCATGCTGACATTTGTGAGTGAGAGGTTAGTATGATGGTCATGCACTATTGCCCCCGCAGAAATGAATACCCTCTTCACACTTGTGAAATGCTATTAGAAGACATCATTTGATAATAACTGTTACGGGAATAATAGTATGATACGGCTACATAGTGCAGTCTGAAAACATGTAACTAACTAGATTTATTCAGACCAAAATTAGAGACGTTAATTTCTGTTTCAGCCTCAGAAGCTTTTGCATTTTCACTCACTCATTCAGTATTAGGTCTGACACTTTGGCCTAGTGGTTAGAGTGTGCTGTAAACCTGGAGATATGGGTTTGATTCCCACAACTATCACTTGCCCACTGTGCTGCCCTGAGCGAGTCTCTTAACCTCCTGTCCTTTTTATTTGTGATTAACAATTTTATTGAGTTTCATAGGAAACAAGAAAGCATGCAACATCGAACTCAAAATACAAAGTGCATAGAGACATAAGCACAGAGTAAACTACTGTGTGATGAGGAAGAATGCAACAGAGGCAACACCTGCAGGGAAGTATAGGGCACAGTGACATTTAACATAGGGAGAAAAGGAGGGAGGAGGGTAGTCGACATCATGTATAAGGCAGACTCCCTTTGCTATATGATTGTAGCAGATTTTTAGATATACCTCGTAGGTAGGTTGCCTGTCACTTCCACCCTCTGCTGACCGTGCTGTACTACTAGCAGTCCGGTACCTTATTGATCCTGCAGTCTGCTCCTGTTTCAGGCTGAACTGCCACTTAAATCAAAAAGTAACAACGGCATGTTTGGGGGACACAAAAGAGGTACACACTGAACCTTCAACATTGGGGCTGCAGTGGGTCCTCTCACTGACTTTGTTTGTGTTTGGCACAGTTTTATGGTGACTTCAGTAAATGACACCCCTCGGATACACTGCTTGTGTGCCTGTGGTGCAATCTTTTGCAAAACAAGCGAGTGCTGGATCCTTTTTGTGGAATTGCAGACTGCTAGTTTCAGAGCACTGATGCTGTGCTAGCAGTGCTTTCTGTTGCTTGTTCTGAGTGTGGAGGCATAAGTTGTAGTTGAGAACAGGTCGAAAGTGTTACAAAGTAGCAATAATGACCACTGGTGTTTCCTGATGGATTAATGTCCTTTTGGGGTAGTAGAACCATTAGCTTGACTTGAGCTTTCTCAGCTAACCCGATAAGTCCTTAATGTTCAGGAATGCCCTGGCCCTCAGCTGTTATTGCATAATCAAAATGGTTATCCGGGGGGGGGGGTCACTAAAAACAAACCTTTCGAAAGTAGCTGCAGAGTTTACTTTCATTTCTTGCAGTGTCTGTTGGATGGAACTTTATGGTTTTGTCACTTTTAGAACAGATTGTAATAAATGTACAGTAATTCCAGGCTAGCTAATAAATGACATTGTGTACACTTAGTGCAGAAAAGTACAAACAGTACTGAAAAATTACTGCTCTGGGGTTTGCAGTTTCTAGAGCGGTCACTGAGGACTGCTTATCTGGTGGTTCTTTATTCACGGTGGTCCATAGATGCGCATAAACCTTTTTTAAGTGGTTTTGTTGCTCTGAAACATTGTTTGGGATTTAAAGCAAATGGTGATGAGAGAAGTGAGATTAATTCAGTACTGAGATAAATGCCACTCTGAGACCTTCCAGTTGTGCCGATGAAAATCTGAAGAGCACTTGCATGTTGCACATGCTGGAAAGTAGCAGCAATATAATTGGTAGGGAAGTCCTAAGGCAGCAGTACTAGTTAACAAAAATATAAATAATACAGTTGTCAGAACAAACAAAAATTCTACAGTCCCACTTTCATTTCTGTGTGATGTCTTTCCTGAGACAAGCTAGATGCATTGTTTTTTTTGCATTTTCTTTATGAATTTAAATACCGTTAGTACAGAAATATATTCTTCTACAGAATATACTCCAAGCACCTTACCTGCACCATTTTACACTTGATATTACATATGGTGTGTTGATGTATTCCATATATTTGGTATCAGATTACAAGGTAATTCACTAATAACATCCTAACCATATTCACAAGCACCTCCAATGTCATCAGGGTTAGGCTTTCATAACTGAGCAATATATATGTATATACAGTGTATATATATATATATATGTATATACAGTGTATATATATATATATATAGGGGTTATGACATGGGATGACTTAAGATATTGTTTTTATCTTTATGAGAGGGTATTAGTCTGTTGATGTCTCATGACTGGCGAAGCCTCAAGTGAGATAGCTATAGACCCGCATCCTTAAATAAAAAATAACAATTATTTGTTTATTTCAAAAGTTTCACCAGGAAAGACATACTGAGCTGAAAAATAGCTTGTTTCCAGATGCCCGGGGAATGTATGAACTAAACAGGAAAATAAAACATAATACAGAGATACAAATTAAACAGTACAGAACGAGGTTCATTAGACAGGTAAAATTATAGGCTAAAATATTGACAAGGACAGGATGGGGGATCTGCCCTATAGGTTCAATCAAAAGTACATTTCAGCGGTGAGGGCACCAGAGGATAGGGCACTGTAGGAAGACGTGCAGATGGGGGGAGGAAGAGAAAGTTCAGAGCAACTGGGGCAGGAAGAAGAGAAGGAGAAGGCTTGGTGGGAGGGGCAAGGAGGAGGAGAAAGAGTGGAAGAGGGTTGACTGAGGAGTGGGGAGGGGCTAAGACTCAAGGATAGGCACAGGAGGGAGCGATGTGGTCATGGAGCAGAGAAGAGAGAGAGCGTTTGGAAGAGGCAGAGTGAATGGTTAGGGGGACATAGTTCCAGAGTTTAGGAAAGCAGAAAGAGAAGGCAGCCTGACCAGTGAAGGATTTTTGAGAAGGACGCGCAAAGGAAGGCTAGCCAGAGTTACGGAGGGATCATGAAAAGGGAGGTGGGGAGTAGAGGAGAGAGATAAGGTAAGGGGTGAGATAGGCCAGCCTTAATTAAGAGATATGAGGCACAGTGGGTTAGGTGGTGGCCTTCCAGAGAGGGAAGGTAGAGGGCACAGTATAAGGAACAGTGGTGAGTGCGAGGTGGGCAGTCCAGGAGGCAAAGGGGCAGAAGGAGTGAGAGAGGGGTCCGCTCTGGTCAGGGTGGATTTTGGGGCAGCACTGTGGACAATGTCACCATAAAAAATAGTGGGAAGGATCATTTTAGCTGCAATATCTATTTTTCTCTCTCTCTCCTAGCCTTGGCCAGAGGAAGGTAACCGCTGCCCCTGGAGCAGACCTGCACCAGCAAAATAAGGTATGAACACAAGACGCCATTAACGAGGTAGACGAACCCTGTCTTTGTCACCTCGGTATTTGAATTTTGGCGCCTTTTGTGTCCGTGACTCTCACAGGGGCTAAGCTGTAGGACTCAGCGCGGCTGCTTTCAGTAATGGATTTTTTTGCTCCAATTCGGAAACGGAAACCTTCTGCAAGAGCAAACATCGAATGCCTTAATTAAACTGAATAGCTCTTTTTACCTGTGCCTTGCTGGTGGCTTAACCAGCGCTGCAGCTGCAATTAATTCGCATGCAGTACAGAGGGATTCCAAACACCCATAAACTTAATTCTATTCCAAATTGAAATGGAGCCCTTCCTCTAGGTGATTCTTTCTGTGCATCACAGGCAGCACGCTTAGCCCATAGCCGCTACGCGGCTGCTCTCCACCTGCCCCCCACCACACCCACCCTTGGCTAGCATTTGTTTTATAGCGTGCCTCGACACGCCCAATTAACTATCTCCTCACTTTCTCATTTGCAGCTTATAGTCTATCCCCACAAGAGGGCATCCGATTACCTCTCAGCCTGTCTATATACACCATCCCTAGTTTCCTATCACCACTATTCCTAGTGTACCTGTGGCTATATTTCCTTTTCCTCTACACTACTCTACTGTCACTCTGTTCTAATAGCCCTAACTGTGCTCCTAGTGCTCCTTACTCATGGCTATCTCATTGTCCACCAGAAAGGTCCTTGATACTTGTGCTTTACTCTTAATAACCTCCATTCTCAAACCTCTCTTAGGCTTACCTAAGGCCAATTGTCCAACCTCCTGGAGTGACCACTACAAACCCCCTGATGAGTTCATGTTTTCCAACATAATTATACTACCTCATGTATCCCCTGCCATGTCACCATTTCTTATCTCTAAAAGAATTATCTACCATGTTGCCTATGTACTACATAACTCACCTATTTGTATCCCTTTTATGTTGAGCTTTACATATCGGAAACTGTGTTACTTGCTCCTACTTGCATTACTACTAGCTGGGGATATAGAACTCAATCCAGGACCAGGAGGCAATGTTGCCCACACTAACACTACCTGGACAGACATCAATGGTCTGCACATTGTTCTCCTAAATATCAGGAGCCTTCCCCATAACCTAACTGAACTTGAGGTGTGGGTTAGTCAGTATTCTCCTGACATTCTGTGCTTGTCTGAAACCTGGCTTAAACCCTCCACCCCTGACCACCTATGACAGTTACCAAACTATAAAATACTAAGACAGGACAGGTCTACATCCAGGCGTGGTGGTGGTGTTGCAATCCTCCATAAAGCTCGCCTCTCATTATACCACAATCCCCCTTTTACTCTCTCTCTCTCACTGTGAATCAATTCATGCCACCCTACATCTGGGAGGCAAGAAGTTGCACATAGTATGTGCCTATACCCTCCAACAGGTGGCATTTCTGGTCTAGAGGAACTCCTCTCACAGGTTGACTTAGTTATTGGACGTAAAGAGGTCCTCATATTGGGGGATCTAAACCTCAACTGGACAGTTAAAGCAAGTCAGTCCTTTCACACCCTGGTTTCAAGGTCATGACTTACAGCAACTGATCTTAGATCCTACTAGGGTAATGCCCCCTCCCCGATCCAGCACTCTAATTGACTGGGCCCCCATGAACCGTCTTGATTGCATTTCCACTGTGGGTACCCTTACGGATGCTATTAGCGATCACGCCCCAATTTCCTGTATCTGGAGTGCCTCTAGGCAACAATCTCCACCTCCTAAACTTATCACCTTCCGTAATCTGGCCAGTTTTAATCAGGCCCAGTTTATGCATGATCTCTCTTCAATTGACTGGTCTCCTATCTTTACCACCACCAATGCTCAGTCTGCCCTTGACTATTTCCTCATGGCATTCGGGAGTCTACAGGACCGCCACGCTCCTCGTATCACCCGACGCATATGTGGTACGTAAACTAAGTGGCTCACCAAAGATCTCCTTGCACAGTTCTGAGAAAGGGACAAAAGCTGGTGGTGTTTTAAGCTTCTGGTCAATTGGTAGATTACAATGACTATAGGTCTAGGAGAAATGCCTGTAAAAGGAACACTCGCTTAGCCAAATCCTTCTGTAAAGGTCTGTTAACAAAAGCTGCAGGGGACTCCAAGAAATTCTGGTCTGCAATTAAAACTCTCCTTGGAGCAAACCATATGACCAATAATAATAACATTCTACTAAATGGATTGCACTGTAACAACCTGGTGACCATTGCTAACTCCTTCAATAACCACTTCTCAGACTTATCGAGCTACTCCACCTCCTTCTCCTCTGCCCACCCTACCGTCCCACCAGTGGATATGGAATCCTTGCTCTGTCGCCCACCCTTTCGGTTTCGATCCATCTCGAGAGCTGAAGTCCTAAAATTGTTACTTACCATCTCTGACTCCACCAGCACTGGTGCTGATGGCTTGGAGCCCCATCTTCTCAAAGTTGCTGCTCCTCTTATAGCCTCCCCCTTAGCCAAAATCTTTAACCTGCTGCTCTGCCTCAGCACTGTTCCTGACATTTGGAAAGTAGCCCGAATCACCCCAATTCTCAAAAAAGGTGATCCCAAGGTCATGTCAAACTATCTACCCATAGTCATCCTATCTGTGCTAAGTAAACTCCTGGAAAAATTAGTGGCTACCCAGACTTTAGGATACCTACTGAAACGTAACCTCCTGTCTGATTCCCAGCATGGTTTCCGCAAAGGCCATAGTACCTCTACTGCCCTCCTAAAACTAACTAACGACATCTATACTGCCATGGATACAGGTCTCTTGACAGGTGCTATCTTCATTGCTCTAATTAAGGTCTTTGATCTGGTGAACCATTCCCTTCTCCTTACAAAACTCAACTCCCTTGGTTTCTCTGCAGAAACAGTTGCCTGGTTCAGCTGTTATCTTTGACAGAAAGCAGACTGTAGTTTTTAACTCTGCCATGTCTGATCTAACTTCCATGCATATAGGTGTTCTTCAAGGTTCCATACTAGGCCCTGTGCTCTTCACTATTTTTATAAATGACCTTCCATCACAAGCATCTACTTGCTCTTCCCTGCTTTACGCAAATGATCTAGTCATCAACCATAGCGCAAGCGATCTCTCAGACCTAAATAACTTCTTAGCCTCTGATTTCAGAAGTATTCAAAGCTGGCTCACCGTGAACAACCTAGTGCTCAATATAAGCAAAACCCATTCTATGCTCTTTGGCTCTCCCGTTAGACTAAGAGGGATTAGCAACCTTCTCATAATATCCTGTGCTGATGGCCACCCGGTAGCTAATACCAGCTCCTTCAAATATCTGGGCATTTTTCTTGACCAATCCTTCGATTTCGACTTTCATATTACTGCTACCTGAAAATCTGTCAACGCGAAAATTGGGGGTGCATACCGCTCTAGCTATGCTCTCACCCCATCAGCTAGGCTTGCTGTGGCACAAGGTCTCCTGCTCCCGTCCTTGGCCTATTGCTCGGCGAGCTACCTAGGCGCCACTAAGACCTCTCTCCATAAGTGGGACACTACTTATAGCAACATCTGACGCTACGCCCCCACCTCACCAAGATACAAACACCACTGTCAGCTCTATGCTGACCTAAAGTGGCCCAGCCCTGCTGCTCACCGACTCCGGTCCTACGGCTCTCTCATCGATGGTATAACAAGAACAGGCCTCCCCCAATCCCTTGCCTCCTTGTTTCACTCTCAAACCCCTTCGTATGAAATTAGATCAAATGAACGTGCTTCTCTCTATATCCCTCATTGTAAAACTGCTATGGGTGCACGTGCCTTCTCTTACGCCACCCCCAGGTATTGGAATTCCATCCCTCAAGCCATACGCTCAGCTTCCACTCGTGAGTTTTAAGAATCTCCACCGTCAACATATACAAGCATCAAATCCTTGTATATGCTTCCAGCCACCTTAGTTTTTATAGCTCCCCTAGCTCTTATCCTCGCTATACTACTCTCCACCCTCTACCCTTCCTCCTCCTGCTCTCATCCTCCCCCCATCCTGTAACCTCCCACCCTCTCCCCTCTTCCTTCTCCTCCTCCTCTCTACTATCCCCAGGTATATAGTCCTTGCAACAGCACTTACAGTTAAGAAGTACTTTACAACCCTGTATTTCCTGCTCTTGTTTTTCTCTAAAATCCTAATGTAATGTTTAAATATAGACCTGTTCCAACTATGTACTTCACTGAATCGCTATTGTATTTCTGACTTCTTTGTACTTCACTGAATCACTATAGTATTTCTTACTCCTTCACTTTGTATTCACCTATGTTATGTGCTATGTCATACAGTTGTCATTAATTGTATTCAACTTGTATCCTCCCGGGTCGTGCCTGAAAATAGGCATCCTTATGACTAGTGCACTCACCCAGTTACCAAAAGCAAATAAATAAATAAATACATATCTTAAGTCAGCCTGTATCATATTTGATTTATACAACAGTCGTGTAGGTGGTTTTGTGATAGAAATGGTAAGAGCTACAAAAGGAAAAAAAGTAAACTACATAGACTACTGTGTATTCAGTCAGAAATAAATGGCATCTCGTATTTTATTTATTGAAAACATTTGACCAGGAAAGGCCTGCTGAGCTGGTGTCCTGTGGGAAAATAAACCGCTTGTTGGATCACTGCTAGAGGAAGAACACCAAAACTCACTGTTGAATATTAGTGTAGTTCGTTCAACAGCTTTTTCATGTGTGTTGTTGTAGTAAGATACATATGTACAAGAATCACACTCACTCCTCGTGCATTTGTTGTTTGGGCCTAGCGCACAATGTTAAGGGGTGCAACATATGCCAAGGCTTTAATCAGGCCATGAGGAAATTTTGTCAAAATGCTTTAGAGACCTTCCTTAAAGTTAAAGCAATGGAAGACAAGCAGTGTGCTTCACAGGATGTGACACTGTCCTCCCTTGCTTCCTCTGTCGGCCCAGGCTCTCTATTCTCCTGCTACTCCACGGGGACTTCGGCTCTGACTTGGCCAAAAGAAAAGTTTAAGAACAAGTCTTCAAAATAATCAACGGAAAAACACTGTCATTCAGGGAAACATAAAGATTCTCAGTCAGAGACTTCTGCTGTCCATTCCTGGTCTCCTTTAAAAGAAAAGGACCAAAGTAAGTCCAAAGACAGAGCTCAGGTCAGAGCCTCAAGTTCTGCTGCCGTCCCACCATCAACATCTGTGAGATATAGCCTCTGGCCTAGTTCCCTCTTCAAGGAACTCTCAGCCAGTACTACCATCGGGTACTGTCACTTTGATGGTTCCACCACTGGCATCCCCTACAGGGGTTGTCGATGCTCAGCTGTTGTTGCAAACAGTGTCCATGTTGTTTTCACAGCTTTTACCATAGGCTCCTTTCTCAGTGCTTGTACTGTCACTGTTGCCTGTCGGCACATTATTGCTAACACCAGCCTTTGTCGACACACACAGTTGGGCTAAAGCTTCCTCCACCAACACCTTTGACGTGAATGTTAATTCCCTATTGGGAATCCTCTCCTCCTGTCCCACTGCCTGGATATGCTGGCATTCATGGCTGAGGAACGTCTTTCCCAAGAAACATTTATATGAATTTTTGGAGGTTCCTTCTTTGTCAGCTGTGATTAGTCCTCCTATCCATTCTGCTATGGAGGATGCAGCTATGACTGCTTGACACAGCCATAATGCTTTACCAGCCGTGCCTTTGAAGGCAGATGAACAATATCCGGCCCCTTCTGCTAATCCCTACTATGCTTCACAACCTAAGTCAGACTCGGTGGAAGGGAACATTTTATTAAAAATGTTTGTGTAGCAGTTGCATTATTACAAAACTTGCATGATGTCAAAGAAAGAGAGGAACACATTTTGAAATTTGTGGGAATAGGGCACGTAACACCAGGACCAAGGGGAGGTGATCGAGAGGGCATCCTCAGTAGAAAGGAGAACTACTGGATCTTTATGTTAGGTGCCTATATGGGTAAAGGCCTTAATGACCATATCGCGCTCAAACCCTTTTTAGAAAAAATGTTAGTTTTGTGTGGTTTACTCTAGTTTTGTATTTTTTCCTTAGGCTGCAACAAGAAGACCCTTTAAAAATACTGAGCTTCCTTGTCTCTGCTCCTCCCTTCCTCCTTTTTCCCTGTTCTTTCTTCCCCCCCTTCCTCCTTCCCCTTTCCAACAGTTTCTTATTAAATTGACATACCTGGTCATCTTTGAAGCAGTTGTACATAATGTTATATGCTTCCCCTATATTTGAACTTCATATATGTAGTCAGCACTGTGTAGGTGAAAAGGCAATTTGCGGACTTTTGTAAATTTTGAATAATTCTATATGGAAGCTTTCAGGAGGGTTTTAGGTTCCCACAGTTTCTTTATATTTATTTGACAGTATAGCAAATATAATTTTTGTATGACAAAACTAATTTATTCATTATAAGATGTGTCTAATTTAGAAATGTGTATTTTATTAGGCTAATATAAATTATTTACAGAAGATCAATTCTTCTGTCATAGCTATATTGTAATTATGAGGAAATTGAAAGTTTGAATTTTTTTGGTTTTTTCACTCTGTATTTATGTATGTATATTTCTAGAGATACACATTTTGTATGCACTTACACTTCAAATAGCTATCATATGACTACGAAAGGGTGCTATTTAAAAGAGTCCACACCAGGGGGGCATTACCTTTGAGAAAGCCCACGGCTGAGTGAAACCTGAGGAGTTTGTTCTATGTTCCTGTGGGTTCCTGTAATCTGCTGCTATTTTGCTATCATTAAATGAATGCAAATTTTTCTTATTGCAACTTCGATTGTTTTGGACTTTTATTTGGAGTGCTGGTGGTGAGTGCCGTGACTGATTTTTTTACTGTTACAAAACTTGAGTAGCAGCAGGAAAAATGTGTGTCATGTTTGCTGCTAACCTCGTGTAAAGCAGCTGTACAACCACTTTTGGGTGAACTCAGATGTGCAGCAAGTGATTGCTATTCATAAACAATTTTGTGTAGCAGTTGATGAACATTGTGTAGTTTTTTTGCTACGTTATACCAGGTAAAATATTAGCTGCTCAGCAATCATTATGGTTGCCCATAACAGGTTTAAAGCACCTCATGACATGAGCTCTCTTCCCCCATTGGATATGATGGTCAAGACTACATCTGCATTAAAGTCAAAATCAAAAGAAATAGCTCAGGCAAAACCGGAAAGAAAGAATGCTTGTGCTTGGGTGTCTAATTCAAAGGCTACACTTTATTAAGTTAAAAAGGAGCCGCACCACCAACACACCGCCAAACGTTTTCGAGCACCACCTTGGTGCTCTTCCTCAAGGCATCTGCATTAATGTGCCTTTGTCTCCAAATTTAAAACCATCAGGCTTATATGAGCAAATATAAAAATAGACTGTAATAGACTAAAGGAGCTTAATATGTATACCCTTGAGGAAAGAAGGGAGAGGGGGGGACATGATAGAAACTTTTAAGTACCTCAGTGGAATCAACAAAGTCAAAGAGGGTAGCATCTTTCAGAAAAAGAGACGTGCAAGAACAAGGGGACACAATTTAAAGATAGAAGGAGGGCGGTTCATGGGCAATGTGAGGAAGTATTATTTCACAGAGAGGGTAGTGGATGCATGGAACAGCCTTCCTGAGGAGGTTGTGGGGTCTAAAACTGTGGGAGAATTCAAGAATGCATGGGACAGACATAAGGCAATTCTTGTGGGGGGTAGGAAGAAATAGGCTGTTAGTTAAGTAGGATCTGCGGCCTATCCTGTAGGTAGGGAAATGGGCAGACTAGATGGGCCAAGCGGTCCTTATCTGCCATCAAAGTCTATGTTTCTAGACTCTGGAAATCCATCTCAGCTGTGACTGACAATCTGCCTGAGGGGCCTGCTAAAACTGAGGTTGAGCAATTTCATTCCTTTCTTCTTTTTTTTTTTGGCACTTTTTGTTTATTTTTCTCCCCTGCACTCTGCCTCATTGGGAGCACCTGACACCTGCCTCGGCTCCTTCCTGCCTGGAGCCCTGCAGTAGTCCCCCCATGTAGCCTTGGTTGTGTTTCTCCCCCCGGTGGGGATGAGGTGGGGCCCATACACACCGAACTATTGTCATTTCGTCAGGGCACCTTATGGGACAGTTCAGGTCTGTGCTGGCACTCTGTCTTCCTGGAGCATAGGGAGCGATTTCCTCTTTTCCGGGCATACTGTGTGCCCTGACATCAAGGCAGATATCTGATGATGTCCGGTATGTGCAACTCCTCTGTGAATGGCAGGGCGCTTGCCATACCCCAGGCCTCCACCTGGGGTCAGTCAGGCACTGGGCCTCGTCCCCACTCTCTCCCTGGAGAAGGCAAGCGGTCCACGGACACTTGACCTTCTCTGCCCGGCTGGCCCTCTGACTCCCTGGGCTCGTTCCCGAACCCTGGACGCCGGCATCGCAAGTGGTAGTGCTACCACTGTGCCGGAGGGCTGGCACACAATGTCATTCCTGGTCTGGAGGCTAGTGAGCTTGTACTGAGGTGAGCTTATGATGCCTGGGATGCTTCATCTTCTGCTGCGGCTTCTGGTATTTGCCTTTACTGGCATTTCTAGCTGCATGTTGTTGATTTTGCAGCAGCTGTCCAGCTAGTGGAAACCAAGGGGGCAGAAGGAGCTGGAGATTAAGTAGGGTCTGCGGTGACTGTATAAGCAGGGGAAAAATGGGCAGACTGTGTGGGCCAAGCAGTCCTTATCTGCCATCAGGGTCTGTGTTTCAATTGGTCTTTAATGCTTCATTTTGGGGATAAGCCACTGATTTGCCCTAGTATAGAAACTGCTTTGTGGAAACTGCAGACTTCAAAATTGACTCTTAGTGCTCTACATACGTTCAGTCCTAAGCCTAGTGGCCAGGGCTGGGGTTCCTTATATAGACCTACTCCTGTCATGGCAGAAGCTATTCCAGAGGTCCAAGCCATGGGTCTCAGCGGTCCCCTTCTTTCCCTCAAACCCCTTTACCTCCTGGTGCCCATGCCAGGGTAACCAAAAGATGTGGTGTTGGCAGCAAGTCTGCCACCCCAGAGCATTCTGATTCCCTTCCACCTCCCCTCGACCCTTCAGAAAAGCAAGGGATCTTGGTGGGAGGCCGCATCTCCCTTTACTTTCCATAGTGGAGAGAGATTGTCACGGATGCTTGGGTACTGGAAATAGTTCAGTGAGGCACACCTTAGAACGGCTTTCTACCCCTCCAGTACATTTTCCTCTTCCAAATTGGTATTGTCCAGGACACCTTGTTCTCCTGCTGGAGGAAGTCAAGACTCTCGTCTGCAAGAAGGCAGTAGAGCCATTCTCATTTGCAGAGCTCAGTCAGGGATATTATTCCCTATACTTTCTAGTTCCAGAATAGACCACGGATTTACGTCTCATCCTGGACCTTTAAGGGCCTGAACCTATACATAGAATACAAGCGGTTTCAGATGGTCTCCCTACAGTGACTACTTCCCCTGCTGTTACAGGGGGATTGTCTTTGCGTCTTGGACATGAAGGATGCTTACCTTCATATCAAGGTACTTGAGCTACAGAAAATACCTTTGCTTTATGTGCAGGGCTCTATCAGTTTGGTGTCTTGCCATTTGTCTTATTTTCAGCACCATGTGCCTTTACCAAATACCTTGCAGTGGTGGCCGTGGTGCTCCACAGGGAAGGACCGTATGTGTTTACATATCTCGGCGATTGGCTGTTAGAAGCTCCGTCGTGGGATATGATCACATACACCCTATTCAAAACCCAACAGCTCTTCAGGCAGCTGGGTATCCTAGTGAATGAACCAAAATCATTTCAGATGCCGTGTTGGCGCCTCCAGTATATATTTTTGCCAGTGGACCATGCCATGGCGTTGATTGCCCAAGCTCATTGTCATCCGGTCATTATGTTTAAACCAGGAGCCTGCTCTGGCTGATAGGCCTGATAACAGCCGTGATCCTTGTGGTCTCTTTGGCACGTCTGCAAATGAGGATTCCTCTGTGTTCAGTGGGCCCAGCATCTGGATGATCTGGAGTATTTAATACAGGTGATTCTGCCTCTTCTTCATGCCCTCCTCCAGTAGCTAAACCATTCCATCTTAGAGACTGGGCCCCCCTTTCTCTGTCTTTCACCCAGTTAGATTCATGGAAACATAGAATCTTCTTCGAGAATATTTCTTTCATCAGGCCACACCTATAGAACTATAGCCACCAGGCACTGGGATCACACAGAATTTTTTTGCAAGCAGTACGCTGGGGGCCACCCATGACAATGTTCTACATTGGCACTTCCCATATAAACGTGGGTGGCCCCTTCCCTTAATTCTTTTTCCACTGTCGACCATACTCTCTGGACCCTATATGGAAGTGCTGCCACTATAGTCGACCGCTCTTATAGTTATTTTTCTCACTAGTTCGTTGTCACTTTTCATAAGTGATACCCAACCTCACGTGTATTGACTAAGGGGCCATCTAAGCTCTACAGATACTGCAAATGCAGTGAGAAGATATATTCAGGCAACTTGGACGATGTCTGCCTGTGCAACCTTGGTGCAACCCATAACATGTAGGCCTGCCAGATTTGCTGTACATTTAATACCACTACCTGGCAGTGCCTAAAGAATGCCTTGGAGACCCACGAATTTAAAGAGCTGATAGCCAGAATGGAGAAAGAGCTCCACCGCGTCGCCGGCCAGCTCCTTGGACTCTCACTCTTTGAAGTCCAGGGAGAAGATTTCAGGACAGCACAAACATAAGCACCAGGAGAAGGAATGCAGTAAGGAGAAAACCTGTCTGGTTCGCTCATGAGCACCTCTTCACTCCAGCGCGATCACTTCTGTGCTGTGACCACCCCAGTGGCACCGCCACCAGCCACCCAGACCGTCGACCCTTCAGGGTCGGGACAGGCTGAGAGCACCACCAGACCTAATATGGCTAGTGTGTTGCAGTCAGCATCTGGGACAATGCCTCCCCTGTCCACATTACCCGATGTTCCCACAGTTCACTGGGGCGCTGACGTTCAGGCAGCACTTTTGTCCTTCGTGGGCATCTTACAATGCCTGCTACCTCTTTCTCCTGTAACAGGAGCTGCGTTGATGGGGCATCTTCGGCAAGCCTCAGCGCAGACTCCTGTCTGGCCAACATGCCAGTTCCCATCTTGGGCATCAGCGACTTCACCTGCTCCCTCTTTGAGGTCTGCTGAACACGTCAAGGAGGATCTGGAGTACAGCCCTGATCTCATCATACAAGAGGAGGTGGAGGAGGAATATGTAGAAAGCTCATATGAGAGGTCCATTTCCACTATCTCTACAGGGAGTGAGGACTCTGTAGTGTATACACCAGTGTCTCTTCCTGAAGAGCCATCATTCATCTCCATGATGCAGCAACTCCAGACTGCCATGGGGTTTGAATCAGAAGAACAGGGCATCACCAAGAGAAATTTGGTTGCGTTCCTGGAATTGCCTGCTTTCCCCACCCATTACTGTTCTTCCTCTGTCTACTACCTGCCTTGGAAGATGCCACCCTGGCTGTCTGGCATAGGCCAAGCATGATAACTGCTATACCCAGGAAGGCAGGTAAAATGTATCAGGCCCCCTCAGGTGAGCTTTTGTTTTGCAGGCCAACCTGAGGCTGATTCTGTGGTCATAAATGCTGCCCATGACAGATCTAAGGTGCTTTAAAACCTCAGTTCCTTCCCTCCCTCCTGACAAGTAGTCCAGGAGGCTAGATGTTTTGGGCAAGAGGACTTTTGCTTCTGCCACTTTGTACCTGAGAATTCCAAATTATTAGGCCCATATGGTTAAATACCAAAATACCCTCTGGAGGAAGGCCAAGGCAGTGGCCCAATCTCTACCAGAGGGTACTCCTAAGTAGGAACTCTTAAAGCCTCTATAAGCAAGGGCAGACATAGGTAAGCATCTCCTACATTCTAGCTGTAATATTTCTGATGATTCTGCCAGGGCGGCAGCTTCTGGTGTATGCCTCAGGAGACACTCCTGGTTAGGGGTGGCAGGCTTTGTGCATGATGTTCAACAGTCCATCCTTGGTGCCCCCTTCAGAGGAATAAATTGTTTGGTGCATGCGTACAGCATATGCTGTCCAACCTGCAGGCCTCGGGCAGAACCCTAAAGTCTGTGCATTCTCTCCACCACACTCAACCAAGGAGTAGATGGTGCCTTTTCATATGGCCAGAAACATGCACCATTCAATGGCCAGACAGCAGGGTAAGAGTAAAGGAACATCAGCTTTACTTACCCCAGGACCCAGCCCTGGTGCCCACACAGAAGCCCCTAGAGTTGGGGGTGTGACTGCAGCTGCAGGATCTGGATCTGCATGACTCCTTCCTCGACACCCAACCACCAATACCTTAAGGGGTGTTTGTAGGTGGTCGCTTCTCCCTCCACCTGGACCAGTGGAGGAAGATAACATCAGATGCTTGGGTCCTACAGATAATGGAATGAGGCCAGGCTGTACAGCTTCTGGAATCCCCTCCAGACCATCCACCAGTGCTTTCCTTCTACCCTCCAGAGTACATACCTGTGTTACTAGAGGAGATTCATACTTTGATCTAGAAAAGGGCCGTAGAACCTGTTCCTTGGGAACAAAGGAACATGGGATTCTATTCTTGGTACTTCCTAGTCTCAAAGTGCGAAGGAGATCTGAGGCCCATTGTAGATCTCACAGATCTGAACTTTTTCATCCAGTACAAAAGTTCAGAATCATAACTCTGCAAGGCCTACTTCCACTACTGCTAGTAGGGGATGGGATTTGTTCCCTGGACATGTAGGCTGCATACCTGCATATCAAGATTTACCCCACCACCACAGGAAATATCTCAGGTTCCTGTTTCAGAAGGAACACTATCAGTTCAGGGTATTGCCATTTTGGCTTATCATCTGTGTCACAGGTCTTTACCAAATGTTTAGCAGCAGTGGCAGCAGCCCTCCGGAGAGAGGGACTATATCTCTTCCCCTGCCTGGCAAACTGACTACTCAGAACTCACTCCAAGGAGCAGCTTTGTCGCATTGTAGCATGCACCAGACAACTGTTCGATGCTTTTGGGATTATGATCAGTGTGCTGAAGTGGGTCTTGACCAGTCAGTCGGTCCTGACCCATTGCCGGCATCAATAGTACCTAGAGGCAGTCCTGGATACAGCCCAGGGCTTAGCCTTCCTGTCCCAGGACAGTGCCGAACATCTGATTGCACAGGCCCTGATGATGTACAACAGGTATGTCACAGTCAAGATATTCCTGAGACTATTAGGCCTGATGGGAGCAGCCATTGTCTCAGTACCACTGGCCAGACTGCATATGAGAATTTCACAATAGACATTAAGAGTCCAATGGGACCAATGCACAGACAACCTAGAACAGAACATTCTAGTAACTTCTTCTGTCTGAAAGGTGCTTCAACGGTGGATGGAACCCAGCCATTTGTTGAAGGGGGTTCCTTTCCTGATCCTCTCCCCTCATCAGATTCTCACTACAGACACCTATGGGATGGGCTGGGGTTGTGTATTTGGGGTCCCATTAGACACAGGGAATATGGACCAGAGTGGAGAGCACCATCTACTTACTCGTCCTAGAAATGAGGGCTGTTCTGTATGATCTACAAGCCTTCCAGACCCATCTGTCCCTGGGACCTCTGTTGGTGCAAACAGACAACATCACCATGATGCACTACATCAGCAAGCAAAGGGGAACTCATTCCTACCCCCTATGCAGGAAGGTGATGAGGGTTTGGTATTGGGCTGTAGAACTGTTGATAGTACATGTTTCAGATGCCCAAAACACCTTGGCAGACAGGTCGCAGTCCAGGATGCATGAGTGGGAGCTGCAGACATCGGTAGCAGAAGACCTGTTCAGTAGGTGGGGTTATACAGAGTGGGACCATTTTGCGTCCCCACACAGTGCAAAACTGCCGCTTTTCTGCTCGCTCATTCCAGAGCCTGGAGTTTTCTGGCAAGGTGTGTTTTCCCTCTCTTGGAAGGGGAGATTCTTTTATTCCTTACTTCCCTTCCTTCTAATTCAGAAGGTGCTGATCAAGCTCCAAATGGAACGGGCAACTCTGATACTCGTTGCTTCCCTTTGGCCTCGTCAGATCTGGTTCCCCTTACTGCAGCAATTGGTGGTCGAACTACCACTACCTCTGCTATTATGCTGGGGCCTGTTGTCACAGGAACAGGGAATCTGGGTCCATCCAGACTTCAAGTCACTCCACCTTCATGCATGGCTCTTGAAGACATAGCCATTGCTCAGTTTGGGGTGTCAAAAAAAGTGGCTGACATCCTGATGGCTGCCAGAAAACCTTGCACTGGGGCCTCTTATTCCATGAAGTGGAAGCGGAGTGCTTTGTGGGCTGCTTCTCACTGACTGGATCCTTTTATCTGTCTAGTAAATCAGGCTCTGGAGTATTTGCTGTCCTTCCTTGTCAGATGCAGGCTTGCAATACTCTTCTGTCAAAGTACTGTTGGCTGTCATTTCAGCTTTCCCTGTGCCCATTGATAGTCATACAGTTCCCAGTTGGAGGTGGCCCGTACGTTTTTGAAAGGCATTCTGCACTTGAGGCCTCCTGTCCACAATCCAGTTCTGGCTTGGGATCTGAATTTTGTGTTTGAAAAGCTTACATTGGCTCCTTTTGAGCCAGCTGCAACTTGTGGCCTACACTTCCTTGCTCAGAAATCATTATTTTTAGTTGCTATTACTTTCTGCTTGAAGAATTTCAGAGCTTCAGGTTCCAATGTGCAAGCCTCCTTATTTGATTGTTTACAGAGACAGGCTGTCTTTATGTACCAGTACTAAGTTTCTACCAAAGGTGGTGTCAGGAGTTTATTTATTATTTATTTATTCAATTTTGGTAACTAGGTAGGCCCACTCAGCCCTGAAGGTCCCTTTTTCAGGAGCGACCCGGAGCTTTCCTGAGCATGCCAATCCAGGGAAGGCATTGCTCCATACTTTAGATGTACATAAAATACTCAGGTTATATACACTGCAAGAAGGACTGCAGGAAGTCCTCACAGCTTTTTGTTTCCTTCGCCCCTGGGAAAGAGGGCATACCTGTTTCTAAACAGTGCTTGACCAAATGGTTGGCCAACTGTATAACATTTTGTTATAGGAAGTACGGTAAAGAACTTCCTGGTGTCGTTTGTGGTCATTCCACCAGTGGCATGGCCATTTCTGTTGCTTGTTTCAAAAAAGTGTCGGCTACAGAGTTCTGTGTAGCTGCCATCTGGAGTACTGTCCACACCTTCACTAAACTAAAGTCTAAAGGTCAGAGGGCATTCCCCTACTGTGCGCCCCACTGGTATAACTCTCTCCCTGCCAGTGTCTCAAACTCACTAACCTTAGCTTGCTTTAAGCCCAGGCTCAGAAACTTCCTGCTTAGCTCTCGCAAATGCAACTGCCGCTAGCCTAGTGTAAAAAAAAATATATATATACTCTGTTTGACAATGATCACTGAGCGGCTCCCCCCCCCCTTCCTTTCCCTACTAATTCCTCCTCCCTATCTCCCTCCTTCTACTCCCATTAGCTTCTCCCGACCACAAGTTTTGCACCTTTTGTTATCTTTTGCTTCGTTGGAGATTGTATTCTATTGTAACAAAATTGTAATTGAACTGTAACTTTTTTGTTTGTAAGTACTGTGTCCCTTGTACTACTGTTCTGATGTCCTCTTTGTGACAAGGTATCTTTGTAAATGAGCCTCTGGCTCAAAGGTTTCTAAACTGATGTTTAACTAAATAAATAAATAAACACCATGATCTGGACATTGTCTTCCGAAATAGGACAGGTTTTGGCCTAACTGCGCTTCAAGGCTTCCTTTCTTAGGCCTGTGGGCTCTAGCTGCCCAGACTGTTCACTGCAAAAACTGCATGGTACTCATTCCATAGGTGTGGCCTGATGAAAGAGATATTCTTGAAGATGATTGAACAGTTACATACTTACTGTAACAGTAGATCTTTGAGAGAATCTGTTTTTTTTTTTTTCAGTTATACTTTCTCCTCTGGCGACCACAGGCAGATGTCTCTACCCCTGCTATGCCACCTATTTCTGTCCATCGCTTCCCCCGACCTGGAGTTCCTGTCCCCAATAGATTTCCCCCCGTGATGGGGCCAGGAAGGGGAGGGCCATCCTCCCCTAAGTCAGGGCACAACATCCAGAGTTGGACCTTCCAGCTATCCAGGAGCAGAGCGGGACGCTGGTCGGCAGTCAGGGTGTCACTTAGCCTTTGGTTGCCTCCCTTTTCTGTTTTTCCGTCCCTCCCCCTCGTGGTTATGAATGCGTGCATTTGGAGGCATGCGCATGTCACGTTGCCACACTCTGTGCCTCCGTAACTCCAGTGTTGCCACCGACCTCCACCAGGAGGCAGCCAAGAAGGGGGACGACCTTCCCTCCCCGGGAGAGGAGAGCAGCCTGTCAGACGCTCAATCCTCTCCCTCCCCTGCCGACCAGTGGCAGCCCGAGCTTGCTCCCAAACCTGGGTCGCCGGTGTGGCGTCCAGCGCCTTAACCCTTGGCACCACTGGACCGGCTGAGAGAAAATCTCTTTCATCAGGCCATGCCATCCCACCCTCCGTCCCCCTAGGAATTAGAGTTCTATAACTCCTTTCTCTTTTTCCAGGACGGTTTACCTGCTGTTTCCAGCCTCGCCTGGTAGTCGGAACCATAGGTTCTCTCATGGTTCACTAGAGGGAGGTCCTGTGAGCATAATCTCCTGCGGGAAACTGAATAGGGAAGGGGCCGCCCATGTTTACAGTGGCGTGAAAAAGTATTTGCCCCCTTCCTGATTTTCTCTATTATTGCATATTTGTCACACTGGATGTTTTCAGGTCTTTAGAGAAAATGTAATATTAGATAAAGGGAACCTGAGTGAACAAATAACACTTGTTTTTTTTTTTAATTTCACTTATTTAATGAAAAAAAAGTTAACCAACACCAACTGGCACTGTGTGAAAAGTAATTGCCCTTACACTTAATAACTGGTTATGCCACATTTAGCTGCAATGACTGCAACCAAACACTTCCTATAATTCAATATCAGTCTTTCACATCACTGTGGAGGAATTTTAACCCACTCTTCCTCGAGAACTGCTTTAATTCAGTAACATTTGGTGGGTTTTCGAGCATGAACTGCTCGTTTCGGGGTCCTGCCACAGCATCTCTATTGGGTTTAAGTCTGACTTTGACTAGCCACTCCAAAACTTTAATTTTACTTCTTTTTAACTATTCTGATGTGTGCTTGCTTTTGCGTTTTGGATCATTGTCTTGCTGCATGACCCAACTACGCTTCAGCTTCAGCTGATGGAAGGATGACTGGACATTCTCCTTAAGAATTTTCTGGTACAGAGCAGAATTCATGGTTCCTTTAATTATGGCAAGTCATCCAGGTCCTTAGGCAGCAAAGCATCCCCACACCATCACACTACCACCACCATGTTTGACTGTTGGTATGGTGTTCTTACTGTGGAATGCTGTGTTTGCTTTACGAGAGACATTATGGGATCCATGTTGTCCAAAAAGTTCCACTTTGGACTCATCTGTCCATAGAACATTTTCCCAAAAGGCTTGTGGATCATCCAGGTGCTTCTTGGCAAATGAGAGACGAGCATTTATGTTCTTCTTGGTTAGCAGTGGTTTCCCTTGCTACTCTCACATGAGCCCATTTTGCCCAGTCTCTTCTGATTGTGGAGTCATGAACACTGACCTTAGCTGAGGCAAGAGAAGCCTGCAGTTCTTTGGATGTTGTTTTAGGATCCTTTGAGACTTCTTGGATGATTTTACACTGCTCTTGGAGTAATTTTGGCAGGCAGCCACTCCTGGGAAGGTTCACTACTGTTCCAAGTGTTCTCCATTTGAGATTATGGCTCTCACTGTGGTTCGATGGAGTCCCAGAGCCTTAGAAATAGCTTTGTAACCCTTTCCAGACTGATAGAGGGCAACAAATTTTTTCTGATCTTTTCAGGAACTTCCTTTGATCATGGCATAATGTGCTTGTTGAATCTTTGTGCTGGCAACGTGACTCTGATGGTAAGGGCCAAAATAAGTGAGGTTTATATTGAGCAGGGCTGGCTGTAATCAAGCCTGGCTGTGTTCAATCAGCTGACTCTAATTATCCCTTTAATTGGTTGATTTAACTAGGGGCAATTACTTTTTCACACAGTGCCAGTTGGTGTTGGTTAACTTTTTCATTAAATTAAATGAAATAAGTAAAAAAAGTGTTATTTGTTCACTCAGGTTCCTTTATCTAATATTATATTTTGTCTAAAGACCTGAAAACATCCAGTGTGACAAATATGCAATAATAGAGAAAATCAGGAAGGGGCCAAATACTTTTTCACGCCACTGTATATGGGAAATGTCGACGTAGAACATTGTAATGGGTGTCCCCTAGTGGACTGCTTGCAAAAAGTCTACGTGTGGTCCTAGTGCTGGGCGGCTGTGATTCTATAGGTGTGGCTTGATAAAAGAAATCTCTCAAAGATCTACTGTTACGGCAAGTATGTAACTGTTCTGTTTGTCGGCAGAAAAGGATCACGTGGCCCATCCAGTCTACCCAAGTGTTCTCTGTCTATTCCACATCCACAGACCCTATCTGATCTCCGGCAACCCTCCCCCAATCCTGCCTCTGTTCTGTTATGCCCCTGTGTTTAGCCTGTGCATGCTTGAAGCCCCCCACTGTTTTAGCCTCCACCACTTCAGCTGGCACTCTGTTCCAGGTGCCTACCACCCTTTTAGTGAAGAAATATTTCCTCACATCTCTCCTGAACTCCCCCCTCTAGCTTCATCACATGCCCCCTGGTTGTGGTGTTCATCTTCCTATGGAAGGGACTCCTTTCCCACACCCTGTTCAACACTGTGAAGTACTTAAAGGTATCAATCATGCCACCTTTCTCTGTCTTCATTTCCAGGGTGTACATGTTGAGATCCCTCAGTCTCTCCACGTAGGACTTCCCCTGTAAATCCTGCACCATCGTAGTTGCCCTGCACTGGACTGCTTCCACCCTGTCTGTGCCCTTTCTGAGGTGCAGCCTCCAAAACTGGACACAGTGCTCCGGTGGGTGGGGGTGGGGAGTAAGAGAGCAATACAGTGGCACCACCCCCGCCATCCTCCTGCTGGAGATATCCCTCCTAATGTATGTCAGCATCCCAGTAACCCTGCCCATAGCTTTGTCACACTGCGCTGCTACCTTGAGGTCCTCTGATATAATGACCCTGAGATCCCTTGCCTGTCTAGTGACTGTTGGTGCGCCCCCCCCCCCATTCTGTACCCAGCACCAAGGTTCCTATTTCCTAGCTGCATGAATTGCACTTTTCGGCATTGAACCCTGTCACATATTTGACCACAACTCAAGATCTTTCTTCAAGAGGGCTTTTGCAGTAGGTAATAACCATTAGGACTGTGCACCCTGGCGTCAGGACCACACGGAAAACTTTAGCTAGCAATATCTGGTGGGGTACCACCCACCAACGTAACGTGACCGATGTCGGCGTGAACCTATAAAGTGGGCGGTCCCCAGCCCGCCCTCCAGTTCTTTCTCGCCGTTGACCTGTGCACGTCAGACCTCGTGGAGAGCGCTGCTACAGTTCGACCATCATTTTGGATGGGTATTTCATCTTTATTTCTTTATTTTTCCTGTGATTAAAATAATTTTCATGCATGTCTTCTCCAACGCCTTCCGAGTCGCATAAGACAAATGAGATTCTTTCGGCATGCAACTCTTGCACAAGGATGACCATTCCCTCTGCCTCTTCTGCCTGGGCCCAGAGCACAAAACCGAGGATTGTGAGGCCTGCCTGAGTTTCAATCAGGCCACACGGAAACGTCATCAGAAGACCCTCGAGGCCCATATTCTTAAACTAAAAATGGCTTCAATGGAAAAGGAGTTGCAGAAGCTGCGGAATGCTTCTTCTTCCCCAACTTTGGATTCGCACTGACACAAGAAAAAGAAAAACAAGGAGAAGCACCGGGCCCAGGATAGGTCTCCTTCCCACCCATGACTCTCTCTGGCGACCGTGGACAACCAGCAACCTTCTTCCTTTGGGAAAAGTGCCTCTTCGGACAGGCCTGCTTCGACATCCCAGGAGCAGCCCTTGAACCAGTGGCGGCAGTCGCCTCAGCCGAGTCTGAGGAACCTACCACTCTAGGCCCATGATAACCAAAGGGTCTAAGTCTGCTGGCGTGGCTGATAAGTCATTCGTCGGACCCTCCAACGAGCACCCAACCTGCGCTGATAAGTTGGGCACTGGCGTCTCCGGTGAATGCCCAGCCATGGCTGATAAGTCAGATGTCAGATCCTCCAATTCCTGCCCAGCCCTTGCACTCTTGCCTGGTCCTATTGTAGGGACCGGCGTTGCCCAGCACCCGCTGCCAGTTTGGCCACAGCCTACCTTGGAGGGCTCATCCGATGCAGGTATTGCGTTGCCTCCTCCTGTGGGGACTTTTCCAGCCTCTCCTGATCATCTGGAGCCGGAGCTCAAGGAAAGTCAGCCCGACATCTCCACTGCCGGGTCGCACTCAGACCTCAGTCTGGGTCACTTTGTGGACCTTCTGGTCCTGACAGGGCCAACTCCTGATATTACGATTCCGGGTCCCTCTAACTCGGTTTTCAGGCCCCCTCAGGGTCCTCCATCAGGCCCTGCAGTCCCTCCATCGGGGCCATCACTGGACTTTCCAACGCCTGGCTACCCACCGTCTCAGTATCCTTCCCCTGGATACTTTCTGCCGGGGTACCAGATGCCAGGTTTCCCTTCGTCAGAGTATCTGGTGCCAGGCTACATGCCCAGCTATTCTACGCTGGGCTTTCTGTTGTCTGGGTACCAGATGGCAGACTTTTCCTCCGGTTTCCAACTGGTATACCAGCCTCTGCCACCCCCACCTCCGCTCCCTCAGCCTCAGGTGGACTTGAGCCATTCTGCAGTCCTGGTGGACTGAGACCAAAACTCAGTTGGTTTCGGAGCTGGAGTGTCGTCATTCCGTGGTGGTGTCTACACCAGCGCGCCCGACAGTGAGGTCCCCCTTGCCGGTGGAACTTTGCCCGTCCATATCAGGCCTGAAAAAGGGCTCATCTACCCCGGTGATAAGGGCAAGCCTTCTCCTAACCCTCTTTAGGAGGTTCCTTGCCCTAGGGGTCAGTCCACAGATGGCACCCCTTTGTCTGGCTCGGACTCTGGCTCTTCGTCCTCGGTCTTGGATTTGAACACCCCCGCCTCCGGATGAGCCTAAGGCTAAGGAGTCTTCAAAGTCTCCTCCAGAGGATCCCTCCTTCACAGACCTCCTCAGAAAGATTGCAAAGGCCTACAGATGGAAGATGGACAACCAGGACCCCAAACATAAGAGGCTAGATGAGCATCTGGATATGACAGAGCCGTCCCCTGCCCTCACGCCTCCCTGGCTGGATCTTCATGAGGACCTAGCCTCTACCATTTGGCTAATGCCTTTCTCCATTCCTGCTGTTGCCAAGAAGGCAGACAGGACCTACCATATGCCAGAAGGCAAGGACCACCTTAGCATCCACCCAAAAGTGGACTCTCTGGTCATCAATGTGGCCCATGACCACTCTGCCAAGCCCAAGCATATGATCACCTCCCCTCCTGATAAGGCGTCGAGGCAGCTGGATCAGTTTGGATGAAAGTTTTATTCTTCTTCCACTCTGGCGGTCCACACCTTAAACTGTGTGGCACACAAGATGGTGTATCAGAAATCCCTTCTGCGCAAATTGGAGCCTGTCATTGATGCCATGCCAGACTCTGAGATGAAGGAAACCCTCTCTGACACCTTACAGTCTGTCAGAGTTGCCAGTCGTCATTGTCTCAGAACAACTTACAACGCTGTGAACTCTTCAGCCGGGGTATGGCTACGGCCGTCTGCCTGAGGGGGTATTCTTGGCTGAGGGTCTCTGGGCTGGTGACTGACATCCAGTCCGCCATCCAGGATGCTCCCTTCAGGGGATCTGTCCTCTTTGAAGGAGATGCACAGGACATCATCACGAACCTCCAGGATAAGGGGAAGATGCTATGTTTAGTGCACACTATGTATCATACTAACTATAAACCGAAACAGCCCTTTTGTCACCAATGGAGCTGGCAGACAAAGCAGAAGCAACAGGCCAGATGTCAGACCAAATGTCTGGCCCTCAGCCATCGCGCCCCCCCAGCCAAGAACCAGAGGGTCTGGGGCAGCCCTTCCAGCCCTTCTCTTCCTTGACTTGCAGCCTCCCCAGTTCCTTCTCTTTTTGGCCGGAGGAACCAGTGGGTGGAACATTTTGCAGGTTATCTCCCTGAGTGGGAGGTGATCACCACAGACTCGTGGGTCCTTCAGCTGGTTTCTCAAGGCCACTTGTTAGAATTTCTAGAGAGACCCCCCGGACAATCCTCTGGGTCACTCTCATCACCCAAAGGTGCACATTCCCTTGCTCAGGGAGGAAATCGAGGTGCTTCTGCAAAAGGCAGCTGTAGAGCCCCTTCCATTGGGCCAGGTGGGAAAGGGATTCTACCCCCACTTCTTCCTGGTTCCCAAAAAGACGGGAGTCTTGCGTCCAATACTGGACCTCAGTACTCAAAATCTGTACTTCGAGTACGGAAGATTCCACATGCTGGTTCTCCCAAGCCTACTGCCCCTGCTGCATCAGGGACGGTGGCTCTGTGCCATGGACATGCAGAATCCCTACCAGTACATTTCTGTCTTTCAGGTCCTCTGCTACCTCAGGTTCTCTTTTCAAGGGGAACACTGTCAGTTCAAGGCCCTCTCCTTTGGTCTATCCTCGGCCGCCAGGGTCTTTCCCAAGTGTCTTGTGGTAGTGGCTTGGGCCCTGAGGCATCAGGGCCACTTTATAAACTTGTGTCTGACGACCTGATCCCAGCCTGCCAGACACAGTTGGAGCCTCCTCTCTGCTACCCAGGATCTCTTTGGCCAGATTGGGTTACGGTGGACTACCCAAATCTCACCTTTTCCCCTCCCAGCACCTGCAGTTTTTTGGGGCGGTGCTGGATACTGCCCAAGGTGAGGCTACCCCCCCCCCCCGGACAGGGCGGAAACCCTGCAACAGCAGGCACGGCTGGTGACTTCCAGTCGTTGGATTTCGGCCAGGTTGGTGCTGAGCCTACTTGGCCTTATGGCAGCAGCCATTCCTACTATTCCTCTGGCCAGGCTCCACATGTGATAACACAGTGGACGCTCAGGGTTTAGTGGGACCAGAGGTCGGATGACCTCAACCACAGTGTCTTGGTGTCCAGATCGATATGTCAGGTTCTCCTTTGGTGACAGGATCTCACCAGTCTCTGCTAGGGGTTCCCCTTTCAATCTTCTCCTCCCATTCAGACTCTGACGATGGATGCTTCAGGGCTGGGTTGGGGAGCTCACCTAGAGGCCCACAGGACCCAGGGACTGTGGTCTCAGGCAGAACTATCTCTACACATCAGTGTGCTGGAGATGAGGGTGGTGCTGTATGCTCTTCAGGCCTTTCAGCACCTACTGAGCCCAGGCCCAATGCTGATCCGGTCGGACAACGTGTGTGATCTGGTACCTGAACAAACAAGGGGGCACTCGCTCGTATCCTCTCTGCAGAGAAGCGATGCACGTTTGGAATTGGGCTATTCTGCATCGGATTTCCCCCATAGCAGTACACGTCCTGGGCATCCAAAATGTCCTAGCAGACAGTCTCAACCACACTCGGGCCAAGGCTCTCGAGTGGGAGCTAAACCAGTCAGTAGTCAAAGACATTTTCAACCTGTGATATTGTCCAGATATCGATCTGTTCGCCTCCTCAAACAATGCAAAACTACACTGGTTTAGCCGACCTGGTGGTGCTGAGGGTTGAGGCACTGGACGCCACACCTTATACCATGCCAGCGACCCGGGTTTGGGAACGAGCCTGGGTTGCCGGGGGTTGGCAGGGGGAGAGAGGATTGAGCATCAGGAGGACTGCTGTCCTTTCTCGGGAAGGGACTAGTCGCCCTGGCCACTGAATACTCTCTAGTGAGAAGCTGGAGGGTAGTACAGGTTGGGAGGCTTGGAAGCTGATGTCCACGCCAGAAGGGAGGGGGAGAAAACGGAAAATGCCTCAGGCTCCACAAGACCTATGATGGTCTGATTTCATGGCAATCCCCCCCTCCGGCCCAGATTTGACACATACCAGGGTGGCGAGTCGCCGGCACCCCCCACCTGGCCGTGCCACAGAGGGGGAATCTGTAAGGGAACCTTGGGGGGCGGATGAGCTGGGGATTGGAACGGAGGATGAACCCCTCTGAGGTAGGAGTCATAGCCCTTGAGGAAAGAGAAAAAAATGAATGTTAAAAAAAAAAAGAGACACTGGTTTTGCTCGCTCGTTCCCAGGCCTGGTGTTTTTTTGGTGAGACGAACTCTCTCTTTGCTGGACAGGGAGGTTTTTGTACGCCTTCCCTCCCTTTCTGATTCTGTAGAGGGTGCTGCTTGAGTTACAAGCAGAGGGAGCTCACATGTTCCTGATCGTCCCGCATTGGCCTCGCCAAATCTGATTTCCATTTCTCCAGCAGCTGGCAGTGTAGCCTCCAGTTCCCCTGCCCCTCTGCCACGACCTCCTGACCCAGGAGGAGGGCACACTGATTCATCCCGTACTGAAGTAACTTCACCTTCACGTGTGGCACCTTCAGATTCTGAGAAACTCACCTTGCTTCCTTTTGAACTGGCTGCAAGTTGCGACATACACTACCTGTCTTGGAAAGCACTCTTTTTAGTTGCTGTCACTTAAGGAGCCTTGTTTGATTTTTCACAGAGACCGGGTGGCTCTGCGTACAAATCCTACATTTTTACCTAAAGCGGTTTCTGAGTTTACGTTGAATCAGACCATTCAACTGTCGGTGTATTACCTTGAATATTCTAATCAGGGGAAGGCATTTTTGCACACACACAGAGTTTTGCGTTACTACACGAATCGGATGAAGTCAGTCCATAAAACGGATCAGCTTTTCGTTTCCTTTGTGCCCAAAAGGGGGGCACTGCTGTTTCTAAGCAATGTTTGTTCAAATGGTTGGCAAACTGCGTTCTGTTCTGTTACCAGAAGTACAACAAACCCTTGCCTGGGGAAGTCAAAGGGCATTCTACCAGAGGCATGGCTGCATCTGCTGCTTGCTTCAAAAATGTGTCTGCCGCTGACGTTTGTGCTGCAGCCACTTGGGGCACCATCCACACTTTCACGAAACACTACAGTCTGGATATTGCCTCTAGGCACAGAGCCGGCTTTGGACTAGTTGTCCTTCAGGGCCTCCTGTCATAAGTTTTCTGTGTCTCTGCAGATCTTTCCTGCCTCCTGTGTTTTAGACTTGCCTGACCTACACTGCATGGGACTCCGTCCTAATGGTTATTACCTACTGCAAGAGCCCTCTTGAAGTAAGATAGTACTGTTATGTAAGAACTTACCATAACAGTAGATCTTTGAGAGAGGCTCTTGCAGTAGGTAGCGTTTCCACCCACCTTCCCCCAGCTTCTGCTACTGCTGCTTCTGTGAGCTTTTTTGGCTCCAGGAGCCCACTCCTTTCTTCTGTCGCTCTATTCTGAGATCTCCGTCAGGAGAACTGGAGGGCGGACTGCGGACCACCAACTTTATACGCTCACGCTGACATCGGTGAGTGGTCCCCCGCCAGACACTGCTAACTAAAGTTTTCCGTATGGTCCAGACGCCAGTGGGTGCAATCCTAATGGTTATTACCAACTGCAAGAGCCTCTCTTAAAGCTCTACTGTTATGGTAGGTTCTTACGTAACTTTTCTTTTCCTTAGACCCCTACACATTCTCTCAACTCCCTCCTAAGTGTCCATCCTAAAGCAGATTTTGCTGTCATCTGTAAAACGGCATACCTTCCCCTGCAGCTCTTTTGCAGTGTCACCTATGAAGACATTGAAAAGGACTGGTCCCAGTACTGAACTCTGTGGTACCCTGCTGGTCACTGCCCATCCTTAGAATGAGTACTGTTAACCACTACCCTCTGTCCCCTATCTGATAACCAGTTCTGAACCCAGTTTACAAATTTGAACCTCCCTCAAGTTGGTCAACTTCCTAATCAGCCTTCTGTGTAGCGTAGCATTGGAGGCCTTGCTGAAGTCCAGAAAGGGTATGTCCACTGCCCTCCCTTTGTGTATTTCCCTGGTCACCTAGTCAAACAAATCTATTAGATTCATACAGCATGACCCCGTGCCCCCAAATCCATGCTGCCTGTGGTCCTGCAGTCCATTGGATTCTAGATGCTCAATCAGCCTTTCTTTTTAGTAGGGTTTCCATTAATTTCCCTACCACTGAAGTAAGGCAGACTGGGCCATAATTGCTAGCCTCCTCGCTACTGCCCCTCATATTTAGAGGGACCACGTCAGCCCTTCTCCAGTCCCCTGGAACCACACGTTTCCAGTGAGTGAGTCATGATGGCAGATGCCTCAGGCTCCGTTTGGAGTGGTCTTCTTGAGCCTTTATAGACGCAGTATCAAATTTGATCATTGGAAGATGATGGCTGCCACACTGGGTGGTCCATGTGGTCTGCTCTGAATGAGCTGACTTTAAAAACTTTGCATGATTCTTAAAAAATGGCACCTTTCCTCTGCTTAAACATTGTTAGAGTGCAGGGGTAGGATAGGGTGGTTGTATATCCTAGTTAGGCATTTTTGGTGAGCATAGGCGAGGTGGTTGCTGGTTTTACATTTTAGTGGAGATTTCCAAAGTAAAGGTTACTTTCTGGTAAGTGTCCCATATTGCTTTCGGACTGCCTGCATTGACACACTGTCCAAGAAATCTGTCTGTTTTTGGATCTGTTATTCTGCTACTCATGCGTCTGAGTGTAATAAACTATACCAGCAGTCTTTGAGGCTGCAGTGTTCTCAGCTCTGTGGATTGTTGCTCTCAACCAAAGACTTCCCCTCACTGCCATGTGTGTGTTGTAGGGCATCAGGCATTTCGGGTCTTGGTTCTGACACTGGTCAGAGAAAAGCCAAGGGATCATCAGAAGGGAATGGAGACTTCTGTGTGGAGAGGTGCTCGGGGAATTTGCTAACTTGGAGTCTGGTAACTCGGAAGATCTGCCTGTTTCTACACTCTGTATATCTGGTAGTGTCAAAGGATTCCAGTAGCCGGCTAATTATTTGGATTGTTTGGGGTTGTACAATTTTTAATTAGTTGTTATAAAATTGAATGAATAGTGGTGTGACTGAAGGTTAGGTTGGGGGCTAAGTTTTGCATGTGTTGATTGGTGTATTTATTTTTTCTGTTAGTTTACTTATGTATCCTAGTTTTATTTTATTCCACTTTTGGATTAGGACTTATGTGTAAGGGAGAAGGTATTGTAAGGCTCAACTGTATCTCAGACCACCTGCGGCTGTTCCCATTAGGTGTGCAGCTTTTAACCTTTGCGGGTGCTCACTGTAGTAGATAGTATTTTTCCTAAGTCAAGGTTCCATTGTAATCCTTTTTTGCAGGCTGCCATCAAAACATTGAGGGTGTTTAAATCTACTTTGTGAGTATTTGAGCACCTCAGCACCCATGGAGTCAGCACTCTTGTGTTCCACCTTTTCAAGGGAACCCCAATAGCCCTGTTGCCAATGGTTATTGCCCACTGCTCAGGGCTGGGGATCCTGGGGGGGGGAGGGGGTATCTGAGTTGGCTGATCAGGGCGATAGGGCTTGTGAGGATCCAGAGGTGCCCAAGGAGGAAGGGGAATAATGGCAGGAGTTCCCCCTGTCTTCCTCCCCTCCGTAGGGCCGTGTCCAGTATTAGCAGGCAACAGGTTAGCAGGGTAGCCGACTCTGCTTCTCCCTTTCAGGCCATTCTTCATAAAACAAGATCAATGAGGAATAAGATTGCAGTGACTGAGGGTTTTATCACTGATCCCTCGGCTGATCTTGTTTGTATCACAGAGACATGGTTGGGTGATGACTTGTCACCTCTTCTGGAGTCATAGATCCCAACTGGTTATTCCGTGGTGCATTGCCCAAGGCAGGATCAGGGGAGGGGCGAGTGTGTGGCTGTTAATGGGTGGCACAGTTGTAGGTTGTAGGATCATCCTGCTGTACTCACCTCCAGGATATGGGGGTGATTTTCTTCAGGAATGGGCAGATTTAATCTTTGACTACATGTTGGATACCCCTATCCCTAGACTACAAGTGGTGGGGGATTTCAGCACTTGGGTCAACAATGAAACGTCACTCATTGGTCAACAGCTATTCCAGTTGATGTCATCACTGGGCCTTACACAGGTGGTTTCGTCTGTTACTAACCTGAATGGTCACATGCTGGACTTGGTTTTCTTAAAGTGCAGTCAAGGCTGGTCTGATTGTGTGGTCAGATCATCATGTCATATATTTCCACTTTAGTGCCCCTCCTAATACCCTTTCTGTGCAGATGGCCTGGTACTGCCCAAAATTCAGTTTGGAGCCTTGCAAACTCCAGGTGGTGCTGAACATCTCGGGCACGAGGGTGATGTATGCTCATGGAACAGGGGAAGCCTTGGAGCACTATATTACAGATCTTTGAGGTTATCTCAGTCATCAGGTCACACTGTAGGAAGGATCCACATGGAAGATTTTCAGCACTGCAACTGGGGCTGCCCACGCTGACATAATGTGATGATGTCACCAACCCTGTAAAGGTGTGAGCAGCCCTGCTCCCTCCTCAGTTCTTTCCTGCCATCAGCTTGTTCACATAGCTCTCCACTGAAGCTCCGATGCAGTTTTATGCCATTTTTTGCCTGTTTTTTCTTACCTATTATATTAGAATCTCTTTTTATAAGAGATTCCTTTATTTTGTTTATGTCGAGAGTTAATCCTTTGAGTTCTCTCTTCTGTTGCTGCCACTTCAGAAAGAAGATTGCCTCCACAGACGAACACTCTCTCGTCTGCTGTCTTGGGCCTGATCACAAAGCCTCCGACTGTGAGCTCTGCCAGAAGTTTAAGGAAACAACCCTCAGGCAATGCAAAAAGGCAAGTAAAAATGTCCTCATGGATCGACAGGTAGCCAGTTCCAGGCAGAGGCCCTCCTGAGTCCCTGCTTCTCAGTCACCAGCAGGGTCGTCGAGCTCCCAGGCCGCTAAGGCCTGAGACAAGTCCTTGGGGAAGAGTCAAAGAATAAGACTGAGATTGGGACCACTCCCACCGGCAGCTGTCCCACTCCCTGACAGTCTCCTCTTCTTTGTCCAGGGGTACTCCGTTGACTGCAGCTGCATCGACCCATAGATCTGCTGACCAGGTCTCTGTCCCTACCAGACCCATACCGACAGCGCTGCCACCTGACCTTCGGGGTGGCCGGTCGTCTGCCCCTTTTTGTAGACAATGGGGTCGTTGTCGATGGCTGTCCCGTTGAGACCTGATGCTTCCCCAGGCCCTGGGGCTACAGGCACTTTGGGCTCTCAGGGCCCCTCTGGTAGGTCATCGTTCCCTGCACCATCGACCCCTCCTCCGTCGACACAGCCTTCGACAGGCGTCGGCCTCAACAAAATCTTGACTAAATTCACTTCAGTGATAATTCACCAGTTAGGTACATACAGGCCTACTTCGCCTGCGCTGTTGACAGCACCATTATCATCTACTCCACCTCAGCAGTCAAGGGCCAACCCCCCCCCCCCCCCGAGGGCCATCATCGGTTCCACAGACGTCAGACCTTGATCTGGAAGAGGTCGATGTCAGTACCCTCCTGACCTTATCCTTTCTGATGAGGAAGAATAGGAGGAGCAACTTCTCTCCTCAGACAAATCCACAGCTTCCTCAGTAAGTGAGGATTCTGTCAAGCATACTCCTAGGTCTCCTCCTGAGGACCCTGCCTTCTTCAATATCATGAAGCAGTTGTCCTCAGCCATGGGCTTCCATACCGAGAGACAGGATGCCACCAGGAAAGATTTGGTGGACTTTCTGGAGATCCCAGAGTCTCCACCCAAGATCATTCCTCCTATTCTGCTGGCTTTGAAGAATGCTACTACTGCAGCCTGACACAGGCCTGATATGGTGCCAGCTATGCTCCGCAGGGCAGACAAACTTTATTATGCCCCGTAAGGGTTTCCGCATTATGCTGCCCAGCCTGAATCTGATTTTGTGGTCATAAAGGCAACTCATGACAGGTCTGAGGTGCCGAAGGATCTTAGTTCCCTTCTCCCAGACAGAGTCATGTATAATTGATCTTTGGGGCAAGAGGATGTATGCCTCCTCCACCCTTGGGTTGAGGATTGCTAACTACCTGTCTCATATGGTAAAATAGCAGAATACCAACTGGAAGAAGGGCAAGGCTGTGGTACAGGCCCTCCCAGAGGAGGTTAGCAAGCACCTCCTATGGGCCCTCTGTGATCTCTCAGATACCATTGCCAGGGGCTGCTGCCACCGGCATTTGTCTAAGTAGGCATTCCTGGCTGAGGGTCTCATTCTTTGCTGCGGATGTCCAGGAGAAGGGCTGAATGCCCCTTTCAATGGCTCAAAGCTGTTTGGGCCATATGTCCAGAACATCAGTAATGATTTGCAGGCATCTGGCAGAGTGACCAAGTCTGTCCACTCTCTCTATCATACACAACCAAAGAGCAGACCATGCCTTCCTTTTCGCAAGGGACCCAACAGGCAGGGAGCAGCCTCTCGGCCCCAAGGCAAACACAGAGCCTCCACCGCCCTACCCACCCCCTCCACTGCAGGGGCTGCTGCCAAGCGTGCTTGAAGTGATGGACCAGCCCCGGCGCTTGACTCTTTGCTAGACCCCCCTCTTCCAGTCCCTGACCAAGAGGTGGTAGTCGGAGGTCAGTTCTCCCTCCATCTCAATCAATAGAGAACCATCATGTCAGATACCTGGATTCTTCAAATCATAGCAAGAGGTTACACTCTGGAGCTCATCAAGCAACCCCCAGAGACTCCTCCTTTGCCCTCCAACTACCCTCTGGCCCACCTGGCTCTTCTCCGGGAGGAGGTGCAGTCCCTTCTGCGCAAACAGGCCATTGAGCCAGTGCCCAGGTGCCAGAGAAACAAGGATTCTATTCCAGGTTCTTCCTGGTCCCTAAAAAGACCGAAGATTTGAGGCCCATTGTAGACCTAAAGGACCTCATTCTGTTTGTCCAGTACAAAAAGTTCAGTATGATTACTTTGCCAGGTCTACTACCGCCCCTTCTCAATGAAAGCAACTGGCTGTGTTCTCTGGACATGCAAAATGCTTAACTGCGCATCTCAGTGTTCCCTCCCCAAAGGAGGTTCCTCTGGTTTCTTTTCCAGGGCGAGGCATTACCAATTCAAAGCTGCCCTTTGGCTTGTCCTCTCATGGCGGGTCTTTACCAAGTGCTTAGCAGCAGTAGCTGCAGCTCTCAGAAGGGAAGGGCTATATGTTTTCTCTTATCTGGACAATTAACTCTTGAAGGCCCCATCCAGGGAATAGCTCCTGTGGACTCTGGAGAGAACTCTTCAGTTGTTTCTTTCCCTGAGCATTATGGTCAGTTTGCCCAAGTTGGTCGTAGTCTCATCCAAAAGGCTGCAGTACATAGGGGTGGTTCTAGACTTGGCGCAGGGAAAGGCCTTCCTGCCTTAGAACAGGACAGAGTGCCTTATTGCCCAGGCTCAGGAGGTCATCCAGAGTCGTTATGTCCCTGCAAGGCTGTATTTGAGACTGTTGGAGCTGATGGCTATGGCCATCCCCACTGTTCCACTGGCCAGGCTCCACATGCGCATCCTTCAGTGGGCTCTGCGAGTATAGTGGGACCAGCGCATGGTCGAAATGGATCAGTTGGTGCTGGTCTCTTCCCCAGTCCACAAGGTGCTCCAGTGGTGGATGGACCCCCTGAATCTGCTGCAAGGGGTCCCCTTCCAGATCTCCTCCCCCAGCAGATTCTCACCACAGATGCCTCTGATTTGGGCGGGGGGGCTTATTTGGGCCCCTTTCAGACTCAGGGCTCTTGGTCCCAGATCGAAACCTCCCTGCACATCAATGTCCTGGAGATGTGGGCGGTCCGATATGCTATGCAGGCCTTTCAGAATCAGATCCTCCTGGGCCAGCTGTTGATTCAGTCCAACAACCTCAGTGTCGTGTACTACATCAGCAAGCAAGGGGGGACACAATCGTATCCTCTGTGCAGGGAAGCCATGAGAGTGTGGTACTGGGCACTAGACAATGGTCTGACTCTCGCAGCAGTTCACGTCCCAGGAGTGCTAAACACCCTGGTGGACAGCCTCAGCTGGATGCAGTCATCCAGAGTTGGCCCTTTTTGCGTCCCCACTCAGCGCAAAACTGCGCAGTTTCTGCTCGCTCAATCCAGGGCCTGGAGTTTTCTAGCGAGACTCATCCCTCTCCTGGAGTGGGAGATTCCTTTGCGCTTTCCCTGCATTTCCTCTGATTCAGAGGGTGCTAATCAAGCTGCAGATGGAGGGGGCCAGCATGATTCTGGTAGCTCCATTCTGGCCTTGCTAGATACGGTTCCCATTACTGCAGCAGCTGGTGGAGGAGACTCTGGTCCCTCTTCCTCTCTGCAGGTATCTGTTGACCCAGGCTCAGGGGACCCTGGTCCATCCCATCCTCAAGTCTCTCTATCTGCTTGCTTGACTGCTGAGTACGTAGCCATCGCCAGATTTGGAGTTTCCAAAAGGGTAGCGGATGTTCTAGTGGCCGCTCAGAAACCCTCCACTCGAGCCACTTATGCCATGAAGTGGAAGAGGTTTGCCATCTGGGCTGCCAAACATAATCTGGATCCTTTCACTTGTTCAGTGAACCAGATTCTGGACTACCTGTTATCGCTGTCAGATTCAGGCCAGTACTCTTCCCTCAGGATGCACCTTTCAGCTATTTCGGCCTTTCATGAGCCAGTGGGTGACCGCACCATAGCTCAGTTGGATGTTTCCCGTACTTTCCTGAGGGGCATCCTGCATCTGAAACCCCCAATCCATTCTCCTGTCCTGGCTTGGGATTTGAATCTTGTTTTGGAAAAGTTGATTCTGTTTCCTTTTGTGCCTGCTGCAACTTGCGAGCTATGCTTCCATTCTTGGAAAGTGTTATTTTTGGTTGCTATTACTTCTGCTCGAAGGATTTCAGAGCTTCAGGCCCTCTGGTGCGAGGAGTCTTATTTGATTTTTCGCAGAGTGTCTATGTGCATGAATCCTAAGTTTCTCCCCAAGGTGGTGTGTAAGTTTACCCTCTATCAATCCATCTACCTTCCTGTTTATTTTCCTGAGCATGCTAATCCAGGGGAAGCACTACTCCATACGCTAGATGTGCGTAGAACTTTGAAGTACTGCCTGTTTCGCACTAAGGACAGTAGAAAGTCGAAGCAGCCGTTTGTTTCTTTCGCCCCGGGTAGAGAGGGCGTTCAGGTTTCCAAACAATGTTTATCTAAATGGTTGGCTAATTGCATTGTGTTCTGCTACAACAAGTATGGCAAAGAATTGCCTGGAGCTGTAAAAGCTTATTCCACAAGAGGCATGGCTACTTCTATGGCTTGTTTTCGAGGGGGTCTCAGCTGCTAACATTTGTGCGACTGCCACCTGGCATACCGTTCATACTTTCACCAAGCATTGTAGTCTGTACATTGCCTCAAGAGCCCATGCTGCTTTTGGAAGGGCTGTGCTGCAGGGTCTCCTGTCTTAAGCTTAAAGGGAAATGTCCATGTCCAATTGGGCCCCACCTCCATATGAGGTGGGGCCTGATTAACAGTTTCATAAATGCACACATTTTTAGTACTTACTGCTCATGATTTAATTTAAAATTGTATCTGGTTGATCCTGTGCCCTCCCCGCCGGCATTTTAAGTTTGCAGATCCCTCCTGGCGTGCCCACAAGCACCTGCGACTGTCCCCAGTATGACGTGTCTTGTGGGGATCAGCCGGGGCACTTCCATAGTATTATTGTACTGGCATTACTTTCAGACAGCTTCAGTTTGGAGCCGAAATGTCTCCGTGATAAACGGAGACCAGGTGCAGACTGACAGGTGCCCTAGCAGTCTGTACTGGTTCGGTATGTGTTTGTCTTAGACGGATATTGTAGGGATTCAACCGGAACTATTTGAAGCTTAAGGCTATCTGCAATGCCATAGCTTCAAATAGTCTAGTTTGATCCTGCATGTGTCCATGTTATACCGAGTGACCAGGCACAGACCGCTGTGGGTGCCTGTCGTCAACATAATTCTTAGACCCACCTTCATGAATTCAGCTCGGCCGTCATTTATTTGGTCCCGAAAGGTGATTTCGCAGTCACTGCGCAGAACCACCTTTCGGGACCGAGTAACGAAACGACAGTGCCACAGTTCATGAGGTAGCCCCCAAAAGCCCTACTTTTTAAAATTTGGTGAAAGAATTCCCAAAAATTACTTTTATGAGGGTGCGTTGCGCAGTTCCTACGCACACTCGTAACTTTGAGAATTCTTAATATTTTCAGTCCAGATTTTCAACATTGCCATTTTACACTTCCTTATGAATAGTATAGCTGTCATTTTTCATATCACACCCAAAATATGTTTTTGCACATGTAGCACACATTAGCGCGGTCAGTGTGCGAAATCAATGTTCAGAACACATTAAGAAAATCACTGAGACACTGGTCATGAGCAGAGGTAGTAAAATAGCTATGTTGAAAATTTGGTGACAAAAGTCCATAAAATGACTGTCACGAGTGTGCATTGCACAGTTTCAACGCACCCTCGTAAGTTCATGAATTTTGTAATATTTTTAGTCCAGATTTTCAACATTGACATTTTTCCACATCTCCTTATGAACAGTACAGCTGTCATTTTTCACACCCTGGCCTAAATGTGTTTTCGCACTTCCGGCGCAGAATAGCGCGGTCACTGTGGGAATTTAGTGTCTGAATAGATTACTTAAAATCACAGTGACAATGTTCATGAGTGGAGGTGCAAAATGCCTGTGTTGAAAATCTGCTGTAAAAAAATCCCCAAACTACTTACATTATGGGTGTATGTTGTACGGTTCCCTCATGCGCTTATGGACTTCACCAGTTTTGTATATTTCCTCCAGATTTTCAACAATGCCATTTTTTACACCTCCTTGTGAACAGTGCACCTGTAATTTTTCAGATCCTGTTCGAAATGTGTTTTTAAATTCTGTTAGGCCAAATGATGCAGTCGCTCTGCAAATCACCTTTCAATGTGAATAAGCTGATAGTGTGTTACTGTATGCAGTGGGGTCACAAAAGCCCTTGTGGGAAAACTTGGAGTAAAATACTAAGAGACTCCTGGGTGTTAGGTTTTCACCATAACGCCCTATCTTGTAGGGACTGAAAGGCATCAGGGGTGTGACTTGGGATTGTCAACAGTAATGCTCATGCCATTTCACCCCCACCTAGCAGCCAGTGACAGGCATCGAGGTGCGCCTTGGACCCTTTGCCCCCAGAGTTCACCCCATTCTCCTATACTGCGCCCATTTCAGCATATTTCCTTATGGAATGATGTGAATGGTAAAGGCGAAACACCCCAAGGCACACCTCGACACTTGTCAGTGTCTAAAGGGTAGGGTGAGGTGAAATGTTGTGACCGTCATGGGTGACGACCCAAAGGCACACCCCAATGGCCTGTCCATCTCTGAAGAGTGAGGGTGGAGTTGGCGTCAGTTCAATACTTCAATGCCATTCCTATACTGCATCTGTCTAACTCCTGCACTTCCACTGCTAATGCCAGCAAGCAAACATTTGGCATTGACAAATGCTTGTTTTTCTTGACAAGCTGTCCTCCATTCAGCTGAGATAGCCAAAAGCAGTCTATCATGGGTCGGTGATCTCCAGAGAGGGAGGGGCAATGACAACCTACCATCCTGGGCTGAGTTTCATCCAGTTGTAGAAGCTCTTGGGTTTGCACTGAACTTACTGTGTACTGGATACTGAGCCTATTTGGCTGCATATTGGCAGTCTTGAATCCCTAGGGTGAGTATATACAGACTGTTGGGTCTTCTTTGAGGAAGGGTGGTTTTCCATCAGCCTTAAAAAGGGGTGGTGGTGTAGCTCCTTCTAAAGAAACCATCTTTTGACCCTCACCCATAATATTAAAAAGCAGTGCATTCAGGAGTCAGTGTCATTAAATAAACAAGTTATTGAGCCATAAAGTGCATTGAAGCTGCTAGTGCAGGTAACAGTGTAAAACTGTTGCCCACACAGTTACCCTATGCGCATTTGGAACTAAAAGTTCCTTCCTCAGGGGGCAGAGTTTGTGTGCTGCCACCATGACAATAAGCGTGATCGATTACCATATTCATTGATATTTAATTATATGTAAATAACAAAGTCTCTTGTAAGTCTGTGTGCCCTTAAAGCAACACTGACTTTTGGAGCAACACAGGGTGTCAGTATTGTAAGACTGACATGATAATCCAGTCCTCCTAAATACCTTAGTGGCCGCTCAAACAGCTCAAATTACACCATAGCGACATTAAGACCAAGTGGGGTATTATAACCAAGTGAATTAAAAACATTTTCTATTGAAGGAAAATGGTTGAGAAGCAATACATTACTTGTGAAAAAGTGTTTCTGAATTGCAAAAAATACATCCTTATTCACATAATGACATCTGTCAAATTTCAGGTTTGAGTTCATGAAAATTCGTGGAAAGTCCAGGAGCAGTTTTGCATCAATTTGAGTAGGGTACGATGATAAATATATCTGCAAAAGAATTAAAAAAACGCAGTTATAATAAATATCAACAGTAAATATTTACAAATACTGATGACAAATATGTTGGAGAATACAAGATGATAGAACACTTTTTTGGAGAGGGCCATGTCAAAAATTTATAAATTCAAAATCCTATAGAGGGACAGTTCCATGACGTCAAAAATCCAGGATCCCATATAGGGTTTAGTTCAGGCCAAACATTAAATCTTAAGAATGCGGTCAAAGAGGTTACCCCTATAGTAATTACAAGAAAGGGTATGGTCTGTAAATTCATTTAATCCATGTGGGGCAAGGCTGTGGAGGAAGAAAATCCATCATGTCTCCCTCCTAAGCAATTTGTTCAGCGTATCCCCCCCCCCATGCACCCTCCCGCAAGTCTGTAACACTAACCTCCTCCTCTATGCAGACAGTGCCATGCTATTCTCCAGCAATGCCGAACCCCTGTCCCTGGGCAAAAGTTTACAATCTGGCTTTGAAGACATAGAGTGCTGGTTCTCCCAGCACAAGCTGATCATGAACTTTAAAAAAAAACAAAAAACAATGTTGATGCTCTTCTCTAGTCCCCCGGCACAAACAGAACACAGCCCCCTCTTACCATCACAAACAATCTCAGTATCCCTGTTGAGTAGGTCCACAGTTTCAAATACCTGTGAATTTCCCTTCATAGTGCCCTGTCATACACAGAGCATGACAGCAACATGTCAAAGGTAGTTAACTTAAGGATAGGGATACCATACAAGCATAGGCACAACGTGACCCAGGATGCCCCAACCACTGTAGTCACCAGCTCAATACTCTCCGTCATCGACTATGGCCTAATCATCTATGGCTCTGCCACTGACAACGCTCAGAAGTATTCACACTGGGTATCACATTGGCACAGCGATGGGAAAACAGCGAAGACCATCACAGCGACATTTTCGACGGTTCGCTGTGATGGTCCGCTGGGTTCCTGACGCTGCTGCCTCTGGGATGTTCACCCCCTCCCTGAATCAACTCCGACTCGGAGTTGGTTATCCTAAGTGCGGGGGGCAGAGCCTCCCCCCATGGGGGGTGCGGGGGCAAAGCCCCCCACAGAAAACATCCTTTTCCCTAGTGACGGCACAGTACCAGTTGGCGGTGTTGTGCTGTCGCTGTTCTGATGGTCACCGCAATCCGTGTCACTGGCATGGTGGAACCTTCACACTGCCCTCAACAAATCCTGCCAGCTAACCACTGATGCCCACAAACGCACCCTCACGTGTGAATTATACACCCTCTCCAACTGGTTGATCCTCAAAAATAGGCTCATGTCTAGGCCGGCTCGGTGACGCTGAGGGTTGAGGAGCTGGTCGGAAGTGACCTCGGACAGGCGATCAATGGTGGAGGAGGATCGAGCATCCTCAGGACTGCTCTCTCCTCTGGGGTGGGTGGGTGGGAGGAGCATGGTCGCAGACTGGTTCCTGTGGTGGCTGGGGGCTGCATGCAGTGGTTCAAGAAGTGGGAGGCACGGACAATGTCGGATGAGCCGGGTGCGGATACATGCACGGCAGGCATCATTGGCGTCATTGCACGCCCACACCAAGGGGTAGGGGAGGTCATGCTGGGAAAAATCCTCCATGTGCACAATGACAGCTGATCCACAGCGCTACGCAGGACGCACCCCAGATAGCTCCCCTTGTGTCTGCCCCCTGGCCTTCTGCAGTGAACGGGGTAAGTCCCCACCGCGATGTGGCTGGCCAGGGTGAGGCATGGGGTGAAGAGCTCTGGTTGCGGCTGGGACATGGCCGATGACACAGTGGGATGGGGGGGACCATAGGTACAACCCCCAGCTGAGCAGTAATAAAGAGATAATGAAAAAAGTAGGCTCACGATCACACCTGCCTGCTCATGAAAAATCAGCCTGGGACTAACCTCACCCTCCTCCCTGCCTTTTCTAAATTGTGCTCCAAAAACCCATGGTACCAGGAGCGACTCTAGACTTGCATTCCAGACTCCATACTGCCATACCTCCTAGGCCCAATGATCCTTCAGGTACTGGGCTCCTAGCTGGCTAAATAGTCTCCCCTCAGACATTCTCGATACTTTTTAAGATTGACCCATTCAGACGTAAACTTAAACACCACCTGTATGCACTTAGCAGCTGTGACTGTCCCTCTTAGCCTTCCCCCCAGTAGTAGCATCCCCAGCTCCTATTCCTGCATTCTCCCTCCCTCACTTCACCTCACTCCTCTTACCTTATTCTTACTTCACATCCTCCCCCACCTATCTTATTCACCCCAACCTCCTCTTCCCTCATTCCCTGTGTCCTCCACACTGTACCTGTACCCCCTCCAGCCACCTACAAGCCTCCCGGTCTCTACCTCTCCCTAAACCTTGCCTAGTTCACCCCCCCCCGGACAAGCCTTCCTGCCTACCAGCTCAAACAGCTTGACAAGGTCATAGTTTTGACTGCGCTCTTTGTCCAATCTCCTGAAGATCCTTTTCCTACGAACCACTCCATTCTGGTCTTAATCTGTGTACTGTAATTTGCCATATTATTTAATGTACTGTAAATGCCTCTTTTGTAATACCTCATTGTACAATGTCTTCCACATGTTTAACTAATCTCTGTTCTATTATCCTCCATATTATTTAATGTACTGTAATTGCCTTATTTTATCCCTCATTGTACAATGTCTTTCACATGTTTAGCTAATCTCTGTTATATTATTCTCCATGTATTTTTTTCTGTGTTATCTGACGTGAAACTTTGAGTCAAAGGTATTAAATCTGAGATTTAAATAAATAAATAAAAATGTGGGGTTCCACATAGTGGCTAGGGATGGGCAGGTACTAAAATATCTGACCTGCAAGAGCACCCGTGGGACCTCTAAATTACCCGAAAAATACCTGGATGAAAACCAAGTAGTTGGGTTGGGTAGTCACTCCCTAACTTGTTCTACTACCCAATTACTCGGCCCTGAATAAAAAAAAAAAACAATAAATCACTTTCCCTGGTGGTCTAGTGGACCCACCTCTCTATCCCCGATCTGCCCTTTATTTTCGTGGTGGACTAGCAGACCCCCAACCCCCCCACCCTGGCAGGTGGTGCCCTCTATCCAGATCTCGAGCAGGCGACCAGCACAGCCCTCCACTCTCCACCACGGCCGGCCGCCTGACTGAACATGAATAAATGAGCACATAATTATATAAGCATGTGCTCATTCATTGACAGCCCAGTTCCCAGTCATTCACATTCATTGCCAGCTCTGTGGGTGGTGCAGACAAAAGGGGGGTGGCTATTCTGGTTGTGGGTGGGTGGAGCAGGATGGGGGGATGGTGTGGTGGATCCCTTTCTGGATCCACCGCGCCACTCCCCCCCCTTCCTGCCCCAACCTGCGACCGGAACAGCCTTCCCCTCTTGTTTGCTCCTGCCCACAGAGCTGGCAATAAATGGCTGGGAGCTGCAATGAATTAATGAGTGCATGCTTGTACAGGTACGTGCTCATTCATTCATGCTCAGTCGGGCGGCTGGCCATGGTGGAGAACGGAGGGCTGTGCTGGTCGCCCGCTAAGGATCCGGGTTGGGGAGGAGCGGGGGGGCACTACCAGCCAGGGTGCAGGGCCCGCTAGACCACCAGGGAAATAAAGGGCAGATCAGGGATAGGGAGAGGGGTCCACTAGACCACCAGGAAAGGGGTCTAGTTTCGGGCAGAGTGGGATGGGGTGGGGTCCAATAGACCACCAGGGGAAGTGATGATTTTTTATTTATTTTTTTATTCATAAGAGCAGATGGGGGGGTCCGCTAGACCTCCAGGGAAAATTATTTTTTTTATTTTATTTACATAATCGGGGATAGGGAGGGGGTCCAGGTTGGGTGGGGTAACGCAATGCCCACCTGAAACTACCCAACCCGTGAAGTACACTGTTATGTTGGGTAGGGCAGTAAGTTACCCAAAGTACCCTATCTGACAAAAAAAACGCTTATACCTGACCTACCCAATCCAGCCACCCGACGGGTAGCCCGTCTCTAATAGTGGCTGTTGGTGAGGAAATCCTCCCAAATTTTGTTCCCTGGCATAAGAGATGCCATAAGATCTCTTACTGTAGGATTTAATGAAAGTAACTGCCATTTTCTTTGAACAATCACACTGACCTTTGAAGTTAAGGCATTATAGTCTGTCACAAAAGTGACATTGTTCTCATTTTTGTTCATTCTTATTTTAGGTGTTAGTAGTGTCCCTCTTGGACTACTTATTGTTCTCTTGTATGCCTTATTCAAGCCCCAATTTGAATACCCACTTTCCCTGAATCTTTTCTTCAGTTCCTCTGCTTTGGGTTCAAATTGGTCCCCTGTGGAACAGCACCTTCTGATTCGTAGGAACTGTCCCACAAGGATACCAGATACAGGGGTCCAGATAATTTTTAGGGCAGGGATGTATTTACTGCTAGCTTTTTCCACTTGGTAGTATTTTCATCTAAATGGTAGTAATACCATCTATTGACCTGCCTTGGACCCCCACCTCTAAACCAAGTCTCAAACCCACTGAGTAAATGCAGTCACTAACTCTCCTAGTCTGATACTGCTGCAGAGTATTGAGAAGCTTCTCCACTGCTGTGTAGTGCCATGAACCGAGTTTTAACATTTTGCCATGTTTGCAATTGCCCTTCTGGCCAGTCAGTGAGCAACGCCTGAGGCTGTCTCCTGAACTGTATACAGCTGATACATCACCAGCTCTGTTGCTTACACTGTTGGGATATGGATCTATGACTGGTAGCATTGCATTATGCAACTCATTTTGTGATAATATATCAACCAGTGTAGATGTGCAGGAAGGGAAACAAATTCCTAAAATTAGAAAGTGGAAGTAAATTAACCAAAAATTTTAGTAAAATACTCTTTTACTCCCCTTCTCTGTTCCCCTTACTGTATATCAAGCTCAGAGGAAGGACACTGTGTGAGCACAGCAAAGTGTTACCAGCTGTACCTTTTCTGAATTTGTCTGTCTAGATCAAACTATAAGGATAAAGGTAGCTGTGTTGTGTTTTCTATCTTCAAATAATTCAAGCCACTCAGAGTGAATGTTTCTCTTCTTTATTTTCTTTGTGAGTTTCATCAATTCAGATACATGTATTCTTGTTTCTTGTTGGGTGCTAGCTCATTCAGTTTTATACAGGGTTCATATAAAGAACTGTTATCTTGAAAAATGCCAACACCCCATTGTAAGCCAATCATATAACAAAATAACATATTAATCTTATGGTGTGGTGTACCTTTTTCTTCAAAACAGAGGTATCACTTCATTTCTTACACAACCTCATAGGTGTTTATTACATTTTCCTTAATACATTTGCCAGTAGGTCAGCATGACCTAGGCAAAACAATACACCATAGCAACGTACACCAACTTAAGGCTTGTCTTTTCATGTTGTTCGAAAATTCATTGCCCAACCTGCTGTTATCTAATTCATTGCCCAAGCATGTTTTTATCTAATACGTTGCCCAAGCATATTTTCAATAAGATAAATGCATGTCATCCTAAAAAAGATTCTTTCTAACATTCTGGCACTCCTTCTTTAAGAAGATTACACACAGACCATTTAGTATTATATATTTGTGAAATAATCATATTACAAAAATAATATAAAAGGTGAAAGCTAAATATCATTAAATGTGAAATATTAGAAATATAAAAGTGAGTAAATATTACACTACAATCCATATTAATAATTGTTACACTACAATCCCCCCTTTGTGACTCTCTAATTGGAGATCACATATGATGATGTTGCCATTGTAACATTTGTATTTGTCGAATCATTTGTCTCATCTTACGATACAATAATAATTGTATGATAACAAGAACACATATTACTGCAATATCGCATATGACCACTACTAGGGTTGGACTAGTACAAAAAGCAGCCGAACCCCAATCCCACCCGGATATAATGGGGATACAAGATGACTGCTTCTCTACCTCTTTAGCAGAGGCCTTTTGTGAGAAAATAAGTCCTTTTGTTTGTTGGCGATACAACAAGGCACCAAGTGTCATTTTACCAATTTTGGGTAATTCAAAATGAGGTGGAGTTGCCAAATCAGTGAGTAAATCCAAGGCCATACTGGAACCATCAATATTGGTAACATTTGTTCGGCTATAGGCGGGACGTTCCCAGAGGGTCCAGTTTGCAGACCACCAAGTTTTGTCACTACATCCCCATATATTCCAAGGTTGACCTGCGATTACACACCATAATTGGTTTCATCTCATAGCTTGGCGGTATTCATTTGCAGACATTAGGGTAAATTTACATTGTTCAGGAAACCATGGGGCGGTTGATGTCTCTTCCCCACATATTAAGGTTTCATGTTCTTGTACACATTGTTGCTTAGGTAAGACAACATATTCATTGTGTACTGAAATAATAGTGTCACCTGGTATTTGGAGTCTCATGATCTGGTCATGTATTAATACTCCCAAATTACTGATTTACCACAATATTTTCGGTGGTTCAAAACATACAGGTATTATCACTAGTATGGGAATCACATGTCGCAGCACGTGTGCATATTGATTTGGTGAATTCCATACTTTTACCATAGCTAGGGGTGGTAGGAATACAGTGGAATGATCCAATAATTTAGTCACATTGGTCTCACCTATTCCCAAAGGTAACCTGTTTGTTTCAATTCTATTCAATTCCTTGACTAGATAAGCATGTGCTTCAGTGGCTAATTAAGAGCAAGCTAGTTCTATATAGCTTTCTTTAGACATATTAGAAAGTGAATTATAAAAACGGATTGCTATTTGAGCAGTAATTTAAAAATTCTATAAGGTATCCCTAAAAAACAAACCAATCAATTTCCTCATTATTAGCCGCTAATTTCATAGTAATTGATAATGGTCCAGTAGCCATATCTTTTAAAGTTGTTTCTAAAGAATGAATATGACCCTTTAAAACCATAGAATCTATACCATTAGCAGTTCCTAATCCTGAGCCTAACCAGCCCCACACGTCTCTTTTATGACGGAATAAGCCTGGTGTTGCTTCTGCCAGAATTTGAAATGACCACATTTTGTGTCTATCATGGTATCAATTTAAAGTATTATTATAATATTGTTGCCATACATTACCAAAGCCCGATTCCTACATTGAAGCGGTAATCATGGAAAAGGCAAATGTAGCAAAACATTATAATACTGTAGTTTACATCGATAATATAGAGGATATATATTTTGTGCCAAAATAATACTATCTGATAGGGGGCAAGAATTTTTGCCCTGTTATACCTTGTTTTTGATACACTATATTCCATGCAGCAAAATTATGCCATGCTGTTTGATTAATATCACATGCTATACCTGGCCATTGTGCATCTATAAAGTAACACAAATACGTTAACAATGAATATTCATTTGTTAATGGCAATATTGTAAAAAACTGCTTTAATCCTACTGTTGCTACTTTAGAAGGATTATATAAAAAATGCCACATATTACATCTTGAACCTTTATAAGACGCATTTAACAATGAAATATTAGATGGATAATGTAACATGTCTTTAAATTGTATTTGAAATAAATTTTGTTCTTCCTTTGTTAAATTTGTAGTATCTCCTAAAGTGGAGCGGATAGATGTTCCTTTCTGGGCTGTTGTGTTCACTACACACATGGCCATGCCAGGCCAGGCTTCTGGCGAGCATCCCCATGTCACATTTTGACATTGTCCATAACAAATAAAGTACCATTTGATAAGAAGATATCCAGTATGTTCATGTCATTCTCCTAACAATACTGGAATACCCATGTGGTACGATTTACATAGTTCTTGTTACTTGGTTACTTGGTAAAAGGGACAAAAGAGAGCTCGAAGCCCATAAACATTGTCCTCCACATATGTGGATCATTAGTAGTAGCCCCTATTTAGTTAACCATTTGTCCAATTTGAGTTTGAAATTAGTAAAGGAAGGGGCATCAACAACATCCTGAGGAAGTGTATTCCACAGTCTTGGTGTTCGCATTGAGAAAAAATGTTGTCTTTTTTTTGTTTTGCATTTAACTATATCTAGTTGTTTGTTGTTTAATCTTAATCCAGTTTTCCTATTAGCAAAGGAAATTCCACATTGCCTCATTAATATCGGACTTTAAATAATCTTAAAAAGCTGAAGTAAGTCCCCTCACTGTCTTCTTAGTTCCAGAGAATGCAGCCCTGTTTTATATAGTCTAGTTTTGTAGTCCAGTTGTGACAGGTGAGGTATAGATTTAGTAACTCTTTTTTGTATCCTTTCTAACCTAATTACATCTCCACAAAGGTAGGGACTCCAAAAAGGTGAACCATAATCGAGATATGGCCGGATGTGTGATCTATACAGTGGTATAATACATTGCTCAATTCTGGAAACGAAAGTACCATTAATTCTACGAAAGAGTGAATTTGTCAGATTAGATATCTTGTTACAGTGCGAAACAAATGTAAGTTTGTTATTAACTAAGATCCCCAGGTCTTTTTCTAGGCATGAAGCCTTAATTATGCTGTTGTTCAATGTGTACGTCTGTTTGGGGTTAATTATCCCAAAGTGCATAACAGCACATTTAGTTGTATTAAATTCCATTTTATTAATAACAGCCCAGTGTTCTATGGATATAAGATCGTTCAGTAGGATTTGCGTATTTTCAGCCGTGTTAACAGCACCACCCAGTTTGGTATCGTCTGCAAATTTAATAAGTATGTTAGAAGAGTGAATTTTCATGTCGCTAATGAAGATGTTAAACAATGTGGGTCCCAGGACCGAGCCCTGTGGCACCCCACTTGTAACCCATCCTGTGTCTGATAGAGTACCGTTAACCCTAACCCTCTGAGATCTGTTTGCCAACCAACTTTTTATCCATGAAACTAGAGTCTCAGAAAAACCCAAATGAGTAAGTTTAGAAATGAGGATACTGTGGGACACTTTATCGAAGGCCTTGCTGTAATCCAAAAAAATAACATCGGTAGGGATATTTAAATCTAATTTTAAGCTAATAAAGTTATAAAAGGCCAATAAATTGGTGGTACATGACAAGCCCGATCTAAACCCATGTTGGGAAATATCTGTGAGTTTTAGAGATGAAATCTCCTTATCCAAAAGTGTTTTAATAATTTTTTCAAGTAGTTTACACGGAATGGATGTTAAACTAATAGGACGATAGTTATTTACTTGTGAGTAGGAACCCTGCTTATGTATTGGAGTAATTATTGCAGCTTTCCAATCAGGAGGAACTACTGTTGTATAAACTGTTCCATATGTACTCTGGGCATCCATTGTATAGGTCGTAAGTTGCCAGGATCAGTAAGGTACAGCTCAGTATAAGTACAGGATACATCATTGTACTTCACCTATTGGGAGAAACAGAGCAGTATCAGTTGTCATTATTTAAAGGTTGATACAGTTTACATTTGTCCACATGGACCCATTTGGTCTCTGTAGACCCTTGTCGAATTCGTTGGACCTGAATGACCCATTGCCCCAAAACATCAGTTATGGTATAGGGTCCCATCCAGTTAGCATCCCATGGTCCCATTTGACCAAAATGTTTCACCATGACGTGATGACCCCTTTCAATAGGCTGTACCACTTTTTCATCATGTCTCTGTTTGTTTTTCCAATGAGTCTGTGCCATATTTCTGGCAGCATGGGGTAAATAAACAGCTAACTGTTTTTGTAGCTGTTGCAAGAACACATCAGTTTTGATGCAGTCTAAAACTGGTGTTGATAGATCTGGATCGGAAGGATAATACAGCCGCATATCCCATCCAGTCATCAGTTGATATGGGCTATAGCCAGTACTCTTGTTTTCTGTACCTCTAATACCCATTAGGATTCCTGGTAGGTGTGTCACCCACCTTTTACCAGTATCCAACACTGCCTTTTTCAGTGCATTTTTCAGACTGCGATTTAACCTTTCCACCATCCCTGATGATTGTGGATGATAGGGTAAATGCAAACGTTGATTGATACCCAAAATATCACACAAAGCTGTCATTATTTTCGCTGTAAAGTGAGTTCCTCTATCACTTTCAAGTATTCTGGGAAAATCCCATTGTGAGAACACCTGTTCCCATAGCGCTTTTGCAGTAGCTGTAGCACTGTCATTTCGTATGGGCAATGCTTCTACCCATTTGGAAAATATATCAACAATGACTAATAAATATCGGAACCCACTTTTTGCAGTAGGCGAGGGTCCTACGTAATCAATTTGTAAACTGGACCAAGGACCGTCCACCAGGGGTATACGCCCTAACAGAACCCTTTTACCAGGTAGTGGAGGATTCATCTGTGCACAGATGAGACAAGCCTCCAGGCATTATTTGACATCTTTTCCCATTTTTGGCCACCAGTATTTTTGTGCCAACATTTTACAAGTTTTGTGGAGTCCACAATGACCCCCAATTTGATGATTATCCATGATAATATATTTTCTAAATGAAGTGGGTGGTATCCACTGCCTAGGTTGTCGTTCCCATACTACCATATCTTCCCATATGGTAACATGTTTGGTTGCACACTGTCCAGTGTCTTTCTATTGGTTCTGACAACTCACTATCCAAGAATCTGTATCTTGGATATGCCCAAACTTGAGACTTGTGAGACGTCAGCTATCCATTTAATGTGGTGTTTGTCAAATTCACCCATCTCCCACAATTGTGTAGAGTCACCTCCTAGAGGGTCTACCCATACGTTTATTTGTTTGGCTGCAACTTGAGCCAGATTGTCCAATAAGTTATTGTTTAACTCATGGATATCCTTTGGATTCTTTTGGTGAGCTCTAACTTTACAAATTGCTATTCTCAAAGGTGTCTGAGCTCCTACATCCCATATATGTTGTAATATGGAAGCAAATGCAACAGGTTCTCTAGATGCTGTCCGCATTCCCCGTTTAGTCCAAATTGGCAAAAAGTCCAATAAAGAATTTACCACAAAAGCACAGTCTGAGAAGATATTAATAGCTTCCAGAGGGTAAGCCATAATAGCTCCATGGACTGCCTCTAATTCCACTGTAGGGGCAGAAACTGATGATGGGCATTGCACTAATATTTCTTGATTAATGCTCGGTGTCCATATAGCATATCCTGAGTGGAAATGTCCATCCTCCCAAAAGTGAGAGCCATCTACATAAACATCTCTTGCTTCAGTATTTGGTTCTGCAGCAAATATGAGTTTAAAATCAATTCCCATTACAGTTCCACAATCATGTGCCTCTTCCTCCCATGTCATTAATTTAACTAACACAGGTGAGGTACATTGTTCTACAATGATATTTTTCCCGTGTAGAGCTAAAGCCCATTTAACCAATCGCTGTGAAGACACACCTCTCACTTCCCTTTCAAGTAGAAATTTCACTGAGTGTGAGACGTTTACAGGATCATTCTGTTAAACCCCACAATATGTTCTGTAGCTTGTATAGCCCAATATACAGCTAACAGATATTTTACACATTCTTCATATGTCTCTTCCACAAGTGTTAGTACCCGAGAAAATATCCCACAGGACATAAAGTCCCTGCTCTCTTTTGTAATAGTACTGCATTGATTACCTGATCTGTTGCGTGTACCTGTATTACAAAATCAGAGGATTCAGAAGGACTAATGAGAGCTGGAGCTGTCATTAGTGCTTGCTTTAGAGACTGAAAAGCTATCTGATGTTCTGGTTCCCAACTGAGGATATCGGTTTCCTTTCCTCCCTTTAGTAGATTATACAGAGGTTTTGCCATACTAGAAAAGCCTTCAGTAAAATCTCTGCAAAATCCTACCATGCCTAAAAACTGATGTAATGCAGTTTTTGTTTTAGGTCTTGGCAGCTGTTGGATTACCTGATTTTTATCAGGATCCACCATTTGTCCTTCTTTGTTAATACATATTCCCAAAAAAGTAACTTGTGACTAACTGTTTCAGTATCACACATATTTCTTCATAAGCTTCTTTAGGAAAAGCGTATTGTTTTTGGGGAGGGGGGTCTGGTCCTTCTATTTGGACTTCCATATTTGACACCCTACCACACTCGGTAGCATTTTTAGCCCAAATTGATTCATGCCCTTGTACTGCAGATTTTATCCATTGTGGCACTCGTTTCCATAAATCACTCATGTGATAAATCTTTAATGACTTTACTGTGTACACACTATGTGAGTCATCCACATTTGGTCCTGGGTTAGTAGTGCTTCCCTGCCATAAAATCATGTTACTAAGATCCACTACTAAACCATGTTGTACTAGAATGTCCATACCCATGATGGTACCTTCATGTGTATTATATTTCCAAAACATACATTTCAGTTGTTGTTCACCTATCTGAACCAAAACTGGTTTGGTTAAATATGCTGTTAACACCCCCCCCCACGAGAAATCTTGCAAATTAATTTGTCGTTTCCCGTGAGTTGTTAAAGGCATATCACTATCTGTTATACTAAACAGTAGCACCAGTATCAACTACTATCACAGTCTGGCAGCCCCTGACCATTGATGATATTGTTGGACACCCTTCCCAATCCTCTTGTAATTGACCAAGGATTTGGAAGGTGGGGGCCTTAATACAGAGTTTGCTCTTTATATGCTAAATCTTGTGCGTGCTCTTGGTTGGCATGGTCTAACCTTTCTACAGCTTGTAACTGCCAAGATAGTTCATTAATCTGGGCTTGACTTTGTTAATAAATTTTATATTTTCTTCCAATTGGTTAATCTTAATCTTTAGCCCACATACCTCTCCATGAGAGATATTTAGCTTATATTCACCATCTTTAGCTTCAGTAACATACTTTGCTACACCTAGAAAATACTTTTCTTCACTGTCAAATAACTGCTTCTTTAATAGACAGGTCCTAGTTGCTATCTCACACTGATATTGTACATACATCTGACAAATATTGGCTAATTTGCTTGTATCTGCCTTTACTTTCTCATTTCTTTCTAGGCATTGAGTGGATAAACATAAGAATGCATCTTCCTGTTCTACAGGAGAGAGATACAGACCTTCTTTAAGGTGCGTCTCTAAAAATTTCCATAATATGGTGTCCATACTTACGTCAGTTATGTAGCTGGCAAATCACGTCTGACTTCACACCAGTCTATTTCCTCGAGTTCCTCTTTTGACTCCCTTCTGTACTTGACTGATCAGATCAGGTTCAGTAAGGCATTCCTCGCAGTGGCTTCCTTCTTGGTTCATTTGATGTCATCAGCAACCATATAGACTGTCTTCAGACATCCGAGTCACGGCACCAATTGTAAGGATAAAGATAGCTGTGTTGTGTTTTCTATCTTCAGATAATTCAAGCCACTCAGAGTGAATGGTTTCCTTCTTTATTTCTTTGTGAGTTTCATCAATTCAGATACATGTATTCTTACTTCTTGTTGGGTGCTAGCTCATTCAATTTTTTATACAGGGTTTATATAAAGAATTGTTATCTTGAAAAATGCCAACACCCCATTGTAAGCCAATCATATAACAAAATAACATATTAATCTTATGGTGTGGTGTACCTTTTTCTTCAAAACAGAGGTATCACTTCATTTCTTACACAGCCTCATAGGTGTTTATTACATTTTCCTTAATACATTTGCCAGTAGGTCAACATGACCTAGGCAAAACAATACACCATAGCAACATACACCAGCTTAAGGCTTGCCTTATCATGTTATTCAAAAATTCGTTGCCCAAACCTGCTGTTCTCTAATTCATTGCCCAAGCATGTTTTTATCTAATACATTGCCCAAGCATGTTTTCAATAAGATAAATGCAAGTCATCCTAAAAAAGATTATTTATAACATTCTGGCACTCCTCCTTTAAGAAGGTTCTACACAGACCATTTGGTATCATATATTTGTGAAATAATCATATTATAAAAATAATATAAAAGGTGAAAGCTAACTATCATTAAATGTGAAATATTACAAATATAAAAGTGAGTAAATATTACACTACAATCCATATTAATAAATGTTACACTACACCAGCCATTAAGGTCCACTGTAAAAAGGATATAGAGAAATTCAGTTCTGTTCTTACTCCACTTGCCTGTGAACTTCAAAATAAAATCATTAACATAAAGCCCCAGGACACAAATTTTCTTCTGTACCTGACCAGATGTTCATGATGTCATCTATAAAGTGATGCCATCTGACGATTCCCCCCAGGTGCAGATTACACTCTGCATTGAAGAGTAGTTGCTCCTCGCTTCAGGCCAAGTACTGATGTGCATATTATGGGGCCATTGTGGCCCCATCACTGTTCATTGGACCTGGTGATAGAACAGGCCATCAGAACAAAAACTAATTATGGTGCAGAATGTGGTCTACAGCCTGGAGGAGAAAGGCAGATGGCACCACCAGGGTATGACCCCGAGTTCTCAAGAGAAAGTGTTTTATGGCTTCATTATCCAAATTGTGTGGTATACTTGTACAGAGTGAGACGACACCTATGGTTAAGCACATATAAGTCTCTCGCCAACCCACACTTTGTGTTTTATTAAGAATATCTATTAAGTTGCAGTGATAGACTAGCATCCCAAAACCATCTCCTTTAAAAATAAATTCACATATCTGGGGAGGCTGTCAGACACCGAGCCTATCCCCAAGTCAGTGGGTCACCCCAGTGGGTTGGCTTATGTGTCTTGGGTAAAATACAGAATGTAGGGTGTACTGGATGCTTAACCCGTATAAAGTCAACTTTGACAAAGTTGATCTATGCTTGCTAAGCTCAGGGTGGATAAGGCAATGGGACCTGATGGCATACATCCCAGGGTACTTAAGGAGCTAAAGGAGGAACTAGCAGAGCCATTAGCAGAATTGTTTAGTGAGTCTCTGAGCACAGGAGAGGTCCCAGAAGACTGGAGAAGGGCTCATGTGATCCCACTCCACAAGAGTGGTAGCAGGGAGGAGGCGGGGAACTACAGACCGGTCAGTCTTACCTCAGTAGTGGGCAAGATTATGGAGGCACTCCTTAAGGAAAGGATAGTGCAACACCTGGAATCCATAGGGGCACAGGATCTAAGACAGCATGGGTTTACAAAAGGAAGGTCCTGTCAAACTAATCTCATAGATTTCTTTGACTGGGTAACCAGAGTGGTGGACCAAGGGGGAGCAGTTGATGTCGCCTACCTTGACTTCAGCAAAGCTTTTGACACTGTTCCACATAGAAGATTGATAAATAAGCTAGGTAGGCTCGGGGTGGGTCAGAAGTTGGTCAACTGGGTGGCAAACTGGTTGTGACAGAAAAACAGAGGTGGTGGTAAATGGTATACAGTCAGAAGAGATGCAAGTCACAAGTGGGTACCTCAGGGATCAGTCCTGGGGCCAGTCCTGTTCAACATCTTCATTAGTGACCTGCAGATGGACTAGAGGTAAGGCTTGTCTGTTTGCAGATGACACCAAGATCTGCAACAGAGTAGATGATCCAGATGGGGTAGGCAGAATGAGAAGAGATCTGGATAAACTAGCAGAATGGTCAGAAGAGTGGCAACTGGATTTAATGCAAAGAAGTGCAAAATCATGCACATAGGGAAGAGAAACCCGAAGCCACTTATATGCTGAGAGGAGTTGCTGCAGTCACAAAGGAAGAAAGAGACTTGGGCATCATCATCACTGATGACCTGAAATCATCCAAGCAGACCTCTAAAGCAGTAGGTAAGGCTAGGGGGTGTTAGGGTGTATTAGTAGGGCATCTCACAAGTCGTAAGAGGGAGGTAATAATCCCTCTGTACAAGACATTAGTTAGGCCCCATCTGGAGTACTGCGTGCAGTATTGGAGGCCACACCTTCAAAAGGACATTAATAAATTGAGGCAGTCCAGAGAAGGGCAACCAAAATGGTGCAGGGACTGCATCAGAAGACATATGAGGACAGATTAACGGAGCTCAATATGTGTACCCTTGAGCAAAGGAGGAGAGAGGTGATATGATTGAGGCATTCAAACACCTTAAGGGCATAAACAAGGTGAAAGAGTCTAACATATTTAAATATGAGAAAATAGCAGGACAAGAGGACACAGCATGAGATTAGAGGGAGGCCGATTAAGAGGGAATGTGAGGAAATTCTTTTCACAGAAAGGGTGGTAGATGCATGGAATGGCTTACCACAAGAAGTGGTGGCTATGAATACAGTGCAGGGCTTCAAACAGGCATGGATAGGCATAAGGAGCAATACAAATGACTATGAATAGATAGGTCACTGACAGAGCAAAGGCCAATGGCACATTTATAAGGTAGAAAAAGAAATGGGCAGACTGGATGGGCCTTGCGGTCCTTATCTGCCGTCAACTTCTATGTTTCTATGGCCACTCCAAAGAGCTTAGTTGACCAATGAGTCTAGTTTATCTTTGAATTTCAGTGTTGGATCTCTTGGGAGAATTCGGTAGCTGCTAGTATTTCTTAGCTGCCTAAGCCCTTTTTTTTTTTTCCATGGCATATTTTTGTCCCCATCTGTCGGCAAGGGCTCCGTGGTGGCGTACCAGCCAGCCAGGCTCCATCCCCCCTCACGGGTATCATGTGACACGGCAGTAGGGGGAGATTTTTCATGGTTGCAGAAGTAGCTACATGATCCCATATCCCCACCCCTTGAAGACACCAGCGCGAGGAACTGAGTTCCAGGCATGCAGTCATGTTGAGTACACGGCTACAGCCAAGCACCTAACGGCATTCTCTCCTCCCCCATACTGCATCCTGGCAGAGCAGTGCATGAACCCTCACCGGGAGAGAAGCGCTACCATGCGGCGACTCAGTCCAGCTCCCACCCCAGCCAACCACTGACAACCCAGACTTGTTCCCGAACCCAGGTTACCGGCATAACACGGAGTGTGATGTCCAGCACCTCAACCATCAGCGCCACCAGGCCAGCCTGCCTAAGCACTTCTGTTTTATATTTCTCCCTTGACATTATCACAACATTTCCGCCCTTATCTGCTTGTTTAATAATTTGAATTCCATCATCTGTTTGCCCAAGTTCATTCAAGGCTTTTTTCTCCTGGTTGGAAATGCTGTGGTAATAGTCAAGTGAGGCAGCCTGTTCAAATATTTCTCTATTTCAGTATTAACAGCTTTTTGAAAAGCAGAAACAACCGGTGACTGGCAACCAGTTGGAGTGAAAACAGATTTAAAACCGGTATTTTGATACTGTATCCCATTTTGTACTTCGTTTTCATTACTTACATTATGGTTGACGGCATGATTTTCACCCATCCCATTTTCCATTGCAGAGTCCATGTTATTGTCAGCTTCTCCGATGTTCAGTTATTAGGGTTGCTGTGTACTAGAGTCTTCTGACCACAGCTCTTCAGAGATATACTCTAAATGTGTGACACCTGTATCAGTTAACTCTTGTTGTTCATAGAATGACTGCAAATTAGCATCTTTCTCTTTGAAATGAATTCTTAAGTTAATTTCCTGCAGAAACCATCTTTTGACCCTGATAGTCTGGTAAATTACAGGCCTGTCTAGAACCTTCCTTTTTGGGGCAGGTGATCTAGAAGGTAGCTGTGGCACAGCTTGGGGCTCACATGGAACAATTTAACATTTTCCAGCCTCTCCAGTCAGGGTTTAGGCCTTATCACAGTAGTGAAGTTGCACTGGCCAGTGTGCTCCAATCTCCTCATAGCAAGAAACCAAGGACTTTGTTCTTTTTCCTGTTAGATCTCTCATCACCATTTGACACGATGGACCCTGATGTGTTGATGAATAGCCTGAAGGCCTATGTGGAACTCACTGGCACTTGATTGTGCTGGTTTGAATCCTACATTGGGTGGCACATGAAGTCTGCAACTCCAAAACTGCGAGTCCTAAAGTCAGCGATGGAATTTCAGCAATGAAATGGCGACAGACGTTTAACCCCCTCCTCAAGGTACTATGACCTCAGAGTTGGTTATCTAAGTATGGGGGATGCGGGGGGAAAAGCCCCCTGGAAAAAAAAATACTCTGCATTTCTTCCTCACCAAAATTCCTTCGCGATTCTGGACTTGCCGTTTTGGAGTCACTGTCATCACATAAAACACTACATTGCCAGGAGGTCACAGCAGGTGGCTTTAGGTAATTTAATCTCTGGAGCGGTTGTGGTCACCTGTGGGGTTCCACAGAGCTCAGTCTTGGCACCTGTATTGTTCACCATGTCCATGTTATCGTTGGGTGAGATGAGTATGTACATGCTGGCATGGGATTGAGTTTCACTGCTATGCAGATGATACTCAGCTCTATCTCTCTTGCACTCCTGATGGGTCAGATGCTGCTTCAGCATGGAGCAGTGCCTAAAGGAAATTGGTGACTGGATGGCCTCCAGCTGGTTGCGTCTCCAAGTAAGACAGGTTATAACTGTTGACCCAGATCAGCTTGTGTCAGCAGTGGCGAGTGGTAACCTTCTTTTACCATCTGTAAATGGTCAGACACTCTGAGCTGTGGATGTGGTGAAGGATCTGGGTGTCGTTCTGGACTGCAGGCTGAAACTAGAACAACACGTGTCGGTAGTAGTCAGGAACAGCTTTTACCAGCTTCATAATATTGCCCTGATCAAGCCACATCTAGTATCAGCTGACTTGGAAACAATTGTCCACGCCTTTGTCACCTCCAGACTGCACTGTTGCAATGCTCTTTACTTATGGTTACCTGGAGGCTTGTTCTTACTGCATAACAAAGTAGCCATGTCTGCACAGATATACTGCATCCCATAGGTTGTTATGGTAGAATGTAATTCTTAACAGAAAGGAAAAAGCTGCATTCAAGTGTACAAATATTGCAAAAAATAACAAGACAGCATTTAGTTATTCTTAGTCAGTCCAAACACCTGTCTTGCACCTTGGCACTTCACTTTTCCTGAGCTTTGTCAGGAGGCTGTCTCTGTTCCGTCAAGGACTAGATATAACAGCTTACTGGGGTGTGATATATAGTACCTGCACAAACAAAGCTACTTTATTATGTAACTTTGAATTGCGAATTTTGCACTTGTGAAAGCTGCTTTTGCACAGACTGTTTGCACTGTGGAAAATATAACGACTGCCAATTCAGCATACTACATTGTTTGTAAGTTTATTATTGCTGCATTTTTAGAAACTAGAGTTCCTTAGCCTGATTACCCTTTCACCCTTGGAATACACAAAATATATTTGCTTTTGGATACTTTAAGGATTGCTGCCTCTATACTTTGGAACTCTCTTCCAGAGGCTGTTTGTTTTGCTTAAACTTTGGGGGTCTTTAAACACCAGTGGAAGACCTATTTACTTGCACAGGCCTAGCCTGATTAGTTCAGTTACTGTGTTTGTTAAAGGTTAATTCATTATTTATATTTATTTTTTACATGTATTATATTGTGATGTATGGATTTGCTCAGTAATAGTATCAAAAAGCATACAAAAAAAACTCTCATAATGTTGTTGAAATCCATTCAGGGTATTGTAAGATCTTGTAGTATCATGGATAAACATCCAATGATGGTATTATGAGATCTTGTAATACCGTCAATGAGCATCCACCGAAAGTATTACGAGATCGGACACCTAGCTCACTCTGCACGCACTGTACACAGCTGAAGTGTGAGCCAGCTTTTCTATAACCATTGGGTACAGAAAAAGCCAGCCTCTGTACAGCTGAAAAGAAACAAAATCTGTGCCACTGAAATCCACTTGTGCCGGTCCCTCCTTCCCAGCTGCTGCCTTGTTTTTTTTTTTGGGGGTTTGCATTCTGAGAGAAGTGGAGGAAATATGCGGTTCCTCTTCAGGCTGCAGAAGAAGCTGCTTAGGACAGTACTGTTGGTTCCAATTCAAAGCAGAAGCATGGAGTTAAGCTCCGGTCTGGATCCATGTATTACAAAAAATTAAAGGGATTGTATATGACTCTGCTGTACTCCCATCTTGAGGTTCTGGTGGCACGTTGGAACCTCTCTAGCTTCACGTGTCACAGCCTTGTAATACACAGTCCCATATCTACTATACTGTTTATTTTAGTATGTTATGCTGTTTTAATGTTGTATGGTGCCCTGAGCCATCTGGATAGGGTGCTTAACAAAAAACAGTTGCCTTGCTGCTTTTGGTCCCCCCTGGATCACTCTCTCTCTCCACAGCAGCACTCTGGCGATGAGGCTGTTCTGCATGGCTTGCAGGCCTTTGCCATCCTTCTACAGTACAGGGCCAGCCTCTGTTGGTCTGCACAGATAACATATCTGTGATGTGCTACATCAGTGGGCAAGGCAGTGTTCATTCTTACCCCCTTTGTAGGGAGGCAGTGAGGATCTGGCATTGGGCTGTAGAACACGACATGTTCTGACCATGTTTCTGCCCAGCACCCTAGTAAATTTCCTGAACAAGTCTCAGGTGCTCTCCCATGAGTGAGAACTGTTGGACTCCATCATGGACAGCTGCCTGGAGAAATGGGGTCACGCCGATGTTGACCTTTTTGCGTCCCCATACAATGCAAAACCGACGCATTTCTGCCCGCTTGCTCCAGTGCCTGGTGTTTTTTGGCAAGACTCATTTTCTTTCTCCTGGAAGGGGAGCTTCCTGTATGCCTTTCCTCCATTCCCTCTGATCCAGAGGGTTCTGGTCATGTTGCGAGTGAAACTAGCCACACCCCTATTCTAGAGGCTATGTACTGGTCCAAATTTGGTTCCCTCTGCTACAGTATTTAGCACTGGAGCCTTCTGTTCTTCTACAAGCAGGGGCTACTGTCACGGGATAGGGCTCTCTGGTACACCCAGCTCTCTGATCCCTGCACCTCCATGTCTGGCTCCTGAGGACATAGAACTCTCCTGCTTTAGGGTTTCTATTGCAGCATTTCTGATGGTGGCTCGTAAGTAATCCACTTGGTAAGCTACTCCCAGAAATTGAAACTTTTCATGGTCTGGTGTACCCACCCATCACCTGAACCCTTCCAGTCAGTTATGTTCACAATTACATGTTGTCTGTTACAGACTCAGGCCTCTGGTACTCCTCAGTAAAGATGCATTTGGTTGTGGTTTTAGCTTTTCATGCGCTCACTGATGGTAAAACAGTTGCACAACTTGAGGTGTCCTTAGAGGGATCATGCTACTTCACTCCCTCCCCACCTAGTCCATGGCCTGGTACAAAATTGGGACTTTATATGGTTCTGAAGACCCTTACAGTGCCTCCTTTTGAACCGGCCACTACTTGTGACATGCACTTCCTCTGGAAGTCGCTGTTTCTCATGGCCATTACTTCTGCAAGAAGAATTTTCGAATTGCAAGCTCCACAAGCACCTGATCAGCTTAAGGACCAGTCCTCACTTTCTGCACAAGGTAGTTTTAGATCGTGCACTAAATCACACTGTTGACCTTCTGGTTTATTATTTGACTTCCACAGATAGTGGGGAACATCGGCTTCTGTGCTTGACTTCCACAGGATGCTGCATTGGTACCCAGGATCCTGTTAAGGATTGTAGAAAATCATCTCAACTATTTGTATATTTTGACCCCAAAATGATGGGCACTCCTGTTTCTAAGCAATGCCTTTCTACATGGTTGGCATCCTGTATTATGTTCTGTTACCAGAAGCACACTAAGAAGCTTCCTGGTGTTGTACATGCTCACTCCACTTGTGTGCATGGCTAGTTTCCACAATGTGTCTGCTGCTGACATCTAAGCTAATGCCACTTGGTGTACTGTTCACACATTCACTAAACACTGTGGTCTGGACATTGTCTCTTGTAGATGTGATGGCTTTGGCCTTACAGTTCTGCAAGGCCTTGTCTTAGGGTCATTTGATCCTTCCTTCCTCCCATGGTACTCTGGTACTACTTGGGACTCATTCCATTGGTGTGGCTCAGTGGAGGAAGATGTCTTGGAAGAAGTTAGAGCAGTTACTTACTGTAACAGTATACAGAGACTCTCCTTCACTGAGCCACAGCTTCCCTTCCTCCTTCTTTTCTCAAGTGGTTTTACTAGAAGTTCTGCCTGCTTTTGCACACTGGTTCTCCTTCCTGTGCCCAATTAGATACAATTTATCTCAGGTTCCATATCCTTTCCCATGTACCTGGTTTTGATCCTGGTTGCCTCATTCCCTGCTGGTCTGATAATCCTCTGAGTTTGTCTCTGACAGGGTAATGAAGCATGAGGGGCCACCCACGTTACATAGGAGATGATGATGCTGGTCAATGTAGACCGTCCTAGCTAGCCAGATTTTCCAGGTGGTCCTGATGCTGACACTTACAGTTGCAGTGTTTTTTATTTATTTATTTAAGTCTAGGATTACAAATACCTTTGAGCCAAGGCTCTTTTACAAAGGTTTTACGTTAGTTACAGTTAATTACAATACAGCAAAGAGAAATGCAATGAAGATGAGTGGATAAGCTTGACAAAAGTGGGAAAGCGGAATGTGGCACAGAGGGGATGGTGGATACTGCAGGAGCGCGGAGCAGCCAAATGGCATTTGTCAGACATAAAGAGGGGCGTAGAGGGTGACATATAAGGAACAGTATAGGGGAAGTGCTAGAGGAGAAGGGGAGGAGGGGAAGGAAGGAGAGAAAGGGAAAAGAAAAAGGGGGTAGGTATAATGGCGGGTAGAGTAGGGTGTGAATAGGCAGGACAGGAAAGTGGGAATGACCAGCGGATAAGTGCATGGTGTTGATTTGAAGAGGACCAAAGGGCGGTGTATATGAGCAGTCACATGAGCTGGTAGCAATGAGATGGCGACGGAGTGTGGCTTTGAAACGGCTGAGTTTTGACATAAAGGAGATGTCCGAACTGAGTTTGTTTAGCCGTCTAGGTCCCCTATGGGCAAAGGATCTTTGTCCCTGGGACGTGCGGCAACAGGGAACTTGGAGGAGTTGAGTTTCAGATTTCCTGGTATTACGGGTATTCAGGCAGGGTCGCAGTAGTGCTTGGACACTGGGAGGTGCGAGGCCCATGGTAACTTTCTTAGTCATAGTGCATGTTAGATACCTTATGCGGTTGGAGAGTTGTAGCCATCCGGTTTGGGCATATAGGTCACATGTATGTGTCAGATGGTGGGCACCAGTGATGAGCGTACAAGCCTTGTTGAGAGATGTTGATATTCGTTGGAGCGCAGTGGCTGATGCAGAACCATAGACGATTAGGCTGTAATCAGTGATGGAGACCACCGAACTCTGGACAGTGATCCTCAAGGCATCTGATGTAAGGTGACATCTGTGGCGGTAAAGCAGGCCTAGCCAAGTATTTGCAGCTTTGGCAACACAGTCAGTTTAGGAGCCATATGACAGGTTTGGGTCCAGATGAATCCTGAGATATTTAAATGACTGAACCTGCTCAAGGGTGCTTCCGTGGCTAGTAGTGATGGAGAGAGGATGGAGCCTGTGCTGGTTTTGGTGGCTGTTGAAGAGCATAACCATGTTTTTTTATGGTTTAGGACAAGCTTGTGCTTGCTAAACCAGTTTTTTATGGTGGCAAAGCCTTGCTGAAGATTTTGCTGAAGCGGTTCAGGTTCCTTGAGAGAGGTGAAGATTACTGCGTCGTCAGCATAAAGAATTAATTGCTCAGGACAGGATTGGGGAAGGATGTTCAAGAAGAGGCAGAATAGTAGGGGGCCCAGAATTGACCTCTGAGGGACTCCAGAGTGGACTGGTCTGGCATCAGAGAGGACCCCATTGATTTTCACTCTTCGTGTCCGATTTTCTAGGTAGCTACTGAACCAGTCGGTAGCGTCAGGGGAGAATCCAGTCGACCGGAGCTGTTCAATCAGCAGACGATGATGTATGGTGTCAAATGCTTTTGACAGATCGACGAAAATGGCCCCGGTTAGCTGACCTTTATCCAGAGCAGAGTGTAGCTCACCGGTGAATACTAGTAGGGCCGATGATGTACTGTGGCCTTTTCTAAAACCATGTTGTTGAGGACATAAGATGTTGTATTTTTCCAAGAAGTCAGTAAGTTGATCTGCCATAATGCATTCCAGAGCCTTTGAGAGAGGAGGGAGTATGGAGATAGGACGATAGTTACCATGGTGTGTCTTATCACTGGTTTTGTGGACTGGCGTAACAGTTGCAGCTTTCCACAGGTCTGGGAATTGGCTGAAACTAAGAGAGAGGTTGAAAATATGAGTAAGTGGACCAAGGACCTCGTCAAAGGTGAGAGATAGTAGTTTGAGGTCGAGCGAGTCCGTGCTAGCTCTTGACTTGGATATTGCTTTGTTGATATAATTGCGGGCTGCATGCTTCTTTACAATTCGGAAGTAGAAAGGCGGGAAGTTTGATGGGGTGGGATAGCTACGGGGATTAGGGGAGTCGGATTCCAGAAAAAAATCTGTGGGGAGAACACTACTAAGGTCAGTGAAGGCATCATTGAAGGTGTTAGCAATGACCAGTGGATCAAGAGTGATGGACCCATCACCCTTCAGCATCGTTGGAGAGGATTTTGGCTGCTTCCCTGTGACTTCTTGAAAGTTCTTCCAGAATTCGCTGCCGTTACCCCAGGCATTAGAGAGAGCTTCTTTATAGTACATACTTTTCCTCAGTCTGATGGATTTCGTGCAGAGGTTACGGGCACGTTTGTAATTTTGAATATCAGTTTGAGAACCAGAGGCCCTAGCAAGGGCCCAGAGGTGGTCCCTGGATTTCAGCTGCGCCATGAGCTCACCATTTAGCTAGGGATTTTTTAGCGCCTTCACTTTTCGTTTTTTGAAGGGGGCGAAGGAGTCGCAGGCAGCATTGAAAGATGAGACAAAGCAGTTGAGAATTGAGTTGACATCCGTGGCTTTGTAGATGGGGGACCAATCATACTGATTAAGGCATAATTTAAGGTGAATGAGCCGACCACGAGGGAGAACTCTGCTGGTGATGACCTTAGACGGGGGTTTGCAGAATTTGTTTGACCATTGACGGGTAACAGGACAATGATCACTAAAAGAGTCTGGGTGCACGGAGGTGTTTGAGATACGGGAGGAATGACTGGTCAGGATCCAGTCCAGCAGGGTACTAGTGCCTGTTTTGTAGTTTTTTCTTGTATGGGAGAGCACCATCTGTGTGAGGTTTGCAGCCGAGATGGGATCCCTATGAGCCCCAGCATCAGATGCATGCCAGCTAATATTAAAGTCGCCAAGGATGATTGTCTCAGAGCCCATTGGTAGGGTTCTGATGAAATTCAGAGTGGAATTGAGGCTTTTCCCTTGGTCTTTAGGGGGGCTGTACACAGACAATGGTGAGGGCTTTATTATGGGCCCCAAGGAGAATTTTTATTGGGAGAATCTGGGCTGTGGAGTCGTTGGGGGGTTAGAGATGGGGAACCCCATGAGTTAGTCCTTGACGTAGATAGCACAACCCCCTCCTCTTTTGGAGATGTGATCGAGTCTATGCACATTGTATCCTGGTAGTTCAATTGCCATATCTGGAATTTTGGGTGTCAGCCAAGTTTCAACAACTGAAAGGATATCAGGACGGTGTTGGTTTGTAAAGATTTCAACAGCATCTAGCTTAGGTAATAGGCTGCAGACGTTGATGGATGTGAGGGTTAGACCCCCAGCCGGTTTAGCATGACAGGCCTGGCGAGCGGGAGTAGGGCCTGGATTAGGGTGCACGTTACCAGACATCAGCAGAAGGAGGAGCAGGAACTTCAAGGTCACAAACAGAGTTTCTTGTAGGATAAGTTATGTGGCCATTCCTTGATGTGACATAGGCAGGGCTGCAGGTGTTTGTCCCAGAGGGTTGACATATATGATAGTGGGGACACACGGGCCGGAAGTCTGAATCTGGAGAAACTCAGGACCTGCCAGTCGGAGCTTGGGGGGGGGCTGTGTAGGGGAACATGATTTGGAGTGGAGTGTGCCTAGGTGGCGCTAAGAATTTTTCAGTTGGTAAGTGGTAGGGGGAGAGGGGTAGCAGCATTCAGGAAGCTAAGATAGGTGCAGCAGGGAGGCTAGGATAGAGAGGTGAGTGAGAAGATTAGGGGAGAGGTACATGGTTATGTCAGAGAGGTGAGGGGGGCAGTGCTAGTGCAGGGTGGGTGATGAGCCAGACAGGGAGGATCCGTAGAGGGTAGTGAGAAAAAGAGGGAGGAGATCTAGAATGAACTGGAGTGGGAGTGTGATAGCTGGGAGGTAATCCAATCAGGTAGATGCAATGCGGAACAGAGGACAGGTGGGTGGTGCGTAGATCTATTTAATAAAGCTAGGTGGGGGGGGGGGCATAACATTTCAACACTTTCCAATGCCCGAGGTGAGCGGAGAAGCCCAGAAAGGCACGGCAAGGTGCAGAGGAGGGAAGGGCCAATCGGGAGTGTTTTGGCTCGATAGATTCTCTTGAAGACCTACTGCTATGCTAAGTAGCTGCTCTTTCCACAGAATTCAAGCTCCCAGAAATATTGTCCATTTTTTTTTTGTCAGTTTGCTTGGATCAATGAACAGAGCAGAGAGACTGTTTGTTCTAGGGCTCCCAATGCTACACTGGCATGACTACACATGCTGTGCCTCCAGCGCCCAAAGTGAAAGCCAGTTGATTATCTGGCTGCCAGCCGCGTGGCTGTAATAAGCTGAAGCCTGCTTGTTCAGATATTTTCTCTTTTTTTGTGTTTCCCGTCTTCAGATTTAGTGTCAAAGAAATCGGGCTGATGAGCTGTATCACGTGGTTCTGGTAATTTCTCACTTACTGCTGTTTAGTAGGGGTACAAAGCTGAAATTTAGTCTTGGTAGGAGAAGCTTTGAAAAGATGCATGCTTCCAGCTAGGCAGCTAGCTCCACTCCCAATATGGTCCTCTGGCAACAACCCAGCTGCCACTAGCCACACCACTTCTGCCAGTTTTTAGAGTTTTTCCTCCTTCATGGAAGTGTAATGAGGAGGAGGCCTTTCTCCATATGGGGACTTGCGTTCCATATAGGTTGCCAGGATATACTTGAATGAAGCATATCCCTGCCATGGTTTTGTGCCCTCCAGTGGACTTCTGCACTGGATGGCATCCACAGCCCACACTTACCACAGCCTACTAGAGTAGAGCCATATGTTGGGGCATGGGGCAGCAGGGCTGGGCAGAGCAGGCCTGGAACTGTTCGTCCAGTTCGATGCCCATGCTGGTCTGCAAGTGGATCCTGCCTGCACTCCCTCCTCCTCGACTGCCCCCAAATCGTGCAGCATTCGCGCTATGGATCCCAGATGTGAATAGGTATTGTTTTAGCCACTGTGTCACCCTGTCTTATTGTATACACAACACTCTACGAAAACATCTGGTAACATGACCAAGCAAGTCAGTATTGGAACCAACTCGAGAGGGAGCAATCTTAGACCTGGTACTCTCAAATGGGGACAGAGAAAGGATCTCTGATTTAGAAGTGGGTAGCCATCTGGGAACAAGCGACCACCAAACAGTGTGGTTCACAGTAAACCCAGCCATAGAGGCAAGCCATACTAAAGCAAGAGTATTGGACCTTAGGAGGGCTGACTTTGGGAAAATGAGAGAGTGCCTCAGAAAAGCACTAGCCAATGGGCAAGAAAGAGGGGTGGAGAAACAATGGGGAATAACCAAAACAGCCATCACAGAGGCAACAAGCCTTTGTGTGAAGCGATTCAATAAAACAAAACGAATGAAAAAAACATTATGGTTCTCAAAAGAGGTGGCAGGGAAGGTTAAGGAGAAAAGGATAGCATTCAGGAAATATAAGGAAACACAGAAGGAGCAGGACAGAGAAGTTTATCAGTTAAAGCAGAAGGAAGCAGGGAACGCAGTCAGAATAGCAAAGGCCCAAACTGAGGAAAAGATAGCCAATTCTATTACGGAGGGGGATAAAATCTTTTATAGGTACATTAGAGAGTGAAGAAAGACCAAGGAAGGGATATGGAGACTTAATAAAGGGGAGGGAATGTGGACAGAGGGTGATAGTGAAAAAGCAGGGATGCTGAATAAATATTTCTGCTCAGTATTCACAACAGAAGAGGAGGGGGAGATACCTAAACCAAACAAGAGAAACACTCTGGATAGGGTGGTCGATACCAATCCATTCACAGAAGAAAGGGTTTTGAAAGAACCCTTGAAACTGAGGGTGGACACAGCAATGGGGCCTGATGGGATTCACCCCAGAATTCTAAAAGAACTAAGGGTAGAACTAGTGACACCACTGACTACTCTCTTTAACAAATGATGGGAGGATGGGATGGTACCTGAGGACTGGAGGAGGGCGGATGTGATTCCACTTCACAAAAGTGGGAGCAGGGCAGAGACAGGAAACTACAGACCGGTTAGTTTGACCTCAGTGGTAGGGAAAATGATGGAATCACTTCTGAAGGAAAGATTTGTTGAGTACCTAGAGGCCAGAGGGGCACAGGACCCAAGGCAGCATGGATTCACAGCAGGAAGGTCGTGTCAGATGAATCTTATAGATTTCTTTGACTGGGTGACCAAAGTAGTAGACCAGGGAGGGGCTGTGGATTTGGCAGGGTCTGCACCAGAAGACATATGAAGAGAGACTAAAGTAGCTTAATATGTATACCCTTGAGGAAAGGAGGGAGATGGGGGACATGATAGAAACTTTCAAGTACTTCAGGGGAATTAACAAAGTCCAAGACGGTAGCGTCTTTCAGAAAAAGATGTGCAAGAACAAGGGGGCAAAATTTGAAGATAGAGGGAGGACGGCTCAGAGGTAATGTTAGAAAGTATTTTTTCACGGAGAGGGTTGTGGATGCATGGGACAGCCTTCCTGAGGAGGTTGTGGAGTCAAGAACAGTGGTAGAATTCAAGAATGCATGGGACAGACATAAAGCAATTCTAGTTGGGGGGGGTTGGAGGAAGTAAGCTGTTGGTTAACTAGAATCTGCAGCTTATCCATCAGGTAGGGAAATGGGCAGACTAGGTGGGCCAAGCGGTCCTTATCTGCCATCAAATTCTGTTTCTATGGTTCCAGCAAGCTCCTGCTATAAATATCTGCACTCCAATTTGTCTGACAGTATTTGGAAATAAATACTTTTTGAACTCTTGGGAGTGCTCGTCTGTTCTTTCATTTCAGTTACTGCTATCCCAGCTCTTCAGAACAAATACAACCCTTGCTCCAGCAGCTAATAGCATTCTGCTCGTTGCATTCTAAGAGCTGATTTCCTTAGCACATCACTGTAACCTTTTTGATAGATAAAATTGACTCTGTTTCCCTGCCGTTTAACAGCATCTTCTGTGGCATTTTACTGGGATTAACCTTTAAATTAACCAATCAGAAATGTTATTTATGAGACCAGAGAAGTATTATCCAGTCTGCAGTCTAAGAATGTTGGGAAAAGCCACTGTTCACAGGAGTTTTCCAACTCTTAGCCTATGAACGAATGTCAGTGAGTTTATTAATTTTTAGCATTTGACTAACCAGTAAATGGTTAGGACAGATCCTGAATAAGTTTCATATGTGGACATTATAAATGAAGTTATATGACCTGTGTCTGTCGGATTTATAAAGCACATGTACAGTCACAACAGTAATTGGGTTCCTTCCCTCCCATCTCCTTTTTGTATTAATCACTAATCCAACAATCAAGTAAACAAGTGGACATCTCCAGGAGATTAATGCCTGTCTGGGAGGGGGTATGGCTCAAGGTGTTAATACCTAGAAATGCCTGCTTGTAAGGGTGTTGTTGCAGTTACATGTCTAATTGCATGTTTACAAAAATGGCTGTTTTAAAAGGAAAAATCTGAACTACTGGAAGCCCTAGCTCACAGCCATGCTGGTGACCCAGGTACAGAAGTGGCCAGGGTGACCTGGGGTAGCCTGAGTGGTACTGCACACGTGGAGGACTACCTGTTGGGGAGGGATGGTGCTGAGCTCTGGCACCACAGTGACACCTGTAGAGGGCTGTGGATCTAGCTCCCCTATAGAATGTGGTCTGTGCCTGTGTGAGGGTCGAGTGTGGCCATTACCAGGCACTGTGGGGAGGAGGGGCAGAGGATAAATGGGGAAAAAGCATGCTACGGGCAAGATAGTGGCTGGCGGCACTCTCGGGCCCATACCGTGAACCTTTATTAGTGAGCTGCTGGGGTTAGCGGTAGGTGGGGCTGGGAGAGCCACAAAGAGAAGACACCCCCACCCCCACCCCCCACCCAGGCCTGAGGAATGGGTGGATGGCACAGGGAGAAATATTGTAGCTATTTAGGGGTAAGAAAGGAAAAACATGCAACATAATAGCGCACCACTCTGGTTTGAGATGTTCCTAGTCTTTCTAGGAGATTAATACCCAGTACAGCACCGACTCATGAATAATTAGACTTACGATGCTCTTCATTGACTTAGCTCATTATTAATGACATTGAGCTGCATTGGTTGTAATTCAATTTATGCTGCGTGCAAGCCCATTTCACCTGCACTTTGTAACTCAAGGAAAGTACTCATTCACGAGTCTGTTTCCAAAGATTATCAGCCGTATTCTTAACTGTTTGTTCTGGAAACATGTCTGTTTTCCACGTTGGACCATTTCTGTTGTAGCTGCATCTTGCCTTCAGGTCAGTGGCAAATTTGGGATTTTCTTGTTGCAACCCCCTTCTCTGGTCTCTTTCCCTTTCCCCTTGGGAGAAGGGTGGGCAGACCCTCCCATGTCTTGAGTTCTTAAGCTTGCCAGGAATTCCTTTGCATCACCAGACACTCACCATGTGCACCTGTAGGCTTGGAGATGCCCAGGACACAGTGAGGTCCTTCCAGGTGTTTGGACTAAATCAAACCATGAACACAAAAGTTTGTAGTAATTGTTTTTTTACTGCTAAATAAACTGGATAAGTTCAGTTACACTCGCTTACAGAGCCAAGGATCCCAATACATCATGGTTAAGGCTGTAATTAATTCATGGCACGCACGGCGGAATTCACGGATTCCGTGAAAATCGGCCGGTGCTGTGAATTTCGCCGAAGTGGGTGTAACTAAGCTCCTTTTCTCTCCCAATTACCTCTAGTTCACCTCGCATTAAGAACAACTTATCCCTTAATGACATAAACTACCGGTAATTCATTCATTTAGTGTCTGCAAACTGAGAGTCCTTGCTTAATTACTTTATTCTGTGAGTGGTATATGCGCTGATTAATTAGTGAGTGTGTTTAAGAAACAAGACAAGCTGTATCAGATTGTAACATCTGTAAGCTATGCAGTATCTCAGTCGTAAAAAAACGACCTCTGCTTCCAAACTCGGTAATTTATACGCCAAACATCGGTGCGCCCAATACGATAGAGGCACCTTTCATGTTTCGGGTGATATTTTATTTTGCTCAACCAGCAATATTCCCATCAACCGTAAATGAAAAGCTTCCTGTGACCGGCACCTCAAAGTATCCTCACATGTTACTAAGAAAAGGACGCTTGATGAGAGCAATAACGCTGTAGCCGAGAAGCAGATAACTGTGCGAAAGCTGTTTAAGACCAAAGCTGCCCATCAGGAAAGCAGGAAAATTGCACTGTTCAATCTTGTTGAAGCAATTACTTCTGCTAATATTCCTTTAAATGCATTAGATAACCAGAGCCTGCACTGTTACCTTGAGACAAACTTATATTCGGTTGGACTGATACCAACATCGCAGTGGCTGCGTTCAAAATACATGCCAAAAGTTTATTCTTTTCACTTTGCTGAGGTAAAAAGAAAGGTATTGAAAGCTGAAATAATTTTCATCGTATAGGACGAGACAACTGATGTACAGGATCGGTACATCCTGAACATTGTGGCAGTACCTTCAATTCATGCTCTCCGCTTTCAAACTAGTAATTCCTCTGACACAAAATTAGAGCCTGTACTACTGGACTGTACCGTTCTATAAGCTACAAATTTTAACCCTTAGGCTGCCGGAAGATTTAGAACGCATAGGTTTTTAGGACAAGCTATTATGTCGGCGGCAGGCTAAGTGTCACAGGCTGTCCTAAACTGTTTGAAAAAAATATGAGGTCCCATATACCAAAGTGGCTGCATACATTACAGATAACACAATGTACATGAACAAGTGCTGGCTACGTAGTCTCAAGCATGTACTTTTGAATGGGGTACACATTACCTGTTCTGCCCATCTGTTAAATCTTCTGGGGGACAGTTGGCACAAACATTTTACTGATGTAAATACTTTTGTTGTGGCTGTCAAAAAAGCCTTCACAGCATGCCCTGCTCAAAAGGCTCAGTTTAAGCAAAGAACTGTCAGCTGCCTTACCACTGATGACTGTCATCACGCGATGGAACACCTGGTTCAAGGCTGTTTTCTGCCATGCTGAACACTTCAGTGAATACGGTGAATTTTTGCAAAGAAGAAAGCGGAGCTTGTGAGGATGTAGTAGTGATGTCAGCTGATCCCATTGTCATCACAGGAATAAAAGAAATATCAGAGAATGCACCCCCTGTAGTGCATATGCTAGAAAAGTATGAGGGTGACGACATGAGGGCACACTTGTTATTCAACAAGCTGATGGATTTTGCTACATTCCTACAGGTAAAATCAGACACAGCCCTGAATTTGCAAACCAAAAAATGTTTATCTGACTGTGCTAAGAAAATAACTGACTACATGACTGAAAGCGGCAGATTTCATCAGCCGGCTGCTGAATTTTTTGCTGCTGTTAGAATTTTTTATCCATCTAGGGTACGCAGCTTCGCAATGACTGAAGAGGCAATATGTAATAGCATTCCGCTGTTTGATGAAAATATGAAGGCAAAGGCTGAGCTAAGATCCTACATTCAGGAAGCACAAGGCAGCACTTTCATCTACTCAGGCACTGACATTGTTAAGTTCTGGCAGAACCGTAAAGAAAGATTCCCAAATCTGTCCAGCATAGCTCTTAGCTGTTTGAGTGTGCCCGTTCATAGTGCCAGTGTAGAGAGATCATTTTCTCGTTATGGTTTATTCCTTCTTTGTTACGTGAATAAAAGCTACACTCTAGAATCCCAACCTGGTTTGGACAGTATTATTATTGCTTCTTGTGTCTGGATTTACTTGGGTGCCCCTGCCCAGAAGTGTAAACCTAGCATAATTGTGAGCAGACGTTTTCTCTCGGGGATCTGGGCTGCTGGCCATGGTAATTGGTCCCCCCAGGTGTGTGCCATGTAGCCACACTTGGGTTTGACTGCTCTAGTGTAACAGTCGGGTCACCTAGCCTAATGGTGGCCATTTCTCTGTTTTCCAAATCTGTATTCACTTATGTCAACCCGCACCCCTCTCGTTTGCCCCTAGACGACTGTGGTGAGAGGAGCAGCCCTGTTAGTTAAAGAAGGGGGCCAGTGGGGGGGTTACACAAGCAATGTGAGAAGGCAGTAAGGAGGGCTGGGGGGATACTGGGATGCATAGGGAGAGGCATCACCAGTAGAAAACAGAAAGTTGTTATCCCTCTGTACAGATGGTGAGACCCCCATCTGGAGTATTGCGTGCAGTTCTGGAGTCTCCATCTCCACAAGGACATAGACAGGATGGAGGCAGTCCAAGAAGGACAACTAAAATGGTGCAGGATCTGCCAGAAGCCATATGAAGAGAGGCTAAGGAGCTTAATATGTATACCTTGAGGAAAGAGGAGTGGGGGACATGAGAGAAACTTTCAGGTACCTCAAGGGAATCAACAAAGTCAAGAGGAGACATCTTTCAGAAAAAGAAATGTGCAAGAACGGGGTGGGGGGGGGGCACAATTTGAAGATAGAGGGGGATGGCTCAGGGGCAACATGAGGAAGTATTTTTTCATGGAGAGGGTGGTGGACGCATGGAAACACCTTCCTGAGGAGGTCGTGGGGGGCCAAAAACAGTGGAGGAATTGAAGAATGTATGGGACGGACAAGTTAATTATGGTGGGGGTAGGAGGAAGTAGGCTGTTGGTTAACTAGAATCTGCAGCTTATCCAATAGATAGAGAAATGGGCAGACTGGGTGGGCCAAGCGGTCCTTATCTGTCGTCAAAGTCTGTGTTACTTTGTTTCCATTAGTTCCTTTCTTTGGACCTTGATGCTCGCAGTCCCACAAGTTTCTATTTCTGGATAACAAAAGCACTGCAATCAAGGCTCATATAAAGGTGAGAATTGGACTTCCTAAACGTACTAGAACACAGTTTTTTAGTGAACCACACGATAAATGTACTAAGTTACAGGTTTACACTATACTGCCATTTGGATTACTGGGTGTGTGCTGTTTATTACTTTACTATTGTGTTAAATAAACTTCAGCTTTTTGCATTAAGAAGGTGTGTTGACCTTACTAGGTGTGCTGACCTCCCCTAGCTTTGCTGGGACTTATGGCCCCGTATGTTTACATACACTCTATGGTATGTACACCCTTTCCAAGTGAGCCCCCACATCCGTGTGCTTCTTGAGAGGCCGTGGGAGCTCAACATGTACACCACGCAAGAGAGGAGAGCGAGAGGGGACATGATTGAGATCTATAAGTACCTCACGAGGGTGAATAAGGTACACGAGAGGAGTCTGTTTCAGAGAAGGAGGAGTACCAGAACACGGGGGCATGCAGTGAAGCATGGGGGAGTTTAAGAAGGAAGTGAGGAAATACTTCTTCACAGAAAGGGTGGTGGATGCCTGGAACAGCCTGCCAGAAGAAGTGGTTCAGGCAAAAACAGTGGGAGGCCTCAAACATGCGTGGTATAAGCATGTGGGTATAATAGGTAGCGGTAAGGGAAGGAAAGAGGGAGGGACACCTGTGACCAAATAGGGTCCAGGGTGTGGAAATAGGCAGGGAAAACAAGGCAGAGTAGGTGGGCCTACTGGTCCTTTTCTGCCAACAAATTTGTTTCTGTGGCTTAAAACTGTATGTGTTTTTTCTAAAATTTGAATAAACAAAGTTTAAAAGAACAGACTCTGATATATTAATTCCATATTGGAGACCACTGTCGGGGACTCTTTGTTGTTTACGCAGTTTCACTAAAGGGCACAGCTGTTCTTCCTTTAACTTTTTCTTGTTTGACGAGTATTCAGTCTTTTTGCCTCTAGTGCAGCATTTAAAGGCTTCCCATAGCCTTGCCTTGCTCATGTCTTCTGAGTTATTTATGTTAAAAAAAAGTATTCAGGTTTATTCTGTAGCCAAAGAAGAAATTTGGGATCATTGAGGAGAGAAATATTCATCTTCTGCCTGCAAGGACCAGCCATGAGTGCCCCTACCTGAACTGCAGCAGTAGTCGCTGAGTTTTCAGAGATGGTAGTATCGTGAATGTTTCCCTCAATAGTAGTATTGTACATTTGCCTTGAAACTAGGGATGTACAGTAGTCAATTTTACTACATATGACATGGGGAACTGGATAAAATTTAGTATAATCCCTCCCCAAGGGGTTGCCGCATGCCTTGAGTTTATTAGCCCATAATCCCACCATACGTTAAGTAGCTGGCTCTGCATCTAGTTTTATGAGTCACAACCCTGCCTACTTCTGTCTAATTTTTTTCTGTAGAGATTATTTTCCCTGCTGGTAGCATGTCTTTTTCAGGGATATACTGTGGTCAGGCCACATGTATACAGTGACTGTGTTTTTCTCCCTCGTGTTCTCCTTCTCTGGCTTGCACTGTGTCTGTGTCAGCCTCGCTCAAGCACAGAGATTCTCCTGCAGGAAGAGCAAGCTCCTTGGCCCAGCCACCAGGGTCGTGTAGTGGCAGAGCCTGTTGCCAGCCCTCCCCGGCCGAGACGCACTGTCAAGTGGTAGCTGTCTCATTTTGGTATGCCTCCTGATGCAACTCCCCAGGCTCACTTCTGAAATACGTAGGACATGATGAAAGTCAATTACTGGGAACTATAGGCACGTGAGTCTGTCTTTAGTACCAAGTGAAATAATAGAGACTATTGTAAGCCCCCCTATGGGCTTACCTGTACAGGAGTTCCGTGCTCCCAGGGTGTTCCCAGTCCGGAAGTCTCTGGTGGGAGTCGTGCCTTGAGACCCCCGTCACGGCAGTCGGGCATTTTCTCCAGTATCTCTGCCCAATCTGGGTCAGGCCTAGTGCGGAGTAACTGTCTGTGCTGCCGGGTGCGTGGTCCCAGGTCCGGTTCTGGAGGGCCGATCAGGCTTGGGGCCGCGTGGAAAAAAGAACAAAAACAAAGGTTTTTTTTTTGTTAAAGATGGCTGTCCCGCTCGCAATGCACATGCGCGAGGACCACTGATTGAAAATTAAAGGAGCCAGGCTCCCATTACCCCTCAGCCATGTGGCCGACTGTAAAATCAATGTTTCCCCGGCCCCCAAATGAGCAGAGGGGCTGGGGAAGGGGTGCACCGCAACCGGGCGAGCTCCGGTCACAAACTCAGTATAAATTAGCCCTGCCAGTGGGCTAAATCCAGGAGGGGGCCCAAAGTCCTTTGGGACTGGGGGAACAGACAAGATGGGGGCCCCCCTGTATCCATAATGACCTCGGGCTGCTGGGAAATTACCCAGAGGCAGCCTGGAGGTCACAAGGGGCATGGCAGCAAATCAAAGGAGGGTTGTGCCAGGGGTTTAAAAAAGAAAAAGGAGCACGAGAGGAGAGACAGAACAGAGGAGAGGGCTGAGAGGAGGGGAGCAGAGAGCTGGAGGAGAAAGGGAAAACCGAACAGGGACCAAGGGAGAAGGCAGCAACAAATGCTGCCTGCTTGGTTGTGTGCTCTCTGGCTACACCCCACCTCCCCAAAGCAAGCGCAGGAGGAAGGCTGCAACTTTTGCAGGGTAACAAGGGCAGTAGGGTCCACTAAGGGCACTAGGGCTGACTGGCTGGACTGGAAGGGACAGTTAAAGTAAGCCTTGGACCTCGTGGACTACTCCACGCAGGGGCCAGTGGTTTCAGCCAGGGGAGAGCCCTGGAAGCTGGGCAGCAATTAGCCAGATTCTGGCTGAGGGGAACTGAGCCACCCTGGGTCCCCAGTGTGACATCGCAGCTGCAACCGAGAAAACAGAGAGCGAGAAGGACAAACAGACCTGTCTGGTAAACACTGTATATAAAGTCCCTCGGGCAAAGCTGGAAAGGCCAGGCAGGCGAAGAACAGCGCCTCACTCACCTTCATTGCAGTTCCTCGATCGGAGAGCTCATCATGCTCCTGGGAAACTGTAAGTACCCCGAGCTGCAGCTCTGGGGATCTATACATAAAGTTAAGAGGGTCGGACAGGAGCCCCACTCCCAATGTACAGACTTAAACTCCGAGATCCTGTTGTGCATGCACTACACGGGCCCCACCGAAAGACCGCAGGCCTGCAATTGAGCACGGTGAAGTACCTACCATCAAGGACTATTCTGGGTGCACCCAGGGGATGGGGGGTAAGCTCATACGGGATTGTGTGCATGAGTATATGGAGGCACGGGGGAATAGCCCTCACCTTCTCTGTCTTAGAGCGTTTTAAATAAAAAGGGATTACTGTTTGCCATGTCATCTAAGTGTTTGTGTCTGGTCATTATCATTATTGGGGGGGTATTGATATAACTGTGCAGGAGGGGGTCAGCCTTTACTGGGATACATCATTGTTCTTACGGGGTGGTACCCTGTTTTGTCCACAGGAGGCCATATCACTGCCCCAGGTGGAGGCACCAAGTCACCATTGGTAATCTGGCCAGAGCTCAAGCCCGGCCCCTTGGGGAAGTACGCTGAGTACCCCGAGGGCTCCGGGGCAGCTCAGGTGAGTGAGAAAAGGGGCTGTTACACTAGTGTAAGAGATAACGCTGTGGCCCACCTGAGGGCAAATGAGCCTGAGGAAACAAGTCTCATTTTGGATTGTGCTTGCCAGAAAAACTATTGGTGAAAGAACCTTACCTCACTGTATTTTAAACAAATGTGAAACACAAGGGTCTCCGTCTCATGGGAACCCTTCAGATTTTTATGCATTTAGGTTATTTCTGTGGTCCTTTGGATAAGTCTTCTTTGCTTCCATAGTCAGGTATGACGTGTAAATATTCTGCTTCAGGAGGAAGAGAGCATATGGGCATGGGATCCTTTTTCCTGTGTTATGACCCTAGGGCGCACTGTGCATTTTCTTTTCATAGCACTTGTAGGTTAGCTAGTCACCAAGATGATGGAAGACAAGGCCAACATTTTAACATAGTATTGGTGAGCTCAGTTTGGGGAGCACTTGCAAAGCAGCAGACAGGCAGGGCCTCATTTAGTGATGGGTGGAATCATAGCCATTAGCAGGTTGCGTCTTTGGGGGAGAGTTGTCCCAGTATTCAGATTTGAGTTGCTGCGCAAATTAGCACTGCCTTAGGCAGAAATCAGTGGAGGTCCTGGTGTGGTGTGGTCCACATTGTGAAATAAACGAAAGTTGTAACAAACAAAACATTTTTAGATGAACAGTGGTTATTCTTTGCTCCTATGTGACCCAGTAGGGCATGGTTTTCAGATTGTATGGAACCCTTTACTACCTGGAGTGCTTTTCTGAAGTCAGAGCTTTCCATTGTTTATACTTGATACAAAATAGCCGCCCAGGCAAGACTGCTGCTGTGCTGTTCTCTTATTTCTGTGTCTTGTTTTGTAATCACATTGCACCAAACTGTGATGGCTAGGAGACTGAAAAGGAGACACTTTCATGCCTTGGATATTCTAATTCTGTGATTGATTTTCTGCTTACAGACAAAATAAATCATTTTTCTCTAGTGTGTTTGAAAAGGTTAGGGCATAGGTTCTTGTAACCAGAGCATAAGATGTACTGACTACAAATCTAAACAACTAAGGTTCATTCCTTTGTAAATAGACAATAGTCACTCCAACTTGTTAAAATGTATCTCAGTTCAGAGTTCCATGCCTTTTTTCTGTTACACACTAAAAGGGTCTTTTAATGAAACATTAAAGAGCAGCTGACGCCTTTGGGAAAAAACATCAGAAAACATAATATTTAGACACAATTCAGCTTGTATTTTGTCTGTCTTCTATAGATTTATCATCTCCTTTATTTATTACTAAAGAAATTCCCACAAAAGCAAAATCTTTAGCCCTTAGAGACCATCTGCCTTTATAGCTTATTCCTTACTTGAAATCATAATTCTCTGTTGTGACATCACCGTTTGTTGCCATGGGAATCACTGTGATGTCACAAGCAGAGTACTATGACATTAAGTTGGGAAGAAGCAATAGAAGCTAGTGAACTCGCGACAAACAGTGACCCTGTTTTCATGCTTATGACTTCAGTAGTAAATAATGGGGAAAAGAAATACAGAGCTAATGAAAAATATAATCAGCCTTGTGTCCAAATATTATGTTTTTAAAAGTTCTCCTCAAGGCGTTTGTGGCTCTTTAAGTCACCTCTAACATCTATGTAAGAAATTGATTTGAGATGTACTCTGTGTATGTGAAACTTGAAAGGAAAATGACTATATGTGAGCTTATGACTGTCTTGTTTAATAAAATTAAGAACTTTCTAAGAGTAAGACTTATGAAAGTGCAACAAAGGACTGAGCCTGGCCCAGTGAAGCTGGCAGTTGCATACTACACAACCACATTGGGGGCGTGTGCTCACATTTCGGAGCTGACCCCTTCTTGTAGGCTGGTAGAGACTGGATATGCTTCGGTGGTAAAGTAGTTGCTGAGACTCCAAGAGAAGGGAGTGGGATGCCTGCCGCAGCACTGCCTCCTGCTGTGGGGTTTGTATCATGGCATTGGCTGTGTGGATGACCAAAGGCGATCGGTCAGACCCCACTTACTGCAGTGTCATTGGAAGAGATCCTTGTCAGAGGGAAGTGGGTGAAGGGAAGTCATGGGAGAAAACAGGCAGTGCCAAGAAGATGGTATGGCCAGGTCACATGCCATCGAGGCTCATCCCTGTCTTACACACTGCTGTTGGGATTGGAGCAGCTCACCTTCACTGGTGTAGAAATCCTCTTGGGAGTAGCTGTTTTCAGACATCCCAGGGTGGGAAGGGAAACATGTTCCTTGGGAGTGTTTCTCACTTATAAACTCAGTCATGTTGTGAAGCCTGAGGGAGGGTGTGTGAGGGCTGGGCCTGTGGAGGAAGGGGGTGAAAGTCTGTCCTGGACTTGGTGTCAGTAGGTAAGGCACTTGAAAAGAAGCAGTTTTACTTATCAGTTTGAAGGAGGTTCTGACCTTGACTGAGGGGTGGGAGGAGGGATAATGGTCTGAATAACTTGGTGTCTACTGCGTTGGCCTTTCACCTCTGGATACAGTGATTCAGTGACCAGCTCAATCAGTGCATATAATCACTCTGTGCAGTCTCAGATTATTTCTTTAAGGATATTCACCATTATTATAAAACAATCTCAATGCATATTATATTAGCACAGTAGGGATCAATCTTTCCTAAAAATGGGCCAGGATTAGAGAGTGAATTGTCCTTTTATGTCGAGAAAGGTTGCCCTGCACAGTGCTGAAGTGGCTGGCGAAACCGAGCATCAGCCCTCCAAGTGTTTGTACCCATTATGCTTTCCCTGCTGAAATACAGAGGGCCTTAGTTTCCAACCCTGTCAGTCACTCAGCTGTGTCTGTAAGAAAGCCTACAAATGAAGTAAAATGTTTGTGTACCCATTCATTTGAAAGCCTGTTATCCACAGAATGGCTGTTCTGTGTCAGCTTCCTTCTTAGGAGTGACTTTAGAAATGAGTGTTCGGCCCACTGAATTCCACACTATTTCACAGCATATGGAGTTGGCCTGCTCTGAGCTAGTAGGATGAAAACCGGAATGTGCTGAGCTGATAGGATAGGATGAAAGCTGGCCTGTGCAGAGCTGTTTTAGGATGAAAGCTGGACTGACAGGACTGTGGGAGAGGAATTAGGCACTGTGAAAGGCATCTTGGCAAGCAAAGAGAACAAGAGGCATTTCTTACATTAACCAACCTTCATTCCAGCTGAATTGAAATATAGCTGTGATATGCATCACTGCAGAGTGAAAGAGAAGGGGGTTTAACCTTTCTCTAGCTATGTTCACTTATACCCCTGTATTGTTATCTGACCAGGAGGAAACTTGAGTATTATGGTAAAATTACCCTAATACTGTGCCAGTTTAGTATGCCCCAGTAAAAAGAATTGGAAAGTGGTTTATTTACAGTAATTTACATTCACTAGTATTCTATTAATGCAGAGTACTGTGAAAGTATTTGATACTTTAGCAATCCATAAGACAGTTTGGCTTCAGCCGATTTTATTATTGTATAATACTGTATATATATTTTAGTATTCTTATTTTATTTATTTCAAACTTTTTACCAGGAAAGACATACTGAGCTAATAACAGCTCATTTCCAGATGCATCCTGTGAGGGAGGAGTATGGAAGACTGTACAAGAGGAGGAAAAATAAACATAACATTACAAAAATAATAGTCTTATACAAGCAGTACTTACAAGGCAAAACAGTACAGCAGAGTACATGTGGTAGATAGAAACTAAGTTTGGCTAGGCAAGGGGAAATTACCCTAACAAGCATAACAGGTAGGGGAGGGTGATCAGTGTGACCAGGGCAACATGAGTGGAGGGGGAGGTCAGGTAAGGTACGGGGTTATTATGGACAGTTGCAGGCAGGAGTAGAAAAGTCACAAGAAAAGACTTGAGAAGAGGCAAAGCAGATTGACAGGGGAAGGGGGCACCAGAGTTTTACTAAAGGGAGATGAGAAGGCAGCTCGAACAACAGTAGATTTCCTGGATGGAATGGGAGGAAATGAGAAACACTGCAGTGGAGAGGATGTGAAGAAGGAGGAGGAAAGGAGAGGAGGGCGGTAAGGTAGGAGAGAAAGGAATCAAACCAGCTTTGCCCCTCGATTTGTGCTCAATTTCCATCTGACTTTCTGCAAGCACATAATTGGAAGTCAGTGACTGTAGAATGCCTCTGAATAAAACCAAAAGTAAGCAGCTTACCAATTTTCGTGATTTAACCACTATTTACATTACTGGCATCCCGACTTTAAACCTCCATGGCCCCGGAAGCTGTTCCACGCCGACAGCAACATCTACTGGGACCGGGACATGGTCGACCAACTTATTACAACATTGGCATGCCAAAAAACATTAAGTCCGTAAGAGAAGGGTATTCTAAATCGTTCAATGTGTTTGCAAATAAAAAACGAGGACTTGTTCCGGTGCAAAATACTTTGAAAAGCTGGTGCCCAAATTCCGAACATGCACAGTAGCAGCTTGGAAAAAGATCCCACGCATGCATGAGAAAGTGCCGCGACTGCACATGCACGGGATTTGGGCACCAACTTTTTAAAGTATTTTGCGCCTGAACGAGTCCTCGGTTTTTATTTGCAAACACATCAAACCATTTAGAATACCATTCTCTTATGGATATAATGTTTTTGGGCATGCCAATGTTAAAATGTGCTGGTCGGGACTGCGGTCCCGGTAGATGCGCATTCTTGGCATGGAATGGCTTCCGGGGGCATGGAGGTTTAAAGTCGGGACGCCGGTAATGTAAATTGTGTTTAAATGATAAAAATTGGTAAGCTGCTTACTTTTGGTTTTATTCAGAAGCATTCTTCAGTCACTGACTTACAATTATGTGCTTGTAGAAAGTCAGATGGAAATTGAACACAAATCGAGGGGCAAAGCTGGCAGTTCCCCTTTCAGGAGGCACAGTGGGAAAGGCACCTGGCATCAAGAGAGCGGAGGGAGAGAGTAGAGTGAGGCGAGCAGTGAAAGGTACAAGGGAGATGGTCTAAGGCAAAACAACAAAGGGAGTTAAAGAGTATATTGTGTTTGTATGGTTTTGTTAACCTGATGTGACCTTTGTCCCCCCCCTGAAAATGGGCATTTTATGCTCAAGATCTCTCACAGAAATCATTTCCTTTCAGATATAGCATGTCTACAAAACTTAAAAAGTAGACCATTGTTACTAATGACTTGATTTAGATCACTATCATGCAGTAGAGTGGATTTCCACTCACCCTGTTCGTGAGGCGAGTAGAACTTTTAAATCTGATTTTCACTTCTTGTGGAACAGTATTTCCTCTTACAGAAAACTGCAGCTTGAAGGCACAGAATTAGAGTTGCTGCCCTGTTTCAGTATTGCCAAGTTGCTCTATATAAGGACAGTTTATCTTTAAAATATTCAGAGTTCCCCTTGAGTTATTAGGTGATCATCTGACTCCTGAGAGAATCAGTCTTTTAATGTATTTTAATTCATACCTCTCAACCCTTCGTCACCCAGATGTGTGACAAATGGACAAAATGTTTAGCGCAGCATCAAAATATGACATTGCAAGCACATGACACTGTTTGTGTCTGTGCACTAATGTTTGGGATGTTTGCTGATAAGAGTGTGACGACCAAGCTACTTTTTCATTGGCTAGTCTTAATTATTCTTTTAACTGCTGGTTTACTCTGTGTGTACAGTAAGTGTATGGGCCAGAATTTTGATGTCAGGAGGCTGAATTACTCAACTGTAACAAAAAGATGAACAAAATGGGTGGTTTGATACCTTTTACTGGACCAACAAATAATTTTTGCAAAATGTTCAAGCTTTCAGACTACACAGAGTCCTTCACCGGAAACATGGTAGTTAAGGAATGATGGCGATTCGTCTGAAAATTTTAACCCTTGAACTTATGGATCGGATGTCTTATTCGATAATAAGACTTATCAGATAAGACGTCCAGTCCATATGTGAAGGATTTTACTAATTCTGTTCTGAGCTTTTGAAGTGTTATCATTCCTTAATTGCCATGTTTCCGATGAAGGACTTTGTGTAGTCTGAACACTTAAACATGTTGTAAAAATATTTGTTGGTCCAATAAAAGGGCATCAAACAACCCATTTTGTTCATCTTTTTGTACAAGGACCAGTACGGCAACTACCATTTTTCATCTGTAACAAGAAACTGGCCTATTTCTGGAGATTTTAGCGGCCCAGCAGAATCTTAACAGGTGCTTAAACATTCACTGTAGAGGGCAGACTGAAGGGGGATGGGGCTGTTGCTGAGGAATAGGTCAGAGACATTTTGGCGGAGCGTAGTCCGGCCAAAGTCATTTTGGATGCTAAATAATCTTTGATAGGAATTTATTTATTGAATTTTGATAACAGGGTGGGCCCACTGAGACCGAGGGTCCCTTTTTCATGGGCGACCCCGGATTAGTTACATATACAAGAACATAATACATGATCAAATCAGTAGCAGCAGGAACAACATACACATGGTCAGATGACGGCATTTGACACTGTACTAAGTACTACAATATTGGTAAACAAGCATACATATAGAGTACATGTAGCAGAGGGACTATTAGTTACATACACTAGGGGGTAAGTTACATTTATACAATTACTGAGAATGTAAGTGCAAACATATATCAGAGAAGTGTTAAGTGCAATGGCTAAAGGTCATCAGGTACAAAGTTTCTTCCATTTTTTCCATGTAAGTTTTTATTAATTTTTCAATGTTTGGAAGTTGCTTCCTGAGAACCAGGCTTTCAGACAATATCGCAAGGTGGGCATCACCCAAATTCCAGGTTGGACCCTTACAAAGAATTAGTGAAAGACACCTCCCCAAATCAATATGACATGAAAAACAAATTCCAGGTCAGCCAGTCACATGAATGTGGGTACAGGTAAGTGATGTCACAGCCTCGTTCAACCAAAGCACTGGAGAGAAAGAGAGAGAGAGAGAGAGCGCATAAATTCAGCAGTGCACTCTCTTCTGCCTCTTTTTGCTGAGAAGTCTATATGAACCTGTTTTGAGTAGGGAGCCAGACTGTGTGTCTGCAGTGAGAGAGTCACAGTAACAAAACCTAGTTTGTGCAGAGATGGAAGACTTTCTAACTGTTAGGGCAAGTAGAAGCATTTGCCTGCACAGAAGTGCAGCATTTCTTTTATAATCCTGTATGTGCATTGTTTGTGTATAAAAAATGTACATACCTGAATATTCCTGCTGTACTTGGACAACCAGTGTTTACTAGTAAATTAGTTGTTTTTCTAAAGACTGGAGTAAGTGGTTGTTTGTGACTGCATTTCTGAGGGACAAGTACCTTGATGAAGGTGTGCATAGTAAAAGGTCTCCCAAGAGAGTAGAGTGTGCCCTACCCAGACAGAGACCGTCACTTTGGGGAGGTTAAAGGAAGGGTAGAAGATGGTGGAAAAGGGTTATCAGAGCACCAGTGTGTGCACTCTTGCTAAAGAGGGGACCCTGATGGCTGCAGTGCTGGTCCAGATTGCCTCAGTGGCAAGGGCCAGAGAGAGAGAGAGAGAGAGAGAAAGGCCCGCTGAAGACTGTAGGGTACTTTGACTGTCACTCAGAGCATCATAGTTATTATGAATTTCTGCTTTAAATTCTCAGTGGGCAGTGTGGAGCATCATGTTCTTTATGCGGGACACTGGTTTTCTGAAAGTTACACTTTAGTCCTCAGCAGCCCCCTCTGATGAGTTGCATTAGTTGTCATTGGAACGAAAAGAATGTAGTAGCAGTTTGTCTCACTAGTACTGAAGCACACCTCTTCAACAGTAGCTTCCATTGGAACAACTGTGAGGTGAGGAAACGTCTGTTGGTATCACAGCCTGGACACTACGGGTTGGAGGCAAGGTGGAGTGACAAGACACTTAACTGTTTTGTGCTGAAAGAAGCGCAAAGAGAAAGATGAGAGGTGGTCTATCCTAGTAGATGATCAGAGTACAGAAATGAACCAGGAAAATCCAGGTCTGAATCCCCATAATAGTACAAACATACAAATGTGCCAGCAGAAACAGACCACCCGGTCTATCTAAGTCTGCAGCTAGCACCCCTAGTTTGCAGCTGCCCCTCCCATTTGTCATCCCACTGCCACCCCCCACCTCCCCCACCCTCACTCTTCCTTGTCCCATGCCCTTTTGAAACTGTTCACAGATTTACATGATACCACCCATTCTGGTAGGGCGTTCCATTTTGCTACCACCCTCTCTGTGAAATAGCGTCTCATCATTTCCTTCCTAAATCTTTCCCTCTCTATTCTTAGCGCATGCCCCCTGGTGACCCTCCCCCTCCCTTACTTAAAGACCCCATCTGCCCCATCCTTATTGACTCCCCTCAGATACTTCAGTGTCTCTATCATGTCACCCCTGTCCCTTCTATCCTCCAGGGTGTACATATTCAGGTCTCTCAGCCTGCTGTCATAGTCTGTCCCTTCCATTCCACATATCATCTTTGTTGCCCTCCTCTGCACCCCCCCTCCAGTAGCCTGATATCATGCTTTAGGTATGGCCTCCAAAACTGCATACAATACTCTTAAGTGCGGTCTTACCAGTGACCTTTAGAGGGGCAAGATCACCTTTCTTCGCCTGGATGAAAAACCCCTTGCTATGTACCCCAGCATTTTGTTCGCTTTTGCAGTCACTCTTCTGCACTGGGCAGTGTTGTCCATGGTCCCTGTTATCAATACCCCTAGGTCCTTCTCCTCCTCAGTGATCCCCAGCTTAACCCCTCCCAGCCAGTATTCTGTCCTTGAGTTCTTCACCCCAAAGTGCATAACCTTACACTTCTTTGCATTGAACCCCAGCTGCCACCTCTCTGACCACTCCTCTAGCTTGCTTAGGTCCCCCTGCAGCTGCTTCCATCCCTCCTCTCCATTCACCATTGCTCTCATTTTGGTGTCATCAACGAACAGACTTATCTTGCTCACCACCCCATGTGCGATGTCTGATATGAAGAGCCCGAACAATACTGGCCCCAACACAGAGCCCTGTGGTACCCCACTCGTCACGGCCTTGGAGTTGAGAGCTCCCCTTTCACCACCACCTGTTGCAGCCTCCTACTCAGCCAGCTTGTAATCCAGTTCATCATTTTTACCCCTACACCAGTTAGCTTCCCCCCAAGCCACCCATAAGGCACAAAATCAAAGGCTTTTCTGAAGTCCAAGTAAAGAACATCCACCGCATGACCCTTATCTATTGACTCGCTATATGGCCTTCAGTGAGTTGCTTGAATTTGTCACTTTTCAGACATTTTTCGAAACATAATGTTTGGACATAGTTTAGCATGCAGTATATTACATATACTTACTGTCTGTGTTTCTTTTCCTGAAGATTATAGTTTCAGTAAAGGATTAAACAACAGGAGTAGATCAACTTTGAGGTACCCAGATCCTGTTTCCGTATACATGACACAAAACCAGTTTTAAACAACAAAATGAACCTGAAAATAAAAAATGTGTTAATGTCACAATATTAAATTTTTCTCAAAGTGACAAAACCAAAGAAAACATCTACCGTGTTGTTTACATTTGTTTATATAATTAGAACTTTCGGCATGTGTGAAGTCTGCTTAATGCTGTAAAAGCAGATCAAGTAACGGCACCACTCTGCTGTCAGTAAAAAATGGCTCTATTGAAAAAAGTATTAAAATAACAAACCCCCCATTAGACCGTGTCGCTCACAGAAGCCCTGACCGGTTTCTCATCTAATGCATCATCAGAGAGATGAAGCACATAGGTGATGAGCAGTGATTAAAAAGGACCTACTTAAAGTGACAGTGCACAAATCCAAATTAGACAGACAAAGTGCTAATAGTTTATACCTATTTTGGTTTCTTTTTGGTTTGATATTTAGGATATTACTGTTCTGATCTTTCTAAAACTGTTAAAATAAAGTCAAAGTGTTAATTTTTGGAGGGAAAGTCAAAGAGGTGACTGCACGCAGCAAAGACCAGTACCAAAACAAGTACTCACAGATGAAGCAGGAAACAGGACCCTTCCCCGAGAACTCAGTCAGATGTTTCTACGCAAGCAAGTGCTTTCTCAAGGCCGGTGAGGTTTAGGTATTACATGGTAAATAAAGCAAGGATTTAAAGTGACAGTGCATAATCCTAAAGTGCTAGTGTTGCCTCGTAATACAGTGTTAAAATACACGTAAAAGGAGTATAAAAAGGGAAAACTGGCTAGATGCAACAATAAAAACCTACACCATAAATACAGTAATACATACCCAGTCAAAAATGTCAAAGTGAGACCAGATGAGAGGGAAACATTGGGGAGGGAGGAGAAAAGGAATAAATGGGAAAGGAAAAACTATTTAGAACAATGTTATTTCATGCTGAAGGATAATCACAAAACTCAGAACATACTATTACCCAATTAATTAACTTATGAGGGTATGTATACGTGTTATAAATAACAGTAAGAAAATGTATTGTTGCAAAAATGACCTGACACGAGGTAAAAACAGCAACATCATCACAGTTCAGTTCATTTGGGTCACAGATGCTGAATGATACTAATGACATTGACGTTTTGGTTGTCAACATATCTGACCGTAACCTGATGGACACTGAAACTGCAGCATTACAAAAGTGCCTTTCTTGTGTCCCCACACAAGATCTTAAGATCTTTGATACTGCCGTGGACATTTTCAAGTTTGCCTGTAAACTTCACCTCAAAGCCTTTTTTTATACAGAACCAGAAGCTTTGAGTATGACGTCATCTGACAGGCAACATGGTTCCTTCCATCTTGCCTGCTTTGAGGAATGCTGCCACTGCTGCTTGGCACCACCCATATATGGTGCCAGCTATGCCCAGGAGGGCAGATAAACTATAATGCCCCACAAGAGTTCCCTTGCTGTGTGGCTCAGCCTGAGACAGACTCAGTGGTCATTAAGGCTGCCCATGACAGGTCTAAGGCGCTCAAGCACCTTAGCTCCCTCCACCAGATAAGGAGTCTTGCAGAATTGACCTTTGGGGCAAGAGAGTTTATGCTTCCTCCACCTTAGGCTTAAGGATTGCAAATTACCTGTCCCACATGGTGAAGTACAAGGACACTAACTGGAAGAAGGGCAAGGCTGCTGCCCAGGCTGTTCCAGGGAGCTCTCAGAAACAGGAGCTCCTCCAGTGCTTGCGGACAGCCGAGGATGTCAGCAAGCACCTTCTGAGGACACATTATGATTTGGCTGACACTGTCACCGGGGCTGCTTCCACTGGCATATGCCTACATAGGCACTCCTGGTTGCGGGTTTCTGGCTTTGCCATGGCCGTTCAGCAAAAGGTGCTGAATATCCCCTTCAGTGGGACCAAACTGTTTGACTTTGATGTCCAGGACATCATTAATGACCTGTAGGGTTCAGGCAGGGCCCTTAAATCTGTCCACTTGCTGTATCATAGTCAGCAGCAGAAGGGCAGACAGCGCCTTCCTTTTCGTAGGGCACCAAACAGGCAGGGAGCAGCCTCTAGGCCTCAAGGCGAGAGAAGAGACTCCACTGCCCTACCCACCTCCTCCAATGCTGCAGCTGTGTCCAAGCACCCCAGAAGTGACAGATCAGCCCCTATGACTGGATCTGCCTCAGTTTGTCTCCTTGCTAGACCACCCCCCTGTGGTTGCCAACCGGGAGGTGGTGGTCGGAGGACAGTTCTCCCTCTGTTTAAATCAATGGAGAACCAACCATAACTTCAGACGTTTGAATTCTGCAACTCATAAAAAAGAGTCATACTTTGGAGCTTGTGGAGTATCCTCCAGAGACCCCTCCAGCAGTCTCTCACTATTCTCCAGCCCACTTGCCAGTGCTTCAGGAGGAAGTACAATCCCTTCTGTGCAGACTGGCCATGGAGACAGTGCCCAGGCATCAGAGGACAAAGGATCTCACTTCGAGAGGTAGTTCTTGCAGCAGGTTACACCATAAGAACTGAAGCCGGCAGGAACCAGGACCCCACGAAAAACGTCTAGCTAGCAGTATACAGTGGGGGACCACCCCTTGATGTTGGCCGGCCCCAGATGTTGGCCAGTGGTATAAAAGGGGCAGTCCCCCAGCCCTACTTCAGTTCTTTTCCCGCCATCAACCCACACACACATCGGCTCCATGGATGCTTTCTCCTCTAATCGACCGCATTTTTCGCAATTACCCATGCTTTATTATTTTACTAAAAAATTTTGTTTTTTCTTCATTTTTTCTGTATGTCTTCATCTCTGACCTCATCAGTGGAACTGTAGAGGTCTAAGTGTCCTTGCAGCAAGCAGATCCCGTCTGAGGACATCCACTCTGTCTGCCTCTTCTGCCTAGGCCTGAAGCACAACACTAAGGCCTGCGAACACTGCCAGAAGTTCAACCAGAGGACCAGGATCTGCTGCCAGAAGGCCCTAAAAAAGCTTCTTGCATGAAAAGAAGGTTGCAACGATGGAGAAACAAATGCAGGGCAAAAGTTCCTCCTCCTCTCCTATTTCTGGGGCCTCCACCTCTTCATCCTCCCAGGAGAACAAGTCGGATGGGAAATATAGACACAGGGAGAAACATAAGGACAAGTCTTCCTCCCATTCCCAGTCTCCTCATTCCAAATCGACTGGCCCAGGGTCCTAATCCAGAGGGAAATCGGACACTGTATCCGCGGCAGCCCTTGATCCTACTGGGCCCCCCCTAGGTGAAACCTTCTGTCCTCATTCAGACGTCAGGCAGAGGTTCGATGAGGTCAGGGACTTCGTCCTCCACCTCTCAGCCCCTGCTGCGCCAACCCTTTCACCAGACTTAGGGCCAGCAGCCAGGTGGCTCGGCCAGTCTTCCTCAGGCAGCAGGTCCTTACTTGTCCACCCGGCCATGGCGTTCACTAAGTCCACCCCAGGCCTCATGCCCAACAGCACTCGGCGCTAGAGGCATGTGCCCACCTCCTCAGGCAATGTGACGCCTCTACCCCTTTTTGGAGTTAGCTCCCCTAAGCAGGCTCCCTCCAGGCCAATGCCAGCAGCATCCCCCGATGGATGCCAGTCCATGCCTGTATGGTCAATGCTAGTAACACCATGCATCGCCAGTGGACCTGTCTACTGCTGATCACTCGACGCAAGCGGGACCACCATCGAACCTGACGACACCCACCAGGCTGACGCCAGATACCCTGACACCCATTGGGCCGACGCCGGGCAACCCGACTCCACAGGACCCAATGCCCGGGTTGCTGCCTCCGCAGGGACCCACACTGGGACCTTTTAATGTCCCCCAACTGACACCAACCAACCCTGCTACTCCGCAGAGTCCTGTGCCGGATCTGGTGGCCCTATTTACCTCATGTGGAATATGGTCATGGGTGACATACTTCCGCGACCGGCACCCCCTGTTGAGGATCCTACTCCTTCGGGGTTCTGCCTCTGGCTTCTCCTCAGAAGCCTTCTCTGGAGCCCAAGGAGCCTTCCCCCACAGCTGGACAATATGGACTGGGGTCGCTCCCAAGAACCATGGGAGGAAGCACTGCCACTCGTCCTTGAGATCCTCGGACAAGCACAGACGTCGGTCTTATGGCCTTAGGCACCAGCGTTTTGACCTTGAGGTCTTCCTTCCTCCTCAGAGGAGTCAGGCCGCAGCTCCTTCTCCTCCTCAGCGTCATCTGAATCAGGGTTGTCTCCTTCTCCAGCGAACCCAAAGAACACCCCTCCAGATGACCTGACTTTCATGGAGGTTATGCGGCACATCCAATTGAACATGGGCTGAGATACCGCAGATTTGGATCCTGAAAGAAGCTGTTAGGCTATTTTTCTCCACCAGAAGGATCCGAAGCCCTCCTCTGGTGGACACCTTTATGAACATCACCAAGTCAGCATGGAAACACCCGTCTTCCACTCCTGCTGTCTCCAAAAAAACTGACCGCCTTTATAATGCTCAGTTGGATGAACCCTATTTTGGGGAGCAGCCAGTTGCAGATGTTATGGTCATTACGGTAGCTCATGATCGGTCCAAGAGGCCACGTCACCTAAATGCCCAGTCTCCGGACAAAGACTCCAAGCAAGGGGACCAGTTTGGCAGAAAAGTGTATGCCTTGGCCACACGTGCCATCCGCTTTTTAAATTCTTTGGCCCTCATGGTCCAGTACCAGAATGCCCTGTGGGAAAAGGCCATGGAATTGGTCCAGACTCCGCAGGATGGCCCCCAGAAGGCTGAGCTGCTGCACTTTTTAAAATCAGACTTGGACGTTGGCACCCATGCTGCATTCCTCCTATGACACAGCAGATGCTGCAGCTAGTGTGGCAGCCTCAGGGATTTGCCTCGGCCACTATTCTTGGCTTCGTGTCTCGAGATTTACTCCAGATGTCCAAGCAAAAATTATGAACTCCCCTTTCAATGGCTCTGTCCTTTTTGTTCAGGACTCTGAGAAGATAATCATTAATCTTCAGGAGTCAGGCAAGGCTGTCAGATCTGTACACACCATGTACAGATCCCATTCAAAGCAGAACCATCGTCATCCTTTTCGTAGGTCATCTGGACAACAGTCCCGAGGCCAGCAAAATAGAGGGACATTTAAGTGTAAGGCCACCACCCAGGCCTCTTGAGGTTCAGGCCCCAGAACCCCCAAAACCTCCCAGGCCTCTCTTCCTGTCCCCGGTTCCTTGGCCTGACTCCTTACCTGTACCCCCCCCCCCAAGCAGAATCCCTGGGGGGAGGCAGTAGGGGGTCACTTTTCTCTCTATCTGTAGGGATGGCAAAGCATCACGATGGATCAGTGGGTTCTTCATTTGCTAGAGAAAGGACATGTCCTGGAGTTCATGGAGATGCACCCGGACAATCCTCCCGTAAACTCCCATTACCTTCTGTCACACCTCTCTCTTATCCAGGAAGAGATCCAGGCACTCTTGCTGAAACAGGCCATAGTTATTCCCACTTTTTTCTGATCCTGATGAAGACCGGGGACTTACGACCCATCCTGGATCTCAGCCACCTGAACAAGTACATAGAATACAAATGGAAGTGTTGTACCAGGTTTTTCCGCTCCCCAGTGGTTCTTGCTAAGTACCTCCCAGCTTCATATGGAAGGTGCTGGAGGGAATGCAACTCTAGACTAGCAGATTTAGGTCATGTTTTTTGGCTTTGCCCCAGGCCGATGCCATTTTGGTGTTCTTTACAGCAAGAGCTATGGGAATGTCTGGGGGAATAAGTGGAGCGTACAGCTGAAATGGTAGTATTATTGATCTTTCCAGAACATAGTCCTTCGTGGCATCAAACCTTGCTGCCACTGTACCTCCTAGCAGCCAAAAAAGCCATAACTCGTAAGTGGATGTCCACTAATATATCCACAGTCTCAGACTGGCAACAAATTGTCTTGGATATAAATAAATTAGAAGGCCTAACGACGGGAATACATGATAAGCAAACATTTTTTTAGAGAAAAATGGCAGAGATGGATACATTATATGGTAATGATCGCTCTAGAATTTGTACCATAATGGAGAGGGTGGGGTCCTTGATACTCCCGGGGGGAGGGCGGGCGTGGAGGGATACTTGCAGCCCATAAATAATTTCCCACAAGCCCAGACATAGGGTTTGGAGGTGACCTTCTGTGAAACTAGTTTAAACTCCAAGTTTGCAACGATGACTAGGGAGCTTACTATTTATAGGTTGGATCGACTGACTTCTACCTTTACTTTTTATCTAAAACTGAACTAAGGTATATGTGTCATGTCATATTATCAGTGGACTGAAAGTGGTTGTATCATATACATGTAATGTGCTTCTCTCAATAAAAATGAAATAAAAAAAAAAAAGAAGTCTCCTTGTCAGGTCCTAATGACAGATGTGTCCAGCCTGGGCTGGGGTTCTCATTTGGCAGACCATCAGACCCAAGGCACTTGGTCTCCCTGGGAGCAGCATCTCCATATCAGTGTTTTGGAGATGAGGGCGATTCTTTATGCCCTCCAGGCCTTTTGGATGAATCTGCTCCCAGGCCCCCTTCTTATCCAGACGGAAAATATGTCACTGGTCTTCTACATAAACAAGTGGGGGGGGGACTTGCTCCTATCCCCTCTGCAGGGAAGCCATGAGAGTCTGGTATTGGGCCATCGAGCATCATCTGGAACTTACTGCTGTGCATGTCCTAGGTGTACAAAACACCTTGGCCGACAGTTTAAGCTGGTCTCAGTTCAAGGTGTACAAATGGGGACTTCTCCAGTCTGTGGCCGAAGAGTTGTTTGACAGATGGGGCTTGCCCCAGTTGGACCTCTTTGAATTCCCGCTCAACGCCAAACTGCACAGTTTTTGCTCACTAGATCCAGGGCCTGGTGTTTTCTGGTGAGACATGTCCCCTCTCCTGGACAGGGAGGTTTCTTTATGCCTTCCCTCCCTTTCCGTTACTGCAGAAAGTTCTTCCTCAAGCTGCAGTCGGAAGGAGCAGGGATGATCCTGATAGCTCCTTACTGGCCACGTCAGATTTGGTTCCCACTACTTCAGCAGCTAGCAGTGGAACCCCCTGATACCCTGCCCCTCCACTCAGGCTTGTTTTCCCAGGAGCAGGGTACCCATGTCCATCTGGACCTCAAGTCGATGTGCCTGTATGCATGGCTCCTGCAGACTTAGCCGTGACTCGGTTTGTGGTTTCCCCCAGAGTGGCAGAGGTCTTAGTGGCTGCTAGAAAGCCTTCTACGAGCACCACTTACTCTATGAAGTGGAAGCAGTTTTGCCTTTTGGCCTCCGCTCGCCATCTTGAGCCATTCACATGTCTGGTGAACTCAGTTTTGGAGTACCTCCTTTCTCTTTCAGACTCAGGGCTGAACTACTCCTCCGTTAAGATGCACTTATCAGCCATCTCAGCATATCATGCAGCTTTAGAGGGCAAAACTCTTGCCCAGCTGGATCTCTCCCGCACCTTCTTGTGGGGTAACCTGCACCTCAAACCTCCCATCAGGAACTCTGTCCCGCCATGGGAACTTTTATTTCTTTTGGAAAAACTGACGCTGCCTCCCTTTGAACCGGCCCTGAGTTGCGAGCTGCACTTTCTGTCGTGGAAAGCATTATTTTTAGTTGCCATTCCTTCTGCTCGAAGGATTTCTGAGCTTCAGGCTCTGATGTGCAAAGAGCCTTATTTAGTTTTCCACAAAGACCGGGTGTTCTTGCAGACGATTCCTACGTTTTTGCCTAAGGTGTTCGAGTTTACACTGAGTCAGGACATCCATCTACCAGTCTACTATCCAGAGTATTCTAATCGAGGGGAGGCTCTGCTTCATACTTTGGATGTTCACTAGGTGCTTCGGTACTACCTAGATCGCACCTGTGCTGTCCGTAAGTCAGAACAGTTGTTTGTTTCTTTGGTCCTGAGGACTGAAGGGGCTCCAGTTTCTAAGCAGAATTTGTCAAAATGGTTAGTTAACTGCATTGTTGATTACCAAAAATATGACAACCTTTGTCAGGACCAGTTAAAGGCCATTGTACCAGGGGTATGGCTGCTTCTTTTGCCTCCATTAAGGATGTGTCTGCTGCTGATATCTGCACAGCTGCCACTTGCAGTTCCATACACACTTTTCATTTGGCATTACAGTTTGGATATTGCCTCTTGTCATAGAGTAGGCTTTGGCCTTGCTGCCATTCAGAGCCTGCTCTCATGAGCTTTCCAGCTGACATTTTCCTTCTCCCAACCTTAGGGGTTAGTCCTTTCACTGCTTGGAGCTCAGTCCTTAAGGTGTAACCTGCTCAAGAGCTCCCCCCGAAGTGAGATAGTACCGTTACGTAAGAACTTACCGTAACAGTAGATCTTCAAGAGAAGCTCTTGCAGCAGGTGCTGCTTTCCCTCCCACCTTCCCCCTGGTAATTCTCCATTGTCTGTTATACCTTTCCTCATTTCGAAGGAACCTTCTCGTTTCTCCATTCCTATGTTGCCGGGGTCTCTGGCAGGAGAACTGAGGTAGGGTTGGGGGACTGCCTTTTTATACCATTGACCGACGTCAGGGGGAGGTGTCCCACTGTATACTGCTAGCTAGAAGTTTTCCGTGAGGTCCTGGTGCCTGACGTCTTCAGTCCTTATGGTGTAACCTGCTGCAAAAGCTCCTCTTGAAGATCTACTCTTACGGTAAGTTCTTACGTAACTGTGCTGTTTTACTCCAGGTTCTTTCTGGTTCCCAAAAAGACCAGAGGTTTAAGGCCTATTCTGGATGCAAAAGACCTCAATCTGTATGTCCAGTACAAAACGTTTTGCAAGGTAACGTTGTCCAGTTTGATGCCCCTGCTCAAACAGGGCAACTGGCTATGCTCACTGGACATGCAGGATGCCTACCTGCACATATCTGTGTTCCCTCCTCACAGAACGTTTCTGTGGTTCCTTTTTCAGGGCGAACACTACCATTTCAAAGTGCTGCCTTGTGGCTTGTCCTCTGTGCCATGTGTCTTAACCAAGTGCTTAGCAGCAGTAGCTGAAGCCCTCAGGAGGGAGAGAATGTACGTCTTCCCTTATCTGGATGATTGGCTCTTAAAAGCACCTTCCAGGGACCAGCTTCTGGAGACCTTAAGCAGGACTTTTCAGCTGTTCCATTCCCTGGGCATTGCGGTCGGTTTGCCCAAGTTGGTCCTAGTTCCGTCCCAGAGACTGCAGTATGTAGAGGCGTTCCTAGACTCAGCACAGGTGAAAGCATTTCTCCCTCTGAACAGGGTGGAGTGGCTCATGGCCCAGGCCCAGGAGGTGGCTCAGAGTCGGCATGTCCCTGTCAGGATGTATTTAAGGTTTCTGGGTCTGATGGCAGCTGTCATTCCCACTGCCCCCTGGCCAGACTCCACATGTGTACCCTTCAGTGGACCCTCAGGGTATAGTGGTATCAACATACGGATGACTTGGACAGGTTAGTCCTAGTTTCTTCTCCCATTCACTGAGTGCTTCAGCGGTGGATGGACCCTCAGAACCTTTTGCAAGGGGTCCCATTCCAGGTGTTATCCCGACAGCAGATCCTTACCTCACACGCTTCTGGGATGGGCTGGGGGGGCCCATGTGGGCTCTTTTCAGACTCTGAGCTCTTGGTCCCAGACCAAGGTTTTCCAGCACATTAGTGTCTTGGAGATGCGGGCGGTTCTGTACGTCATACAGGACTTTCAGAACCATCTTCTGCTGGGGCAGTTGCTGATTCAGTCAGACAACCTCTGTGTAGTGTACTACATCAACAAGCAAGGAGGACTTATTCGTACCCTCTATGCTGGGAGGCCGTGAGAGTGTGGTATTGGACTCTGGACCACAATCTGACCCTTTCAGCGGTCCACATCCCAGGAGTGCTAAACACTCTGACAGACAGCCTTAGCCGGACTCAGTCGAGCATACACAAGTGGGAGCTGCTCTCATCCATCGCAGAAGATCAGTTCGACAGATGGAGTCATCCAGAGCTGGACTCTTTTGCGTCTCCACTCAGTGCAGAACTGCCCAATTTCTGCTCGCTCAATCCAGAGCCAAGAGTTTTATGGCGAGACGCATTGTCTCTCTCCTGGAGCGGGAGGTTTCTTTATGCCACCCCCTCCATTTCCTCTGATTCAGAGGGTATTAATCAAACTGCAGAGGGAAGGAGCCACCATGATTCTGGTAGCACCATTCTGGCCCCACCAGATATGGTTTCCTTTTCTACAGCAGCTGGCAGAGGAACCGCCTGTCTCTCTCCCCCTCTGCAGGAATCTACTGACCCAGGATCGGGGACCATGCTCCATCCCAGCCTCAGGTCCATCCATTTGCATGCTTGGCTCCTGAGGACGTAGCCATGGCCAGATTTGGGGTTTCCAACAGATTGATGGACGCATGCAAACTGTCAACCCGAGCCACTTATACCATGAAGTGGAGCGGTTTGAACATATGGACTGCCAAACATAATCTGGACCCCTTCACCTGTCTGGTGAACCAGATTCTGAACTACCTGATCTCCCTGTCTGACTCGGCTTCAGTACTCCTCCCTAAAGGTACACCTTTCAGCTATTTCTGCTTTCCACAAGCCCATGGGTGACCTCACTGTAGCTCAGCTGGATGTCTCCCGTACTTTTCTTTGGGGCATCCAGCATCTAAAACCTCCAATCCATTCTCCTGTCCTGACTTGGGATTTGAATTTTGTTTGGGAGAAGTTGACCCTATTTTTTTTTTTTTTGAGCCCGTTGCAACTTTTCTTTCCTGGAAAGCGCTCTTTTTGGTTGCCATTACTTCTGCTCGAAGAATTTCAGAGCTTCAGGCCCTCTGGTGCGAGGAACCGTATTTGGCTTTTCACAAAGACTTTGCTCACTAATCCTACGTTTCTCCACAAGATGGTATCTGAGTTTACACTGAACCAATCTATCCACCTTCCTGTTTATTTTCTAGAGCATGCCAATCCAGGGGAAGCACTGCTCCACACTTTAGACGTGCACAGATTTTTGAATACTACCTGCTCCCCACTAAGAACACCAAGAAGTCGAAGCAGTTTGTTTCCTTTGCCCCAGATAGAGAGGGCACCTCAGTTTCTAAGCAGTGTTTATCTAAATGGCTGGCTAATTGCATAATGTTATGCTGCAACAAGCATGACAAAGAACTGCCTGGTGCTGTCAAAGCTCACTCCACTAGAGGCATGGCTACCTCTGTGGCTTGTTTCCGAGGGGTTTCTGCCGGTGACATTTGTGCAGCTGCCACCTGGAGCACTGTCCATACTTTTACCAAGCACTACAGTCTGAACATTGCATCTAGAGCCCACGCAGGATTTGGCAGGGCTGTACTGCAGGGCCTCCTGTCTTAAGCTTAAGGTTGGCCTTCCTCCCAGACTGTTTGTTTGCACCTGTAACTGCTTGCGACTCATTCCTATGGTGTGACCTGATTTATTTAAGTCTTTGGTAACCGGGTAAGTGCGGTGATCTGAGGGACCATTTTCATGCATGACCCGGGCCACAACAGGTGGCATTACACAGAAAGAGAGAGTGTACAATGCAGTTGAGAACAATTGCGAGAGGATAGCAGACAGCATGGTGGCAAGGTACACATACAGTGGTGAAACATGTAGGCAGCACTGGTGCATAAATTACAAAAATAGTGCAATTACAGACCACTGTTGCATAAGGAAAAAAGAAATAACATTGCATAATAAAAGAGATAGATGCTAGGAGAGGCTATACAGTATATTTACTGCAACAAAGCATTTCATTAGGGTAACTGAGAAAAAGACTAAACCACATTATTTACAGCAGGATAACTGACACTAGGATTTGGTGCATACAAGAGAGCACACAGAGGTGCTGACTAGTGGGGGTATACTAACATGCGTGGAGGGTCGATTGGGGAGAAGGGGGGAGGATTAACCAGGGGAGCAGCGGCACTTTGCCTTGTCAATCAGCCAGGACTTGAAGTGGGTCTTGAAAATGGCATGAGTGTCCAGGGAGCAGACAGGTGCAGGGAGGCTATTCCACAGAGTGGGAGCAGCAACAGATAACGCAACAGATTCCCTCCCACCATCCCCCAAAAAGGGGGATGGTGGGAGGGAACTAGACCTGATGACTGAGATACCCCCGAAGAAGATAGAATAGTTACATAATAACTTACTGTAACAGTAGATCTTTGAGGGGATCTCAAGTCATCAGGTCTAGTTCCCTCTCACCATTCCCCTTTTTGGGGCTTCTTCCTGGAACTGGCTACTTGGTGTATCCACCCTTCTTTATAGGCCTGGGCACCTCTCTTTCTCTCCCCTCGGTTCTCTATGTCTTGGCTTGCTCCCTTTGTCTCCGGGGATAGAAGTTAGGAGGGAGCTGAGCCACTCATGCCTTTGTAGAGTAGGTGACGTCGCCACATGACAGCGTGGGCGGTCCCAGTTATACTGCTGAAAATAGGCGCTGAGGGTGGAGGCGCTGGACGCCACACCTTGCACCATGCCGGCGACCCCGGTTCGGGAGCGGACTCTGGGAGCCGGGGGGAGATTGGCTGAGCATCTGACAAAGGCTCGTCTTCTCCGGAGGGAGGGTGGGGATTCAACCCAGGCACGCGGTGACCTCTGGCAGAGGCTTGGGGCATGACAGTGTGTCTGTGCCTCAGGGATTTGATTGGTCATGGGCGGAGACCTGCAAACCAATCACCTCTAGGGGCTGTATTGTCTGGGGGGGGGGCATTGCGGATGTCGGCGCTTGCGCCTTGACATCAGGAGCTGTCAATGTCCCTTACAGAACAGGGAAAAACACCCCTCAGAGCCGGGAAGATGGCGCGCCGAGCCGGGTCCCGATGTTCCAGTGCCTGCCTGCCACTCCAGGACACTGACAAGACTTGAAGGATTCGGGGGCTGCCCGACCCTGCCCGGTGGGGGGTTTGCCGAAGCTGGATGGAGGAACCGGAGGCTGCAAGATAGGCACTGGTAGGGGCAGGATTAATGGGCGACTCCCAATGGTGCGGCTCTGTGGGGCAGTAGGAGGGGGAAAAATAGAAATTTCAAAAAAAAAAAAAAAACAGCTGAAAATCTTCCATGTGGATTCCCCTTTACCGATGGTGAAGTTCTTACGGTGTGACCTGATGACTGAGGTCCCCATGAAGATCTACTGTTACAGTAAGTTCTTACATAATTATTTTCATGTTGTGTATATTATACATCCTTCCTTTCAAATACCTGGGATTTTACTAGTATTTGGAACGCAGCCATTGTCCTAGCAATTGGCTGGTACCTGGACTTAAGTGGGTTCTACCATTTTGAGTTAAAATTAAAACTGAATCTTTTCAAAGAGGTGGAAGAATGCAATTCTTTGAATACTTTTTGTCTCCGTATGACTTGATGTATTTTTATGAATACTTGTGTGCTATTGTATGTCAGAGGGCTCTCCTTGGAGAAATATTTATATTAAAAGTATTTAAAAAAAGAAATCAGACAGCCGAGCTGGAGGACCCTGCTCGACATCTTCATTTAGAGAATAGGCCACCCTTAATAGTGCCTCATTTCACATCAGTCCCCAGAGAAAAATCAGCAGTACCACACAAGTTATCAGATTTGCCTCTAGTGTACAGAAAGTCATTTGGGGCACTACACCTCTAGCAAGCTGGTAATTAATCTTCCTGTGTTGCTAAATGCCATCCACTGACAACTGGTCCAGTGGCAATGGCAGGAGAATGCAAATCAAGTATTTGTTGGCTGTCCCTCGACCTTAAGTAAATATGCAGGAAGAAAAAAAAAACTTGTCACTGCTCCTCAGGAAATTATTGATCTGCACTTACCTTCTGCAAGCACTGCTTCTGTCCTATTGGATTTCTGTATGAAGTCCTTAATTCTGTCCGTTTTAACCCTTTGGAGCCTGGAGTAATTTCTTCTGAACTGGCAGTTTGATGCACAGTGATCCTGCAGTCTGAAAAAAACTCCACAAAGACTGACAGGTTTCCTGGGTTGGTGCTGTCATCCATCGGGTGTAATCACACTGTGTTTAGTTCTGCATTTTCCCTGATTGAAGTGAAGTGTGTCCTATGTGTTGGTACCTGTGGTAGCACGGCATGGTGGATGCTGGACTGCTGTAATGCAGAATGCGCAGATAGTGCCACCCTCAAAAGTGCTTCGGCAAGTATGCACTTTTAATGAGACAATTTATAGGCTCTATAGGGTTAAAGATTTACAGATCTTATTGCTTCGGCATATGCAGTTGGGCTGCAGTAGCTTCTTAGTCTGGAGGATGCCTTTATCCTCATGCAAATTTGATATTAGACAACTGGGCAAATCAAACCGCTGTCGCACTCTTAAAATGTCTTCTTGAATAATTGCTCCCTACTACCACTTTTTTCCTTTTTTGCCAAAATCTCAGACAGTTAATATCCATGGGGTCTGTGCAAAGTTCAAAAACAACAAACATGCACAGACTTTCCAAAGCAGATTTTAAAATGTCATTTATTTTTTAAATTTTGTTTCCCTGGCCGCCAATGGAGCCAATGTTTCGAATCAAATTTCTAGGCTCTTTATCAAGAATTAGTGGTCCTGTGTGTAAAACATGTAGGCCCCCATATTCAGAGTGAACCGCAAGTGCAGCCTGTTGCGCTTCAGTTGCAGTAGCAAACGGACAGCTCTGAGCAATGCTTAGCCTGTTAGTGCACCCCTATGGAGTGCGCTGACTGAATATTGGCTATGGTGGCACATCGTTAAGAAGATTTGTGCTGCGCTGACATGGACCAAGGCAGCATATTGAGCTCAAGCATGCAAATGAGCTTCTTGTGCATGCAAGGCACTAAGGGGCCATCTGCATGCTCATTTGCATGGGTGTAGCGGACTCCTAGTGCTGATGCAGGGCAGCACTGGTAACACTACCCTACTAGTCTAGTGGTCCTCCCATCCCGATCACCCATGCTGCATGATACATCAGTATCCCTTGTACTCCAGTGGACCCTCCCCCGTGGTTCAGTGGTCCCCCACCTTCTCAAACAGTTGCCAACCTCCACCCAGCTTATGACCCCACACACACCCCACACCTATATGATGGGTGCAGAGTGGCAGCTGGCACAGTCTCACTCACCACCTCCAGTCGGCCACTGTCTCTCAGTTACGTAGAGTGGTCACGTACATGATCACATTCTGTGACTGTTAGATGGCTGGCTAAGGTGGAGAGTGGAGGGCTGTGTCAGCTGCCGCTCTTTGTGCCTGTTATACAAGTGAGGGGCGATCTGGGTGACGAGTGGGGGGCAGGGGTCCTAAGTGGGTGGGTGGTTGGTAATCATTTTGGGGAGTGGGGGAAACCACTGAACTACCAGGAATACCGATGTATAGTACAGCATGGGTGTTCGGGGGTGGTGGGGGAAGCCACTGAACTGCCAGGGATATTGATATATAGCATAGCATGGGTGATCGGGAGGATTGGGGGAACAATTGACACAGGGCAGGCAGCTGCAGTACAGTCACCCTGCCTTTGGGGGGTGGGAGTGCGTCTTCAGCGTTCCGATAAGGAATTGCTTTCAGGGGCGATAAACAGCGCTGTTCTGGGAGCTGTTAGGTGCCACTGCAAACCTTTGAATATACCTCTGCACCAGTATATATGAGGTACACCCTCTTTTGCATAAGCGCAGCAGTATGGTTAGCATGATTGCACTGATGGTTTTGGGCAGCACTCCTGGGGCCTCTGAATATGGTCCACCCAGAGTGTCAACACCATCACTATACTCTGGATGCGGGTGTGACAAAAATGGGGACTGATTGTTAACTGCTTATGTTTGTGAGACTATTTTCTGTTCTTCATATTCTCACCAGAGTGTTTCTGCCTGGCATGCTAACTAAAAAAGCACTAAAAACTCTGCATCACGGCCCGCCTAGTAGCACTGAGAGTTGAGGCACTGGATGCCACACCTCGCACCACGCTGGCGACCTGGGCTCAGGAGCAAACTCAGGTTGCCAGGGATCAGCCAGAGAGAAGAGGATTGAGCATCCAACAGACTGCTCTCCTCTCCTGGGGAGGGTGGGTGCTGGCTATCCTGGAGTCAGCGACTCCCAGCGGAGGCTGGGGGTGCTACAGCCGGGGACCATGATGTAAGGGGTGGAAGCAATGGCGGACGTCTGCATGGTGGGTGTGGGAGTGTGCCCGCCATGCGCTGGGTGTCATTGCACATCCGCATCTCCGGAGGGGGGGGATCATGTTCACAGCTCAGGAGAAACCCTGGCGATGACGAACATGCAGCAGCCCCCATGCCCACTGCTGGATACTACCTACTCAGGGCACCAGTATCCAACGAGCTGCCCTCTTCTTGCTAAGCGATTGGATTCATGGAGTGCCAAGTAAGTGGTGGCAGCCCCACCTCAGGGGGTACAAGCTGGGGGGGGGGTCACGATGGCGATGTAGTGCAAGACCAAGAGTTCCAGAAGCTGACCGTGAGATGGGAGGATTTCAGACCGGGCAGGAGAAAGCTGAGAAGGGCTGTGTCTAAAGGAGTTCCTCGGGGCTGGTGACTGGAGGGAAAAAGAGGTGGAACAAACAAACAGAAAAAAAAAAACTCTGCATCACTAGCAGGCGATGCTTTTGCACAGGGTAATAAATCTCAGACTTGCATGAGGTGGAGAGACACACGCACATTTTAAGGTGATTCGAGCATTTGAATAAAAACCGGGTGCAGAACTGACCTAGTTGGACACACGTAGGTTTTGAGCTAATTGGAGTGATTGAACACTAACTTTTTACAGGATTTAAATGTTTGGTGAGTTTGAAAATAACCTGTCAGAGGGTTTCAGCCTTAGGCTTTTAATTCAAAGGTTTAATTACAACGAGGAGCCTTTTGCCTTCAGGAAACCTTTGTGGTAAGAACAGAGCCTGCATTATAGCTTGCTTTGGGGGAAGGGGAGGAGGAGGAGGAGGAGGAGTAAGAGATAGCTTAGGTACCAAGTTCTCTCTGATCATAGCGAGGAGGAAAGATATTGTCTTAGATAAGTTTAGACTGTAGTGTTTTCCTTTCTAACATCTGTTGTTCAAGACCATTTATTTGTTGTCCTGTAAGTGTGTATTTTCTCTTTTGTACTATATATATATTCTGGTATTGTAAAACCTGAGTTTTGCTGTAAAAAATCTATCCTTATAAAATCAGTGACTGTGACTTATTTGCAAAGATAACTACATTATTTTCACCGGCAAAAAGGAAACTCTGCCTGGCATCCGTCAGTCGAGAAGCACCCTACCGGACCTAATGTCCTGAGAAGCCAGGTGGTAGCAGCAAAAAAAAAAAAAAAGAGGTAGACAACTCACAGAAGGCTGTTACAGCCCAAAAGGGAGTGTTCGTCACAGTGGGGCCCATCAGCATTCGTTTTTAGCCTATTCAAAATAGCTGCCTGATTCTGAACAGCATAGTACATTTCATTTTATGTGTTGTATTTAAACACTCGCCATCAACCTGATGTCTGTACCTCGTCTGCCCTTTGCAAGGGACTTGGGTGCTGCTGCAGTGGAAACGCCATATCTGCATGTCCTGCTGACGGTGTTTTCAAAAGGCTTTCAGTTACGCAACCTGCAGAGGCGGAGCATCAGTGTGCATGATGCAGTGCCGCTCACATCATTATGTCATACGCTTCATTTCTTGTGCTTGCTGAGTACCAGTTGCAAAATCCAGGTTTACAAACCTGGACAACCCCTGTGAACTGCAAGCTGTTCATTCAGAACAAAATGTCACAATATATTAATCTCTATAATCATTCCTTTGTAACTGTGTCAATTCCTTACAAACTCAAATTTATGTTTACGGGATAGTTCTATTCAGGGGTCAGACATACAGTAATTGGGGGGGCCTTGGCATGTCCACTGAGTTTATACCATACAGCCTGGATAACAGACATTTCAAACAAAAGCAGATTTCAGAATAAAACCAAAAATAAACATTTATCAAGAGCTTCAAGCACATTGTTCAGTTTCTTATTCTGAATACAGCAACCGTTTCTCCAAGATTATTATTTAGAGGAAACAGTAGGGACAGTATTTTATAGCTCGGGTGTCCACACTATGCTTTCATTTAAGCCCACTCCTGAATTCAGAGCTCCAAACCTCTGTATCCAGTAGGTTTCTCTTTCAGGATGCTTCCTGCCCCAGTTCCTTTCTCTTTTGGCATCCTTGTTTGATTAAACAGAATCAGAGTGATACCACAGAGTGACACATGGTGTCAGAATGTCTAGCTATGCTAGATTTTCATCTTTAGTTCTGATTAAGGATTTATGTTCCAAAATTCATTGCTTTAACATACATGTAGTCTTCACTAAATATGATTTGTCACGGGGCACTTTATGTGTAGTAGTACACGGGATCCTTTGTTTTACCATGATTTTTTCATCTCTGAACTTATTCACAATTTCTTTTAAACAGTAGGTGTTTGAACATTGGGCACAGTTGTCTCAGGGAAAATTACCCGCTGGCCCTCGCCCAAAGCCTAAATCCAAACCTCCAGGTTCATTACATTGGTGATATGAGTGCATGAGACTATCTTTAAAAGTCTGATATTTCCTTGTCCCTGCCAGTGGTGAGGATATAAAACTACCTACTCCCACAGCAGTGGATCTTAGCATTCTCCAATACTTAATGGATAATATTTTTACCGCCATGAACACTGGTGAGCATGGGATGAAAAACAATAGTCTGTCACTGTTTTTTTTTTTTTTGTTTGTTTGTTTTTTCCTCTGTCTAGTATCATATATCAGACTATGCCTATCTCTGTCAGAAGCTACCCCAGCAGCCTTTCTCACTATTTTATTAGAATAACCTCTGCTAATTAATCTTTCTTTCTTGAACCTATTTTCAGCTTCCAGACCATTTTTACTTGAACAGTTTTTCTTTTTGCTCTTAAAAACTGACCCAGGGTGCACCATCCCGGTGACGCTGAGGGTTGAGGCACTGGACACTTTACCTTGCGCTATGCGTGTGACCCAGGTTCGGGAATGACCTCAGGTCGTCAGGGTGCCAGCCTGGGGGAAGAGGGAGGAGCAGGACTGAGCGAGCCTTCGAGCTGCTGTCCTCTCCCAGGGGTGGTGGGGGTGGATTGTCATCCCATCCCCACCAGGTGGACGCCCAGTGGGGTAATGTAGGGGCAGGTGAGGGCAGCAGTACTGGTAGGTGGAAAGGGCTGAGCTGGCTTCCGGTGTGCGTGCGCACCTCCACATGCACATACGGCCGTGTGCCGGGTTGGGGGGTGGGGAGGATGCGGGAGGAAACCTACAAAAGCCTATAAAAAGCTATAAAAAATAAAATTTAAAAATTGACCCTGGAGAATGTTCTCTCTCTCTCAAGGTTTTTGGATGATAACTCTGGTAGTGTAAGGTCATATTTTTCTCTGCTTTCTGTAAAGTTTACTCCACAATTCCCATATTGTATATGTATTTCCAAGTCCAAGTAAGCAGTGTTATTCTTATGTATTCTAAGGTAAACTAAAGGTTGTTTCTGCAGTTGTTTAAATAAGTATGGAACCTAACCAGGTCTTCTTTACTCCTTTGCCAGAAAAAGATCAGATCATCAATGTAACGTTTGTGTTCTATGACATTACCAAAATACAAGATTTACCATAGGGTCAGAGACAAACAATTTCTCAAACTCCTACATACTATATATACATTTGTATACGATGGGGCCATTGTGGACCCCATTGCTCTTCCCTCTCATCTGTTTAAAAAACGTGCCCCAAAGCATGAAAAAAATATTCTTAAGAGCCAGTTCAGTGCAGTTAATGAGAAAACCATTGTTGGGGGGATTTGTTAAGTATGTCCTCATTGTACGCAAATGGGCAGACTGGGTGGGCCAAGCAGTCCTTTTCTGCTGAAAAGTCTATGATCTTCTTCGGGGGTATCTCAGTCATCAGGTTACACCGTAGGAACCTTTGCCGTCAGTGAAGGGGAATCCACACGGAAGATTTTCAGCAGTACAACTGGGGCCACCCCTGCCATCAAACTCCACCAACATCAGCAACCCTATAAAGGCACAGGCGACCCCACTCCTTCATTCTTTCCTGCCACTGACTTGTAAGCACAGTCTCCGCGGAAGAGCCATCACGGTGTTTCGCACCTTTTTTGGCCTACTGCTGTTTTTCTTCAATTTCTCCGCTAAATCTATTTTAGAGATTTTTTTTTTCCTTTTTTGTTTATGTCAGGAGTTAATCAGTCTTCTTCTTCTCTTTTCTGGTGCAGCTGCTGCGGGATGAAGATTGCCTCTACGGACGAACACTCAGTTTGTGTCTGCTGTCTTGGACCAAACCATGAAGCCTCCAACTGTGAGCTCAGTCAGAAATTCAACCATACAACCCTCAGGCGACGCAAGAAGGCTCTCAAGAAATTCCCGATGGAGCAGCAGGTAGCCAACTCTGGGCAGGGATCGTCGGGGGGCCCTGGCCGCCTTGTCGCCCACGAGGTCATGAGCTCCCAGGCCTCCAAGGCCTGAGACAAGTCCTTGCGGAATAGCCACAAAAAAGACTGGGATCGCAACCATTCCCTCCGATGGCCATCCTGTTCCCCATCGGCCTCTTCTTCACTGGGGGCTCTTCAGTGACGGCCGCTGCCTCGATGAAGAGACCAGCTGTCCAGGTCTCTATCCCTGCCAGAGCCATACTGACAGCTTCATTGCCCGAATCTCAGGGTGTCCGGCTGTCGACCTCAGGGTCATTGGCCCCTCCTCCGTCAACGATGGGCTTGTCGTTGATGGCCAACCCGTCGATGCCTGCCTCTTCCTGTCCGAGGGCTGTGAGCTCTCAGGGTGGTGGGTCACCGGTATCTGTGTTGTCAAACCCCCGCCCCGTCGATGAAGATCATGAACCTGAACGAGGTCTTGGTTAAGTTCACCAGTGTTCTGGTCCAAGAGTTTAGCGCCTTCAGTAGGCCATCTTAGCTGCCACCATCAACAATGGCTGCGTTGTCAATGCCCATTTGTCACCCCAGGGGAACCTTCCTGCGGTACGCCGATAATTGCTCTGATGCCAGACACAGATAAGGATGCTGACGTCGAGGAGGAGTACCATCCTGTCCTCATCCTCCCTCATGACTTAGAGGAGGAGGAGGAAATCCACATTTCTGACAAGTCCACTGCCTCTTCAGTTAGTGAGGACTCAGTTAAGTATACTCCCAGGTCTCCCCCTGAGGATGCTACTTTCTGCAATGCCATGAAACTGCTGTCTGCCACTATGGGCTTCCAGACTGAGGAGGATGTCACCAGAAAGGTCCTGGCTGACTACTTGGAGATCCCAGACTCTCCACCTAAAATTATCCCTCTTATGCTGCCAGCCCTTAAAAATGGCACTATTACAGCCTGGCACAGGCCAGACATGGTGCCAGCTATGCCACGCAGGGCAGGCAGATTGTATAATGCCCTCCAGGGCCATCCTTTCTTTGCAGCCCAGGCTGAAACTGACTTGGTTGCATTAAGGCAGCCTGTGACAGGTCTAAGGCACCCAAGAATCTTAGCTCTATTCTCCAGACAAGTAATCCCACTGGATTGACCGCTGAGGTAAGAGGGTTTATGCCTTCTCTATCCTGGATCGGAAGATTTTTGACTATCTTTCACAAATAAACTTCCAAAATGCCAGCTGGAGGAAGGGCAATGTGGCTGCCCAAGCCTTCCCTGATGGCACACAGAAGCAGGAGTTGCTACAGTGCCTACAAACTGCAGAAGATGTCAGCCTACATCTCCTTAGGGCACTCTGTGATTTGGCTGACATGGTGGCCAGGGCTGCTGCCACATGCATCTGTCTTCATAGACATTCATGGCTGAGGGTCTCTGGCTTTGCATCTGATGTGCAAAATAAGGTGCTCAGTGCCCCATTGAGTAGCACCAAGCTCTTTGATCGTGATGTCCAGGACCTCATCAGTGATCTACAGGCCTCGGGCACGGCCCTTAAGTCTGTCCATTCTCCCTACCACACTCAACTCCGTGGTAGGGGACGCTCTACTTTTCGTAGATAGGCCATTAGACCAGGCTTCATCCCCTGCGCCCAGGGCAAACGCAGAGCCCAGTCTTCCTTGCCCACCCCCTCCAACTCTGAAGCAGCGGCCAAGCATCCCAGAAGCGATGGACCAGCTTCCTTATCTGGCCCTATCTCAGCTTGACTCCTTGCCAGACCCCACCTCTTATGGTCCAGACCCAGGAGGTGGTGGTTGGACATGAGTTCTCCCTTCATCTGAATTAATGGAGAACCATAACTTCAGATGCCGGGATCCTACAGATTATAGAGTGCGGTCATATCCTGGAGCTCCTTCAACAGCTTCCAGATACCCTCTTCCACCTATACCCCGGCCCACTTGTCTGTTCTCTGGGAGGATGTGCAGTCTCTGCTGCACAAGCAGGCAATTGAGCTGGTGCCAAAGCATCAGAGAAATCAGGTGTTTTACTCCAGGTTCTTCCTGGTCCCCAAAAAGACTGGAGATTTGAGACCCATTTTGGATCTCAAGGACCTCAGTCTCTTTGTCAAGTACAAAAAGTTCCGGATGGTAACTTTGCCAGGCCTCTTGTCCCTCCTCAAGACCGGTGACTGGCTATGCTTACTGGACATGCAGGACGCTTGCCTGCACATTACGGTCTTTCCTCCTCACAGGAGGTTTCTTCACTGTGCCTTTCAGGGTAAGCATTACCAATTCAAGGTGCTGCCCTTTGGCTTATCCTCTGTGCCGTGTGTCTTTACCAAATGCTTAGCAGCGGTCGAGAGCAGCTGTCAGAAGAGAGGGACTGTACATCTTCCCTTACCTGGATTATTGTCTTCTCAAGGCCCTGTCCAGGGATCAGCTGTTGCTGACTCTGGAGTGTACTCTCCAGCTTTTCTACTCTTTGGGCATAACTGTCAACCTGCCCAAGTCTGTTCTAGTGCCATCCCAGAGACAGCAATACATCGGGGTGATTCTGGACTCCGAGCAGGGGAAGGCCTTCTTACCCCAGAACAGGGCAGAATCACTTATAGCTCAGGAAGTAGCTCAGAGTTGGTACATTCCTGCCAGACTGTATCCCAGGCTCTTGGGTCTAATGGCTGCGGCCATTCCCACCATTCCCCTGGCCAGGCTTCACATGCACATTCTTCGGTGGACCCTCAAAGTACAGTGGGACCAGCGCATGTGTGGGATGGACCATTCAGTCCTGGTCTCCCCAGTCTGCAGTGTTTTGCAGTGGTGGACGGACTCCTCAGATCTTCTTCAGGGTGTCTCTTTCCAGGTTTCCTCTCCCCAACAGATCCTCTAGGCCTGTTGGGTCTGGGCTGGGGAGCCCACCTGGGTCCCTTTCAAACCCAGGGCTCCTTGTCCCGGTGGGAAGCTGTCCTGCATATCAGTGTCCTGGAGATGAGAGCAGTGCTCTATGCCATGCAGGCATTTCAGGGACACATTGCTCCAGGCCAACTACTGGTGCAGTTGAACAATCTGAGTGTAGTCTACTACATCAACAAGCAGGGCGGGACTCACTCATACCCCCCTTTCCAGGGAGGCCATGCAAGTGTGGTACTGGGCACTGGAGAACAGTCTGACACTCTCTGCAGTCCACATCCCAGGGGTTCTAAACACCCTGGTGGACAGTCTCAGCAGGACTCAGTCCAGCATGCACAAATGGGAGCTTCTGTCATCCATAGCAGAAGATCTGTTCGACAGATGGGGTTGTCCAGAGCTGGAATTTTTTGCGTCCCCACTCAATGCAAAACTGCCCAATTTCTGCTTTCTGGATCCAAGGCCTGGAGTTTTCTGGCGAGACACGTTGTCCCCATCTTGGAGCGGGAGATTTCTGTACGCATTCCCTCTGTTTCCCCAATAGAGAGGGTGCTGATCAAGCTGTAGATGGAGGGGGCCAGTATGATTCTGGTAGCCCCATTCTGGCCCCACCAGATATGGTTCCCTCTCCTTCAGCAGCTGGCAGAGGAACCTCCGGTCCCTCTGCCCCTTTGCAGGAATCTGCTGACCCAGAATTGGGGGACCGTGATCCATCCCAATCTCGGGTCCCTCCATCTGCATGCATGCATGGCTCCAGAGAACTTAGCCATCGCCAGGTTTGGGGTCTCTAGCAGGGTGGCGGACGTCTTGGTGGCTGCCCGCAAGCCTGTCACCCATGCCACTTATGCTATGAAGTGGAAGAGGTTTGCCATCTGTGCTGCCAAACATTCCCTCAACCCTTTCACCTGTCCTGTGAAGCATGTCCTGGACTACCTGATTTCTTTATCTGACTCAGGCCTCCTGTATTCCTCCCTCAAGATCCACCTTTTTGTCCAGTTCTGCTTTTCATGAGCCCATGGGTGACCACATGATAGCTCGACTCAACTGGATGTCTCCCATACTTTTCTTTGGGGCATCCTGCTTCTGAAACCCCCAATCTGTTCCCCGTCCCAGCTTGGGACTTGAATTTTAGTTTGGAAAAGTTGACCCTGTCTCCGTTTGAGTCAGTCGCGACTTGTAATTTGCGCTTTCTCTCTTGGAAAGCATTATTTTTAGTTGCAGATACTTCTGCTCGTAGAATTTCAGAGCTTCAGTCCCACTGGTTAGAGGAGCCTTATCTGATTTTTCACAAAGACAGGGTGTCTTTGCGCACAAATCCTAAGTTTTTGCACAAGGTGGTTTCAGAGTTTACACTCAGTCAGTCTATGCACCTTCCTGTTTATTTTCCCGAGCATGCCAATCCATGGGAAGCAGTAGATGTGCACAGAACTTTGAAGTACTATCTGCTTCAGACTAAGGAGTCCAGAAAGTCTAAGCAGTTGTTTGTTTCTTTCGCCCCAGGTAGAGAGGACGTTTCAGTTTCTAAGCAATGTTTATCCAAATAGTTGGCAAACTGCATTGTGTTCTGCTACAGTAAGTATGGCAAATAAATTACCTGGTACTGTCAAAGCTCACTCCACCAGAGGCATGGCTACCTCAGAGGCTTGTTTCAAAGGGGTCTCGGTCGCTGATGTTTGTGCAGCTGCTACAGGGAGTACAATACGCACTTTCACCAAGCATTACAGTCTGAACGTTGCCTCAACAGCCTGTGCAGGATTTGGCAGGGCTGTGCTGCAAGGACTCCTGTCTTAAGTTTATGGAGCGCCAGCCTCCCAGTCCGTTTGTTTGATCCTGTCACTGCTTGGTATTCGTTCCTATGGTGTAACCTGATGACGGAGATACCCCTGAAGAAGACAGAACAGCTACATAAGAACTTAACCATATCAGTAGACCTTCGAGGGAATCTCAGTCATCAAGTATGATTTCCCTCCCACCATCCCCCTTCTCGGGGCTCCTGTTCAGGACCTGGCTATCTGCTGTATTCCATTTTTTTTTTATCAAGAGCTGGTTCTCTTGGTCTCTCCTCGGTTCCTCAAGTCATGAGCCTTGCTCCCTTTGCCTCCGGAGGGAAAGAACTGAGGAAGGAGTGAGGCCGCCCGCGCCTTTACAGGGTTGCTGATGTCAGCGGACGTTGACGACATGGGTTGCCCCAGTTGTACTGCTGAAAATCTTCTGTGTGGATTCCCCTTCACCGATGGTGAAGGTTCCTACGGTTTAACCTGATGACTGAGATCCCCTTGAAGATCTACAGTTACGGTAAGTTCTTGTGTAACTGTTTTTTTCTATGGCTGTTTTATGTTGTAGGTGTTTGTGTGTTTTCTATGAACTAGAATCATAGAACTTGATGGCAGAAAAAGACCCCATGGTCCATCCAGTCTGCTGTTACCCCAACCCCGACTACCGCTCCGCTCCCTGGGAACCCACCCCTCGCCCCATAGCCCTTTATGCCTGTCCTAAGCCCTCTTAACTGGGGTGCCATTTACTCGCTGCTACCATGCAGTCTGTTAAAAAAAGAGATGCCACATTACATTCCACTATCCTGATGGATGGAATTTCAAATAAATAATACATTTCGCTGGGGGTTGGCCCAAGCTTATAAGATGAAGGCTGCATCTAAGGTGTAGTACATACTGGACAATATACCCATCTCCATAGATCCCAAAATCATAACTAGGTTTCACAGAGACATGTTGTCCTTCTGTTGGGGATCAGGCCTGAGATGGCTAAGACAAGAAATTGGTGCAGGAATTTGCCATGGGGACCTACACCTCCTGTACTGCAGCTCAAGAGAATAGTATACGGTCTCTATCCACCAGCTGACCACAGAGGTATTGCAGCCAGGAACCACCAAACCTCCCCAAAGTGGGTGGTATGTGATGAAGCCCTCCTGGGATGTTCCTTACTAAATGCCATATGTTTTGATAAAATCTCAGGAGGATTGAGGTCTCACCCCTCAGTCAAACACTCCCTTAAGGCGTGGCTATAGGCAGCCAAGTGAATGGGATGATCTCCAGATAAATCACCTTCCTTACCTCTGTGGGCAAGTGACACGATTTGTATTGATGGAGATACCATCCCCTGGAAGGACTGGCAAGAAAAAGGGATTAGATTCTTGTAGCACTTAGTGAACAGAACCAGTGGAGTGCTAAAGTCATTCAAACAGCTCAAGGAGCAGTTCGGCCTAACTTAGCAGCACCACTGGCGATGTCTTTAATTCTGACATGCCCTTCCCCCTTGCTGTGTCCCAGGTATCAGCTCACAGAATCCTTGCCACTAGACACACTATTTCAGATGACCTCCCCTTCACAGAGTAAGGTGAGTCAAATCAAGGCAGTTCCTTAAGCTTACCACAGAGCCCTCCACCAATGTCTGCTTACAGTGGGGCTGAGAACTGCAATGCGAGATTGCCCCTGAAGACTTGGGGAAACTGCTGGAGGAGTCTAGCTTTGGCAGTAAAAGACAAAAAAATGATCCACTCAACAAAAGAAATACTACAACACTAGCAAAGGACCCCAGAGAAGCTTTATAGGTGGGGCCTCATGAACACAGACAAGTACTGGAGGTACAGGGAGCACACAGGGACTGTCACACATCTAATATGGTCATGCCCTATACTTAAGCCATATTAGGACATGGTCCAGCTTACCATGCAAAAGAATGTCAACAACTAATCTCACAGTGACACCATCATTAGTTATGCTAGATCAGGACCTAAGGGTAGATCAACACACCAGTGGCATGCCTCATGGGCATAAGGGTAGGTGGTTAACAGGGGCCTTGAACACAGCCAAGAGAGGCATACTCAGACACTGGAGAAAACAAACTGCCCCAGACATGGGAGAATGGCTAGCAGAACTGGTAAAATCAGCTAGCTATGAAAGGGTGCAGCAGACCTCCAAAACAAAAGAGGAGGAATTCGCATACATATCATATGCATGTACCTGTCTCAAACGCACTCAGCAGGTCAGGCCCTCTGATCCCACAGTGCCAACCTCAGAGCACAATATTGTGAACAGGTAACAGACAGGGTACCCTCCTGTCTGCTTTTGGGTCTGAATCACCTTTAGTCTCAAGTTCTGGGGTATTTAAACTGTGAACCTTATGCTAGCGTACCCAAATGTACAGGCTCACGTAATATTCTCTTTGGGAGGGATGCAATATATCTTGCGCCTAAGGGCACCTAACCAGGCTTCCATAATGAACCCTTTTAACTCTATAAGAGACCTTAGGTATGTTCTTACTTTTTACTCAAGCTCAGTAACACCATCAAGCTATTGAACAATTGTCAGACTTCACCATCTATACGTCACATGCAAAAAAAGAACTGGCAGACACCCAGGCAGTCTTTCAAAGAAAAGGTACTTTACTAAAAGATGATGAAAATATGAAAAATGTAAACACAGAACAATATATCAAAGAGCTCACACTCACATAAAAGAACAAAGGAAAAATACAAAACAAAAACTCCTACCACAGTACATTTAGACCGTTGCTGTCTAAGGTCTTACCTTTGGAAGTGCTTAAGTTAGATCAGAGAACTCTGAGTCCCAAAATAATGTGAGTTTCTAGACACAAGTATCAGTTTAAATTCTGTGTCTCCACACCCCTTCTTCGAGTCATCTAGCTTCTCCTTTTAGACTATAAAATTACAACAAAAATGATTTCCTCTCAGGAGGTATTTTAAATAAGGTGACATCAGCAAAAACTAATTTCCCAAATTATGAGTCTTTGATCAACCAGTTCCTTTGAGGTTTACAACCCTGCAGTCCATCACCTAGGTGTGGTATAACAGGAATCCGCTAAATGATGTCCTGTCCTGTAATAACATGTATATTTAGATCTTACTTCGAGAGGGCTCTTGCAGTAGGTAACTATATATAGGACTGACGTCGGCAGGCGGCAGGACCCCACAGAAAAATTTCTAGCTAGCAGTCCCTAGTGAGGGACCGCCCCCATGTCAGGTGACCGGTGTCGGGAGACATCGGTATAAGAGGCGGTCCCTGGCGCTCTTTCCAGTTCTTTTCCCGGCTGTTAGCTCGTGCAGCCTCGCAAAAGTTCTTCGCTCAACCTCCCTTCGTCGGTTTTTACCGAATAATTTTGCCCTTTTTCGACAATTGTCAGTGCATCCATCGGTGTATGTCGTCCCCTACACCCTCCGAGCACAAAAATAAGTGCGACTCGTGCGGCGCCCAGCTCCCGCACAAGGACGGCCATTCTCTGTGCCTGTTCTGTTTAGGCCCCGATCGAGAAGTGCCAGTACTGCCTCAGCTTCAACGCGGCTACCCGGAAAAGGCGGCAGCAATCCCTGGAAGCCCACATCCTGAAGAAAAAGATGAGTTCGATGGAGAAGGAGCTCAAAAAACTGAGGCAGGCGTCCACTTCCCCCGAAGGCCATCGGAAGAAGAAAGACAAGGAGAGGCACAGGGACAAGGGCTCCTCCACCGCGTCTCCCTCGGGAGTCACCACGATTCAGGTAACATCCCCTCTGGGGGACCGCTCCTCGACGGACGCCTCGGAGGCTTCTGAGGCGGCATCGGCCCGCCCGTCTGGCTCGTGCTCGGGCCTTTCAGGCGCCTCCGGGCAATTGGAGGCCTCCACCCCCAGTTCGGCTGTGGCCTCGTGGCCTACTGGCGCGGGCGACTCCGGTAAGCCAGATGTCGGCTCCTCTGACGTCCATGCGGAGAAGGCCGGTTAGGCGCATGACCCTTCGGGGCGGCGCGCAGCCCCTCTCCCGCTGGACCAGGCTGATCCTTCTTCTCGGTCTGCCACCGGCGAGGGGTCCCATAAGCCAGACACCGGCTCCTCCGGCACTCGCTGGGATCTTGCTGTAAAACCACACGTCGGCTCGTCCGACGTCCAGTCGGCAAAAGAACCGTGACAGACCCCCCAGCGTCCGTCGTCCCGGTTCTCATGACTTCTCTACCCTCCGAGGACCCTTAGTCCTCCCAGCCCGACCCCAGGGATTTTTCTCCTCTATCCCCGGGCGATGCTGGGATTTCTCCCACGTCATACCATCCTCCTTTAGGTCCGCCGTATCTGATGTCGGTTCTCCGGACGCCGGCTCCGATGCCGGTACCTCCGACGCTGGTTTTACCGACTCCGGCAGACATCCCACTTCCGGATGACGCCGGGCCCTCCGCCCTCCAGGCCCTCCAACCTGGACCCGCCTGTGAGGCCGCCGGCTGGGCCGTCTGCTCCGGCAGCTCCTCCGGCTCCCAGATACCCTCCGTCCTATCCGACGCTGGCATATCCGGGACCACAGTACCCGGTGCCACAATACCCGATGCCTGGTTTTCCACCGCTGGGTTTCGGTTACTCTCCGTATGGATATAATCCATACCCTTATCCCCTTCCTCCTCCACCGCCCCCGCAACCGCCGGTGGATTTGCAGGAGACTTTGGCCTCCTGGTGGGCTGAGGCCAAGGCTCAGCTCACCAGGGAGGTGGAGAGCCACCTACCGACGATGGTGCCGACCCAGGTTCCCGTACGTCCACGGCGGCACACTTCCTCACCACCTCCAGACACCAGGGCTATCCTCTCTGGGTCCAGAGAGGGGCAGGATACGCTTCCTGGTGCTTCCCAAGGGTCCATTCCTCCCGGGTCAGAAGAGTCTTTCCTCCTCTTCTTCTTCCTCTTCCCCAGCAGTTGCTCGAAGGACGACAAACCACTGTATCCGTGAAGCCCAGGCCAAGGACTCCTCGAAGTCTCCTCTGGAAGATCCTTCCTTTACGGAGTTGCTACGCAAAATCCAGGAGGTTCATCAGTGACAGTCTTTGGAACCAGACCCTCAGCAGTTGAAACTCTCCGAGCATCTGAATCTGCCCATGACTGCTCCCACTTTGGTGCCACCCTGGATAGAGCCTCATGCCGACCTCATTACCACCATTTGGAAACAGCCGTCGGCTCTAGCCCCACTTCCGCAGGAGTCGAATAGGCTATACCAGGCTCCCGAGGGTGTTGACTTCTTAGATTCTCACCCTCATGCTGACTCGGTAGTGATTAGCGCCACTCACGGCCAGTTAGCTAACCCAAAACATCTTAGCTCGTCGCCACCTGACAAAAAATCCCGCCTACTGGACCAGTATGGCAAGAAGATTTTTGCTTCTTCCACACTGGGGATCAGGGCCCTGAACCGTGTCGGTCATATGGGGGATTACCAGAAGGCCATTCTTACTCAGGTGGAAGCCAAACTAGACTCCGTGCTGGACTCTCAGGTCAAGCAGGAGTTGGCTGATCTTGTCCGCTCTGCACGTTTGGCCAGTCGACACATGCTTTGTGCGACCTACGATGCAGTGGACACTGCTGGACGGAGCTCAGCTTTTGCCATAGGCTTACGCCATCACGCTTGGCTTCGTGTGTCAGGGTTGGTCCCGGAATTGCAGTCTGCTATCCAAGAAGTGCCCTTCCGGGGTTTGGTGCTTTTCGGTGAGGATGTTAAGGACATCATCACCGATTTGCAGGAGAAGGGGATGGCACTAAAGTCTGTTGACTCTGTATACCATCCCCACCAGCCGCAGCGCCGTCCCTTTCACAGATGGAATCGGCCCAAGGTGAAACCCCAGGGAAAGTGGGCCACAAAACGCTGGGCCCACACAGCTGCTAAGCGCCCCCTGCCCAAAAAAGCAGCGGGTGCTGCAGCTGCGGCACTGCCCCACACCACCTGACTCCTCTCCTCTCCCACAGCCTCCGGACTCCCTGGAGGAACCGGTAGGAGGGAGGTTTTTCCTCCACCTTCCGGGCTGGGAGAGGATAACATCAGATTCTTGGGTGCTCCAGCTGATTGCAGAAGGACACTCAATAGAGTTTCTACAGAAACCGCCTCGCCACCCCCCACCCCCCCAAAGTCGTCATATTCACGGGAACATCTCCTCTTGGTCCAGGAAGAGATTTCAGCTCTCCTACTGAAAGAAGCAATAGAACCCGTTCCTCTTCATCTTCAAGGGACGGGTTACTATTCCCACTTCTTCCTGGTCCCAAAGAAGACAGGAGATCTAAGACCCATTCTAGATCTCAGTTCCCTGAATCTTTTTGTGAAATACAGAAGGTTCAGAATGCTCTTGTTGTAGAGTCTTCTGCCCCTCCTTTGGTCGGGACAATGGCTGTGTGTTGTGCATATGCAGGATGCTTATCTGCACATTTCCATTCGCCCCTCTCATCGCAAATATCTTTGTTTTGTGTTCCAGGGGGACCACTACCAGTTCAAGGCACTTCCGTTTGGCCTGTCCTCGGCTCCCCAAGTATTTACCAAATGCCTGGCGGTGGTGGCAGCCTACCTGCGTACTTGGGGGGTGCAGGTTTTCCCATACCTGGACGATTGGCTCCTGGCGGCCTCATCCAGGGAGGAACTCCTGTGCTGCCTCGCTCTTACCAAGCAGGTTTTTGCCTGCCTGGGTATTACCATCAACCATTCCAAGTCTCACTTGATCCCATCTCAGAGACTACAGTTTATAGGGGTGATTCTAGACACGACCATTGGCAGGGCCTTCCTGCCACCAGACCGGTGTCCACCCTCCAGACTCAAATAAGTCTGTTGTCCGGCCGCAGGCAGGTCAGTGCAAGGTCGGTCCTTCGCTTCTCGGGCTCATGGCAGCTGCTATCCCGACAGTCCCTCGTGCTCGGCTTCACATGAGAGTTTCTCAGTGGGGACACTGCTCCCTATGGGATCAGTTAGTGGACGACTTAGATCACCCAGTTCTAGTCTCCTTGCCGATGCTCCGAGACTTGCAACGGTGGATGGTTCAAGAGAACCTGCTTTGGGGAGTTTCTTTCTTTCGTCCTCTCCCCTCCCAGACTCTAACCACAGATGCCTCGGGCAAAGGTTGGGGAGCCCATCTCTGTCACCATCGGACCCAGGGCTCTTGGTCCAGTTCAGACAGACACTCCATATCAATGTGCTCAAGCTTCAGGCAGTGTTGTACGCTCTCCAAGCCCTTCACCCATGCATTCTTCCTGACCACCTAGTCAGTCAGACGGACAATATGTACGTGGTTTGGTACATCAACAAATGGGGGAACTCGGTCCTACCCTCTTTGCAGGGAAGCAATGAGGGTTTGGGATTGGGCAACACAACACAACCTTCACCTCACGGCAGTTCATGTTCCGGGAGTCGACAACACCTTGGCAGAACAAGCTAAGTCGCCTGCTCTGGCTCACGAGTGGGAACTGGATCAAGGGGTCCTAGAAGGTATCTTCCGACTCTGGGGAACACCACAGGTCGACCTGTTCGCATCTCTTCTAAACGCAAAGCTTCCCATCTTCTGCTCGCTCGTTCCAGAGCGAGGCGTTTTCTGGAGAGACACTGTCTCTAGACTGGAAGGACAGATTCGTCTATGCCTTTCCCCCAATTCCACTTGTCCCACGAGTCTTGCAGAAACTAGCCTCAGAAGGAGCACGAATGATTCTGATTGCTCCTTTCTGGCACAGGCAAGTTTAGTTCTCTCTTCTACAACAATACTCAGAGGATCATCCTCTTCCTCTTCCTCTATCACGAGGTTTGCTGACCCGGGATCAGGGGACCCTGGTCCATCCAGGCCTCAGTTCTCTTCAGCTGCATGCATGGCTCCTGCAGACTTAGCTTAATCCTGCTTTGGGTTTTCTCCCCAAGTGGCGGAGATTTTGGTGGAGGCTAGGAAACCCTCTACTAGATCTACTTAAGCCATGAAGTGGAAAAGGTTCACTATCTGGGCTGCCTCTAAGGATGTGGAACCCTTTTCCTGTTCAGCGGGCTTCTGCTGGAGTACCTACACCATATCTTTGACCTGGGTCTTAGTCATTCTTCTCTGAAGGTCCACATGGTGGCCATCTCGGCCTATCATGTCCCCTTTGCAGACAAGTCATTTGCTCAACTGGAGGTCTCTAAGACTTTCCTTAGAGGGGTCCTCCATCTGAGACCTCCCATACGTACTCCTACTCCCCCCTTGGGATTTGAACTTGGTTCTCGAGAAACTTACTCTGCCTCCTTTGAACCGCAGCTTCTGAGACTTGAAGTTCCTTTCTTGGAAGACTCTCTTCCTAGTGGCCATTACTTCCACGTGGAGAATTTCCGAGCTACAGGCCCTGATGTGTAAAATTCCATACTTGATTTTTCACAAGGAACGTGTGGCTCTGCGCACTACCCTAAGTTTCTCCCTAAGGTAGTAGTGGAGTTTACTCTGAACCAGTCCATAGAGTTACCCACCTTTTTTACGCAGTACTCCAATCAAGGGCAGTATTTACTCCATACTATGGATGTTCACCTGATTCTGAGATACAACACTAACAGGACAAAAGATCTCAGGAAGACCGACCAATTGTTTGTCTCTTTTGCACCCAAAAGAGAAGGCAATGCCATTTCTAAACAATGCCTATCCAAATGGTTGGCTCATTGCATCACTTTCTGTTAGGACAAGTACAACAAGACCCTCCTGGGTCAAGTAAGAGGCCACTCCACCAGGGGAGTCGCTGCCTCAGCGGCTTGTTTCAAGAATGTGTCAGCGGCAGACATCTGTGCTGCCGCCACCTGGACCTCCGTCCATACCTTTACAAAAACACTACAGTTTGACTATTGCCTCTCGCCATAGAGCAGGCTTCGGGCTGGCTGTCCTGCAAGGCCTTCTCTCTTAAGACTTGCACAGCTAGAGGTTCTACTTGGAGTAGATGTCTTCCTCCCGGGTGCTTCTCCTTGTTCCAGACTGCTTGGGACTCAGTCCTATATGTAATTACCTACTGCAAGAGCCCTCTCATAGTAAGATAGTACAGTTATGTAAGAACTTACTGTAACAGTAGATCTTCGAGAGAGGCTCTTGCAGTAGGTACTAACTTCCCACCCTCCATCCCCCTAAGCTTTTTCAGTTCCTTTTCCATTGAGGGAATATCCGCTCCTCTCTCGTCCGGCCTCTTCTGGCTTGTGGCGGTAAAGAACTGGAAGACAGGCATCAGGGACTGCCTCTTTATACCGACGTCTCCCGATGCCGGTCACCTGACGTGGGGGTGGTCCCTCGCCAGGGACTGCTAGCTAGAAATTTTTCCGTGGGGTCCTGCCGCCTGCCGACGTCAGTCCTATATGTAATTACCTACTGCAAGAGCCTCTCTCGAAGAGCTACTGTTACGGTAAGTTCTTGTGTAACTGTACTTTTTCCAACTTCAGAAGCATGAGGTCATAAAAAGGCTGTAAAATGCAATTTCTCAAGGAAGTTAATTACATTACAGAGATCTCCTGGTCAGTGTAATACATCCTGTAGCTTTAATGAAACCTTGTTGGGGGGCAGCCATGGAAGTACAGGCTGTCTTATGTGAGATAATCACATACTGTATTTTTATTTTACAAATATCATACAATAGTCATAACCAGCTGGCCAAGCGTCACACCTATCCTCAGATTACTGCAGAATCCCAGATGGATACTTTCTCCTGGGACACCTCAGATTACCCAGGGACCCTGGTGTTGTAGAACACCTTTGTAATAAAGCCTGGCCAAGAACAGCTGCTAACAGAGTGGTGAAACTCAACACGACAGGGATGAGGCAGGACTGAGAGTTACCTGATAACTAGGCGGAGCAACCCTACGCCCTCTTCCAGGACCTCTGTCCCTACTTCCAAGGTTCTTACAACCACCCACTACACTCTCCAGCATTTTGTTATGCACCAGCATGCAACACAAGTACATAGAATACACCGCTTGACCAGGTTACTGTGATTACTACCTTGATTTCACCTTTACTATGTTAGTTGAAGTACGTCAACATTCCTTAGAGTTGTATTACTAAGCAGGCATCCTCTGGCTGGGATGATAACCATCACGAGCATGTCTCATGATTGTCCTTTCTTTTTGAAACTCTGTATTCGTTATATGTCGTACTGTTCGCCCACTCTTTAAATACAGTATGTTTAAGTTATAACCAATAAAAACGTCTGTCAATATATATATATATATATATGGGATACATGATGGTCAGGAGTGGGATATGGAAAATATTCTCACTCCTGCAGAGTGAGAATATTTTCCATATGCCATGATCTGTCCATCATGTGTGCGATTTATACCACAGGGGTGAGAGCTGCAGGAACATTTTTTCTGAGTCTGTGTGTTTCCTGCTCATTCTGTGCGTGCTGTCAGTGTCTGTGTGTGTGTGTGTGTGTGTGTGTGTTCTGAATGGACTGGGAGTCAGAAACAGAGGTGAGTGTGTTTTGCAAAGCTAATTGAGCAAGTCAGAGCCTCAGTAAGAAAGACCAACTGCTGTAGGTAGCACTGAGAAACAGAACCTGCTTTATAAAAGGCTTTCATTTAGAATTCAGGTTGTTTTGAACCTGAGATCAGCACAGTAATGGGCTAGCAATGTTAGAAACACAATGGGACATAGGTGAGAGTCTTTTGCAAGGATAATTGAGTAAGTTCCAGCTTCAGTGAGAAAAAGAAAATTTTTCTGAAGCAGTTTCTTTTAGAATGCAAGCACAGTGCATTTATCCTCACTCTGGTGACATCAGCAGAGTATGGATAAATGTCGATATCCTCACTGTGCTGATGTCGTCAGGAGTTATCCTCACTGCAGTGGAAATAACACAGGTTGTTCTACTGAGAAAGCTCTCACCCTGGTATAAATATATATGTGTGTGTGTGTGTGTGTGTGTGTGTGTGTGTGTGTGTGTGTATGTGTATATATATATATATATATATATATATATATATATATATATATAAAAACAGTAATGTTCCAGAGAATGTTAGTACGTGCATGAAGTGGCAGCAGTTTTGACTGGCATCGCTGGTGTAAAAGCTGCACTAGCTGTGTATCTTTGGTTTATGGCAAGGTACTGGCCGTCCTGTAAGTGGATGTAGTTATGCATTTGACACATTGATCTTCTTTCTGTTGAAGGACTTTGTTGTATCTCGTACTTCTGCTTTCGTCTTTTCATTTTGCACTGGAGACAGGAATAGGACTGAATCCAGAAGCTTTTCTTTTTACTCGGAAGCATGGTAGTATGCCTGGCTGAGTGATCAGCAGTGAAAACCCTTAACACAGTTATTATTGACTCTGTAGCTACTCTAAAGTTAATAGGGTTCCTTTTTAATTGCAGTCCACAAACTGACATGAAGAAGTCAATGGATGATGCATTAATGCTCTAATTTACAAGGTATCTTGTTTGCAGTTTTTTTTTCTGTGGTTTATGCATATCGTAGAGTGTATATATAGTGTTGAAAATGCACAGTGAAACTCTGAACTCTTATCCTGCCAGCCCCTCATCCTCCATATTAGACAAACCTTTTCCGTTTGTCCTTGTGCTGAAAGTGCTCCTACTGCCCCCCACCTTATAATTCCAGTGAGACATTTCCCGCTCTACTCCCATTGTCTTGCTCCTGAAATGTACGTTGCTAATAAATAGTAATGGTGCTGTGTGCTGAAGCATATCCTCCTATGCACACTGAATTTTGCCTTTGTTCTAGCCCTGTTGGTTCAGAAACAGTGAGCTGCATTGCAATGATAATCTGAAAGACTTTGGCTTTGGAACAGACTGTATTGCTGATGCAGAGATGACAAACTCACTCTCCTAGTTCGGGGTGTCTCTGTCTGGACTACAGGTGCCCTCTGCTGGTCAACTAAAGAGCAGCATTGCATTGTAGGACAAAACACGTGTCTATGTCATCTGTTAGCACCCTTTGCAAACTGTGTGAGAGGCCTTTCGGCACCATGCAATTCTGCTTAAAGTTGAACCAGCATAACATTCTGTGGTGATTTGCGTATGCAGCCCATGATGCTTTGCATTGTGTGGGCATGTGTGATTTTGTATTTTCTTGAAACTTGGCTTCCCAGCCAAATGCCCTTTGGGGTAACCCTTGCCTCAGTGTTTGCGCACAGAGGTTCTATGTCTTTTAAATAGTTTTTTATTTGAATGGGTTCACCACAACATAACCCAGACAGACCGTCTTAGGGTACCTGGTTCATTCCACTGGGATGTCAAACAGACGAGGCATACTGATGAGTCCTGGTAGGACGAAACATGTGTCTGTGTCATCTGTTAACACCCTTTGCAAACTGTGTGAGAGGCCTTTCGGCACCATGCAATTCTGCTTAAAGTTGAAACAGCATAACATTCTGTGGTGATTTGCATATGCAGCCCATGATGCTTTGCATTGTGTGGGCATGTATGATTTTGTATTTTCTTGAAACTTGGCTTCCCAGCCAAATGTGCTTTGGGGTAACCCTTGCCTCAGTGTTTGCGCACAGAGGTTCTTTGTCTTTTAGCATTGCATTAGTTGCATAAGCTGCCACTTGCCTGCTCTTCCAACAGGAGTGCTGGTGTCTGGGCCAGGCTGTTGTTTGTTTCTTGGGTCATTGGAGGGCCAGCCGGCTATGGTGAAAACCTTCAAATGAGCAAGATGGTGTTGCAGTCCACTACAGGCTCCACACCACCATAGCATGCTGCTGCCACACAATGGTCCCACCTATATTTACACTTCAAAACACTCCACCACCACTGTGCCAGAAGGAATGGTCAGTTCCATAGAAATCTTTATCCTCTGGTTGCTGACCTGCTCCATTCTGCTCCAGTCTGCCCAGCCCCTTCAACCACCTTCCGTAGGACTTACCTTCCTGCAGTTGCCCCCTACAGATTGCGCAGTGTGGTGGGACTCTTGAGGCTGGCCATGTCCCTCCGAAGCACAGTTCAGATAGCTCTAGAGGACGTGTCCAATTGGTGGTGTGGAGCCTGTGATGGACTGCAGCACCATCTTGCTCATTTGAAGGTTTCCACCATACATTTTTCCCCTGGGGCCACCTGTCACGCAACAATGCATTGCGTATATCAGCGTTTGATGGCGAGCCCTCCCTGAGTGGACACTTCCACTGTGCTGCCATTTAACTTCCACCAGGTGGCAGGCAAGTAGCAGTGCAACGTGACTCCCTCCCTGAAAGGAAGAGAATAGCCCTTGGGAGCCTCTATCCCCGCTGGCACCCATATGTCCCGAGGCTACACCTAAACCTGGCTCACCTGCACAGCCAGCGGTAGCTCTTCTGCCATGCTACTGGTTTGGCTGGAATGATCAGTTCTTAACTGGATCTGTGGTGCAGCAGTAGCAAGTTGTGCTGTCTCCTGGGAGACCAGGATTTGTATGTGGCCCCTGGAATCCCACACTGGAGCTTTGTGCCATTTGTGCACCCTACCTGCCAACCAAGGAGCCACACTGGTGTCAGCTGTGAAGGCAACTATCATCCTGCCCATTCAGCCTCTGCAAGGAGGCTGCTGTTGTAACTTAATTATTGTGGATTATAAAAGTGTATTGTCAATATGTTATGTGGTAATTTGTTTTAAGTGTGTCTTTATTATAATTACTTGTATAGGTAAGATTGTAAGATATAAACAAGACTGTCTTGCAAACTGGGTCATTTGACCTAAATGACATGTTTTCCTGTATAAAAATAAAGTTTTTACCACTACTGTGGCAACTCCCAACATGCAGGTTTGGAACATGGGGATTCAAAAGAAGAAAAATGTATCCTCTCCTGCCCCCAACACAACTCCCTCCATCTAATATAACAACTGGTTAATTCTGTCTTCCCCCATTCCCCCAACCCCACTGCTTCTGCCACCCCTCTTCGTGGACCCTTTCTTACCTTTGCCTGACTTTTGACCACCCCTTACCTCTCCTTGCTCCTTAACCTCAGAGTTATGGCAGCCTCACTGGAGTTTATCAATCTGTTTTGACTCCTACTTCCAGTACCAGCTCAGCCTCAGTTCACTCTGGTGCTGTGCACTTTGAGCTTGCCCAGTTTGCACAGATGATTTGTATGCTAATTCATTTGTCCTCCATATAGAATGTTTTGCCATTTTGTTGGTACTGCACTCAACTTATGCTCTTTATGTCATCCTCCCTGTAACCACATCACCTGAATGGCTGTATTTTGTTTGTAATTGTGCTTCTCCCCGTCCCCTTTCTCTGGGGTCGCACCTGTAAACGAACATTGGCTCTGTGTGCCTCTCCTGGTTACCAGTGTTTTAATAAAATTATTGTAGTATATAGAGGATAGTGGATGGGCAACAGTGAACAACAACACTGTTATTCACTTTGAGAGGTTGTCATGACAACCTTATAAATGTCGAGAGTGAAGCTCGAGACATTGTCGGTTGCCATGAAACCTCGAGAAGTAAAAAACAGTGTTGTTAGTTTACGCTGCTCATCCACTGTCTTTTATAGTGTATGGGCAACAGTAATTTAAAAGCTGAGCTGCCGCCTCAGACCTTTTCTTGTGCTGCCGCGCTTTCAGACTTCACCGCCAAGCGATGAACTGATCCTCGCCATGGTCTCTTTTGAAAAATAACAACAGCAGGCAATGCTTTTTAGAAGGCGATATTATAAAAGGGTCTTACTTTTTGACACTGCGCCACTGCCGTGGCCGATTCTCAGCTAACCGTGCAGACGCAAAGACATTACATCCTGTTGTACCATCGATATGATGTACTCACGATGGTACAACAACATCGTCACGTCACATCGATGGTACAGCAAGACTGGTAAATGATAGATTTTGAGGGAATACAATGTTCTAGCATACGCTATAGGTGCTTCTCCCATGGGCATGGAGAGGGGGCTCAGGGAGATAGCATAAATTTAAAAGCTTGTCTGTCAGCTAGAAGATTTGATTGTTTGATGGTATTAAAGGAAAGGAAATGCACATTCAACAACAAACTAGATACGTTAGGTATCGCATCACTCTGTAGCCACTCCTTGGGTATTTTTTTTGCCAGTTGTTCTGAAATTTGGGTTGTTAAACACTGGTTGGGACACACCTTTGTGCAGGTTTAGTTTAAGAGCTCTTCCTAGTTGGTTGTGAACCTTGATAGAGAGGCCTTAAAGTTTTTGATGCCAGCCAGAAGTAAACTGTAAGGTACTTGTAACATGGCATTAATATAAGACCAAAATAACTGTTTGAGATTGGTTAAAGAGGATCAGGTGCTCACAAAGCAAGCATGGATTAATGCCATAGTAGACCCATGGTTGCTTGTGCAGTACAATACTCATCCACACAAAATTCTGTCATTGTTTTATCTGATTCCTACCCACCCACCCGCCTGTGGACAGTATTCAGAACTGCAGAAGTTCACGATAAACAGCCCTGTGAACTTCAGTTACTATAGTGCCAATCCTAGTAACACCTAGACAGTTTGCCTCTCAAATGTTGTTGTAAATTACCTGTAATGTGTTGCGTCATCATTCCAACTACAGTATATGCATGTTATATGCTATAAATCTGTCAGTAATATAGAGCTCAATCATTTCAGTAATGGCATTGTTATAGTTTTGTAAATGTTATTGAATTGACTGTTTCTAAGTTAGAAGGATAAAAGGTGTAGAAATGGAGTCGAACGATGAGGTCCCTACTTAATGTATTCATGTAGTTGACTCAGAATCCCGTAATGCCTTGCGAGGACAAGTTCCATAGTTGCAATAGGAAAACAGCATTGAGAATCTGAATTGAGCACAGTGCAGAAAGTGAACGATGCAAGTAATTTTTGAAGTGCTGAGTGTAAAAGGTGCTAAAAGGGGAAAAAAAATTACTGTATTTTACAGGCACAGCGTTACCCAGACAGCATAGCACCCGGCAGGGTTAACACATGCTCAGAACTGGAGCATATTTAGAATGCATACAGCAGTTTTGAAACAAAAAAAACTGTATTTATATGTAGAAAACAGCAAGAAATGTCAACACACTTATAACATATCTTCAATATTTGCAGCAACAACAGTGCAAAAGAGACACAGCTGTTGAACCTGTATACTGCTATTAAACATGACTGTTATCATGTGCAACAAAGCATTTTCACTGTGATTTTTCCATTGTATTGTTCTGTGTAACATATTACTCTTACCAGCACTTGCCATGTTACAAGAGCATTAAACCACTCCAGAGCATGGTTACCTGTGGCATTAATCCATGGTTGGCAGGTTGGGCGCATTCGGCCTTCAGCCTCGTGCCCCAACCAGCCCAACCATGGATTAATGCCACAGCAGAACCATGCTCTGTCGTGGTTTAATGCTTACGTATAAAAGGGCTTGAGGGGAGATGTAAGCAGTTAATATGGCCTGTTTCTCAGTGGTAAGCCATTGAGGAAGATATGCAACTTTGGTTCCAGAGGGTCTGGGGCCAGCCATCAATGGTATTTACTGACATGACTGACCCAGTAGTAGGAACTGAAGTGAAGTAGTCTTAAGCTCCCTGCCTGCTTGGGTGCTGCTAGTTTTTTGGTATGCCCTACAAGAGTTCTTGCCAACCCAGATGAATCGTGAGATAGATGAGTGGACTTTTAACAAACCAGGATAGTGGTAGGAAGATGTTTAACATATACAGAGGGCAAAGCAGTTGGGGGGGGGGTATTTATATTCTGCCCCACAGAGTTTATGGGAGGACTTTCCAGCATTCTAAGCCCAGCCTAATAGCTACGAGCAGGTCTTCCAAATGGAGCTTTTGCAGGCTCTTTGTGTCTCGAGTCAGTTCTGTGCCCAGGTACCCGAGCTGTTTTGGTGCCCAAGCAAGGCCTAGGTCAGTGATTGTTTGTTTTCAAACTCCAGCATTGAGTGGCATCACCAGAGTCTTGTTAGTATTTAGTTCATATTCTGATAGGGCTGTAAAGTCTGATATGGTGGCAAGGGCAGCTGGAACTGATATTGCAGGGCTGGTAATACGCAACAAAATGTCTGCGTACACTGATATCTTATATTGGTCTGTGCTGATTTGTACTCCTGTAATTTCTAGTTGTCTTTTAAGTTTAGTAATGAGAGGTTCGAGGTACAAATTAAAAAGGAGCTGGGACAGGGGGCATCCCTGCCTCATGCCTCTGTGCAGGATGAATGAAGGAGAGTGTACCCCACTGCAATAGATCCGGGCATTTGGATTAGAGTAGAAGACTTGGCTTTGGGTTATAAATTCTGGTGGGAATCAAAACCTATTCAGGGTTGAAATTAGAAATGGCAGGACACTCTGTCGAATGCTTTCTCTATGTCCAAGGACACCATGAGGTGTGGGGGTGTCTGGGTACCCAGATGCAAAGAAAACATGTAACGGTTTCCTAAGGTGATCAGCAGAGTTGCATCTTGGAATGAAGCCAGCTTGTTCTTCCTCTGTCGGCCCTTCCCAGACCTGGTTGACCAGGTCTTATGCTAATATTTACATACCCTGATTAATAAGGGCGATGGTTATGTAGTTTAAGACTTTATCAGGATCCCTGCTTGGTTTATGAAGTAAGGTAATCAAGGCTGCCAGCAGGTCTGGTCTTTGAGCCCATTTTCATGAATGCAAGCAAAGGTCAGTAGGAGGAGAGGGACACTTTGTGTCAGACAGCTTGTAGAAATTGGATGTAAAGCCACGGGGCCCCAGTGCATTGTCTGGTGTAAGAGATTTAATGGCAGTCACTACTTCAGCGGCTTATGTGAGTCACACCAAGACCACTTGTTGGTCAGAAGAAAGGGAGGGTAGGGCAGCTGACTCAAGATACGCTTCGGTGTCTTTGGTGGAAGTTCGGTTATTGGGCATTCCATATAATTCATTGTAAAAGGCATGAAATTCTTGGGTTATATCCCCGGGGACTGTTTTAACTGACCCATCTGAGTCTGATCTTATCAGGAAGATAAGTCCAGAAGCTTCCTGTTTCTTGATCCAGGACACCATCAGTTTGCCCGCTTTCTCCCCATGCTCTGTATTTGGCATGAGTTTTGAACATAGTGTCTTCTGCCTTTTTCCTGCAGCAGATCAGCAGATCTGTCTCTGAGGAAGCAAAGGGTGGTCCTGACCTGTTCTAGAGCGATAGGGTTTATTTTTGCTTCTAGACCCCATATTTCTGTTAACAGTTAAGTTGCCCACTCCTTTATGCACTTGGCAAGCCTAATAAGTTTACCTTGCAACATACATGTACATGCTGCCCACATCAGATCTTTCTTATCTATGGAGCTTTCACTGTGCGGAATAAAGTCCTTCATTTTGTCTCTGATTTTGCTTACAGTGTCTTTGTCTTTAAGCATTTGGTTATTTAATTTCCACATTACGTCCTCTATCTCTATCTCTATCTCTGTAAAAGCATCTATCCTAAATAGATACTTCTGCTCAGTATTTACTGAAGAGAAGGTAGGGCAGGGCCCACAACTCAGCACCTTGGCAAAGGGGGGGGGGGTGCACTAGTCCCTTCACAAAAGAAAGGGTCCTACAAGAGCTCAATAAGCTCAGGGTAGACAAGGCAGTGGGACCTGATGGCATACATACAAGGCTACTAAAGGAGCTAAGGGTGGAACTAGCAGAGCCATTATCAGAACTGTTTAATGAGTCTCTGAGCACAGGAGAGGTCCCAAAAGACTGGAGAAGGGCTCATGTGGTCCTGCTCCACAAGAGTGGTAGCAGGCAGGAGGTAAGGAACTACAGACCAGTCAGTCTTGCCTCAGTAGTGGGCAAGATTATGGAGGCACTCCTTAAGGAAAGGATAGTGCAACACCTGGAATCTATAGGAGCACAGGATCCAAGACAGCATGGGTTTACAACAAGAAGGTCCCGTCAGACTAATCTCATAGATTTCTTTTACTGGGTAACCAGAGTGGTGGGCCAAGGGGGAGCAGTTGATGTCGCCTACCTTGACTTCAGCAAAGCTTTTGATACTGTTCCACATAGAAGATTGTTTAATAAGCTGGGTAGGCCCGGGGTGGGTCAGAAGTTGGTCAGCTGGGTGGCAAATTGGTTGACAGGCAGAAAACAGAGAGTGGTGGTAAACGGGATATAGTCAGAAGAGATGCAAGTCACAAGTGGGGTACCTCAAGGATCAGTCCTGGGGCCAGTCCTCTTCAGTATCTTCATCAGTGACATTGCAGATGGACTGGAGGGTAAGGTTTGTCTGTTTGCAGATGACACTAAGATCTGCAACAGAGTAGATTATCCAGGCGGGGTGGGTAGAATGAGAAGAGATCTGGATAAACTGGCAAAATGGTCGGAAGAGTGGCAACTGGGGTTTAACACAAAGAAGTGCAAGATCATGCACATAGGGAAGAGAAAGCCTGAAGCCACCTATAGGCTGGGAGGGGAGTTGCTGACAGTCACAAGGGAAGAAAGAGACTTGAGCATCATCATTATCACAGATGATCTGAAATCATCCAAGCAGACCACTAAAGCAGTAGGTAAAGCTAGGGGGATGTTGGGGTGTATTAGTAGGGGTATCACAAGTCATAAGAGGGAGGTAATAATCCCTCTTTACAAGATACTGGTTAGGCCCCATCTGGAGTACTACGTACAGTAGTGGAGGCCACACCTTCACAAGGACATTAACCAAACTGAGGCAGTCCAGAGAAGGGCAACCAAAATGTGCAGGGACTGCATCAGAAAACATATGAGGACAGATTAACGGACCTCAATATGTATGCCCTAGAACAAAGGAGGGAGAGAGGTGATATGATTGAAACATTCAAACACCTTAAGGGCATTAACAAGGTAAAAGAGTCTAACATGTTTCAATATAAGAAAAATAGCAGGACAAGAGGACACAGCATTAGATTAGAGGGAGGCAGATTAAGGGGTAATGTGAGGAAGTTATTTTTCACAGAACGGGTGGAAGATGCATGGAATGGCCTACCTCAGGAAGTGGTGGATATGAATACAGTGCAGGGCTTCAGACAGGCATGGGATAGGCATAAGGGAGCAATACAGATGAGTATGAATAAATAGGTCATTGACAGAGTAAAGGCCGATGGCACATTCATAAGACAGAAAAAGAAATGGGCAGACTGGATGGACATTGCGGTCCTTATCTGCCATCAACTTCTATGTTTCTGAGGTAAAAGCGTGCTTGAACCAAGCTGGGGAGTGGTCAGAGAGGACTCCAAGGGCATTGCCACGGGTATGTAGTCCATGGAGGGTGGACTGACCAATGAGCAGCTATTCAATTTTGGAGTAGGTGTTGTGGGAACTTGAGTGAAATGTATGTAACCTCCCTACAAATGGGGGTTCCCAAAAAGTCTTCCTTGAGCTTGCTTAAATGCTCACTGCCAGGCTGGTGTCCTGCATTTTAGCAGTTTAAATGCAATTACTAGAGCCTGTATAGCCTCTGTGTACTGTCTCTTTAAGAGCTGCCTGATTGCAACATAAGTAATCTGAGAGGGAGCTCTGTTGAAAGATGTAGCTATTTACTGAAAATCATTTAGAGGGATAATGATAATGTGGTTTGTCTAACCTGCTTTCTTTTTAGCAAGGACTGCTTTGTTTGTCTCCACTATCATGGTCCTGGACTGCAAATTGGACCAAACAGTACTGGTGGGACCTAAAATGTAGCCGGACTACAGGAGCTGTCTGAATTCAAAATCTGTAGGAACTTTAGTTTTGAGTTTTTTGCGCCTTTTTTGCAACTGAAGGGGGAGCTCTTGCTTTGACGGACAGCCAAATCAGCCAACCAAATCATTTGGATCTTGGGGAAGTCCCGGGCTGCTTGCAGTTTTCAGTTAATTCTGAGCTAGGAAGTGAAATGAGAAGGAGCTGAAGTGTTTCTGAGCAGCTATCCTGAATGGATTCGCATGGGAGAACTCTGAAAAGGCTAAGTTTTTGGCCTGTATGCCGGTGTGTTGCTCCTGAGAGGGAGAGAAGATAATTATTTTGGAATAAATCCAAGTTTGTGTGACTAAAGTAAGCTACTGAAGTGGGCCAGGCTCAACCTGAAGAAGACCAAATATTTTTGCTGAATGTGATCGGCCTGTCAGGAGTTTCAGCTACCCCTAAGCTCCCGGTGTGTGCAGAGACATTGCGATTGTGCCCGGGGAGCGCTTTGCCTGGTACAGTAGAATTCCCGTACATGTAAATGTGCTGTGAGCTGCTAGTGGGTTGTGAGTTAGTTCCCCACTGTGTAAAGCTACCAACAGTCCCTATTTTCCCAAGACAGTCCCTATTTTAGGCAGCATGTCCCAGTGTCCCCACAAGTTTTGCAAAATGTCACTTTTGTCCTGGTTTTTGCTTACTTGTCCCAGTTTTGTCCCTTTTTTTTTTTTTTGCTGACTGCTAATCCATGAGTGACAGTTATTTCAGCACTACTGTGGCACTGCTCGAGCTGGACAACAGTTTGCAACTTCAACCCCTGCACCTATGTTGCACCACAAGCATGTCAGTGGGAGCATGGAAAAGTATGTTCCTTCCTGTTAGGTTAGACTAGTTAGTACTGCAGACAACTGCATGTGGTCGTCTGTCTGCCAGCAGCGGAGAGGGACTCCAGACAGAAGAGACCGGCAGCAGTGAACTAAGGTACCTGAACCTGATCAGCTGTAGGGAAGTGTGTGAAAACAATCTGGTGTGGTGGTGGGAGTCACTGAAGTGTAGTTTGCTCAGCAAATGAGGTGAGTGTAAGCGGGCTGGGATGGGACTGTCAGGAGGAGCAATGCATGCAGCGTGAATGTCTGAACACAATGTAACACAGGTTTGCTTCTAAAGAATTTTCTGTACGTCATGATTTGGAACTTGCTGCAGCAGAATGATGTGTTGTTTTAATCTGGATGTTTGCTGCTGGTGTTAATGTGGGGCAGCATGGCCAGAGCAAGCAGCAGAATTTAATTGTGTGCAGCATACTCAGTGGTGGTGCCCGTGGGAGTGACGTGGTTAGGAAGGGGACATGGTCAAGATGGACCTTGTCCCAGTTTTAGGCCTCGGAAAGTTGGTAGCTTTACCACTGTGTGAACTGTGTTCTGCTTGCTGGAAGCTGTATCCAGCCCAAAACGAACTGCTTCCGAACTTATCTCCATGTGGTCTGAGCTTTGTCAGACTGGCCCAGCCAGACTACCCACTGCACAGAGAAGCCATCGACAAGAGACCTGCCTGGGGATCCGCCCCCTGCTCCACGCTTGAACAGTAATGACGCCTCTGCGACTTGTATGGGCCCTGCTTCTCCTAGCATTCCAGATCAACCCCCTGCAGTTTCGATTTTCGTCCAGCCTGTGTCCAGTCTTTGGTATTGTGAGTAAATACCAGGGTAGCTCCCTACAACAGCTTAATCTGAGTGTGTCATCTGATTGTCTTGTTGTTTCGTTTCCTTTACGAACTGAGCCCTCTGGCTCCAGATTACAAATATTGTGTACTGTGCATGTTGTGTTTTCCAACACAGGGCCCCAACCAGCTGCAACCCCGGGCAACTGTCCTGGCTAGCCCATCTCTTCTCTACCTGGGTACCCAGCGGTGGACTGTGTGGGGGGACTCAAAGCACATGCATAACTGCTTGATTGATATAACCTTTAAGCTAATTAACCTGATTTTGCCCCTCCCTTGTTCAAGTCCCCTGAATAAATCAGATCTAACTTTTCTGCATGTAATCTAACTGTGGTTCCAGTTTGTGCTCAAAGTACTGTACTGTTGCTATTTGCTGTGCTTAACTTGTTTTACAGGGGTCCCCAGGGTCGAGCCAGAGGAACCAGCCCTGGTGGTAAGTGCAAACAGTGTGGAGTACTTGTGTGGTGTACCGGGTATTGTGAAAGTGATTATTGTACAGTGTTCAGGCCACTAGAGGGGAAAGGGGGGGTTACAGTGTCCCGGAGGGCTGTGACCAGGTTAGCTTGACCACTACCAACCCTGACCTCCGGATGGAAGCACCCGTTTCAGAACTCAGGCCCATTAACCTGCTACTAGCCAAGCAGACAGGGGTAGTAGCCCTTGGGGATAGCCCCACTTAGGGGTTATAGGTATATTCCTTTGTAGCTGGGTTCAGCAGCCGCCATGGATCACATAGGCTGAGGGTGTTTATCATATCCTGGAGCACTCTTCATGCTGGGGATAGTCCAGCACTGACCCATCTCATGTGGTCCAGATCTGGTGAGAATGCCAAATTCCATTCCACCCCCCTCCCCCAATTAGAAGTGGTAAATGCAGGAAAAAGGAAGTTATATCAACAAGGAGCATGAAAAAGGTGGGGCAGTTGAAGTTAGGGCCGTAAACACTTTCCAAAGGTATTTTCATGTTATCTAGAGTCCCTCGAATGAATATATATACAGTATTGACCTTCTGGGTCTTCAGTGCTTTGTTGCAGAATGAACCTAGTAGACTGACCTATCGACACAGCTACCCCTTTCTTCCTGGTATTGTCTCCTGCCCTGTAAAGTAGCCCAGTCCAGTATTTCCTAAACAAAATGTACTCATTTGAGAACAAGTGAGTTTCTTGCAGGAAGATGATGTGGGCTTCGATTTGTTTAGCGTGCTTAATAATTGTATACCTTTTGACTTTAGATCTGGCCCCTTTCACATTCCATGAAATATATTTAATGTTTACTTTCATTGGTCCCTAGTGGCTGTATTGAGATTTGTACACTGTGGTTTTGTTGTAAATACCCTACGCATTGCTTTGTAGTAGTAAGAAACCCTCTGCCATACCCCACCTTCTCTCTGTCCCCCAAACAATATGTAGAAATATTACAGAACACAACAGTAAAACAAAAACTTTGAACAAGTAATGAGAAACACAGATATTACCATGCTGGGTAAACTTCCCCCAGTCCCTGGATCACTCTCCGATCTGCTAGGTCTGTGGTGGTCCTTCCAAAGAGAACTGCCGAACTAGATCTGGGACGCGATATGATACAAGCCAGAACAGCTGTGGCGCCATGCGTGAGGGTCTGTTAAGGTGCCCTAGAATATTAAAAGCCCAAGCCTGTATGAATTCTGTGAGTTAGGAGTTGTATCCTAGGGCACTCATTATTCGTAAAGAAAAAACAAACCTTGCATAAGGGGTATGGTGCTTTACTATGGCAGCTGTTTGAAAACATCTTAAACATAGTGTGGTTGTAAAGCATTGAACATTACCAGTAAAGAAGTGCCCTTCTTGGGCGAAAGCATTCCCCATAAAGCGAGGGTGAGTCACAGAAGTCCGGAGCACTTTAAAAGTGTTGTCCTGCCAATTTACACAATTTTTCTCCCCGTCCCCCCAAAAAAACATTCGGCTGATAAGTTTGTGTTGTGAAACACTGGATGGGTTGTGTTACTTAAAAAGGATAATGCCTTAAAGAAGATTTGTTATTTTGTGGTGGTGGTGTCTCTTTTAAATAAAAAAAGGAAAAGAGCCCTACGTTCTTTATTGGATTGCTTCTGTGATTGCCATTGCGTACACGTCTCATGGTGGAGGGGAATTCATTACTACCCTTTTGTCCATTCTGACATAATTATGGGACTGGGTGCTGAAGCTCAGTAAACTCTGTAAGGCAGGGTCATTGGTAAGTTTGTTACAGTGGCGTATCCTAACCATCTGGGAGCCTCCGTCTGCCAAGGGTTTCCATGTGCTTTGGGCATGGGTGTTCTGTGAAGTCCATGGTACCTGCTGGCAGAGGGTCCTGCCACGTGAAGCTCATAGATAGTAAGAGCAGCATTGACTTTTTTAAGCTGAGAAGCGGTGGGGGGGGGGCAGTGAAAATACAGTTTGGGGGAAGTGAAGTTAAAAGAGTGAACAGTACCTGATGGAATGAGTTGTTTTGTTGGATTAAGGTAGAAATTCTGACCATTTAGCAGTGACCTGTTAATGGGCTAGGGCTCGCATGGTGGGAAAGAAGTTAGGAAAGTAGTGTGGCAAATCCCATTTAGCATCAGTAGCAATACGAAATTGCTTTTCTCCATCTGTTCTTGTGACTTGTAACCAGGCTGGGTAGAAGCACCGGAACTTCACTCCAGCCGCCTACAATTTATTTTTGATCTCCCATTACTCATTTTGCTTAACTTGTACCTGGGGACTGAGACTGGTGAAGATGGATAAACAGGCCCCTTCCCACCATATGTCTTTAATTTTTGTTACTTTCACTTGCACGTTCATTTCATCCTGGCAGTTCAGGAGGTGCAGTATTATGGGCTGGGGCTAGTCTCCAGGGTTGGTCATGAGCTGGAGGACTCGATGCACTCTCTCTATTATGTACTGGGCTCCATATGTTGACGGTCCTGCCACTTTCTCTAAGAGCTTCTGTGTGAATTTAATGGTGTCCAGACCCGCTGCCTTCTGATTAAGGATGACCATCACCAAACTGTTACGATGGCCGTGTCCTTCCTGGTCTTCTAATCGGTCTTCCAACTTCTGCACCTTCCTTCTAAGTCTGATCAGTTATGGTTCTGTCCATGTTGCCTGGTCCCCTAACAAATTGATTCTGGCTTCAGAATCAGAGTCTCTGCGAGTCATTTCCTCTAAAGCTGTCTTCATTGTTTTGAAGTCTGTGGCCAGATCTAAGAGGGTGTCCTTAACTGACTGCAGCTTTTTTAAGAAACAATCCATGGTGGCTGAGTCGGCTTCTTGAGCTGGGGAGATGGGTGGAGACTGATCTTGCTTGTGCCGCTTGGTCACTGCAGTTAAGCTGGGAGAGGCAGAGATGTGCTGGCGACTCATATGAAGTCTGCATCTGTTTTCATAATGTAGTAATAAAGGTCAGTTTGTGTAGCTTTTTCAAATGCTGTTGAATGCTGCCTGTTTTGAGGCTGTTTGTTCAAATTTCATGCAGTTAACTGTGAAATATGTGCCTCGAGGAGCTGGTCCGAGAGCTGCCTTCCTTAGTGTACCATCACATGACTCTCCCTCCTGCATTTATTCAACGTGAAGAAATATAATTGAAAACATAAAAAAAAAATACCTAAGTAAAGCTAATTTGTAGTGAACGACTTAATTTAAACTGTAAGTCCCTGCAGCGTTTCAGAAAACCTCTGCTGATTTTTATTGCTGCAAAAGAAGGAAATAATTGCTGTTTTCAGTCCTCAAATATAAAACTACTCTACCAGTTTTATCAAATGTGCCATATTGGGCAATAATGTGACTGAAATTAACCCTGAAAATCACTAGCCACCCCCTGTAGGAATTGTCGAGTTTCAAGTAGGGCAGAATCAGACTTTTAATGTAACTTACCCATTGAACCCTAGCACTATGGTAGCACTAATATATATATATATGTATAAAATATGCATTGCAGAAAGCTGTGTTAATGCACCAGTTAGGGTTCAACTTAATGCTACTAAAGTAGGGAAATGTGGTGTTAGGGTTTCCAGCGTTAACCCCCCCCCCAAAAAAAAAACAGCAAATAGCAAAAGAAAAAAAAACACAAAACAATGTTTTGGGGCTGTGGAGTCTTGGTGAATCAGTGGTGTGGCCCTCCTTGGGTTGTCAGCCCTAATGCCTACCCCATTCCATAAGCAAACAATGTCAGACATGATCTCCTTTCTTCACATGGTGCCTGTAGGACATCACATCAGTGCTACTGCATTTCTGTCATTTAGAAATGGGTATGTTGTTTGTCTTACACGTTGATGGGTATCTGTGGTTGCTTGTGTCTTCTTGTCCTTTAGCTGCTTGGGGCAATGGGGAGTTAGAATTAGAAACCCTAATGCCTTAGTTCTCTACTTTAGTTGCGTTAAGTTGAACCCTAACTGGTGCATTAACACAGTTTTGTGCAATAAATGTCCTGTCTTTTTGAGATAGTGGAATTGTATCCTTATTCACACACGTCCCTTCATTAACAGATACAGACACACAGGGCCCTCTGGACCCCATGCCAAGGAAAGAGTCCATATGCAAGCTGAATTGTCCATCTGCCCGCCAGCCATGAATGCAAAGAATTGTTGGGGCTGTCTAGGGGCTACAGAACCACAGGGCCCTCTGACCCCTGTGCGTCCATGTAGCTACAGTGGCAGACGTTCAGGGCAGAATGACAGTAGTGCAGGAACGTTGCTCAGGACTACATGGAGGAGCCGAATAAAACTCAGAAATGAAGCAATGAAGAAAAACTGTCAGCTACAACTCCAAAACTGAAAGATGCTTAAACTAGTGCATGATAAAAATATCTTTTATTAAGTTGTAGCACCCCCTCACTCACAGCATCCACGTTTTGCGTCATGCTTGATACTTCATCAAGAAACTGATTCTGTACTTCCATGCAGCTATGGGTCCAGAGTTGCAGGGCCCTCTGGGCCCTGTGCAAATAGAAGGCTTACCTTCACTGTATGGTCAATGGAGGGGAAGGGTGGAAGGGAGGGGTAGCTGCAGAATAAAGGGTGCTAGCTGCACATTCGATCAGACTTGATAGACCTCAGGCCTTTATTTGCTGGCAAATTTCATATGTTCGTTACTTGGGATGTCAAGTAACACATGTAAGTGAGGACTGAGATTCAGAATGGAAGCTAAAGAACAGAGGGGGACAAGAGGACATTCTTGCCTGCTAGAAGTAACTGTGGACTAGTTTGGGTGCAAACTAAAAAAATTTGTTTTGTGAACCCTGATTGTAAGTTCAAGCCAAGATTTTTGGTTCAGTTTTTGGGTTCATGAACCAAAACATGGTTCACACCAAAAGTTTTGTTTCGTCAGCCCAGTGGTGCTGAGGGCTGAGGCGCTGGCACCTTACCTAATGCTATGCTGGCAACCCATGTTCGGGAACGAGCATGGGCCTCCGGGGGTTGGCAGGGATGGAGATGGATTGAGCATCCGACAGACTACTGTCCGGGAAGGGGGGAGATCAGCGGCCGGTGCATGCCTGACCCCTGGCGGAGGCTGGGGCTCAGTGTCACGGGCCGCTACAGCGTGGGTGTAGGACGCGGCAGATGCTTGATGGGGGTGTACAGGAGCGCATGAAGCCCATCACAGGCGCCCACGCCAGGCCACAGAGGCACAAGAAAACATTGGAAAAAAGCTCCGGAGGATGATGGGGAGCCTGAGGCCCCACAACTGGCCAGCCACAGCGCAAAACACTGGATCTGGTCTTGGTAGGGAGGGCCCCATCTGCTGACCCCCACCGGGAGCCTCTGGAGTGCTAGCGCCGGGTTGGTGGTTGCTAGGGTGATGGGGCTGGGCCCCCCCCCCGAGTGACAGGACCGTTGGAGCAAGAGGAATATATACAATCAAAAAAAAAAAGTTTTAGTTCATGAACTAAAATGTTTGGTTTGCAAACCAAAAATTGGACGAGGACAATCTCAGAGTCCAAAAATACTATTTCTGGCATGTTTTTTTGGGGGGACCGACACCAGCTTCTTCCTCAGGAGGTCCCATTTGGCAAGATTCATGTTTTTGCTGTCCTCAAAGTGTCAATTTATATGTGTTTTCAAATTTTTGTGGTACCCAAAAGGAAGAAACAAGATAGCAGCCATCACAAACTGAAAAACATTTTTGGTTCGTGAGGCCTGTTTTTAGTTCATGATACCCAAGTGATGCAAACCAGAAACAGTGTCACAAGCCAAACATTTTTGGTTCGCACCAGACATCTATCCAAAACCACATTTTAAATCCTTATAACTCTGGAACTGTTTAATATTTTTTCACAAAACCTTCGAAAGGCACTACCTCGGCACAGGCCACCTCTATCCTGCAAGTTTCATGCAGAAATTCAGTACCGTGTAGCCTGTACGTGGAAGCAAAAAAACAAAAACGTGAAGTACTGTATAGGGAAAGATGTGACCCTTATACAAAATAAGGGGTATCGAGATTTTGGAAACCGCACACGATGTTGTCATGAAACTTTTCACTTGATGACAGCATGGCACGTTAGTGGAAAATACGAATTTGTGGGCTACTCCGATGAACACCCTCAAAGTTATTAAGGTGCAAAATTAGGAGTTTAACATTAAACACCTTACTCAACTCTAAGTATAGGGGTGCTACTGCACCCCTATAATATACTGTGGTGGAGCTGGACATGTCATAAAGCTGAACATTTTTGCATTTCAGGGGAAGCCCTCTTATTTGATATAACGTGACCGTAGTTTAGCACAAATCAGGATGAATAAAAAGGAGGTGTCCAACCCCATCCCCTGAAATCCACCTATATGTAAATGACACAATAACGTGATATCTTTGTTGATGGCATATCCAGCTGGAAGATGATATGATAGCTTTGTTGTTAGGTAGGTCACAGTCGTTTCTGAAGGTTAAGTACATCATAATGGACTACTGAACCAAACAAATTGTAACTTTCACAATGCTGATCACATTGCAGTACAAACAACAGATTTACAGGCTACTAGTGTGCTGATGTTGTATAAATTGAATACACAGTGGCCTGATTCAAAATATTTTTTATTTATTTTTAATTTTTTTATATCCTGGATTATAATACCTTTGAACCAGAGGCTCTTTTACAAAGGTTCCATGTTGGAAAAACATATGAATACAATAGTATATAAAAACAATAATTTTGACATACAATTCGATAAGATAAGTCCATTTGAGGCAGGATAGAATACCATCATGTCGGTACATTCAGAGAAATAGCCTTAGTGCACCAAAACGTGGTAAAAAGTTAGACCAGGGGGAAAGTAAACATGGAGGTGTGGAGACAAATTCCTACATTCTGTGAAAAAATATATCTAATAAAAATATCAAGACGGCTACTAAGTGCAGAGAGAGGTTTCCTAAAATTATACTTAAAAGGGCCAGTCCTGGACTCTTCCTGAATACCTGTGGGGAGATTATTTAGCCAGCATGGTGCCCTGTATGAAAAGCAACGCTGTGGATGGGAGGTGTGGCAAAAAGTAACTTGATATGCCAGTTTAGACAATATGCAGTTTTAATATCACTTGTGACGGCATAGGACTTTTATAAGTAACTCGTTGCTCCATCGCTCATGAGTTATGGTTCCCCCCCCCCACACACACACACGTGTGTGTGTATATATATATATATTTCAAACAACATGAAGTCTTGCTATATTATAGACATTAGCAGTTTGTTCCAGCTCTAGAACTGCCCCGGAGTGAAATGGTTAAACCATTCCAAAATAGAATTTTGGCACAAGAGCAGCTCTATCTGTGTCATTTCAAACTTGAACTGTCAGATTCTTTACTCTCACTCAGTGAACAGTCGCCCGAGATTTCTCCTTCTGCTCAGTTCATTTCTCGGTTTAAAAGTGTTTTCTCTGTTGGATTTAACCGACAATAGTTTTATTTTAACCGCAAACCGCTCGGTTCAAGCTCTATCTGTGGTAACTGTAAGTAAATGAAGGTTTTGTCTGTGTGGAACTTAGTAAGTTATCGGTTCGGTTTTGAACCGATCAGTGGGTTTAAACTCATTTAAAACTAAAGTTACTATTTTAGAGTGCGGTTCCCGGTTCTTATCGGTTCTAAAAAAAACGGATTTATTACGCTTTTTTCCAATACACGTGACACGGTTAGGAACCGATAAGGGTGTCTTGCCTGGCACTGCCGTTAAAAGGGCAAGTTTTTGGTTAGGCTGGCATTATGTCTGAGAAACCCAAAAGAAAAACCGGGCCCACTGGGTTTCAACACTGTGATGTTTGTGGGGAAGTCTTTGCCAAGGCTGACCCACACACCACATGTGTTTATTGTCTGGGGTTTGACCACCTCCAGTCAGACTGCCAGGTATGTAAGAATTTCCATGCAGCCACCCTGGAAAAAAGATTGGTCAGGCTCAGGGAACGAGAGGCCAAAAAGTCCGCTGACCCGGATGGCCAGCCCGGTTCGGTGCCAACCGAACCAGAGGGAGTGCCCTCTGACCAGGGCCAGACTTCCTTGGGCAAAAGAAAAGCTGGTTCTGAGGAACCAATTCCAGTAAAGAAAACAAGAAAATCAGCAGGTCTGGAGTCCAAAATTCCTCCTCCAACTGCTGCAGAGATAGCAAAAGCCATACAAATTGTCCAGTCACTGTCTCAGGGTCCGTCCGAACCACCACTATCTGGTAAAAGGTCGGTTCGTCCGCTCCCAGTGGTTCAGGATTATGATATTGAGGAATTTTATGAACCAGAGGAGGGGGAGGAGGATTATGAACAGTATGAATGTGGCTGGAAGGTCTGGGTGTGCCCATTGAACCGGACATCTCCCCAGACAGACCTGTAGAATCTCCCCTTATGCTGTCTGAGTCCCCATCTCATTTTATGTTTCATAAAAAAGTTGCTGAAACCATCCAGCTTCCTTTAGAAGAGGCTGTGGATGAGCAAGAGGAGCCTGATTTTGTAGAAATGATGGATATTCCAGAGTCTAGAGATTGTCTGTTCCTTTACATAAGTCTTTTGGAAACAAACAATTAAAATTTTAAAAGCTCCTAATTCTGTGCCTCCTGTAGATAAAAAGATGGACAGAAGGTATACATTGTCAGGCCCTGATACAGAATTCCTTTCTCAGCAATGCAGTCATGTTAGTAGTTCAGGCTGCTGCCTGTGATAAAGCTAATATTCCCTTGGCTTCACATCCTCCTGACAAGGATTCCAGGAAGATTGATGCCATGGCAAAAACAGTATATGGCAGCCTCTCTGGGACTCAGGCAAGCAAATTATATGCTTATGTAACTAGGTATCAGAAATCTAGATGGGATACTGTTATGCAATTGGCCAAGCAGGCCCATGGCCAGCTGGCTAGTGAACTAGAACAGGTGGCTGCTGATGGCATTGAAGCCTCTAAGGTTCAGTTTCATGCTGCTGTGGATGTTAACGATGTTTCCTCTAGGTCATGGCCACATCTGTAGCTTTGAGGTTGGCCTGGCTCAGGTGTATTAGTTTGTCACAGGATACCCAGACTAAGGCTATGGATTTTCCTAGGTGGGAAATTCTCTGTTTGGAGAGCAGACAGAGAATTACATGAAGAAGATGGATGAATATAGGACTACTTACAAGAGTGCCTAGGCTAAGGAGCGGCAAGCCACTCCTCAAAGGCATGCCCCCAGGGGTAGGGGTAGGCCTTTTCACAGGCCTTTCTACCAGACTCAGGCCTCCTCTGCCTATGCTCAGAGGGGCTTCTTCAGAGGCAGGGGCAGACGAGGGGTGGGCAGACCTGCTCCCACCCCCAGCCTAAAGTCTCATGAAACAGGCACCCTGATGGGGTGCCCAGGGCCGATTCTCCTGTACCAGTGGGGGCAGGCTGGCTTACTTCAGTCAGAATTGGGCTTCTTTAACCTCAGACAAGTGGGTTCTGGAGGTAGTAAGCCAGGGTCTGGTTCTCAGCTTCAAAAAGTTTCCCAAGTTGAGAAGCAGACGTTTTCTACCTGCAAGTGCTTCAAAGACCCTCGCTCTGGAAACAGAGGTCTCATCCCTGTTAGCTCTCAGAGCAGTAGAAAGGGTTCCTCCCCTGCATCAGGGCAGGGGTCTGTATTCCAGATACTTCCTTAGCCCAAAAAAGACAGGAGAATGGAGGCCCATTTTAGATCTCAGATATCTGAACAAGCATCTTTTGAAACCAAAGTTCAAAATGGTAACTCTGGCAATGATTTTACCTTCCCTAAGGCCAGGGACTGGCTAGCCTCCCTGGACCTCAAGGATGCCTATTTCCATGTCCTAATCAGACGATCCCATCGAAAGTACCTCAGATTCGAACTGCCCTCAGGTCATTACTAGTTCAGAGCAATGCCTTCGGCTCACCTCTGTTCCAAAGGTATTCACAAGTGTCTAGCAGTGGCAGTGGCCCACTTAAGGAGGCAGAGGATTGCTGTTTTTCCCTATGTAGATGACTGGCTCATTGTAGGCCAGTCCCAGAACAGGTAAAATCTCACCTGCAGGTCACCCAGCAGCTTCTCTCACCCTGGGTTTTCTGCTAAACCTACCAAAGTCGGTTCTGGAACCAGTCCAGGTACTCACCTTTATAGGGGCAGAATTGGACACAAAGCTAGCCAGAGCCTTCTTCCCCAGAAAGGGTAAGGAATTTAGTGGCTCTGGCCTCTTCCTTCACTCTGCAGGTCTCTCGACCAGCAAGACACTTTCTGCAGCTCCTGGGGCACATGGCTGCATCCACAGCTGTTGTGCAGGGAGCCAGATTTCAGATGAGAGACATTCAGTTTCACTTGAGAACCTTTTGGTCTCAGAGAAGAGACCCCTTTCCAAGTTGGTCCCAGTGACTCGAACCTTGATCCTAGCTCTCCAGTGGTGGCAGGATCAGAGCAATTTAAGAGCGGGGTTCCCCTTCATTTCCCTTTCTCACGACTTGACTCTCACTACAGATGCTTCCCTTCTGGGTTGGGGAGCCCACATGGGCGACCTTTCCACTCAGGGAGTTTGGTCCCCCAGGAATCTCTGCTCCACATCAATTTGCTGGAACTCAGAGCTGTCTTTTAGCTCTTCAGCTTTATCTGCATCTGTCCACGACAAGGTGATACAAGTCAGAACAGACAACACCACAACAATGTGGTACATCGACAAACAGGGGCACTCTGTCTTCGGCCTTGTGCACCGAGGCAATGAAGTTGTGGTCTCTGGCCTATTCCCTGAACACTTCCTCATAGCAGTTCATCTTCCAGGGAAGGACAATGTCCTAGCGGATGCCCTCAGTAGGATTTCCCAGGGCCATCACGAATGGTCCCTGGATCCTCAAGTGCTGGGGATAGTTTTTGCCAGGTGGGGCATCCTCAGATAGATCTTTTGCAGCCCCAGACAATCACAAATTCCTCTGTTCTGTTGCAGGCCTCCAGTGCTGGGCTCAGTTCCCCTGGATGCCCTTCTTCTGGATTGGGAGGCGTAGTTCCTGTATGCTTTCTCCCCCTTTCCTCTCCTATTCAAAGTACTAGTCAAAATCAGATCTCAGCCTTGCAGGGTGATTCTGATTGCCCTGGATTGGGCCAGGCATCCCTGGTATCCACTCCTTCTGTCTCTGACAGTCCATCTTCCCCTGTGCCTCCCCAGGAATCACAATCTGTTGACTTGTGCCCAGGGAAGGGTTTGGTATCCGGACCTCAATCCTCAACCTCAAGGCCTGGCTCTTGAGGAGTTAGAGTTTGCTGATTTACACCTCTCTAGGGTGTTCTTGAGATCCTAAAGGCTTCCAGAAAGCCTCTCCACTAGGGCTACTTATAGTTCTAAATGGAAAGGTTTTCCATGGTGTGCTGGGAAAATATTTCCCCAGAATCTGCTGAATTGCCCATTTTGTTAGATTACATGTTACATCTTAATTCCTTGGGTCTCAGACCAGCTACCCTGAGAGTTCATTTGGCAGCTGTGTCTGCTTTTGTGTCAGCAGGAAAGTCATCCCCTCTTTCCTCTCATCCTGTGTTTTCCAAGTTTTTTAAGGGATTACTCCATACTAATCCTCCCTTTCGGGAACCGGCCCCTGCTTGGGACCTTAATGTTTGCATTGCCCAGTTAATGCAACCCCCTTTTGAACCTCTGTCTTCTGCAGAGCTTAAGTACCTAACTTGGAAAACTGTTTTCTAGTGGCTATCACTTCTGCCAGACGACAAGTGAATTGGAAGCCTTGTCAGTGGAGACTGACTTTATTTCTTTCTACAGGGATAAGGTAGTCCTTAGGACTAATAGGAAGTTTTTGCCTAAGGTGGTTTCAGATTTCCATCTTAATCAATCTATCTCCCTTCCAGTATTTTTCACTGATCACTCCTCTTCGGGTGAGAGGAGGTTGCACAGCCTGGATGTTAAGAGAGCTCTTAGTTATTATATAGAGCGTACCAAAGGTCACAGGTTCGAATCTCTCCAACTTTTCCTTACCTATGGTGAAGTTGGGAAAGGCAAACCCTGCCGCTAAGAGATCAATAGCCAGGTGGATTGTCTCTTGTATCCAATTTTGTTATCAGAAAGTGGGCAGAGCCCCGGTTTGAGGGCTCATTCTACCAGGTCAAGCTGCGTCTCTAGCTGCTGCCAGAGATATCCCTTATTAGAGATTTGCCAGGCTGCTACTTGGAAAACGGTAACACACTTTTACCAAGCATTACCCTGGATGTCCAGGCCAGGAGAGATGTTCTCGGTTTGCACAGCTGTTCTTCAGAGCCTATTCCTAAGTAGGTTCTGGCCCTCCTCCATGGAGGTACTGCTGTGTATTTCTGTTATCGTCTATAATATAGCAAGATTCTTGTTGTTTGAAGAAAAATTACTCACCTTAGTAATGTTTCTTCTAATGGAGTCTTGCTATATTATAGACCTCCCCAACCTGCCCCTCCTCAGAACCTCTACTTGGTGGGTGTGGGCAACTTAGTGTGGGCACTACTTATGTCCTGTTAGCATTTTGTCCCTTTGGGACTTTGGGGTGTATGTGTACACGTGTGTTTTATTATACTTATGTTCCATTTTCATATTATTAGAATGGTGTTAGTATTTCTGGTCCCCTGACTTGAGTCTTGGGTGTTGGGACCATCAATGGTTGTTATTATTTAGGTAGCCATTTGGCTAGTGTAGGTTACAGCTTCCACACAGACCTTAGTGAGTTTGGCTCGTAAAGATCTGACAGTTCAAGTTTGAAATGACACAGATAGAGCTGCTCTCGTGCCAAAATTCTATTTTGGAATGGTTTTAACCATTTCACTCCGGGGCAGTTCTAGAGCTGGAACAAACTGCTAATGTCTATAATATAGCAAGACTCCATTAGAAGAAACAACATTACTAAGGTGAGTAATTTTTTCATATATGAAGATAAATTATGTATTTTGAGTAAGGACATTTAATATCCCCTAAAACAGACAAACACACACACACACTTGTTTTTTATCGCAACTGTATTTATCGTCTTGCTGCGGTGTGTCCGGCGTGGGGCATACAGCCGTCGGCTCTGCCCGCCCGGAGAGTTGGGTGGCTCAAACCGCACCCAGAAGGATCTGGGATGGCTGTCTTGCCATCCTGCTGGAGAGCCCCCCATGCCTCTTCCAGCCAGGATAACTCCGGAACCCTCCCCGACGGGACTCCTCACAAGTCCTCCGGGCAGCGTAGAACATGGCCATCAGGCTGCATGGTTGCGCCCAGCCCATTTTCCTCCTATTTAGTTCCCCTTTGGAGTGTGGACGTGCAGTGACATTCAGGCACAACGTGCCGACGTCCGCTGCACTCCCCCACATTTACACTGACACTGATAGTACCTCCGGGCATCCCCAGAGGTTGCTACGGTGCAGTGGATGTCCCTAGCCCACCCCAGGATTAGGAGAGCAGTCTGCAGACACTCGATCCTAGTCCTCCCCTCCCAACACCCGACGACTCGGGCTCATTCCCGAACCCGGGTCACTGGTGTGGTGCGAGGTGTGGCGTCCAGTGCCTCAACCGTTTATTGAATGCACTTCTTCCAATTATGTTCCTGTAATCGCTAGTTGCATCAAATGTTTATCAATTTGCACTTGTCCCTTTTCCTGCCCTACTGTTTGTGGGATTACCCAGTCTACTCCATCCCATTTTTCCCCGTGGTCTCTCTTTCTCTATATTGTACTGCTCCTGTAACCCTCTATCCTTACCCCCTTGAGGGTATGGCTGACCCTATATTTGTTTGCTCTGTTGCCTTTGCCTGTATAATGCTCTTATTCTACCTATTAATTTTTGTTATGCCTGAAGTTCTTGTATGTTACCTTGTACTCTGCCTGATGTGCTTGTATGTACAGTACCTTGTACCCTCCCGGGTCGCACCTGAAAATAGGCACTTGGCTGTCTAGTGTGCTTACCTGGTTAACAAAAGCGAATAAATAAAATAAAATAAAACCGTCAGTGCCACTGGGCCGGTCACACACACACACACACACTTGCTATCCTCATGTATATATTTTTCCAACTGTTCATTGCTTTCTTTTTTGAAGTATTCATGTTTCTGTGTGTTGACACTTGTACATGTCTGATTGACCCTCTTGTAAGCTAGGTGCATTACCTCAATGAGGCTATCTTGATGTGGGAAACTTTAATACACTGTCGGAGGAAACGAGACTAAACATGCAAATTAAATGTGAAGTCTGTGTTTCAGTAATGTATAGAGGACTTAAAGTATACCAGTTTTGACTGCATGTGCTAAAAACAATACTTTTATGTGTCTGATAGGAAACCGTGCATGTGTGTGTGTTGCTGTGGGGTTGTGTGACACAGACTTACTACAGTGGATCTTTCCTGTTCCAGGTAACAGTATCCTGCACTCAGCCGCAGATAGTGTCACCAGCGCAGTGCAGAAGGCAAGTCAGGCTTTGAATGAACGTGGTGAAAGGTTAGGACGAGCAGAGGAGAAAACAGAGGACATGAAGAACAGTGCTCAGCAGTTTGCCGAAACTGCACACAAGGTAAGGTGCACCAGGGATATGTGACCATTTTTTCATCAATATTTTCATTTAATTTCATGAAGGATGAGTCGCTTCAGCAAAGCTCATTTACAGTGGCTTCCTTGCTCAGTGAATTGTTGACATAAATACATTAAGTTTTATACAGAGTTTAAAAAATTGCATAAAATCACTGCACATAGTTATATGTACATGATTTTCATAAGAAAAACTCAAGGGCCCACATTTTAAAAGGAGATGTATGGCCCACAATGGAGATGTGTGGCGCAACCCAGAAACTGTGCGGAACCATGATATTTGAAAGGAGAGATGTGTTGCGCATTCCTGAATGCACGATTGCACAGATATAATGTATGCAGCGCAAAAAAAGGGGGCATTTACGTGAATATGCAGCGCATCTGTATATTCAGCCAAAATGTGTTGCGCATCTGCCACACATCTCAAAAATGCTCAGTGCAAAGTTAGGCATGTCAGGGGATGGCTTAAATCAGCTGGCCACCCACAGGCAGGCTGCAGAACTGTAGACAGGTGACCCAGAGACAGCCCTCGGAGGTGTACCAGGATGTGCTTCAGGCACCCATACACAGCAGTCATGCCAGGACAAATGTACCCAAAGCCACGTGTGCCGGCACACCATGGGCACCGCCCAGGGAGCCATCCTCCACACCACTCCCAGGACGTGGACACCCAGCTGCCACATGCCAGTGCTGTCAGGTGCCCCTCCAGGCACACCAGCAGAGCAGATGGTCACACTGCAGCACATGTACCAGAAGCCATGGCTTGCAACCATTCGGCCTGCAGGGCGCCACCAGGTGGTGGCATGCACCCAGGGTGACGTCTGGGGCAGTGGTGCCCAGGTAGCCTGGTGGTACTGGTGGCAGCTTGGCATGGGCCAGGGATTGACCTGTGGCACACTCGCACGGTGGTACACCGTAGGTGCACACAGGTGGGACCCACCTGCTCGGGTATGTGGCCACCTTCTGCACACTGCCATTCCTTGCCATTATCACCATGTTCCTGTCATACGGAGGGTGTGGGGCACTGCAGCTGACTGTATGCTGCATATTTTATTGATTGATTGATTGAATTCTTGGATGACATCACTGAGCAGATGCTCATTAATTGCTGCCATGTCAGCTGAATTACAAACTGGTACAAAATACAAGTACAGAAGTACATATACATATAAAGTGGAAGTACACATTACACTTATTATACAAGGGTAGACACTACTAAGGCATAGTACAATGTATGCCTGCGTCCTGGGGATACTACAGCAATTGGAATGAGTACGGGGGAAGAAAAGAGCAGAGAGAGCTAGAGTTAGGGTAGCAGGAGGGGAAGGTGGGGAGGTTGGAGGGTGGGGTAGTAGCTTGGGGGTGGTAGAGCCATAGAGGAAGGGCAGAGAGTGTAGGGGAAGTGCTGAGTCATTGCATATGGAGCTGGTGTAACACATGCATATGGTATACCGATCAGACTGTGTCACCCTGTGCCTTCCCGTGTTGCTTGTCCAGGTGGGCCCCTGTGGCCACTGTCCAGGTGGGCCCCCTGTACCCCAGTCCGACCCTGTACATGGCTATGGGTAATAGCACTGAACCCAGGCCAATGCTGTCCACCCACCCACACACAAACATTCCATTACACCTGCAGGGTTCATTTCAGATATTTATCTATGTAGGACAATGACCCACTGGGTATAAAAAGTAAGGGTCAAATGAAAAAAATAATGGGTCATGTTGTTCAACCGAGTCTAGATTCATAAAGCAGCAGTCTAAAATCCTCAATAACAGTGGGCAGATTGTGCCCAAGGTAGAAGAAAAGCTGGGTCAAAACTAAAAATTGTGTGCCAGTTGTCCCAGTCCCCCAACCAAAACTGAATCCTGCACCTGCCTGTTAGGCTGCAGTATCTCCTGTTCAACTTTGTGGAGTGGTGGGGCAACCCTGCAAAGCTGGAACTGCACATGCCTTGGGTATGCAAATGGCCTGAATACATTCCAGTAATGAGCTGCGCATGTGGGAAATGGGCTCAGAATGTGCAGTGAGGTCATTTGCATATCCCAGCTGAATGTTGCAGTTTTGCGCACCGTGCAAGTGGCTTTGCATTGTGCATTTCCCTATGCTCTGCACAGGTCCCAGGTCACCTGCCATGCAACTCCCACTGCGCTGTCGTGCATGTTCGGGATATTCAGCTGGACATGCACAAACGCATCTTATGGTGCACTGTTTGAATCTACCATTATTTTGTGCCGATGTATCTCAGTTGCATGGCGTAGGCACTTGCACGATGCAGCCTGGGACTTTTGAATACGGGGCCCAAGGCTCATGTTATGCCACTACAATTTTTAACAACCAGAAAAGAGGATACAAACCAATGAGACATCACTTTCTGAAAGGGAAGTTTGTGTGTTAACTTACTGTTATGTACAGATTCTTTCGAGAGGGAGTTTCATAAATGTGGAAAATCAAAGCTAAGTGCTTGCCTTCCCTTTCTGATTTTGAAACAAAAATGTAATTGCGCTCCCAGTAGGAACAATTACTTGACAACTGATTATAGAAGCAGGCTGCACGCTTGCTTAATATGCCAAATAATATTTTTTTTAATAAATAGTGCAAAGCCAGCAAAAGTGCATCATAAGAGCATCAAGTTTACATCCTGGAGCACACACACTAGCTACCACCAAATGCCCCAACACTTCACTTGTAAGAACCATCATTGACTAAGCGCTCGATGAGCAAAGCACCAGGGCATCTCCTTCCAGCATTAGTTGTCAAGTGTTCCTGTCACGAGTGCAGTTGCGTTTTTTTGTTTTAGCAGTCTGGGAGAGGGGTGACATCCCTGCTTTTGCTCTGGCTGCTGGCACCACTAAGTACATGCTTGTTTGCTCTGTTCAGATTTTATCCATTTCCAAGGCTCTGACACCCCATAGGTTTGAACGGTGGGACCAGTGTTCCTGTTTAACAGAAAGGTAGTCTGGGACTGTAAGATATACATACTGTATTACAGCAGGAAAGTGAATTTGCAAAGACGACTCCTGTCATCCATAGAAAGCTAACCTAGCTTCCTATGTAACTCACAGTGGTATTAATTTTTTCTAATCTGGGTCTGTGGGCTTAGGTTTCTTAGCATCCTGCGTCACAGTGAAGCAGTTCACACTCTTTGTTCTGGCATTACCCACCCCCTACTGTTGTTCTCTCTCTTCAGTCTGACTCAGCTACTTTACCAGTTTGTTTTCCTCTCTCGTCAGTCTGCTCCAGTTCGTGAGAGCTGCATAGGCAGCAAACGGGCTCTCCCCTCTGCCTCAGACCCACCGAATGCTACACAGGTACGGCTGCCTCCCGAACGGTGTTCGGCGCCCTTTTAGTTCGAGTAACTCAACTCTAGCAGCCATTGTGCTGCAGAACAAACGGAGCATCTCAGCAACTGATGGTGCCACGTTTCGCGCGGCACCATAGTGTCTCTTGCCTCCTTCCCCAGCCACTCCCCCCACCCTAAGCTAGTGTTAGCTATATAGCGTTAGAGACAATCAGCTCACTTCTGTCCCCTCTTCTCGAGAGTTGGCCTTGCTCATCTCCCCCCAGCCTGCCTCCATTGGTACTGCCCTCGTCTATCCTATTGCGTGCTCTCTCTCTCTCTGTCCACTTCACCCGACTCACCACTGTTTGTCCACCTCCTAACAACTGCACAGTGATGCCTGGCTCTCATGAAGCCTGCTCTATCAGTCCTCCTTGTTTTGCCATTGTAGGATGGTTACTATATTTTCACTTGGTACTGATGTTCTTGGTTGAATATTTGCATATCAAATAGTTATAACCCCTGTTTCCACCTTGTCTGTTTTTATGTTGAACATTCAAGTAGTGCTCACTTTTGTAAGGTTATATAACTGTATTTGATTGTCTGTGCTGCTAACTGGTATTGCCTAATGCAATTCTCTGAACCCTCTCTGCCACATGTTAATTGCTGTGAAGTTCTCTCTTCTGCTTCTAGTATTTCCGGCCCTCCCCTCCTTCTAGCATTTTCTCTCTGTCATCTACATATTCCATCATATTTAACTTCCTCTTTCCTCTCAAACATGCTCCGTATCCCCCTTGCCCTCTTCCCCCTTCTCTTCACCCTCACCTCTAGCCCTCCTACCACACTCGCCTCCCTACTACTCTCCACCTTTCTCATCCCATCTCCCTTTCCATCCTCCTGCCACCCCATTCTCTCCCACTTCCCATGGGTTCCTGGTCCCTCTTTCTTGCCTTCTCCCTGCCTCCATCTAGCTTCACTCAGAACATTGCTCCACACCACCCCCCACTGGCCACCCTTACTCCTACCCTTTGTGTAGATGGTTTCCTGTCATACTGCGCCTCCTTATCTTGCTGCTGCTGCTTCTGAGGGCAGGGTATATCAAGCCCAACCATGGCCCTATCCCCTCCCCCCAAGCTCCTTGCTCCCTTCTCCCCCTTGCCTGCCTAAAGGTTTACATATCATCCACCTTAATATCAGGAGTCTCCTCCCTAAGATTGACCTCCTCCAACCGGTCATGGCAAACCTCCAGCCCGACATATGTATCGTCTCCGAATCATGGCTCTCCACTAAAATCCTGGATAGTGCCATATCCATCCCTGGGTACTGCCTTATTCGGCAGGACAGACCCAGAAGTGGTGGGAGTATCACCATCTATATCTCCTCCTCAATCCAATTCACCACAGTCTTCTCTGTCTCTCTCTCCCATCTGCCTATGAACTTGTACTCCTAAAACTTTCCCTCCCTTTTGTCCCTTCCCATCTTCTTAGTGGGTGCCTGCTGCTGTCCTGGTTCATCTCATCCTCTGTCTCTGACCTTCTCACCACCATCTCCTCCCACTCCTCTCCAGGCGAATTACTCATACTAGGGGACTTCAATTTCAATTGGCTGTCCCCTCCCCACTCCAGGATCCATCATGACACCACATCTCTAAACCTCACTTAGCTGATCACTGACCCCATTCATCTCAACCATAAATCTCTCAAGCATACCCTGTTAGATTAGGCCCTCACCTCCCACCCCCACACCATTACTGCCGCTGGCATTCTCCCAGACGCCCTCAATGACTGTCATATGATCTTTTGCTTTGGCAGAATCCACTGTCCCAAAGCCCCTCCCAAATTCTTTTGATCTGCCTCTTTAGGTCCCTGGATCTGTCTGCCCTCCACGAGGATCTAGTTACAACCAATTGGTTGCCTGTATCAGCATCCAGTACTGTTAACAATGCCCTTGATTACTTAAAATCGAAATACCTCACCGTCTGAGACTTGCATGCCTTCCCCCTCTCCCAAGGAAAACCAGGGTCAGAGGCACCTACCTCCCCTGGATCTCTGCTGAACTCCTAGCCTGTCTGCAGGCTAGGGACCTAGCAGGGAAGGAGCACAAGTCCTCAGGATCCCTCCTGGACTTACATAAATATCATGCCCTTCGCAATGCCTGCACCAGAGCCACCAGGTTAGCCAAAGCAGAGTACTTTTCCTCCAGCTTTCAGAACAATATAAACCACCCCTCAAAGTTCTGGAAAGTTGTCCATGCCCTGTTCTCTCCCAAGGCTCAGCACACTATCCCAGTCCTTAAGGTGAGCGACTCCACCTTTACTGACCCACTATCAGAGGCCAAAGAATTCAACACCTTCTTCACCTCCTGTGCCTCTTCCCCTTCTGTCATCCTCCCTTCCAGTGTCACCACCTCCCCCTACCCCCCACCCTACTCCTCTAACCACTTAATTCTCCTTCACTCCCATCTCACCTACTGCCGCCATCAACGCCTTACTTGTCCTCAACCTGCTCAAGAGCAAAACTTCTATATCCTGCTGACCCTGCCATTGGTCTCCCTCTCTCTGCCCTTCTAAATCTCTCCTTCTCAAAAGCCTCTGTCCCCAATACCTGGCAGCATGTCACAGTTATTCCCGTCCCTAAAGGTGGTGACCCTTCTATTCCTGGTAACTATCGTCCCATTTCTCTTCTCCCTACCCTCACCAAACTCCAAGAACACTTGGTGCAATACCAACTGTCCCCTTTCCTTGACTCTTCCTCCTTCACCCCTTACCAGTCTGGATTCCGAAAAACCCAATTCACCTCCTCCCCCGTCTAACTGATACCATTCTCACTGGAATGGACCAGGAGCAAATCACATCAGCCATCTTGGTTGATTTGGCCAATGCCTTTGACACTATATCCCATAACATCCTCCTCTCTAAGCTCTCTGCAGCAGGACTCTCCATCTTGGCCACTGACTGGTTCTGTTTCTACCTTGAAGGCAGGTCTCAATCAGTTCAAATTAGTGACTCCCTTTCCCCTCCCCTCCCAATCTACACTGGTGTCCTCCAAGGCTCAGTCCTAGGCCCTGTTTTATTGTCAGTCTTACTAAATGACCTGCCTGCTGCCTGCACCTCAGCGTCCATCCACATGTACGCTGATGACACAGTCTTATTTGCCTCTGGTCACTTCCCTATAGACTTGATGACCAGGCTTCAGCGGGATTTTGACAGCATCGCACTCTGGTTCCACTCAAATCAGCTGGCTCTTAACACCAAAAAAACACTCTCTATGACCTTTGTAACAAGGCAAAAGCTCTCTAGGATTGGTAGTCCCCCCTCTTTCTGCACCCTGGATGGGTCCACCATTGAGAATGTACTATCCTTCAAGTACCTCAGGGTCTGGCTTGACAACCACCTCGACTTCTCTGAACACATCAATGCCATACGCAAAAAACTTCACCCCAAGCTAGGAGCATTGTACCACCACCGCGGCTGCATCCCACTCCCGGCATGCAGAGCTGTTGTACAGAAAATGATCCTCCCCGTATTCAACTGTGGTGACACAGTCTACAGCTCTGACCCGGAATCTACCCTCTCCAGACTCTTTCATTCCGTCGCTTCACTCTGGACTGCTCTCCTCATACTCATCACTGTACTCTTTATATGTCCCTCTCCTTTCCTTCCATTGAAGCAAGATGCAAGGCACACTGTTCCTCATTCATTGCCAGGTACTGGCTTGGCTCCCTCCCTTCCTACCTGTCCTCTATCCTCTCCTAGCGCCCCCCCCCAATCCTATGCCCTTCACAGTTCCCAGTCCTGCCCCCTTGCACTCCCCCCAGGATCTCCTCAGCCAGTCAGGCTGCCTTCTCCTACCGCCTCCCTAAACTCTGGAACACCCTCCCTCTCGCAATCCGATCTGCCACCCCCCCCTTCTCCCTATCCTCCCTACTGCGCAGCTTCTGCTCCCACACCTGTAACTGCAACTGAATCTCTCCTATCTCTATCCTCCGTCCCCCACACCACCCATCCCCTTCCCCTCTATCCTTCTCCCTTCCGCCCACCCCTTCCCCCTATGATGTTCACTCACCCTCCAACCAGTCCCCCCACCCTCTTCTTCCTACCTCCCTCCACTCTTTTCTCCTATATGCTTGCTTCCTCCATCTCTCTCTCTCCCCCCTCCACCCTTTCAACATAGTTGAACACAGCTGGCCCAGTTCTGGTGTATGGATCTATTTTGTGTGTATGTATATGTGTATATGTGTGTGTGTGTGTGTGTGTGTGTGTGTGTGTGTGAATGTATGTATATATAATAGGGGCGTGGTCATGCCCCTATAGTTAGGGTTGAGTAGGCACTTCAGTGTTAAACTCAAACATTTGCACTTTAATAGCTTTTACAACCGTTGAACAGATTTGCTCAGAATTTGGCATGCACCTTTCTGTGGGGTGGATCTCTTGATCTGGGAAGTTTCGTTATGGTCGGATGTGCGGTCTTCAAGTTACAAAGAGGTGAAAAAACATGTTTTTACCCATTGACTTTGCTGGGATTTTTCTTTGAACTTGCCTACAGCCAAGAGGGTTTGGTTGTTTGGCATGAAATTTGCAGGGTAGAAAGGGACTAACCCACAGATGTGCCTTTTGCTAGTCTGGTGTAAAAAGAATAAGTAGTTTCTAGGGACATGGATGTGTTGTTCAATCCACACTTACTGGCAGGTTCCTTGCCGCTTTAAATCTTGCCGGAAGGTCTTCAAGCTGGCTCCTCCCACCCACCTGGGTGGTAAAACTCTCGGCTCCGCCCCATGACGCCAGATCTTCCTTATCGCTTGGGAGCTCAGGGTCCCTCCTTAGCGCTCTGCGTTTTAGGCCTGGATCCACACTCTTTGGTTAAACCGAAACTTATTCTAAAATTTAAAAGACTTCTGTCTTCTTTTTCCCTCACGGCTGCAATGGACAAATCGACTCCCGGATTTCATCGGTGCTCCTGTGGGCAGAAGATGTCCCGGACTGACCCACACTCCATGTGCCTTTACTGCCTAGGACTCAGACATGACTCGCAGGCTTGCGAATTATGCAAATCCTTTTCAGCTTCGGTCTTGGAGGACTGTGCTGCCAGAATGCTTTTGGGGCGCCCTGAAAAACATTATCCTCCGGTTAAGTCGAAGGAGGCCCGTTGGGCACTGTTCGCGGTGGCGGGCTTGGCAGACCAGCTGGAGCAGATGATCGCCCTCGAGGAGGAGGCGGTCCAGGCCGCATCTTCATCTTCCTCGGTCGCGGCATTGATCCCGCTCTCCTTGGGCTCTTCTTATACAGCTTCCTTTAAGGAGCTTTGCCAGTCCCTCTCCACCAAGGGAGAAGGGCCATCGGGACATTCCAGTCAGTCCAAATAGAAGGACTCCAAAGGTAAGTCCCACCGTCGACATTCGTGGGAGCGGGAGAGATCCCCTTGCCCGGATAGTCAACAGTCTACTTTGGTCAAGGTTGCGGCTAAGGCCGCTGGCTTCACGGTGTCCCCGTCAGGCCAGCCGGCCGAGACACCTGTCGACGCAGTCAAGATTTTTCTCGACCCGTCGGACGGTTTGTCGACCAGAGAAACAGACAACCCTTCTTCACTGCTTCCTCCGGTGGAAACAGAGAACTTGACTGTGCCTCCTGTGCCGGAGTCCCCGGTTAAGGTCCTTAAACTGAGGGAGGAGCGGGTTTCCCCCCGCCCCCTCTCTTATCCACCCTCGGAATCCCCGAAGGTCTCGTCTCAGACCTCTTCCAGGTCCATCCGGTCCCGCCGTCAGTGGTCTCGGTCTCGGCACCATGGAAAGCAGCGGCGCTGCTCATCCTCATCGACCTCTTCGGAGGATAGGCTCCGGCGCCAGTTGCGTCGGCCTCTGAGTTAATGGCAGCAGCTCTTATTGTCGAGGGAATAAGCCGACTCAGTCGCCTTCTCCGCCATTAAGTCTGTCACCGGAGCGGCCGAAACAACCCTTTGTAGTGGTCGAGGAGCCAAAACCGGCACCAGTTGTTCGGCCGAAACCAGCTGCACCACCCATTGTGGTGGAACCTCCGCCTCCACATCCGAAGACTGGGTCCCCGACCAAGGATTCTCGGTCGGGTCAGGGTTTGCCCCATAGGTTGTCGGTCACCCTCACTCCCGATCGACCTTGGCATGTGGAGGGTGGCTCAGGCACTCGGCAGCTGTTTGCAGACTCTTTGGAGTCTGATGACGACTCCTCCTTGATCTCCAGGCCGCTTGACCTGGAGTCCACTGGGGGTCAGTCGGTGGACGAGAACCCAACCTCGTTCTTAGGAATGCTTCGCCCCATCTCAGAATCCACTGGAATGAAGCTTGAACCCATTTCAAAACGGGCCAAGTATCCCCTCACGGAGATACTGGACCGGGGGAATTCCCCTACGGAGGCCTTCCCGGTGGCGGAAGCCATTGTTGTCCTGGCCCTAGAGCTGTGGCAGCGGCCAGCTTCTTGTCCAGCACCTTCGACCAGGGTGGCCCGGAAGTATGCGGTCCTTTCAGGTTCACTCTTCGGTTTCTCGGAGCACCCCTCTGCGGGGGGGTTAGTGACCGACAGTGTTTTCCGGCGTTCCGGGAAAGCTCGAGACGTGGACAAACCACCCGCTAAGTAATCCAAGAAATTGAACTACTCAGGGCGGAAAGTATATGCTGCTTCCTCCCTAGGCCTTCGTCAGGCTAGCTCGGCCATCCTGATGGCACACTTTTCACACCCCCTTTTGGGCTCCCTGGATGAGGTGATTCCTCATCTCCCAGCCGACCTTCAAATGACGGTCAAGCAGGTGTGGGACCAGGGAAGGGAGGTAGCCAAACAGCAGCTCCAAACTTCGTTGGACATCGCTAATTCGTGTGACCAGTCAGTAGCGGCCGCAGTGGCCATGCGCCGCAGGGCTTCACTGTGGATCTCTACCTTTCCGGCGGATACTCAGCACAAGCTGGCAGACGTTCCCTTCCTGGGTACCGACTTGTTCGGTCCTGGGGTGGAGGGTCATCTCCAACGGATCGAGAAGTCCAACGCCACCTTGGACTCGGTTACGTCTGCCCAGAAGGACAAAGGCCGCCAGCAGCAGCGTAAGCCCTTTCATCTTTTAGCCCCTGCGGCACGTCCGGCCCAGCAACACCAGCATCAGGGCCAGCAGACTCGCACTTGGCACCCCAAAGCCAAGCCTGCTGCTTCCTCCAGCAGGAAGCCGGGAGGGAAAGGCCCAGGCAGCTCCTCAGCCGGCCCTTTCTGCAAGCCTGCCCAGTGACGGGTTGAGGGGTGTCGCCCCCAACCTTGTCACTCCTCCCCGGGTTCCCCCGTGGGGGGACGGCTCTGCCACTTCCTTTCCGCCTGGTCCGATATCACCACGGACCGCTGGGTGTTGTAAGTGGTAGGCAGGGGTCTGCCTCTGGAATTCGAGCAGTCCCCATCCTATCGAACCGTCACCCCACGGGGGGGGGCACGGGTTCTGCAGCCTCTCTGTCGGCTCGTTGAGCCGACATTGCCCTGCTCCTACAGAAGGAGGTGATCAGGGAGGTGGTGGACTCTCCTCCAGACCCAGGGTTTGTGTACAGGTACTTCCTGGTCCCAAAACGGACGGGGCGGCTGTCACCCCATTCTCGAACTTCACGACCTGAATGAGTTCCTAAGGTCTCGCACCTTCAGGATGGTCACTGTGGCTCAGATCATTCCATCCTTGGAACGAGGTGTGTGGTTCTGTTCTCTGGACCTTCAGGATGCGTTCTTTCACGTCCCAATCCATCCGTCTCACCAGCGATTCCTCCACTTCAGGGCAGAGGGATCCCTTTACTAGTTCCGGGCCATGCCCTTCGGCCTCTCTAGCTCCCAGGGTCTTCACCAAATGCATGGCAGTGGTGACAGCATTCCTGCGGCGCCGAGGGGTCCGGGTGTATCCTTACCTGGACGACTGGCTGATTGCAGCCCCCTCCAGGCTGGAGGTGGAGCGGTCCAGGGATCTGGCCCTCCAGGTCTGCTCTCAGATTGGCCTCCTCACCAACAAGGCCAAATCGGAACTCGTGCCATCGCAGGTGATTCAGTTCATCGGGGCAGAGCTTGACTCTCTTTGAGCCAGAGCACAGCTCCCGGCGGACAGGGCCGAGGTCCTTTCCTCCTTTGCCCAGTCATTTCTGGTTGGGCAGTTGCACCCTGCCCGGGACTTCCTGCGCCTTCTGGGCCTCGTGGCGGCCTGCACCAGCATGGTCCATTGGGCCTGCTGGCATATGTGTCCCCTGCAATGGGGGCTGGCCCGCCAATGGTCACAGTGCTCCAGTCCTCTGGACCAGCCAGTGACAGTGACCCAGGAGATGTGGAATGGCCTCCAGTGGTGGCTCGTTCCAGCTCATCTGCAGGAGGGCATCACGTTTGTCCACCCAGAGCCGACAGTCACTCTGACGACTGACGCCTCTCTGATGGGTTGGGGTGCCCATCTGGGGGAGCTCAGAGCCCACTGCCTCTGGTCCCCTCAGGAGTCTTGATGCCACATCAACCTGCTGGAGCTTCGAGCGGTCCAACTAGCCCTCACCGCCTTTGCTCCATTTGTACGGGGTCAAGTGTTCCGGGTCCAGACGGACAACACCACAACCATGTACTACCTCAACCGACAGGGTGGGAAGCACTCCTTGCCTCTGTGCAAGGAGGCTCGCCGCACTTGGTCTCGTGATCAGTCTGGAGGCGGATCTCCTAGCCATCCATGTGGCAGGAGCCTCCAACAGTCTGGCCGATTCCCTAAGCCGGATAGGCGCTGCATCTCACGAGTAGTCTGTCCTGCCGGAGATAGTACAAGATCTGTTCTCCCACTGGGGCACCCCTCAGGTGGGCCTGTTTGCCTCCAGGGAGAATGTGAAGCTGAGGCTGTTCCATGCCCGCCCCCCTCAGCAGGGCTCGCTGCAGGGGGATGCCTTCTTGAGGCCGTGGACCCCGGGCCTCTTCTATGCCTTCCCTCCATTTCCCTTGATCCACAAGGTGCTTCTCAAGGCGAGAGGGACAAGGCACAGGTGATTCTGGTAGCCCCAGACTGGCCCCGCGAGTTCTGGTATCCAGATCTCCTCAGCCTCAGCTCCAGGCTCCCGAGGCGGCTTCCAGCCTGCCCGGACCTGATCTCAGTCAACAAGGGGAAGGTACTCCACATGGACCTTCAATCCCTGCACTTGACGGCCTGGTTCCTGAGCAGCTAGAGTTCCAGGCCTTGGGTCTTTCCGACGAGGTCCTCAATGTTGTTAAGGCACCCTGTAAGGAGTTGACCAGAAAATGCTATGCCTTCAAATGGAAGGGATTCTCTGTTTGGTGTCAGGGTAAGGGGTTGGACCCTTCCTCCTGTTCTTTGGCTAGCATTCTGGACTACCTGTGGTCCCTTTCTCAGCTAGGGCTTTGGTGGACGACCCTTAAGGTGCACCTGGCAGCCATCTCTGCTTACCGTGGGCGGCAAGCAGTCGGTGTGCAGAGAAGGTGGTCGGGTGCTTTTTCAAAGGCCTTGTTCACATATCCCCTGTGGTGCGAGAACCTCCACCTCTGTGGGATCTACTGCTGGTATTGGCTAAGCTCATGGGCAAGCCATTCGAACCGATGCACAGGTGTGACATCTCTCACCTGTCGTGGAAGACCGCCTTCTTGGTGGCTATCACGTCAGCCAGAAGGATGGGAGAGCTCCAGGCGCTTTCCATCGAGTCTCCTTATCTGGTCTTCCATAGGGACAAGGCTGTCCTGCGCCTCCACCCGAAATTCCTTCCGAAGGTGGTGTCGGAGTTTCACCTTAACCAGGTGTTGGCTCTGCCGGTGTTCTACTCCAGTCACACCTCGGATGCCGAATATAGGCTCCATACTTTGGACCCTAGAAGAGCTCTCTCTTATTATAAGGAGCGGATGGCTGAAGTTCGGGGAGAGGTTCACCAGCTGTTAGTCACCTATGCTGAAGCCGGACCTGGCAGACCTGCAGCCAAGTGGACGTTAGGCAGGTGGGTCACCTCCTGCATAGATCTGTGCTATAGGTTGGTGGGCATGGAGCCTCCCAAAGGGATAAGAGCTCATTCTACCCGCCATACCACTGCTTCTAGGGACGTCCCTATCCAGGAAATCTGCAGGGCTGTTACCTGGAAGTCAGCACACAGCTTTATTTCCCATTACCACATTGACCTAGAGTCACGCCGGGATGCTGGTTTTGGGACCTCGGTTCTCCAGTCCTTATTTCCTAAGTAGGGGGTGCGCGCCTTGCCTCCCTCCTCCTGGAGAACTGCTAGGAGTCTGCCAGTAAGTGTGGATTGAACAACATATCACGTCCTAAAATACAGGTTACTCACCTGTAACAGGAGTTCTAGGGTGGTATATGTTATTCATCCACACAACCCACCCGACCTCCCCAGCTTGACGCACAACCTGGCTTCCAGTGGGCTAGATCTGGCATCATGGGGCAGAGCCGAGAGTTTTACCACCCGGGTGGGTGGGTGGGAGGAGCCAGCTTGAAGACCTTCTGGCAAGATTTAAAGCGGCAAGGAACCTGCCAGTAAGTGTGGATGAACATTTACCACTCCTAGAACTCCTGTTACAGGTGAGTAACCTGTGTTTTTAAGTTATTGCAATTTAAAAATTAGAAAAAATCATTTCTGAGCATGCTCAGTAAGCACTAGCTGTATGAAACGAAGTAGGAATCCTGCTCCATATGGAGAAATTCCTATTTCGTCTGGCCACCATCTTGCTTTCAATTTTGCCAAAAGAAAAATATTTGTAACCTTCCAAAACTTTTTTCTTGGGAGGAACCAACACATGTAGCTTGCTTATTAGGACCCACTTTGGTGCATTCTGCACTTTACGGGATGAAATATGCCTGAGAAATGTGTTTATTTAATCATTTAAATCCTACTTCATAGCCACGTAATACAACCTAGGATCCTAGTTTGTATGCATAAGATACGACCTAGGATCCTAGGTTGTGACCTGAAAATAGGAAAAAATTATTAAAAAAATACTTACGCCAACATGGGGTGCCCAGTCTCCATGTCTGCACATTAGTGCGCCCCCTCCCCACCAGTATGGGATACTGGGGAGCCCAATCCCAGTGTCCCCAACAGAAAGAACCATGGCTGACAACGGGGTGCCCAATCCCCGGTCGGCAGTAGCCCCTAAAAAGATAAATCATGTCTGAGAACGAGGTGCCCAATCCCCATGTCAGCGGTAGCCCCCCCAGCAAAGCGGGACACTGGGGAGCCCACTCCCAGTGTCCCCAGTTAGAGCATGCCCCTCCATAGTCAGCAGTAGTGCCTGAAATAAAGAAAACAGTCCCCCAACGTCTTTTAGTAAAAAATAAATAAATAAAAGAAAGAAAGAAAATGTTCCCTCATCGTCTCCCCACGTCCCCCCCAATCCCGAACCTCCCTTTGTGCACCCACCTCCCCGCATCTCCCCCTTTACACCGTACTAGCTTCCGGAGATCGGGCGCTGTTATCTTCTGTGGACCGGGACATGTCTGCACTCTTCAAAGCCGAACCGCAAACTGAGGAATCAAAGGTAAGCCGTATAATGGCAGTCAGTTTGGGTGGGGGTCAACTTATGTTGATATCCCAGCCATTTTTTGAGAGTTTAGCACCAAATTTTCAACATGGGTTTTTTGGGACCCCACCTCATGAACAATGTCACTGTCATCTCATTACTCAGTCCGAAAGGTGATTTTGCGGTCCCTGCGCAGAATCACCTTTTGGGACCGATTAACGAAATGACAGTCCCAGTGTTCATGAGGGGATGTCCCAAAAAGCCCATGTTGAAAATTTGGTGCAAAAAATCCAAAAAACGGTTGTGTTACAAGTATGTGTTGTGCAGTTTCTACGCACGTTCGTAACTTCGCTAATTTTTAATATTTTCATTCCAGATTTTAAACATTGCTACACACCTCTCCATGAACAATACCGCTGTCATCCTGCCCGAAATGTGTTTACCCACCTCTGGCACAGAATGGCGCAGTCGCTGTGCGAAATCAACTTTCAGAATGGATTAACAAAATCACAGTGCCAGTGTTCATGAGTGGATTTCCCAAAAAGCCCATGTTGAAAATTTGGTTAAAATTCCCCAAAATGCCCACGTTACGAGCATTGTGCAGTTTCTACGCATGCTCATAACTTCACCAATTTTTCATGTTTTCCCTCCTGATTTTCAACACCTCCTCATGAACAGTATACAGCTGTCATTTTTCACATCCTGCCCAAAACATGATTTTGCACCTGTGGTACAGATAAGCACGTTCACTGTGCAAACTCAACTTTCATGACAGATTAACAAAATGACAGTGACACTGTTCATGAGGTGGGGTCCCCAAAATGCCATGCTGAAAACTGGGTGAAAAAAATCCTGAAAATGCCTGCGTTACATGTGCCCATTGAATTGTGGCACCTGTGGTGCCTTTCGGCGCCCGTATCTTGAAAACGATTCGAGATATGGAGTTTTCGCTTTCTGCAGCTAAGGATCTGTGGAGGTTTAGAAGTCATTACAATGGCAGTTGAATTTTTTCCATAGTTGCTACAGTTACTGAGATATTGCCAAATTAGTGCTACAGGGGTTACTTTTCATGACTATAGGGCTGCAGTATGTCCATAGTTACATGTAAGTGGGCCCTGTGCTCCCGCTTATGCATATCATTATGCCATAATGGGTAGTGTGATTCTGCGCTCCCACTTATGCATATCATTATGCAACAGTGGGTAGCGTGAGGGTGGGCCCGCGCTCCCACAACCACATACTAGTTACATTACATTTTTCCTAAAAAAGAAGGGAAAGTCATTGCAAAAAAACTACGTTAATGCATCTGTTAGGGTGTTTATTAAAGCATAAAAAGCTGGGAAATTCGACATTAGGATTACCAACCCTACCATGCCCCCCCCCCACCCTCCTCACACCAACAGGCGTCGGGGTGTGCCTTGGAGTTGTTGGGCCTAACTCTCACCCCATTCTCCTATACTGTCTCACCCCATTCTCCTATACTGTACCATCTCATCCTGTTTACACATGGAATGGGGTGAGAGTTAGGGCCGACGACCCCAAGGTACACCCCAACGCCTTTTGGTGTGTGTGTGTGTTGGGGGGATGGTAGGATTGGTAACCATAACATCGAATTTCCTAGCTTTTTACGCTTTAATAAAAACCCTAACTGATGCATTAACCTAGTTTTTTTGCAATTAATATATGTGTGTGTGTGTGTATGTATGTATATATATATATATATATATATATATATATATATATATATATCTATAGAGATATATATATATCTATAGATATATATATATATACACACACATACACACACACTGTGTATATATTTATCTGTTGTTGGGAGTGGCCATAGGGTGGTTCTCTCACTTTTGACTGTGTTATTTAATTCCCTGCATAAGGCACTTCACATACCCAATTGCTGTAAATAATTGTTTACAAAATTATGTAACTGCTGTATATAGTTTATGTCTTGCTGTATCCTACACTGTTGTAATTCCTTTTTTTTTTTGTAAATATCCTTTTTTATTAATATTTTAACTTATTTACATACAAGTCAACCATACCAACAGCAGTTAATTTGAGGTACATGTCATCAAGGATCAATCTCAGTGAGAGTATAATAATTCCATGTTCATTAAGAATAAAAACCCAGGAATTAAAGGGAGGGTCAGGAGAGGAGGAAAGAGAACAGTCCTTGCATAAAAACAGTGTCCATATCCACGTAGTACTCATTTCGGTTCCTTGGCCTTCCATCTTCTCACTTTGGCCTCTCTCCTGGGCATCCCAGCCCATCACGTTAAGTAGTTCTCTCCTACACAGGGGGAAAGTTACCGCATCTCCCTGGGAGGGCTCGGCATTAGATGTCATTTATACCGACATAGAAACTCCCTGTCTGGTCCCTGCAGTGTAGCACTCGGTGAGGGTGCACCCCGATCCCAGCCCCTGGCTCCCCGAGCTCCCCGAGCCCCGGGCCCATCTCCCCCCCCCCGCGCACTGCCGAGAGGGGCGAGGGAGGAGGGGCCCCAGGGTTGCCCCTCCGCCTCCCCACAAGGACTAACACCGGGTCCTTCAGCATGTAGTATATCTGCCATTTGGCCCATCTGGTATTAAATTTTTCTACCTGATTATTTAGACTGTGTGTTATTTTTCCATGGTGTAAATTTGTTTAGAAATAACCCACCATTCTTGTATGGTGGTACTTCAGAGTGTCCAGCCAATGTCGCGTTATGGCTTTTTGTGCCGTGAGCAGCCTGGAGAAAGGTGCTGTGTGGGCCTCGCATATCGAGGAGGACCAACAGCAGGACCAGCTCCATTGTCAGCTGGAACTGGGGGTCAAAAATCTCCTGAAGGTGTTGCTGCAAGGAGGTCATAAAGGTCTCGGGAAGGACAGCTCCACATTACATGGGTATGGTCGGCCCTTTCAGTGCGCCATGCGCCCATCCGCTCCCTGCCCAGCGCCTGTGAGCAGTAATTACTGAGTTCTGAAGTAGCGAATTAAGCACTTCCATGCAAATTCCCGCCAGACATGCGAGCTGGTTATTTTGGCTGAGTTCCTCCAGGCTCGCTGCCAGTCTTCTGGAGTCACCTCATTGGCCTTCGGCTCCATCTGTTCCGGATGCTATCTATGCAGGACCGGTTCCGGGCTCTCAAGGAGCTATAGCACATCGAGATCAGGCAGTTTTGTTTGCTAGTCCTGAACATCGCTTCCAGAGTCTGTACCAGTGACGGGACCCGGTCCGGATCCCAGATCTCCCCTGGGAGATGGTTCATGTAATGTCTGAGCTGTAGGTAGCGGAAGAAATCTTCCTTCGGAACATTAAAATCCTTTTGGATCTCTGTGAAGGACCACATAATACCCTGCCTCATTATTTGGCTCAGATATCTCAGTCCTCCCCTCTCCCACCTACGAAAGCCACCATCAGTAATGTTCGGAGGAAAAGCCTCTAGAGAGGGGATCGGACATAGAGTGGAAGAAACCTGGTCAGCTGGTGGTCCCTCCAGATAGTCCTCCAGCCTTTAACCGTGGCTCTCATCCAAGGGTGTCCCCTGGAAATACAGGCCAGTTCTCCCAGCCTGATATAAAATTCTGCAGAAATCAGTGTCATCTATAAGTGCTGGTTTCTATGTCCAGCCAGTGTGGGCTGTCAGTTCTACCTTGCCTGGACATTACATGTATCACATTCACCGCCTGCTGATAAAGTCGAAGATCCGGGAGACCCATGCCCCCCTCATCTCTAGGGAGGGTCAGGATCCCAAACCCCACACGGGGCCTTTTGTTGGCCCAGACAAATTTAGTGATATGCTTGTTTATTTCCTTGAATGTTTGTGTTGGGATCAGAAGCGGTATATTCTGAAACATATACAGCGCTCTGGGCAGGGTGACCATCTTAATGAGGTCAATCCTGCGTGCCAGTCCAAGGGGGAGTGTCGCCCAAACCGCCAGATCAGCTTTAAGCTGTGTTATTAGGCATATAATTACAGTTATAAAACTCCCGATCGGATCTGGGTATGTGTCCTAGGTATTTCAATTTTCCGAGTTCCCATTTCCCTGGGACCAAAGCCTTAGTACTCTGGGTAGGGAGGTAATGAAAGGGAGCATCTCGGTTTTGTTAAGGTTTAATTTATACCCGACACCCACCAAAGGCCTCCAAGATTTGTTTGGCTGCCAAAGGACTGTTCCGTTCACGCAGATACAGCAATATGTCATCGTAAAGGGCAATTCGGTGCTCCACCCCCAGGATTACTCCAGTTATGTTTTGTGTTTCCCTGATCTTCTGTGCTGGGGGTTCTATGAAGGCTGCGAACAAAGAGAGGTGAGAGGGACAGCCCTGTCTCGTTCCCTGTATAGTGGGAGTACCTCGAGTGATGTCCATTCACCTTTACACAGGCGTATGGTGCGTATATGTTCTTTAGGACATTCACTTATCTGGAGGAAACCGAATGTGAGTAAAGTTTCATAAAGAAACTGCCAGGAAACTCTGTCGAATGCCTTCTCGGCATCCAGACTGACCAACAGGAGTAGGATTCCTCCTTGTGCATTTGATGCACTACATAGAGGTCGATCTTATGTTATCCGTGGTGGTCGGGTTGGACAAACCCCGTTTGATCCTTATGAACCAGTGAGGGAGGATCGGTCCACCTATGGGACAGAATTGACATAAAAAGTTTATAGTCCTGATTAAGCACAGATATAGGCCTGTACAGGGCACACAATTGTGGGTTTTACCCTGCTTGGGATAACAGACACTGTGGCATAGGCCCAGGATGGGGGAGGAGGCCCCCCTTCCAGGACTTCATTAAAAACCGAGCGGAGGCTCGGAAGGATTTGGGCCTTAAATGCCTTGTAGAATTCCGCTCCGTATCCGTCTGGGCCAGGGGCTTTTTGCGCTTTGGTATTCCGTATGACGGATGTCAGCTCCGTGTCCGTGATCGGGGTGACCAAAGCTTCCCCCTGGGCCTCAGTGAGTCGTGGTAAGGTGATTGATCGTAAGAATTCTTGTACGTCATGTAAAGGTACTTGTTTCTCTGGGGTATACAGGGACTGATAGTATGTGGTAAAAGCTTTGGCAATGTCCTGAGTTTTAGTGTGTCGTATATTATCCCTAGGTTGTATTATTGAAGTGACCGTGGCCAGCTTCCTCTGCCTCCGGGCCTGATACGCCAACATCCGCGTGGCCCTAGGCCCAACCTCATAGTATCTTTGCCGTAAAAATGTAAGTGCCGTCTCGGTCTGCTGCTGTTTCAGTAGATCCAGTTCATGCCTGGTCTGCTGCAATTGAGGGAGGACCGGCCGCGTCCCCTAACTTGTGCCATCTGGAGGAAGTGTAGTGTATCCTCCAGCTCCAGCCTTACGTGCCTTAGCTGTCTTTCCTGTTCTGTGAATTTTATTAAGTGACCCCTAAGCACTGTCTTAATCGTGTCCCAATGTATAGTGGGGGTAGAGTCTGAAACCGGGTTATCTTCCTTAATCTCCTGTATCCTCTCTTTGAGAAAGTCACAGAATTTCTTGGAGCGCAAATGGAAGGGGTTAAGCCTCCACATCGTCCTTCTCGGCTGGAGGCCGAAATCCGGGGGGCATGGTCCGAAATGGCGATGTCTCCAATTTGGACATCATGTAACATCCCGAGATTCTCCACCTGTGTATACACCTGGTCAATGTGGGTGTATGTGTGGTGTACTGCCGAATAAAAAGTATAGTTCCTTGAATGAGGGTGGATTTTCCTCCACGCATCGCACCATCCTGCCTCATTCACAAATCTTTTAAAGAACCTCTGGGTGGCTGATACCTAGAGGGCCTAACATTAGTGGGAGTCCACACTAGGGTCCATAACAAAATTAAAGTCACCTGCCATCATTAGCACTCCTTGGTTTTTGTATAATTTTGTCTAGTAAAGGCCTAAGCTGCGTCACAGCCATTCCGGGGGATATAAGTTCCTGAGGTTACCTGCTTGCCACCAGAACCCCCTGTACCAGGATCATGCGACCCTCTGGGTCAGTCCACGAGTCGTTTACTGTCAGGGGGTTCCTGCTGAGACCATAATGGCCACCCCCCGTCTGCCCGATCTGGCAGAGGAGTAGAACATCTGACCCCTGCTAAGTTTGGCTAATTTTAAGTGCTCTACACTATTCATATGCATTTCCTGTAGGAATGTCAGATCTGCTTTTGAGCGTCTGATAAAGGTCAGGACCTTCGACCTTTTAATTGGAGAAGCAAGGCCATTAATATTTAGGGAAAGGAGTTTAATTTTAGCTGTACCCATTTGTTCTACGTGTTTATTTTCCATTCCACCACCCCCCTCCCTGGTTGGTCCCCAGGTCCACCGTCCCCAGGGGGCACCCTCACCGAGATTGGTTGTCTGTGGTTGGCGACTAGGACACTACGAAAAACATTACAACAACAGTTTAGATTAACTCTAACATACACTACACTTACAATAGTATTGTATTTGAACAGACTAACATTCAACATCAGCAACTGGTACTTCCACGGGCCAGATAATCTGACCTCAAGGCAAAAGAAATTTGCCATTGCCCCAGCAACTCTGGGCTGTCGCACTTCGTGCTGTTCGGGAATAGGTATGGGTTAGGTGACAATTACGTGCAGCTTCTTCTGCCCTCCCTATGATCCTTAAATTGTTGGGTTTTGGGGGATATATCTAGCAGGAAAAAGAAAGAGGGCCCCTCTGCCCTTTGGGCCCATTACTTATTCTATATTGCAGCCGGGCAGCCCGGCATGGCTACGAAAGAGTGCCAAACCCCTTCCCAAGGCCCCAACCCAGAGTGAATCCATTTTAATCTTCCCCTCCGACTATCTCGGCTGGTCGGGTGAGGGGCCTGAGTAACCTCATCCTCCCAGCCATTCTAAGGTTTTCCGCCACCCTCATGGCACGCACCAGCTTTTAGCCAGGCCCCCATCCCATAATCCATCCATAGCGAAACCCCGGTCACCCCTCCTCCATCCTCCATCCTCCGGTCTCTCGTGCCTCACCCTAGTGGAAACTCCCTCAGCCCCCTCCTTCAATCCCCGGTCAGTTAAACTAGGCCCTTCCCTACAAACCCAATATCCCCTATAGACTAACCTTGGGGAGACACTTAAAAGCTGGTCCTGCTGTTCACTGAATTCACCCTACCGACTGTCCATACACTCCAGCTCGTGCCCCCCACATGGATCCGGATCATCATCACATGGCTCACTTCTTACTTATTCCCCGCTTTAGCCCAGCATTTTCTTTCCTCCCTCCCTGTTCCCTCTTCCTTAGATCCCGTTCCCCACCTTCCTCGGTTAGCACTAGTGCTGGAGCCAGCCCCCCCTCCCAAGTCTCCCTATCCCGTACTTCCAGTTCCCCATCCCCTACCCCCTTTTACTGACCGCTGCTTAGTCGTGTCCCTTGTCGATCAATTAAACCCTTACCATGGCCTGGTTCCAATACCAGAAAGGCTCCCCAACCCCTCTTACAGCTGATTAAGTTCCTTTCCCACCGTCCATACCCCATAGATCCTCCCTTTTTATCTTCTGTCGCACTCGCTGACCGTTCCCACCTTCTACCTTTTCGTTTCCTCCCATCTTAATCCCCCCCCCTTCTATCCTTTCAAGGAATTAGCTAGGGTACTTTACATTTCTATGCGTCCACGTTAGCTCCAGTCCTCTGCGGTCTTACGGCAAGGGTTGCTCCATTTAGTGTCCCAATTATTTCCCTTATAGTCTCACGCACCTTGCCTGTGCCTTCCCTTCTGTTCTGTATTCCCATAGCTTTTGGGCCAATTTCGATGCTACAGTTGGGCCTCTTGGTGTTCTGGGCTGTGGGATATTAATCTGCCTCCTCCGCAGCTCCGCCATAGCCTCCTCTGCCGACTCGACCGTCTTAGCACCCTCGGGAAACTGGATCACCATCTTAGCCGGGTACGCTGTATGGAATTTAATTCCGGCCAATTTCAAAGCTTTCATGGTCGTAGCATAGGCGCGCCTTCGCGCCATTATCTCGACGTGTCGTTGTCAAATACAGACGCTGAGATCCCAGGAGCACAGTCCCTTCCTCCAGACTGCTCTCAAAACTGCCTCCTTGTCTTGAAATCTTAGGAATTTTACCAGCACCATGCGTGGGCGAGACCCTGGAGCCTCGACCCCAGCCAGCAGCAGTGTGTGCCCGCTCTATTTCAAGTGACCTCCTCTGGTATATTTAGTAGCTCCCTAAGAAGGTGTTAGATGTATTTGATCATGTCCGGTCCTTCCGTGCCTCTGGGATGCCTGAAATCCGGATATTGCTTCTTCTATTGCGGCATTCTGCATCTTCAGCCCCTAGCCCTCAGGGCCTTGACTTCCTCCTGTAGCTGAGTGATCATGCGGTCGGTTCCCTCCAGCTTATCCTCCGCGGATGAAATTCGGGCCTCGCTATGTTCTTGTCTCTGCTCTAGCTTCCCGACATCCGAACGGAGAGCTGACACCGTCGATTTCATTTCCCGGCGGAACTCTCATAATTCCGCCAGCATTTGCGCCATCTGTCTTTGTAGGATTGTGTGGGGGGCCTGCTCGGCTGCGGTGCTGCCATGGCGCGACGAGGACGAGGCCCTCGAATCTTCGCTCTCGGAGCCCTCATCCTGCGATCGCTCTTCATGCAGGCGGGCCAGGACTGCAAATTGGTTGTCCCCCTTCTTTCGTGGCATTTCGTGAGTCCCTCCAGCTGACTTGTATGACTTGATGTCGTTGGATAGCACTGGTTTGGAGGGTTTTGTTAGGATCAGTCGGGCAGCCTCCTTGGTTACGCTGCCATCAGGTCGATGACGTCACCGGAAGTCGCTTACACTGTTGTAATTTCAAGTGTACTCTGTCGTCGAGGCACAGGTCAGGAAGCATAGGGGAAAACCCACAAGCAGTTGTAAATATCACCCAAACTTTATTTATTGTAGCCGTAACATAAAATAAAATAAACCTGTTCAGAATAACTATGTACAGAAGCAAAAATAAAATCTATCTTGTAAAAAAAAAAAGATCTTCCTTGCAGCTCAGTTTAGCTGTTTTTATAAGTCTTTTTCAACCCCCATCCTTTGCAAGCATCCTGTTCTTTGTAAATTTCAGGAGCTGCTAGAACATTGAGAACTTTCTGAGGTCCCCACAGCAACTGCAAAAGGCTCAGGCATTTGCACCCAAATAACCTCTAGCTTTTTACAGTTATCTCAAATTATAAATATATACATTTCAACAGTAACACCATATTTCCTAAACAAAAGTGATCCCATTATCAGTTTCACTTCCATATACTGATTTGCACATATTCTTATATTACTAGATCTAGATATGCAAGGGAGGAAAAACAGAATGCAATAGAAAAGTGAGAGGCAAAGAATTGTGAGATTATTCAAGTCCGAGGTCTCACAGGAAAACTTGGTTGCCCAACCAGACAGAAGAGGCAGAAAAGGAAAGAATACAGATCCCTGCATTTAAATACTTTCTCCAAAATAAATGGGACAGGGTCCTGTTCTACCCTGTCACATACTCCCATGTCCCCTTCCCCTAGAACGCATCTGTAAACGAGCTATTGTTAGCTCAGTATGCCTTTCCTGGTGAAACTTTTCAAATAAATAGTAATTAAAGGAACTGTTACCAACAAAGCTGGCCAATCTATTACATAAAATATTTAATTTGTTCAGTAGGACCCTGGGAGCCCTATCATTAAAGATGTCCCAATAGTCCATCAATGAAAATAGCATAGACTACACTACCCTTATCTAAGCATCCATCGGAAAAATAGTTTAAATCTTCTAATGGAATCCAGACTTGGGGGCCAGGTTCTTTAAACAGTATTTCTCACGAGCATCTCTGGACAATAATGGGTCCAGCCAGACACCTAAATATTTGTATGTATCTACCTTCTGTCATTTTTTTGTCATTTAGAGAAGTAATGTTCAGTCCTTCAGAAGTTGAAATGTTCTGCAGTATCATATTCAAGCCACAGACAATTACTGCCTTTTGTCCTCATTTATAGGCAAGGCAAGTTTATTGATTGGCACTCTATCTCAGAGGCTCAGGATGCCTTAAGTAACATACTAAAGTATATGTTAACAGAATAAATAGAAAATAAATAGTGTTGGGAGATATACACCATTAAAAATTACAACAGATTTAAATAGGCTAGTTTAAGTAAGAGGGATTTCAGTACATTCTTGAAGGCCTCCACTGAGGGTACACCATAAACATGGATTGGTAGAAAGTTCCAAACAGTAGGGCAGCCATACCAAAGGCTGTCTTCCCTTGCAGTTTCAGCCTAGATCATGGGTCATCCAACAGTCTCATCTTGGCAGAACGAAGAATGCGGACAGGGGCATATAATGACAGGAGATCTTTCCGGTAGGAGGGTCTTGTTTGTCAGCAAGCATACCTTGAAGGTGATGTGGCAGTGAATTGGCAACCAGTGCAGATTGAGCAGCACCGGTGGGACGTGCTCCAGCTGAGAGGCCCCAGCAGTCAGCCAGGCTGCAGTGTTCTGGACTAGCCGCAGCTGGTGCAACATTCCCCCAGATAACCCTGTGCACAGAGTGTTACAGTAATCCAGTCAGGATGTTACAGAGCATGCACCAGTGTAGTGTGTCCCTGGTTACTAGATATTGTTTAGTCTGGGCAGTACTGTGTAAATGAAAAAATGCCACAATGGACTACCACTGACACTTGATGATCTTCGAGGACATCTTCCTCCATTGAGCCACATCATGGAACTGTAAGCCATCGGTGTCAGGACAACTCAGAATATTTTTCTGCAGGCTGGGGCCGATCACATCAGTGTGCTGTGTCAGCATCCTCACCATGCCTGAGTACTTTTCTCCCGCCGTCAACTGCTTGTTGGTCTGCTGAAGAATGTCATTGAACTTCTGCAGCTTATTTCACTGTCACTGTGTATTACTTTTGTGTGTTATTTTAAATCATACTTTATGCTGTGAATAGACAGAGAAACATTGTTCCACTTTTGCCATTGCGTTTCAGCTTAGATTTATAAAGATGTCGACCGCACCATTTGTATCCGTTGCTTGGCAAAGACCATAATGTTAAGGCCTGCAAAATCTGCCTAGGCTTTAACCAGGCAACCAGGAGACACTGCAGGAAAGCTTTAGGAAACTTTCTTTTAGTACAAGAAATAGAAAAACAGGCTGCAGCGAAGGTGGCTTCACCATTGTCACCCACTCCCATTCCGGCTTGATGTTAGCCCATCGCTCTAAGAGATCAACGGCGGCTTGTTCTGACTCCTGTGAAAGAAAAGGACAGATTGGGTGGGATATTCAGACTGCGCCAGGCAGGGGCGCAAGCCTGGGCGCAGCGCAGCTGGGATGCGCCAGGGCATCGTCTGGGCGATATTCAGCGGTGCTGCGCCATGGCTCAGCACCGCTGAATATGGCACTGGGGCTGCCCGCACTGTGCCAGCACAAGTGGCGAGTGAGGAGCAGGGGGATGCGCAAGTGTGGGTGCGCTAGGTGCAGCAACCGCGATATTCAGCGCTGAGCATACAAATGAGGCCATTATGCATGCAAGGCGCAAATAGGGCCATTTGCATGTCATTATGGCCCCATTTGCATGCGGTGCACCAATCCCCGGTGACTTGCGCCTGGCGCCCTGCCAGGCTGCAGCCATCAGGGGACAGACGCCCCCTGCCCCATGGTGGGCAACGTGCCCCAACGCCTGATTGTGGGCTTTAGGTAGATATAAATTCCCTGGTGGTCCAGTGGACCCTACCCCATTGCCTGATTGCGGGAGTCATATGTTCATATCCCTGGTGGTCCAGTGGACCTGCCCAATCGTGGGCTGTAGTTATAATTACATTCCCTGGTGGTCCAGTGGACCTGATCCCCAGCCCAATCGTGGGCTTTAGTTGTAATGACATTCCCTGGTGGACCAGCGGTACCCACCCACCCACTCAGACCTGCCACCCTGCCCCACCCAACCCCCCGGTTAGCGGTGGGCGGCAGCTCCCCACCTGCAAGCTGACTGACAGCGTACAGCACGGCTGTACACCCACTGGTCCCCTGCGTGGGCCAATGGGCGTGCAGACTGTACTGTACTACATAGTCCCGAAATGTGAATGAACCATTCACATTTCAGGACTGTGCAGTACAGTACAGTCTGCACGCCCACTGGCCCATGCAGGGGACCAATGGGGGCTGTACGCTGTCAGTCAGCTTGCGGGTGGGGAGCTGCCGCCCGCCGCTGACCCGGGGTGACGGGTCTGAGTGGGAGGGAGGGAAGGGGGATACCGCAGGCCCACCGGGGTATGTCATTACAACTAAAGTCTGCGATCGGGCTGGGGATCGGATCCACTGGACCACCAGGGAATTATTCTATTCATTTGCCCGCGATCGGACTGGGGGTCGGGTCCACTGGACCACCAGGGAATGTAATTATAACTACAGCCCGCGATCGGGCATGGGAGCAGGTCCACTGGACCACCAAGGAATATCATTTTAACTACAGCTGGCGATCGGGCAGTGGAGCAGGTCCACTGGACCACCAGGGTTTTATTTATAAATACGCCTGCGATCGGGCGATGGGATAGGGACCACTGGACCACCAGGGATATATTGCTATTATGCCCGCGATCGGGTGAGGGCACAATGCCCGTAGTGAGTCTTGGGAGGTCAGGTGGCCATGCACAGCAGGCGGCTGCCGTATCGCGCCCAGCAATACAGCAGCCAGCCTGTGGGTGTCCCCCGACAGGTTCCTGTTTTACACAGGCACATCTTTGCGCCCCCCCCCCCCCATGCGGCGCAAGGCGGGTTTGTGCTTGCATATGCACCGCACATCTCGGCTGAATATCGGGATGTGCCACATATGCATGGACATGCCCCCACTTGCGCTACATACATTACTGGTGCACCCCTGCACATCGGGAATTGCGCAGCGCAACATCCCCCTTTGAGTATTGCACTGGGGTGCATCAGTGGGTTGTGCATGGCGCAACACTGTTGTGCCATGCAAAACCCCTTTGAATATCCCACCCCTTGTCTAAGTTGGTGGATAAACACTACCATGCTGAAAAGGAGATGCACTGAAAGGAAAAAGAAGCTAATCCAGACCATTCCCATTCACCTCTCAGACAGGATAAGTCACTTCAGAAAGACAGGGCCCTGACTTATGGTCTGGGTCCTTCTGCCCTCCGCCGACTGTTTTATATAGACACCAAGGCTGGGGTCCAGCATTGGTTTGTACTCCTGAATCAAGGATTCACAGCCTTTTCTGCTGTTGGGCACTATCTTGTCAATGCCTAAGCCATTGACACCTCCTCTGGGCTCCGTTGATACACAGGCTTTCTATCAGACCGTGTCTGAGCTGTTTCAGCATACAGTATAATGCTGCTGTTGACGACTATATCAAACAAATGTTCGACTAACTGAACAAATTGGTAATTGAACTAAAGTCGGTCCTTACCCCCTGCCAGTTCCTCCAATACATTGGAGCCATGCTAGACATGAGTTGGGGTTGGGCATTTCTGCCCAAACCATACCGCAGCACTGGTGGCACAGGCTCAGCTGGTGATATCCAGTGATTGTGTATCTGCCTGTTATATCTTAAGACAAATCGGTCTAATGACTGCTGATGATTGCTAGCCTTCTCCCTGCTGCCACACTTATGTAGAGGAACGAAGTCAGCCCTTCCCCAGTCTTCCGGATCCACTCCTGTTTCTAGTGATTTGTTTAACAAGGCTGTCAGTAGGACAGCCAGCACCTCCCTGAGTCCCTTTAGTACCCTAGGGTGAATCCCTTCCAGTCCCATAGCCTTGTCCAACTTCAGCATGGAAGTTTTTTGGGTACTCTTTTCTCTGAAAATGTACTTCTGACTACCTTCTCCACCCTGTTCCAGCTTCCCCCCCTGGTAGTCTGTCCCTTCACCCTCTATGTGAAGACTGAGCAGAAGTACCTGTTTAAGATGTCAGCTTTTTCTTGGTCCCCTTCTGCACAGTCTACTCTTTCCACCCATCTGTTTCTTACAGTCCCTGCTTTCCTCTTCTCACTTATGTACCTGAAAAAGTCTTATACCTTGTAGCAACCCCTTTGGCAATCCTTTCCTCTGTCTGCGTCTTTGCTGTCCTCACCACTTTGCCTGCTTCCTTCTGCTTTTCTAAGTATACAACTCCCTGTCCTCCCTCTGTTTCATATGCCTCTTGAATGCAACCCTTTTCTTTTGCTGCCCTTTCCACTTCCTTGGAGAATCATAATGATCTCATTTTTTCTTCTTGTTTTGCTCAATTTCTTCCTGCATAGACCAGTCACTTTAGTTATGCCAGCCTTTATTTTTCATCGTTGTGCTTCTACCTCTCCCTGGCATGCCCCCCCGCCCAGCAGTTCCTCCGGCAGTCTCCTATTTCATTAAAATCTGCTGTCCCAAAGTCCAGAGCCCTTGTGCTTGTGTGGTTTGCCTGTGTGTCTGTCTTTATGTTGAATCACACTGCACAGTGATCACTGGTACCCAAGGGTTTGCCCAGTGTGAAGTTTTCAGTGCTGTCCCTATTTGTAAGCACCAGATCCGGCACTGCCCCGTCCCTAGTGGGTTCTTTGACTAGATGCCTGAGAAAAGCCCCTTGTAGGGAGTCAAGGATGGCCCTGCTCCTTGCCGATGCCAGTGTTGGAAGTCTCCCCCACATCTGGCAGACTGAAGCCGGTCATACGATGGCTTCCTCAAGTGTCTTATCCATCTCCTAGCCCTGTGCTGGAGTTTCGTACACTACCCCACTACAGATAGTGGATCCGGAGCCTGTCTCCAGAATTATCTGTAGTACTTGTAGTCCTGTTGTTTCTGATTGTGCCCATGTACCTCTGTGGCCTTGGATTTTTTTTTGTTTTGTTTTTGGTGGTAACCAGATAAGGCCCACCAAGCACAATGCCTGTTTTCAGGGTGACCCAGGAGCACTGGAGGGTTAAATGACTTGCTCAGAGTCGCACAGTAAGCAAGTGGAGGTTGTCGGACTCAAACCCAGGTCTGTTGGATGTACCAAGCTCAGTCCCGGCTCGTTAGTCTACCCTCTTGGCTATTCTGTTACCCTCCCTCACATATATCCTCTCCTCCTTTCATCCCTACTCTCTCTCCCCCCTGAACTGAGAGTGGCCCATTGTGGCCGTGTCCCAGTTGTGGTGCTTAGTACACCATGACTCCATTATAGCCACTAAATCCAGATGAGCCTCCGCCATGATGATGTCCAGGTCTGGAATTTTGTTTCCGAGGCACTTTGTGTTAGTGCGTATCGCTTTCTACACCTTTTCCCCCATCTGTTACCCTATTTCTCCCTCTCATTTCTGCCTGTGTTGTTCCCTAATGTACCACTTGACTCGCCCCTTCTCTTTCTGCTTTAACCATTCCTGGTCCCCTTCAATCCTCTGTCCTTCTCTGTTAGAGTTATAGTCCCCCTTTTTGTTTAATGTCCTCATCTCTGACTTTCTGTGCATCTGCTCTATTGGAGTTTTCTCCCCTTGGGTCTTCCCTCCCTAACACTTAACCATCTGGGGGGAGGCGGTTTTTGCCTCATTTGGGTTTACTGCCTCCCCCCCATCAAGGTTCAATGCTTATGTATGTAGCATTTAAACCTGCCACCAAGGACTGCGGTCCCCTTCCTAGGAGGATGCAGGCTGTCTCTCTTATAAAGGCCCATATCCTCCCAGGTTGGTCCCCAGTTCCCAGTGTATCCAAAACCTTCCTCCATGCACAATACCTTCAACTATTCAGCAGATGCACTGGTGTGGAGTTTCCTTGTCGCTCCCCAGCAGTACACAGGCAGCATCTCAGAAAAGGCTACCATTCACGCTACCTGCTCGAGACCCCCCCCCCCAGCTTCCTGAAGTTTTACTTCACTACGCCTACCTTCTCCCATGCTAAAGTATATTATTTGTCCCACTACAGCTAGTGATATCCAGCTCCCTGTCCGCTCCCGCTGCCTTTGTGATCTGAAGGTTCTGCTTGCAAACCCTCCCAGCTATTCCACCCCACAAGCACATCACCTCCCTATCCTTTCCCCAAGCTCCCAAGTCTGTTCCCCCTCACAATTGAGTCCCCCACCAGAAGCTGCTTTCTTTTTAGCACCTTTTTTCATGTGTCACCATACCTTCATTTACATCTGCTGCCTGGGGCCTATAGTCTACTGAAGGCACGGACAGAGGCAGTGACCTTGTTAGTTGACCAGTGGCCTTGATTTGTGTGAACTGGCACCCTACAATAGTAAAAACTTAAGTTTAAAGCAAGTCCCTATGCAATGGAGCGCACCTCAGCACTCTCCATATTCTTACATCATAAACATGAGAGCATGTGGGCTTGGCTCTGAATGGGGAAATGGAGGGGACTGGGCTCTCAGTTCCATGGAGCCAAAATAAGATCCTTCCCCTCCCAAGTTACATGCAGCAAATAATTTGGATTTGTGTAGCACTGGACTTGGGGCCAATTAAGAGTCCTTAAGAGGTTCTGAGGGGAGCACCAAAAAAGGTGCTCTTTAAGTATACCCCTCACCTTTAAGAGCACCCCTTTTCTTTACGTTCATCCTTCTCTTAAGTGCATCCTTCCCCTTTAAGTGCATCCTTCCCCCCCTTAGTGCATTTCTGTCCATAAAGTTCATCCATCCCCTTTAAGTGTATCATAGAAACTTCATATTTGTTGACAGAAAAGGACTGCTTGGTCCACCCAGTCTGGCCAGATGGTCCCTGACTAGTGTGTATCTGCAGACCCTAACTGGTCTCTGTCGAGCCTTCCTGCCTATATACTAATATTCCACTATGTGTATTCTATTCATGCTTGAAGCCCCCTACTGTTTTTGCCTCCACCACTTCTGCTGGCAGTCTGTTGTAGGCATCCACCACTCTTTCAATGAAGTATTACTTTCTCACATTCCTCTTAAACTCCTTCCCTTCAGCTTCATCGCATGCCCTCTGATCCTGATGTGCTTTCTTATTTGAAAGAGACTCCCCTTCTGCAACCTGTGAACCCTGTGAGGCACTTGCAGATCTCTATCATGTCCCCTCTCGCTCAACTCTCTTCCAGGGTGTACTTGTTCAGATCCCTCTGTCTCTCTTCCTAGGACTTTTGTTGCAACCCCAGCATCATTTTAGTTGCCCTTCTCTGGACTGTCTCCACTCTGTCCATGACTTTTTTGAGGTGCGGCCTGCAAAACTGGACACAGGACTCCAGGCAGTGTCTCACAAGAAAGCAATACAGTGGCAACACCACATCCCTTCTCCTGCTGGAGATACTACCCACTGCTTTGTCACACTGCCCTGCCACTCGTCTTCAGATATGATAACCCCAAGGTCCCTTTCCTGCTTAGTGATCGTCAGTACCTCCCCCCATCCTATAGTCAGATTCTGGATTACTGTGCCCTAGCTGCATGAGTTTGCACTTTTTGACATTGAACCCCAACTGCCATGCTCTTGACCTCCCTGTCCTTTAAGTGTCTCCATCCCCCTAACTTCCCAGAATCTTTGTGGTTTATACGTACGGCTCAGGGTTTCATCCTGAAAATATGACTTGTCTTCCTACTATGACAGTCTGTACATATTTATTACTTGTAGATCTAGAATACTGACAGTCACTTGAAGTATTAGAAGCACGAGAGACAGTCCACACCCTCTTCTTTTCTCTCTTTAATGTGTAAATTGTAGAAGTATACCATGGGGCTGCTGAAGCCTTAAAACTGCGTGTTTTAAATGGCAAGTGCTTATCACAGATTGAGGTGAATTCTAAAATAAAGTAATCCCATGCATCACTGAGTGAAGGGATTAGTTCAAACCTATTCCGTTTAACTGAAGCCAAGTTGTTAAGAAAAGCAATATGGTCAAAGCCTTTGAGTGAGCGGTACCTTATTGTTTATACTAGGCTTGTGGGCCTACTGTAGCACAGTCCCTGATGTTACAAATAGCACTGCGGTCACTAAATAAATATGGTAATAACCCTGAAAGAGGATATACCATTTTATTGCTAATAAGTACCAGATCCCAGTGACTAGCAGAAGAGGTATCTTAACTTCCTGCACTCCCCAGCCTCTACTCCCTGTCGCACTCGTACCAGCAAAAAAATACCCCCTGCCCTTTTCTCTTGCTTTGTATGTGTGAATGTGGTAAAAGGTATAGAAAGCATTCTCAAATCGTGATCCTTGGTGTGTTTAGTTCTGTCCATGCTTTAGGCTGTCTCAGCCCCCTCCCGCTCACTCTACACAAGTAATCTTCACTCACCCCAACATCCTTCCATCCTTTCGTGACTAGCCCCACTACCAGTCATTCTCACAGCATGTAATTCCTCTGTAACATTCTCCCTCACACTCCATCACCTCTCTACCTTCAGTTCCGCTCTGTCTCTCCCACATACCCCACCTCCTGTTATGCTCCTACTGCCCACCCTATTGCTCACCCTTCCTTTCCTCATCCCCCTCAACTCTACACCCCCTGATTTCCCACGCACTCCTATCATCCTAGCTACACCCCCACCTACCCCACCTGCTCAGAGCAACTCTTCAGTTTCTCCACCCCCATCCCCCGTCCTCACTCCTCCCGTATGTCACCCCACCTGTCACCATCATCTCTACCTCGACTCCCACCCCCATCTCTCCCATTACCTTCCACTCTGGACTTATTCTTCCCTCTCCTAAATTTCGAGTTCCTTCACCACTGCTGCTCTCCCCCACCACCATCGACAAAAGCTGCAGTGCTGGATCACAGCCCTCTTCCGCTTCTCCTACTACTACTAGCAGGGGATGTTGAGAGCAACCCAGGACCTCCCTCCAACTGACTGCCTAAGGGTCTACTAATCTTTCATCTCAGCAGGGAGCCTCCTCCGAAATTAGACCAACTAAAAGCATGGACCTTCCTGCACCTCCCCTCCCCTCCCCATGATCTCCTCTGTTTATTGGAAACTTGGCTGCCAGCCAGAATCTCTAACTCACACCTAGCCCTACCTTACTGGTCCTGCTCTGCAGGACAGAGCCAGGTGGCGGGCGTGACCATCTACATTTGTTCCACCCTCCTGGCTGTGGTCTCACAGGGAAACAACCCACGCACCCCACAAACTACTCCTGAAAATGTTGCTTCCTTCTTCCAATCCTCTATTCATTGGAGTCTTCGATATGTCCCCAAAGTCCCCCTCCAGTGTCCTATCAATCATCCTCTCAGTGCTTGTCTCCCTAGCCTCCCCGGCCGAACTTATCCTCCTGGGTGACTTTACTGTAAACTGGCTCTCCCACTCCTCTAACCATCTAGTTCAATCCCATAACCTCTCCCAACTCATCAATGAACCTATCTGTTTCAACACACATTCCGGTAATCACTCCCTCCTAGACTGGGTTTTATCCTCCCACCCCCACCAGATCATTGCCGCTGGCACTCTACCAGACTCTTTCAGTGATCATTGCCTCAAGAACTGCATTAGGAAAATCCACCTTCCCTAAGCCTCCCCTAAGTACATTTGGCATAGGTCCCTCAGATCCCTCAACATCGATGCCATGCTTTGACTTTTTCACTGCTGATTGGTCTCCCATCAACCCAATCAACCTGCTGTCACCGGCCCCGGTTGATGACTTTTAAAAAGGACTCCAGTCCTTGTCTTCCCCGATGAGGAGACCCAGCCTACTGGAGTCCCCATTGAGGTCCCTGTTCCAGACCCCCCGGGTATCACCGGTCCCACGGTGTCTCCCCAGCGACAGGTCAGCCCGCCTCTATCAGGTGGAGAATAGAACCCCTCATCCAGAAGGCCGAGGAAGAGCTCATAAGCGCCTAAAAAGAGGTGACGCCATTGGTCGCCTTTTCATCCTCCTCAGATGAGGAGAGGCTCCGGGGGAAACTCTTCCCAATGAGGAGGCCCAGACCACTGGGAACCCCATTGGAGAACTGGTCCCCGACCAAGAAGAACCACTGGTCTCCCCGGTGCCTTCTGATCGACCCCATCGGTCGCCCCGACGATCGAGGTTGAGGTCTCGGACCCGTTTGACCAACAGGCCGAAGAAAGCGCTCAAGCACTCTAAGAAGAGGTGTCGTCGATATTCTTCTTCGTCCTCCTCGGATGAGGAGAGGCCTCGTCGGAAACTCCGTCGATGCTACGAAGATCTAATGTGGCAACAGGTGATCTTGTCTGGTCAAAAGCCGATTCCAGCTCCCACCCTGGCCATTACTTGGCTTTCACCTCCCAGGCCGAAGCTGACTCCGTCAGAGCTGGCCCACACCATTCCTCCTCCCACGGAGCCGGTCAAAATCGTTCATGTTCGGCCAAATCAACCTCTCCACCAATCTTGGCGCTGCCACCTAAATAGCCCCTGGTGGGGAGCCCACCAAAGAGTCTCGGCCTGTTCCGGGCCTCCCGCGTAGGCTCTCTGTTACCCTCACTCCTGACCGTCCTAGGCGGGTGGAGGGAGACTCAGATGGCTGGCTGATTTCTCTGAAGTCTGAGGACTCGGACCTTCACTCCCGTCCCTTGGATGAGGAATCGGTCGGTAGTCTCACAATGGAGGAATGCCCCTCTTCCTTTATGGGCATCCTCCATCTCATCTCCGAATCCACGGAGATGCCTCTCAAACCCGTCCAGAAATGGGCTGACTGTCCCCTCACAGATATCCTCAAATGGGGGGATTCACCGACAGAAGCTTTTCCAGTGGCCGAGGCCATTGTTGGTTTGGCTTTGGAGCTATGGCAGCATCCTGCCTCGTGCCGTGCCTTCTGCCCATATGGCCCACAAATACGTGGTGCCCATTGGGTCCCTTTCGGGGTTCATAGAGCACCCCTGTGCGGAGGGTCTGGTGACCGAATCTGTGTTCAGATGCTTGGGTAGTTCGGCAGATACAGATAGACCTCTGGACAAGGATTCTGCCAGTAAAGCCTATGCCGCCTCTATGCTGGGCCTCTGTCAGACAAGCTTGGACGTTATCATGGCGCATTTCTCTCACGCCCTTCTGGGTTCTCTTGATGAGGTTCTTCCTCACCTCCCTGCAGACCTCAGTCAAGGAGGTCCGGGACCAGGGTCGGGCTGTTGCGAGGCAGCAACTCCAGACGACTCTGGACCTTGGGGATTCATTCACCTGTTTGGTGGCAGCCACGGTTGCCATGCACCTCAGGGCTTGGGTAAGGGTCTCCACCTTCATGGCAGACACCCAACCCAAGCTAATAGACGTCCCTTTCCTGGGTACTGACCTCTTCGGCCCAGGTGTGGACGGTCACCTCCAACGCATTGAGAAATCCAGTGTCACCTTGGACTCCGTAACTTCTACACTTTCAAGTGTTGCAGCAACAGCAGGCACAACCATGGTGCCCTCGGCCCAAGTCCAGGCCTCCAGCGGCCTGTAAGCCCAGAGGACAGGGCTCCGGTGGTCCCCAATCCGGACCCTCTTCCTCCAAGCCTGCCCAGTGACAGGATAGGGGTTGCCACCCCATACCTGTCACACAAGCTCTGGGCCCTCCCGTGAAGGGCCGGCTCCGCCACTTCCTTTCCGCCTGGTCCGATGTTACCACGGACAGGTGGGTTCTAGAAGGGGTCGGCCAGGGTCTGCCTCTGGAATTTGAGCAGTACCCTCCAAGCCGAGCCCGTTTCCCATGGGAGGAAATGGTGTCCATACACACTCAGTCGGCTGTTCGAGACAACATTGCCCAACTCCTCTGCAAGGAGGTGGTGGCCAGAGTCACGGACCCTCCAGTCAACCCAGGATTCATATCTAGGTACTTCCTGGTTCCGAAGCAGATTGGGGGGGGTGGCACCCCATTCTAGATCTGCATGACCTGAGCCAGTTCCTCAGGTCATGCACCTTCAGGATGGTAACTGTCCCAGATCATACCACCTCTCGAGCAGAACATGTGGTTTTGCTTTCTGGATCTCCAGGATGCATTCTTTCACATCCTGATCCGTCCATCTCGCCAATGGTTCCTTTGCTTCCGTGCAGAAGGAGCCCTATTCAAGTTCCAAGCCATGCCGTTCGGCCTGTCATTGGCCCCACAGGTCTTCGCCAAATGCATTGCAGTGGTGGCAGACCATCTTCGGCGTTGAGGGGTCAGAGTTTACCCATATCTCGCGACTGACTCTTAACGGGTTCCATCAAGCAAGAGGTGGAGAGGTCCAGGGACCTGGCCCTCCAGACCTGCACCGACCTTGGTCTCCTGATCAACGAGGCCAAGTCAGAACTCTTACCTTCACAGGTGATATGTTTCATCAAGGCAGCGCTTGACTCCTGCCAAGCCAGAGCCTGGCTCCCGATGGACAGGGCGGAGGTTCTCTCCTCCTTTGCCCAATCATTTCTGGTTGTCTGGGACTTTATGTGCCTTCTGGGGTACATGGCGGCCTGCACCACCATGGTCCAATGGGCCCAGTGGCATATGCGCCCTCCACCAATGGGAGCTGGCCAGACAGTGGACTCAGCGTCACAGTCACTGTCACAGTCACTTCGATCAGTAGGTCACTGTGACCCAGAAGATGTGGGACGCTCTCCAATGGTGGACCGTCCTGGATCACTTGCAGGAAGGGATCCCATTTGTATGTCTTGAGCCAACGGTCTTTCTCATGACCGATGTCTCTCTCACGGGATGGAGAGCCCACATGGGGAACCACAGAGCCCAAGGGTTCTGGACCCCCAAGGAATCCCGATATCATATCAACCTGTTGGAGCTCAGAGCAGTCAGACTGGCACTGTCAGCATTGGCTCCACTCCTTCGGGGTCAAGTGGTGCAAGTCCAGATGGGCAATACCACGACCATGTACTACCTCAACAAACAGGGCAGCACGCACTCCTGGCTGCTGTGCAGGGAAGCGCTCTGCATCTGGACCCTCGTGAGCCGACTGGAGTCAGATCTCCTAGCCATCCATGTGGCAGGAGCCTCAAATCAACTGGCGGATGCTCTCAGCCGTGTGGGCAAGACGTCCCACGAGTGGTCTCTCCATCCAGAGGTAGTACACAGCCTGTTCTCCCACTGGGGCAAACCTCATGTGGATCTGTTCGCCTCCAGGGAGAACACCAAGCTGAGGCTGTTTCATTCCCGCCACCCTCAGTAGGGCTCGCCGCAGGGGGATGCCTTCTTGCGGCCGTGGACCCCAGGCCTCTTCTGTGCTTTCCCTACACTTCCCTTGGTTCACAGGGTGATCCTCAAGGTTAGGAGGGACAAGGCAAAGGTGATCCTGGTAACCCCAGATTGGCTGCGCCAGTTCTAGTATCCAGATCTCCTCAGCCTCAGCTCCAGGCCTCCAAGGCATCTTCCAGTATGCTAGGACCTGTTATCTGTCAGTCAGGGGAAGGTATTTCATTCAGACCTTCAATCCCTGCACCTGACAGCCTGGTTCCTGAGTGGCTGGAGTTTCAGGCTTTGGGCCTCTCTGAAGATATACTCACTGTAATGGAAGTATCTAGGAAGGAGTCGACCAGGAGGCGCTATGCCTTCAGATGAAAATGGTTTTCCATTTGGTGTCAGGGTAAGGGCCTGAACCCTTTGTCCTGTCCAGTGACTAGCATCCTAGACTACCTTTGGTCTCTGTCCAAAGGGGGTCTTCGGTCTACGACCCTTAAGGTGCACCTGGCAGCCATCTCTGCTTACTGGGCATGGGCCGGTGAGCAGACGGTGGCACAGGAGAAGGTGGTTTAGCGTTTCTTTAAAGGCCTTGACCACATATCTCCTCCGGTGTGTGAACCTACACCTCCATAGGATCTACTGCTGGTACTGGCAAAGCTCATGGGCAAGCCATTCGAACCGATGCACAAGTATGAGATGTCACATTTGTCATGGAAGACTGCCTTCCTGGTGGCTATCATGTCATCCAGAAGGACTGGTGAGCTCCAGGCACTTCTGGTGGAGTCTTCTTACCTGGTCTTCCACAGGGACAAGGTTGTCCTGCGCCCCACCTGAAATTCCTTCTGAAGGTGGGTGTCTGTGTTCTATCCAAACTACACCTCGAAGGCCGAGTACAGGCTCCATACTCTGGACCTGAGACGAGTGCTCTTATTGTAAGGAGCAGACTGCGGAAGTTCAGGGAGAGGTTCGCCAGCTATTTGTCACCTACGCTGAAGCCGCACCTGGCAGACCTGCAGCAAGGCAGACGATTGGCAGATGGATTACATCCTGCATTGATCTGTGCTATAGGTTGGCAGGCAAGGAGCCTCCCAGAGGGATAAGAGCTCATTCTACCCGCCATACTGCTGCATCGGTGGCTGCTTCCAGGGACATCCCTATCCAGGAAATCTGCAGGGCTGCCACCTGGAAGACAGCAAACACCTTCATTACCCACTACACATCAACCTTGAGTCACGCCGGGATGCTGGTTTTGGGGCCTCAGTTCTCCAATCTCTGTTTCCCAAGTAAGTATATCAGAGGGGGTGTGTGCCTTGCCTCCCTCCTCCTGGAGAACTGCTTGGAGTCTGCCAAACAGTGTGGCCAGAACAACATATCCACGATCCTAGAAAAACAGGTTACTCACCTGTAACAGTAGTTCTCGGAGTGGTATATGCTGTTTATCCACACTAACCCACTTGACCTCCCCGGCTTTGACCCATAACCTGAGCTTCCTTCGGGCAAAGAGCTGGTGTCATGGGGTGGAGCCAAGGGTGGGAGGAGCTAGCTTCAAGACCTTCCGGCAAGATTCTTAAAGGGAAAAGACATGCCAAACAGTGTGGATGAAATACATATACTGGTCCTAGAACTACTGTAACAGGTGAGTAACCTGTTTGTAGGGGTCCAGTGATAGAAGAGCATAGATTTCATCTTCTTGGTGTTGAGCACCAGGAGATTAATGGAAAACCATGACTCAAGCTTGAAGAGACTCACCTCAGTGAGCTCCTGCACCATGTATATAGGTGCCTTACTGCCAGAGGATCCCCATATTGTGTCTATCGACGAAAAATGTTTTGTTGCTAAAAAGTAATTTCCTTAGTAAAATTCTGTATACCGGGTCCCAAGGACTTCCCGGTCATAGGTTCCGCCCATGCTCTGCCCCTCAAGCATCTATCCTTGGCCCACTTCTATTTTCTTTATTTATAAATGAACTCCCGCTTCACTGTGGAGGTGCATCGGTCCAGCTCTATGCTGATGATGCCATTCAGTACAGATCCTCCTCAGACCCGACCTTGCTGAACCATGTCTTGCAGCAGGACTTCCTCAAAGAGATCCACCAAGATAAAACTAGAAGCCCCTGCACTATATATATATATATATATGTTCATGGCAAAAAAAATCAGTTTAATGCATCAGTTAGGGTTGTTCCACAGTGACAAAAGCGAGGAAATTCGGTGTTAGGGTTGCCACCCCCTGCACCCCACACCCACCCCATCCCCACCAACAGGCATTGGGGTGTGCGTTGGGGTCATCGGCCCTAACTCTCACCCCATTCCATGTGTAAATAAGCTGAGGTGGTGCAGTATAGGAGAATGGGGTGAGAGTTACGATCGACACACCAACGACACACCCGGATGCCTGTTGGTGGGCACAGGGTGGGCGTGGCAACCCTAACACCGAATTTCCTCACTTTTGTCGCTGTGGAACAGCCCCAACTGATGCATTAAATGGATTTTTTTGCCATGAATTTACCTTCATTTTGAGAATGTGCACTATAAATAGTGAATGGAATGTGGTGGTGGGAGCACAGGGCCACATGTGATTTTTTGTCACTTCGCTGCACAACATCTGTATGACCGACTGAAATGAAAATTGGTAAATGAAGACATGTACCATGGCACACGGTGTGTCCAGAATTGTGTGTACATCTGTTCAACGGTCACACAGCACCACGAGCAAACAACGTAACATGCACAAGTCGGCAACCGTAAGTGCCAGCAACCCGAAAATTGTCAAAATCAAAGATGTATTATAAAACTTTGTACATTCCAAATGCCAGGCAAATCGGACACACGGTTCAGAGGTTATTGAAGCGTAATGAACCACACCTCAGAAAGGACATTAACCTGCTGGAGAAGGTACAGGGAGGGCTACAAAGATGATATCTGGTCAGCAGGGCAAGACATACGAGGAGAAGTTGAGGGCACTGAATATGTACTCCCTGAAAGATAGGGGGGGGAGAGAGAGACAGAGAGAGAACATGATTGGGACATTCAAGTACTTGAAAGGGATAAATAAGGTTGATAAGGAGAGTCCCTTTAAGCTAAGTGGCAACCATATCACAAGAGGGCACAGTCTTAAGCTGGAGGGTGGAAGGTTTAGGAGGGAGGTCAGGAAGCACTTCTTCACAGAGAGGGTTCTGGACACTTGGAATGCGCTGCCGGAAGAGGTCATCTAATTGAAGACAGTGGGCAGTTTTAAGAGAGGCTGGGATAGGCATGGGGGAAGGTAAGAATCGTGGGTAGGGAGGATGGGAGGAGTGGGGAGGGAGGGCAGGGACATTAGCTCAAGCTGTGGACCCTGCAATACGAGCAGACTTGATAGACCAAATGGCTTTCTTCTGCTGGCTTCTGCATATGTTCAAATTTTCATTCGTCGGAGTGGCATAATTCTGCACCAGTGAATGATTTACGCACCAGACCACTGCAAGGCACCTCCATACCACTAGGGCAACCTACGCTATAAATTTCAGCCCATAGCACCATGCAGAACGCTATTCGCAGAACGTTAACTGTGTCACACAGTATATCTGCAGTGAATAATTTTTCCAACATGTAAACAGCATTATTCACATCCCCAGGACATCCACTCAACACCCTCAAAATTTCATGTAAAAAGACCAAACCATTCCAGAGATATTCTCTTTTTACATTTCTGCACCTTTAAGAAGTCTTCCACCACAAAATGGCAGAAATTGTGGCCGAAAATGCGCTAAAATTGTGGACCAGGTGGACGAAAAATCTGTAACTGCGAGGGGGGCCAACTTCAAATGGCAATAACTCTGGACTGGCACAACATTTTTTCACCAAACAAAAATTTGCATGTTCCTTGAACACAGGTCTTTCTATGTGGCAAGTTTCAGATCAATCAACCACACACTGGCTGTGCTATGAAACTGTGCAGGAGTGCTGCAAATAACATGTCTGCCACTTCGCTACACAAGAACCGTATATCCAGCAGAACCAAAAATTGTTAAAAGAAGACATGTACCATAGCACACCGTGTGTCCACAGTTGTGTGTACATCTGTTCAACGGTCGCACAGTGCCGCGAGCAAACAATGTAACATGCACAATTCAGCAATCATAAGCGCCAGTGATCCAAAAATTGTCATAGTCAAAGATGTATTATAAATCTTTGTACATTCCAAATGCCAGACAAATGGGACACACGATTCAGAAGTTATTGAAGCATAATGAACCACTTTTTCATTCGTCAGAGTGGCATAATTTTGCACCTGTTAATGTTTTACACACCAAACCACTGCAAGGCACCTCCGTACCACTAGGGCTGCCTACACTATAAATTTCAAGCCAGTAGCACCATGCAGAACACTATGTGCAAAACGTTAACTGCGTCATGCAGTATCTCCACAGTGAATTATTTTTCCAACATGTAAACAGCATTATTCACATCCCCAGGACATCCACTCGACACCCTCCAAATTTCATGTGAAAAGACCAAACCGTTCAACAGATATTCAGTTTTTATGTTTCTGCACCTTTAAGAAGTCTTCCACCACAAAATGGCAGAAATCACGGCCAAAAATGCGCTAAAATGGCAGATGAAAAATCTGTAACTGCGAGGGGGGCCAACTTCAAATGGCAATAACTCTGGAATGGAACAACAGTTTTTCACCAAACAAAAACTGCCATGTTCCTTGAATACATGTCTTTCTATGTGGCAAGTTTCAGATCAATCAACCACACACTGGCTGTGCTATGTGTTATGGAAGACCGTGCAGAAAAATAGCAAAAACATAATGTGTTGCACTGCACTGCGCAAACACAAAAACACATACGGTAACGTTAATGCAAATGGTGATGGCAACAGTGAAGTAAAAGAAAATATTATCGTTAATGGTAATGCAAATGCAAGCACAAATGGTAACGCAAACGGTAAGAGAAACGCAAGCTCAAATGAAAACAAATAACGCAAATGGTTATGCAAACACTAACGGCAACAGAAACGCAAACGGTAACGAAAATGCAAACGGTAACATAAACGGTAACGGCAGCAGCGATGCAGAAGGAAGCAGTTACGCACTCGACGACAGAAATGCTACCAATAACGCAAACGCTAAGGCAAACGGTAACGGACACGCAAACAAGAACGGTAACTCAATTGGAAACGCAAATGGTTACAGTAACACCAACGATGACACCAAAGGGAACAGTAACGCGAACGGAAATGCAAATGCAAGCACATACGCAAACACAAATGGTAACGCACATGGTGACGCAAAAGTAAACACAAACAAAAGTGGTAATGGAAATGCAAACCGTAACAGTAACGCAGATGCAAACGGTAATGCACACAGTGACGTAAATGCTAATACAAATGGTAACGGAAGCATAAGTGGAACGCATTATGATAGCATAGCACACCTTTTTTCCCAAAAGGTGCATTCAGAAGCACAGTGAATACAAAGAATGTATGCATAATAATGGCCCTTGGAGCAGAAAATGTGCACTTGGAATACTAAATTCCTTATATCTTAGGAACTGTACGATGTAGAAAAAAATTTCAGATCTCATATTTTTTATGACTTTCCAGGCTAGTTTTGTACTTAGCCCCCTAGCGGGGGACTGAGCACTCTTCCGATGAAAAGTCCATATCTCGAACCGTTTTCAAGATATGGGCCCGAAGAGCGCGGTGGATGCTGTAATGTTATCCTGTGGAAAAAATTGTCAATTTCGGAGTGCCGTAACTTTGCAACCCTCTAATATTTTATTACCAAACCACCAAAAGGCATATCTATGGGATCTTGGCTTTCTTCCCTCCATATTTCAGCCCAAAAGACCAAACCGTTCTTTTGTAGCATGGTGGCAAAGATTCCCTATTGTTTTTGCTTTAGTGTCACAAAGTACTTTTACAAATGAAATCACGAAAGTGTCACATATGCGAAAGTACTTTGCGACACTACTTTTTACAAAAATTTAAAAAACATATTTCTGGGGTGTTTTACCCCCCAAAAAAGACATGGCTAGCATCCTCAGAGCTCGACTAGTTGAACACAACAAGAATTGTGTCCCTAGAGGTTCCCAAATTTAAATGCCAAGCATTTCTGTGACCACCAACTGAGAACAAGATGGCTGATTTGCGACACTACAAGGGTAATTTGCAAAAGTAAAAAGTGCATTTGCGACACTTTGGCATATTTTGTTAATTTTTCCCATTGAGTATACTGTCAGGGCAAAAAGAAGAAGAGAGTTCCCTCATAAGCAGTTAAAGATAGAAGGGGGATTTTTCACTGTCAGCAAAGAAACAGTTGTAGTGAAAACTATAAACAATACTTATTGTTTCTAATTTATGTATGTAAGGAGAGTGTGATAATCAGGGAAACAGCATTTAATTCATTTGTTTTATTTTTTATTTAAGGTAGTTTTATTTTTAGGGCCCAGTTGAAGTTTTGTATTTTTTACAGTGTAAAGGTAGCAGCCATGTTTGTGGTGGAAGATCAGCTCTGGTAGTAGAGGGCTAACTGAAATGCCTGTGTTCCAAATGCCCATTGATCTGTGTTGTAGACTCTTCACTGCTGAGCAGCCCTTTTTTTTACCCATGTGTAAACCGTATTTTACACATGAATAAGAGCCAATCAAATTACATGATTTTACCTGCCATTTTATAATTTTTCACGAAATCTTCAAAAGGCATACCGGGGACCCCAGGTGCATGTTTCCTGAAGGTTTTGGACCAGTCCGCATAAACCAAGTACTGGCTGTAGAAGCGCGCCGAGCAAAGAATGCTCACGCGCAATACGTAATTTGCGCTTTTCAGCGCTTTGTAGCCCGCAACCATACATCCGACCGTAACAAAACTTGGCAGGTCCAGAGATCTATGGTACCAGACCATGCATTCCGTATTTCAGGCAAATCCATCATACGATGGCAAAGTTATTAAGCTGCCAAATTTCAGATTTAACCTTAAATAGGGTACTCAACCCTAACTATAGTAGCACTACCTTGCCACTATAAAATATTTATATATATATATATATATATATATATGTGTGTGTGTGTGCCTTAACTTATTGGGGTAGATTCAGATGGCTCCAGTTTGGAGTCTGTGTGTGTCCGTGCTACACTGAGACCAAGCACAGACTGACAGGCACCCTGGCAATCTGTATCTGGTACCAGGGTTTCACGGGGACATGTAGGCTCCAGACTGGAGCTGTTGGAAAATACAGTGCCATACTAAGTATATGAAGGTGCCCCAGTGGCTCCCTGCCTGTCATGTCATCACGGGGACAGCTGCAGGTGCTTTTTGGCACGCCAGGGAGGGCTTTGGATGCTAAAATGCCGGCGGGGAGGGCTCAGGATCAACCAGATACGTTTTTAAATAAAATAACAAGGGCAACATTTTATTTTACTTATACAGCTGCTACTAGGGCCCCTCTGCACTTGGAGGTGGGGCCAGATGGGACGTGAACGTTTCCCTTTAATCTCCAGGTAGGAGTGAAGTTGTGCATAAAAAAAGTTTCTTGCATTTTGGCAAGGGTGCAAAGTATGGAGATGGGTCAGTAATTCTCAAATGCAGAGTTTGGGCCACCCTTATGAACAGGGGCACCTAAGGCAGCTTTCCACTTGCTAGGCACAGCGCTGGAATAGAAAGATTTGTTAATTTGGTCTTGTACAGGAGAGGCAATGGCTGTAGCCCCAAGTTTTAGAAAGCGGGATTGAAGGGAGTCAAATCCGAGTAAGGAGTTCTCCTTGATGCTTCTAAGGTGACGCAGCACCTCTTTCCGAGTGGCCAATTTAAGGTGAAAGGAAGGGCTAGTAGAAGAGGAATGGAGGGGAGAAGGTACAAGGGCTAGGAGGGAGGCCTTACGTTTGTTGAGGTCTGTGAAGGCCTGGTTAAACTTGGAGGCAATAGCTGTGGGGTCGGTAACCTCAGAGACATTAAGATGCATGGTGTTGGGTAAGGACAAGGATTTACCCTTCAGAAGTGAATTTATTTTTCCCCAGAATTCTTTGGGTTTGGACAGATTACTAGTTTGGAGGGAGCGGAGGAATAAGAATTTGGCAGAGTGCAGCTTACTCTTACACTGATTGCACAATAGCCTATAAACCTGCCAGTCAGTAGGGAGGCCGGAGGTTTTATAAAGGTTCCAGGCGGCATCCCGGGAAGCCATGAGGCCTCGGAGCTCCTTAGAGAGCCATAGGGCATGAGCCCCCATAGCTCTCCATTTAACCAGGGGGACATGGAGGTTGACTACAGAGTTAAAGATATTGGTAAAGTATTCCAAAGTGGAATCTACATCCGGTAATAGGTTGATTAGGGACCAATCACCCTGGGATAAGGAGGCTTGAAAGGCCAGGGGACAGAAGGAGGTCATGTCCCTGGTTGACACGATTTTGGGGAGTGGGTTAGGAAAATTGCTTCACCACACGCAGAAGGTAGGGGAGTGGTCACTTAATACATCAGGGAGAACACTAGAAGATTTGATGTGAAGAAGGGCATTAGTGAGAAGCCAGTCTAGAAGGGTGTGGTGACCAGTTTTATTGTTGTGCCTGGTGGGTTCACTGATGAGCTGCGAAAGGTGTATGTCAGCCAGTGCATTGTGAACCAACCCCAACCCTGGACCTAGCCTGTTGTTGTTGAAGTCTCCTCATAGCTCCAGATCTGCAGACGGGAGGCCGGCCCAGGATGAGATGAGGGAGAGTAGGGATGTAGTGGGCACACTGGGAGGGAGATAGATACAGCCTGCAAGCAGTTTCTTTACTTGCCCAAGTACTGAGGTAATGAAGATAGACTCAGCTGGAGAGGTATCGTGGGGGGCGGGGGGCACGAGCTCTGACACTGACAGGGTGGATCATGTGTAGATGAGCACGCCACCTCCACACTTAAGTGGCCTATCTTTCCGAAAGGTGGAGTAGCCAGGGATAGAGATCTCATGGGGTAGGATGCCTGGTTACAGCCAGGTCTCGGAGATAGCAAGCACATTGGGATTATGATAGTGGATCCAGGCTTCAATCTCGGGGTGCTTGGGTCTAAGACTCTGGATGTTCATGTGGGCAATACGCAGGCCTTTTGTAGTGCTCCAGGCTGGGGCAGGCAGTGGAGTCATCTTGGGCACCATCCCAGTAGGAGAGGATAAAAGCATTCTTAGGGTGGGAGAAATCAGAAGGACTGTTTGGCCTGGAGGAGGGTGTTGCAAACTCAAGAGAGAAGAGTTCACCGTGGCCAAAGTTCAAGTCTCGCTGAGGGAAATGTAATGAGAGAGGAGGAGGGAGAGGATATGAGGTAAACCTTAAAGGTTGCAGGGAGGTAGAAACAGAACTATTTAAGCAGGGTGGAGTTCCAGGTTAAAGTTTGATAGGCTCTGGGTGGTCAAAAGAGATAGGGCTTTTAAGTGAGTAGAAGTAATCTGAAGGTCAGAGAGGCGTAGTAGAGGGAGTCACCACCTCTGAAGAGAAGGATGCTCCTCAGACAAGGGTTCAGGACTGGCAGTAGGAGAGGTAGAAAGAGGTGGAAAAATAACATAATAGATGCAGAAGTTTCAGAGAGGGACATATGGGTAGGAGCATAGAAACATAGAATTTGACGGCAGATAAGGACCGCTTGGCCCACCTAGTCTGCCCATTTTCCTACCTAACGGATAAGCTGCAGATCCTAGTTAAACAACAGCTTACTTCCTCCTACCCCCCACTAGGACTGCCTTATGTCTGTCCCATGCATTCTTGAATTCCCCCACTGTTCTTGACTCCACGACCTCCTCAGGAGGCTGTTCATCATCCACAACCCTCTCTGTGAAAAATACTTCCTCACATTACCTGTGAGCCGTCCCCCCTCTATCTTCAAATTGTGCCCGTTGTTCTTGCACATCTCTTTTTCTGAAAGATGCTACCCTCTTGGACTTTGTTGATTCCCTTGAGGTACTTGAAAGTTTCTATCATGTCCCCTCTCTCCCTTCTTTCCTCAAGGGTATACATATTAAGCTCCTTTAGTCTTTCTTCGTATGTCTTCTGGTGCAGACCCTGCACCATTTTGGTTGCCCTCCTCTGGATAGCCTCCACTCTGTCTATGTCTTTTCGGAGATGGGGTCTCCAGAACTGCACACAGTACTCCAGATGGGGTCTCACAAACTGTCTGTACAGAGGGATAAAAACTTCCTGTTTTCTACTATTGATGCATCTTCCTATGCATCCCAGTATCCCCCCAGCCTTCCTTACTGCCTTCTCACATTGCTTGCCCACCTTTAGGTCATCTGATATAATTACCCCAGGTCCCTTTCTATTTTTACTGTTGTCAGTATCTCACCCCCCATTGTGTACTCTTTCCCTGGGTTTTTGTTTCCCATGTGTATTACCTTGCACTTCTTTGCATTGAATCTGAGCTGCCATACATTTGACCAGTCCAGCCAACCTTGCCAAGTCCCTTCTTATCCTTTCCACTCCATCTTGTGTATCAACCCTGTTGCAGATCTTTGTTGTGTCTGCAAAGAGACATACTTTTCCTTTCAGTTCCTCTGCAATGTCACTTATAAAGACATTAAAAGGACCGGTCCTGTACTGAACCCTCGCGGTACCCACTAGTAACCCTCCTTTCTTCAATGTATTCTCCATTTACTACTACACTTTGTGTCCTGTTGTCTAGCCAATTTTTTATCCAGGCTACCACCTTGGGACCCACTCCAAGGCTGGCTAACTTGTGTATTAATCTTTCGTGTGGGACTGTATCAAATGCCTTGCTAAAATCTAGGTAGGCCATGTCCACAGTCCCTCCCTGGTCTACTACTTTGGTCACCCAGTCAAACAAATATATTAGATTTGTCTGACACGACCTTCCCATCGTGAATCCATGCTGCCTTGGGTCCTGTGCCCCACTGGCCTCTAGGTACTCAACAATTCTTTCCTTCAGAAGTGATTCCATCATTTTCCCTACCACTGAGGTCAAACTAACTGGTCTGTAGTGTCCTGCCTCTGTCCTGCTCCCACTTTTGTGAAGAGGAATCACATCTGCCGTCCTCCAGTCCTCAGGTACCACCCCATCCTCCCATGATTTGTTAAAGACAGTAGTCAGCAGTGTCACTAGTTCTACCCCTAGTTCCTTTAGAATTCTTGGGTGAATCCCGTCAGGCCCCATTGCTTTGTCCACCTTCAATTTCATTAGTTCTTTAAGAACCCTTTCTTCTGTAAATGGACTGGTATCGACCCCCATCTTCAGAGTGTTTTTCTTGTTTGGTTTTGGTACCTCCCCCTCCTCTTCCTTTGTGAATACTGAGCAAAAATATTTGTTCAGTATCCCTGCTTTTTCACTGTCACCCTCTACCCACATTCCCTCCCCTTTATTAAGCCTCAGTATCCCTCCTTTGGTCTTTCTTCGCTCTCTTCGCTATATGTACCTATAAAAGGTCTTATCCCCCTTCTTAACAGAATTGGCTATCCTTTCCTTGGTTTGAGCCTTTGCTATTCTGACTGCCTTCCCAGCCTCTTTCTGCTTTAACTGATAAAGTTCTCTGTCCTGCTCCTTCTGCGTTTCCTTATATTTCCTGAACGCTATCCTTTTCTCCTTAACCTTCCCTGCCACCTCTTTTGAGAACCATAGCGTTTTTTTTCTTCGTTGTGTTTTGTTGATTTGCTTTACACAAAGGCTTGTTGCCTCTGTGATGGCTGTTTTGATTACTCCCCATTGTTCCTCTACCCCTCCTTCTTGCCTGTTGGCTAGTGCTTTTCTGAGGCACTCTCTCATTTTCCCAAAGTCAGCCCTCCTAAAGTCCAGTACTCTTGCTTTTGTATGGCTTGATTGTATGTCTCTGTTTATCGTGAACCACACTGTTTGGTGGTCGCTTGTTCCCAGATGGCTACCCACTTCTAAATCTGAGATTCTTTCTCCGTCCCCATTTGAGAGTACCAGGTCTAAGATTGCTCCCTCCCGAGTGGGTTCCAATATTAGCTGTCTGAGGCATGCCCCCTGTAGGGCATCAAGAATGACCCTGCTCTTGGATGTGCCTGCAGCAAAGGTGCTCCAGTTAACATCTGGCATATTCAGGTCCCCCATCAACAATATCTCCCCTTTTTCTGCCATTCTAAGGAAGCCTTCTATCATTTCCTTGTCTATTCCCTCCCCCTGAGATGGGGGTCTGTATACAACCCCCATGCGGATTGTGGTGCCATTTCCTGTCTCCAGGGTGACCCAGAGTGCCTCATCTGCTCCCTGTTTACTCTTTAGTTCTGTTGCTTTGATCCCTTCCTTTACATTACATAAGCAGAGTTAAACTGTTTAAGGAGGAAGTAGTTATAGGTTGATTTTGAAAGACTCATAGTGGCCAACAGATTTAAGCTTAATTGAGAGTTGAAGTAGAGGGTCGGTATAGTGTAGAGGAGGGTGATACTGCCTCTAGTGTGGGGAAAGACGCACAGGCAAGGGTTCAAGTCAAACGGCACGAGAGGCAGGATAATGAGAGAGTAGCATGTGAGGTGTAAACTGATAGGAAGCAGAGTCAAACTATTTAAGCAGGAAGTAGTTCCAGGTTGGTTTTGAAATGCCCAGAGTGGCCAGCAGAGATTTAGGCTAAACTGAGGGTTGAAGTAGTCAGAGGGTCTGTATAGTGTAGTGGAGGGTGATACTGCCTCTAGGGTGGATGAAGCTCCACAGGCAGGGGTTCGAGTCAGATAGCAGGGGAGACAGGGTGGTATGGGAATAGAGTATGAGGTGTACACTTATAATATGCAGGAAGGGGAGGTAGGGCAAAGACAATAGTATTGTTATTGAATCGGGAGTGGGTAGCAGGTAAAGATTTCGGAAAGACATGACAGGTGTAAATTTAAGGATAACAAAGAGGTCAGAGAGGGAATAAATGCTGGTGAGAGTTAGAAGGTAGCCATATAGCAAAAGGGTCAGAGAGGCAGACTTCAGGGGAAGAGGTGCACCTCAGGATAGGGTATGAGTCCTAGTAATGGCTAAAAGAGGAGGGTGGGTCAGTCTAACCATAATAGAAAGGTTTAAGCAGCTGGGTTGGGGCAGAGAGGGCAGGTCTAGTTCACTTCTATTTAAGGTGATGAAGTGGGTTACAAGGTTACGACAGCGCCGCCCAGTGGTGAGAGGGTACTAGGAGAAGTGCAAAGAGGAGGTGAGGGGAGCAGGGGTATAGCAGCACCAGCTAGTGGCTGGAGAGTATAGGGAGCAAGGGGGAGTTTAGGGTGTTAGAAAAAAGAACCGCAGTGGCTCCCGGTGGAGACCGGAGGCACTGCACCACTCCAGGGCACGCTTAGAGAGCACGCAGAGCTGCGACGGATGTCCCTGGCGTCATCACACATTCAGGCTCTATGAGGGGGAAGGGAGGGCGTAACCACAAGCAAGAAAATCCCCATCCCCGGGGATAGGCAACAGCACCACCTCCCACAGCCACACTTCACTAGATGGACTCTTTCCGATCCCAGCCTGAACTGTAGATGGAGCGCCCTGGGCGGATAGGGTGGCCCTGCCTCGGGGGAGGGGGGCTCAGAGCCGAGAGGATAGCTGGGCTGGTTCCAGGAAGTGGAGGAGTTTCAGGCTCGGAGGTAGAGCTGGGGACCAATGGTTGCCTGAGAGAGTTCCCTGGGTGACGGCACCATAAAAAGAGTTCCAAAAAAGCACAAGGAATACCAGAGTGCCGCAACCATCCAAGGGGTCACGTTATATCCTAAAAGTGTGCATCATAAAGAGTGGCCCGTCAGCGCCCAGCGGTTGGATTTCTGCTTGCAACCGGGTTGATAGCGGACCGGATGCGTCGAGGAGCTGGCTGGGGGAGAAGGATCAAGCATCCCCAGGACAGCTCTCCTTCTCCGGGTGGGAAGGGGGTTGAGTGCTCGGTGCATGAGCGGCACCCAGCAGAGGCTGGGTTCGCCGCAATGCACCGACGCCGGCAAGACTTCAGGGTGGGGCGGACGCTGGCCATCATTGCACGTCCCCGCCCTACCTACAGGAAAAAAATGCTGGGCCGTCTCCATGGCGCCCTTCCCTCTGGGCCCCGATTAGCCTCTGGTACCGGCTCTCCCAACCAGATACTTGTAGTGCGGAGCTGGTAGGGGAACAGCTCCACAGCCCCGCCCTCTGGGGCAAGCCGGGAGGTGGAGAGCTCGGGTGATCACTGGAGGTGGGGGACACAGAGGTGCCGTGACCAAGGGCTGAGTTACCGACGACCCCAGCAGGAAAAACAAATACAGTGTGCATCATGGAATATGTTATCCCACTTAAAAAATGGGAATGTTATTCAGCATATAGTTTTTGTGTAGTAATGTTTTCTTGTCAAAAACATCTGTACAACCAGTTTTCTTTTCATTTTATTTCATTCCTGAATAAAGCGACAGGATTTTGAAGTTTCTAAAAGTTGCCGCTCTCATGCCGTACCATATCTGCCACAAAAAAAATTAACGAGAAACACAATTGCACATACCCCAATAATGCAAAGCATCATGGGAAGCATACCCCTACTTTCCCTCCTCAACAGAGGCCAAAATGTTATATACCCACTAGCCTATGTCTGTCTGTCTTTTATTTTGATTCCTGCTTCTGCATCTCTATCATCTGCTGCATTCCTGTTCTTGCATTGATAGTATTTTCCCCATGAATTGTTGTATTCTTATTGTGTTCTGATAGTATTTCTCCATTTAAGTACACAATGCTGTCTCGACTGCCAGTGTCTAATGCTCTTGTGTGTAAAAGCGTTGATATTTGTATTTTGCCTGTACTATTACCACCCTGTGTTTACTGTCCACTGTTGATGTAGTATATGTGACTTGTACCCTCCCGGGTCGTGCCTGAACATAGGCATTTCTATGTCTAGTGCACCTACCCAGTTATCAGAAACAAAATAAAAAGCCGGCCCGATGGCACTATAGGTTGAGGCGCTGGACGCCACACCTCACGCCATGCTGGTGACCCGGGTTCGGGAGCGAGCCTGGGCCGCCGGGGATCGGCAGAGGAGAGAGAGAGAGAGAGAGGATCGGGAATCCAGAGGACTGCTCTCCTCTCCTGGGGTGGGGGGTTCCAGGGTTAGCCCAGCGCCGCAGCAGCCCCTGGTGAAGACCGGAGGCACTGCAATGCTTAGGGCTTAGTAGTGGGTTGCAGAGCCACGACGGACATCCATGGCGTCATTGCATGCTCAGGCTCTGCTGGGAGGGAGGGGGAGAGGGCGCAACCCAGCAAACAAGAAAAAAAACAATTTGTCAGGTGAGGTGACAGCGACCTCCGGGACGGATGCTCCACATGCCCAACGCAGGCCAAGAATTCCAACTCTACCCCTTGGGGATCTTCGGCCTGCTCCTCTGGGGCTGGGAAGTAAGATGAAGATCCTGATACCGATGCGAGTGTCGGAAAGACGGGTTCAGGCGTGCGGTTAGGGGTGGGCAGCCGAGTGAGTGAACCTGAGTGATGCCCCGGGACAGCTGGGGAGAAAAAGAGTTGGAATTGGGACTGGCTGAACTTTAAGCAGAGTTCCATAGTGCTGAGAGGCCTCAAAATGCAACTAGCAAAGGCTGAGAACACTAGACACAGACCTGTGTTTTGTCCTTGTTAGGACTCATCAGTGTTGCTGTTGCAGTGATAACTTTGCATTATTGGGGTATGTGCAATTGTATTTCTCTTTGAAATTTGACTGTATGGCAAAATGCCCTTCCAGAGTAACCCTTGCCTCAAGGCATTTTTCTGGTGTTCTTGTCTTTTGTAGTTCTCCTGTACAAAAAAATTAAGGCATCTTGATACAGTGCTGTGTTGGTTACTATCAGAAACATTTGATGGCACCATCCTAATACGTCGACAGAATGATTCTAGTATGTACATTCAACGGGTAACCTCAACAGAAAAAATTTTAAAAAATTGCTAGTGGCGACCATCTTTTTCCTTTTTTGAAATCTTTCTTTATTCTCCTCCCCATGCCAGAGCCCTGCTCAGTCGGGAGAGGCTCATGCACCAGCCCCACTTCCTGTACCTACCCGAATCCCCGGTGGATCCCCATGGAGCCGTGGCTGTATCCTCCAGGTGGGTACAGGGTGGGGCACAGATGACACCCTGAGGTAATCTGCATCTCGTCGGGTCCCTCCGGTGGTCGGGTAAGCAGGAGCCATTAGGGTCTGTGCTGTGGCACTCCTTCCCCTTGATGCTCCGGCATTGTTTTTCCCTGTTCTGGGGAGTGGCTTACGCCCTGACGTCAAGGTGACAGCTGACTTCAACCACTCCCCGACATTCTCTGTATAGACTGCACTTGTTGTGCCCCCGGCTTCCACCAGAGACCAGGCAAGTGCCGAGTCTACGCCCCCCTCCCTCCCAGGAGAAAAGAGCTCTCCCTCGGACGCCCGATCTTCTCCCTCCCCTGCCGACCCCCAGCGGGCCGGGCTGATTCCCGAACACAGGTTGCCGACATGGCGCAAGATATGGCGGCTAGCACCTCAACCCTCAGCGCCACCAGGCCAGCAGGCAGCCATCTTTAATGACTTGAGACTTTATTACAAAATAAGTTACAGTATAACAGCTGTTCTAAAAGTATCTAAGAAAACTAAAAATACACTGAAGATGAATCCATGGATGTTAGAAGTACAATTTTTGATAAACTACTATGTGATAACATTTTCAAACAAATACTGCTGCTTTACGTTTGCTGTTGCTCCCACTTTTTTGTGTTTTTTATGTTTAAAAAGTACTCTGAGTTTGTCTGTTCCCCCAACAATCATGTCACTTTTGTTTATACGCCCCTTCCCTAACCCTATATGGTCAGCTGCTGCCAAAAATATAAAAGATTACCTCACCCCAGCCACAGAGCTGCCAGAAACCCTTCTTCTTCCATGTACATCAGTTCTACAAATATAGTCTGCTCCCCCCGACTCGCACTTGTACTCCAAAAACAAAAAGCTCTCATCAGCATCACTATGGAAATGTCTGCAAGATTATTTTTCTCTACTGGCTGAACTGAACTGTGAACCTGGTGTAAAACAATTCTGAGTCGGTGGCAGCCAATTTTGATACAACAGAGGTACAAGTGGAGTGGGAAGGTTTCTGGCAACTGGTTGGCTGTGGTAGTCTTTTGATTGTTTGGACCAGCAGACAGATTTATCATAAAGGTTTGGGGGCACCAGTACAAAATTGATAGGGGCAATCATAGACAAATAGTTTTCTTTTTAAGACATTACAAAACTTAGAGAGGGAGGTTTGTGATAATGTGGTCATCATGGTTGGGCACAATAATTTATTGTATACGTTCTGGGGACACTGGTTTATTGTTTTTATGTGTATACGGTGATAGGTTGCAGTCTCATGCTTCAGCCCAACCAAGGTGTGACATTATTCCAGTGTGACACACACCATGCTGTGCATTATTGGTTAAATGACCCATTGCTGAAGGCTATGAGTTTGATTCCTTGCATCACCAGTTAGATCAGACTTATAAGCCCTCGTTGTTCCAGCATATTCCAGATAATTACATGCCACTAAAGCGAAGTGTTCTGTGAGAAGCTTCAATGCAAGTGTCTCCTTATGTTGAGATGCTGCAAGAGAAGTGCCAGTCTAATGTGAGAGGCTGATATGATGAGAAGGTTAAAAACTCAGTTCTGACTACCAACTGTGACAGATTGCTTCTGTAGTTGAGGGGCTAGAGCTGCTGCCATCAGGACTTGGACCCCGTTGTTTGATTCCTATCAAGGACGCTCACTGAGCCTGCCTACCACATTGGCCAGACAAAACAGTAGACATTTCACTCTGCCTATCTCTCTATAAAAGAGAGAGAGAGTGCAAACTGGAGTGTACACATCAGTAGCATAAACAGCACTCTTACCAGTTGGATTGTATAACATTGTCAGGGCATGAAGGAGAGGAAACTCACAATAGCTTGACAAAGCACTGCTGTCACCTGTGCATACGGCCAAGTGCTGGGGAATGCACGGAGGCACAATGGAAATAAAACTAAAATGCCAGTAAGTTGAAGCCATGAAAAATAAACATAACCAATCAGGTTTCCCATTGGAGAGTATATCATTACATAGAAACATAGAATCTGACAGCAGATAAGGACCGCTTGGCCCATCCAGTCTGCCCATTTCTCACTACCTACACTATTACATCAGACTGTGCCCGATCTCCAGCTCTTTCTCCCTCCCCCTTCCTTTCCACTATGATTCCTTTGTGCTTATCCCATGCATTATTGAACCCCACCACTGTTTTTGCCCCCACCACCTCCTCTGGAAGGCTGTTTCAGGAATCCACCTCTCTTTCTGTGAAGAAGTACTTCCTCACATCTCTCCTTAATTTACCCCCCACCAGCTTCATATCATGTCTCCTTGTTCTTGAGCACCGTTTCTTTGAAAAATACTCCCCTCCTGTACCATATTTACCTCTGAGAGGTATTTAAAGGCCTCCATCATATCTCGCCTGTCCCTCCCCTGCTCCAGGGTGTACATATTGAGATCCCTTAGTCTTTCCTCATAGGGCTTTTGATGCAGACCCTGCACCATTTTTGTTGCCCTCCTCTAGACTGCCTGCACTCTGTCCATGTGCTTCCGGAGGTGTGGTCCCCAGAACTGGACACAGTACTCCATGTTGGGTGTTACCAGCCATCTATAAAGAGGCAACACCACCTCCCTCTTTCTGCTGGTGATACCCTTCCATATGCACCCCAACATTCCACTTGCCCTCCCTACTGCCTTGTCGTACTGCCTGGCCACCATTAAGCCATCTGATATGATTACTGATAATCTATAAATTACCTTTTCTTGACATTTCACTAAAATACCAACAACAGCTTAATCTGGTTCTGTAAGTCAGTCTACATCTGTACAAATATCCCCCTTCCCTTGCCTCCGGATTGCACCTGGAAATGAGTCTCTCCTGGTCACAAACTTAAAAATAAATAAATAAATTTCACCCAGTGTTTATGATACGTGATTCTATTCCTTTCCTGTGTGTTTGGGGTGGGGATGAGCTCTGTTCATGGCATGACTGATAGTGAATTAATGATGTATGTGATATCATTTCACCGTGGTAGTTTTGCTGAAATTGTGCTTGTACAATCTGCAGATGCCACTGGGAAAAAAACGTAATGCTGTTGCAGGTATACTCTCATTCATATAGTGTGAAAGTGGGGCTACTTCTGTAAGACTACAGAAAAATAAATAAGGAGCATTGTTCACAGACCCTGTTTTCTTTAATTTGTTGATCTTTCTTTAAAATATATGAATGGGGAGAGTTTGAGACTTGAATGTTCCACTGTGAGTTTACCCTTTGACTTGCTGTTTCATCACTAGAATGTTTTTGGGAACTGCAAGTCTAGCTACCACTATTGTTGTGTAAAAGGAAGAGAAGGCTCCCAACCGCCAGTGCAGCAGTAGGGCTTCTGCTTATGGCAACACAGGTTCAGGAACGGAGCCGAGGCCCGGGGTTTGAGCATCCAGGGGCCACTCTCTCTCTGGGGTGTGGAGTGTCAGCAGCAACTGGTGCCTGTGACTGCAGTGGGAGGTGGGACCGAACGCTCGATGTTCACCCCACTTTCATGTCATTGCGTACCACCTCGTGTGGAGAAAGCAGGAGAAAATTGAGCCACTCAGGATGCTGCCTGCCTCCCACCGCTGGTCCCACACCACTGCCTGTGGCACCACCGGGAACGAATACCCGTGTTCTGCAGGAGGGTGAGCCCCCTCCTGGATGCCCCATCCTGGGGGGGTAAGCCAGGGTGTCACCCCGGATGGAAGTGTCCTGGGGCCATATACCGACATCCACAGTGGGTGGTTGGGCTCCCTCCTGCGGCCCCACTCGGGGGGGGGGGGGATAAGCCAGAGCATATTCCTGGTCGGGCAAGTCTGTGGAAGGTGGGTGACGGGGCTGGGCTAGCAGGGGCTGGTCCTAGAGGAGAACAAAAAAAAAAAAGAGGAAGAGAAGATGGCTTTCTTTCATACCAAGCACGATCAGTTGGTCACTAGGCTTCACAATAATGCCAAAAGGAACCCAGCCACTCATAATATGTAAAGCAGGAAACTCTAAAGCCACTCTGAAAGTAGAGCAAGTTGTGAAAAACGAAGTTTGAAGTCTGAAAAATAGTTGAGAAGACAATGAGGACAGCTGAGAGGAATGCTGAGTTCAGACAAAGACTGGTCAATCTTACTTCGAGTTGGAGCTCTTGCAGCAGGCTACATAATAAAAACTATGCCGTCAGGCACTAGGACACCCCAGAAAACTTCCTAGCTAGCGGTCCACAGCGGGGACCGCCTCCAATGTCAACCAGTGGAATAAAGGGGGGCAGCCTCCAGCCCCACCTCAGCTCTTTTCCTGTTGTTGACCCATACGCTTCGGCTCCACGGATGCCTCCTGCTACGTGTCGACCACCATTTTTTCGCAAGTTTTGCATGTGTTTCTTTCCAAATTCTTTCCGAATTTTTACCCGTACATGTCTTCTCCATCCTCCACAGAGCAACGAAAATCAAAGTGTGACTGCAGAAAACAGATTCCAGCAAAAGATGGCCATTCGGCCTGCCTGATTTGTCTCGGCCCGTCGCATGACTCCAAGGCCTGCCCGCGCTGGCGCACTTGCATTCATCGTGTAAAGGCTTTGAAGACCCATCTCCTCAAATAACAACTGGCCACTATGCAGAGGACCTCCTCTAGCCTCAGCTCTTCTTCTTTCTCGGTCCCTGGGTCCTCAACCTCTTCCCACAAGGCCAGAGAGAAGCACCACCACTAGGAAAAAGAGACACAGGTCAGACTCCTGCTGCAGGTCTCCGCATCGCAAGGCAACCTCTTTGAGTCCCCCCTCCCAAGGGAGAGCGGACTCGGCCCCTCCAGCAGCTCTTTTTCCCTCTGGGCTGCCGTTGATGAAGCCCCCCACCCTGATCCAGACGTCGGGGGGGCTTTGTGGCATGGGCCTTCAGCCCCACCCTTGAATCTTAGACTGTTCCAGCATCTGCCCGTTTCTAAGCCAGAGGTTCCAGCTGGCTCCTCGTTGGACGGCAAGCGGGCCTGTCATCCGCCTGGCTGGAGCATCCTCCACCTTGGGCCATTTATCTGGGTCCAACAATCGGAAGAGATGCCAGGAGCAGGAACTCCAGGTTGGAGTCCGCTCCCCTAAACTGAAGATGAAAGACACCCATCATCAGACCCAGATATCATCATCTTCTGCTTCCCCAGGATCAAAACAGGTGACGCCGCCTCCAGCGGTTTCCCCATAGCCGTCGTACAAGGGGTTCCGCCACCAGCTAAAATGGCGCCCTCGCGTCCAATGCTAGACTAACGGTCGCCCAACAACCTGGCACCTCCTGACCAAATGAACGACCAGGCGTCACCCTCCCTACCACCTGTGGGACTGTCGCCAGAGGCTGCAGTGTTCCGTGCCCTCTGCGCCTTCAGGATCGACGCCGGGTATACTCAGCATCCCTCCTCCAGAGCCAGATGTTCCAGGGCCTCCCCTAGTATCACTGGTGGATGTGGGGTCCCTGTTTACATCGTGGTGGAACACCATTAAAGGGGACCTCCTGCTCAAGGAGCCCCTGTCACCAGACCCGACACCCTTGAATGTCCCACAGGGGCATCCGAGGTCACCGACTCCACCACCCAGGAGACCATCGCCTCCACTCAAAAAGGCAACACCTCCTCCGGACCGTTGGGATGAAGGGTCCCCCAGGTGCTTGGACGGAGGTACCACTCATCATCGTGATCCTCCTCCAGACACCGACGCCACTCTCACGGTTGTCGGCCCCAGCAGTCATACAATAGGTCTCCTTCTTCGGATTCATCCGACAGGAGTTCCTCTCGTCCTCCGGATCTTCAGAGGGATTTGCCTCTCCTCCTCTGCCAGACACCCATGGGGACTCCCCTCGGTAACCCCCAGATGACCATACATTCATGGACGTGATGCGTCACATTCAGTTCTTAAACCAATGAGACACCGAGGACTTGGACCCGGAGAGGTGACTTTTGGCTCATTTTTTAGGCATGAGCGATCCAAAGCCATTGGTAGTCCCGCCCTTAGTGGCTCCATTTCAGGATGTCACCAAGCTAGCCTGGAGACACCCTTCCTCCACTTCTGCTGTCCTTAAAAAGGCAGACAGACTGTATCAGACCCTTAAAAATGAACCCTTTTTGGGGGAAACATCCAAAAGCGTACTCTATGGTCCTCACGGCTGCCCATGGCAGGACCAAGCAGCCCCACCACATGAGCTCACAGCCACTGGGCAAAGCATCCAAGAAACTGGATCAGTTTGGCCAAAAAATTTATTCCTCAGCCATCTGCACCATACATTCACTAAATTCTTTAGCACATATGGTACAGTATCAAAAATCTTTGTGGCAGAAAGCCCCGGAGTTGACTCAGAAGCAGCCTGACTCGCCACAAAAATCAGAGCTCTTGGATGTTCTCCAATCTGGCCTAGACATGGGAAAACACATTTTGAGGTCTTCTTATGACTCTGCAGCCATGGCAGCTAGAGAAGCAGCCACTGGGATCTGCCCCAGGAGATACTCTTGGTTCAGGGTCTCTGGATTAAGGCAGGATCTCCAGGATGCTATCGTGGATGACCCCTTCTACGGATTCATTTTATTCGGTGAGGACTCCGAGAAAATAATCATGGGCCTTCAGGATTCGGGCAAAGCTTTCCAATCTGTATACCAAATGTACAAGTCAGACCCACATCTGGCATGCCGGAAGCCTTTTCGTCACCCTGCTGGTCAGAGATCCAAAGCACAGCAAGCAAGAGGGCCCTGTAAGCACAAGGCCAACTCTCAGCCCTCAGGTGCCTTGGGAACTTGGAACACAAAGTCCTCCCAGGTCTCCCTGCCCACTCCTGGAGCCTCTGCCTTTCTGCCCGACCCCCCTCTCCCAGCGGCATCCTTGGGGGAAGTGGTAGGGGGTCAGTTCTCCCTCTGTCTAGAGGGGTGGACCAAAGTAACTTCTGATGCCTAGGCCTTCCAGTTGATCAAAAGGGGTCACATGCTGAAATTCATGCAGATTCCTCCAGACAGTTCCCTGGTCCCATCTGCCTACTCCCCATCCCATGCCATCCTCATTCAAGAGGAGATTCAGACTCTCTTGGACAAGCAGGCGGTAGAGCCCATTCCCCCCTCCCAACGTGGGAAATGGTTCTACTCCCACATCTTCTTGGTCCCCAAGAAGACGGGGGATCTCCGTCCCATCATAGACCTAAGCCTCCTGAACAATTACATCGAATACAAGAGGTTTAGGATGGTAACCCTGCTGGGCCTCCTCCCCATGCTCCATCAAGGAGATTGGCTCTTTTCCCTCGATATTCAGGATGCTTACCTCCATATCTTGGTACTTCTGGCCCACAGGAGGTTCCTGCGTCTCTCCTTTCAAGGGGAACATTACCAGTTTTGGACCTTGCCCTTCGGCCTTTCCTCGGCACTGCGAGTCATCGCCAAGTGCTTCGCGGTGGTGGCTGCAGCTCTCAAGTGCCGGGGCCATTATGTCTGCCCCTATCTGGTCAATTAGCTCCTAGCAGCCCCCGTCAAGGATCGGCTTCTGACCACCCTGTCAGACATTTTCCTTATGTTCAGAGATCTGGGAATCACGTTGAACATTGCAAAGTCGTCCCCTTGGCCCTCCCAGTGTCTGCAGTACATGGGGCCATCCTGGATGCATCACAGGGAAAGGCTCCCCCCTCCCCCGACAGGGCAGCATGGCTCTGGACGCTGGTTCAGAGGGTTACCTCTTCCTGCCAGGTTCCGGCTCAGACAGTGCTGCAGCTTCTCAGTCACATGGCGGTGGCCATGGTCATGGTCCCATTGGCTCGATTATTTATGAGAGTTCCACAGTGGACTCTCAGAGTTCAGTGGGACCAAAGGTCAGATGACCTTGATCAGCCCATCCAAATCTCCAGGGCAGTGAGGCAGACCCTCTCATGGTGGCTGTCTTCCCCAAATTTGGAGCGGGGAGTCCCTTTTCAGAAGGGTTCCCCACAGCAGATCTTAACAGCGGATGCGTCAGGTCTAGGATGGGGAGCCCATCCTAAAAAATGACAAATGCAGGGCTCCTGGTCTCTTCTGGAACAGAGCCTGCATCTCAACACCCTGGAGATGAGGGCAATTCTTTACGCTCTCCAGGCGTTCCAAACTGATCTTTCTCCAGGGCCCTTGTTGATTCTGATGGTCAATTAGCTCCTAGCAGCCCCCGTCAAGGATCGGCTTCTGACCACCCTGTCAGACATTTTCCTTATGTTCAGAGATCTGGGAATCACGCTGAACATTGCAAAGTCGTCCCCTTGGCCCTCCCAGTGTCTGCAGTACATGGGGCCATCCTGGATGCATCACAGGGAAAGGCTCCCCCCTCCCCCGACAGGGCAGCTTGGCTCTGGATGCTGGTTCAGAGGGTTACCTCTTCCTGCCAGGTTCCGGCTCAGACAGTGCTGCAGCTTCTCAGTCACATGGCGGTGGCCATGGTCACGGTCCCATTGGCTCGATTATTTATGAGAGTTCCACAATGGACTCTCAGAGTTCAGTGGGACCAAAGGTCAGATGACCTTGATTAGCCCATCTGAATCTCCAGGGCAGTGAGACAGACCCTCTCATGGTGGCTGTCTTCCCCCAATTTGGAGCGGGGAGTCCCTTTTCAGAAGGGTTCCCCACAGCAGATCTTAACAGCGGATGCGTCAGGTCTAGGATGGGGAGCCCATCCTAAAAAATGACAAATGCAGGGCTCCTGGTCTCTTCTGGAACAGAGCCTGCATCTCAACACCCTGGAGATGAGGGCAATTCTTTACGCGCTCCAGGCGTTCCTAACTGATCTTTCTCCAGGGCCCTTGTTGATTCTGATGGTCAACATATCCGTCATCTTTTACATCAGCAAACGGGGAAGGGAGGCACTCCTCACTCCTACCCTCTATGTTGAGAGGTCATGAGAGTGTGGTTCTAGGCCATAGAACACGGTCTATCCCTCACAGCGGTTCATTTTCCAGGAGTCCAAAACACCTTGGCCAATGGACTCAGCCGCTCTCGGTCCGAGGTGCATGAGTGGGAGTTCCATCAGTCCATAGTGGAAGACACGTTCAAAAGATGGGGAGGTCCAAATCTGGACCTCTTCGCTTCCCCGTCCAACTCCAAACTGCCTAATTTCTGCTCACTAGATCCAGGGCCTGTTTTTTTTTTTTGCAAGCCGCATTGTCCCTTTCTTGGACAGGGAGATTTCTGTATGCCTTTCCTCCCTTACCTTTTCTTCAAAGGGTCCTCCTCAAGCTCCAAGCAGAGAGTGTGGACATGATTCTAATTGCTCAACTCTGGCCACATCAGATTTGGTTCCTGCTGCTACAACAGCTGGCAGTGGAACCTCTGGTCCCCCTACCCCTATCCTCCCACTTGCTCTCCCAGGTGCAGTGTTCTCTGGTCCATCTGGATCTCAGATCCCTACATCTGCTTGCATGGCTCCTACAGACATAGTTATGACCTGTTTCAGAGTCTCCTTCAGGGTTGCGGAAGTCTTGGTCACGGCTCGAAAACGTTCCACAAGGGCTACATATGCCATGAAATGGAAGTGTTTCTGCCTATGGGTTACCACTTGTAATCTGGACCCATTCTCCTACCCTGTTAATTTAATGCTGTAGTACCTACTTTCCCTCTCAGATGCTGGCCTCTGTTATTCCTCCATTAAGGTGCACCTTTCTGCAATTTCAGCCTATCATGCACCTGTGGAGGGCAAATACGTTGCCCTACTGGACCTGTCCCACACCTTTTTGTGTGGCATATTGCATCTAAAACCTCCCATTAGGGACCCTGTCCCCCATGGGATCTTTTATTTTTGTTAGAGAAGCTCACCCTGCCCCATTTGAACCATCCGTGGACTGCGAGCTTCGCTTTCTGTCATGGAAAGCATTATTTTTAGTTGCCATTACTTCTGCTCAGAGGATTTCTGAGCTGCAGGCTCTTCTGTGTAAAGAGCCCTACCTGTTTTTTCACAAAGACAGGGTGTCCTTGAGAACCAATCCTAAGCTTCTTCCCAAAGTGGTGTCCAGGTTCACCCTCAGTCAGGACATTCACTTGCTGGTGTATTATCCGGAGTATGCTAATCGGGGGAAGCCCTCTTGCATACCCTCGATGTCCATAGGATTCTCTGCTGTTATGTGGATTGTGCTAGATCCACAAGGAAGTTAGAGCAACTGTTCGTCTCCTTTGCCCCAAGGTCATTAGGCTCACCAGTGGCTAAACAGATGCCCTCAAAGTGGCTAGTGAATTGCATCACTTTTTGCTACAACAAATACGACAAATGCTTACCGGGCTCGGTTAAGGGTCACACCACAAGAGGGGTTGCTGCTTCGTTTGCATCCCTCAGGACTATTTCAGCAGCTGTCATTTGCGCTGCTGCTGTTACCTGGAGCTTAGTGCATACTTTGATATTTGCACTGCTGCTACCTGGAGCTCAGTGCATACTTTCATCAAGCACTACAGCCTGGATATTGCCTCTCATCGGAGAACAGGCTTCAGCCTTGCAGTCCTTTAGGGACTGCTCTAGGCTTTCATTGAGTTTGGCTCCTCCACCCTTTTGATCAGGGTCTCTCTTGTACTGCTTGGTACTCAGTCCTTATTGACAATTGTGCAGCCTGTTGCAAGAGCTCCAACTCGAAGTAAGATAATACAGTTATGAAAGAATTTACCATAACAGTAGGTCTTCGACAAGAGCTCTTGCAGCAGGGGTCTTTTCCTTCCCTCCTTCCCCCTGGTCTTTTTGCTTGGGAACTGTTGAACCCCCTTAGTTCTCCAAATCCCTTTTGTGCCCAGCTGGGTCTCCAGCAGGAGAACTGAGGTGGGGCTGGGGACCGCCCCCTTTATACCATTGGTTGACTATGCACTATGCAATTGACAGCTGCTGAAATATTCCTGAGGGATGCAAATGAAGCAGCAACCCCTCCTTCCCTCCCCTCCCCTCCACCCCCGCACCCAAAGCTAGTTCTGTTTTTATAGGCACAGGATTTGACTGACAACAGAAACTTCCTGTTTGGGAGCAGGAAGTGAGTGATCACAGAACCACCAAAGACCCACCATCCTAGAAGGGCAAGAGTAGCTCTCCGGCCCCCTCTAGCTGATGGAGGTCTGCCTCTGAGCAAGTAAGTGGTCTACTGAGAAATATAGGATATTCTTGTCTCAGAACAGGACAATCAGGAGCTTAAAGGGCACACAGACAGCAAGTAAGGAGAGAGAGAGAGAAAAAAAACAGAGGAAAGAGTAAGGATTGCAGACAGTTAAGGGGCCAGAAATAAGACATCATTGGAGTGGTGCAGTGCAGTGGCTGTGGAGCAGCAGTCTTCCGGGAGACGTTCTGGAGGATGCGGTGTTGTCCCATCTGCAGGCACCTCTCTGGGCTGAGGGAGGAGGTTGCTCATCTCCAGGCTGAGTTGGCCAGGATTTGTGGGACCTCCTCTTCCATCCAGGGACCACCAGTGCCACTGCCGTTGCCTCAGAGGTTGTCAAGAAAGAGGAGCGGTTGGACCACAGTGGGCTCGGGAGGGTGAGGTGGTGGAACAGGCGCATCCCTCAGTGGTACCTCTCCACAATTCCTATGCCATTCTGGCAAAGTGTGGTTCCTCTATGGAGGCACCCGCAGTGGAGACCAAGGAGGATGCTGGGAACCTCCACAAAGGAGACCCACAGGAGGGTGGCAGGGGACCCTGCAGGGGAAGGAAACAACTCCTGGTGGGGGACTCCATTGTTAGGAAGGTAGAACTGGGGGAGGAAGGGGAGAGGGAGGTAAGGTGCCTGCCTGGCGCCATGGCTTGGAGGGACAGGGAGCGAATCCTCAGGATTGCCAGAGCAACTGCACAGGGGAGGGAGCTGGATGTCATTGTCCACCTAGGGACAAATGACCTGGCTAAGAAAGGGATTAGAGAAGTGCAGGAAGAGTTTGTGGAATTGGGAGGGCCTTAGTCAAGTAGCACGCACGGTAACCTTCTCAGAGGTGCTGCCCATCTATAGCATAGGAGAGGCTAGGGTGTTCCGCACCATGGGATTCAATCAGTGGTTGAAAAACTGGTGGAGCTCAGGGATTTGGCTTCATTGGGGACTGGGGTCCACCTGGAGTGATGCAAGCCTATACTGGCATGATGGGCTGCATCTGTCTGGGAGGGAACCAGGATCCTAGGTGATAGGTTTAAATGCTTCATTGGCAAGCTTTAAAACTAGCCAAGGGGAGGCACTGGAAAGGAGCAGGAAATCTTAGCCCCCAAATAATCACGGTAGGTATGCAAACACCAACATAGAGGTGTCGATAGGGAGAAGGGCAGGGGTAAATGGAGAAAGTGACAAAGGCAAGAAGGACAGGGATGGGGCAAAGGGAGTAAGTCCATCAGGAAATGGAGGTTAATGAGTACCAATGCCTCGTAGTCTGGGCAACAAGCTCCTGAGCTGGTGGCCATGATGGAAGAGGATGCCTGGATATCGTAGCAGTCACAGAAACATGGTACACAGAGAACCATGACTGGGATGTTAACATACCAGGGTACATAACCTACAGGAGAGACAGGCAGGAGAGAAGAGGGAGGAGTAGCCTCTCTGTAAAGAAAGGATAAAAGCAACTGAACAAAAGAGTAAACAGGGAGGAGAGGAGGCACTGTGGTCACCTTGGAGACTGGAAGGGCACCACAATCTGCACAGGGTTGTTTACAGACCCCCATGTCAGGGGGGAATGGACAAGGATGATGAAGGCATTCTTAGAATGGCAGAGAAAGGGAGATACTGTTGATGGGAGACCTGAATATGCCAGATGTTAACTGGAGCACATTTGCTGCAGCCACATCCAAGAGCAGGGCCATTCTTGATGCCCTACAGGTGGCAGGCATTAGACAGCTAGTTTTGGAACCCACTGTGAGGGAGCAATCTTAGACCTCAGACTCTCAAATGGGGCAGTGAGAGGATCTCAGATCTAGAAGTGGTTGCCATCTGGGAACAAGTGACCATCAAACAGTGTGGTTCATGTTAAACTCAGCTACAGAGTCAAGCCATACAAAAGTGAGGGTACTGGACTTTAGGAGGCTGACTTTGGCAAGATGGGAGAGTGCCTCAGAAAAGCACTAGCAAACAGGCTAGAAGGAGGTGGGAGCAACAATGGGAAATCATCAAAACTGCCATCACAGAGGCAATAAGCCTTTTGTGAAGCAAATAAACAAATCAAAACGAAAGAAAAAGCCACTATGGTTCTCAAAAGAGGTGGCTGTGAAAGTCAGGAAGAAAAAGATAGCATTCCGGAAGTATAAGGAAACACAGAAGGAGCAGGACAGAGAGCTGTACCAGTTAAGGCAGAAGGAACAGGAGGAAGTCAGAATAGCAAGGCCCAAACTGAGGAAAAGATAGCCAACTCAGTTAAGAAGGGGGATAAAACCTTTTATAGGTACATCAGCGAGCGTAGAAAGACAAAGGGAGGGATAGTGAGGCTGAATAGAATGAACGGTGGGTGGGCAGAGGGGGACAGTGAAAAAGCAGGGATAGTGAACGAATATTTCTGCTCAGTATTCACAAAAGAGGAGGGGAAGTGCCTAATCCAATTAACAGAAGCACTCTTGATAGGGGGGTCGATCCCAGTCCTTTCACAGAAGAAAGGGTTCTGCAAGAACTCCCAAAACTGAAGGTGAACAAAGCAATGGGTCCTGATGGAATTCACCCCAGAATTCTAAAAGAATTAGGAGGAACTAGTGAAACCACTGGCTACTCTTTTTAATAAATCATGGGAGGATGGTGTGGTACCCGAGGACTGGAGGAAGGCGGATGTGATTCCCCTTCACAAAAGTGGGACCAAGACAGAGGCAGGAAACTACAGACCTGTCAGTCTGACCTCTGTGGTAGGGAAAGTGATGGAGTCACTTCTGAAGGAAAGAATAGTTGAGTACCTAGAGGCCAGTGGAGCACAGGACCCAAGGCAGCATGGGTTCACAGCGATGGTCAAGCCTCAAATGAATCTAATAGATTTCTTTGACTGGGTGACCAAAGTAGTAGACCAGGAGGGCTGTGACATGGCCTACCTAGACTTTAGCAAGGCATTTGACACAGTCCCACAAAGATTAATAGTCAAATTAACCAGCCTGGGAGTGGGTCCCAGGGTGGTAGCCTGGGTAAAACATTGACTGCACAACAGGACACAGAAGGTAATTGTAAATGGAGTCCACTCTGAAGAAAGAGGGGTTACTAGTGGGCACCGTAGGGTTCAGTATTGCTCCAGTCCTTTTAATGTCTTCATCAGTGACATTGCAGAGGGACTGGAAGGAAAAGTATGCCTTTTGCAGATGACACAAAGATCTGTAACAGGGTTGATACACAAGGAGGCGTGGAAAGGATGAAAAGGGACTTGGCAAGGTTGGAGGAATGGTCAGAAGTATGGCAGCTAGGATTCAATGCAAAGAAGTGCAAATAATGCACCTGGGAAACAAGAACCCAGGGAAGAATACACAGTAGGTGGGAGGTAATAACAACAAAAGGAAAGGGACCTGGGGTAATCATATCAGATGACCTTAGGTTAGCAAGCAATGTGAGAAGGCAGTAGGGAGGGCTGGGGGTATACTGGGATGTATAGGGAGAGGCATCAGCAGCAGAAAACAGGAAGTTGTTATCCCTCTGTACAGACAGTTGGTGAGACCCCATCTGGAGTACTGTGTCCAGTTCTGGAGACCTCATCTCCGCAAGGACATAGACAGGATAGAGGTAGTACAGAGGAGGGCAACTAAAATGGTGCAGGGTCTGCAAGAGAAGCCGTATGAGGAGAGACTAAAGGAGCTTAATATGTATACCCTTGAGGAAAGAAGGGAGAGGGGGGACATGATAGAAACTTTTAAGTACCTCAGTGGAATCAACAAAGTCCAAGAGGGTAGCATCTTTCAGAAAAAGAGACTTGCAAGAACAAGGGGACACAATTTAAAGATAGAAGGAGGACGGTTCAGGGGCAATGTGATGAAGTATTATTTTACAGAGAGGGTAGTGGATGGATGGAACAGCCTTCCTGAGGAGGTTGTGGGGTCTAAAACTGTGGGAGAATTCAAGAATGCATGGGACAGACATAAGGCATTTCTTGTGGGGGGTAGGAAGAAATAGGCTGTTGGTTAACTAGGATCTGCGGCCTATCCTGTAGGTAGGGAAATGGGCAGACTAGATGGGCCTAGCGGTCCTTATCTGCCGTCAAAGTCTATGTTTCTATGAGGCGGTCCCTGCTGTGGATTGCTAGCTAGACGTTTTCCATTGGGTCCTAGTGCCTGGTGGCATAGTCCTTATTATTTAGCCCGCTGCAAGAGCTCTTCTCAAAGATGTACTGTTATGGTAAGTTCTTACGTAACTGTACTTTTTTACTTGAAGTTGTGGATGGACCCATAACAAGCAACATCTTGTAAGAGAGTGGCAGTATTACAGAATTAGTTTTACATTGCTGTTCATTACCACTAAATTGCTTGATCAAAATCAGATTTAATCTGAATAACACACCAAACTACACCCTTCTATGATGGTATATATGTACTGTATGTATGGCACTGTAATCTGTACTACTCGACCTCTGTATTCCTGCAACTATCTATGCATGTTGACCTTGTAAAAGAGACGTTAGGCACAGTTGGACACCACCTGGTAAACTATAGACCAAACAGTGCCTGCTTGTATTATGTTTTAGCTGTTATATATACTAGTTGTGTACTTTAAGACATAGGGAATACTGGATGGGCAACCATGCAGAACCACTGTGTTCTACCACCTCAGGGTTTGATTCCCTGTGACCTCAAGAGCGAAGCTCGAGAGGTCCATGGGAATCAGACCCCGAGGTGGCAGAAGACACTGGTTCTGCATAGGGTTGCCCATCCGGTATTTTTTTTATAGCGTATGGTGCATCTCAAATTATTTTAATACTGGTTTAGCATTTCTATATATTTTTTTTTTAATTCAAAAAGAAATTGCTATCTCCCGTTTCTTCTTTTGGGAGATAGGGCTGGTTGCAGTGGTGAGTTGTGTGGTTGCTAGGCACCCCTATGTTAGCAGCGCACATTCCCATTCATTTTCACTCTAGTGTGGGAGGGATTTTCAAGAAAACAAAATAATGGCAGCCGGACATCTCGCTTAACAAGAAAATACGAAGTGGAGAAGGTAACTGCAATTTAGTGAGTAATTCTGTATCTTAACATTTCTAGTTTATCCTGCATTTTTACAACGTATCTGGTTGATCCTTCATCTGCGGGATTTCTTCCAGTTTCGGATCGGGCCGTCGCATGTTTTTCCATCTGGTTGATCCTGCGGTTTCTGCTGCCTGGACTGTTGCCTCCATTTTTTTGAAATGTGTGTGGCTCATGGGGTTTCCAAATCAGCTGAAACGCTGTTCTACCACAGAAGGGTTGAACAGCGTTCCATTATCTTTGCACTGTGGTAGAACTGTGTTTCAGCTGAGATGAAAATTAGGTTGTAACAACGTTCCGCCATACATTGTAGTACTTTATTCCATCATATCATTTGTATCCGTTTGTTAAATGTTTGCAATCACTGTATTGTGTTCATATCCCTGCTTACTTTATGGTGTCTTTATTTTATTGTAACCTCCCAGGTAATATCTTGAAAGTAGGCAATTGCTTTATAGTATATGGTTATGGCTTATTGTATATGGAATTCAGTGGCTCTCAGAGTTATTCTGTACAGTTGAAAAGTTGTTGTGCAGGTTGCAAAGATGTTGTTGTGCACGTTCTGCCACCAAGTGGCAGTATAGTGCAGTGGTCTAAGGCTCTGAGCTGCAAATCTGGTGACATCCAGCAGACCAGACCTGGGTTTGAATCCCACAGCTTCCACTTGCATATTGTGTGACCCTGAGCAAGTCACTTAACCTCCTTGTGTTCCCAGGTTGCTCCTGTAAAAAAAGCTTTCAGCTTAGTGTGCTGTACCTAGTTAAATAACTAAATAAAAAAAAAAAAGTGCACCCGTGGCCCTGCTCGCACTGACTCCTGCCTGGCAGCCCGCTTTCATTTTCACTGAGCACTCCCTGCTTGTGCTGACTCTTGGCAACCTGCTTTCATTTTCACTGAGCACTCCCTGCTTGTGCTGACTCTTGGCAACCTGCTTTCATTTTCACTGAGCACTCCCTGCTTGTGCTGACTCCTGCCTGGCAGCCTGCTTTCATTTTCACTGAGCGCTTCGCTGCTTGCACTGACTCCTGCCTGGCAATCTGCTTTCATTTTCTCTGAGCACTCCCTGCTTGTGCTGACTCCTACCTGGCAACCTGCTTTCATTTTCACTGAGCGCTCCCTGCTTGCACTGACTCCCGCCTGGCAGCCCGCTTTCATTTTCACTGAGCGCCTCGCCGCTCCCTGCTTGTGCTGACTCCTGCCTGGCAACCTGCTTTCATTTTCTCTGAGCGCTCCCTGCTTGCACTGACTCCCGCCTGGCAGCCCGCTTTCATTTTCACTGAGCGCTTCGCCGCTCCCTGCTTGCACTGACTCCCACCTGGCAGCCTGCTTTCATTTTCACTGAGCGCTCCCTGCTTGCACTGACTCCCGCCTGGCAACCTGCTTTCATTTTCACTGAGCACTCCCTGTTTGCGTGGACTTCTGCCTGGCAACCTGCTTTCATTTTCACTGAGTGCGCTCTCTCTCTCTCTCTCTGTACCGGCACTTGGCATCATGTCAGCTCCCACTCACTACTTCTCTCTACAAAACCATATACTATACGAAATGAAATATGCATGAAACATAGACTTTGATGGCAGATAAAGACTGCTTGGCACACCTAGTCTGCCCATTTCCCTGCCTATTGGATAAGCTTCAGATCCTAGTTAACCAACAGCCTACTTCTTCCTACCTCCCACCAGAATTGCCTTGTCTGTCCCATGCATTCTTGAATTCCCCTATTTTTGACCCCACGACCTCCTCAGGAAGGCCATTCCATGCGTCCACCACCCTCTCTGTGAAAAAAATACTTCCTCACATTGCCCCTGAGTCGTCCCCCCTCTGTCTTCAAATTATGTTCCCTTGTTCTTGCACATCTCTTTTTCAGAAAGATGCTACCCTCTTGGACTTTGTTGATTCCACTGAGGTACTTGAAAGTTTCTATCATGTCCCCCCCTCTCCCTCCTTTCCTCAAGGGTATACATAGTAAGCTCCTTTAGTCTCTCTTTGTATGGCTTCTGTTGCATACACCATACACAACTCATCTTGTGTTACCATCTTGGGGTTGAGATAACTGCATGGACCTTTCGAGATATTTCCTGAAATTTCTGTGATCATTCAAGAGAAATTCCCCACTTGCCTGCTGTGCCACTGTAGGACTACCAGAGAGAATCTATTTACAAATATTGCAGAGTATCTGGAAATATCTGACCATGTCCATTACTGCCACTGTAATTACAACAGCAGGTGCCAAAACTGGCAACAAGAGTACAATGTACAATTATAACAATTCAGGACAATTCAAGGAAGTGAGCAGAATCGGGAGCAGCTGCGGCAGGATGCAGACAGTAACTTACGGGCATGTTTAGTCGAGGTAACACTGGTGGGTTGGCAGACACCCAAAGCTAGGTTGTTCCATAACTGAGAGAGTCTGTAGCTGAAGGCAGGTTGACCAGACCTCATTTTGCACCTGTGGACAAGGACCCAGGTTCCTGTATGGGAACGCAGATGGTGCCCAAAGGCCAGGGAGGGAATGAGCAGATCTTTCAGTTAAATAGGAAGTTTATTAAACCAGAATTTTAAACACATATAGACCCAGATGCTGTAAGTGTATGCATACTGCACTCCTGGAGTTTGCTAACTTCCTTCACACCTCACTTGACTCTGGCTCCCTTGCTGGTGCTGTATTTATCGACCTATCAAAAGCCTTTGATACTGTCTCGCATCCTCTCCTATTAGCTACCCTTGACCATCTGGGCTTTGCCACTGGTCCAGTCTCCTGGTGTGCCAACTACTTGACAGACCGCTCACAATGTGTGAAAGTAGGTGGTACTCTTTGCAGCACCTGCCCAATCTGCTCGGGAGTCTCCCAGGGCTCTATTCTCGGACCCTTACTCTTCTCCCTCTTTCTCAACTCCCTGCCCAGCGTATGTGTAGAAAATATCCTACTCTACGCGCCGATGACGCGGTACTCTTTGCCTCCGACAGTAACCCCGTCTCACTCCAGAGCATGCCTACAATACCACTGAAACCTGGTTCACTGAGCACCGACTCGTCATCAACCTTAAGAAAACTAAAGCCATGCTCTTTGCACACCCCCAAAATAAGTCCAGCAACTTTCCTCTCTCTGTCCACTCCACCCGCAATCTCCCTATCGAACTTGTACTCTCCTATAAATACCTTGGTATAATCTTTGACTCAGCCCTCTCTTTTCATGACCATATTTCTGCCCTGACCTCTGCCTCCAACACACGGTTGGGTATCCTTTACCGTCACAAAAAATGCCTCCCCTCAGACGCCCTCCGCCTGGCAGTCACCTCCTCTGTTTTATCCCTAATCGACTATGGCCTTCCTGTCTATGGCGTGGCAGACCAGACGGCCCTGCGCAAGGTACGCCTAACACTTAACAAAGCCTGTAGACTTATTACCAGTGCTCATAGACTCACCCACACCTGTCTTCTTTATTCCATGGCCACTCTACTCAACCTGGATGAGCGCCTCATGTTCCAAATCTGCCAACTTACCTATAAAGCCCTCCATGGTCAATCCCCCCCCCCTGGCGTAGCTAACTCTATCCACCAGACTAATCCCACAGTGCGCACTCGCAGCTCCTGCAAAACTGCACTGGTCGTTACAAGGGCCAGGACCTCACAAGGCCAGAGGACTTTCCCCTATAGAGCCCCATCTTGGTACAACTCCCTCGCTGCTGGAATCACTGATGCTCCTTAAGCATGTTTTAAATACAGCCTCAGAAATCACTTGGTCACCTCACACAACTGTTGCTGCCCTTAACCTCTCCCTCCCCCCCGACAATCCTCACTGAGCTGCACTCTTCCTAACTCGGCCCACTCTCCTCTTGCTGGGCCTCCTCCCACCCTCTACTATCCATCCACTTAATCTCTTACCTTAACTAGCCTGATAATGGTGTTATGTCACTTAATACTTGTAACATTGACTGACACCTACTGTTGAACTGTATTGCTGATGTCTCCTGTACTGCTGTCTTTGTCCTCTATGTGACGAGGTACCTCTGTAAATGAGCCCCTGGCTCAAAGGTTTTTAAACTGATGTTAAAATAAAATAAAATAAAAATAAAATAAAAAAATAAAATATGAGTGAAGACCATTGCAGACTGCCATGCAGCGCTTCAATGGTGTGTCTGGAAGTGGCATCAGAATATAAAGCAGTGGAGGAAGCTGTACCAGGTGTCCAGTTTTGACAGGTCACATTTCCCCTCAGGGACACAAACCATCTTGCTCAAGGAGCTCTAAGGTAATGTTAAGCGCAGTAAACAGTTTTTTTTTTTTTTTTATCAAACTACTACCATAGCTCAGGAATGCTTGGACTGAGACTTTCAAATGATCCAGTGTTTTCTCAGAAAATCCAAGTGCCAATACCGTTGTAGCTCTTCTAAGCTTTTCCTTTAATCTTAGTTCAAGGAAAATATCAAAACTATTAGAAACTCTAAGGTAACAGAGGGAGGGGCCCATGCCCCAGCAACCTTCTCTTGATGCAGGAGGAAATCCTGTTCCCATGCATTCGTGCTCTGAGTAGGTGCCCCCTGCAATTGGCTGGCCTCCTGCTAGCCAGAATTATTCAGGTCCCTTGTAGGATTATGGCAAAGACATGCATAAAAGGTACTCTCATGCAACACTCTTTGTCATACTTCTCTTGACGCCACTAGAGGCGGGCTCAGTATTGGAGTGCAGGAGCTGCAGCAGGTGGATGGCTCTTTGAAGTATCCCCAGAGTGGTGGTGATCCTTTAAGTAACATAGGCTGGTGTAAGGTACCATAGCAGTCCCTTTGTGTAATTTTGTTTTTTTTTTTCCTGCATGTGTTATTTCTTTATACTCCTGCCCCGCACTCAGGTCGGTCTCTCCTTCAAGCCCCACATGGAACGTCTCATTCAGCAGCCCCTGACCCTACCGGCCCCATATTGCAGCCGACCCAGGCATCCCTGATGTATCCCTTACCTTCGTAGGGGATGAGCCTTGATGGCTATTCCAACGATCAGGGGTGCTGCAGGGGTGGCAGGTAGGGGTCCGGGAGCTTCACAGTGAGGGTCCGGGGAGGCCGTCACCCGACCGGCCAGGGTGCCATTTTCCCTGTTTTCTCCCCGGGGAGTGGCATGCCACAGACATCAAGGCTAATGCCGAAGTCCGCCACTCCCTAAGTCACCTGGGGCTTGATATCCTGTTGTACTCCCAGCCTCCGCCAGGCCAGCAGGCACCGGGCCACATCCCCACCCTCCCCCGAGAAGGCGAGCTGTCACTGGATGCTCTATCCTTCTCCTCTCGGCCGACCCTCCAGCGACCTGGGTCTGTTCCTGAACCCAGGTCACCAGTGTCGCAGACGGAAATCGAACCACTGCACTGATGGGCCGGCCCCTTTGTGTTTTTTTAAAGTGCTGCATGGTGGATCGTTGAACCCTGGTGAGGGAGGAGCAAAGTGCCCTCACACTGAGTTGCTGTCAGCGCTCCATCCCTTTGCCCCCATGATCCTCCCACACTGGGCTGAGTGGTGCCCTGACAGGCCTGGCATGCACGCAGTGCACCTCCTACAAAGGAACAAGCTGTCTTGGCCCATCAAAGAGGGTTGCTGCAGTTGCAAAACTTGACCAGCCCTCCCCAGCTGGGAGTGCTGCCACAGGGCAGAGGCACCCTAACCTTTCCCGGGCCACCCAGCAAGCTCCATAAGTTTGCTCATGATCCCAGATCACTAGCACGGCAGCATGTTGGGCCATTGGGTAGCCCCTGTAATTTAATTTCTGATTGTTTTATTGTAGATAAGTGTTTCCAGCCATTATCCTGACCCTTTAAAATGCATGGCAGTAAATCAGAATGCTCCTTTCAGAGCCATTGTTTATAATTAACTTTACCTTTACTTGGATACATTGGTAGTCTGATATGTGTCCTAGTATATCTAGATACAGTATATAGTATCAAGTTTAACGTGGGTATAACAGTTAGGAAGCAGACTGTATCTGACATGCTTCTGAATTCCTTTTATATTGCGGGGGTATTTCTCAATTCTGCAGTGTCTGATGTGGGGATATGCTGATTATAGCAGGTTCAGTAGACTATTGTTCTCCAGTAGGGTCTCTTGATTGATCATCTATTTCAGTCCTAAAAGTGACCATTTGAAGTGCTTCATCTGCTCGATGGCCATTGTGGATTAACGGTAATCAATGGAAATTTCGCACTTTGAAAAGTGCTACTGGAGTGGGAGAGTTAAGAGCTGGTACCGTTGTCTCTGTGAGAGCAAGGGGAAACAAAAGACTAGCTGCAGTGTCTGGAACTAGAGCTTACTGAAGGGGGCAGTTAAAGTAATGGATGTTAACAGAACAGCCATCAAGCAATTTAATTTGCTAATAGCTGTTTGGGAGAACAAATCTTACCCTAGAATTCTGGCAGGATAAAGGTCCAGAGCTCAGATAATCAAAGGTGCTTGGCATGGAAAGAAATGGTCCGAGACTAGGCCTACTGCACCCTGGGAACTCATAGCACATGTTCTTTTAATCAGTGATTGAAGGGAATTTTGATGTCTTTCCTCTTCCCCTCTGCTGGAGAAACAGGCTCCCAGAGACTGAGGTGACATTGTTGAGTAGAAGAATTACCAATTCTTTACTGTTTGTAAAGCGGAAGAGAATTGTTTGCTGTGCGCAGAGACTTCAAAGTGTAAGCTTCCCCCAGTCTGGGAGCTTACCTAACGGGCCATCGGGCCTTGATGCCCCTCCATCAGACAGCTGCCTTGTGTGGGTGTGGCAGGATCCATGCCATGGCTCCTCTTCACTTCATGACCACATTTAGTTACCCAAGCTCTCAGCCCCTGGATAGAGCAGCAGGGCTGAGTCTTGATTAGAAAATGTGCCCTCTGGCGCACAGCAGCCCCCAACCCGGGGAAAGGCAGTGGGGTCATGGAGAAGGTTTGTCAGTGCCAGATCACCTTTCACAAATGCACGCATGCACACCAGGGAGTGGGGGAGAAAGAGAGCGGCTCCTCTGTGACTCTTGTCTCTGGTCCCTGATTCCTCAATGGACATACTGCTTGCAGCTTCAGTCACCTTCCTGGACAATACCACAGAAGCAGCCCTTCAAGGTAAATAAAGAAGCAGCCAGAGGCTACAGAAGAACAAGGGGAAACAAACATGGATGTGGCCATGCATCACAAGGTCTAGGTAGAATGAATGAGTTCCAGAGCACTACTGGAACCACATGAAGCTATTGCCTGCATAAAAGGGTTCTGTGGAGCACCTGCTGAAACAGCACAGAGATGACCATAGAGAGGAGGAGGAAAACTGATGAGTGAGTCCAGACAACTGGAGAAGATGTGAACTTCAACCGAGAACCACAGCAAGCATATTGCCTACCATGCAGTAGGAAAGAAGCAAGGTACCCTACACACTTTAAAACCATTAGTGATTACTGGGATTTGGGCCCTGCAAATGGGGGTTTTACCTAGTGCCAGAGGACAGATGTTAAAAGGTGGGACTGAGCTTGCTTGACAGGCCCTTTCAGAAGACCTGTGGAGGCTGCTGGGCCCCACTATTTCATGTTACAAATAGGGGCCCTTTCATTTGTTTCAGGTTGGTTGTTTCTATAATGGTTTGTGTAAGCTTGCTAACGAGCCACCTACCCTGCTAGTAGTGACTGCATCCCCAGTGACATAGCCACTGCATCTTATAGAGGGCTGTCACCAAGGCCTTTGAGGGATAAAGCCCAGGTGCACATGCTTTGGATTGTAGGACTGTTGGGAAGTGACCATTATTGGGCATGTATAAGTTTTTTTAACTGTTACCCCCTTGCTCCCATTTTTATGTTGGCTTGCACATGCGCGCCAGCCAACATATTGCAGTAGTAGCAGATTTGGAGGTGCAGTCACTGTGGGAGAATGCAGGAATGCATCAGTAGGTGTGTCCCTCATTCCCTAATAAGGCAGCTGCAGGCGCTGACACCAGCAACACGTAAACTGGGCACCAGAGCTAAGAAAAGGTTAGCTGCAATGAGAGCCAAGCTCATCATGCAGCGGCGTGTCTTTCCTTGTGAAGCAGTTTAATAAACCTGGAGGCACTGACTGCCGCCGCACAGAGTACCCCAACCCACTCCATTTGCCGACGGGGGAGCCCACTCCCCGTTGGCATAATGGCCCCCCTCCCATTTAAAGTGTATCCCGAGGTCGTGCCCAATCCCCTCTGCATCATGCGCCCCCCCAAAACAGTCTTTCTTTGCCTACGGGGGGCCCAGTCCCTGTCGGCTTCTGTCCCGTCTACCCTGTTTATTTTGCGGCAGAGCCCTCCCCTGTCAGCATAATGACCCTGCCGCTTTTTGTTGTGTGCAGGTGCTGAAATCCCCCTCGGCTCTTGTCTCTCTGCTCCCCTTGGTATGTGCCGATTGGGGTGCCCAGCCCCCCATTGGCTACAGCACCCCCCCAAGATAGTCAGGTGGCACGCTGGGAGCCCACCCCAGCATGCCAAATGACCCTGTGAAACAAAAACCATCCCGCAATGTTTTTTTGGTTTTGTTTTGTTTTTTTTTAAACCTGCAAACCAGAAAACGGTCCCTCGTCAACTCTGGTGGCCCTCTCCCAACCCGCGCCCACCCTGTCTCCCCACACACACCCTCACCCCATACTTACCTCTGGAGCACGGCACGACGATCTTCAGTGGACCGGGAACATGTCTACACTCTTCAAAGCCAACCGTGAACTGAAGAAATGCCAGTAAGCTGTATAAAGGCATAAATAGGGTTTTTTCAACTTTGGTGCATATCTCGGGCATTTATGGGAATTTGGGCACCAAATTTTCAACAGGGGGTTATTGGGACCCCTACTCATGAATTCAGTCACTGGCATGGTGTTATTTGGTCTCAAAAGGTGATTTCGCGGTCACTGCACGGAATCACCATTCAGGACCGAATAACGAAACGACAGTGCCGCTGTTCATGAGGGGGGCTCTCAAAAAGCCTGTGTTGCAAATTTGGTGGACAAAAAACAAAACAATGGCTGTTTTATGAGCGTGCATTGCGCAGTTTCCACACACGCTCATAACATCTTGAATTTGCAATATTTTCACTCCAGATTTTCAAAATTGTCATTTTTCCATACCTCCTTATGAACTGTACAGCTGTTATTTCCCATATCCTGGCCGGAATGTGTTTTTGCACGTCCAGCGCAGAATAGCACAGTCGCTATGCGAAATCAGTTTCCGGGACAGTTTGAGAAAATGACGGTGATACTGTTCATGAGCAGAGGTCCTAAAATGCCTATGTTGAAAATCTGGTGACAAAAGTCCATGAAATGACTGTGTTACAAGTGTCCATTATGTAGTTTCCACGCACCCTTGTAACTATGCAAATTTGCAATATTTTCATGCCAGATTTTCAACACTGCCATTTTTTCACACCTCCTTATGAACAGTACAGCTGTCATTTTTCACATCTTGCCCAAAATTTGTTTTCGCACCTGTGGCGCATAGTGGCATGGTCACTGTGGGAAATCAACTTTTGGGACAGATTAACAAAATCACAGTGCCACTGTTCATGAGGGGAGGTTCCAGAATGCCTATGTTGAAAATGTGGTTAAAAAAATCCTAAAAGTAATTGGGTTACAGACGTGTGTTGCGCAGTTTGTATGCCTGCTCATGACCACCAGTTTTTCATATTTTCACTCCAGATTTTCAGTGTTGCCAATTTTTTACACCTCATGAACAATACAGTTGTCATTTTTCACATCCTGCCCAAAATGTGCTTTCATGCCTCTGTCGCCAAATGGCATAGTCGCGGTTCAAATCCACCATTCGGCTAACACACTGATAGTGCCGCTCTTCATGAGGTGGGGTCACAGAAAGCCCATGTTGAAAATTTGGAGTGAAAATACCAACAAATTCCTATGGCATTAGGGTTCCCAACTGTAACATCCTACCCTGTAGAGACTGACAGGCGTCAGGGGTGTGACTTAATATCATTGGCTGTAATGCTCATGCCATTCCACCCCCACCCTGCAGCCAGTGACAGGCATCGAGGTGTGCCTTGGAGTGTTTGGCCCTAAAGTTCACCCCATTCTCCTATACTGCACCCATCTCAGTGTATTTCCTTATGGAATGGGGTAAATATAAGGCCCAAAGACCCCAAAGCACACCACAACACTTGTCAGTGTTTACAGGGTAAGGTGAGGTTAAATGGCATGTGCGCTATAGCGGAAGACCCAAAGGCACACCCCAGCACCTGTCAATCTCTATACGTTGGGGGTGGGGTTGACGTCAGTTCAGTACTTCACTGCCATTACTATTTTGCATCTAACTCCTCCACTACCAGTGCCAGCAAGACAACATTCGGCATTGACAAATGCTTGTTCCCTATTGTCTCCTTGTTTGTTTGTTCCTTCCTTTCCCTCTTTCAATAAATTCTTATGCATCATATTTCCTTGTCATGTGTAGTATTGTGTTACGGGGTTCTTCCTCTGGGAAGGGATGGTATGGGCCACTGCAACATAGTAGTTCCGGGGGGCAGTAACCTTCAATGTCAGCAGTCGGGTATCCTTTATTGCTACCCCAGGTGGAGACACCGCGTGAGCTATAGACTCAAGTACCCAGTATTGCAGAGCCTTGGCAGCCTAGTCCGGCACCTTCTGAGAGTTGGGAGACGGGGACCCAGTGCACTCCAGGCAGATGCGTCATTAAGTCAGTTTAGTTAGCACGTTCCTATTCTGTGCTTGTTTGCAAGCCAGTTCCCCCTGGCCACCTAAGGTGCCTTGTGAGGAGTTATGACAGTGGGCATTTATTTTAGACATCGGATAATGTTGCAGGATATAAATAGCAACATTGAAATAATCAACAGATTAGTTTAGTAGTTCTGTTTAGCTTAAAATAGTTTCCATTTGACAGATGTACTGTTTCTATACTTATAGTAGATTATATAGTGACACAGTTTGAACTCTAAAACATATTAGGATGCATGATCTCATTCCCTATGTGGTCCTTGGTAGTTTTTTTTTTATTGGGCACTAATTCTGACATTTTATGTTTCTTATAAAAGTCTCATTACAGCACCGAAGGTTTTAATGTTTATGAAATATAGTATCTGGTTGAGAATATAGTTGATAAATTGTCTCCAGATAGGTTTAACAGTTTATGAATGTGCTAAAGGGAAAGGGAAACCTCTCTTTATACCCTCTTATTGCCATTCATAGAATATTTGTGTTTTATAGTTTTTTAACTTGAAATACTATCTTTTTTAACGGGTACTTAAGTGGATATTCTATCTAAAGGTCTTGTATTTAATTGAGAGTGTATTCAGATAACACAATCATTCATTCATGATGACAGTTAATGAAACTGCCTGGCCTCTGAAAGTATTCCAGTTATCTGCCTCTGTTGACATTTGACCTTGGAGTGCTTAATAGTTGCCAGCTGACTAAAACTGGTTTCTTGCATGTAAACCTCAGTCATTATTTTTTTAAAAAGGCATTTTAAACCAGTGAGAATTCCGTCTTTTTTTACATATGATCTGGGTGTTAATGGTGTGTGATTTACCAAACAACTGCCATAAGCTTCCAAGGAAGGATTTGGTTGGTCCAAAAGCTTAAAACACCGTTTTTGTTACATCTGTATTGGTCCAATAAAAGGTGTAATCCCCCTGCAAATGGGGGTTCCCAAAAGTCTTCCAGGAGCTTGCTTGAATGCTCCAAGCCTGGGTGGTGTTCGGCGTCTGAGCTGCTTAACTGTGGTTGTAAGTGAGTGCTATTTGAGCCTCCACGTACTGTCTTTTTAAGAGCTGTCTTCTTGCAGACTTAATTAGTTTGTATGGGGGGACTGTGTATTTAATGCTCGAATCCCGCCAGAGCTGCGGAGTAATCGTTCCATTTTGCGGTCGCTGAAGCTGCAAAGGGAGCCCATCTGAAAAGCTGTAACTGTTTGCTTGTAATCATTTAAAGCATTAGCAAAATTGTAGTTTGTCTAACCTGCCTTTATTGCAGCTGGGACTCTATGTGTGTTACCTCTCCATTTTGAACCTAAACTGCTGTGCTGGGCCAGTTGGGTTAAGGGAGCCCTAAAATGGAGCCTGTGGACGAATCAGAACTTGGACTATTAATTTGAGCCAGCCACAAGGGGATTATATGGGCAGTGACTCTGGGAAATGTAGTGTTGATCTTGGCGCCTTTTTCTACCAACAGAGGTAGTCTTATTGTGAGCGACAGCTGAATCAGCCAACAGAGTAGTGTGGAGCAAAAGGAAATGCCCTGCTCTGTGACTGGAAAGATCAGATCAGTTGTGGCAGTGAAGAGAGAAAGAGCTGTGTGCTTCTGCAGTGTATAGTTTCACGCGGGAAGCACATGTGGGGCTCTGAGTTTCAGCCTGCAGCCTTTGTGAGTGTCAGTTTGGACTGAATCCGAGTTGTGAGGAGAAAGAAGCACTAGAAGTGTGGAAACCAGGCTCACCCTGTAGAAGACTAGAGAAATTGCTGAATCGCGCTCGGTCTGTCAGGAACTGAAGCTGCTGTGTGTGCTCCTGGGTATTTTGCAGTAATTGCGATCGGGATCGAGGAGCAGCCTACCTGGTATAGTACTTTCCTTTTACATATAAATGTGTGTAGTGCTTGTGGGGAATCGCTATTTCAAATCCCCTGTACAGTGAATTGTGTGCTGAAGCTGGAAGTAAACCCCAGCTAAATTCAGACTACATCCGTTTGCTATCAACTGTAGTGGGGTCCAGTCACAAGGACCTTGTCCTCATGCCCTGCTCTTCTGGCAATCCAGAGGGTCCTTCTCCATCCGATCCTCAGCTTGGGTGTTGTGAGTACAAATCAGGGTATTTCTCTGCAGCTTGTTTTTCAATCACAAGTGTGTCATCTAATTCTTGTTGTTTCACTGTTTCATGGACTGAGCCCTCCGGCTCCGGATTACAATTGGGTGTTGTGCATATATTTTCTTCTACAGGGTCCTATCGATCTGCATCTGCCAGCCAACCCGGCACCGGACCTGGCTAGCCCCCAACCTGGGTGCCTAGAGTGTGGCTTTTAGACCCTGTATGTGTGCACAGTACTGTGATTTAATGCCACTAATTAACCTGATTGCCCCCTCCCGTGCTAATGCCCCCTAAATAAATCAGATTTGTTGTTGTTATAATATATTCTGTCTGTGGTGTTGGTACTTATGGAAACAGTATTGCATTTTGCTGTGTATGTTGTTTCACCTTATTTTACAAGGGGTCCTCAGAGATGTGCTGCAGAATCAGTCTCGAGGGTAAGTGGTACTTTATGAGTGAACAATGTGTATATGTAGGGTATTGGGGCTGTAACTCCTGTGTACTGTGTGAGCCACTAGAGGGAATAAAAGGGGGTATCAGTGCCCCAGAGGGCTGTGACCAAGCTAGTCTAACCACTACAAACCCTGACCTCTGGGTGGAGGCACCCGCCATAGAACGTAGGCCCCTCAACCTGTCAGTAGTCAAGCAGGCAGGGGTAGTAGCCCTTGGGACAGCACCATCTGGGGGTTACAAAGGTATCAAACCATTTGTTTCTGGATCTGTTCTTACAAGGACCACTACGGCAACAAACTATTTCTGTGTGCCACTTGACAGATGTTAATTCTAGTTACGCAGGGTTCCCAGTCCCCTTCCTCATGATTGTGATGTTAAACAGTTGCTCAGATTTGAAGTACTGTAGGATTCCTTGGCTCTCACTTAAGCTAGACTCATTGGCTAGTGTAATACATTTTATTAAACTTTTTAGACACTGTACACAGATGTTGCAGCAAGCATACTTTCTGGGTCTGCACGGGTCTTTTATCAGGTCCCATGAAAGTTAGTCCAAAGAAGAAATTTTACCATCCAATGGATCAAGATTTTTTTAGCTTTTTCCTCGGTAGTGTATGGTGGAACATTTTGATCAATAGAATTCAGTGCATGCACAGCGCTAGTGTGTGGTCACAGTTATTTTTGTGATCAGGGGTTGTGTATGGAAATCCATGCACTCATAAACCTTGTATCACAGTAGTAATGTTATCTGCTGTGGTACAGTGGCATCTTGTTGTACCACAGTAGCCATGTCACAAAGGAAAAAATTACTCACCTTAGTAATGTTATTTCTTCTAATGGAGTCTTGCTGTATTCTGACAGTAGCAGTGAGTCCCAACCTTCGAACTACCCCGGAGATGAAAGAGTTAACTTTCCTTGCCAGGCATGGAACGCTGAGCTTGAGCTCGGTTGAGACTCTGTCTGTTGCTGTTTAAACTCAATCTGTCAGATCTTTACGAGCAAACTCACTAAGACCCTGTGTGGAAGCTGTAAACCTACACTAGCCAACTGGCTACTAAACATAAACAACATATTTTTTGGTCCCAAAACAAAGACTCAAGTCAGGAGACCCAAAAAATGAAAAACACAACACCAAATCACCCAAGAAAAAGGGGGTGAAACAACAAGGTGGGCATCTACTGAGTGCCAATACTGCCACTGCCCACCCACATCCCAAAACAGAGGTTCTGAGAGGGGCAGGCAGGGGGGGAGGTCAGAATACAGCAAGACTCCATTAGAAGAAACAACATTACTAAGGTGAGTAATTTTTTCTTCAAACAACATGAAGTCTTGCTGTATTCTGACATTGGCAGACTACCAAGCAGTACCTCCATGGAGGAGGGACAGAACCTACTTAGGAAATAGGCTCTGAAGCACAGCTGTGCCAAACCGAGCATCACTCCTAGCCTGAATATCCAAGGAGTAATGCTTGGTAAAAGTGTGAACTGTTTTCCAGGTAGCTGCTTGACATATCTCTAAGATAGGAATATCCCTGGCAGCAGCCAGGGAAGCAGCTGTACCTCTGCTGGAGTGAGCCCTCAGGCCTGAGGGTGGAACCTTACCCAGTTTTCCATAACAAAATTGGATACAAGAGACAATCCACCTGGCAATGGATCGTTTAGTGGCAGGTTTCCCTTTACCAACCTCACCATAAGTGAGGAACAGTTGGAGGGAGTCAAACCTGTGACCCTTGGTACGTTCTATGTAGTAGCTAAGGGCTCTTTTCACATCTAAACTGTGGAGCCTCCTCTCACCAGAGGAGGAATGGTCAGTGAAGTACACAGGAAGAGACATAGATTGATTAAGGTGGAAATCTGAAACCACCTTAGGCAAAAATTTCCTGTTAGTCCTGAGGACCACCTTATCTCTATGAAAAGAGTTAAAATCAGGCTCCACTGACAAAGCTTGTAACTCACTTATGCGTCTGGCAGAGGTGATGGCTACCAGAAACACAGTTTTCCAAGTCAAGTACTTAAGCTCTGCTGAAGACAAAGGCTCAAAAGGGGTTTGCATACGCTGAGCAATGCAAACATTAAGGTCCCAAGCAGGGGCAGGGGCCCTGAAAGGAGGGTTGGTGTGAAGCAATCCCTTGAAAAACTTGGAGAATACAGGGTGAGCTGAAAGAGAAGAGGGCTTACCTGCTGAGATAAAAGCAGAGACAGCTGCCAGATGCACCTTCAGTGTAGCTGGTCTGAGCCCTAAGCTATTTAAATGGACCATATAATCAAGGACTGTGGGCAGATCAGCAGACTCTGGGGAAGTATGCTTTCCAGAGCACCATATGGAAAATCTTTTCCACTTGGAATTATAAGTAGCCCTGGTGGAAGGTTTCCTAGAAGCTTTCAGAATGTCCATTACGCCTTGGGAGAGGTGTAATCGGCAAACTCTAACTCTTCAAGAGCCAGGCCTTGAGATTGAGAGATTTGAGATTCTGGTACCAAACCCTCCCTGAGCACAGGTTAACAGGTTGTGATTCCTGGGAAGACACAGGGAAGATGGACTGCTAAGGACAGAAGGAGGATACCAAGGCTGTCTGGCCCAGTCTGGAGCAATCAGGATCATCTTGCAGGGTTGAGATCTGATTTTGACTAGCACTTTGAACAGGAGAGGGAAGGGGAAAGGCATACAGGAACTTCCCTTCCCAACTGAGAACTAAGGCATCCAGGGGACTGAGCCCAACACTGGGGCCTGCAACAAAAAGGGGAGTTGGTGATTGTCTGGGGCTGCAAAAGATCTATCTGTGGGTGCCCCATCTGGAGAATATCACCTCCAAGACCAGGGATCCAGTGACCATTTGTGATGGCCCTGAGATATCCTGCTGAGAGCATCTGCCAGGACATTGTCCTTGCCTGGGAGGTGTACTGCTGTGAGGAGGTGTTCAGGGAATAAGCCAGGGACCACAGCGTCATTGCTTCTGTGCACAAGGCCGTAGCGAAGTGCCTCCTTGCTTGTTGATGTACCACATTGTAGTAGTATTGTCTGTTCTGATCTGAATAAATTTGTTCTGAACAGACTTGGAAAAACTTGAAGTGCTAGAAATACTGCCTGAGCTCCAACAGATTGATGTGGGAGCAGAGACTCCTGAGGGGACCACAACCCCTGGGTGGTCAGGTCGCCCAAGTGAGCCCCCCACCCCAAGAGGGAGGCATCTGTAGTAAGGATTAAGGAGTGGGACTGAGAGACAAAGGGGACTCCTTGTCTCAGATTGCTCTGATCCTGCCACCACTGTAGGGCCTGGATCAGGATTCGAGTCACTGGTATCAATTTGGTCAGAGGGTCCTTCCTTTGAGACCAGAAGGCTCTCAAATGGAACTGAATGTCCCTCATCTGAAATCTTGCTCCCTGCACCACTGCTGTGGAAGCAGCCATGTGCCCCAGGAGCTGTAGAAAATGCCTTGCTGGTCGAGATACCTGCAGGGTGAATGAGGAGGCCAGAGAGATAAGGGTCCTTGCCCTGTCCAGGGGAAGGAAAGCTCTGGCCTTTTCTGTGTCTAGCTCTGCGCCTATGAAGGTGAGGAGCTGGACAGGCTCTAAAACTGACTTTGAAAGGTTCAGGAGGAAACCTAACGAGGTGAGCAGTTGCTGAGTTATCTGTAAGTGTGACTTGACTTGGTCTGGGGGTTGGGGGTAGAAAGAAGTAGGCTGCTGGTTAACTAGGATCTGCAGCTTATCCAGTAGGTAGGGAAATGGGCGGACTGGGTGGGCCAAGCGGTCCTTATCTGCCGTCAAATTCTATGTTTCTATGTTTCTATGTCTGGGGACTGGCCTACTATAAGCCAGTCGTCCAGGTAAGGGAAGATGGCAATCCTTTGCCTTCTTAGAGAAGCAACTACTACTGCCAGGCATTTTGTGAACACCCTTGGAGCAGAGGTTAGTCCGAAGGGCATTGCTCTGAACTGGTAATGGCCTGAGGGCAACTCAAACCTGAGGTACTTTCGATGGGAGCTTCTGATGAGAATATGGAAGTAGGCATCCTTGAGGTCCAGGGATACTAGCCAGTCCCCTGGCCTTAGAGAGGGTAATATTATTCCCAGAGTCACCATTTTGAATTTTGGTTTTAACAGGTGCTTGTTTAAGTATCTGAGATCCAGGATGGGCCGCCATTCTCCTGTCTTTTTTGGGGTAAGGAAGTACCTGGAGTACAACCCTTTGCCCTGGTGTAGGGGTGGAACCCTTTCCACAGCTCTGAGGGCTAGGAGGAAGAGACTCTGCCTCTAGGGCAAGTGCCTCCGAGGGTTTGTAGGTGGAAGGATCTGGTTCTCAGCTTTGAAAATCTTTGAAGCTGAGAACCAGTCCCTGGCTTACTACTTCCAGGACCCACTTGTCTGATGTTATAGACTTCCAGTCCTGGACAAAGTAAGCCAGCCTGCCCCCTACAGGTGGTGGAGAATCGGCCCTGGCAAACCCATCAGGGTGCCTGCTTGGCAGGGGGTTTTGGCTGAGGGGTGGAAGCAGGTCTGCTGGTACCCCTTCTGCCTCTCCCTCTAAAGAACCCCCTCTGAGCATGTGCAGAAGAGGAGGCCTGGGCTTGGTAGAAAGGCCTGTGAAAACGTCTGCCCCTGCCCCTGGGAAGCTGCCTCTGAGGAGTGGCCTGCCTTTCCTCGGCCTGGGCACTCCTGTAGGTGGTCCCATACTGTCCATTTTTTCATGTAATTTCTGTTTGCTCCCCAAACAAAGAATTACCAACAACAGGAAAATCCATGGCCTTAGTCTGGGTATCCTGTGACAGGCTAGTACATCTGAGCCAAGCCATTCTGTGAAGTGCCACAGATGTAGCCATGACTCTTGATAACACATCATTTGAGTCCACTGCAGCATGGAATTGCACCTTGGATGCCTCAATACTATCAGCAGCCACCTGCTCCAACTCCTTGGCAAGCTGGCCAGGGACATGTTTTGCTAAAGCCATGACAGTGTCCCATCTGGATTTCTGATATCTAGCAACATAAGCCATATAATTAGCCTGCCTGAGTGCCAAGGATGCTGCCATGTACTGTTTCTTTGCCATGGCATCAATCCTCCTGGAGTCCTTGTCTGGGGGGTGTGAAGCCAAGGGAATATTTGCCTTGTCACAGGCTGCAGCCTGCACTACCCCAACATGGCTGCATTGTGTAAGGAACTCCGTATCAGAGCCTGACAATGCATACCTCTTGTCCATTCTCTTATCCACAGGAGGTATAGTGTTAGGAGTCTTTAAAATTTTAAATGTCTGTTTCTCAAAAGATTTATGCAAGGGAATAGACAGCCTCCTAGACTCTGGGATATCCATCATTTCCACAAAGTCAGGCTCCTCTTGGTCATCCACAGCTTCTTCCATAGGAAGCTGGAGGGTTTCAGCCACTTTTTATAAAACATGAAATGAGAAGGGGACTCAGAAAGCCTAGGAGGAGACACTCCTGAAGGTCTGTCTGGGAGATGTCCGGTCAATGGGCACATCCAGACTTTCAAATCCACATTCACTTTCCTCATACTCCTCTTCCCCCTCCTCCAGTTCATAATACTCCTCTAAATCATAATCTTGAACCGGTGGAACAGACCGAACCGAGCGCCTCCCTGATGGTGCCGGTTCGGTCGGAACCGGGGAAAGCGACTGGACAATTTTGATCGCTTTGGCTATTTCTTCAGCGGTTGGAGAGGAAAGTTTTGGCTCCACACCAGCTGATTTTCTAGTCCTCTTTGCTGGAACCGACTCCTCAGAGTCGGATCTCCTTTTGCTCGAAGAAGTCTCGCTCTGGTCAGAGGGCACTCCTTCTGGTTCGGTTTGAACCGAACCGGGCTGGCCATCCTGTTCAGCGGACTTTTTGGCCTCCCTTTCCCTGAGCCTACCAACTCTCTTTTCTAGGGTAGCTGCAGGAAAACTTTTACAAATCTGGCAGTCTGCATTGAGGTGGTCAAACCCCAGACACTAAACACAGGTGGTGTGGGGGCCAGCCTTGGCAAAGACTTCCCCACACACACACTACAGTGTTGAAACCCAGTGGGCCTGGTTTTTCTTTTGGGTTTCTCAGACATTGTGCCAGTCCTAACCAAACTTACCCTTTTTATGGCAATCCGCCAGGCTAGACCCTCTTATCGGTTCCTGACCGTGTCACGGGTCGTGGAAAAAACTGTAATAAAATCCATTTTTTTTTTTAGAACCGGTAAGAACCAGTAACCACACTCTAAAAGTACAATTTAGGATTTTTAAACAACTTGATCGGTTCAAACTGAACTGATAAACCGTTTACAAGTTCCACACAGAACAAGATTAATATATAACCTATCTAGTACTCACGAATACCACAGACAGAGACTGAACCGATAGGTTGCGGTTTAAATTCGGTCGAAAACTGAGAAAAACGGTACTTTAACCGACAAACTCAACCGAGCAGAAGGAGAAATCTCCGGAGCGACTGTTCAGTGAGGCGGAGTAAAGAATCTGACGGTTTGAGTTTAAACAGCAACAGACAGAGTCTCAACTGAGCTCGAGCTCAGCGTTCCATGCCTGGCATGGAAAGTTAACTCTTTCATCTCCGGGACAGTTTGAAGGTTGGGACTCACTGCTACTGTCAGAATACAGCAAGACTTCATGTTGTTTGAAAAAGCACACTCTGCACAGTGTAATGGCCACCTGAAACTGAAACGACCCTGACGACAGCGTACGTTCATGCAGCATGTAAACTCCATTGGGTGGCAGTGGTGAGTGGCTCAGGACAGTCTTAAAGCATGGAGGCCATATACTATACTAGCAATGATACCCCCACAGGGTGGACGGTATTGGGCTATACCGGTCTGCCCAGGGGTGTAATGAGGTGTGATGCTGTAGGCGGAGGGCCTTATAGCCCCGGAAGGTCTGGTGTAGCCAATACTGCTCACCTTGGAGGGTATTATTTCACTTAGAAAATGGGTTATTTGTGACATTTTTAAAAACATCATAAATTGACTTAAAAAAACTAGAAGAAATTAATGGAAATATATTTGGTTGTAAAGTAGTCCCTCTTCTGGTACATCTGCCAGTAGAGGGTGCAGCTGTTTTGCGTGTGCTGCTTTTTGTTGCAGCTCCCCACTTCCAACTTGACTTCTACTACTGTTCATTTTATGGATTTTGTTAGCTGCCTCTATTCGTCCCTGGTTCTGTAGTTCTGTTTTTTGTTTTTTCCTAAGCGGGACAGTGGCTGGGTGCGAGCATGAGAGGTACTGTGGCTGGGTGCAAGCGTGGTTGGGAGAGTGGCCCTGTTTAGTATGGCTGGGATAAATGTAGCATCGTTCTCCCTGTCCCACTTCGTAGTGGACTACTTTTTCTTTTTCTCTTTTTTTAACTTTTACCATGACTACTGGAGAACCACAGTAGGAAAACACTTCTGTTTGCACCCAGGTGAGTTGTGGTGTGTGAATATAGCTGGCATGGCAGGGATTAGTCACAAGTGGAACAGATGACTACAGAGCTAAGGTATTGTTTAAATCAAGAGATAGGAAATAAGGACCTTTTTTCAGTTTTTTTTTTTTTTTTTTATATAAATGAAAGATCTGTTATTGTCTCACGGGGGTTGCCTAGTGGGGAAATGAAAGGTGAGCCGTTGTTTAGTAAAAAAATATCAGCAGTTTAGTTTTAAAAACTCAGTGACACAAGTATTCCATTTGTAAAAACTCAGGCTGCAGTGGCACTCGTTATTTACCAGTTGCTGTTACCACATAATTGTACCCCTTGTAGCCAGGAAATTTCCAGTCCATTTTCTAACAACAAAAAAACCCAAACAATTTAATATGGTCAACCATACCAACTCAGTCTGTGTTTCCATCTTGGTGACTGTGATGACATCAAGGACCTCTCTAGCTTTGCTCTCGAGTTATCTATGATGTCATCAAAACCCTGCCCATAAAATACAATATTCTGTATGTTGTGTATGGGAGTGGCCTGCCGATGTGCATGGGCATCTTAGCCAGTCAGAATCATACAGCAGACAACTGACATATTAGCACTGAACAAACTGACAGAACATCAGCATTACACAAATTCTAAAAGGTGACATTTATTTTTTTTCACCTTTATTTCCCTTCAGTTGCAGCCCCATGGACCTCTCTTGGGCATCCAGGTCTGTGTCCTGCCCGTCAGAGGCCTCCCAAGCTGTACGTCTCCTCTCCTCTCCCCTCCTCCCAGCAGCCGGTACCCCAGTCTAACCCTCGCAGGGTGGGTTGCCCTACTCCTCTTTGGGCGCTCTTACAGATAGACTCCGGCTGCTGGGTAGGATTGGCCGTAGAGGACCTGGAAGGGCAGTCAGGGTTGGCCCAGTGATGGGCATGGGGGACTGGTGCCGTCCCCTATCCATGGCGCTGTTGTTTTCCCTGTTCTGATGTGTCCCTTGAGCTCAGACGTGCAAAGACGTCCAGCTTGGCTGATGCACCCTCCCGTGCACCCCCAAATGATGTCCACCGCAGCTCCAATCCCCAGCATATTGCGATCGAGCACGTAGTGCCTCCAGCCTCCGCTAGAGGTCACCAGTGCATCGGCTGGTGGATCCCGGGAAGGAGAGCAGTCCAGGGACGCCAACTATTCCTCCCTGCCGACTGGCGACCCGGCTCGCTCTCGAACCCGGGTTGCCAGTGTAGTGCGAGGTGTGGCGTCCAGTGCCTCAACCCTCAGAGCCACCGGGCCGGCTAAAAGTTGACATTTAAACATTGTGTTTTTACGTATGTGTTTTATTTCAGGTAGTTTGAATGAGTTATAGTTAGACAAGTTGAAAACTTTTATTTTTCCCCTGACTGTCCAGTCTACCAGAAAAAAAAAAAAAACTGTTAACTGAATTACATTTAACATTTATTTTGGTTAAAAAAAATATTTCCTCCTTCACCATAAAAATAGCAGCTTGGGAAGAAATGCAAAAAGAACTGATTCTGTCTTGGTATTCCGATGACATCGGACCACTCGAGCTTCACTCTCATGGTTTGTGATGTCATCAGAATTCCTTGATGGAATAACAGTTTTGCTGGAAACGTCTCCCCATCCACTGTTCTGCAGTATATGTTCAGCATACAGTTAATTTGAACCCTTTTGTTTTATTTGCAGTCCACATGCTGTCACAGTCCTCGCTTTTGTAGTTTTCTTAGGACCAGTACAGCTACTGTATGAACATTACAGCTCGGGGTAATGTGAGGAAGTATTTTTTCACAAAGAGGGTGGTGGACACATGGAATGGCCTTCCTGAGGAGGTTGTGGGGTCGAAAACAGTGGAGGAATTCAAGAATGCATGGGACAAACAAAAGGCAATTCTGATAGGGGGTAGGAGGAAATTGACTTGGTTAACTAGGGTCTGCAGCTTATCCAATAGGTAGGGAAATGGGCAGACTGGGTGGACCAAGCGGTCCTTATCTGCCGACAAAGTCTATGTTTCTGTTTGTTCTTTGTTGCGTATGCAGTATATCAAATCCACTGTGTGTTTTATAAGCCACAGTCAAAACATCTTCAAATAGAACAGCAGGTCTCAGTATTAACTCCAGTATTTCGTAGCGTCCCCATTATCTACTGTCTAGTCGGGTTGATATTTTCCCACAGTTGTCAAATGTGGACCCAAGAAGGTGGTCCAGCGCTAATCCAGGAAAAGAGGCGCATGATTTCCCATTGCATCCTGGCTTCACTTGAAACATTTAGAGAGTAAAATGTCTTCCAGCAGCGAGGGTCTGGAGTGTATAACCTGAAAGATACGCCACTACACTTCTTAGTTGACAATTACTGAACCACCATAAATTTTGTCTGGCTACTCAAATGGCTGCCTGATTAGCCACTCTTTGACCACTGATTAAGCAATTGTCTCGCCTTGTCATCAGCCATGTGTGAGAGTCTTGAGGCACTGTTACCATGAAACAAAGATGCAATTAAATCAGAAATTCACGATGACCTGTGAATAGTTCCTATGATAGGAGAGACAGCAATTGAACCAGTCTGTGTAGATGTAATTTTCAGAACATGCACATTGTACACACCAGGAGAGCCTCATTTAGGTGTAGCAAATAGTTCCCAAGAGAGTCCTGGGCAGGCTTGAGTTGAGCAGATAAAGACAGTTGCACCTATAAAACTCTATCCAGTAGTCTACAGGTAAAAAATGACAGCAGACAGTGATAAGGTGAGAAAGTGTAACGTGGTATGCTTTCTCACAGTAAATTGTAAGTTCTCTGTTTAGTCAGTGACTGTTGTGCTTTGGAGGGAAGAAGCAGCTGGGAGAGGTAGAGGAGAAGAGGGAGGGAGGGAGGGAAGAAGGAGTTAAATGAGGGAATATAAAGCGATGTAGAGTTTATTTAAAGCACCACCAGACAGTAATGTTCAGCAAACAGCTGCAATGTAAACATAACAACATAAAACAAATATGACAGCATAAATAGCAGGCAACAAGCATACTAGCACTAGTAACCTGGGGAATTTGAGTAAAATGCAATTTTATGAAGGTAAGTGCTCAGCTGAATTCTATAATTACTTGGAGAATTAACAGTTGGGAACATGCTTAGGTTATGTAACTTCTCAGAGGAACAGCTGCAGCCAAGAATTCACTGTCATTTTAAGTACCACTATACGTCTCAGGGATGAAAATAAACTGTCTCTTGCGGAACGAGAAATGAGCTAGCAGTATTTTGTCTAGAAACAAGACCAGTTTCACGTTTTAAAGCCCTGCCAGATATGCAGTCAGAGGTTAAGTAAAGTGCCACATGTTTTGTAGAGCTCAGTGTAGGTAAAGCCTTCTGCAGACAGAGGAAAACCTATGGGGACCAGAAAACAATAGAGCCACAGTGTTAAATAAAGTAGACGTAGACCATCGGTCTGTTCTTCAAGTAAATAAATAGAATTGCTTATTTTTGCTGAAATAATTTTCGCTAATTTCATGCAGTGTGACAGTTGCATGAAAATGAAATGGCACTGATTTGCCGAAATTGCATATTTTCAATAGGAGTGAATTACGCCAATCATTTGGCATTAAATGTGTGAAATTTCAGATGATTACTGTGGCCCCTTGCATAAACTATTAACTTGTGCAAAAATAAACAAAGTATGTTACGTACAGGGTTAAAGATTTGTGATCTTTTTTCACACTTTAGCTTATAAAACTAATTCCACACATTACTACAGTTTATAACATAGATAGAGAACATCCTGTATCCAAGCGAGTTGGGAAGGTTCTGAAGCAGCACGCTTCAGGAATAGGAACCACACTGGTTAGCACTTCTTTTGGCAACCAGGACGAGTGAGATGCTGATGCCTCCTAGAAAAGGTTTTAAAATTACTGGCACCCACCTTTGAAAAGGAGGGGGCAAACTTACCACCATCCAATAACCAGAACTTAAAATTACGAAAAAATACCCACATTTTATACAGACTTCCACCCAAAAACATAAACATAATACAAAAAACATTTCAACACATTTTCTCACTTTTTAATTTTTTTTGTCTTTATTACCTCATTTACAAAGGCCTATTGACCTGAAGAAAGCACTTAGGGATAGGGACTACTGGTGGAAAAAAACAAGGAAATCCCAACTGGAGGCTGATTGGTTAGCATTCCGTACCACTAGGAATGCTTGTACCAAGCTTATTAGGTCAGAAAAAGCTAGGTACTTCCAAAAAGAACTAGAAGACAATAAAAACAACTCTGCCAAATTTTGGAACATCCTCAAAGAAGTCGAAGATCAGTCCACTGCAACACCCTTCCAAACAAAATTGTGTCTGATGGTACCACCTATATGGACAAAGCTGATATACTAGAAAAGCTTAATGATCACTTTGCCACTGCAGGGCTTGCCTTTGACACCTCACCTATCAGCAAACTTAGCCCGGCAAGAGACTACACTGTTGGCTTCACTGATAATCACAACCATAACCAACCGCATCCCACCCCCTTCAGCTTCCTCACAATTACGTTCAAGCAAGTGGAGGACCTCCTTCTTTCTCTGGATACAAAAAAGAGTGCGGGTGCAGATAATATTGAACCTTAATTCCTAAAACTTGGCCATACCTATCTGACTGCCCCAATTACACACTTATTCAACACCTCTCTGATTCAAGGTGAGCTACCTGTCTTGTGGAAAACTGCCCACATCCTACCATTATTCAAGACTGGGGATCTGAGTGATCTGAACAATTACCGGCCTATTTCTATACTATCTGTCCTCTCTAAATTACTTGAAAAAATTGTCAACATCCAACTTAAAGAACATTTGGATTCGCAAAAGTTGCTAAACCCGGCTCAGTCTGGCTTCAGAGCCAAACACAGTACAATATCGGCTCTTGCAAAAGTAACTATGGACTGGCAAATGGCCTTGGACTCTAAGAAGCATGTATTTGCCCTCTTCCTTGATCTAAGTAAGGCTTTCGATACTGTGGATCATACCATCATGATTACTGCACTGAGTAACATTGGACTTGATAGTTCTGCCATTAAATGGTTCACCAGCTACCTAACCAATAGGTTACAACAAGTCAAAGCCATAGGAGATCTGTCCCCACAAAAATCCTTGTTACGAGGAGTCCTACAAGGCTCCATCCTGGGCCCTATCCTCTTTGCAATATACATCAATAATCTGGACTCGGCTGGGCACAGCAAATGTGCACTTATTCGCAGATGATACTGTACTCTATACCACAAATTCATCCTTGGATCTGGCCCATGAGTACTTACAGAAATACTTCGTCACCCTCCATTACAACCGTCTCAGTCATAGGCTCCTCCTCAATGCCAAAAAGACTAAAGCAAAGATTCTCTCACCAAAGTCTACTTCCGGATGTCCACATATCACATAGATCCAAACACTCTTAGATGAACCCCTTGAAGTAGTTGATACCTTTAAATACCTAGGGTTCTGGCTGGATAACAAGCTCAACTTTCTGTGCCACTTAAATGAAACCTTGAAGAAACTAAGACAGCGATTATGTTTATTCTATCGCATTAAACACCTACTCACGTTAGAAGCCAGAATGAGACTAGTACAAACTACATTTCTACCTATACTGGACTACGCTGACTTCCTTTACAGTCATTGACCATCAACGATGCTAAACAAATGAGATATCCTTCACTACCGGGCTTTAAGATTTATCTTAAATCTACCCCGTAGTACACATCACTGTCGTCTATACCAGGTTCCGGGATGGACCTCACTCTCAACTAGAAGAAAAAGGAATGCTCTCCTCTGGTTTTTTAGAGCATTATCTGATAACCTCCCTTCATACATCTCAAACATCTTCAAATGGGCTAAAGGTTCCTATGGCCTGAGACGCTTCTCCTTAATCTGCTTCCAGATTCCTAGAGTGAAAATTACCCTTGGCACAGCAGCAATCAACTTCTCACTTCCATCACTTTGGAACACTATGCAAGACTCATTAAAATTATCCTCACTTCCAAGCATTTTCACATTCAGAGCTCTATTAACGGATTATCTGAAGGAATCATGCAACTGTTTCAGATGCCGATGACCTCTAAGCCTCAGGTGCCACTTTCAAATCCTACGCCTAAGTATCTCATCCACCCCACATTCCTAACAGAAACCTAGGACCTACAAGCCTAGTTCCCTTAATCCAAGATGACCCTGCCTATTCTCTACCTTTTACCTATTCTGGCCTCCCTTTTGGCTTCCTACTCTTTCACCCCAATTTCTACCCTATTTCTTAATACCTCCTTATTTTTTATCATTTAGGTATGAGTTCTTACTCAGCGGAGACTATATGGGATTGTTGTCTCTTCTCATTTCAGTAAAGCTTATCATTATGTACCTTTGCATGTTAATTATGTTGACCGGTATGTATAGGCCCATACTGACCGGAACCTTCACAATGTTTTTTTTTTTTTTTTTTTTGCACTGTTGTCCACCGTAATTGTAATCTTATGAAGTGTACTGTATTGTATTTATGCCCAGGACCACCTTGAAAATGAGCTTGCTCAGTGGTGTTTATGCCTGGTTAAATAAAGTGATTGATTGATTGATCTGTGATCCAATAGCCTGTCCTCTGGTGTCTCTCACTTCCAGTCCCTATCAAGACTGCACTAGTTTCATTCTTTCAGCGACTTCTTGTTCCAGTCCTCCATCATTAGACAAATAGTTCTGAAATGAAAAATTTTATTTGAACAGGCACAATCTCTGAGTGTAGTCCAATGTTAGTGAAGGGAATGGGGGGGGACTGATACCCGCCTATAACTCGACATTGACCAGCTCAGCAGGAGAGGAGGGGAAAATAAACTATAAAATCCTGTGCTGTGGTCAGCGGGATGATCTGCTCAGAATATACAGTTAACAAAAGTAGTTGGCACCATCCCCAAATCCAAACTGGGGTTAACCAAATACTGTGTATGTGGTATCACTGAGGCCTAATCAGCAAAAACATCAGTGATGCTATTTATTTATTTATTTATTTAGTTAGTTAGTTAAACATCAGTTTAGAAACCTTTGAGCCAGAGGCTCATTTACAAAGGTACCTCGTCACAAAGAGGACATCAGAACAGTAGTACAAGGGACACAGTACTTACAAACAAAAAAGTTACAGTTCAATTACAATTTTGTTACAATAGAATACAATCTCCACCGAAGCAAAAGATAACAAAGGTGCAAAACTTATGGTGGGAGAGCTGGTGGGAGTAGAAGGGAGGGAGATAGGGAGGAGTTAGTAGGGAAAGGAAGGGGGGGGAGACGCTCAGTGAGCATTGTCAAACAGAGTATATATATATATATATATATTTTTTTTTACACTAGGCTAGTGGCAGTTGCATTTGCGAGAGCTAAGCAGGAAGTTTCTGAGCCTGGGCTTAAAGCAAGCTAAGGTTAGTGAGTTTGAGACACTGGCAGGGAGGGAGTTATACCAGTGGGGCGCACGGTGGGGAATGCCCTCTGACCTTGAGAGGTCCTGGCTCGGAATAACTATGGTAGCTTTTGACGAGCTGCGGTGATCAGGCCAGTGCAGTACGGCGAGTGGAGTTGGATAGGCCTATGGGGGATAGGCTCTCGCAGAGCTTTTTAAAGGTGAGCTGGTATGTCTGATACATGAGTCGCTCTTCCAGGTTGAGTAGGGTAGCCAGGTGTACAGCTCACATGTGTGAGTGAGTCTGGGAGCACCAGTGATAAGTCTGCAGGCCTTATTAACTGTGAGGCGAACCTTGTTGAGGGCAGTCTGATCTGCTGAGCCATAGACCGGAAGGCCATAGTCAATGAGAGACATGACAGAGGAGGTGACAGCCAGGCGGAGGGCATCAGGAGGAGGCATTTCTTGTGCCGGTAAAGAATGCCTAGCCGTGAGTTGGCGACAGAATTTAGGGCAGATATATGTCCATGGAATGAAAGTGCAGGGTCAAAGGTTATACCAAGATATTTATAGGACTGCACCTGGTCAATGACAGATTGGTGTGGAGTGGACAGCTAAGGGAAACTTGCTGTACTTATTTTGGGGTGGGAGAAGAGCATCATTTTTGTTTTCTTAAGGTTGGTAACAAGTCGGTGCTCAGTGAACCAGGTAGCTGCAGAGTCAAAGACTAGTTGGAGGGAGTTCTAGCAGCAATGGGGTCATTGTGGGAGGCAACGAGAATAGCATCATCAGCATAGAGAAGCATCTTACCCGTACAACTGCTGGGTAGGGAGTTAAGAAAGAGTGAGAATAGTAGGTCCAAGAATTGAGCTCCATGCGCACCCCAGAGCGAATGGGGCATGTTTCAGCCAGAGCACTGCTGACTTTCACGATCACTGGGAGCGAGTGGAGAAATAGCTGGTGCACCAGGAACAGGTCCTGAGGCAAAGCTTCCATAGGTTGAGGGTGGAGAGCAAAAAGGATCCGGAACGTATCGAATGCTTTAGACAGGTCAATGAATATAGCACCAGCCAGGGCACCAGAGTCCAAGGAGGCATGGAGGAAGTTGGAAAATTCCAGGAGTGCTGTATTGTACTATGACCTGCTCTGAACCCGTGTTGTTCAGGGCAGAGAACATTGTACTTACAGAGGTAGTCAGAGACTTGGGATGCCACAATTTTCTAACGCCTTAGAGAGGGGGAGAGGATTGAGATGGTCGGTAGTTACTCGGAAGAGTCCTGTCACCACCTTTGTGGACGGGGTAACTGTGGCAATCTTCCAGGCAGAGGGGAATTGTCCGAGACAGAGTGATTTGTTGAAAATGCACGTAATAGGTGAGCGGACCTGATCCAGGACCTGACGTAAAAGGCAGGGATCAAGTGAGTCATTACCGATGGTGTTACCTTTAAGGGCTTTTAGCAAGTAAGGCCTAGCTTCTTGCATGGTGACACGACGCAGGTGGAAAGAGGGGCGGGCAATGGGTGGTGGTACAGATGGAGGAGGTGGACTGAAAAAGTTACCAGGAAGTACTGAGCTAAGGTCGGTAAAGGAGTTATTGAGGTGGGTGGCAATGAGGGCAGGGTCAGAGGAGACAGTACCATTGATGTTGAGAAGAGAAGGAGAGGGGGACTGGGAGTGACCATTCAGTTGCTTGATGTTGTCCCAGAAGCACCTGGGGTTCCCCCAGGAGGAGGTAAGAGAGGCTTGGTAGTATTCTGCCTTTGCTTTGCGGATGGCCCAGGTGCACTGGTTGCGGGCAGCAGCATAGGACTGCCTGTCAGCTGAACGGCCAGTAGCAACAGCAAGGTGCCAAAGATTGTCGCGTTGCTTAAGTTGCCACAGTAGGGCAGGGGTGATCCAAGGGGCATGTTTCACTTTGGACCTTGTAGCAGTTATGGCAGCAAAGATATCACAGGCAAAGTTGAAAGTGCTTACAAAGAAGGCCAGGGCCAAGTCAATGTTGGTTGCCCTCGTCAGAGGGGACCAATCAGTGTGGGGAAGGCGCTTAAGGTCTATGAGTCCCCAGGCCTAAGCCGCCTCTCGAGAGGTGGTTTTGACTGGGATGAGGGCCGAGGGTTTCCCAGTTGAAAAGCACAGTGGAGTGGTCACTGAGGCAGTCAGGAGGATTTGGATGTTGTGGATGCGGATTGGCCTGTTGGTGAGGATCACATCCAGGCGGGTGCTGGTCCCCCCCCCAGGGTTTTTTCTAGTAGGCTGTGTGACCAGTTGAGTTAGGTCAATTGAATCGAAAGCCTCACGGTGGGAGGAGGACGAGGGGCAGAGCCAGTTTATATTCAAGTCGCCCACAAAGATTTGGTCTGATGAGTTGGGTAGGGAGGTGAGGTAGTCAATTAGTGGGCCCAGGGCCTGGGATTGGTTCTTGGGGGGTATGTAGGCTACGGTTAGGAATAATGGGCCTCTAGCTGGGTCAGGGGACAGCTTTAGAGTAAGTGCCTGGACCTTATGGTTGAGGTCAGGCGGGGGGAGTGGTAGCCCCATGAGAGAATCCTTCAAATAGAAGACACAGCCCCCACCTCTCCTGCCGACACGGTCCAACCGGTGGAGAGTGTAGCCAGGGAGAGAGACATGAGAGTTAGGAGTGGAGGGAGACAGCCAGGTTTCAACCAGGGCAACAACATCAGGTTTATGAAGCGTCACCCAGCAGTGTAGAGAGTCCAGTTTTTTCAGGAGGCTACAGATGTTCATAGAAGCAATGCACAGCCCAGGAGATTTCAGGGGGAGGACCAGTGCTGCCAGGCCCGGGATTGGGGTGGACATTGCCTGACAGAGCAGGAGGAGGAGGGCTGATCTGGGAGTGCACAATGGCGGGATAGCTTCGACGATTGGAGAGGGGTGATGAGGGGTGATCACCAAGTGAAAACAGCTACTAGAGAGCAGTAAAATGTGACAAGTGAGGTATTGGGAGCAAATTGTTCAAACTTAATCAGGCTCCCTCTAGTGGCAAAACAATATAAGGAGCTAATGGAGAAGTTGGGTGTTAAAAAAAAAAGATCAAGCACAGGCAAAGATTAACTTGCTGAGGCGGGCTGGTAGTGGGTGTGGGGAGAAGAGCAAATGGGCTGTGGGCTATCAGGTACTATTGTGATTCAAAAAGAAGGTTGATTACTAGCGGGCAAACTGAAATTCTGCACATGAGGAAAAGCACTTAGAAGTTAAACAGTCCCCAAATGAGTTTTCACAGGTGGGTAATTCAGTTACAACTGGAAATGCACTTTTACAAATTAACAAGCAGTCCCCAGTGAGATTTGCACGGGGATTTCAGATAGAACACAGGTCCTGGGCTTGCAGTGACTCTAAGCTTTTAAATACAGTTACAGGCAAATGCAAATAGTTTTAGCTGGTTCATTTTAAAAGTTTCAAAATCAGGCACAAAAGTAACAGTTCTGCTCTGTTTGAGCCTGGGCAGCAACTCGAGGTGCTACTCTGGCTGGGATTCATGCACTGAGCAGGGGAGCTTGTGGCCGTTTCAGAAAAGGCGCCAGATGGCTAACGATGGTGGCTGCAGCCTGGATCAAGGTAGAAATTACCTGGTGTGTCTCGGGTTCGGGGCTTCTGCGGGCAGGGAGGGCTTCAGAGCAGGCCCTCGCGACCTCCGGTCTCCTCAGGGAAGGGGGGTGGTCTCTGCGGGAGAATGAAGAGAGAGGGGGGATTAAATATGCAGCACAGGCAAAAGATTAACTTGCTGGGGGCGGGCTGGTAGTGGGTGTGGGGAGAAGAGCAAATGGGCTGTGGGCTATCAGGTACTATTGTGATTGTGACTATTGGAACCATCCGTGAGCCCTGATTGGGCTGAAATCAGCTACAATAATCTGCAGCATCACCACAGTATGATCGGGTTACAGTAACTACCGAGCAGCCCGGAATGGGAAAAGTTGACAAAAGCAATCAGAACCATTTCCGATTTCAAATCAGGCTGAAGTCAACTGCCATGGTCTGCAGCATCACAAGGGCCCGAGCAGGCTAAAATAACAAGTATAACTGGTGCCATACAGTGCACTGATCAGGCATAATTGCCAGGGTCAACCACCGCCCTATATGAATTATTGTGCAGAGCCCAGATTTTGTTCCTAAGTGAAATATGTAAACCAGGCAAGTCATTTGTGGATGGGGGGATGTTGAAACTTAACACTGAGCAGAACACATAAAAGCATGTTGTTTTTTATCACTTCTACCATCCATATCACAAAAAACAGTGAGACAAAAGTTTTATATTTTGTCCAGCCCCATCTCAAGTTTTTTAATTTTTTATTTTACTCAACTGTATCCCAGTGTAAGAGAGACAAAAAGACTCATCCTGGGTAACAGCGGTGCCAGCAGGTAATTACAGGCAAGCTTGAAACAGCATAAGCATTCAGTCCATTGCCCCCCAAACAAAAGCAAGCTGTGACAAAAAAAAATATCACAAAGTTTTTTTTTTTTTTTTTGTATTATGCTTTTTACCTCCAGCTGCCATCTCAGCCGCCCGCCCCTTCAGGCGACCTAAGCATGCATGTCACTGCTCTTGCTCCCTCCAGGCACTGCCCCTTTTGGTGCCTTCTCCCCTGACCAACCTGACATATCCCTTCATTGGGGGTGGGCCCCCTTCCGTGGTCACGACTGGGAGGGGAGACTTTCATGCACCCGAAGGCACAGTCTTCCATCCTCACTAGGAGGATGCGAGGGCACAGCATGGGGCTTTTTCCTGGGCTTCACAGCGGTGGAGAGGTGAGCCACCATCATCCAGGTAGCATGGGCAGCCCTTTCTCCGTTTTCGACCCACCCACCTCCCACTTGACCTATCAGGGACATCCTGTGGTGGAGATGCATGGAGGTGTGTTGAGGCTACACACCTCCCAAGTATGTCTCCAATCTATTACCAGGAGTCGCAGGTCTGCTCACCCCTCAGGAGGGAAGTATCCAATGGGCGCTCTTCACTCACTCCCCGCTCCTGGCACTCGGGCTTGGGACGGAAACCCTGGTTGCCAGTGTGCCAAACGAACCCCTTCGCTTGGCGCCTCAGAGAACAAGAGTAAATGTTATAAATCCTTTGGCTTTCCTCCTACTATTGGGAAAATACCGCTATGGTACAAGGAGTTGGTATTGAAAGTGAAATTACAGTGGATCTTTAAACAATGGAATGCACTTTTTAGTGGCAAATGAAAATCATTATGTCAATATGTTACTGACATAATTCTGTAATAATTTCCTGCTGCTTGGACAAAATATGTATGGTAGTTAGTTTAGGATTTGTAATAGTTACTCTTGTGGTGAGTTTTGCACATGCTGAGCACTGTTGCACTTTGTTTATAAGTGGAATCTAAAAAATTGAGCACTGTCACTTTAAATAAATATCTGAATTAAATATCTGTAACTGACTATGTTATTGCATCCTCCTGATGACGTACTTGTGAGTACGAAACTGGTCAAGGTGTTGGTGGTGATGAACCAACTAATGGCGGCTGGGCGTTCTTGTCTGGATGAATAAAGCTGCATAATTTATATTCAGCCAAGTAGTGCAGTGTTTTACTTGTTGGATGATTTACAATTGATTCTTGCACTCTCTTTCACTGTGGAGCTGTTTTGTTTTGCCTGCTTTCCTACACAGTGCTGAGTTGTTAATTGTTCCAGTAATGAGCACCCCCAGATCTTTCTTCTTCTCAGTCACAGCTAGCTGCACCCCCAGATGGTAGCTCATGTTTAGATTCTTTGCCCCAAAATGCAGCACCTTGCATTTTTTGGCATTGAAACCAAGTTGTCAGGTGCCAGACCATGTCTCCAGCCTTGTTGGATCTTCCTACAATCCCTACCACCCCACTTGGTTATCCACAACAGCTCCATTCATGGTGTCGTCCGCAAATAGACTGATCTTGCTATTTACGCCTACCGAGATGTCTGCAATAAATACCATAAATAACGCCGGCCCCAGCACTGACCCCTGTGGGGACTCTGCTCGTCACTGCCCTTGGGGATGATAATTCACCTCCCACCACCATACTCTGCTGCCGTCCCTACAGCCAGTTCTCCACCCATCCCACCAATTGTGCTCCTTAGCTTACATGCTAGTCTTCCATGTGGTACTGAGTCAGATGCCTTACTGAACTCCGGGTGCAGGACATCTACCTCATGCCCTTTGTCCATTTCCCTAGTCACTCAGTTACAGTAGTCCACTAGGTTGGTCTGGCAGGATCTGCCCTTGACAAAGCCATGCTGCCGACTGTCCTGCACCCCACTCACCTCCAGCAGGGTCACCAGCCTCTCCTTCAGGATTGTTGCCATCAGTTTCCCCACTATGGACATGAGACTCACTGGTCTATAGTTCCCTGGTTCATCTTTGGGACCACTCTTATGGACTGGAACCACGTGAGCCATCCTCCAATCCTGAGGTACGCACCCTGAGTCCAGAGAGGCATTAAATAGGTCTGCCAGTGGGCCTGACAGGACCTCTGCCAACCACTTTAGTACCCTGGGGTGCATGCCATCTGGTCCCGGTGCCTTGTCCACCCTCAGTGCCCTTAAGCACTCTACCTTCTGTGATTTCTCCATCTGTCACCACCCCCCCCCGATCTTATCCTCCCCCAACCTTAGGTATCCCCCCCTTCTCTTTAGTAAAAACCTAATTAAGTTTTATGTTTTAATGGTATTCTTTTTTGAATTGATATTATATTCATTTTACTAATATGAATTGAAGGCCCCAATCCTTTTCCTGAACTGTGCCATACTAAAGATTATTTTGTAAGTAGGATGTAGCCTATGTTTGTTACCCTTGTTCTTGTTTCTTATTGTATAAGGATGTTTTATGTCTGTCTCATTACGTATAAAATGTTTCTTCTTTTTCTTAAATAAAAAGTTTAAAAAAAAAAAATGTTCTTGAGATGCGGGTGGTCCTGTATGATCTTCAGGCCTTCCAGAACCATCTCTCTCCAGGACCCCTCAGTGTGGCCTATAACAGCAACAAGCAAGGGGGGACTCGTTCATACTGTCTAAATTGGGAGGCAATTAGAGTATGGTACTGGTCTATAAATCACGGTCTAGAACTGTCAGCCATCCATGTTCCCGGTGACCAAAACACCTTGTTGGACAGCCTCAGCGGATCGCAGTCCAGAGCACACGAGTGGGAACTACTGTCGGGCGAGGAAGACCTGTTTGGCAGATGGGGTCATCCAGAGTTGGACTTTTTTGCGTCTCTGCTCAATGCGAAACTGCTGCATTTCTGCTCACTAGATCCAGGGCCTAGAGTTTTCTGGCAAGACACATTGTGCCTCTCTTGGAAAGAGAGATTTTTCTATGCCTTCTCACCCCTTCCCTCTGATTCAGAGGGTATTCATCAAGCTACATATGGAAGGGGCCACTCTGATTCTGGTAATTCCATTCTAGCCACGTCAGATATGGTTTCCATTATTGCAACAATTGACAGTGGCACCCCCAGTTCCCTTGCCCCTTTTTTCTGGACCTGTTAACACAGGCGCACTGAACCCTTGTCCATCCAGACCTCCTGTTGCATGCATGGCTCTTGAAGACATAGCCATTGCCCAGTTTGTGGTCTTCCAGAAGGTGGCAGATGTTCTGGTGGCTGCTAGGAAACCATCCACCAGGCCACTTACTCAATGAAATCGAAGAGATTTGCTATCTGGGCTATTTCCTGTCATCTGGACCCTTTTTCTTGTCCAGTTAACTAGGTTCTAGAGCACCTCCTGTCCCTGTCAGAGGCGGGGCTCCAATGCTTCTCTATTAAGGTGCACCTGTCTGCTATTTAGTTTTTCCGTGAGCCCTTTGAGGGGCATACCTTGACCCAGCTGGAGGTGACCTGTACGTTTTTGCAAAAGGAATTCTTCATCTGAAGCCTCCTATTCGAAACCCAGTCCCAGCTTGGGACCTGAATTTTGTGCTAGAGAAATTGACACTGTTCCAGTAATGACTTCTACTAGCTAGTTATATTGCCTACAGGGTTTATTTCAGATATTTATCTGTATGGGACACTGACTCACCGAGTATAAAAACAAGGGTCAAATGAAAAAAAATAAATAACAGTTCATATTGTTCAGTCGAGCCCAGATTCAAAAAACAGCAAAGAGCAGTTTAAAACCTTTATAACTGTGAGCAGGTTGTTCCCAAGTGTAGAAAAGAAGGTGGGCCAAAATTTAAAAAAACTGTGTGCCCATTGACCCAATCCTGCACCCAAAATTGAATGTTCCAGTTTCCCTATTCGGTACTCAAAGTGGCAGGCAATCATTTTCTCTTTATTTATGTTTGATTACAAAAATGTTTACCAGTTTGCTACTGTGAGTTTTATTCCTGTTCCTGGAGCTTATTTCCTTCCTTCTAGACAAAATGTAGTTCACTAATAGTACTTATTAATTTTTATAGTTTCGATTTCCTTTATTCTAGGAAGTTGATGTTAATGGGTATACTATTATATTTTACTGATTACCTATAACCTGCTTAATGGGCAGAGTACTGCATTATTAATTATACAGTTATGTAAATAGAGAGTTGTGAAATCTCCATTTAGTTTGGGCAGGACTGAGGGATTCTAGATAGTAAGTTTGTGACTGTGTTTGTAATTGGCTATGTCTGAACCTTAAGTGCAGGCATCCTATTACAGGGATTAGTGTAGTTTGAATTTGAAGTCTTTCCTTAACTGCTATTTCAGTGTGCCTTTCCATTTAGTTTGGGCAGGACTGAGGGGTCCTAGCTGGTAGTTTGTTGCTGTGTGTTTGTAATTGGCTGTGTCTGAACCTTAAGTGCAGGCATCATATTACAGGGATTAGTGTAGTTTGAATTTGAAGTCTTTTACATACGAACAAACGAAGAAGCCAGCAGAAGAAGGCCATTTGGTCTATCAAGTCTGCTCATATTGCAGGGTCCATAGCTTGAGCTAATGTCCCTGCCCTCCCTCCCCATTCCTCCCATCCTCCCCACCCATGACCCTTACACTCCCCTATGCCTGTCTCAGCCTCTCTTAAAGCTGCCCACTGTCTTCAATGAGATTACCTCCTCTGGCAGCGCATTCCAAGTGTCCACCACCCTCTCTGTGAAGAAGTGCTTCCTGTCTTCCCTCCTAAATCTTCCATCCACCAGCTTAAGACTGTGCCCCCTCACAGTATGGTTGCCACTCAGCTTATAGAGACTCTCCTTATCAACCTTATTTATCCTTTTCAAGTACTTGAAGGTCCCAATCATGTCCCCTCTCTCTCTCTCTCTCTCTCTCCTGTCTTCCAGGGAGTACACGTTCAGTGCCCTCAACCTCTCTTCATATACCTTACCCTGCTGACCAGCTATCATCTTTGTAGCCCTCCTCTGGACCTTCTCCAGCAGGTTAATGTCCTTTTTGAGATATGGGCACCAGTACTGAACTCCATACTCTAGATGCGGCCTTACCAGTGACCTGTACAAGGGCAGTATAATCTCCTCTCTCCTACTGCTGATCCCCGTAGATATGCATCCCAGCATCTTGTTTGCCTTTGCTGCTGCTTACTTGCACTGTGTGGAGTGCTTCAGGTCACTAGTGATCATCACTTCCTGGTCCTTCTCCTCCTCTGATTCAGATACGCGGACTCCATCCAGGTAGTACTCTGTCCTAGGATTCTTGGCTGCAGTATGCATAACTTTGCATTTCTTGGCATTGAAGCCAATCTGCCATATCCTGGACCACCTCCCTAGCTTTTCCAGGTCTTCCTATAGGTCCTGTATCCCTTCAGCAGTGTCCACTCTCCCACAGAGTGTGGTGTCATCTGCGAATAGGCACATTTTGCCCTTAATGTCATCTCCAGTGTCATTGATGAAGACATTGAACAACACTGGCCCCAGCACCGAGCCCTGCGGGACCCCACTGGTTACTTGTCTGGTGCCAGATAATTCTTCCCCCACAACCACCCTCTGGATTCTGTCCTTCAGCCAGTTTTCCACCCATCTGGTCATCTTTTCCCCAACCCAGAGATCCATCAACTTCCTGATCAACCATTTCTTAACTGCCATTTCAGTGTGCTTCTCCATTTAGTTTGGGCAGGATTGAGAGATTCTAGCTGGTATGTTTGTGACTGTGTGTTTGTAATTGGCTGTGTCTCAACCTTCAGTGCAGGCATCATATTACAGGGATTAGTCTAGTTTGAATTTGAAGTCTTTTCTTAACTGCCATTTCAGTGTGCTTCTCCATTTAGTTTGGACAGAATTGAGGGATTCTAGCTGGTAAGTTTGACTATGTGTTTTAATTGGCTGTGTCTGGACTGCGTTGATTGGCGGAGGGAGCCACTGACAGAGGACTCCTTGGCTGATTGTTTTTGGATACAGCCTGCAGTGTAATCCCTCCTCCCACCCCACAACCCACCCACCCCAGGGCTCTACCTCACAGTTATAGGGTAGGTCTCAGGGCCTGCAACATCCTGCACCCATATAGGAAGTAGCAAAGACAGAAAAAAACCTTTGGGAGATAACGAATAGGTGTCTTAAGCAGGCAGTAGATTGAGGAGGGAAACAGACATGATGGGAGTGGTGCAGTGCAGTGGTTGTGGAGCAGCAGTCTTCAGGGAAATGTTCTGGAGGCTGTGATGCTGCCCTATCTGCAGGCACCTCTCTGGGCTGAGGGAGGAGGTTGCCTCTCTCCAAGCAGAGTTGGCCAGGAAGCAGTCGGCATCCACCCCCACCCATAGACTACTGAGTCCACAGCTTGAACCTCAAAGGATGCCTGGGAAGAAGAATGATTGGACCATAGTGGACTCGGGAGGGTGAGGGGTGTGTGTGGTTGAAAGCACATCCCCAACTGGTCCCAGTTAGTAACTCTTACACTGTTTTGGAGGAATGGGAAAGCCCCAGTCAGGAACCTGAGGCTGGGACCAGGGATGATGGACGGTTCCTCCAGGATTGAGCCCCAAGGAAGGGAGGCAGGGGACCCCAGAGGAGGGGGAAGCTTCTTCTAGTAGTGGACTCTGTTGTCCAGGGAGTGGAGTTAGGGACACCTAGCAAGGGAGAGAGGGAGGTCAAGTGCATCCTGGGAAGCGCTACATGGAGGAATGGGGAGCATATCCATAGGATTGCTAGGGCAATAGCTAGGAGGGAGCAACTGGATAACATTGTCCACCTGGGGACCAGTGACCTGGCAGGGAGAAGGGTGGAGTTAGCCAGAGTCCAGGAGGATTTCGGGAAGCTGGGGGGAAACCTGAAACAGACAGCATGCTTCCTCTCATTCTCGGAGATGCTACCTGTCCAGGGTACAGGGGAGGATAGGGCACTCCACATCCGTACCTTCAACTCCTGGTTGAAGGATTGGTGTGGAAGGGAAGGTTTTGGCTTCATCTGGACTGGGGCCCAACCTGGACAGATGCAAACTTATATAAGAATGATGGGTCTGCATCTGTCCGAGAAGGGTACCTTGGCCCTTAGAAGTTGAAATGCTTCAGCTGTGAGCATTTAAACTGGCCATGAGGGGGAGAGCCAGAAGGGATAGGAGGCTTTGGACTCCCGCCCATGGGAACGTAAGTTGCCAACAGTTGCAGCTGAAACAGGTAGGGAAGGCAGGTAGGCAAAGAGTGTATAACAAGTGATACATGAGGAACACATAGGAGCAGTGGGTGGGAGAACAGGAGCAGAGGGAGGGCAGACTGTAAAACATGGAAGGTCATGTTAACAAATGTCCATAGCCTAGGAAATAAGGTTCCAGACCTGGAAGCCTTGTTGGTGGATGCAGACCTTGACATAGTAACAATAACAGAGATGTGGTACTCTGCTAATCGTGGCTTGGAAGTCAGTGTACCAGGCTATACACTGTTCAGGAGGGACAGGGAGGGTAAAAAGGGTGGTGGTGGTGGGGGCTGGCCCCATAGATCAGAGATGGTATAAAGGCTACAGAAGTTCATGGAAGACAGGGGGAGGCCGACGCAGTGTGGGTCACCCTAGAGCCAGGGAACAGAACAACAGTATGCACAGGGGTGATCTACAGCCCTCCGACACAGAGGGAGGAATTTGACGGGGAGCTAGTGGAGGACATACACAACATGGTAGCTAAAGGCAGAATCCTGGTATGGGGGATTTCAGTATGCTTGGATCACCCAGGTGGCTCCTTCAGCCAGAAGCACAGCCATCCTGGAATTTCTGCAGGGGGTTGGACTCAGGAAGCTGGTGCATGAACCAACCAGGGACAAGTCTATTCTGGACCTGGCATGGACCAGTGGGACCAGAGTCTAAGAAATACAGAGTGAAGGGCAGCTGGGGTCCAATGACCACCATATGGTGTGGTTCAGCATGGCAACATGGACTCAAGTATGCCACACAAGGGCAAAAGTATTAGATTTTAGGAGGACGGATTTCACTGAAATGGGTAGATGTATAAAAGCTGTACTGGGGAAGGGAGAGGTAATAGAGGGGGTGGAGAAACTGAAAGAAGCCATAGTGGGGATAACGAACCAATGCGTTAGGACAGTGGCCAAAGGGAAAAGAAGGAAACCACTATGGTTCTCTAAGGAGATGGGGGACAAAGTCAGGACTAAAAGACTGAGTTTCAGGAAATCTAAGTGGACCCAAATGGAGGCGGACAGGGAGATGTACCTTGAATGTTAAAGGGAAGCAGAGAAGGCTGTTAGGAGAGCTAAGGCGCAGACAGAGGAGGGTTTAGCATGGTCTGTGAAATAATTGGACAAGGCATTTTATAGGTACATCAGCGAAAGAAGAAAAACTAAGGAGGGGATTGTGGGGCTCAAAGGGGAGGAGAGAGAGTGTAAGAAGGGGGATCTGGACAAGGCAGAAATGCTGAACAAATACTTCTGCTCAGTATTCACTAGGGAGGGGGAGGGTCAAGGACCACAGATGGGTAGTAGAGGCAGTGGGGGGGAGACGTGGACACCAGTTCATTCACATTGGAGAGAGTTCTGGAAGAACTCACAAAGCTGAAGGTGGATAAGGCCATGGGGCCAGACTACATCCACCCAAGGATATTAAGGGAGCTGCGAAGGGAACTGGCATCCCTGCTCGTGGAGTCACACAACATGGGTGTAGTTCCAGAGAACCGGAGAAGGGCACATGTGGTCCCACTGCACAAAAGTGGCAGTAGGGAGGAAGTTTGGAACTAAAGGCCAGTCAGCCTCACCTCAGTGGTGGGAAAGATCATGGAGACACTGCCGAAAGACAGGATAGTGGCACACCTGGAATCCAGGGGTATCCAGGGTATGAGGCAACACGGATTCACAGCATGAAGGTCGTGTCAAGTGAATCTGATAGATTTTTTTGATTGGATGATTAGGGAAATAAATTAGGGAGGGACAGTAGACGTCGCCTACCTAGATTTCAGCAAAACCTTCAACACCGTCCCACATAGAAGGCTCGTTAACAAGATGGGTAGTCTCGGCATGGGAGACAAGGTGGTGAACTGGATTAGGAACTGGTTAACAGACAGGAGACAGAGGGTGATGGTAAATAGGGTACAATCTGGGGAGAGCGGGGGTGACCAGTGGGGTACCACAAGGATCAGTACTGGGACCAGTCCTGTTCTGTGTCTTCGTTAGTGACATTGCAGAGGGGCTGGAAGGAAAGGTTTGCTTGTTTGCAGATGACACCAAGATCTGCAACAGGATGGATACTCCAGAACGGGTGCAGAAAATGAAGAGGGACCTGGAGAAGCTTGAAAGATGGTTGGAGATGTGGCAGCTGAGGCTCAGTGCAAAAAAGTGCAATATAATGCACCTGGGGAGAGCTACAGGTTGGGGTGGGGAGGAGCTGACCGTCACCAAGGAGAAAAGGTACCTAGGGATCATCATCTCTGATGACCTTAAGGTATCGAAGCAGTACGCAAAGGTGGTAGGGAGGGCCAGTGGCATGCTGGGGTGCATATACAGGAGTATCACTAGCAGGAGGCGGGAGATGGTGATGCCATTGTATAAAACATTGGTAAGGCCTCACCTGGAGTACTGCGTGCAGTTCTGGAGGCCACACATGCGCAAGGACATAAACAAGGTGGAGACTATCCAGAAAAGGGTGACAAAGATGGTGCAGAGCTTGAACCACAAAACGTATGAGGCGAGACTAAGGGACCTCAATATGTACTCACTGGAGGAGCAGAGAGAGCGTGGGGGACATGATTGAAACTTTGAAGTACCTCAAGGGCATAAACAAGGTGCAGGTGGGGAACTTTTCCAATGTAGGAAAAGTACTAGAGCAAGGGGGCATGATACGAAATTGGGGAGGGGTTGATTAAGGGGTAATGTGAAGAAGTTTTTGTACACAGAAAGGTAGTTGACGCTTGAAATAGTCTGCCACAGGAGGCAGTGGGGCAAGCACAGTGGAGGGGTTTAAACATGCCTGGGACAGGCACAAGGGAACCTTGAGAGGGGAGGGGAGGGAGTGATGAAAAGCCATTGATCACATAAGGTCAGTGGCCACATAATGTATAGGGCCTATGGGCAGACTGAATGGGCCTGGTGGTCCTTATCTGGCGACAATTTCTATGTTTCTATGTAACTCCCTATATTGGATGGGGGAGGTGTTATACCCATATTATAGGGTGCTCGGTCTTAATCCTTTTTATCTGTTGGTAATCCCTGCTAATGGTAGTAATAACCTTTAGATGCTCCTTTCTTTGTTTAGTTTATTATACACTTTACGACCTCCCCCCGGTGATGTAACACTGAATAGGGGCATATCAACTCCTGACTATAACAATGCTGTACCCATTCTCTAGTAATGTCTATGTTCTTACTATGTGCCTGCCTGTAAGCTAAGTGTACTGTGTTATGTATGCAGTTAACCAATAAAATAAAGTTTAAAAAAAAAAATTGACACTGCCTCCTTTTGAGCCAGCCATGACTTGCGAGCTACACTTTCTGCTGGGGAAAGCATTATTTTTAGTTGCTGTTACTTCACCTCGAAGAATTTCAGAGCTACAGGCTGTCATGTGCGAGCAGCCTTATTTGATTTTTCACAAAGACCGTGTGTCTTTGCACAGCAACCCAAAGTTTCTCCCTAAGGTGGTGTCTGAGTTTACTTTAAATCAATCAATCCACTTGCCTGTTTATTTCCCGGAGCATGCCAGTCCAGCAGAAGCATTGCTCCATACTTTGGATGTGCATAGAATTCTCAGGTACTATACACAACGTACCAAGGACTGCAGAAAGTCCTCTCAGTTGTTTGTTTCTTTTGCCCCTGGGAAAGAGGGTGCTTCAGTTTCTAAACAGTGTTTGTCCAAATAGTTAGCCAACTGTATTACCTTTTGTTGTAGGAAGTACAGTAAGGAACTTCCTGGTGTTGTTCATGGCCATTCTACCAGAGGCGTGGCCATTTCAGTTGCCTGTTTCAGGAATGTGTCTGCAGCCGAGATCTGCTGTGCTGTCACTTGGGAGTACTGTCCACACTTTCACAAAGCACTACAGTCTGGACATTGCCTCTAGAAGGAGGACAGGCTTTGGTCTCACTGTGCTTCATGGCCTTCTTTCATAGACCTTTGGCCTCCAGCCACCTGGGCTGTTTTGCCTGACGGCCCTGCATGGGACTCATTCCTAAGGTGTGACCTGATGAAAGAGATATCCCCAAAGAAGATAGAGCAGTTACGTAAGAACTTACCATAACAGTAGATCTTCAAGGGCACCTATTTCATCAGATCATGCTGTCCCATCCTCCATCCCCCTTCTATCACTGTCTCTGGATTGGCTGTCAGGTTGCTCCAGCCTTTTTTGCAGCTGGGCATCTTTTCTCTCTCTCCTTGGTTCCCAGTGGGGAAAGAACTGAAGAGGGAGCAGGGCCGCATACGTGTATATAGCAGAGACGACGTCAAAGTGGGTGGCCCTTAGTAGACTGCTGTAGAAAAAGCTTCCTTGCGATCCTGGCACCTACGGTGGTAGTTCCAAAGGTGTGCTGATCAAAAAGATTCCCTCAACTATCTACTGTTACGTAAAGTTCTAATGTAACTGTTCTTTCTAGGGATGTGGATATGATGTACTGTCCACATTTTTTGGCAGTGTTCCTTTCCCTTTAAGGTTTGCAGGAACATCTTCAAGCTGTCTCCTCCCACCCACTCACCCAGGTGGTAACTCCCATGGCACCGCCCGTGACATCAGATCTTCCTTTCTGCTGGAGGAAGAAAGTTCCCTCCTTCCCGCTCTCCACGCTGAGTAAGCCCTTTGCTTGAAACATTTGCATTCTTTGCGAAATCACTACTTTTCAGGCAGTTTCTCCGTCTCCACCTTGAACAACTCAAAGTCGTCACCAGGATTTAAAAAATGTGGGTTCGAACAGAAGATGTTCCAGACGTACCCGCACACCCTGCGTGTCTGCTGTCTAGGCCATGAACATGATCTCAAGGTGTGTGGCCACTGTCACACTTTGCATCCTTCTACTTTGGAAGACCAGCTTGCTTGGCTTCCTTTGGGGCACTCAGATGAATGGGATCCCCCCGTTCGCTCGAAGGACACTCATTGTGAGGTCTCTGTGGCTGTGGGGCCCGCTGAACAACTCACGACTTTTGAAGAGGCTTCGACTCAGGCTGAGGAGCAGGCCTCTTCGGCTTCAGCCCTGTGCCACTTACTTTTGGTGCGACCTTCTAAGGGGCATTTCAAGAATTGTGAGTCCTTTCCCACTTTTGAGCAGGGCCCCTCTAAGGGCACAAAATCTAAATCATCAAAGAGAGACTCTAAAAAGAAGTCTTGCCGTTGATCGTAGGATCGCAAGCGCTCTTGGGCCTTGGAGTCCCACACTTCTCTGGATGATTCAACTATGGTCGACCCTTCGGCCCAGGCTGTTGGCTCCACGGTCTCTCCATTGGGCCATTTGGTCAAGGCGCCCATTGACCAACCTGTTGTGATTTTTCTTGACCGGGTCGACTCGTTGCCAGGTGAGGTCAATACCTTCCTCTCTAGGACTCCAGTCCTGCCCGTCACCTCTCAGGATGTGTTGGTCCATACCCATCGGGATCCGGTAATCCAGGAGGATCCTTAGTTTTCACTGGCTTCCTCCAAGATCCATCGCCAGCACCCCCGATGGTCAAAGTCGAGGTCTCTATCCCGAAGCCCTGAGTCGAGCAACCCACGTTGGCTTCGTAGTTCCCACTCTCGGCATTCAGACAAGTGGCATCACCACTATTCCTCCTCTTCTTCCTCCTCTGATGAAGAGGCTCCATCGCAAAATGTGTTAATACTACGAGGAGCTTATGTTTACCGCTGTTAAGCTGGTCCTGGTCCCCACCCCAACACTTCTGTGGCTCCCGCCACCTAGACCTAATCCTACTCTGGCTCAGTTGGGTCTGACTTGTCCTATTCCAGCCTTTCCACCCATCTAGGTGGAGCCACCGCCTAAGCAGCCACCGGTGGGTCCCCACCTAAGGATGCTCATGCTGCTCCCAGGCTTCCTCATTGGCTGTAGGTCACTGTGACTCCTGACAGTCCCCGTAGGGTCAGCAATGACTCTGGCCGTCAACCGTTTGTCGAAAAATCCTCGGAGTCTGGGGGCTTCTCTCTACACTTCTGTCCATTGGACGCTGTGTTGAGAGAGGATTTGTCCATGAAGCATGGTCCTACTTCTTTCGCAGAATCTATGGGACTTCAGATGGAGCCTGTGCAGAAATGAGCCAGGTACCCCTTGAACAAGATTCTCAACCGGGGTGACTCCCTTGGGGAAGGCCTTCCTGGTTGCCTAGGCCATTCTTGACCCCGCTCTGGAGCTTTGGCAGCACCCCTGCATCTTTTGCTCTGCATTGCTGGCACAGATAGTCTGCAAGTACTCTGTCTCTACTGGTTCCCTGTCGGGTTTCACTGAACATCCCTCAGCCAAGTGTCTGGTGGCCGACTTGGTCTTTTGGCATACCAGTAACGCCGGGGATGTGGATAAGCCTCCCAATAAGGAATCCAAGAAATTGGATCATTTGGCCAAAAAGATCTGTACGGCCTCTTCCCTTGCCCTTTGTAAATTAGTTTGGCCCTTTTAATGGCCCACTTCACTCATGCCCTCTTAGGCACCCTTGATGCGGTGCTTCTTCGGCTCTTGGCTGACTTGCAGACTACGGTCACCAGGTCTGGGACCAGGATTGAACGGTGGCTAAGCAGCAGCTTCAGACAGCCATGGACATTGGCGACTCCTACACCCATTCCATGGCTGCCATGGTGCCATGCACCACAGGGCTTGGCTGAGGATATCGACCTTTACGGCAGCTACCTAGCACAAGTTGAAAGAGGTCCCCTTCCTGGGCACTGACTTGTTCGGGCCGGGGCTGGAAGGGCACCTTACTCGCATTGAGAAGTCGATTGCCACCCTGAACTCTGTTACCTCTGCCCAGAGGGATCCCAAGGGCTCTGAGGTCTAAAGGAAGATGCCATCCCAGCCCTCAGCTGGGCAGCAGACCAAGGCTTGGCGTCCCCGACAGAAGTCAGTTGCTTCTGTTGTGCAGTAACCAGGAAGTTGAGGTACCACTACTTCCTCAGCTGGTCCCTCCTCCACCTCCAAGCCTGCCCAGTGATGGGATGGGATGGGGGGTGCCTTCCCCATGCCTGTCCTGACTCCCCTGGGTCCTCTGTGGGGGGCCAACTCCACCACTTCCTTTCCATCTGGTCCGCTGTCACCATGGACAGGTGCATCCTTGAGGTGGTTGGATGGGGTCTGCCTGTAGAGTTCAAGGCTTACTCACCTTGCCGAGCCCGTTTCCCATGGGAGGACATAGTGTCTGCCAGTATGCTGTCAGCCCTTCAGAAAGACACTGCCCAACTTCTCCAGTAGGAGGTAGTGGCTCCTGTCCCGGACCCTACAGTGCACCCAGGGTTTGTCTCTAGGTACTTCCTGGTGCCAAAACGGATCGGTGGCTGATGCCCCATCTTAGATCTGCACAACCTGAACAAATTCCTTCAGTTGCGCACTTTTAGGAAGGTCTCTCTGTGTCAGATCATTCCATCCCTGGAGCAGAACATGTGGTTCTGCTGTCTGGATCTTCAGGACACGTTCTTGCACATCCCAATCTGTCTGTTCCACCGCTGGTTCCTCAGGTTCTGTGTGGAGGGAATTCTCTATGAGTTCCAGGCCATGCCCTTCGGCCTGTCCTCTGCTCCCAGGGTCTTCACCAAATGCATTGCAGTAGTGGCAGCCTACCTGAGGTACCGAAGGGTCAGGGTGTACCTCTACCTGGATGACTGGCTTGTAGCGGGTCCCTCCAGAGAGGAGGTTGAGCAGTCCAGGGACCTAGTCCTCCAGACCTGCTTGTCCCTTGGCCTCCTGGTCAATGAGGCCAAGTCAGAGCTCATACCTTCGCAGGTGATACACTTCATTGGAGCAGAGCTCAACTCCTGCAGAGCCAGGGCTCGGCTTCTGGTGGACCAGACAGAGGCCAACTCCTCATTTGCCTGATCATTTCAGGTTAGGCAGTTGTGCCCTGCTTGGAACTTAATGCGTGTCCTGGGATACATGGCAGCATGCACCAGCATGGACCGTTGGGACAGATGGAGAATGCGTGCTCTGCAGTGGGACCTTGCCCGCCAATGGTCTCAGTACCAGGGCCACTTTGACCAGCCAGTCACTGTGACCCAGCTGATGTGGGACACCCTCCAGTGGTGGTTAGTCCCAGAACACCTGCAGGAAGGGATCCCATTTGTCTGCCCAGAGCTGATAGTCACCGTCATGACCGATGCCTCCCTGATTGACTGGGGTGCCCACCTGGATGAACCACAGAGTCCACGTACTCTGGACCCCCGAGGAGTCCTGATACCATATCAACCTGCTGGAGCTTCCAGCAGTTCACTGGCACTGACAGCCTTTGATCCGCACATTTGGGGTCAGGTCATTCAGGTACAGACTGACAACACCACAACCATGTACTTCCTCAACAAACAATGCAGGACGCACTCCCTTCCTCTGTGCAGGGAAGCTTTCCACATCTGGACGCTTGTGCTCAGCCTGGACGCCGATCTCCTGGCCATCCATGTGGCCATTGTCTCCAGCCAGCTGGCAGATACCCTCAGCCATCTGGGTTAGATGTTTTATGAGTGGTCTCTCTATCCGGAGGTAGTACACAGCCTGTTCTCCCGATGGGGCACCCCTCTGGTGGACCTGTTCGCCTCCAGGGAGAAAGCAAAGCTGAGGCTGTGTTGTACCCACCCCCTCAGCAGGGAACGCTGCAGGGGGATGCCATCTCAAGGCCCTGGACCCTAGGCCTCCTCTATGCCTTTCCTCTGTTTCCTCTGATCCACAAAGTGCTGCTCAAAGCCAGGAGGGACAAGGCACGGATGATCCTGGTGACTTTGTACTGGCCCCGCCAGTTCTGGTATCCTGATCTCCTCAGCCTCATTGCAGGCTCCTGTGGCATCTTTCTCTCTGCCTGGACCTTCTCTCTTCCAGTCAGAGGAAAGTACTCCATCCAGACCTTCAGTCCCTGCACCTGACAGCCTGGTTCCTGAGCGGCTAGAGTTCCAGGTTTTGGGCCTCTCCGAAGCTGTCCTCACTGTGGTCGAGGTTTCTCTGAAGGAGTCAACCTGAAAATGCTATGCCTTCAAATGGAAGAGGTTCTCCATTTGGTGCCAGGGCAAGGGACTTGACCATTTTGCCTGGTGGCTTGTATTCTCGACTACCTTTGGTCCCTCTCTCAGTCAGGCCTTTGGTCGACGACCCTTAGGATGCACCTGGCAGCCATCTCGGCATACCGGGTGCAGGCTGGTATGCTGTGAGTGGTGCAGGAAAAGGTGTTCTGGGGCTTTTTCAAAGGCCTTAACTACATTTTCCCTCTGGTGCGTGAACCACCACCACCACCTTGGGACTTGTTGCTGGTGTTGGCAAAGCTCATGGGCAAGCCATTCGAACCAATGCACAGGTGTGACATGTCTCACCTGTCATGGAAGACCCCCTTCCGGGCGGCTATCACATCAGCCAGAAGGATCAGTGAGCTCCAGGCACTCTCGGTGGAGTCTCCTTACCTGGTCTTCCCCAGGGACAAGGTTGTCCTTTGCCCCAATCTGAAGTTCCTCCCAAAGGTTGTATCTGAGTTTCACCTTAACCAGGTGATCAATCTCCTGGTGGACTTCACCAACCACAGCTTGGATGCTAAGCACAGGCTCCATACTTTGGACTTGCGGCAAGTGCTCACCTACTATAAGAAGCGCACAGCTGGAATTCAGGGTGAGTTTTGCCAGCTATTTGTCACCTACACTGAAGTCGCACCTGGCAGACCGGCAGTTAAGCGGGCAATTGGCAGGTGGATTGTATCCTGCATCAACCTCTGCTATAGGTTGGCAGGTAGAGGGCCTTCCCAGTACCACATTGACCTTGAGTCATGCCGGGATGCTAGTTTGGGGGCATCAGTTCTCCAATCTCTATTCCCTAATTAGGGGGTGTGCACCTTGCCCGCCTCCTCCTGGAGAACTTCTAGGAGTCTGCCAGAAATGTGGATAGTACATCATATCCACGTCCCTAGAAAAACAGGTTACTCACCTGTAACAGTAGTTCGAGGAGTGGTATATGTTGTACATCCACGCTGACCCACCCAACCTCCCCTGGCAAGAGGCACACCAGTCTTGCTTCTAGCGGGTAAGATCTGATCTCATGGGGCGGTGCCGAGGGAGTTACCATCTGGGTGGGTGGGAGGATTCAGCTTGAAGGCATTTCAGCAAGCCTTAAAGGGGAAGGAACACTGCCAGAAGTGTGGACGTACAATACATCACATACCACTCCTAGAACTACTTACCTTTCAGGTGAGTAACCTGTTTTTCTTTTCCAGTCCTGACTTAGCAGCAGGGGTGATGTTGGTAGGTGGGGGATGGAGGAGGATACAGTGGTGCGGGGTGTGAGAGGGGGTGTAAATGTCTTGGCAATACTAGATTCATTCACCTTGTTATTCACATGAGAATTGGCCATTTGTCAGGTGAATTTTGGCCAGTCTGCCTGGCAGATAACAAGGCCAATTTGCAGTCCCCAGCTCCACGAATTTGCCAAAAGTCACAGCTTTTTTTATGGAGCGAATTTAGGCAGCTTTACACATCTCTACTCGTGGACTGGTGGTGGAGTGAGTCAGCAAGAGGGGGAAATATGAAATTAGGAGACTGTGGTCAGTGTGAGATGTGGTAGTGATTTGAAATCAGGAGATGATAATTAGAGGTTGGGGTGGGATGTGGCAGCTGGGGAAAGATCTGATATTTTAAAAGGAGGATCATGGTGGCAGGTCTGGGATAGACTCCTGACTCAACATGTTTAAAGGGAGAGGCAGTGCTAGCAGGATGGCAAGTCTGGGAAGGGCTCCAGACTGAACATATTTTTTTTTTGTATTTTTATGAACTTTCTTTATGCTGTGGCTTACCCCGGACTCTCTCCAGCGTGGTCTCTTGGTGCAACCTGCTCCCACCCACGTGAAACCTCTTGCTCCCTGCCCTTTGATATGGGCCCATCTCCCTCCACATCGCCTAACTGTCTGACCCTCCAGGGCGGGACCGCTGACTCCTCCTGGCACTCTTATCTGGAATCTAGTGGAGCGACCAGGGACTTGGACAGAGTACCGGAAGTGGGGCCAGGAAGACCTGGAATTGGGCATGTGGGCCAACCACTGGACCTGCCTTCACCTACCGGGAGCCAGGGATTTTTTCTTTAGTTCCATTCTCATAGTGCGGACGTGCAGTGGCATCAGTGCTCGGAGGATGCGCTCACACCCCCTTCCGCAGATGCCTGCTGACACTATTCCCTCATTGGCTGTCCCTGCCCTGGTGTGTGGTGCCCCCAGCCTCCGCTAGGAGCCACTACCATGCGGAGAAACCCCAGGAACCCTTCCCAGGAGAGGAGAGCAGGCAATTAGATGCTCAGTCTTCTCCTCCCCCGGCAACCCAAGCTCGCTCCTGAACCTGGGTTGCCAGCATGGCGCAAGGTGTGGTGTCCAGCGCCTGAACCGTCCGCGCCACCAGGCCATCAGACTCACAATGTTGAGGAAGAAATAAAATATTCTGTTGATGAATGTGTCAGAAATCTAACGCTAAAAAAGTAATTTTTTTGTCAACTAACAAATACTACTGCTGTAAAAACTAAAACACACTCATATGCACTTATACAGTACATCCACACAGACATGCACACAATTACAAAATTGTAAAATAGGAGAAATCCTGGAAGCTATCAGCTGAAACAGTTTTTGACCCGTGAAAATATAGTGGTATATTATCATGGTTCAAAACTGATAACCAAGATAAGCCATTTCCTAACACTTTTAAGGCCATTTTATATTTGCAATAATACACTCTCAGGCTGTGGTATGTCATGGGATATCATCACTTCTTGGATGGTTGAAAGCACTTTGCATTTCCTCGTGCTTCACAACATACCCAAGGCTTGATGATGTACTTCACCCAGTTGTGCATTAGTGCTTAATTATCTTTGTTACCTTAGCACTATGTGGCTGACTTTGTCTGGGGGTTCACTCTGCGCATTGAATTTGGGTCAGTGATCAGGTAGGCTGAGATCAGGGGTTGAGGTGAGGTGAGATGTGGCACCAGGAGGGGGACTGGAATGAGGGATTGGGGGATGGTGTCGGAAGCTGCACTAGAAATAAGGATTTGAAATTAGGGACACGGATAGGGGTTTGGGAGTGGCATGTGGCAGTGGTGGGGGTGTTGTTGGCAGATTGTTATTTGGGAGATGAGGGTTGGGATGGGATATGGCAAGGACATGACTGGGATTTCATATTAGGAGATGGAGACCATGGTCGAGGTGGAATTTAGCAGCAAGAGGGGTCATGTTATTTGAGCCTTTAAACTGAAACAAAAGGCACTGTTATATATGTATGTTAAGGCTGAATAGGCATTTTAATGCAGTTTTTGTGCATTAATTAGTTTGCAACCGTTCAATGGATTTGCATGAAATATGGAATGCACGGTCTAGTATGGTAGATCTCTTGATTTACCAAGTTGCATTTCGGTTGGGCTTATGGTTTGTGCACGGCGAAGCACTGAAAAAAGTGTTTTTGACACTTTTTTCCCCTATGGTGCTGCAAGTACACCATTTGATGTTCTGGTCTGAAATCTGTAACATCGAAAGAGTGTGGGTCAAAGAACAATCCAGCGTTGGTTTGGTTAAAAAATATTAATCTGTTCCAAAGTTATTTAATTTTTGAGTTCTGATCATGGTCACTTCACTGCAACATTTATATGTATATTTTTTTAAATAGGATTGGGCTCACGGTCAATGATTTTGTCAGCTTGCAGACGAGGATTTAAAAAAATCCCAGTCTATGAGGAAAAATTCCTTGTCTGTGTGCCGACATCTTGTTTTCAGTTTTTTCCCCCAAACTAAATGTCGTAACTTTCTCCGCGGGTGACTTTTTGGTGTAACGAGACATGGGTTTTGTTCAAGGCGATGCCCTGTACAAACCCATGCCTTTGATTTGCTTCATTTTATCCAAAAAATAGCCTTTTAAAATTTAAAAATTCTTTGACTGCAACTCTGTAACGATCCTAGTCCACGGGCCGATCCTTTTTTACAAGGCTGCAAAATCCTTGTCCGTCACTTTGTGACTAGATGGCCCTTCTCGGGTGAGAGTAAGCTGATGGTCAAGGGTTGGCTACCTCACGAAGAGGATTGGCTCGCGGACAAGATTTTTGTCAACTACTTAAAAGTTGGGTTGAATTTCTCTTTTGCAAGTGACAAATCCTAGTCCACCTAACTGATCCTTTGTGAGGTAGCAAATCTTTGACCATCACTTGTGATCAGATGGCCCTTCTCGCGGGCAAGGATTGACTCACGGTCAAGGATTTTGCTACCTTGCGAAACAGGATCAGCTGACGGACTAGGATTTTGTCAGCTCGCGAAATGGGATTAGTTTTTTGAATCCTCTTTCGTGAGTTGACACTTCAGGCCTAACTCTCACCCCATTCTCCTTTACTGTAGCATGTCAACTTGTTTACACGTGGAATGGGGTGAGACTTGGGTCTGACACACCATGGCACACCCCAGTGTCTGTCGATCTGTGGAGGCTGGGGTGGGGGTTAGGGGCTGAACCCTAACATCTCATTTCCCCACTTTTGCTGCTTTAATCCTAACTGATGCATTAAACAAAGTTTTTTGCAATGTGTGTGTGTGTGTGTGTATATATATATATATATATGTATGCAAAGCCTACCAGGATGAAGCGCAGCACTGCAGAATTCTGTAGTATAGTTACTGCAGCAAACAATACAATTTTATTGGGAGTTAATCCCTTTTGTCATGCAGTAAACCTGTGACACTGCGCTTTATCCTGGTGGGCTTCACTGTGTGTGTGTGTATATGTATAAATCCCAAAGTTTGCACTTTAACAACTTTGCAACTGTTTGTTTGATTTGCCTGAAAGTTTGCATGTGCGGCGTCCAACTATAGATCTCTGGATCTGAAAAGTTTAATTCCGGTTGGATGTATGGTTGCGGAACTGTAGAGCATCAAAAATGTGAAGAAAAAAAAAAAACTTTTGCTAATTTTTCGGTTGGACTTGAATGAAGAATGCATCTGAGTGGATTCAAATTTAGATAGCTATATGTAGACTGGGTTAAACTGGAGCCTTTTGAAGAGTTGGTGAAAAAATATTAATCCGTTCAAAAGTTATTTTTTTTAAACTTGTTTATTGATGAATTTTGTTGAAAACATCTGTATTACACTTGAAAAGAACCAGATTTAACATTTTGATAGAATCATACTTCATAGCATTACATTATCGTACATAACAATATTGTATATCTATTTGTGTGTGTTCAGACCATCTGAAGATCCACAGTAAAAGAAAAATTAAAAGGAACAAAAAAAGAAATATAAAACCTTGAACTTGCATCTTAAAAAGCAAGTTACCTAGTGCATTGAAATAGTTAAATAAATAACTAACTGAGGGAAGCAGTAATCCATTATTAAGTCATTCCTTCTCATAGTAGGGTATAAAACTGAGAGCACAGGCTAAATCACAATTTACAAAGAGGCACCTTTATTGAAGCTCTGTCAAACCATAGGAGTGTTTTGTCACTGGGGTAAAATTGATGTGTAGGCGATTAGTATTACATTGGAAACATCTGGGGGGGGAGAGGGAGAGGGAAACAAAGGGAGGGAGGGGGAGGGGAGGAGAAGTGAAGGAAAGGTGGATTCTATCATTGAACTTTGTTCTTATAAAGCTCCCAACTCGTCCATCGATTCATATGTGACTCCTTTTTATGATTGGCTGCAAAAGTGATTCTTTCCATCGTTTGTATATTTGTGATTATTGTTACCCATTCTTCTGTGTTTGGTGGAGCGCTCTGGAGCCACCTCTTAGTAATGGCCTTCAGAACTGCTATAACTAAGATTGCCCATAAGTACTGACCCTCCCGTCCCTTCATTTCAATAGGATAAATTCCCAATAATGTATGTTCTGGGCCCACTACTGATGTGAGACCAAAGAGGTCCCCCAAATGTCACCTCACCAAGCTCCAGAAATTTTCAAGTTCTGGACAGGACCATAGAATATGAACATGTTCAGCTTCCAGACAACCACATTTCCTCCAGCACTTTGCCTGTGTTATAGTACCAATTTTAACTTGTCTGCTTGGTGTTAGGAAGTATCTTATCATAATTTCTAAGCGTATTCCTGCCAATTCGGGGTAGAGGTAGTCTTCCAGCAATTCCTAAAGCTGAGTTTCCATTTAGAGTCCTCCAAGGTTACCTGCAGCTCCTGTTCCCACCTTTTTTGTAGTACTTTGTTGTTGTGTTCCCTGTCTGCTACCAGGTTCCAATATAACATTGTTATTGCCCTCCTACCATGGGAGGATCCCCAAATTAGTTAGAAGACCAGGGGATAGGGTCTCTGGTCATCCAAGGCTGCTACACTACGCAGTTTACCATTTATAAAATCCCTAAGTTGATAGTAATGAATAATGTCTGCCTGAGACCAGCCAAATCTGACCCTAGCAGCCTCCCAGGGCAACAAAGTATTTCCCTGTAGAAGCTGCCATGCCGCTTTTAATCCTCTGTCCGCCTATTTCTGAAACCAGTGATACTGACTGGCTGGTATAAAGTCTCTGTCATAGTTCCACCAATGGTATTTCCAAATGTATTTAACTCTGTAACCTGGCCTACTACCTTGAATCCAACCCACCAATGTTGATTTAATAGATGTTACGGTATTCATGTGTTTATATACCTGTATTGGGGGGGGGGGACAACAGGGCTCCCAAAGGAGGGGTTTTATGTTGAAAAACTTCTATCTTGTGCCAGTTTGCTTGGTACTTAGGGTGTGACCACAGAGTGCCTACCTTCATCTGGGTTGCAATCCAGTAATCCTGGAAATTGGGACAAGCCCTACCTCCTTCCTGTTTCAACAAACGCAAGGTTCCCGTGGACACCCTAGGACGCTTCCCAGCCCATAAAAAAGCCATTACCTATCTTTGCCGTTCTCTCATCTCCCTTTGTGGGACTGTACAAGGAACATTTTGGAAAGGGAAAAGCAGTCTTGGTAAAACATTTGTTTTTATAATCTGCAGCCTAGAATAGAAGGGGAAAGGCATGCATGTCCATCTTTGTAAGTCAAGTTTTAGCTGCGTAATAAGTGGGAGCAATTATCAGCAAATAGTGTTGCAGGAACCTTGTCTATTCTCACCCCTAAATATTTAATAGTGGAACATTCCCACTTCATAGGATATTTTAGGATAAATTCTTGTGGTATTGGTGCTGCCATTACTAATACCTCTGTCTTGGACCAGTTCAAGGTATAGCTTGATAAGGTCGAGAAATGTTCTATTTGTTTGAAAACCTCAGGCATAGATGTTTCTGGGTTTGTCAAATACAGCAGTACATCATCTGCATACAGAGCAAGCTTATGATATGTGTTCCCCACCTCCACCTCTTTATCTTAACATTTTATCTGATACTGTGAGCCAATATACATTGCGAAGAGGAGTGGGGATAGGGGGCAGCCTTGACGGGTGCCCCTAGCCAGTCAGGCTGACTGATAGGTGGAGTGTACATGTTCAGTAATATTTACTGACCTTCTTATATTGTCCATTGCCTGTCTACCGGGGACAAAGCCCGTCTGGTCTAAATGTATTATTTCTGGCAGTATTTGCTCCAACCTCTGAGCCAGTATTCCGGAAAGTATTTTATAATCCGTATTTAGAATTGAGATAGGCCGGTAGGATGAGCAAAGTTTTGCGTCCCTGGCCAGCCTTGGGAGAACTGAGATAATAGCTTGCAACCAGGAAGGGGCCACCTGGCCCTTCTCAGTCCAGACATGGTTATATGCCCAAAGCAACAATGGTGTAACTACCTTTTTGAATTGCTTAAAGAACTCATTTGAGAGGCCATCTGTTCCGGGGCATTTGCCTGTTTTTAACCTCTTGATTTCCGTGTGTATCTTTCCTATACAAAAAGAGTCCAGCAACAGCTTCTTCTGTTGGTCAGAAATTTTGGGCAAGCCTAAGGGGGTAGGAAATTCACTTATTTTGTCCGGGAAGGGAGAGGTCCCCTGGCAATTTTTCACAAAAAGATCTAAAAGTGTCTGCTATTTCCTCTACTTTATACCGCCACTTTTTGTTCTGTTGGTCAAAGATTTTAGGAATACTTGCTTTCACCCTGTTCTGGCGAAGTCTGCAAGTAAGAAGTCTGAGGGCCCGGGGGTCCCCTTCATAGTACCTCTGCCTCAAGTAAAGCAACTTCTGTTCTATGTGATAGTCTAAAATTTCTAATAGCTCTTTTTTACATTTAGCTAGGAGCTTATGCCGCTCTCTTATCTACTTTTTGTTGTTGGAGCTCCATTTCCCTAATTTGGGCCTGTAAATGTCCCACCCTACTCTTCCACTGTTTCTTCAATCTGGAGGATATCTAATACACTTGCCCCTGACCATGGCCTTTACAGTATCCCATGGAATCCCCGGAGAAAGCTCAGGCAAGTCATTCTCCTTAATTGCTTGTTCTATGATGTCCTGCAGTGTCTTTTGTATCTCTTTGGTTTGAATCTGGGAAACATTGAGTCTCCAAAAAGTAGACTGCTTGACAGGACCCACTGAGACCTTCATATAGATAGTGTGGTACAATAGGGTCATGTCCCTCAGCCAGGTGGAATGGCAGAGCCCCGTTGATTCCTGCAGCACTAAGAAATAATCCAGTCGAGAATAAGACTGATGGGCTTGAGAGAAGTATGTGTATTGTCTGGAATCCTTGTGCATCTGACGGCAGGCATCTAGTATACCCAATTCTCTCATTAATTTTGCAGCCTTTTTAGCTACACTGTTTTCTAACCTTTTGACTTGGGCTGAAGTATCCTTGGCAGGGTTAAGCCTAAGGTTCAAATCCCCTCCTATAATCAAGTGACCCGCTGCCCAGTTTGTTATCTTTAATAGGAGGTCTCTACAGAAACTAAATTCTGTTCCTGGGGGAGCATACACTGATACCAGGGATAAGGTAATCTCATTAATTAACCCCTTTATGCCCACATATCTTCCTTCTTTATCTATGATGGAATCCCTGATGTCAAAGTTGACTTTCATGGGAATTAAAATTGCCATACCACTCCTTCTACCTCTTTTATAGGTGGAAGCCTGAACAGTCTGGTACCCAAATTTGCTAAGTTTATCATGCTCTTTCTTGCTGAGGTGTGTTTCCTGTAGCAGCATAAAAGAAGCCCCAGATTTACGTAAGAAAGCCATTATTCTGCTTCTCTTGACAGGGTGTGTTAGGCAATTCACATTGTATGACAGTACAGTTACATCAGAATGAGCCATGACCTACCTGTCGACAAGCAGCTTTGGTAACATTTGTCCCCTGAAATCCTGCTTATTCAGTTCCCAGTCCCACCCTCTCCATCCTGAATTCAGAGTTCCCTCAGAAATGAACATTTTAAAAGAAAAACAGCAACAAGCTGAAACGAGTAACAAACACAGAAAAAATACTGCAACATTCTAACTTACAATCGTGGAGCTCTCATATTGCAAGTAAGAGAGCTCTTGTACCAGCTTCCCCCACAAGTAGACTAAGATGGGGTGCTAGAATGAGGAGTAACCGCACCACCTATGAAGGTGGTCCCCCTCGAAAGCCCTCTAAGCTGTTCCACTAAAATGGGCTCGAAATTTGCTACAACCAAGCAGCTAAAGTATGACGTCACTGAGATAAGTAGTGCTCAATAACATTTTGAAAGCAAGTAAACTGCCCCCCGCTCTTTGTGACCAGTGCTATCCACTGATATTTATGCTCATTGAAATTGACAGTGAAAAGAACATCTCGAAGCTTATCAGGCATTTAAAACCAGATGTGTAGTCTAAACTTAATGTTTCTCCAGTCTTGAAATTATGTCTATAGTCATTCAAATATGGAGGGTGTAATATTGAAAGGCACAGAAAATGAACAATCTAAAGTAAAAAGAAAGAGAAAAGCCTATCCCTGTCAGTGATTCGTCCTTGTGATAAAGTAGAGATTGCAACAGTCAGATCGCTTCTCACATGTTGTGGTGCGTGCCTCTCCTAAATAAAATGTGCATTACCAATCAAAAAATTCCAAATAGAGCCTCTGTATGCTCTTCTGTACCCCAGGAGCTCACCTGTTCTCAGGGGCATGGCAGGGACCTACGTCGGCGATCTTCACAGGAAGAAAATCGCATAGCCCTGCAAAGCAAAGTTACTAAATTTTACCAGTTGGAAAGTGAAAGTCCATTTTCAGTCCTGGGTATCCTCGCATTGAATGTTCTGGGTGTCCTGGATTTTCTGGATGAGTGCTCGAACAGCTTGAAGGGGAGCCATTGATGACATCATATCACCACGTCCTCTCTTCTTCTTATTCCAGGCTATGGACCAATCAGTGCTCTTCTCCAGAGGCTTCTGGGATACCAAGTTCTTGGCTGTAGGGTCCTGTGGATCAATTAGGCCTCGCTCTACTAGGTCCTTTCTGGTCTCCTCTGCAGACCCGTAAGTCTTTGTCCCTTCTAGCCAGAAGATGCACATCTTGGCAGGATAAGGGTATGGAAATGCACCCCGTTAGTGTGAAGTTTTTTCATGATCTCTACATACTGCATCCTTAAGCACTATATCTCCGGGGGAAAGTCATGATCAAAAAATAGACGGACATTTAGGTATGTGACTTCCTTCATTTTCCAGGCCTTGGCTAATATTTCTTCTTTAACTTTATAACTATTAAATTTTAAAATGATGGATCGAGGTCTCATACTGGAGTCTGCAGGGCTTGGTTGTAAGGCCCTGTTCGCCTGTTCAGTGCCCAGAGAGTAGCCAGCAGGTAGCTGTAGGAGATCAGTTAGGAGATCTGTGAGAAAATCAGACATTGAGCCAGTTTCAGAGACCTCCAGTAAGCTGTATAATCTAATGTTCTCCCTTTGGGAGCGGCTCTCCAAATTGATGCATTTTTCCTGTAGGCATTCTGTATGATCAATTAGGGTCTGCAAAATTAAGCCAGTCTGGACCACGCCATCTTCGACTGCAGAGACTGCTCTCTCACGTTGCTCTAGACCCGAAAGCTTTTGATTAAGTTGTCGGAAGTCTTGTTTATTTTCTGCCCTCATTTCCTTCAACTCTTGAAATAGCTGTTCAAATCTTGTTCTTTAGAGTTGTTCATGCTCGTCCTCAGTACTGGCCATGCTGGCTGGGGAAGGGTTTCTGCTCACATCTTTGTGAAATTGCTTAAATCTGATGGCATCCTGCGAGCGGTGGCAACCTTTGGGATGAGATCTATTTTGCTTGTCCTTGGCATGACTTGTAGTGGTCATTTAAGTCCCTATTGCGGAGTTTACCTTGCCAATTTGCAATGATTTTGAGCTTTGGGGGAAAGCACTATTCATCAGCTTGCTGTCGGCTCCGTGACATCACCGGAAGTCCCGTTCAAAAGTTATGCAAGTTTTCCATGTCCTGTAGTAGCCTATGGGAAAATTTATATGTGCCTTGCAAAAACTTTCGCAAAAACATTTTTTTATGTGCAACAACATTTTTTTTGTGCGCGAAAACATTCCATTATAAGGTATAGGGATGTCACAAAAACATTTTTTTGCGAAAACCGTGCTCTACAACATTGTCCCATGTGTTGTTTTATTTGTCACTTCGTTGTGCCAAGGTGAATTGTGCTTTTGGGCTGAAATTTGCAGGGTGGCAAGCCCTGGTCCCACAGATGTGCCTTTTGGTGGTTTGGTTCCAAACTTTCCAACAGGCCCATAGTTACAGCATTCCAAAGCTGAGAAATTTCCCATAGGATAACAGTGCAGCGCCTTTCGGCATCTGTATCTCGAAAATGATTCGGGATGCAGATTTTTCGCTATCCACAGTTTAGTCCACCTTGGACTAAGCTTGTGAGGATGTTTCAAAGTCATAGATTACACCAGCAGTGGAATTTTTTTCATAGCTGCTACGGTTACTGAGATATTGCCAAATAAGTGTTACGAGGGTTACTTTACAGTATTATGGGGCTGCTGTATTGCTCCTTATTTAAGTGTAAATGGGAACAGAGGGCCTGTGCTCCCATATACGCATACCATTACACAGATGGGGAACGAGAAGCCCACACTTCCTCAAACACATACCACTAACCACTTACATTACACTTTCTCAGAAAGAAGGGAAATTCATTGCAAAAAACTCTGTTAATACATCAGTTAGGGTTGATGTCACAGCGACAAAAGTTTGGAAATTCATTGTTAGGGTTACCACCCTACCCCCACCCTACGGGCACCAACAGGCATTGAGGCGTGCCATGGGGTCATCAGACCTAACTCTTACCCCATTGTTCTGTACTGTAGAGTGTCAGCTTGTTTACACATGGAATGAGGTGCAAGTGGAGCCTGGCGGCCCATGGCACACTCAATGCCTGTGAGGGTGAGGTAAATTAGTGGAGTAGTAGGGGTGGTAACCTTAACATTGAATTTCCAAACTTTTGTCGCTGTGACATCAGCCCTAACTGATGCATGTGTGTATGTATATATTTTGTTAATGCGTCATTTAGGGTTAAAACACAAAATGTCAGGAAATGAGACCTTTAGGGTTGCCCCATTCCCCCCTCGTAGACCCACCCATCATCCCGAGATTGACAGCTGACGGGGTGCGCCATTGGAGTTGTGAGACCTAAATGTCACCCCATTCCATCTGTAATCATATTCACAAGCCACAGTAAAGAAGAAGGGGTGACATTTAGGCTTCACAACCCAAATGACACATCCCGTCAGCTGTCAATGGGGATGATGGGTGGGTCTATGAGAGGGGGATGGGGCAACCCTAAAGGTCTAATTTCCTGACTTTTTGTGTTTTAACCCTAAATGATGCATTAACAAAGTTTTTTGCATAGAATTTCCTTACATTTTGAGAAAGAATAGAAAAGGAGGAAGTTGCACAAGTTGGTGAGAGCGTGGGGCCCCATGCTCCCACCAACTTGCAAATTTCTGCCTAAGATGAGAGTACAAGTACTGAATATCGTATGTATTGTTGGCAGCGCATATGGGTGGAAATGCGGGGCCCACCACCTTGAATGAAAGCAAAGTGTCAGTCTCAGTGGCATAATTCAACACCTGTTTACATGTCAGACACCTAATCACTACAAATTACTTCCATTGCAGTAACTCTTGCACCCTATAAATGTGAAGCCAGTACCACAATGTAAAATGCATATGCAGAACATAAAGTGTGTCACGCAATATGAGTACAGCAAATGAATTTTCCAGCACCTAAACACCATAATTTACATGGACAGTAAATCCCCTCAACACGCTCCAAATTTCAATGTAAAAGACCAAACTGTTTCTGAGATATAAAATGTGAAAGTTTCAGATTTTCATTTGTTGCACTGGCAGAATTCCATACCTATTAACATTTTACACACCTAACGACTGAAAAGTACATCCATGGCAGTAAGGCTAGCTACCCTAGTAATTTCAAGCCACTACCACCATGGAAAATGCTGTCTGCAAAACCTAAACTGTGCCACACGATATGTCCACAAAAAATTTATTGTCCAACACCTAAACACCATAATTCACATCTACAGGACATGTCGCCAACACCTTCCAAATTTCAAGTTAAAAGACTAAACAGTTTCCGAGATATTTAATTTGAAAGATTGCTAAAATTGTGGTATCTGGTCCCTCCAAATCTGGACACCTAGTCCCTCCCTTACAATCAAAGATCGCGATCAAAGAATCTTGTGATGAAAGAATTTGCAGGCTCGCGATAAAAGAATTTGCATGCTCACGATGAAAGAATAAAAAATGTTAAAACTCAATTTTTTGAGAAAAACACATGAAACCACAGCCATAACTCAACAGAACGAAGGCCCCTGAGCAGATCCCACCCTAGTTTGCCTTTAGAAGTGACCCCTGTGCTGAAAAAATTGAATTTTTCATGTGGCCATCTAGGCGCGCCCTCGCGATCAAAGATCGTGGTCAAAGAATCTTACGATCTAAGAATTTGCAAGGTCACGATGAAACAATTTGCAGGGTCACAATCAAACAATAAAAAATGTTAAAAGTAAATTTTTAGAGAAAAATACCTGAAACCACAGCCATGACTTGACAGAACGAAGGCCCCTGAGCAAATCCCACCCTCATTTGGCTTAATAAGCCACCCCTGAGCTGAGAAAATAGATTTTTTAAAGTGGCCATCTAGTCACACCCTCGCGATCAAAGATAGCGGTCAAAGAGTCTCGTGATCAAAGAATTTGCAGGCTCTCGATCAAAGATCGTTATCGAGCCATGATCAAAGAATAAAAATATTAAAAACTCTATTTTTTTACCATTTTGAAAGAAACCACAGGCATGGCTGAATAGAGGGAAGACCCCTGAGCAAAACCCACCATAATTTTACCTCAGAAGTCCCCTCTGGGTTGAGATATTTGAATTGTTCCAACTGCAAACTGAAAACAAGAAAGTAGCCATTGCGATCAAAAAATTCCTCGCATTCAAAGTTTCTTTGATCGCGAGCCTGCAGATTCTTTGATCATGAGGCTGGACTAGATGGCCAAAACCCCATTCTTCTTTCGCAAAATAGCCATATAAATTTTCCCATTTACTTATAATGGGAACTTAAAAGTTTAATAACTTTTGAATGGGTTAATATTTTTTCACCAAACAGAAAGTGGCATGTTCCTTGACCCAAACTCTTTCAGATGAGCCAAGTCACAAAGCAGCACGCCACATGAAGGCCGTGCAGCACCACAGACAATATCCAAAAAACTGCCCACATTGGCAAAAAGTGCATTTTTCAGCATTTTGGTACGCAAAAATCGTAAGTCTGACTGAAATGACATTTGACAAATCGAGATCTACCATGCCCTACTGTGCATACCAAATTTCATGTAAATCCATTGAAAGGGTCCAAAGTTATTAACACACAAAATTTTGAGTTTGACATAGAAGTGGCTTCATAACCCTAAATATAGGGGTGCGGCCGCGCCCCTATAATATATTCCATGTCTGAGCATGTGAACATGCTGCAGTAAAGGAGACTGGGGTGAGATTTAGGGCTCACGACCCCAGTGACACACCCTGGCGTCTGTCAGACTGTGGGGGATTGGGGTGGCGTGTGTGAGGGGGCATTAGGGGTTCAATCCTAATGTCTCATTTCCTGACTTTTTTTGCTTTAACCCTAAATGAAGCATTAACAAAGTTTTTTGCATAGAATTTCCTTACTTTTTGAAAAAGTGTAATATAAGTAGTAAAAAAACACGTATTTGTGGGAGTGCAGAGCCCAGCTCCCATCAAGTTGCCAATTTTTGCATAAAAACATGCATCTGGGCCCAAGCTCCCACTTACTCAAAGCTACAGAGCCATACAACAGCACTATAGGGCACTAAACCCTTGTAACAGCAATTTGTGCATATTTTGGGAACCGTAAGAAATAGAAAAAAAATTCTAGCATCATTGTAACCATGACAGTGAGTACTTCACGCAACATCGGAAAGATTGTACCCATATCTCATATCGTTTCTGAGATATGGGCACCGAAAAGCACTGGACAGGCGCTCTTTCAACCCTTGTGACAGTAATTTCACAATATCTCATGAACCGTGCAACATATGAACAAAATTCCACTGCAGGCTTACTCTATGATTTCAAATTGTTTTCCAGTGGCTAGATCACTTGAAGGTGATCTAAGCCACTTGTAGGGAAAAGTCTGTATCTCGCTTCGTTTCCGAGATAACGGCACCAAAAGTCATGAAAGAGACTGCAGTGTAATCCTATGGGAAAAATGTCAATTACGTCATTGAATATCTCTGTAACAAATTATTTCCCCAACACCTAAATAGCATAGCTTACATTTCTATGACATCCCCTCAACACCCTGCTAATTTAAATTTAAAAGACCAAACCGTGTCCGAGATATAACATTTTAAAATTTGATATTTTCAGTGGTCGGAGTGGCAGAATTCCACACCTGTTTACATTTTACACACCTAACAAATGAAAAGTACGTCCAGGGCAGTAAGGCTAGCTACCCTATAAATTTCAAGCCACTGCCACAATGCAAAATGCTGTCCGCAAAACACAAACTGTGCCACGCCATATCTCTGCAATGAATGTTTTTTCTGACACCGAAACACCATAATTCACACCTAAAGGACATCCTGTCAATACCCTCAAAATTTCAAGTTAAAAGACCAAACCGTTTCCGAGATGTTTGATTTTAAAAGTTGTTAAAATTGGGCTATCCGGTCCCTCCAAATCTGGCCATCTAGTCCCTCCCTCGGGATCAAAGAATCTTTGATTGTGAGCCTGCAAATGCTTTGATCGTGAGGAGGGACCAGATGGCCAACACCCCATTCTTCGTTCGTAAAATAACCATATAAATTTTCCCATAGACTTATAATAGGAACTTAAAACTTTAACAACTTTTGAATGGATTAATATTTTTTCACCAAACAAAAAGCTGCATATTCCTTGACCCAAGCTCTTTCAACGTGCCAAGTTGCAGAGTGGCACACCATACAACGGCCATGCAGCACCACAGACAAAATCTGAAAAACTGCCCACATAACTAGCGAAAAGTGCATTTTTGAGTGTTTTGGTGCGCAAAAACGGCGAGTCCGACAAACGAAATTTGGCAAATCAAGAGATCTACCACGCCCCACTGCACATACCAAATTTCATGCAAATCCATTGATTGGGTCCAAAGTCATTAACGTGCAACATTTTGAGTTTAACATAGAAGTGGCTTCAAAACCCTAACTATAGGGGCACGACCACGCCCCTATATATATATATATATATATATATATATATATATATATTTTTTTTTTTATGGCAAAAAACTCTGTTTAATGCATCAGTTAGGTTGTTCCTCAGCGACAAAAGCGAGAAATTCGATGTTAGGGTTGAAGCTCTTCTTGCACCCCATCCGGCCCCAACCGGCATTGGGGTGTGCATTGGGGCGCATTCTAACTCTCACCCCATTCCATGTGTAAACAAGCTGAGGTGGTGAAGTATAGCAGAAAGGGGGTTAGAGTTAGGACTGACAACCTCAGCAGCACATCCAGTGCCGGTTGGAAGGTGGTGGGGGTGGGAAGGGCTTTCAACCCTAACGTTGTTCCTTGCTATAAACTGTGGAACAACCCTAAGCACTCTACACTGTCACTCTTACTCTCTTATTTACTCCTAATATCTCCTTCCCTTCCCCTCCTTCCTAATAACCTACGCTATTCAGCCATACTCACAGCTCCTAACTCCCCTCCTTCCCCCACCTCTCCTACACCACCCCCTACACACCTAATGTTTACTAGTCCACTCTTCCTCTACCCCCTATCTTCGCTCTCCAATTCTTACTGGCACCCAAGGCTGTTACTGGCACTTATGTAACCATGTATTGCCCTCGATGTGTTCTCATGATATGTATACCCTGTCCTTGAAGTTTATGTACAGTTCTGTTCTCCCTATGTAACAAGTTCAAATGTAATCCCACCCAATTATGTTCATTATCTGTATTCAACTTTTGTATGTATACCTGCCTCCACTGTAATCCCTCCCCCCAGGTCGCACTGTGAGACGAGCATCTTGTTGCTCAGTGTGCCTTTCCTGGTGAAACATTTTCAATAAATAAATAAATAAATTGAGTTTTTTGCCATGAATTTCCCTTCTTTTTGAGAATGAGGATTATAAACAGTAAATGGAATGTGGTGGTGGGCCGACCACGTTTTTTTTTTTATGACATAGTAACAGTAAATGCAACGCAAATACAAGCGCAAATGGTTACGCACATGGTGACGCAAACGTAAATGGTAACACAAACGATAATAGAAATTCAAGCGTAAAGTGATGCCAAAGCAAACAGTGATGGAAACGGAGACGCAAGCGTGTTTAGAATGCAACTGGTAACACGCACAGTCACGGTTCCGCAACTGGAAACGCAAATGGTAACGGTAACAGCAACAATAACGCCAAAGGAAACAGAAACGCAAGCACAAGCATGTACGGAAACGCAAACCGTAATGCACATTGTCATGGAACCGCAATTGTAAACGCAAATGGTAACAGTAACAGCAACAATAACGCCAAAGGAAGCAGAAACGCAAGCGCAAGCACGTATGGAAATGCAAACCATAACGCATAGGGTCAAGGTACCGCAATTGTAAAGGCAAATGGTAACAGTAACACCAAAGGGAACATAAACAGAAATGCAAACACAAGCGTGTACAGAAATGCAAACCGTAATGCGCATGGTCACGGTACCGCAATTGGAAACAGTAATGGTAGCAGCAACAAAAATGCCAAAGGAAATGGAAATGCAAGCATGTATGGAAACGCAAACCGTAACATGCATGGTCATGGTAATGCAATTGGAAACGCAAATGGTAACGGTAACAGCAACGATGATGCAGAACAAAAGAGATACACAAATGCAAATGGAAGGGTGGCTGCAAACAGAAATGGTAATGCACAGGCTGATGCAAAACAAAACGCAAACATAAACAGTGATGGAAACGCAAATGGTAACAGAAACGCAAGCACAAATGTAAACCGTAATGCACACTGTGGTGTAGATGGGAACAGTGACACAAATGGTCACAGAAATGCAAGTGGAAACACTGACTGGCACAGTAACGAAAGCGCACACCCTTCTTTTCCCCAAAAACTGCATTGAAAAAGACAGTGAATGCAAAGAATGTATGCAGAATAATGGGCCTCAGAGCAGAAAATGAGGACTTGGAATAGTAAATTGCTTATATCTCAGGAACCGTACGACGTAGAAAAAAATTAAAATTTCGTATGAATTATGACTTTCCTGGCTAGTTTTGTACTTAGCTCCCATATAGGGCGCTAAGCAATTTTCCAACGAAAAGTCTGGATCTCGCACCGTTTCCAAGATACGGCCCCCGAAAGGCTCGATGGACGCCGTAATGTTATCCTGTGGGAAAAAGCATCAGATTTGGAGTACTGTAACTTTGCCGCCCTGTAATATGTTTTCACCAAACCACCAAAAGGCACATTTGTGGGATGTTGACTTTCTTCCTTCCAAATTTCAGCCCAAAAGACCAAACTGTTCTTTTGCAGCAGTGTGGCAAACAATTCCTGTTGTTTTGGCCATAGTGTTGCAAAGTAGTGTCGTGATTTGCGACACTTTAATAAAAACAAATCACGAAAGTGTTGCAGGTGTGACACTACTTTTCCCAAAAATTTGAAAAACATATTCTGGGGTGTTTCACCCCAAAATAAAGACATGGCTAGCATCCTCAGGGCTGGACTAGGTAAACACAAAAAGAATTGTGTCCCTAGAGGGTCCCAATTTTAAATGCCAAGCATTTCTGTGATCAGTAACTGAAAAAAAAAATGGCTGACTCACGACACTACAGGGGTCATTTGTGACACTACAAACTGCATTTGCGACACTGTCAAACTGTTTGTTAACTTTTCCCATTGACTATAATGGGAAACTTGTTTTTTGAATAACTTTTGAACCGTTTAATATTGTTTGATGAAATCTTCAAAAGGCACATCGGGAAGCGCGGCTGCATGTTCCCTGAAGTTTTTGGACCGGTCGCGCAAACCGTGCGACCTGTAGGCGCGAGCAAAGAATGCACAAAACGTAAATGCGCTCTGAGATGTTGCTTATAAACTCTGCAGCCGTATATCTGACCAGTACGAAAGTTGGCAGGTCCCAAAATCTATGGTTACGCCCCGTGCCTGCCAAATTTCATGCAAATCCATTGAACAGTGGCAAAGTTATTAAGGTGCAAAATTTCACCATTTAACCTTAAATGGGGTACTCAACCCTAACTATGGTAGCACTACCATGTTACCATTATATATATATATATATGTTTATTTTTTTTTTTTATAAAATGGGTAGGTAAAATCATAGAAATTCCACTAACATGATTGGACAGAATGCATCACATGACTGTGCATTATTTCCCAACGACGACACCTCCCAAGCTGCCGCCGCACGCCTGAACTACTTTTTATCCTTCAAAATCTTCTCACCAGTAGTGAGATCATTCCACATCTACCACAGATAGGCACCCACATGCATACAAGTGGTACATTCAGACTGCTACCAACATAAATGACAACTGCCCCGGTAAATGAATTGCTGCCAAAGTTCAAACTAAGACTGACTAAAAAAAAAAAAGAGGTTTATATTCCTTTTTATTTTCATTTACTATTCCTAGAATAAAGTAGTCATCTTTACAGGGAGGAGAAAGAGTGGGGAACACTTTCACTTTTATCAGTGAGATGTAGTGTGACCGAGCGTGGTCAATAAATGGTACCTAATATGCAGGCAGACACTGAAAGCAAGTCCCTCGGTGTGAGAAAGCAAAGTAACTGCATTTTACGTTACTTTTATTGAGAATTCTCCAAAAGAAGAAGCCAGCTGAAGCGAGTGGTAGACAGCACTTTCACTTTTATCAGTGACGTGTAGCGTGACCGAGCGTGGTCAAAAGTGATAAATAATATACAGCTAAACAGTGAAACTAAGTCACACTCTGTACCAGAAAACCAAAAAAACTTGCACTTCAGCTTATTTTAATTTAAAATCCTGTAAAAAAAGCTGCCGTGTGAAGCAGGTGGAGAGCTAGCGCAGAGCGAGAGTGTTGGCAGCGTCGGAGAGGTAACGCAGGGTATGAGCTCAGTGGCGGCGTGGTTGCATAAGATGATAGATAGATGACCCGGCACTAGCTGGTACATTGGCAGCGCCGTGAAGTGAGAATGTGCTCTTTGAGGGCTGACTTGAAAGGTCCTAATTTGGAGATGGAGGAGACATCGGAGGGGAGTTCGTTGTACCAGACTGGGGCCCTGTGTGGGAATGACCTTTAGGCTAAGGAGGTTCTAACCCTCAGTGTGGACCACACCTGTCGGTTGGCAGTGCGGGTGTTCACCGTGGTGTGGGAGGATAGGATAGAGGCAGAAACCCCCAAGGGGGGGATAAGCCCCAGGTGTATTTTTTTGTGAGGAGTCATGTTTGACAACATAGCATTTCATCCAGGGTGAGGAGGTTTGTCAGGGTATATAGGGTACAAGTATGGGTACGCTTGTCTGCCCCGGAGAGGAGTCTGCATGCTTCGTTTATGGCCAGGTGGATTTTGTTAAGGGCTGTGTGGTCAGCAGCTGAGTAGATAGTGAGCCCATAATCGATTAGGGAGAGGACTGAGGAGGTGACAGCCAGATTAAGGGCTTCAGGAGGTAGGCAATCCCTGTGCCGATACAGTAGGCCTATACGGACATTTATGGCTGATGATAGAGTGTTAATGTGTGAATGAAAGGAGGGGCTGGAATCAAATGTAAGGCCCAGGTATGCGTGTTGGAGGGAGCACTGCAATACTGTGGGATCTGGGCGCGAGGCAAAAAGAACTGCGTCATCTGCATAGAGTAGTAGGTTGCCGGAGCAGGAATTGGGCAAGGTGTTTAGGTAGATGCTGAATAATAGAGGGCCGAGGATGGAGCCTTGGGGAACTCCAGAACAGACTGGCAGGGTGGGTGAGACAGTGTTTATTTCGACACATTGTGATCTATCTTTGAGGTAACTGGTAAACCAGGAGATGGCTCCTTGGAACAGACCTATGTGGCAGAGTGTGTTTAAAAGTAAGGGGTGGGAGACTGTGTGAAAGGCCTTTGACAGGTCGATGAAGACAGCTCCAGCTAGGTGTTTTCTATCCAGGGCAGAGTGAATAAAATTAAATAACTCAGTGAAAGCAGTAGTTGTACTGTGCCCAGATTTGAAGCCATGCTGCTCCCTGCAAAGTAGATTATGAGCAAGCAGGTACTCAGGGAGTTTGGTAGCTATAATTTTTTTGTGGGCTTTTGAGAGTGGTGGGAGAATGGATATGGGATGGCAGTTATTGGGGGAGGTGCTGTCACCACTCTTCAGTATTTGGTTGACTATGAAAGTCCTCCAGGCTGCCGGGAACTACCCCAGACTTAGGGAGCGGCTAATGAATGCTTTAATGAGATAAGGCCTTGCCTCATTCGTAGAGGTCACCCTGAGATGGAAGGGGGGATGCTGGGTGTTAGGGGGCAGAGTTGCAGGAGTGGAGTCAAAGAAGTTATTTGGGAGTACTGCTCTAAGATCAGAGAATAATGAGTTGAGGCAGTTGGCAATAGCCAGTGGGTCAGTGGTAGGGACATTGTTGACAGTTAGTAGGGAGTGGGGAAGCCGGGATTTGCCGTTGAGTTCCTTAATATTGTCCTAGAACAACAGAGCATTCCCCCAAGAGGAGGCAAGGGTCGTTTTCTAGTAGCCCGATTTAGCCTGTTTTATGGCCCAAGTGCATTTGTTATGAGCCGCTTTATAGGCTTGCTGTCCACCTGTGTGCCGGATGCGACTGCTTTATGCCAGAGATAATTTCTGTGCCTTAGCTGTTGGAGCAGTGCAGGCATCACCCAGGGGGCATTCCGTTTCCTGGATTGCACTTTTGCTAGTGGGGCATAGATGGCACATGTTTTATTAAAAGAACAGGTGAAATAATTGAGGGCTTCATCTATAGTAGGGTCACGGGAGATGGGGGACCAATCCCATTGAGTTAAGTATTTTCTTAGTTTTGTGAGGCCTCCGGTTCGGAGACGACGCTGGGCAATATAGTTTGGTTTGGGTCTCTGCTGAAGACACAGTGAGGAAAGAGGATGGGTGAGTGATCGTTTAGGGAGTCTGGAAGGACCACCAGGTCAGAGATTCTGTGGGGACGGTTGGTGAGGAGAAGGTTGATCAGGGTGCAAGCGCCATTAGTGGGGTTCACCCTGGTAAGTTAGCTGACCAGCTGGGTCAGGTCCAGCGCAGCGAAGGTGTCCTTGGTGTGGGAAGCCGAACTGGCAAGCCAGTTCACATTAAAGTCTCCAACTATGATGTGTTCTGTTTTGGGGGGAAGCCGGAGATGTAGTTAGCAAGGGATTGTATAGCAGGAACTTGGTTTCTTGGGAGGACATATGCGACAGTAAGAGTTACAGGGGCTCTGGAGGAATCTGGAGTAAGTTTTAACGATAAGGCTTGGGCACCATGGTCTAGTGGAGGTGTTGAAAGGGCATGGCATATAATGGAGTCAGGGACGTACACAGCACATCCCCCACCATGTTTGACCACTCTGTCGGCTCTGTGAAGGGTGAAGCCAGGAAGGGCGACCATGGAGTCAGGTGTTTTTTTTTGGAGAGCCAGGTTTCTGTGAGGGCTAGCACATTTGGCTGATGTTGCAGTATCAAGCAATGGAGACCTGCCATCTTTTTGGGTAAGCTGCAGATGTTCATTGCAGTTATTCTAAGCCTGTGGTGCGAGAGGCTAGGGCTGGATGAGATGGGGCCCCAGGTTAGAATGAACATTTCCTGAAATTATTAGGAGTATGGCAGACTCTGAGGAGAGCAAAAGATTGTTGCCTTATTGTCAAGGATAGCTGCCACCTAGTTATAGTGCGGGTAGTACATGGAGTGGCCGGGGTGATAAGGGTTGGAAAGTATAGGAATGTGATCTGGCATGGATGTCGATGGTGGTGCATGACTGCAGGGAGATATGGGGATGGGGGATGCATGTCAGGCAGTGGCAGTGTGGGTGGCAGTTGGTGATGGTTCTTGGGGGCGGTGGAAGGTGTGGGAAGAAGGCCCTTGAGGGGAGGGCTGTGGGGTCCAAGAATTGGGATAGTAAGAGCGACAGTAGGTGCCTTAGTGGTCCGCGTCACAGTGGGTGCCCAGCAAGTGGCAATAAGGGGGCAGTGAGGTGGCACTCCGATACCCATAATTGTGGTGGTCTCTGTGGCACAGCGGTAGGGTGACGGACTATGGTTTGTTAGGGTGTAGTAATTTGCTTTAGATATGAAGGACCCAGGACGAGAAGGGTTAGGGGAAAGCAGTGGGAAGAGGATTGCAACCTCCAAGAGTTGTTGCCCTCTAGTGGCTTTGCAGTGTAATTTGCAAATGGAAAGGTAGACAAAAAAAGTAAATTTAACAATCCTGTTCCACTGAACAGTTGGTACTGGTAAACTCAGCATTAGCATTTCTTGTATTAAAAAGGGGAGAGCTCAGGAAGGGTAGAGTCAAGAGCCAGTAAGAGAAGGGGGAATAGCGTTATGCCTAATCAGTGCTCAGGAGCAGTAATAGTGCAGCCAAATGGCCTGAAAGGCAAAAAGTGCCAAGTTCAATCCCGTTGGTAGCTGTTATTGCAGACAATGTCTGCTTTATTTTCGCAGTTGCTGGCCCATTGATGTTGTCTTCGCTGCCTGTTCCTCCAGTTCTGTTACCACAGACCAGCCTCAGGCCTCCTCCATCAATGCCTTTGCCTCCATCCAGGGAGCTTACTCCTTCTGTTAAACCCGTGCCAGATGTCAGTGAGGAGGAGGAGCTGGTGTACAATCCAGACCTAATGGAGAATGAATATGAAGAGGATGAGCTGCCCCCCTCATGGGGTGGGCTTCAGCTCTACACTTTTGTCCTGTAGTGAGGAGAGTGTAAAATACAATCTTCCCTCTCCACCAAAGGATGCCTCTTTTCAGACATTTCTCTGACAGCTGCAGGACAAACTGGGATTTACTGCAGAGTAAGAGGACTCCCTAAAGAAATATATAAAGTTTTTGGAAGTCCCTTTATTACATGCTCAGATCATTACACCAGTAATTCTGTTTTAGAGGATGCCACTTTGGCTGATTGACACAAGGGTTGCTCAGATTCTGTAGAATCCATTCTTTTAGCATCAGTCAGATTTTCAGAAAACCCATTCCAGATTCTAGGTCCCTTCCAGTGCCAAAATCCAGTCCAGATTCCATGCCCCTCCCAATGCCAAGTGAGGCATCAAAATAACGATTGGACTCTGTATCCGATTTCTAATACCACATTTGACTCCATAGATAAACCTAAAAAAAGCCAAATCATGTGAAAAGGCAAACATCATTGCACTTTGATGTTCATATAGAAAAAGCAGACTCCCATCCCCTTCTCTTACTTAAGAGATGGAGCCGTAGGGTCTGGTGATTCCTTTCTGGGCTGGCTTCTTCAGTCCAGTCAGTGCAGGGTATCCAGCTCTTGGTAAATACAGTGCCTTCAGAAAGTATTCACCCCCCTTGGAGTTTGTCACATTTTGTTGTGTTACTACCAGAATCTTTAATGCATTGAAAATATTTTTCCCCCTTGATTCACACAGCATACTCAACAATTTAAAGGGGCAAAATATTTTTATTGTGTAACAAAAAGTTATGAAACATTAAAAACTGAAATATCTTGTTTACTTAAGTTTTCACCCCCCTGAGTCAGTACTTTGTAGATGCGCCTTTGGCGGCAATTACAGCTTTGAGTCTTCTTGGGTATGTCTGTATCAGCTTTGCACATCTGGATTTGGGGATTTTACCCATTCTTCCTTGCAGATTTGCTCAAGCTCTGTCAAGTTGGATGGGGACGTTGGTGAACCGCAATCTTTAAGTCTTTCCACAGATTCTCAGTGAGGATTCAAGTCTGGGCTTTGGCTGGGCCACTCAAGGACATTCACCTTCTTGTTCTGAAGCCACTCCAGTGTTGCTTTGGCTGTATGCTTGGGGTCGTTGTCCTGTTGGAACGTAAATCTTCGCCCGAGTCCAAGGTCTGTTGCAGACTGATGCAGGTTCTCCTCAAGGATGTACCTGTATTTGGCTCCATTCATTGTTCCTTCTATCCTAACAAGTGCCCCAGTCCCTGTCGCTGAAAAGCATCCCCATAACATGATGCTGCCACCACCATGCTTCATAGTAGGGATGGTGTTACACGGGTGCTGAGCTGTGTTCGGTTTGCACCAGGCATAGCGCTTTACATTCAGGCCAAAGTGTTCAATTTTTGTTTCATCAGACCAGAGAATCTTTTGCCACATGGTCTCGGAGTCTGCCACTTGCCTTCTTGCAAACTCCAGGCATGCTATTATGTGGCCTTTTCTCAGGAGTGGCTTCCGTCTAGCCACTCTCCCATAGAGGCTACATCTGTGAAGTGCTGCAGAGATTGTTGTCCTCTGGACAGGTTCTCCCATCTCAGCCATGGAACTCTGTAGTTCTGTCAGGGTGGTCATTAGGTTCTTGGTTACTTCCCTGACCATGGTCCTGCTTGCCCAGTTGCTCAGTTCGGGAGGACGGCCTGCTCTAGGAAGAGTCTGGGTGGTTCCGTAATCTTCCATTTCCTAATGATGGACTTGACTGTGCTCCTGGGAACTTTCAACACCCTAGAAATGTTTTTATACCCTTCCCCAGATCTATGCCTCCTCACAGTTCTATCACGGAGTTCTGCGGACAGCTCCTTGGTATTCATGGTAGAGTTTCTGCTCTGACATGCATTGTCAACAGTGGGACCTTATATAGACAGGTGTATTTCCTCTGAAATCATGTCAACCATTTGAACTGACCACAGGTGGACTCCATTCAAGTTTTAGAGTGACCTCACAAGGAAATTGGATGCACCTGAGCTTAATTTGGAGTGTCATAGCAAAGGGGGTGAATACTTATCAAATCAAGACATTTCAGGTTTTTATTTTAAATTACACGTACAAAAAATTCCAGAAGTTTCATTCCACTTTGACATTATAGAGTAATTTGTGTAGATACGTGCCAAAAAATTCCCATATAAATGTGTTTTAATTTGAGTTTGCAACATCACAAAATGTGACAAAATCCAAGGTGGGGCGAATACTTTCTGAAGGCACTGTAAATATATCCTCCAGATTGGTATGTTTCAGTCTTTAATCCCTGACACTCTGGCAGCACTCTAACAATGATTAAATGATTCAGATGGAACAAAGCCCATCAGTGCGTGTGTGTACTGCAGCCCCCCCCACCACCACGACCACAACTCCCGACCACACACACTGAGCACTGCATGCACTTACCCGCCCCAGCTGCTGCCAGCCCAATCCCGACTCCCAACCCTTAGCAGTGGAACCACCATAAATAAAACCAGAGGAGGAGATGGAGAGAGACTGTGAGCCCACCTGTCGATCAGATGGGAAAATTGGCAGTGTCCATCAGTTTCCCTGTGTGACCCTGGGAAAACTGAGATGGCCAACTAGAACAAAACCCTGAGTAGAGCTTCTAAGTTTGATGCTGTGTAAGGTATCTGGTGGTCAGGCTTACCTAGGCTTTTATTCCAGTCGGCCCTTCAGTTTCCCAGGACACACAGAGAACATGAAATTTCTTGGCCACACTGGAGTACAGATTTCTCTCTATTTACCACTTTGTTTTCTTTATTTTTGGACTGGAGGCAAGCAGTAGACAAGATTCTCCCCCCCCCCCCAAATCATCATCACCACCACCACTGCAGCTACAGTGCTCATGCTCAGTTATCACTCACTAAAGGTAAGTGGGGTAAAAATGGCATGGGAAGTGGATGTCTTGTCTGTCACTATAGTCAGAGACGCTTCACTAATTGTATGATCATGGGGAAGGTTTACTGGTAGCTTAGTGCAGAATTGGATTCCGAAATCTGCATTCATCAGTGTGTTTAAGATTTTGGATTTTAAGATATGATTTCTGGAAATTTAAAATGCTAATAATGGAACGGAACCCAGAAATTCCAAATTAACATCCAAAATCCAAGCAGCCCAACCTGGCACAGATCAAGTACACTGCCTGCTGTGCCTCGGAAGGTGGATAAGGAATATCCTGCCTCTTTTAACAAGCCTTACTGTGCTTCACAACCAGAGCCAGATTGAATGGATATCATAACTGCCCATGATAGGTCTAAAGCACCTCATCATATGATCTCCCTTTCTCCAGATAAAGAATCCAGGAAATCAGATGTGTTGGGCAAGAGGACCTATGCTTCAGTGTCTCTTGGCCTCCATATTGCCAACTAGCAGCATGCATAATTAAATATCACAATAACCTGTGGGAATCAATGGCAGCTACAGCTGACAAGCTGCCTGATGGACCAGCTAAAACTGATGTCTAACAGACTGTTGCCTATGGCCTAAAGGCTGGCAGGCACCTTCTTTGGTCAACTTATGATACCTGTGATGCTTTGGCTCGTGCTGCAGCCTCTGGCTTTTGCCTTCTCAGACTCTTCTGGCTGCGGGTTGCTGGCTTTGCAGCTGATGTACAGCAGCTGGTCCTTAAAGCACCTTGTCGGGGTAAACAACTTTTTTACTAGATAATGTGGAATATGCTATGCGGGAACCGCAGACCTCTAAAATAACTCTCCATTCCCTGCACACTTTGAATCCAAAGCCAGGTGTTCATGGCAGGGTTCTTTTCTTAAGCCCTGTTCCCACCCCAGTAGATATTACTCTAGAGGTCCCAGCCATGGGTCCTAGAGAGCACCTGCTGCCCCCAAGCCCCTTTGCCTCCCAGTGCCCTTGCCAGTGTCACCAAAGGTGCGGTTGTTGGTGGCATGCTAGCCACCTCTGGAGCCTTCTGACTTCTTTTTGCCTTCCTCCTCATCCCTGCAGACCGGAGAATCCTTGTGGAAGACTACATCTCCCTCTTCCTTCCAAAGTGGAGGGAGATCTTGGCAGATGTTTGGGTGTTGGAAGTGGTTTAGGAGGACACACCCTAGAACTACTCTCCATCCCTATGGTACATCCTCCTCTACCAGACAGATATTCTCCATGACATCTTGCTAGAGGAGGCTTAGACATTCCCACAAGAGGGAGATGAAGCAAGTCCCAATTGCAGAACTCAGCCAGGGATATTATTCCCAGTACGGTCTAGTTCCAAAGTGGACTGGGGATTTATGTCCCATCCTGGACCTTCAGGGCCTCAGTTTGTTCATAGAGTGCAAAAGGTTCTGGATGGTCTTCCTCCAGTCCCTGCTTTCCCTGTTCCTACAAGGGGATTGGCTGTGTGCCTTGGACATGAGGAATGTATACCTTCATATTAAGGTTGACCAGAGCCACAAAAAATACCTGCGATTTAGAAACATAGAAAGGTGACAGCAGAAGGAGGCAAAGGTCCATCTAGTCTGCCCGGGTTGGTATCTGGAGCCCTAGTGGTCCCAGAGCCTATCGGATTTGTCATTAATGGATAATGCTACTCTTCCCCTTACCTTTTGCATGTCTGAATGATCTTATCCCATCCGTGTTTGAAGACAGTGATCATATTGGCTTCGATCACCTCCTAGGGTAATCTATTCCAGGGTTCAATTATACATTCGGAAAATAAATGTTTTCTGAGATCACACTTGAAATTCCCTCCCCTGAGCTTCTAGTCGTGTCCTCTTGTGCTGCAGTTAGTGGATTTAGTGAAGAGATCTGAGAAGGGTATTTTGTTAATGCCCTTCACGTACTTAAATGTCTCTGTCATGTCCCCTCTCTCTCTCTCCTGGTCTCCAGCGAGAACATGTTAAGCTCCTCCAAGCGCTTGTCGTACGACAGTTCATTTAAACCAGCTATCATCTTAGTAGCTCTTCTCTGTACCGACTCCAGTCTGTTAATGTCCTTCTACAAGTGCGGACTCCAAAACTGGACACAGTACTCCAGGTGGGGTCTCACCAAGGATCTGTAGAGAGGAAGGATAATGTTCCTGTTCCTGCTATCGAAACCTCTGCCGATACATTCCAACATTCTACTGGCCGCACTATATGCAGAGTTGCACCGACTGGATGTCTTCAGGTCACTTGAGATCAAAACCTCAAGGTCCCTTTCTCCTTTTTTTGCATATTCTGTTTTATTTTGTGGTTTTACACCCCTCTGGACTGCGGCGTACACATGCGCCCATGCATGTGGAGGCACGCATGCACACCAGGATCCGGCGGCCCCTGCCTCCCCACCCCAGACTTTCATCACTGCTCCCTCTCAGCTCCACCCGGTGAGAGTGGAACTTTGGAACAGCAGGCAGCCACCCCAGGAGGGAGAGCTGCATTGCAGCTCAATCCGCTCTGACGCTCTCTCCCCAGCGACCGGGAGTCGTTCCGAACTCGGGTCGCTGGCATGGCACAAGGTAAGGCGTCCAGTGCCTTAGCCCTCAGACCCACCAGGCCGACTCCGAGGTCCCTTTCTTCAGACAGTGTGCTGAGTTGGACGCCGTTCAGCCAGTATTCAGTTCAAGGGTTGTTGTTTTTTGGTTTTTTCCAAGGTGCATCACCTTGCTCTTACTTCAAGGCTCTAACCATCAGTTTTGTGTATTGCCATTTGGCTTATCGTCTGCACCACTTATCTATACCAAATGCTTTGCAGCAGTAGCCACGGCTGTCTGCAGGGAAGGCCTGTATGTATTCCTGTACCTTGACGATCGGTTGTTGACAGCTCCATCGCAGGAGGCAGTAATACCCTGTTCCATACCCAACAACTCTTGAAGTTCGGCATTCTGGTGAAAAAGCTGAAATCAGTTCTCACTCTGTGCCAACATCTCCAGTATATAGGGGCTGTTCTGGACATGAGGGTGGGCAGGGCATTTCTCCCAGTGGGCCATGCAATGGTATTGATTTCCTTGGTGCACTTAGTATCATCCAGTGATTATCTCTTGGCTAGGTTCCTGCTAAGGCTTATTGGCATCATGCCTGCTGTGATACTGTCCGTCCCGCTGGCTCGTCTGCATATGAGGATTCCTCATCGGTTCCTCTGTGTCCAGGGGCTCAACATATGGATGATCTGGAGTATCTCTTACAGGTGACTCCTCCTCCTCCTCATCACTGTATGCTGTAGTGGCTGGACCGCTTCAGTTTTTCCGTTTCTGCATCCCCCGCCCTTATTAGGTATGACAACAGATGCATCAGGCTCCAGCTGGAATGTGTATCTTGAACCCTTTCGGACACAGAGCCTGTGGTCCACTCCCTTTAAAGCAACACTCTGGAGATGAGGGCTATTCTGGTTGGCCTACAGGCCTTTGCTATGGAGGCAGTATAGCATGGTGGTTAAAGGCACTGAGCTGCAAACCTGGAGACCTAGGTTTGAATCCCATCAGCTCCCTCTTGCATACAGTGTGACCTTGAGCAAGACACTAACTTCCTTGTGCTCCCAGGTCGCACCTAGAAACAAGTTCCAGCTTGCCTTTCCTGGTTAAACAGTTTCCCCTTCCCCCTTTGCTGTCCTTGTGGAGAGTCAACCTCTTTCGATCCATAAGTACAACATTTCTGTGATGTACTACATCAGCCATCAAGGTGGAGTTCATTCTAGATTCTGGCATTAGGCTGTGGAACACAATATGTTCCTTATGGTCGTGTTTCTTCCAGGCACCCTCAACAGTGTAGTGGATCACCTCAGCAGGTCCCAGGCATTGTCTCACAAGTGGGAACTCTTTGATCCCATTGTCGATGACCTCCTTGAGAAGTAGGGTTGCATGCATCAGCCGTTTTGTGTCTTCAAGCAGTACAAAACTGCTGCATTTCTGCTCACTCACTCCAGGGCCTGGAGTTTATTGGTGAGATACATTTGGAAAGGGAGGTTCATGTGTATACTTCACCGTTCCTCTGATCCAAATGGTTCTGGTCAAGCTGAGGACAGAGTTGTCCACCTTGATTCTGGTGGCCCTGATCTACCCCAGACAGATTTAGTTCCCTCTGCTACAGTAGTTAGCAGTTGAACCTCCAGTCCTGCTACCTCAGTGAGCAGGTTCCTGTCACAGGAGCAGCGCTTTGTGATGCACCCAGATCTTTGCTCCCTGCACCTCCATGCCTGTCTTCTAAGGACGTATAACTCTTCCACTTTGGATTTTCCCTGCAGTCGCTGGTGTTCTGCTGGCAGTTCTTAAGCAGTCAGCTCAGTACGCCTACTCCCAGAAATGGAAACATTTCACTATTTGGTGTACCTCCTGCCAGCTGGACCCTTTTACATGTCCTGTCATTCAAGTTCTGGATTAGCTCTTGTCCCATACAGACGCAGGCCTATGGTACTCTTCTGTGGAGGTGCATCTGTCTGCAGTGTCAGCTTTTCATGCCCTTAGTAATGGTAAAATGATTGCCCAACTTGTAGTGTCATGCATATTTCTTAGAGGGAATCCTATTGCTTCACCCTTGGTCCACAACCCAGTGATAGAGTGGGACCTTAACATGGTTCTGGAAAACCTTACAGTGCTTCCCTTTGAACCAGCCACTACCTGTGAAAGGCGCTTCCTTTCTTGGAAGATGCTGTGAGCCATTACTTGTGTGAGGAGAGTTCCAGAACTGCATGCTCTGGTTGTGGAGACCCTTATATTTATTTCCATAAGTATTAGATCACTTTAATGACCAATCAGTATTTTCTACCGAAGGTGGCTGCTGATCACACACTGAATCAGGCGATTGACCTTCTGGTTTCCTCCTTGGCTACCACAAATAGCAGGGAGCGTCAACTCCATATGCTGGGCATCCTTGGTACCATGACCATATTAAGGATTGTAGAAAATCCTCTAAACTGTTTGTGTTGTTCACACCCAGGATGGTGGGCTCCCTTGTTTCTAAGCAATGCCTTTCCACAGGGCTGGCATCCTGCCACCGGAAGCATGGTAAGTTGGCCTATTTTCACAGGATGTCTGTTGCTGTCATCTGTGCCACTGCTGTCTGGAGTACTGTTTATACATTCACTAAACATTACAGTCTGGAAATTGTTTCTTGTAGACATTCTGGAGTAGGGTAATTTGGTCCTTCTTGCCTCCCCCAGTACATAGGTACTGTTTGAGAATCGTCGCATCATGTGGCTCAATGGAGGGAGATGTCTTTGAAGAAGATTGAATAGTTATTTACCGTAACAGTAGTTCTTCAAGAGAATCTTCTCCATTGACCCACAGCTCACCCCCCCCCATTCTCAGGTGCTCCTTACTGGATGTGCTGCCTGCTGCCACATGTTGATTCTCCTTTATCTGCTTAATTAGGGCATGATTTATCTCAGGTTCCATATCCTCTCCCATGTGCCTGGTTCTGGTCCTGGTTGCCTCGGTCACTGCCAGTCCAGTGATCTTCAGAGCGTGTGTCTGGTGGGGGAGTGAAGTGTCATGGGGCCACCCATGTTATATAGGTGGTGACAGCACATTGACATGGATGGTTCCAGCTAGCAAACGTTTCTGGGTGGTCCTGATGCTGACAGCTTACAGTTCCATGATGTGGCTCAATGGAGGAGATTCTCATGAAGATCTACTGTTACAATAAGTAATTAGTCCTTCTTGTGATAAGCCATGGTGGACAGGTTGTGTTTGTGGCAGTCTCCCCACAACCTCTGGAAAGGAATTCCTTTACTCCAGCTCAAATCAACACTGCATTTGACCACAGCTGCCTCTTCATTAGGTTGGGGAACTTTTCTTTAGGACAGGAGTGCATGCAGCATTTGGTCTCCAAGGGGATCCTACCTGCAAACCAACCTCTTAAGGTTGAATTGTCTGACTGTAGCTAAGTTTTCCTCTGTGGTGTGGACCACATTGTTTACGTTAATATGGACAACATGACTGTGCTTTTCAGAAATGCAAATTCTAATGAACTCACTCAGTTATTTGTAAGCCTTGGATGTCTCTCAGCAATGCATGTTTTTTTTTTTTCTGTAGCCACTGATAGGAAAATGGCTATTTTATGTCAATACTCTGTCTGGTTTGCTTCCAGAAATTGCTGCAATAGTTCTTCATAATTTGAGAAACTCTCTCTGGCTTCATCAAAGCTAAAGGCAGAGTTCTTGCCAAAATGTGGCATTTGTTTCTTTCATGTTTCTATTATATTCTGCTGATTAGAAAAATGTCCCACCTGCAAACTGATGTGCGTCGATAACTGATGTTGTTTATGATAGAAGAACCATTACCCAGCCTCAAAAACAAGATTTTATTCTTCCCATATGTCCACCAAACAATGTGCTGGGAGATGCATCTTTACCTCATTCCAGAGTCTAGGTCACAATGAGGCAGACTGCAGATTTCAACTAGCACTCAAGACACAGAACACCTGCTTGGCTTCAGGGAAATGCATTACCAGAGACAGATGACTTGGTGCATAATTATGGTCAAAATCCACTTTTGGCACACTTAGATCTCACATGGGTTAACCCGTCAGTGATGTCAGTCACAGGAGATTATGGCACTGAAGATCACACAAAATGGAACCCGTAGCCCTAAATAAAGTGCAGTGACAACCTTCTAGGTAGGGTTTAGTGAAATACAAGCCTCTTTAATTTGCAGCACTGTAACTGGCACCCTCATTGAAGGGGACAGGTTTTCTTTTAAAGTCCTCAATGTGTAGGACTGCAGTATTGGTGATTTTTACATCCCGAAAATGAATGATGAGTATACCAGTATCCAATGTATTTGTTATCACTCAGGTTCAGAAACAACCCAGGTATTGGGCCTGTGTACTGTCATGCAACCACCAGTGCACAGCACACAACAGGTGCATGTATGTGCATAGCATGGCAATGTGGTATGCACATAGGTGTCAGGGACTGAGAGCACAGCACTACACCAGGTGGATGGCTGTCGTAAACTGCCTGTGCGCAGGTTTGACGTATGGGGCACAATAGTGTGCAATACATACAACAGGGACTGTAATGGGCATGGACAGGGTCATAATGAACCTCAGCCACTGAAGACCTACAGCACCACGGAAGGCCACAAGCAGTACTGACTGCATCATCAGATCAGGCTGTGTCAGACAGCCTTGCAAACAGCACCCACATATACACATCTGTGACCTTGAAGGGACATGGGAACCAGTCCCCTTCCCCTGACATATGTGGGCATGCCACCCTAGGCACTGTACAGGCACAGCATACACACAACAGGCTGTACATTCCCCCAACAACTGCTCCATAACAATACCTGCCCCACTGTCACCTAGGCCTGTGGCCACTGCGGTTGTGGACAGTGGCATGCACCCACTGACTGGAATAATAACACGGACACAGGACACATGTCATAAATAAATATTTAATACCATCACAGCCAAGTATTAGAACGCATAAACACCTGTCACCTGACAGGACACATGTACACATTATACATAAAATATAAATATTAGTAGCCACAGTGGGAAATTTTATGGCCACATAGTTCGTCCTGGGGTACAGACAGTGGGTTAATTGCTCTCCTCCCTCCTCACTTGACCACATGAGCATTGTTGCAGTGTAGCCTCTCTTGACCAGCACCAGGCGGCACAAAGGACCATGATAACCCTGGAATGAGAAGAACACATGAGACAGTCTTGAGCAGGATGCACATGCATTGTGGCCACCACACTCAGTGGGCACACAGGCGCCTACCACCCCCCCCCCCACTGCACATGCCGTGGATGTCTCAGCAAGAGCCCAGTAGCCCCCGATGTCATCCTTATAGTAGGCATCCTGCATGCCCACTCACCAGGACAGCCAGTAAGGGACATGCAGGTCCCACCATGAACGTTGTGCCACTGACTGATCCGTTGCACCATCAGACTGCTCAAGGCACTCCAGGACTATGCGGTCTGGTCTCCCACAGTGGTGCTGTGGAAACACAACAAATGGAATATGGTCAGTTACACAGTAAAGAGCACCCATGCCCATCACCTGTTGCATACAGTAGCTCTCCTTGTTCCTTCGTCTCCCATATTGGGCCCCCTTCCATTGTCTCCTGGTAGCAGAGCTTTGAAACCCTCCAGAGCTTCCATGGGGTACACACCCACTCTCCTAACAAAGCCTGCTGTTGCCGACATCTCTGCCATGACAGTATCTGTCAAGGTATGTTCTGGTGATGCCTGTGCGCAGCACGTCACCTTGCAGGCACACCAGGTACATGCCCGTTAAAGATTACCAGGTAATAAGAGAACAGCCATGCAGAAGCTCTGTATGCTGCAGGGTTGAGGGCAGCACACACTGGTATGAGCAACTAGACTGCACTTTCAGAAAGGGCCACAACACAGAGGTACAGAGAATGTGCCTAGGACTATTAATGATTTTCCTCCTGTTGGATAGGGAAAGGGAGCATGAGCAACATTAAGGTTAAGGCCATGTCTACATGTATTTCATCCATGGTTGGATGCCAGCACCTTGTGGGACAGACACTGTGTCGAGTGCTTTTGTTTGGACCATACCACGATCCCTGGACTGTGTGACATGGTCCCGCCCCATGAAGCCCCAGTGACACGACAGTCATGGGCGATGTCTGTGGAGACAAAGGTGCTGTGGCATACTGTGCCACTGGATCATTTCAGAGCTTGGCAGGGGATGTCACCAGTGTCATCCAGTCTTCCATGAGTAGGACACTGCATCAGGTCACCATCGTCATGGTCCTGCATGTGCAAAACCACATATCATTCCTCACAACAGAGGCAAACATACGTGCCACCAAGGAGGCATTTTAACCCCAGGAATTCTTCAGTATGATTAACTCTAGTCCCTTTCTCCCATCCCCTCCCCTTACACTGCAAGTAAGCATATTCGTCCTTCCACACTAATTTGTGTATGTACCACTATTGTGCCTCTGCATCCCACTGTTGTTTTTATATGTGCGTATCTACATGAATGCCAGCTCAATTAATTACTCTCGCATACTATGGCGAAATGCTCAACCCTGTAAATACCTATGCCTGTATAATGTTGTCTAAATATTTTGTAGTGTCCTGTATAATGTTTATATTTTTTGTATTGTCTCCACTGCCGAGGACCATCTTGCAAATGAGCTTGCTCAATGATGACTTGCCTAGCTAAATAAAGTTTTTGATTGATTGATTGAAATTGCTTCCAGAAATTGCTGCAGTAGTTCTTCATAATTTGAGAAACTCTCTCTGGCTTCATCAAAGCTGAAGGCAGACTTCTTGCCAAAATGTGGCATTTGTTTCTTTCACGTTTCTATTATATTTCTGCTGATTGGAAAAATGTCCCACCTGCAAACTGATGTGTGTCGATAACTGATGTTGTTTATGATAGAAGAACCATTACCCAGCCTCAAAAACAGCCAGCCTTCTGAGTTGATCTGCCCTGGAGATGAATGAAACTTTATGCTGATGATGGAACATCTGTTGGCTCGTGCCACCATTTAAACTGCTGCCCTTATCAACTGCTGCATTCTATAATGCTCAGATGTCATTCTCTGCCTGCCTTGTTAGATGACTCTGAGACTGCTCCTCAGCGTGACTGAGAAAAACTTTATTTTTCGATAAAAGGTAAGTATGGTTTACTTGTTTTATTACTGCTGCCCTTAGTAGTTTTAGTACGTTTTTTAGTTTAGTTTGCGGTATTTTTTTTTTTTCCTCATCGGTTTGTGGAAACTGCTGAGGAACTGACCAGACAGTTTAATTTAGTGTTAAAATCTTTATTTTGTAGTTTTTAGATCTAAGTTGTGTTTTCTTACAGAGTTTGTAGCAGTTTATTTTGATTTAACTGCAGTTTTCCTCAGTTAAGGAACTGACCGCTTGACAGTGTTTAACCGCTTTTCTGCTCAGTTGGGAAACCAATTTGGGTTTCATTTTTTGTGGGTTTTTTTTGTTTTTGTTTTTAGTGAACGTAGTGTTGATGTCCGAGAAGCCTAAAAAGAAAACTGGGCTGGTCGGATTTAAAAATTGTATTTAGTGTAAGAAAGTTTTTGCAAGAGCAGATAAACACTATTTGTGTTTATTTTGCCTTGGAGCTGAACACTTCGAGGCCAACTGTGAAATCTGCAAAACCTTTCCTGGAAAAAAAAATTGAGAAACGCCTTTAGCTCAAGAAAAAATATCTTCAACTTCGGTTCCAGATCCGACCGCATCTCCTAAGGAAAAGTCTTAAGGATGTTGACATTAACAACCCTGAAAAATGCAAGACATTCAGACGTAAAAGACTGGCTGAACCAGTAAAGGATTCAGTTCCTTTAAAGAAACAAGACAAAAAGAAGAATATTGGCTCCCCGGCTGGAAAAGCAACGGGGCTCCCAGTATCACAGTCCAGTATGCCTACTGCTGAACAGGTTGCACAGGCTTTACAAATTTTAAAAGCCTTGTAGACAGGACTGGCTTCAGCAACCGCTACTGACTGCAACTGGACCACTGGTTTGGGGTATTGGCCCCTCTGTTCAAAGTACGGTGTTACTTGAACCCTCTCTTGTGGAATATATAGAAGAGGAGGAGGAAGCGGCAATTAAACTGGAATTGTTCCCAGAGCAGGAGTTTGAATCTCTACTAAGGGCACCAGAGGATTATTCCTCACACTTCACCTTTGTGAGGCAGATGGTAGAGGCATTGAACCTTACATCATATGAACCAGAACAGGATGAGGAGGAACTGCAATTCCTTGAAATGATGGGGTTAACACCCACAAAAAGAATCCTGTTGCCTATTAATAAATGACTGAAAAAACAGGTGGCAAAGGTACTGGAAACCCCAAACTCCATACCAACTGTAAATAAAAAGGCAGACAAAAAGTACCAGTTGGACACCCTGGGTACTGAGTCTTTATTATCTTACCCAGAGCCAGAAGGGGTAGTTCAGGTAGTTGCCTGTGACAGGGCCAAGGTACCTCTGGCCACCCATCTTCCTAAAAAGGATTCCAGAAAACTGGATGGAATGGCGAGTAAAGGAGTACTTGGCAGCTTTCCTGGGCATCAGGGAAACCAATTACATGGCTTACACAGCCCAGTACTAGAAGATCCTGTGGACTTCTGTCATGGCCGTTGCAGGCAAAGCTCCACCAGGGCTGGCAGTTGATTTGATGGAAACTGCTAAGTGTGGCTTGGAAGCCACAAAATACCAGTTCCATATGGCTGTGGATGCAAATGACAATGCAGCTAGATGGATGGCTTTAACCATTGCCTTGAGGAGGTTTGCCTGGCTCAAAGCAACCAACCTTATACAGGATACTCAAAATAAGGCTATGGATTTCCCTGTCGAGAACCATTCCCTTTTTGGTGACAAGACAGGCATACATGAAAAAGTGGATGAATACAAGTCCACTTATAAGAGTAACTCTGCAAAGGAAAAGGCCTCAACTTCTGTAGGCCATATGGAAGGGGAGGTAGAGGTAGGGGTTATGGTAGACCCTTTTTCCAAGCACAAGCTACCACCGGGTACCAGCAAAGGGGTTACTTCAGAGGTAGGGGCCATAGGGGCTCCAAAAGAGGGGACCATTCCCCTCAGACTGCCACTCAAGGAAAGCAGAATTCCTGTGATGTGGCAGTCAGTGTCACCTCTACGATCCCAGTTCGGGGCAAGCTGACTCACTACTTCCAAAATTGGAAACACATCACCACAGACAAGTGGGTGTTGGAAGTAGTGAGTCAGGGACTAGCCCTCAGTTTCAAAACCTTCCCCAAACTAAGACCAAGGTATGTTGGTCCAGCAAACCCCTCAGAAAGGGCACTATTAGAAAAACAAGTGTCCATTCTGTTGGCATCAAAAGCAATAGAACCAGTCCCTTTCTCCCAAAGGGGAAGAGGTTTCTACTCCTGATACCGCCTAACCTCAAGTAAAAATGGCGAGTGGTGACCCATCTAGATCTGAGAGCTTTAAACAAGCATCTCACAAAGCCCAGGTTCCGGATGGTAACCTTGGCAATGATTCTTCCAACACTATGACAAGGAGACTGGTTGGTGTTACTGGATTTAAAGGATGCCTGTTTTCACATTCCCATAAGGGAATCCCACAGAAGGTACCTAAGTTTCAGACTACCTTCAGGTCATTACCAGTTTACAGCTCTGCCTTTCTGCCTAACCTCATCTCCCAGGGCATTCACAAAATGCTTGGCAGCAGTGGTGGCACACCTAAGGAGGCAGGGCATATGGGTGTTCCCATACCTAGACGACTGGCTGGTCATGGGGCAATCACCCCAACAGGTAAGAGAATCTCTTAGGATCACCCTGGAGACAGTGGAGTCTTTTGGATTCCTCATAAATGTCCAAAGGTCTGTGCTACAACCTGTACAGTGTCTACATTTCATAGGAGCAGAGCTGGATACTCTGCAGGGTCGATCTTTCTTCCCTCAGGACAGGGTGGACAGCATCTGCACATTACAGGATCATTCACCTTAAACAAACCAAGACCAGCAAGGCAGTTCCTGCTGTTGCTGGGGCACAAGGTTGCAGCCACAAGTACAGTGCAAGGCTGCAGATTCCAAATGAGGGACATCCAGTTTCACCTCGGGGCACACTGATGCCAAAGAAGGGACTCGCTTTCAAAGATAGTGCCTGTATCAGGACCCCTCCTACAGGGTTTGCAGTGGTGGCAAGACAGAGCCAACCTAAGGAAGGGAGTTCCATTCAAAAAAGAATCTCCTCATCCAAAACCTGTGGACCATGAATACGGGGCCAACACTGGAACAGTGGAAATGATTGATCAACTGGGTATTAACAATAGGTAGATTAACATATGTGATTGAAGGAAAAGAAGAAATATTTGAGAGGGTGTGGGCTGGCTATCTAGGTACGCTAAATGCAAATGAAAGAATTATAGTAACAGAGGGGATGTGTATTAACACTTAGAGGATTAAAAGGGTCTTATTATCTACACCTATAGAGAGAGCGCTAAACATCAATTAATTAAGGAAGAAGCAATAGAGTAAATGATAGATACAGACCACAAGTTTAATGGTTTCTTATTATTTTATTTTTTAAAGTTGCAATATTAACTGATAGAACTTGTTCAGTTGGGTCCTCATTTCTTAAAATAATAAAATAATGACAGGTAATATTAAACGGTAAAGGCGACTGTTGGGTTTCTGACAGGTGCCTGACCAATAACCCATATAAAACAGTACTATGGCTAAGATGGATGTGATCTTATTCTGCTGCACAGGTATGTTATTACCCAAGACTATTTTTGTATTGCACTGCAACTATGAACACCTGTACAGTATTAAATCTGCTGTCATCCAATAAAAATATTATTAAAAAGAATCTCCTACCCTAGTGCTCACAACAGATGCCTCACTTCTGGGGCGCACATCTGGAGAAGCACACAGTGCATGGCATTCGATCTCCCACAGAGTCACTACTGCACATACTGTAAATCTTCTGGAGCTCAGGACAGTGCTCTTGGCACTGCAATCCTTCACATATCTGCCAAGGGACAAAGCGGTACAAGTCAGAACAGACAATACCGCCACAGTGTATTACATCAGTAAGCAGGAAGGGACAAGGTCCTACCTGTTGTGTACAGAAGCAATGAAGATTTGGAGTCTAGCACACTCCTTGCAAGTATCCCTAGTGGCAGTCCACCTTCCAGGAGAAAACAACAACCTGGCAGATGCGCACAGCTGAATCAACCAAAACCACCATGAGTGGTCTCTCAACAGACAAGTACTGGAAGTGGTGTTTCAGAGGTGGGGCACGCCAGTGATAGATCGCTTTGCCTCAGAAGAGAATCACCAGTTGCCCAAGTTCTGCTGCAGGCTTCCAGCGAGGGGGTCTTTGCCAGTGGACGCCCTGGTGCTAGATTGCTCAGGGTAAACTGTATGCATTTCCCCCATTCCCCTTATTGCTCAGTGTCATAGAAACATAGAATTTGATGGCAGATAAGGACCGCTTGGCCCATGTAGTCTGCCCATTTCCCTACCTAATGGATAAGCTGAAGATCCTAGTTAACCAACAGCCTACTTCCTCCTACCCCCCACTAGAATGGCGTTATGTCTGTCCCATGCATTCTTGAATTCCCTCACTGTTTTTGACTCTACAGCCTCCTCAGGAAGGCCGTTCCATGCATCTACAACCCTCTCTGTGAAGAAATACTTCTTCACATTACCTCTGAGATGTCCCCCCTCTATCTTCAAATTGTGCCCCCTTGTTCTTGCACATTTCTTTTTCTGAAAGATGCTACCCTCTTGGACTTTGTTGATTCTCGAGGTATTTGAAAGTTTCTATCATGTCCCTCCTTTCCTCGAGGCTATACATCTTAAGCTCCTTTAGTCTTTCTTGATATGTCTTCTGGTGCAAACCCTGCATCATTTTTGGTTGCCCTCCTCTGGACCGCCTCCACCCTGTCTATGTCTTTGCGGAGATGGGGTCTCCAGAACTGTACACAGTACTCCAGATGTGGTCTTACCAACTGTCTGTACATAAGGCCAATAACGTCCTGTTTTCTACTGGTGATGCCTCTCCCTATGCATCCCAATATCCCCCCAGCCCTCCTTACTGCCTTCTCACATTGCTGGTCCACCTTTAGGTCGTCTGATATGACTACCCCAGGTCCCTTTCCATTTTTGTTGTCAGTATCTCACCACCCATTGTGTACTCTTCCCCTGGGTTTTTGTTTCCCAGGTGCATTACTTTGCACTTCATTGCATTGAATCTAAGCTGCCATACATTTGACCATTCCTCCAACCTTGCCAAGTCTCTTTTCATCCTTTCCACCCCACCTCGTGTATCGACCCTTTTGCAGATCTTTGTGTCATCTGCAAAGAGACATACTTTCCCTTCCAGTCCCTCTGCAATGTCGCTTATAAAGACATTAAAAAGGATTGGCCACAGTACTGAACCCTGCAGTACCCCACTAGTAACCCTCTTTCTTCACTGTGGACTCCATTTACTATTGCCCACTGTGTCCTGTTGTCCAGCCAGTGTTTTACCCAGGCTACCACCCTGGGACCCACTCCCAGGCTGGCTAATTTGTTTATTAATCTTTTGTGCGGGACTGTGTCAAATGCCTTGCTAAAGTCTAGGTAGGCCATGTCCACAGCCCCTCCCTGATCTACTACTTTAGTCACCCAGTCAAAGAAATCTATTAGATTTGTCTGAGAAAAAGTGTCCTGATATAGCTCGGGTCCCAGTCAGCTACCTTGATTCTGATAGCTCCAGATTGGGCCAGACAGCCTTAGTACTCGCTGCTGCTCTCCCTGCCAGTAGCCCAGGCCATACACCTCCTTCAGAGGCACAATCTTCTGACCTTTTCCCAGGGGAGGATTCTGTATCCGAATCTTAGGTCACGCATTTATTTATTTATTGAAATGTTTCACCAAGAAGGCACACTGAACAACAAGTTGCTCATCTCACGGTGCGACTGGGGGGGGGGGGGTTACAATGAGCATATGAAAACAGAGAATTACAAATAATAAAGGTAGGAACAGTTACAATTAAGTTGGAGCATTTGGTCAGTATAGTGCCATGATGTTCCGAGTGCTATGCTCATAGGCAGTAAAACAAGTGCTGATGAAGGAGTAGGGCGGGAGGAGACAATTACCATTGATAGAGCTGTGAGGGAGATAGCTAAGAAGTGTTGTGGGGGAGACTGCCGAAACCTTGTTCCCCTCCAGGATGTTAAGATCCCTGCAAGGGGGCAAGGAGCTAGCAGCAAGAATAAAGAACAAGGAAAATTAAGGATGCTAAAAGCAGACCACCAAAACCTGTTTCCCCTTCAGGCTGCTGAGAACCCTGCAAGGGGGTCTAGGTGCTGGTGAGCAGGAACAGGGTTGAGAGGAATTAGGGAGGATTAAAGCAGGTACTCACACAAGGCAGGGCTCTTCAGGACCTAGAGTATGCTGATCTACACCTGTCAGAGGGTGTACTCAGGGTTCTAGGAAACCATCTACGAAGAAAACCTATGCTTCCAAATGGAAAAGATTTTCCATATGGTGTGGCACCAGAGACATATTACCATCCAAAGCAGGGTTACCAGTCTTGTTAGAGTACTTGACCCACCTGCATTCAATTGGATTATAGCCCACTACCCTTAAGGTCCATCTGGCATCTGTCTCTGCCTGTCTTTCAGCTGGAAAGGATATTTCTCTGGTTGCTAACCCTATATTCAAGAAGTAGTTTAAGGGGTTGGCTCACCTGCACACTCCTCACAGGGAACTGGTGCCCCGGGACCTAAATATCTGTATTGCCAAGCTCATGGAGCCTCCACTCGAGCCTTTGGCTACAGCTCATCTGAAATTTGTGACTTGGAAAGCTGTTTTCTTAGTGGCCATCACATCAGCCAGAAGAATAAGTGAGTTACAGGCCCTGTGTGTGGAGCAGAACTACATCTCCTTCCATAGGGACAAGGTGGTGCTCAGGACTAACAGGAAATTCCTTCCAAAAGTAGTCTGATTTTCACCTCAATCAGTCCATCACTTTGCCAGTCTTCTTTACTGAACACTCATCTGAGAACTCAGCTAGTGGTCAAACAGGAATTCGGCGTGTTTGCCGTTCATTTGCATCACCAGGTAAGAAAAAAGGTTTGTCTCCCCATACGATGCACAGGGGTAATGCCAAACTTCACCCAACAACTAACACACCAAAATCTGGCCAATGGAAAATCATGTACACAAATGCTCACAGCCTGGGAAATAAGATCCCAGACCTGCAGGCAATAATGTCAGAGGCTAAACTGGACATAGTAGCAATTAGTGAGACGTGGTTTACCAGTAACCACACTATGGGAGACTTCAGTACCTGGCTATGTATTGTTCAGAAGAGACCGAGGTGCAAAAGGGGGAGGAGGCCCTGTATGTTAATGAAAATATCAAAGCTACAGAAATTCAGAATACACATAAGGAGCCAGAAGAACTGTGGGTCACCCTGGAAACAGGAAATGGGACAGCCATAAGAACTGGGGTTGTCTACAGGCCCCCAGACCAGGGGAGGACATAGACACATTACTGTTAGAAGATATACAAAACATGACAGCTAAAGGGGAGGTTCTGATAATGGGAGACTTCAACATGCCAGATACAGATTGGTCAATACCAGCAGGAACATCTGCCAGAACTAGACTCATAGTGGATTCCCTGCAGGGCGGGCCTCAAACAACTGGTACAGCAACCCACAAGAGACAGGGCTATCCTAGATCTAGTACTGACTAACAAAGAAGGGATCACAGATCTCAGGTAGAAGGTCACCTGGGGCCAGTGACCATCACATGGTATGGTTCAATTTGGCTACTACATCTAAATCATCCCATTCCAAGGCAAAAATATGGGACTTCAGAGGAGCTGACTTTGATAAGATGGCCAACAGAGTTAAGCTAGCCTGGCAAAAGAAACACAGGTGAGGAGGTACAGGCAAAGTGGGCAAGCATTAAGGATACAATACTTGAAGCAACATCCCATTGTGTTAGACAGAAAAGGAAGTGCAAAGAAGAAGGAAACCACTTTGGTTCTCAAATACAGTAGCAGAAAAGGTCAGAGCCAAAGGCTGGCCTTCAGAAAATATAAGGGAACACAGCGGGATGAAGATAGGGAGGCATACCAAACTGCCCTAAGGGAAGCAGGTAAGGCAGTAAGGCAGGCAAAGTCCCAAACTGAGGAAACACTAGCACGAACAATAAAAGAAGGTGACAAGACTTTCTATAGATACATTAGTGAAAGGAGAAAGTCCAGAGGGGGTATTGCTAAGCTTAATGGAGAAAAGGGAGCATGTGAGGAGGAGGACCCTGTAAAGGCATCTATCCTAAATAGATACTTTTGCTCAGTATTTACTGAAGAGAAGGTAGGGCAGGGCCCACAGCTCAGCATCATGGACACAGGGGGGAGGGAGGTGAGCACTACTCCCTTCACAAAAGAAAGGGTCCTACAAGAGCTTGCTAAGCTCAGGGTGGATAAGGCAATGGGACCTGAGTGGCATACATCCCAGGGTACTTAAGGAGCTAAAGGAGGAACTAGCAGAGCCATTAGCAGAATTGTTTAGTGAGTCTCTGAGCACAGGAGAGGTCCCAGAAGACTGGAGAAGGGCTCATGTGATCCCACTCCACAAGAGTGGTAGCAGGGAGGAGGAGGGAACTACAGACCGGTCAGTCTTACCTCAGTAGTGGGCAAGATTATGGAGGCACTCCTTAAGGAAAGGATAGTGCAACACCTGGAATCCATAGGGGCACAGGATCCAAGACAGCATGGGTTTACAAAAGGAAGGTCCTGTCAAACTAATCTCATAGATTTCTTTGACTGGGTAACCAGAGTGGTGGACCAAGGGGAGCAGTTGATCGCCTACCTTGACTTCAGCAAAGCTTTTGACACTGTTCCACATAGAAGATTGATAAATAAGCTAGGTAGGCTCGGGTGGGTCAGAAGTTGGTCAACTGGGTGGCAAACTGGTTGACTGGCAGAAAACAGAGTGGTGGTAAATGGTATACAGTCAGAAGAGATGCAAGTCACAAGTGGGGTACCTCAGGGATCAGTCCTGGGGCCAGTCCTATTCAACATCTTCATTAGTGACCTCGCAGATGGACTAGAGGGTAAGGCTTGTCTGTTTGCAGATGACACCAAGATCTGCAACAGAGTAGATGATCCAGATGGGGTGGGCAGAATGAGAAGAGATCTGGATAAACTAGCAGAATGGTCAGAAGAGTGGCAACTGGATTTAATGCAAAGAAGTGCAAAATCATGCACATAGGGAAGAGAACCCTGAAGCCACTTATAGGCTGGGAGGAGTTGCTAGCAGTCACAAAGGAAGAAAGAGACTTGGGCATCATCATCACTGATGACCTAAAATCATCCAAGCAGACCTCTAAAGCAGTAGGTAAGGCTAGGGGTGTTAGGGTGTATTAGTAGGGGTATCACAAGTCGTAAGAGGGTAATAATCCCCTGTACAAGACATTGGTTAGGCCCCATCTGGAGTACTGCGTGCAGTATTGGAGGCCACACCTTCACAAGGACATTAACCAAATTGAGGCAGTCCAGAGAAGGGCAACCAAAATGGTGCAGGGACTGCATCAGAAGACATATGAGGACAGATTAACGGAGCTCAATATGTATACCCTTGAGCAAAGGAGGAGAGAGGTGATATGATCAGACATTTAAACACCTTAAGGGCATAAACAAGGTGAAAGAGTCTAACATGTTTAAATATAAGAAAAATAGCAGGACAAGAGGACACAGCATGAGATTAGAGGAGGCCGATTAAGGGGGAATGTGAAATTCTTTTTCACAGAAAGGGTGGTAGATGCATGGAATGGCTTACCACAAGAAGTGGTGGCTATGAATACAGTGCAGGGCTTCAAACAGGCATGGGATAGGCATAAGGGAGCAATACAAATGACTATGAATAGATAGGTCACTGACAGAGCAAAGGCCGATGGCACATTTATAAGGTAGAAAAAGAAATGGGCAGACTGGATGGGCCTTGCGGTCCTTATCTGCCGTCAACTTCTATGTTTCTAAGGCGTGGTGCCCTATTCGGTGCACGTGGTGCCAGGAATGGATGGCTGTTAAGTGGGTACAGGTACTCTACACAGGTGTCCTGATGTGTATGCAGAGACCCTGTGATGTACTAATGCGTTTGTTCTTCCATTGCATAAATGACAGCGGATATCCACTACGGCCATACCTAATGACACACTTCTTGGAGGCACAGGATGCAAAGCAGTCAAGCAGACAATGGGGTAGCAGTTCTGGTGCCTGGATCTAACCAGTGGCATGATGATGCTTGCCCCTGGGAAGGCGTGCAGAGTGTTCACCACATGTGGCATGCTGCACAACATGGCTGGGTGGCGTCCGCTAGCTGTGCCACAGGACATAAAGGGGTGTGTGCCACCAGGCAAGGGGGGGGCACACCAGGGGAGGGATGCCGAGTCCCTGGACGGCTTGCCGCGGACTCATGCAGGGGTTATTCAGCTGTTAGGGGGTTAGCATGACGGTGTGGCATGGTGATGATGATGATGATGATATTCTCTGAGTGCCATTCCGCCTGGCAGGAGTGGGGGATGTGCCATTAGGTGCACACCTGGTGATATATGTGGCTGTGGTTTGTGCGACGTGGTAATTGAGGGACATAGTTTTGGTGGTACAGGTGATGGGAGAATTATGTGTGGTTGATATGTCTTGTAAGTGCCTGTGTTCCATTGCAATTCAGGTGCTATCTGATAAGTGCATCACTTCCTTATTGCCTGCTGCTGTCTGAGCCATGTGGTGCAACATGTGTCTAGGGGATGTATCTTAGCTGTCGCCTTGCCTCCTCCACTGGGCCACCTGTCAGGCTGTATGTTGGCCTCCGGTTGCAGTTGACTGTTCTCTGTATCCTCTGGGATACAGGGGGTGTTGGGTGTGTGATGCATCAGGGATACTGGGGTGATCTTGGTGACTGTCGTCATGGTCATGCCTGTACCTGCCACTGTGTACTCTGTCAGCCTCTCCAGCAGGTCCCTTATCCTGTCTGTCTCCCTGCATATCCACCTCATCTCCATTGTCAGCTCCTTAGTGCCTCTGTGTTATCCCTCTGTGCCTGGAGGCAGTCATGCTCCAGCTGCCGTACCTCAGGGTAGCATGTGTGCAGTTGCCCCAGGAAGCTGACGTCCCCGTCCTGCATGTTCTGAGCCTTGATGGGTCCCCGTCCCCACCGTCTGGTTCTCTATTCCCCATCATACCCACTGATCTCCACTGACCACCGACGCTGTGTGGGCCACATCTGTACTGTGTGTGGCTGGCAGTACTGAGAGGCCACTCAGTGTGCCCTACAACATGTGACTGGTGGACTGTGATGTCTTCAGCATGTGGGACATCCCTTGGCAGCTGCTGGGGTAGGACTACATCAGGGCATCATCATGGGAGGTAGTTGGTTTGGAGATGTTGGTGGGGGTGTCCATCCTGTCCTAGCCCACCTGTTCAGGTGGGTTGTAGCCTCCAACAAATGCTCCATCTCTGGCATGCACACAGGCACCTGCACTGTACCTGGGGGTGAGAGAAAAGAAGGATGTTGCATGCCATCCTCTGCTGTGTATGTCTAGAGATGTACAGCAGGACACCTAGGGTGACACATACCTGCAACATCTTCCTACTGCAGCCTGTCTGTTCTGGTCTTCTGTCGCATGGCATCCTTGGCAGGGGTCGCATCTTCCTCATCGGGGGTGTTTCTAGTCCCTGGGTCTGTAGGGTGCAACACAGAATGGTCAGTATGTTCATGGTCCCCCCCTGCATTGCTCAGCATCCTTAGCAGTGTCCATGCCTTCCTCCTCCCCATGCAGGGATACCTCGGCAAGGGTGCCCGCCACCATCCTCACTACAGGTGTGTCAGGCTGTACCCCTACATGGGCAGTCCTCCACCTATGCCAGTCTGTTGGCGCTTGACAGACACCAGCTTCTTCTTGACAGCAGATCGCATGTCATGCCACTTATGTTTTATGGCAACTAGTGTGCCTGCCTCTGGCCCAGCCAAGTTGATGGTTGCCTGTATGTCGAGCCATTAGCAACTCTGCCCCATAGAAGATGACATAGTGCTCCTGAATTGTATTGACCATAGCGGCTGTCTGTCCACCGGTGAAATTTGTGAACTGGGAATGGCCTTGACTGTGTGTCCGGCCTGGTCCACCCATCATGGGGTAACCATACTCTGTCCCATCAGGCACCGGTGGTGGCCTGGGTGTCACTGTCGCATCCATTGGGGCATGTTCTGTGTCCTCTGTAGCGCTATGTTCATGTCTGAGTTCCGTGGCCAGGGTCCATAAGCCTACCCCCTACATTGCTCCATGCGGCCCTGCGCACGTCAGTTTCCCATGCCCCTGAATTCACAAGCCCTTCACATGTGTTTGTGGATTGCGTGAAACTCTCCATGCCTCTGCAGCACATAGCTACGTGCTGACGATATGGCACTTATGTGCACTGTTTCCCATGCATCCGTGCGTAGACCTCTGTATCACTCGAAATTCTTGAAGGATTTTCTAACATTACAGATGATCCTTTGGTGAGGCCACTCTGCAATAGAAGTAATGTTCTCAACAGCTAGTTACTTTCTCAGACAAAAAATTATTTCTGCCCTTTATGTTATAACCTTTAATTGCTTCCTGTAGAATACTGTATTAATCTCACTTGTAAGCAATAACCTCAGGAATCCCACTCATAACTCATGCTCGTAACAGAAGCAGTGCATTAGATATTCATCTTGCCACGTATATTGAAAGGGAGAATTGCCTGGATTAGTGTAGCATCTTGATGCTTAAAACTGGAATCTTACTAATTAATTTTCAATAGCCCCCTTTTATGGTGCATTTATACAGGCTGATTAGAAGAATCGCTGGATTTGAAAATCTGTTTCAAAGGCTAATATCCCTGCTTGACATTCTATTCACATACAGTATATATTTAAGGGTAATTTAGATGAACATTTGTATGAGTATCTTATCATCCTCCCATATAAATTATCGTTAAACAGCCAGCATTCTAAATTCTTGGCAGGTATTCTCTAAAGATATACCCGTCGAAATGTCAGTTCTTATTTTTCCTTTGTTACTTGAGATTTATTTGTCCTTTTCATTTTTGAATGTCCTTGTTAATATCGCATGGTTTGAATGGAAAATAAGATGCAGAGCAAGAAATTTACAAGATGTAGAAAAGTAATAACTTGTTTGAGCAGTGTAGGCCAGAAATAGGAGGAGGGGGCAGAGGTAAATACACGATGTGGAATTTGTATTTAATTTTTTAATTAGGGCTGTGTGCATGGTTGAGTATTCGTATAACGGATGTGTTTCTGTTTCTAATACTTGTCTTAATTTGTATTTTAGAAACTTAAAAAGAGGATTGCATTTTTGTGTTTACTGGTGATGGATTATGACTTGGATTGTGATGGATGGTAATAAACATGGAAATTAACATTAGGGATTCCTGATAGTCAGTGGGATGCCGTGCTGATGACGCAGGTTTGGGAGTGGATCTAGGACAATAGTACATGGCATGGCCCGCTGGGAAGTGTGCTGCTAATAGCAGTTCATCTCATCCCAGGAAGGACTAGTGCCACATTCCACCGCTACAGTAACCCCTGACAATGCTCTGCCGTAGGTCTTTTCTGTGTTGAGGGCTGGTAGTGTGCATGCAAGTCCAGTCATGGTTAGTCATGCTGCTGTGGGGAAGAGCGAGGGTCAAAGGGGAAATCATTGGCATCTCAGTTGCCAGTACTTTCGGGCCTGGTGCCATGTTGACATTAAAGGGGACAGGAAATTAATGTTAATTAGCAGCAGTTACTGACGTTCTTTTTTTATGAACTGGAATTCACACCTTCAAATGATCTATATTTAAATATACTTGAATAAATACTGATGTGAAAAACTGTGTTTTCTTTTTATGAATAACATTCTGTACAGCTGCAGAGATGAAGAACACTCAGTGTTTTGCCCATGCTACTTGGGCTGTGTCAAGAGCCTAAAGTAGTGTGGGCTAACCATTGAGGTTTTTTGTTTTGGTACACCTGCTGTATCTTGCTTAATAAATTGCAATGTCTACTCAAACACTTCGGCTACTGTGTTCATTTCAGTGCAGGAGAACATGTTTCGAGCGGCATAAGTTTAATCTCTGCTGTTGTTCATGTTTACCATAGTGCGCCATGCCCGCTGGAGTGGCCTTGTCTCTCCCTATCCTGTACAGTTTTCTTCATGGAACTAGTAATTTGGAGATTTTCTTTGAAGGTATCTCCCTCCAGTGAACCACACCTTTGGAACATAGACGCCACTGGCGCTGAACCTATCCGAAACCTCCCCCATCTGGGGTACTGCTTGGAGTTGTTCCATGGGTGTAGCTCAGTGGAGTGAGATATCCATAAAGATAAAGCAGTTACCTATCAGTAACAGTAGTTCTTTGAGAGAATCTCCTCCAGTGAGCCACAGTGCACACCCGCCTTCCCCCTTGGTTTGGGGATATAATGGGGGTTTGGGGTGTCATCCTTTTCTGCCTTGCCCTGTACTGCGCCATACTGAATTTTCTTTTCATTGTTGTTCCCTTTTGGAGCTTTGATATCCTTGTCTTTGCCGTTGCAGTCTGGCACAATGTTGTTTTCTCTACGGTGGACACACAGCACAGAGGAGGCCCTCTAGGCAAACGTTTCTGGATAGGTCCGATGCCAGTGGCATCAGTGTTCCACAGGTGTGGCTCACTAGAGGAGATCCCCTCAAAGAGTTACTGTTACTGGTAAGTAACTGCTGTTTTATATATTTATCTTTTTTAAACTGTGTCATGGTTCGTGTACAGAATGCCAAGCATGAGTGGTTAACTATTAGAAGTCTTAGGCCGGCCCGGTGGTGCTGAGGGTTGAGGCACTGGATGCCACACTTCACACAACGCCGGTGACCCGGGTTCGGGAATGAGCCTGGGTCACCGGGGGCTGGCAGGGAGGAAGAAGGATTGGCGTCCGTAGGACTACTCTCCTTCCCCGGGGGGGGCATGCTGCCTCGGTGTCCTGATGGCCTCTAGCGATGGCTGGGGGTGATGCAGGGCGCCGGCAGTCAGTGGGGGACATGTGGTGGTCGACACCGGGAAGGAGTGTGGGCGGTAGCATGCGCGCGCCTGTTCATTGGCATCATTGCATGCCACACACGCCGAAAGGGGAGAATATGGGAAAAATGGGCACCAGTCATGGCGGCATGATGGCCATCTTCATGGGGGATCTGCTTGGCCCCAAAGGTATGTGGCGACACTGGATCTGGTCTAGGTGGTAGAGTGCAGGGGCGCTCTCCACCTCCCCACCGCGGGGGTAAAGCTGCAGGACCTGACTGGAGCTACGGAGTCCTCAAGACAGCAGCCGGGGACCCATGGAGGATGCCTGGACATGGATGAGGTAGGCAGACTGGTGGCCAGGGAGAAAAAGCATTAACACCAAAAAAAACACAAAAAACTATCAGAACTCTATTGTACACAAACTGTGACCTGGTTAAAAATTCCAGCTCCCTGTTATATGAAGAGAACTGTAACAGAATGCTGCCCATAAAAATAAAATGATGCAAAATACAGTTTTTCACATCACTTTTTATTCAGATGCAGTTACATTTGGATCAGGGTATATGAATATAATTTCTGAAAATGGTAACATTATAAAGAGCTGCAAATTAGAAAAAAATATTGTGTCCTCTTTAATGGGTTACCAGCTTTTGGATCTGGGAGATTGCTGGGGTTTCCAGCCTGAAGATCAGGCAGATGACAGAGATGGGGGAAAAAAACTCTAGATGAGGACCTTGCCATGGCCCAGCAGGTAGCGCATCATTGTCCTGTGCTGGCAACCCAGGGTCAGTGACGGGACTCTGGAGCTGGGTCGGTGGCTGTGGTAGTGCTGCCATATGGCGGTGCTCCCAGTCAGGGTGCTGTGGTTCTGCAGCCGCAGTGAGCTATGCAGGGAACTTTGGAGTGTGCATACTCTGCAGGGTTGCCGCTGTGTGTGTGTGTGCAAGGCCTGATGGAACACTGCCTAGTGCTGGGGAGGTGGAAATTTCTAGGAAATGGGAGAACATCTAGAAGTAAGTAAGTAACATTTTATTTATATTTGGCACCCAATCCCAGAGGCTCTGGGCGCCATCACAGGTAAAAGCAGGGTTAAATGCTGCATACAACAAGCAATCCAATTATAAAAATTAGATTTACTTAACTTATTAAAATCATTTAAAACTATCAGAAGAAACTTTATTAAAAATACCTCCACCGATGGGACCTCCCTCAGGGTTTTTGGCAGTAAGTGCCAAAGGGCCAGGCCGGCCACCTCAAAGGAGCGATCTCCCGAGGTTTTCAGCATGGCCCTTGGAACTGCCAGGAGGCCCTCAATGGAGGAGTGGAGGGAACATACCGGGATGGTTGGATTAAGGAGGTTAGACAGGTAGCCCGGGCTGTATAAGGCCATGTAGGTGTGCAAGCCCACCCTGAAGATAATCCTCCACGTGACAGGCAGCCAATGCAGATCTTGCAGGACTGAAGTTACGTGACAGGACCTAGGCAGGAAGGTCAGCAACCTGGCTGCCACGTTCTTCACCAGCTGCAGTCAGTGGAAGGTTCCTTCATTGACCTCGAAGTACAGAACGTTACAGTAGTCCAGCCTGGAAGTCACAAGGGCATGTACCAGTGATGGCAGGTCTTCTGGCAGAATCAAGGATCTAATTCAGGTGACATTCCTTAAATAGTAAGAACCACTTCTGACAACAGAGGACACTTGAGCATCAGGTGTCTGCTTGTTGTCAAGGATGAAGCCCAGATTTTTCACTCTGGGGGAGCCATCAACTGAGAAAACCCCATGCTTCCCGGGCTGCCTGAATGATGGTCGCTGGGACTCTGAGCCTACACCATGTGGATCCTCACAGGCTCTGACAGTGGGGGAGCAGCAGATGAGGCTAGGAGGTTGCCTGCATGACGGCCAGAAGTAAGGTGGAGGTGTCAGACTGGGGAGCAGAAAGCTTTTAAAAAACACATGAAAACAATTAGAATTTAATAAATAGTTATTTAAGATAAGGAACTTGATATGGATAGGTGGAAGAAGTCGCACTAACCACAAATGAGAGTTGTCTGCACCACATGTTTTAAAAATATATTCTAAACTTCTGCAGAAGTATTTTTATTGGGGGAGTAACTTGTCTTTATCCTCCAGCCTGGCTGCTGCTGATCCATTCCTTCAGGGCATCCTAGGGAGATCCCAACAGCCCAGTGAGCAAACCGTTCACTGTCAGAATCCACCTCCAGGATCCCTCAAGTCCTCCATTGTCCTGTGTTGCCTGATGTACCCTGCTTGGGACACCCTGCTACCACCAAGGAGGAGTGACATCCTTACCATAGGAACAGTGGTTGAGGTGGGCATAACTGTTTTGCCAGGTACCAGGTGGCATGGGATACAATGCAAGAGGAAGCCTTAATTTGGAGCAGCTGACAGCCAATATTCCATGTTCTGGGGTCCTCTCAAAGGACATGCACTCGTAATGGCAACCTAGAGTGGACATCCTGTAGCATGTGGTCACCCATGCCACCAAAAATACACCAACAAGCCTGCCATCAAGAGATGCTGTTGCTAGGGATGTTCTGAACTCCTCCTAGTTGTCCTCTGCTCCTGACTCAGAGCACAAACCTAGGGTCGACAGAGTGGTTCCCCACAGCTTGATGCCATAGAGCAGGCATTGCAACACTGTTTGTAATAGTTGCAGTTGTGCACTTTTTGGCATCTATTTTGTTGCTGCATACGTCAGATGTTTGCATAGCAAAATGGGTTATGTGAAATACATACCTCTCAACTGTCCCTGATTTAAGCAAGGGCAGACTTCATGAACCTTCAGTCTCCATCTGCCGTCAAAATCTATGTTTCTATATGATTTTCAGGGGCATTACTGAAGTTGCCTCAAACTTTTTCTCTCACCCTCCTAAAATTTGTGTTTCTGTAACTGAACAGTGGGGATTGTTAGCACAAAATAATGTTGGATATTACAGTTACAGACTTGTTCATCTTCAGATAACAAATTTTACAGTAATCCTTTTGCACTGCCAACCTCCTAAGAGTATATTGCCAGTTTTTAAAATGTGTTCCTGATTTTGGTCCTTTGTGCCTGATTTGTGTAAGCCTTGTTCGTGATTTATGAGTCAGCAAGTTGAGGGGTATGGTGAAACAGTATGGAGGTAACTATAAGCAACATGACAGCTTCTCCTCAATATGTTTCATTTCAGTACGTTTCATTTTTTTCAGCCTCCTAAAAGCCTATGTTGGATTAATACTGCATTATTTTATTTATTTATTTGAAAAGGTTTCACCAGGAAAGACAACATGAGCTGTAAACAGCTCATTTCCAGAAGCGTCCTGTGGGAGGGGTAAGTTAAAAAACATATCCAGACCAAATACAAACAGGCTAATATACAGGCTAACTACAAGGCTAATACAGAGGCAAAACTACTGGCTAAAATAAAGGCAAGTATATACAAACCTACAAATTAGCATAAAGATATGCATAAAGTGTACCCCACGGTGCAAGGTAAAACAGTCCAGGAGGGGAGGCGAGACAGCACGTATTGATATACCATACAGGACAACAAACTGAGTAAAACATGAAGTAATAACGAGGAGGGTAAGGTGTAGACTATCAGCAGGGGTACACTATGAAGCGTTAGGAGAAGGGGACTATATACAGGGTTGATCAAGTGCATAAGTTGCCTATTCGAGGGTAGAGAAGCAAAGGGGGAGGGTTGGGGGAAGGGGTATCTGAGAAACAGTGCCCCTTCAGGATGCTGTAAAGCCCTTCAAGGGGACTAGAACTTGGCTGAGATTGGGGGCGGGGGAGAGGCATGCTGAGGACAGCACCTCATCAGGATGCTGGGGCCCAGGGAGGGAGGGAAGAGAGACATGCTGAGAACGACACCTCTTCAGGATGCTGTGACCCTTGCAAGGGGGGATGCAGCAAGGGGGGAGAAACATGCCGAAATCAACACCCCTTCAGGATGTTGAGAACCTTGCAAGGGGGTAAGGAATCTGCAAAGATGAAATGAAGGGGAGGTGGAGGGTGGGAAGGGAGAATAAGCTGGGGACAGACTCCCCTTCAGGATGCTGAGAGCCTGAAGGGACAAGGTCCCGCAAAAATAAATATAATGGGGTGGAGGAGGGAGAAGGGTGGGGGGATGGGGGCAGCTGGGAGTGGGGTAACCTGGGATTATTTGGGTGGTAGGGAGAGATGTGGGGGGGGGAGGATAAAAAGGGTAAATGGCTGGCAGGGGAGATTGGGTGCAGTTGCAACAGTGGACTGTGTGCTTCAGAAGGAGCAGCGAGAGTGAGTGTCGAGAGTTGGCAGAGCGAATATCTAGTGGGAGGGTATTCCAGATGTTAGGGAACTTGAACGAGAATGCAGTACAACCACATGAAGTGCAGCATGGGGGCAGTGCAAGGGTTCTAAATGTGGATGTGCGGAGAGTATAGCAGGATGGCAGAGGGCTTGATAAGAGGGAGGCTAGGTAAGGGGTAGAGTACCAAGCCAGAACTTCCCAATAAGATTAGCTCTGTGTCATAGGCGTCTGGCATTGAGGGAGGGAAAGGAAAGTGTGGTGTAGAGATCACAGTGATGGGTAAGTGGGGGGCAGCCAAGTATGAAGCGGCAGAAGGTATTAAAGATGGTGTCCAGTCTGGAGAGGGTGGTCTTGGGGGCAGAGCTGTAAAAGATATCCCAAAAATAGAGGACTGGGAGAATCATCTTTCAGACTGTTTCTCTCCTGGCTTGCAGTGGTAGGCAGCTCTAGTGTTTGTACAGAGCACCGAGCTTAGGGAGTAATTTTTTGTGGATAGCATCAATGTGGACCCCAAAATCAAGCTTGTCTAGCCATAGTCCAAGAGACTTAAAGGAGGGGACATTGTCCAGTGTAGTACCAGTGAGGATAGAAAAAGTGGGGTGGAATCCAAGTCTAGACAGTTTTTGTCTGGAGCCAAAGGTCATAGAAACTGTTTTTTTGATATTCATTGAGAGCTGGTTTGCGAGAAACCAGCGCTGGACATTGTTAAAGTCCAGCTGGAGGCTGGCCACCACCTCAGAGGGGGAGTTCCCCAACACGAACAACACAGTGTCGTCCGCGTACATATGGATACTTGAAGATGAGCAGGCGGTGGGGAGGTCATTCAAAAAGATGGAGAATAGGATTGGTCCAAGCACTGAGCCTTGTGGGACACCTGTGTTGATGGGGAGGGGAGGTGGAGTTACCAACTCTGACAGCCTGGGACCGGCCTATGAGGTATGACCGAAACGAGCTGGTGGCGGAATCGAAGAGGCCAGCCATGGCTAGTTTACTCAGGAGAAGGGAATGAGAAACTGTGTCGAAGGCTTTAGCCAGGTCAACAAAGATGGTAGAGGTAATGCATCCCTGGTCCATTCCAGAGAGAATGGAGTCAGTGAGCCAAAGGAGGGAGGAGGTGGTAGAGTGTTTTTTACGGAAGCCAGACTGGAAAGGGGTGAAAAAGGAAGAGGAGTCAAGGAAGGTGATGAGTTGCTCAAGGGCCAGGTGCTCTTGGAGCTTGGCCAGTGCAGGGAGGAGAGAGATGGGGCGGAAGTTACCAGGGTTGGAAAGGTCCCAGCCATTAGGGAGGGGGATTACAGTGGCAGACTTCCAGGCATCGGGTACTGTTGCGTGTAAAAAGGAGAGTTACAGTAGGTCAAGGGGAGAGCAAGGGAGTGGGCTGCAAGGTGGAGTAGTTTAAGATCGAGGCCATCAAGGCTTTTCCCCTTGTAGGGATTCAGGGTTAGCAATACACGCAGGATGTCTTCTGGGAGTACTGGCTTGAAAGAGAACCTCGAAGGGGGCGTGGCCAGCAGCCAGACAGAGCAGAAGCACTATACAGGAGCTCCTGCCTATTTCAATAAAAAAAAGGCACTTCATTACGAAAAAACGTTATTCTTTATTGTAAAAGTTGGAAGCTGGTGTCTGCAGTATGAGTTCGAAGTCTATTTGACCCGTTAATATGGGTAAAACACACCAGACGACACAGCAAGACCTCAATCAAGCGAGAACTCACAAAGAGGCTCCACATGGCAGTGGCCTAGTAGCAGACGGGAACAGAATCTCGGAACCCTCCATTACTGCGGTTCTCCAAGCTGTCTGGGATCTGGACAGAAAAGTGGATGGCCTGGGTACTCAGTTTACTGCGATGGAGTCCTGTTTAGATGCAGTAGCCTCAGATGCTAAAACGGTGGTGGACTCTGTGAATACATTGGCGGCAGTGGTGATAGGGATCCTGGCCGAAATCAAGACTACGCAACTCCAGTTGGAAACTCTGGAGAATAATATGCGGGCCAGTAATCTATGGCTATTGGGGGTCTTGGAAGCACAGGACGGTAAAGATCTACCGGAATTTGTCCATACATTACTGATCAAACGCCCTTAATCTGGATTTACAGGGTCAGATTGTTAAGATTTACTGCCTTAATCCACGGAGGAGACTGACAGTTGACACACCACACACCATCATGATCGTCATGGCAGGAGCCCATATTCAGGACACTGTTCTTGCAGAAGCTCAGTCATCAGGTCCCTTAAAACTGGAGACCGGATTTATTTTTTCCCAGACTTGAGTTACGCCACGCAGCAACCGTGTAAAAGTTTCAACGCTGTTCGAGCCGGTCTACAAGCCCTGAGTATCAGCCACTCACTGCAGTTACTGGCTTGACTGAGAGTCCACTACGCCGGTAAGGCTTACATATTCTCAGACCCTACAGAGGCGGGTAAAAGGCTTGAAGCCATAAAACAAGACTTTGTCCACTGTCCTAGGGCTTCAGATAATGAAGATAGTGGGGACTGATAACTTTTTGTATTTCTGGTGGTTACTAAAAATATTGTTCAACCTGGTAGTGCTGAAGTTAGGCATTTAAACAGTTTATAAAAATGTTCTTTTGCATGTTGGAAACTATTATTCTGTACACTGTTGGGGGGCCTTGCACTCCTATAGCTAAAAGTGTAGCACTCCCAAGTCCCATAAATGCATTCATCTTTTCTTATTTGTTGTTTGAAATTTCATACACCATCTAATAAGCTGCTTCAGGTATAATTTGGGACGTTAAATATGCATTTTGTACAGTTATTACCACAACCTTGCTAAAATGATTAGAGCCTTCCTCAATTACTTAACAGTTTACATCTTACAGGCAGTTTATATTTAAACAAGTTAAGGAAATGGTGTGTTTGAAGGTAACTCCGCTTTAATGGGTTAATAGGAGTTTACCCTGTATAAGTACAGTCCTGTATTCAATATAATTTCTCATTTTCAGGCACTACATGTACTTCTAAAACACTTGTTGTGTTATTGGGTACTTTGCACCTTGGTAATTATTAGAAAGGTATTATCAATTTTCTAGTCCATGTGCATGCTGCAGTGGTCTCTTCTTGGACTTAATTTAGTGTGTTCTTCTGTCTTGTGAATCGAGACCCCACCATATGATGTTACTAAAGTGATAGTATTTGAATCTTATATTTGCATTTCTAATGATAATCTACTGGAGTTTGCTATTAGTCGAATGTACTTTAATTGTGTGTATTACACAGTGGAAAACCGAATAAAAATAAAGTATAAAAAAAAAAGAGAGAACCTCAAAGCAGGGGGTGGGTTGGCGTGTAGGATGGCATTGGTGGAACTTGTGAGATCACCAGCTGTAATGGGGGAGAAGAAAGGCAAGGAGAGAGGAGGCGCAAGAGGTAAAATAGATGTTGAATTCTGCGGCCACGGAGAGGGGGGCAGTTAGTGTGTGGGCACCTACTTTTAGGACAGGGAGGGGGAGTGGGTGTGGGGGGGGAGAATAGGGCATGGATAACCTTCCAGAATTTGGATGGAACACTACTGATTTCTTGAAAAGAGGCTTGGAAGTACTCTGCCTTGGCAAGACGGATGGCTCTGGTGCTCGCATGACGCAGAGTGCGGTATCGTTGATGGTCTTGAGGGGTACCAGAAGATTTAAACGCTGCCCATGCTTGATCCCTTGCTTGTTGGCAAATAATGAGTTCGGCGAATACCCAGGGGAGGTGATTGCCACGGACCCTTTCTGAACTGTGCATGGTGGTCCCAGACTTTAATGAACTGTGAGCTGAAGTAGCTCGAGGCGGTGTTGATAGAGGGGGCAGAGGTAATTGGTGATCAGTCAGTACTGGACAGATTGTGATGGAGGGAGGATAAATCCAGGGAGTGGAAAGAACGAAAGTTGAAGATGGTTGGGGGGGTGGTCACTGAGAGCATTGGGGAGTGATCCAGACTTTATGACTCAATGAGGGTGCGAGGTCAGAATCCAGTCAATCAATGAGTGTTTACCCGACTTGTGGTTAAAGCGCGTTGAGTCTGTAATAAGTTGTTTTAGATTAAGAGAGGAGATATGGGTGCAGACTTTGGAGTGTGAACTGGTCAGCCAGTTTATATTGAAATTCCGTAGGAGGAAAAGCTCACCGGGAGCAGCAAGAGAGGAGATGGAGGAGAGTAAGTCAGTGATAGAGGACAGCCAGGAGACTGGGAGGTTAGGACAGTAGTACACACTGCCTACAAAGATTGGAGGGAAGGGGGATGTTTACTAGAAGCAGTTTGTAGGCAGAGGGAGAGGTCGTGAAGAGACATATGGAGTAGTTGAGAGCTGTAGATATGTACATGGCAACACCCCCACCCCTGGACTGACGGTCCTGATGGAGGAGGGAGTAACCAGGGATGGAGATGGCGGAGTTGGGAATTTTAGAGCTGAGCCATGACTCTGACAGTGTGGAGATAGAGGGTTTCAGGTGTAGCATAAGTGGCTATAGAAGATTAGTTTTGGGAGGAGACTCCTAATGTTAAGGTGACGGAGACGAAGTCCTTTTGGCAGTGCTGGAGGAGTGAAATGTTGGGGCCTGGGGTCTGGTTTGATGTCGCCTGCAGTGACAAGCAGAAGGAGCAGAAGTGAACGAGTGAGGATGGCCTGCAGTTTTTTAGAGGGAGGGGATAAGCGGCTGGGGGCTAAGCCAGTCTTTGAGTTAGTGCTGCTGGGGCGAAAGGCAAGGGAGCGTAGGAAGGCCAGGTGAGATTCAGTATGATAGAGGATGCTGGCCGCAATGCGAGAGGGGAAGTGTAATAAGGGGGGCTGGCAGGAGGAGGGGAATGTAGGAGAGAAGGAGGGTAGAGGGGGGTAAAGGTAGAGATGATGGGAGTGATGCAGGGGGGAGGGAAGACAGGGTGAATAGATGGAGGAAGAGTGCAAGGAGAAGAAGCATGGAGAGTGCCATGTGAAAGGGAATTAGACAGTGGATTAGGTAGGGCAGACAAATTTGGAGAGATAGGAGGGAGAACAAGGAGAGGGAGTAGGTTGGAAAACTGCTAAGTGGGTGGATGGGGGTACTTTGAAATTTTAGTTTAAGCTGTGGCAGAGTAAGCTGCTGGCACTATAAAGGCAAGAGGCGGCATAAATTAAGCAGTAAAGGAGAGTGTGTAAAGCGGAGCAAAAGTCGGCGGGTATCGTCATAAGACACAATGAGCCAAGGGCTGGGCACAGTGCACTGGCTAACAGCCAGCAGGGAGGTGGGCTGGAAATTGCACTAAGAGAGAGTGTACAAACAAAGCTGTAGGATGGGGAAATAGTTCTGGGTGGGGCTCTAGTTCATGTAGCATATTTAAAGAAATGGCGGGGGTGGGAGAGGGAGAACATTTTACAGCTTTTTCTCTCTAAACTCTATTCCTAACTCTGACCCCAGCCAGAGTGCTGAGAGCTGCCAAGAATTCTAAGCTGAAGCAGGATTGTAAGGAAGCCAGTCCACAAGGGAGCAGAGGAGAAAACCAGCCAATCAGAGTAGCGGGCGGGTAGCGCCAGATTTGAAAGAAGTGGTGCTGGCAGTGGTGAAAAGAATGTACACTATAGTTCTATTTGCTAAAACAAACAACTGGCATGGGTGACTAATCACAGAATTAAAGAGCTACTGAATGCTGGCTCCATTGCCTTAAGTAATTAAGTGCCTGGTCAGCACACTGGCGACCTGGGTTCGCATCCGCATCCTCGATGACTATAGTGGAGACTGGTGGGGAGAGTGAGGACCATCTGCATGGACGTTGTCTTCTCCTGAAGGGAGGGACTGGCGCACCTCACTCTTGGAGTGACTCCTGGTTGTGGCAGACTTGGTAGCATGGGTAACCACATGCTAATGCATGCCCCCCCCAAAGGGTGTTGTGATGTATGCACCCTAATATGGGTGGTGGGCAAGGGGAGAGCAAGTGCACAGGAAATGTCTGCCTGTGGTGCACTGGATGACAACCTCCATGTTCTCCCACCCCACCCCTAAGGTGTGCTGATGACAGCCTCCATGTACCTTACCTCACACCTCACCCCTACGGTGCACTGGATGACAACCTCCATGTTCCCCCACCCCACTCCTATGGTGCACTGATGACAGCCTCCATATGTCCCCCCACCCCACCCCACGTGTGCACTGATGACAGCCTCCATGTTTCCCCATCCCACCCCTACGATGCACTGATGACAGCCTCCATGTTCCCACACCTCACTCCCCACGGTGCACTGATGACAGTCTCCATGCCCCCCCACCTCACTCCCTACAGTACACTGGATGACAGCCTCCATGTTCCCCCCACCCCTATGGTGCAGTGGCTACCACCATTTCCCCCACCTCACCTCACGATGCACTGATGACGGCCTCCATGTCTCCCCCACCCTACTCCTACAGTACACTGGATGACAGCCTCCATGCCACCCCCACCCCACCGTGCACTGACAGCCACCATGTTCCCCAGCCCACACCTACAGTGCACTGATGACAGCCTCTATGTCACCCACCCCACCCCTATGGTGCAGTGATGACAGCCTCCATGTTCCCCCAACCCCACCCCTACGGTGCACTGACAACAACCTCCATGTTCCCCTCAACACCACCTCTACGATGTACTGATGACAGCCTCCATGTTTCCCCCACCCTACTCCTGTGGTGCACTGATGACAGCCTCCATGTCCCCCACCCCTATGGTGCACTGGATGACAGCCTCCATGTTCCCCCCCAACCCTACTCCTACGGTGCACTGTATGACAGCCTCCATGTTCACCCCACCCCATCCCTACGATGCACTAATGACAGCCTCCATGTTCCCTCACTCTACTCCTACGGTGTACTGATGACAGCCTCCATGTCCCCCATCCCCCACCCCAACAGTGCACTGGATGACAGCCTCCATGTCCCCCCCCACCTCTGATGCATTGATGACAGCCTCCATGTTCTCCCCACATCACCCCTACGATGCACTGATGACAGCCTCCATGTCCCCCACCCCACCCACAGTGCAATGATGACAGCATCCATGTCCCCAACCCCTGCGGTACACTAGATGACAGCCTCCATGGTCCCCTCACACCACCCCTACGATGCACTGATGACAGCCTCCATGTCCCCCACTCCTACGGTACACTGGATGACAGCCTCCATGTTCCCCCCCACCCCTATGGTGCAGTGATGACAGCCTCCATGTCCCCACCCCCCCACCCCTACGGTGCACTGTATGACAGCCTCCATATTCCCCACCCCTATGGTGCACTGATGACAGCTTCCATGTTCCCCACCCCACCCCTACGGTGCACTGTATGACAGCCTCCATGTCCCCCACCCCACCCCTACAGTGCACTGATGACAGCCTCCATGTCCCCACCCCTACGGTGCACTGATGACAGCCTCCATGTTCCCTCCCACCTCTACGATGCACTGATGACAGCCTCCATGTTCCCCCCACTCTACTCCTTATTGCACTGATGACAGTCTCCATGTCCCCACCCCTACGGTGCGCTGGATGACAGCCTCCATGTTGCCCACCCTACGATACACTGATGATAGCCTCCATGTTCCCCCACCCACCCCTACGGTGCAATGATGACAGCCTCGTGTCCCCACCCCCACCCCACGGTGCACTTGATGACAGCCTCCATGTTCCCCACCCCTATGGTGCAAATGATGACAGCCTCCATGTTCCCCCCACCCACCTATGCGATGTATTGATGACCCTCCATGTTCCCCCCACCCCACCCCTATGGTGCACTGATGACAGCCTCCTTGGCCACCCCACCCCTACGGTGCACTGATGACTGCCTCCATGGCCACGCCACCCCTATGGTGCACTGATGACAGCCTCCATGTCCCCCCCCCACCTCACCCCTACTGTGCATTGCATGACAGCCTCCATGTCCCCAACCCCCCACCTCACCCCTACTGTGCATTGCATGACAGCCTCCATGTCACCCTCTATGTCAGCCCTACAGTGTACTGGATGGCAGTCTCCATGAACCCCACCCCACCCCTATAGTGTACTGCGTTCCTCCCACCCCTGTAGTGCACTGGATCTCTCCGCTCGGTGAACAAGGGGTTGCTAGAGATTTTGAGGGTTTCTTTAAAATCTTCGGGTGTTCTTCCCTTTATGTATGCTGCTTCGACCCTCTGGAATTCTCTACCCCATCCGCTTTGTCAGTGTGCATCCGTGGAGGAATTTAAAAAGACCCTGAAGACCTATTTGTGGTCGAAGATTTATTTTAATTAATATTGTGATTTTAGGAGCTCAGATTATTATATTGGTTTAATTTATTATGTTGCCAGATATTGTAAGGTGCCTTGAATTTAGAAAGGCGTGATATAAATAAAGCTTTATTATTATTATTTATGTAGTGCACTGGATGGCAGCCTTCATGACCCCCCCCCCCATAGTGCATTGGATGGCAGCCTTCCTGAACCCCCAACCCCCACCCCTATAATGCACTGGATGATAGTCTCCATGTTTCCCCACCCATACGGTACACTGGATGACAGCCTCTATATTCCCACCATGCCACCCCTACAGTGCACTGGATGAGAGCCTCCATATTCCCCCATGCCACCCCTGTAGTGTACTGTGTTCCCCCACCCCTGTAGTGCACTGGATGATAGCCTCCATGTTTCCATGCCACCCCTATGGTGCAGTGTGTTCCCCCCCAAGCCACCCCTACAGTGCACTGGATGTGACCACCTCTGTGATCCCTCATGCCACTCCTATAGTGTACTGTGTTCCCCCTAAGCCACCCCTACAGTGTCCTGGATGACAGCATCTGTATTAACCCATGCCACCCTATATTGTACTGTGTTCCCTCCAAGCCATCCCTACAGTGCACTGGATGACAGCCTCCGTATTCTCCCATGCCACTCCTATAGTGTACTGTGTTCCCCCAAGCCATCCGTACAGTGCACTGGATGACCGCCTCTGTGTTCACCACATGCCATCCAAGCCCTCAGTGCACCCCCTCCAGACTATCACTCAAGGTGTCTAAGGAACTTGCTCTGTGGTGGCACCAGGGAGGCCTTCTGCAGGGATAAACTGTTATCAGAGGGGTGTCAGATAGCTCAGCGAGTCTGAAGGAGGGGACTGGATGTGGCAGGTGAGTCTGGCAGGCAGGTAGAGACACTTTGGTGGCTCAAAGTAGGGGGCACCTAGTGGCCGGGAAGGAGAAAAAAAAAACAGTACAAACATCTTTGATAAAAGTTTGGAAATCATACTTCGTTACAGTTATGCTTTTATTTCATAGATTTTCTGTATTTCTCTCCCATCATTCTTCATTACCTGCTCTGCCACTTCTCTGCACTCCTTCTCCCATCTTCTCCACGAACTTTACTTGCCCACCTGCAACTGCTCCCGAGTCCCTTTCCTATGCCCCCCTCTCCCTATTCCTCTCTTTCCTCTCCCCTCACCCTGACCTATAGCCCCCACACCACTACCTCACTACTCAACCCCTTTCAACCTAATTATTTTATCCCACCTATGTACTTCTCTGTGTTTGGCTGAAATATGCCTAGGCACTTTGGCCCCCCTTGCTGGGTGTCTGTTAGGCGCCTCTATGAACAGCTATCCACAACTTGTAAATTCAATTGTATATATAAAATTATAAATGCTAAATTGTTTATATTGCTATAATCTGCTTGTTTGTTATGCTTACTTCTTCACACTGTATAGTCTACCGCTCACCATTGTGCTATATTTTCTCCCCCCTTGTCCCCTACCCCCAGACGCATCTGGAAACGAGCTGCTATTCAGCTCAGCATGTCTTTCCTGGTAAAACTTTTGAAATAAATAAATAAAACATTACAGGACTTGTATCCTTTAAACTTCATCTGATCCTGCTGCTTGAATAAATGCAAAATTGTAGCCCTGTTTATGGCATCACAGTCTGTTGGTTTGGAAGCACGACTCTGATTTCACATGCACAAGATTATAACTTCACTTTCAGACATGGAGCAAGGGCAGATGAAGTTGAAGGCACAGAGATTTGTTTTTCATGCTAATACAGTAATAAAGAACAAAGAGATGATAAATATGCCACACTCCCCGAGCCCTTGCTAGCAGGTTCGGTCTGGACAGTGTTCCGGGAACTCAAGGCTGCGTGGCTGTCTCTGTAAATTTTCTAAGGACAATTGCCTTTATCTTGGGACAGCTCTTATTGGCTGTCTGTGGAACACAAGCTCCGTTTTTGGATCCTCATCCTGCCAGGCATTTCCAAATTCCTCCTGACTGGACTATGTCACTACTGCTGACTTTTCCATTAGCAGATTATATCTTTTAGCCACTAGAGGGCCCAGTTATAAGCACACTTACCCAATCCAATACAGTCCTCCTGACTGTCACATCATGTTGTCCCTCCATGCACTGCAGTTTCTGCTTCTCTTACTCTCATCCCTCTTTCTGCTTTTCTTCCTTCCTGGAGCTTGCTTCCCTTCCCCCCCAACATTCTACTTGGCACTGCCTGTCATCACTCAGGTAATTATTTATTTATTTATTCATTCAATAATTCAGATTTACAACGTTTGAGTCAAAGACTCATTTACAAAGGCACCTTGTCGCAGGGAGGGTAGACAGCATTTGGTAGAGTACAACAGTGGAGAACATTACAGGTGAGATACAATAGAAGAACACACAAAGCAATTCCAGTAGTCCAGTGGTGTACAAAGGCTTCAGTTAGTAAAAATTAGTCTGATATACATATAAATAATAAATAATAAGGTGTCGCTAGAGGTTCTAGGTAGCGATACCTGTGGGGAGAAAGGCAGTCCAGGGGACGTTGTCTGTAAATTGGGCCAGGCGAAGCTCTAGGCATGGCCCAGATATGGGCATTTGCAGCTCCGAGTGTCAGTGAGGTGATTTCGGAGGGCGATTTTGAAGGGGCTGATTTTGGGGATATTTCTGATGTGAGTGGGGAGGGAGTTGTACCAGTAGGGGGCTCTGTAGTGGAATAATCTTTGGGCAAGTGAGGTCCTGGCTCTCGGGACCTGGAAGGTGACTTTGGATGCGTTTCAAGTGGGAGGCCAGTTTTAGGGATGCAGCAACCCCCGGGGGGGGGGGAGCCCAAGTAGTGTTTTTTTGGCCAGTATACAGGTATGGTAGCGCAGGCGCTCATCAAAGGTGAGTAGATTCGAGGAGGAGTAAAGGTGGCTTGTGTGCGTTCTGCTGGGGACACCGGTCAGGAGCCTGCAAGCCCTGTTGATCGAGGTCTGGACTTTGGTGGGGGCAGTGGGGTCAGCAGCCGTATAGGGAGCCCATAATCTACCAATGACAGGATGGAGGCAGTGATAGCCAACCAGAGGGCATTCTGGGGGGGGCAGTCTTTGTGGCGGTAGAGGAGTCCAATCCGGGTGTTTACGGCAGAGGCCAGGAAGCTAAGATGAGAGTGGAAAGAGAGAGCCGAGTCGAAGGTGATGCCCAAATATGTGTATGCAGACACCTGTTCTAGGGGGTGTAGGGTGCTGAGGAGGATGAGAAGGGGGGGCATTTCTGTAGTTACTCTGGCGGTGGGCATAAAGCATAGATTTTGTCTTCTTGTGGTTCAGAACCAGACGATGGTCGAGGAACCGTTTTTCATCTTGGCTGAAGGTGAGTTGCAGAGAGTTCTGGAGGGTGTTGGGGTCGGGGTGGGAGGTGATGAGGACCGCGTCATCGGCATAAAGGAGCATTCTGCCTGAACAGGAGCTAGGAAGGGTGCTGAGAAAGAGACTGAATAATATGGGGTCCAGGATGGAACCCTGAGGGACACCTGAGCGTACAGGTAGGGCGGCTGATAGGGTACTGTTTATCTTGACCCATTGGGATCTGGCATGGAGGTAACTGGAGAACCAGGGGGCCAGATGAGAAACCTAGTTGATGGAGGGAGTCAAGTAATAGGGGCTGACACACAGTATCAAAGGCCTCAGGTCAAGGAACACTGCCCCAGCGACTTCCCTAGAGTCAAGTGCAGAGTGTATTTGCTGTGAGAACTCTTAAGAGGGCTGAAGTGGTGCTGTGTAGAGGGCGGAAGCCATGAAGTTCTGTACATAGTATGCTGTATTTGGTTAGATAATCCATAAGTTGGGTGGATACTATTTTTTTCCAGGGCTTTAGAGGGTGGAAGGAGGATGGAGATTGGTCTGTAGTTATTTGGTAATGTGCGATCTCCATTCTTATGAATTGGGGTAATTTCGGCTGATTTCCATGTGCTCGGGAATTGGCCGACGCACAGAGACCAGTTTAACAGGTCAGTGAGAGGGCTAGCATGACATCTAGAGTTAGGCGGAGAATCCTGGAGTCGAGGGGTCACAACTGGGGTTGTGGCTGGAGAGGCTTTTGTAGGAGTGCTTTGGCATCATGGGGAGTATAGTGCGGAGGAAATGAGGCGATTCAGGGTGGGGGTTTGAGGGTAGGGGTAGGGTCGAGAAGAAGTAGAGGAAGGACTGCACTTAGGTCAGAGAAAGCCGTGTTGAGGCAGTTGGCAGTATGTGGGGGTCAGTGGTAAAGGCACCGTTGACGAGTATCGGGGGGGGGCATGAGTTTTTCCATTAAGCTCCTTAATATTATCCCAGAATGCTCATGCCGAGCCCCAGGAGGAGGCCAGGGTGGTTTGGTAGTATTTGGCTTTGGCTTGCCTTATGGCCCAGGTGCATTGGTTATGAGCGGCATTATAGGCTAGTCTGTCCACTGTCCTGCCTGACTCGACCGCGACCTGCCATAGGTTGTCTCACTGCCTCAGTTGTTGGATAAGGGAAGGGGAAATCCAGGCGGCGTTGTGTCTTTTGGAGCGAGTACTGGTAAAGAGGGCAAATATGTCACAGGCTTTGCAGAAGGCTCTAGTGAAGTAGTCTAGTGCATTGTCGATATCAGTAATGAGTGAGATTGGGGACCAATCAAGCTGGGCTAGGTACTGCTTTAGTTTCCTAAGGCCCCCTGAAACATACATAGAATTTGACGGCAGATAAGGACCGCTTGGCCCAACTAGTCTGCCCCTTTTCCTACTTAACAGATAAGCTGCAGATCCTAGTTAATCAACAGCTTACTTCCTCCTGCCCCCCACTAGGACTGCCTTATGTCTGTCCCATGCATTCTTGAATTCCCCCACTATACTTGACTCCATGACCTCCTCAGGGAGGCTGTTCCGCATCCACAACCCTCTCCGTGAAAAAATACTTCCTCACATTACCTCTGAGCCGTCCCCCTTCTATGTTCAAATTGTGCCCCCTTGTTCTTGCACATCTCTTTCTGAAAGATGCTACCCTCTTGGACTTTGTTGATTCCCTTGAGGTACTTGAAAAGTTTCTATCATGTCCCCCTCTCTCCCATCTTTCCTCAAGGGTATACATATTAAGCTCCTTTAGTCTTTGTTCGTATGTCTTCTGGTGCAGACCCTGCACCATTTTGGTTGCCTTCCTCTGGACAGCCTCCACTCTGTCTATGTCTTTGTGGAGATGGGGTCTCCAAAACTGCACACAGTACTCCAGATTGGGTCTCACCGACTGTCTGTACAGAGGGATAACAACTTTCTGTTTTCTACTATTGATGCTTCTCCCTATGCATCCCAGTATCCCCCCAGCCTTCCTTACTGCCTTCTCACATTGCTTGCCCACCATTAGGTCATCTGATATAATTACTCCCAGGTCCCTTTCCATTTTACTGTTGTCAGTATCTCACCCCCATTGTGTACTCTTCCCCTGGGTTTTTGTTTCCCAGGTGCATTACCTTGCACTTCTTTGCATTGAATCTGAGCTGCCATACATTTGACCATTCCTCCAACCTTTCCAAGTCCCTTCTCATCCTTTCCACTCCATCTTGTGCATCAACCCTGTTGCAGATCTTTGTGTCGTCTGCAAAGAGGCATACTTTTCCTTTCAGTTCCTCTGCAATGTCACTTATAAAGACATTAAAAAGGACCGGGCTCAGTACTGAACCCTGCGGTACCCCGCTAGTAACCCTTCTTTCTTCACTGTGGACTCCGTTTACTACTACCTTTTGTGTCCTGTTGTCTAGCCAATTTTTTATCCAGGCTACCACCTTGGGACCCACTCCAAGGCTGGCTAACTTGTGTAATAATCTTTTGTGTGGGACTGTATCAAATGCCTTGCTAAAATCTAGGTAGTCCATGTCCACAGCCCCTCCCTGGTCTACTACTTTGGTCACCCAGTCAAAGAAATCTATTAGATTCATCTGACACTGACCTTCCGTCGTGAATCCATGCTGCCTTGGGTCCTGTGCCCCACTGGCCTCTAGGTACTCAACAGTTCTTTCCTTCAGAAGTGATTCCATCATTTTCCCTACCACTGAGGTCAAACTAACTGGTCTGTAGTTTCCGGCCTCTGTCCTGCTCCTACTTTTGTGAAGAGAATCATCCACCTTCCTCCAGTCCTCAGGTACCACCCCATCCTCCCATGATTTGTTAAAGAGAGTAGTCAGCGGTGTCACTAGTTCTACCCTTAGTTCTTTTAGAATTCTTGGGTGAATCCCATCAGGCCCAATTGCTTTGTCCACCTTCAATTTTATTAGTTCTGTCAGAACCCTTTCTTCTGTGAATGGACTGGTATCGACCCCCGTCTTCAGAGTGTTTCTCTTGTCTGGTTCAGGTACCACCCCCTCCTCTTCCTTTGTGAATACTGAGCAGAAATATTCATTCAGTATCCCTGCGTTTTCACTGTTGCCCTCTGCCCACATTCCCTCCCCTTTATTAAGCCTCAGTATCCCTCCTTTGGTCTTTCTTCGCTCCTTAATGTACCTATAAAAGGTCTTATCCCCCTTCTTAACAGAGTTGGCTATCCTTTCCTCGGTTTGGGCTTTTGCTATTCTGACTGCCTTCCCTGCTTCTTTCTGCTTTAACTGATAAAGTTCTCTATCTTGCTCCTTCTGTATTTCCTTAATTTTCCTGAATGCTGTCCTTTTCTCCTTAACCTTCCCTGCCACCTCTTTTGAGAACCATAGTGGTTTTTTCCTTCGTTGTGTTTTGTTGATTTGCTTTACACAAAGTCTTGTTGCCTCTGTGATGGCTGTTTTGTTTACTTCCCATTGTTCCTCCACCCCTCCTTCTTGCCTGTTTGCTAGTGCTTTTCTGAGGCACTCATTTTCCCAAAGTCAGCCCGCCTAACGTCCAATACTCTTGCTTTTGTATGGCTTGATTGTATGGCTGTATTTTTAGTGAACCACATAGTCTGGTGGTCGCTTGTTCCCAGATGGCTACCCACTTCTAAATCTGAGATTCTTTCTCCGTCCCCATTTGATAGTACCAGGTCTAAGATTGCTCCCTCCCGAGTGGGTTCCAGTACTAGCTAAGACATGCCCCTTGTAGGGCATCAAGAATGACCCTGCTCTTGGATGTGCTGGCAGCAAAGGTGCTCCAGTTAACAGCTGGCATATTCCGGTCCCCCATCAGCAATATCTCCCCTTTTTCTGCCATTCTAAGGATGCCTTCTATCATTTCCTTGCCCTTTCCCTCCCCCTGAGATGGGGGTCTGTATACAACCCCCATGTGGATTGTGGTGCCATTTCCTGTCTCCAGGGTGACCCAGAGTGCCTCACCTGCTCCCTGTGTACTCTTTAGTTCTGTTGCTTTGGTCCCATCCTTTACATAGAGAGCTACTCCTCCTCCTCTTTTACCTTCCCTGTCCCTCCTGTAGATTATGTATCCTGGTATGTTGACATCCCAGTCATGGTTCTCTGTGTACCATGTTTCTGTGACTGCCACAATATCCAGGCAACCCTCTTCCATCAAGGCCACTAGTTCAGGGAGCTTGTTACACAGACTACGGGCCTTGGTACTCATCACCCTCCACTTTTTGATGGCCTTACCCCTTTTAGCCCCATCCCTGTCCTTACTGCCTTTGCCTTTTTTTTACATTTACCTCTGTCCTGCTTCCTAATGACTTCTCTACCTTGGTGTTTACCTCACTAATTACCATGTTTTGTGGGAGGAGGCTGGAATTTCCCTGCTCCTTTTCAGTGCCCCCCCCCCCCTTGGCTAGTTTAAATGTTTGCCAATGAAGCATTTAAACCTCTCACGTAGGATCCTGGTTCTCCCCGACAGATGCAGACTATCGCACCAGTATGGGTCTGCATCACTCCAAGTAGCTCCCCAGTCCCCAATGAAGCCAAATCCCTGAGCTCCACAACAGTTTTTCAACCATTCATTGAATTCCCTGGTGAGGAGTACCCTAGCATCACCCTTGCCACAGACAGGCAGCACCTCTGAGAAGGTTACCGTATGCGCTACTTGTCTAAGGCCCCTCCCCAACTCTACAAACTCCTCTTGCACTGTTCTGATCCCATTCCTAGCCAGGTCATTTGTCCCTAGGTGGACAATAACATCCAGCTCCCTCTCTCGTGCAGCTGCTCCCACGATCCTGAGGATTCGCTTCCTGTCCCTCCAAGCTGTGGCGCCAGACAGGCACCTTACCTCCCTCCCTCCCTCTCCCCTTCTTCCACTTCTACCCCCCAATGATTGAGTCCCCACCAGGAGTTGTTTCCTTCCCCTCTGGAGTCCCATGCCACCCTCCTGTGGGTCTCCTTTGTGAAGGTTCCCAACATCCTCCTTGGTCTCCACTGCAGGTGCCTCCATAGAGGAATAACTATCCACTAGAAGAGTGTATGAATTGTGGAGAGGTACAGCTGGAGGGATGCAACTCTGTTCCACCACCCTCTCCCTCCCTGAGCCCACCCTGGTCCAGCCTCTCCTCTTTCTTGGCAACCTCTGAGGTAGTGGCATTGGCCCTGGTGGTCCCTGGGTGGGGGAGCAGGTTTCACGAATCCTAGCCAGGTCAGCCTGGAGATGGGCAACCTCCTCCCTCAGACCAGAGAGGTGCCTACAAATAGGGCAGCATCGCAGCCTCCAGAATGTCTCCCAGAATACTGCGGCCCCACAGCCATTGCACTGCACCACTCCTATGATGTCTTATTTTGTGTCCCCTCTCCTGTTTCTCTGTATGCTTACTCTGTCCTCTGCATACAACTCTCACCCTTCCTGTTCTGGAACAGCAACTTCCTATATTCTTCAGTAGTCTCCTTCTTTCTTGCTCAGTGTCGGACCACCAGCAGCTGGGGTGGGGGGGAGAGCGAGCTACTTTTTTCCTTTAGGGTTGACAAAACTAATGTTTCTCTATGATCATTCCCTTCCTACTGTCAAACAGGAAGTTCCCGTTGTCAGTCAAATCCAGTGGCTATAAAAGTAGAACTGGCTTAGGGTGGGTGGGATGGAGGGCAATTAGTAAGAAAAAAAAAAAGGCTAGCAACAGGAAGTTGTAATTGGAGTCACCTGCTTTTATATGGTCTAAGCCACACCCCCAATTAAGCTCAATCTCTCTCTCTCTCTCTCTCGCTGTCTCCTCCTACTGATTTAGCAAAGTAAGTTGATACAGTACCCTTCACAGCACAGAACACACACCGACTTTCTTTCCTTTTTTTTTTAAACCTAAATAAGACCCCTTCTACTTCTAATAAAGTATATGTATGCTTAATCTCAACAGAAACTGATTTCTGCTGAGATAGAAGTGTTAAATTATTAAGAAAATTGTACCTTCTTTCAGTTAGCTGCTTTCTGCTTTACAGGCTAGCAACCCTGTGCGAAAACGGCGGCGGGAGGTGAGTTTGCATGTGGGTTTTTGCGTGGGGGGAGGACCAGAAACAGAGGATAGGGGTGTGGTCACTGAGGGAGTTGGCGAGAACGCTAACAGACTTGATTTTGTGGGGACAATTGGAAAGTATTATGTCAAGGAGGGAGCTGGTGCCACTTGACTGGTTAAATCTTATAGGAAGAGTGACTAATTGAGCTAGGTCAAGGGCAGTGAAGGAGTCCTTTATGTGTGCAGCAGTGGAGCCAAGCCGGTTGATATTGAGGTCACCTAGGATGAGCTGTTCAGCTTTGTGGAGCAGAGTGGAGAGATAGTCAGTAAGGGAGTAGATTGCTGGTCCTTGGGCCCAGCGGGTATGTGTGTAGTTATAATATAGAGAGGGCCCCTGCCCGGGTCAGGGGAGATTTTTAAGGTGATGGCTTGGGCACCATGACTGAGCTTGGGGGCAGGGAGGGCATGGCTAAGGAGGGAGTCACGCAAGTAGACTGCACATCCGCCACCATGTTTACCAATTCGATCCTCTCAGAACAGGGTGAAACTGGGGAGGGAGAGAGCAGAGAGCCAGGTCTCCACTATGGCAGGGATGTCGGGCCTGTGTTAGGTGACCCAGCACTGGAGTGCAGCAGTTTTCTTTGGGAGACTGCAGATGTTCATTGAGCCAATGCGGAGGCTGTACCCAGCAGGGTGAATGGGGGGGGGGGAGAAGTCCCAGGACCATGGTTGGGGTGGACGTTCCCGGAGAGCAGAAGAAGTAATGTGATAAGTCGGGAGGAGTGGGCTATGGCGGTTGGGGTTGATATGCTTGAGCTGATGCGAGGATCTGGAGGTGGTGGTGCAGGGGATGGGTAGGGGGCTAAGCGTGGGTATGGCTAGAATGGGGTGAGACCATCCTGCTCTGGGGGCGGGGTGGGAGTGGGTATTGGCGATGGGGCGATATGGTGGTCCAGTGTGCAGGTGAGTTGGGCGTGGGAAAGGGGGGAGTGGGATACAGGGTGGGGGTAGATGTGATATCGGGCTGATGCTGCCAGACCCATCCCTGATAGGAGTCCCATTTTTTTAGAAAGCTGCAAGTGTTGATATTGGCACTACGTACTCATGTGCAGGAGGTTGTGTTGCAACGGGTCTTTGGTTTGAGTGTATATTACCAGACTTGAGGAGGGGAAGGGGATGGGACGTGATGATTGGATTCCAGGTCATCTTTTTAGGGCAGTACAATTTGTATGCATGTGACCCTCTGTCACTAGATAGGGTGGGGATGGGGAGGGTAAGTATATGTGTGTGGAACCTAGGATAAGGATTCGCAGAGCAAGTGGGCTTTGCAGGATTGGGGGAGTAGGGTGGTAGGGAGGTGAGGGGAGTCAGGCGCCCACTGCAGGTAGTGAAGAGGTTTCCAGTGCAGCACAGCACAGGTGGTAGACAGGTGGTCATAATTGGTGATTTGGGTTGATTGGTTGGTGAAGGATGACAATCAGGCAGATGTATGCCTTGAACACAGTTGTGGAGATTCACCGGAAACATAGTGGGTGGAGGAGTAAGCACTCAGAAGAGCAGAGCGAGGATAGGAATGACTACCAGAGACATGCTGGAGTATTAGATGGGAGGAGAACCAGAAGAGACCAAGGAGAGAAAAAGGTCAGCAGACTGTAATCCCTCTAGTGGCGAACGCATATAAGCTGCAGGTGGAGAAGTAGGCTGATTGGTTTAGGCCACGCTCCCACCTCTTTTCTGCAGCTGTATATGGAAGTGTCAAGCAAGGGTGGTGGTGGTGGGGTCGGTGGGGAACAACTCAGTATCTCAGCAGAAGTGTTGGAGCTCCCAGGTCTGGCGTTCCCGTACCTTAGGTGTGGTGGTTTTGGGGCGGGGGAGGGCGACTGCTCCATTGGCCCCTCACAACCTCCATTGGATCCTCAGCTTCTGTGGAGAAAGGGACAGCAGGCTAGGACATTTATTGGCAAAAAAGGGGCGGGTTGCGAAACAGCTGCACTGAGTCTGTAAGAGGGTAAATGGCTGACTATTGAGAAACGCCTCCTATGAGTACTCAGCTGCAGTTTAGGGGCTATCGCAACAGCGCAGAGCTCGTTTCCTCAAACCAACACAGTATAAATAACAAGTTAAAAACAGTATAGATAACCAGTTAAATTCTAGCTGATGAACTTGTTGCACCTGAATCCAGCCTTCCACTACAATTTAAAGTAATCTCCTCTTTCTGGTGCAAATGCAGTTTAGAAGAGGAGGAAGAAAGCTAAGTTAATTTGGGTAATTAACGCTAGCTGGTGCAATTAAAGTTCCTTCAGTAATTCAGTCAAAAGTGTAGCGGGGGAGATTACAAAAGCAAATGAACTGTCTCCACATCTACACCGACAAAAAAAAAAAATAATAATAATGGAGTGGCGCCTAACACAGTCTCTGGTTTGAAATTGAAAAAGAAAAAAGGCGTCCAGCGCAGTGGCGCTGAGGGTTGAGGTGCTGGACGCCACACCTCACACCATGCCGGTGACCCGGGTTCAGGAACGGACTCGGGCCGCCGGGGCTGGCATGGGAGAGGTTGGATTGAGCATCCTGGGATTTTTCTCCTTCCTCTGGGGTGGGATACGTCACACTTGGGTGACCCCTGGTGAAGACCGGGAGAAGCACAAGTTGTGGACTTGTGGCGTAAGCAAGGGGCAGAATTCGGCAAGATGCTTGCATAGCGCAGCACATCATTGCATTGCCAGCTCTGGGGGGACCAGTTAAGGTGGAAAAACCAGGCTGGGCACGACCGAGCAGCTTGATAGCCGTGCACCCACCGACCTGGGGGCCTGTCGTGGAATCACGTTGGAGGGTCCTGTGTCGGCCGTGCTGGGACCCTCATGTACGAGTGAGCCTGCTGTCCTCCAGGTCGGTGGGAGCCGGCGGCTGGATGCCCCGGCCGGGAGTGCTGCAGAGGTGAGAAAATAGAAAGAAGATAAAGGAAAAAAGGCACCAACTCAGTATCTCAGCAGAATCATTGGAGCTCCCAGGTCTGGCATTCCCGTACCTTGGCGTGGTAGTTTGAAGTGCGGCAGAGGCGACTGTTCGATTGGCCCTCACGACCTCCGTTGGGTCCTCAGCTTCTTAGGCGTGGTGGTTTTGGGGGGGGGCGTGGGAGAGGACGACTGCTCCGATGGCCCTCACGACCTCCGTACTCTCCATCATGAGCTTGCTCCCCAACCCCCCGGGTGCTCCCCTCTGCAAATGGATGGCAGTCCCCGCCTACCCCTGTACACAGGCCCTGGACACTCTCATCACTCTCTCACATGCCATCACTCTTGGGAGGTACTGCAGTCGTGATTAAGTGATGGAAATAGTGAAGCCTGTGGCTGGAGTGGTGATCGGACCTGGTTTCAATGGGGGGGGCTAGTTGCCGGATTTACCGTTGTACGGGAGCCTGGGGTCTGAGGCAGTCGGTGAACTGACTGGCTGGTTCCCAGTTTTCCTAGGCCTTCGGGGGAGACGGCTGGTGGGCGGTCACCATCCGAGGGCTGAGGTTGCGGCGGCAGAATATCTCTGACCATGGCCTCTGAAGACGGGGTATGGGATCCTTTCGAAACTTTCCGGCCGACTAATTTCTGGATTCTCTAAATGGACAGATAAACAAGAATTCATTTTAGGATTTGGATCATCAAATGTGGTCAGATTATCTTTTCATCCTATTATTTGACATATTTTGTTAACTTCTTAGGCAGTGAGAGTGCCTAGTGAATTCTGGGTAAATTTCAGGCAGTGAGAGTGCCTAATTAACATTAACATTTACTTATGGATATTCAAGTGCAAATACGTGAGAGGTGGTGCACATGAGCTTCTGTATGGACCCTCTTGGTTTTTCATGTGTGAGGTGGTGCATTCAAACTATACATAGGCTCCTTTATATGGAGTCGTCAGTCTTTTTTGGATTGAACTGGTATAAATACAACAAAAAGACTTTTAATGACGGTTTTTGTCAGTATTTTAAGTACTACCTACAGTAGGATTATTATCATCTTTGTATGAAGGATATTGTGAGATTTGGTTGGGGAGTTGAAGGGTTATTTTATTTTATTATTAATGTTGATTTTTGTTTAGTTTAAATTATTTTTTGTTTAATCCGATCGTCTCTGTGAGAGGGAGAGGGGAGGAGTTTTTTAAGTTTTTGGGGAAGGGGGTTAAATGTATTAAACTGCTAAGGTTTTTTTATGTATGTACTGTATATAATTTTGTGTAAGAAGAGTAGAAGTGTTATTGGGTTCTAGGATGTGTTGTGGACATGTGTTGGGGTACTAGGGATACAGTCAGGCGGTACTCCCTCTCAAGACTGAAGGATCTCCGCCCTTTTGAATTTCTGGCACTCCTTCCTGAAGTGTATACTAGATGCCGAGTTTCCGCATCTTTAGACAGAGAGTGCGAGGTCTGAGATCCTGGAACTCTTGGGGGGGCATGGGCGGATAGAGACAGTGAGAACCAGGAGCGCCCTGGGGCAAAATAGGTATGTTTTATTAATGCTATGTATTTTAAATATTGTTGTAATTATTGTAAGGCAGCTTATATAAATAAATATTACATTACATTACTCTGGGATCATTGCCACCAACCTAATGTAAGTTTCTGCAAAAAACGGGCATGGAGACTGACACTCAGGGACTTACGCTGGTGCACCCTGAAGCTTGTGCTCCTCCTCCTCCTGCTGCTGTCGGGAAACATCCATCCTAACCCTGGCCCAATCACCTCCAGCTCTATCTACCAAGAAGAACCCTCAGGAACACTCTGCAGAGCATCTCTCAACATCTGTATTCTACTCCCCAAGCTGGATGCCCTACAAATCTTTACCAATCAACACAGCCCAGATATCCTGGCAGTTGTAGAAACCTGGCTTACACCCAAAATCCCTAACCTGGCTATCGCTCTTCCAGGCTACAAAGTTTTCAGGCTGGACCGGAAATCCTAAAGAGGTGGTGGATGTGCAATTTACCTTAAAGATTCACTACTGGGACACCCCATCACTAACCCCCTCCCAACCACTGCTGTGCAGATTCTCCCTATTAGAATCTTATTAGGTGCCCATAACAAATCTCTCACAGCTGCCTCAGTGTATATGCCCACCGAAAGAACAAGGGAGTGGCCTTATCCCAACCTCCTGACTCTGAAATGATTCTGCTTGGAGACTTTAATATAAACTGGCTCACGTCTGATGCAGGGGTCCATAAGGATGCCGTCTCATCGGCCAATCTCACCTGGATGGTCATCTCTCCGACCAGGAAAAACTACAAATCTGGCACCAACACCCTCCTGGATTGGATTCTTACCAGCCACCCAACTCGTATCACAAACACGTCAGTCCTCCCTGACACGCTTAGCAACCATTCCTCTGTCATCTGTGACTGGTCAAACAAATTCTGCAAGCCCCTTCCTGATATCATCACTAGTAGAGTCCTACAATGTGGGCAGTTGTCACACCTCAAAACATGCCTCAACCGCCAAGACTGTTCCTTAGTCTACAAAGCAACAGATGTAACTACTGCGCTGGATTACTTCATCAGCACTTTCAGTGCAGCCTGTGACTCCTACGCTCCTTTTAAAAAGCACAAAGTCAAAGCCCTTTGCAATCCCTGGCTCTTGGCTGGTCTCTTACGTCAACTAAAATCTAGAGATCGCCTCTGGGATCTGGCCAGAACCACCGGTAGAGAAACTGACATCCAAAACTATAAACGTACACGGAAATGACTGTACCAAATCTATCCAGCAAAAGCAATCTGCCTACTTCAAGAACGCTCTCACGGATACCTGGGGGAACGGAAGGGCATTTTGGAACAGTATTAAAGAGGTCACTGGGAAGCAGCCAGAAACCTCCCCTACCTTGCTCAACATAAATGGGTCTACTACACTTGACTGTAAAATCATTGCAAATACCTTCAACACTGCATTCACTGATCTCAGCAGTGTTCTCTCTTCTGACTTTTTCAAGGACTATGACTCTCCCTCTCCTCCCCCCAATGCCGCCTCCTCCTCTAGCCACCCGCCTCTTTATTTCAAAGCAGTTAAGACACATGATGCCCACAAACACAATACCAAAGCCATCACCAAATTCAGATCCAGCAGTGATACACTTGACCTTAAACTGCTGTCCCTCATCCTTGATGAGGTGTTACAGCCACTGACATATATATTCAACCTGTAACCTCGGCTCAGCCAGTTCCCTGACAAATGGAAATCCGCCGCTGTTACCTCCGTCCATAAAAGTGGGGACAGTGCCACACATGGAAACTACCATCCGATCTCTATATTGCCACCCCTCTCCAAGGCCCTTGAACGCACTGCAGCAGATCAGCTCACAGATTTCCTGGACAAATGCAATATCCTGTGCTCACAACAACATGGCTTCAGGAAAGGACATAGCACCTCATCTGCCCTACTTGAATTCTCTGGCATTCTTCACAGCTCACTGGACAATGGTCAGTTAATTGGGTCCGTCTTTATCGATCTAAGGCGTTTGACATTGTCCATTACCGCCTACTGCTTGTGCATCTTCTGAAAGCTGGGCTCTCTCCCGACTCCACTGCCTGGTTCAAAAGCTACTTGGAGAACCAGTCTCAAAGATTAAAAATTGCAGATGTCCTCTCTTGATACCAGGCCTGTTCGCTCAGGTGTCCCCCAAGGATCCATTCTGGGCCCCCTACTATTCAGCTTGCTCCCGAACTCCCTTCCAAATTCTTGCACCGAAACAATCATCCTCTGTGCAGATGATGCTGTAATTCTTGCCTTCCACAAGGATCCTAAGCCTCTACAAGACAGCATTCAGCTTGGCTTCACATCTGTTGAAAATTGGTACTCAAATCACAATCTGGTCCTCAATAATAAGAAAACAAAGTCTGTGATGTTCAGCAGCTCTCATAACAAGCATAAGCTGCACCCCCTATCCATCAAAACCAGTCATGGAGTTACCCTGGAACAGGTTCAAGCCTTTAAGTACCTTGGGATCACTCTAGACCCTCATCTAACTTACAGTGCCCACACTGACTCTGTAGCCAAAGCAGCAAATACTCGCCTTGGCCTTCTCTTCTGGCATAGGCAACATCTTACCCTAGAGGCCCTGACTGTCGCCGTTCAGAGCTCTATTGTCTCCATTATTAACTTTGGGCTTATCATCTATGGCTCTGCCCCGCTCTTAGACACATATCCACCTCCCTCAATAAGGCCTGCCGACTTCTCACTGGATCCCACCACTTCACACATACGTACGACCTCTATGCACAAACTGGATGGCTGCAACTCTCCAATCAGATAAAGTACCTAACCTGCACCATGGCGAAGAAAATAACTATGGGCCTTGCGCCCCCTGGAGTGTGTGCAGCCCTGCACCCTAGCAATAACCCCCACTCAACCAGGGGGTCTGAATCACAGCTCCCGCAGGTTCCACATTGTTGTACCTCACAAGGACAAAGATTTTTTGCCTACAGGATACCTAGATGGCTAAATGGTCTGAACAGTTACATCTCCTCCACTCCTACCCTTGGTGTATTTAAATCAAGGCAGCGCCTCTCTCTCACTGCTCCTAGCTCCTGTGGCTGCCTCCACTAGCTGACCTCATGAATATTTCCTTAACCTTATGCAGTTCTCTCTCCTATTAGCACTTGGTTACCCCTTAGCATGTACTTCCCCATGTTATGTTTATGCAAATGCCTCTGGCTGCGCTCCTCCTCTATAGCTCTCCGCCCCCTCTACTCTTCCTCTCTCTTGTCCTCTATCCTCTCTGCACCTCATCTGCTATCTCCTTATAACCTAGCCTCCAAAACTTGTTTTGTTTCTCAGATGCTTTGTAACTCTGTTTAGCTTACACTTTTGTAACCTTGTCCTGTGTATTGAATTTGTAATTATGTCTTATGTTTTGAATTGTAACCTGACGTGGAACCTTTGTAAAAGAGCCCTGGCTCAAAGGTATTGTAATCCTAGACCTAATAAATAAATAAATTTATTAAATATAAATAGAATTAAATTTAAATGCAGCATTTTTTGCAGAGGCATCAGAAACAGTGATAACACAGAATGCGCCAATCTTGGAACTTCAGGAAATGCACATTTACAAATATAGATTTACTTTGGTTTCCATTAATGAATTTACAGTCCGGTTTGTTATGATATTTAAACATATGGAAGGGAAAAAAGCAAAAGGAATGTCTGGATGGTAAGGTAGAGCTCAGGACTTGGCTTTCAGCAAAGCCAGGTTATCTTTCTAGCAGATGCGTTATGAAGGCTCTGTAGCAGCACCTTAATCATAATATGATAGAACTCAAGGGCTTGTAGTTAACCAAAATGGTGGAGAAAATGGAATGCGTAATCGAATTAAAAAATGTTAAAAATCATGAGCAACTGTGGCGTCTACGTGAAACAGCCTGGCGGTATAACTAAGTATTTAAAACAGTATTTATTAAATGGGTAGGGAAAATGAAGCTCTTTGATTGGCTGAGAGAGCTTTCTGGCCAGACTTTTTTTTCTGGTATAACTGACAGAAATTCTTTGGCTGCCATTTGTTTCTTAGCAAGCCACTCACTTTAAACTTCCCATCCTCCATCAGTACCGCCAAAAACAAAACAAAAAATCAGACATAAATTAACTGTCTGAAAGCTTTTATACTCTTCTGGAGTACATACAGCAGTAAAAAAGTTACCATGATCATGCAGAATCACTTGCTTCTCCCCAACCTGCAGTTCAGTGAGAGACCATCAACAGTTTTTTTAAAACCTGCTACCACAAATGGTAGTGTGCGGCTACCCATACCCAAGGGCTCTGCCTTAGAGTGTGGGCAGATGGCTGGTCCAGCTGCTTCACCTCATTCTACTCGGGCTGTGATGTGCGGTGCCACATCGATAAGGATCAAGATGGCTGTAATGGCGGACTTGATATCCTCTGTCAATCTGGCTTGCATCACGGAGACCTGGCTGGACAAAAATGGCGCCCCAATTTTAGAGAAGGCAGTGCCAGCCAGGTACCCTGTGATTCACAGCCCATGGCAGGATCGGGGGCATTTGTTTTAAATCTAACCTGAACCTCACGGTGCTACCTATGGGTCCTAAAAGGTCCTTTGAATGTGTGGCTGCCCGAGGGGGGTGTGGGTGCGGGCTTTAGTGTCCTCCTGCTCTGTCGCACCCCAGGTAGTGATGGGGATTTTTTGCGAGAGGTCGAGGAGCTCGTCATGGGGCTGATGTTGGAGTCCCCCAGGTGGTTGATCATGGGGCACTTCAGTGCCTGGGTCGACAGAGGGGCTGTCAAAATTTGGGCTAGACTTTCTTGGGAGCATGAGGGCACTGGGCCTGACACAAAAGGTAATGACAGCGACACACTCGGGCGGCCACACATTAGATCTGTTTTTTTCTCCTGAGTTGGATATTATGGACCTTAGTGTAGATCCGGTGGTTTGGTCGGATCATAGCACCGTGGGGTTCACATTTAGGGTCCCCCCCCCGATGGTCTTGCCTCTATAGAGATGGTTCGGTATCGGTCGTTAAGGGAGTATCCCCAAAGGACCTTTTGGCGGTTCTGGCCCTATTGGGTGTTGGAGCAGCTTGTGCAGTTGGATCAGAGGAGGCAGTAGCGGCCTATAATGGGGCGGTTGGTGTTGCCTTTGACTCAATCGCACCTTTGCGTGTCCGACCCCTGTCTACTTGTCGGAGATCTCCCTGGTATGATGAGAATCTTCGAGATTTAAAGACTAGGGGCCGGAGGTTAGAGAGTCGTTGGAGGAGATCTGGTCTGGTGGGGGACAAATTGGCCCTGAGGTCACATTATATGGACTATCAGGGGGCAATCTCCCATAAAAAGGCGGAGTTTCTATCTAGGGAGATTGCTACAGCGAGAAGCAGACCAGCTCAGCTCTTCCGCACAGTGGACAGGCTTTTACATCCTGCCTGTCTGTGTGTTGGAGGGGTAGATTCTAGAACAAGATGCGAGGAGCTGGCTCTGTTTTTCGCTGACAAGGTGTCCTTCATCAGGGCTGAGGTCTCGTTGAATGTCTCTCGAAAGGGCTGCAGGGTCTGGCCTGAGTTGAGTTGGAGCACTTCTCCTGTGTGGGATGAGTTTGACCTGACTGGGGTTGGGGAGGTGGTAGAGATGATCTGTAAGCTGCGGCCGACCCATTGTGATTTAGATCCAGGCCCAACTCACCTTTTGGTTGAATGTTTGGACCTGATTGGTCCCGTGATTGCTGAGGTAGTCTGGAGTTCATTAAGGAATTGGATCTTTCCTTTAGCCTTGAAAGAGGCTTTGGTTAGACCTTTTTGGAAAAAAACATCTTTGGACCCAGACTGCCTCGGCAACTACAGACCTGTTTCGAACCTTCCATTTTTAGGGAAGGTTGTAGAAGAGGTGGTGGCCGTTCAGCTGGAGAGACATCTTGCTGCTTCCTCCACCTATGAGCCTTTCCAGTCTGGGTTCCACGTGGGGCATAGTACAGAGACAGCCCTGGTGAGGGTGCTTAATGTCCTCCTGATGGCGAGGGATAGAAGGGACCATACCATCTTGGTCCTTCTAGACCTTTCTGCGGCGTTTGACACCTTGGACCATGAGGTGTTACTTGACTGCGATTTTGGTGTGGCCTGTCAGGAAATGTCATCAGCTGGTTCAGGTCATACCTGACAGAGTGCTGAGGGTGACCATGGGAATTTTTTCATCAAACCCGAAGCATCAGTGCTGTGGTGTTCTGCAGGAGACTGTTTTGTCGCCTCTGTCGTTCATGGTGTATATGCTGCCAGTGGGTGACATTATCAGGCGGTACGGGCTGGGTTTTCACTGCTGTGCAGATGATACCCAGCTGTACCTGTCCTGTGCTCCCAATAGCCAAATATCAGACTATGTATTCAGTAGCTGCCTTGAGGAAGTCCAGACATGGATGACTCACAATTGGCTTAAGCTTAACCCAGACAAGACTGAGGTACTGGTGGTGGAGCCAGGTCATCAGGACGGGGGAGTGTGGCATTACCCCCTGACTGGGGGGGTGTGCCTTTAGCCCCCTCTAGGCAAGTAAAGAATTAGGGAGTAATCCTGGATGGCGGTCTGACACTTGATGCACTGGTGTCAGCCGTGGTGAGAAGTGGGTTTTATCATCCCAGGAATATTGCCCGAATTAGAACCCTTATCCCACCTGGTGACCCGCCCACATGCTTTCGTCACTTCCAGGATGGACGACTGCAATGCCCTGTACCTAGGGATATCTGGAGGCAACCTCCGCAGACTGTAGCTGGTGCAGAATGCGGTGGCAAGATTATTGATGGTGGTGAAAAGATGTGAACATATCACCCCGACGCCCCGCGAACTGCACTGGCTGCCAGTCTGGTGGAGGGTTTTCTCCAAAATAGGGCTGTTGACCTATAAGACCCTGCATGAGAGGAGTCCAGTCTATCTGCAAGAGCTCCTTGTGCCATACCGCCCGGCCCAGTCCCTCTGTTCTGCCGGGGGTGGAGCATTTTCGGCAGTTGCGCCTACCCTGTGGAACTCCCTGCCTGGTTATCTAAGGGAGGCCCCCTCAGTAGAAGCCTTTAAGGAGGGCCTCAAAACATATTTATTCAATCAAGCTTTTAATTGAAGGTGTTTTAAAATAATAGCACTTTTATGATGGCTAGATAAGTTGTTGCTTCCAGCTGTATTTTGTATGTTGTTGTTTTAAATTTATTTTACTGTATTTTTAAAATGTTTTTGTATGATATGTGTGTTTATACTGTGCAGCACCCAGAGTCCTTGGAGATGGGTGCTATATAAATAAAATATCTATCTATCTATCTATCTATCAGGACCTTAAGAAAACCACGGGCTTGCTGGCGGCCTAATGTGGCAACTGGCAAGTCTGTGAAACGTGCTGCAACACAGCACAGCGCCCATGTGGCACCAGACAATACCACAGCACCCCTAGTAACAAGTGGAAGGTGGAGGGACTATTTAAAATAAAATGAGACTTTAATTTCACTATTTTATTAAAGAATGTCACTTTATAAGTGCTATAACAAACTCCAGATTTAGTCTGTGATAAACGTGCTTCTAGGGACATGGATATGTTGTTCATCCACACTTATTGGCAGGTTCCTTGCCGCTTTAAATCTTGCCGGAAGGTCTTCAAGCTGGCTCCTCCCACCCACCCGGGTGGTAAAACTCTTGGCTCCGCCCCATGGCGTCAGATCTTCCTTACCACTTGGAAGCTCAGGTTCCTTCCTTAGCAGCATGGCGTTTAAGACTAGTTCCTAATTCTTGAAAGTTGAAATCAATAAGTTTTTGCTAAAAGACTTGGTCTTCTTCTCCTCGCGACTGCGATGGACCATCGACTCGGTTTTGGAGGTGCCCTTGCAGGCCAGAAGATGTCTGGGACGGATCCGCACTCCACGTCGTCTACTGCCTGGGCCTTGAGCACGACCCGCGGGCCTGCGACTTGTGCTCTTCCTTTCGACCTATGTCCTTGAGGACCGTGCTGCCCGATTACAACTAGAGGCGCCGAAGCGAATTCCACGGTGAAATCTAAAGAGACCCGATTGGGCGGTGTCAGCGGCCGGTCGTGGATGTAGATGATCGCCTCGAAGAGGAAGCGGCTGGACGCTTCTACCTCGGCTGCGGCATTTGTCCCGCTCTCTCGGTGCCTCGTACTCAGCTGCTTTTGAGGAGCTTTGTCTGACCCTCTCAACCAAAGGTGAGGGTCCAACTTCTCGGGACCTTTTCAGGTCCAAAAGAGCAAAGTAAGTCTCTCCATCGGCGCTCTTGGGAGCGGGAAAGATCCCCTCCCTTATCGACAGTCGACTTGGTCGACCCCTCAACTCGGCCACTGGCTTCACGGTGTCCCGTCAGGCCAGTTGGCCAGGGAACTCCCGTCGGCCAGTGGAATTTTTCTCGACCCGTTAGACGGGTTGTCAGCTGGAGAAGCTGAGAATCCCCTCTCCCCGGTTCCCCCGGTGGGAGTTGAGGATCCCGTCGGCTCGTCTGTGCCTCCGGTTCCGGAGCCTTCAGTGGGATCGTCCAAGCCGAGGGGAGTGCCGATTTCCGACACGTCTCCTCGCCTTCCTCGGCCTAGTCGAGACTCTTGGTCTCGGTCTTGGACATCCTCGCGGTCCAACCGATCCCGCCGCCATAGGCGGTCTCGGTCTTGGCACCGCGGCAAGCGGCGCCGCCGCTCTTCCTCGGACGAGGGGAGGCTTCGGCGCAAGTTGCATCGAGTATGAGGAACTCATGGCAGCAACAGCTCCTTTTGACGGGGAATAAGCCGACCCAGTCGTCTTCCCCGGCCATTAAGTGGCTGTCACCGGAACAGCCGAAACAACCCCTCGTTATAGTCGAGGAGCCTGTTCTCAGGCCGGTTGTTCGGCCAATTCCAGCTGCCCCACCGATTCTGGTGGAACCTCCGCCTCCACAGCCATTAGTTGGGGCTCCGACCAAAAATTCTCGGTCGGCCTTGGGTTTGCCCCATAGGCTGTCTGTCACCCTCACTCCCGATAAACCTCGGCAGGTGGAGGGTGGCTCAGGCCTGAGGCAGCTCTTTGAGGACTCTTCTGAGTCCGATGATGGTTCCTCCCTCTTCTCCAAGCGCATGGACTTGGAGTCCTCGGGAGGGCAGTCAATGGACGATAGCCCTTCGTCCTTCTTAGGGTTGCTTCGACTCATCTCGGAGTCCACCGGGATGAAGCTCGAACCCGTTTCTAAACGGGCCAGGTATCCCCTCACGGAGATTCTGGACCGAGGGGATTCTCCTACGGAGGCCTTTCCGGTGGCCGAAGCCATAGTGGTTCCGGCCTTGGAACTTTGGCAGCATCCTGCTTCCTGCCCTGCACCTTCGGCCAGGTTGGCCAGGAAGTATGCGGTCCCTACCGGTTCCCTGTCTGGTTTTTCAGAACACCCCTCAGCCGAGGGGTTGGTTACCGACAGCGTTTTCCGGCGTGCCGGGAACGCCAGGGATGTGGACAAACCTCCCGACAAGGAATCCAAGAAATTGGATTATGCCGGGCGAATAGTCTATGCTGCGTCCTCTCGCCGCCTTCGTCAGGCCAGTTCGGCTGCCTCATGGCACATTTTTCTCACGCCCTGTTGGGCTCCCTGGATGAGGTTGTCCCTCATCTTCCCGCAGATCTGCAGACTACGGTCAGGCAGGTGCGGGACCAGGGCAGAGCAGTGGCCAAACAGCAGCTCCAGACTGCGTTAGACATCGGGGACTCATGTGCCAGGTCTGTGGCGGCCGCAGTGGCCATGCGTCGTCGGGCTTGGCTGAGGATATCCACCTTTACCTCGGACACCCAGCACAAGTTGGCGGATGTTCCCTTTTTGGGGACTGACCTGTTCGGCCCTGGGGTGGAAGGTCACCTGCAGAGGATCGAGAAGTCCAATGCTACCTTGGACTCGGTCTCTTCCGCTCAGAAGGACAAAGGCCGCAAGCCACAGCCTAAGCCCTTTCGTCCTTCTGCGCCCACGGCGCGTTCGACCCAACAACATCAGGGCCAGCAGGCTCGAGCTTGGCATCCCAAACCCAAGCCGTTGGCTTCCTCCAACAGGAAGCAGGGAGGAAAAGGCCCAGGTGGTCCCTTGGCCGGTCCTTCCTCCAAGCCTGCCCAGTGACGGGCTGAGGGGTGTCGCCCCATCCGGTCACCTCACCCCTGGTTCCCCGTGGGGACGGCTCAGACACTTCCTTTCCGCCTGGTCCGCTGTTACCACGGACAGGTGGGTACTGGAGGTGGTGGGAAAGGCCTACCTCTGGGTCAGGCAGGCCCGCCCTTCAGGCCGTGCCGCACCTCGAGGGCCTCGAATCCGCAGCCTCACTGGCGGCTCGCCAAGCCAACATCGCTCTCCTCCTCCAAAGGAGGTGATCACGAGGTAGAGGACCCCCTTCAGACCTGGGGTTCGTGTCCAGGTATTTCCTGGTTCGAAGCGACGGGGGCTGGTGCCCCATTCTCGACCTACACGACCTGAACAAGTTCCTAAGGTCTCGAACCTTCAGGATGGTCACTCTGGCGCAGATAATACCATCTCTGGAACACGGCGTGTGGTTCTGCTCTCTGAACCTACAGGGCGCGTTCTTTCACGTCCCTATCCGTCCGTCACATCGAGATTCCTCCGCTTGGCGGAGGGATCCTCTTCGAGTTCGAGCCATGCCCTTGGCTTATCTCCAGCTCCCAGGGTCTTCACCAAATGCATGGCAGTGGTGATAGCATTCCTGCGGCGCCGAGGGGTCCGGGTGTACCCTTACCTGGACGATTGGCTGATAGCAGCCCCCTCAAGACAGGAGGTGGAGCGGTCCAGAGATCTGGCCCTCCAGGTTTGCTCTCAAGTCGGCCTTCTCATCAACGAGGCTAAGTCGGAACTCGAGCCGAAGCAGGTAATCCTGTTCATCGGGGCAGAGCTCGACTCTCTTCGAGCCAGAGCACGGCTCCCGGCGGACAGGGCCGAGGTTCTTACCTCCTTTGCCCAATCATTTCTGGTTGGGCAATCGCGCCCTGCCTGGGACTTCCTGCGCCTCCTGGGTCTCATGGCGGCCTGTACCAGCGTGGTCCGTTGGGCACGCTGGCACATGCGCCCCCTTCAGTGGGGACTGGCCAGCCAGTGGTCACAACGCTGCGATCCTTTGGACCAGCTAGTGATAGTGACCCAGGAGATGTGGAACGCTCTCCAGTGGTGGACCATTCCATCCCATCTGCAGGAGGGCATCCCGTTTGTCCGCCCCGAGCCGACGGTCTCTCTATCGACCGATGCCTCTCTGATGGGTTGGGGTGCCCATCTGGGGGAACACCGAGTGCACGGCCTCTGGTCACCGCGGGAGTCCCGATGCCACATCAACCTGCTGGAGCTCCGAGCGGTCCGCCTAGCTCTCACCGCCTTTGCTCCGTTTCTCCGGGGTCAAGTGGTCCGAGTCCAGACGGACAATACCACGACCATGTACTATCTAAACCACCAGGGCGGGACGCTCCCATGCTTCTATGCAAGGAAGCTCTCCGCATTTGGTCACTCGTGCGCAGCCTGGAGGGATCTCCTAGCCATTCATGTGGCAGGAGCCTCCAACACCCTGGCCGATGCCCTGGGCGGATGGGGCTGCATCTCACGAGTGGTCTCTCCGCAGGTAGTACAAGATCTGTTCTCCCACTGGGGCGCACCTCAGGTGGACCTGTTTGCCTCCAGGGAGAACGCGAAGCTGAGGCTGTTTCATGCCCGCCCCCCTCAGCAGGGCTCGCTGCAGGGGGATGCCTTCTCGAGGCTGTGGACCCCGGGCCTCTTTTACGCCTTTCCCCTATTTCCCTTGATTCACAAGGTGCTTCTCAAGACAAGGAGGGACAAGGCGCAGGTGATTCTGATAGTCCCAGACTGGCCCTGCCAGTTCTGGTACCCAGATCTCCTCAGCCTCAGCTCCAGGCTCTCAGTCAATCAGGGGAAGGTGTTCCATCCGGACCTTCAATCCCTGCACCTGACGGCCTGGTTCCTGAGCGGCTAGAGTTCCAGGCCTTGGGTCTTTCCAACGAGGTCCTCAATGTTGTTGAGGCATCCCGTAAGGAGTCGACCAGAAAATGCTACGCCTTCAAATGGAAGAGATTCTCCATTGGTGTCAGGGCAAGGGCTTGGACCCTTCCTCCTGTTCTGTGGCAAGCATTTTGGACTATTTATGGTCCCTTTCTAGTCAAGGGCTTAGGTCAACGACCCTAAAGGTGCACCTGGCAGCCATCTCTGCTTACCGGGCGCGGGCCGGGGAGCAGTCGGTGGCGCAGGAAAAGGTGGTCGGGCGCTTTTTCAAAGGCCTTGATCACATTTCTCCTCTGGTGCGGGAACCTCCACCTCCGTGGGATTTACTGCTGGTACTGGCAAAGCTCATGGGCAAGTCATTCGAACCAATGCAGAGGTGTGATCTCTCTCACCTGTCGTGGAAGACCGCCTTCTTGGTGGCTATCACGTCAGCCAGAAGGATGGGAGAGCTCCAGGCGCTTGCATTGAGTCTCCTTACCTGGTCTTCCACAGGGACAAGGTTGTCCTGCTCCCACCAAATTCCTTCTGAAGGTGGTGTCGGAGTTTCACCTTAACCAGGTGCTGACTCTGCCGGTGTTCTACCCCAATCACACCTCGGAGGCCGAATACAGGCTCCATACTCTGGACCCTAGAAGGGCGCTCGCTTATTATAAGGAGCGCACGGCTGAAATTCGGGGAGAGGTTCACCAGCTGTTTGTCACCTACGCTGAAGCCGCACCTGGCAGACCTGCAGCCAAGCGGACGATAGGCAGGTGGGTCACCTCCTGCATAGATCGCTGCTATAAGTTGGCGGGCATGGAGCCTCCCAGAGGGATAAGAGCTCATTCTACCCGTCATACTGCTGCATCGGTGGCTGCTTCCAGGGACGTCCCTATCCAGGAAATCTGCAGGGCTGCTACCTGGAAGTCAGCACACACCTTTATTACCCATTACTACATCGACCTTGAGTCACGCCGGGATGCTGGTTTTGGGGCCTCGGTTCTCCAGTCTTTATTCCCTAAGTAGGGGGTGTGCACCTTGCCTCCCTCCTCCCGGAGAACTGCTAGGAGTCTGCCAATAAGTGTGGATGAACAACATATCCATGTCCCTAGACATACAGGTTACTCACCTGTAACAGGAGTTCTAGGGATGGTATGTTGTTCATCCACACCGACCCACCCGCACCTCCGCTCGACGCACAACCTGAGCTTCCAGCGAGCCAGATCTGGCGTCATGGGTGGAGCCGAGTTTTACCACCCGGGTGGGTGGGAGGAGCCAGCTTGAAGACCTTCCGGCAAGATTTAAAGCGGCAAGGAACCTGCCAGTAAGTGTGGATGAACAACATATACCATTCCTAGAACTCCTGTTACAGGTGAGTAACCTGTATTTCTACAGGCAGCAAGGGCACTTGGCCTGCAGCCTTGTCATCACAGACTAACCCATACCCCACTGAGTGTTATTGCTTACTTAATACAAATGACTTTTTGCACTATATACAGGCAGACAGATACTCCGGTGTCTTTTGGTGGCTGTACCATGCCAGGTGTGGGTTTCCTACCTCACTGGATGGGCAGTCAACTTCATGTTGGGCTCAGGAATTCTCCACTGCACTGCCTGTACTCCATTACACTTTGCATCAAATCTGAACATGATCCAGGCCCTACAGTGTCAGTTCAGACAGCCAAAGGAAAACTAGGAACAGCATATCCTCACGGAGAGGGTCCAGATCAGGTCAGTTGTTGATAGGTATTTTGGAAATGCATAGCAGATTACTGTACGTGCTGCAATAGTTTATGTAAAATACTTGAGAACAATAATGTTGCATCAAAAACTAAGAAAATGTTAGTTAAATGCAGTTGTTGTGAACATAATGTTTTCAAAGTATTCATTTTAGAAGATACCTGCTTCTTAAAGGCTGAAAAGTGAGGGCAGGCGAGGCTTTTAAAGTCTGATTTAAAAACAAAACACTTACAGCATAGCACTCTTGTTATTTGTCACAGTTCATTTGTGCTCTGGGTCTTGTTTTCAGAGTTCTTCCCATCCTCTCTCTTAAAACAAAAAGGAAAAAAATAACTTCAAAATAGGACCCCTTATTGATTCTTGTTACTGAATGTGCACGTGCACAGTCCTCCTGCATACAGCAGCTGTGGCCTGAGCTTTTGTACGTATAGTTGCTCATGCAAGTCCATTTTGTCATCTCTTTCATTACTCTCTTGATACCGGTAGTGCAGTTGCTCACAGGCAGCTGTTGTGAAGATCATCCCCATAGGAATGGGTGAAGCCCTAGGTAGCAGGAGAGGCTCCTTCATTCATAACAGCTTCATTAGTTCTTTAGTTGCATGCATTCATTACATTTGAAGCAAACACATACGGCGTCCTCTTGAGAATAGAAGACATTCAAGGTCAGGGCCCCAGATTCACCCAGTGGAAAGGAAATTCATTAACTCTTTCTGATTTTAGCTGAGAGTACGGTTGGCACAACCATACCGGGCCAGTTGAGGTGGGCACTATAAATTTCTTAAGCTACAGAACCCCATATATTCTTGCAGCTCCAGGGCAGCATGCACGCCTTGGAGGTCACAAGGTTATGGGTTCGAATCCCTCACCAGGAACTTGGGCTGATACCTAGTACTGACACTATAATGTAGGGGTGTGGGGGGTGCTGCATTGTTGAGGTGCTTTTGGATGAGATGTTAAACTGAGGTCCCATTTGTCTATTTCTGGTGACTGTCCAGGTTGAAGTTAAAGATCCCAGAGCGCGTTTCACAAAAGTAGGGAAATTTTCCCCCGATGTCCTGGCAAACATTTTCCCCTGCCAACAAAATGGGTCCATGCAACCCACTCCCCATAGCATACTGGGAAATAAGCTGTTACAGCTCAGCGTGCCTTTCCTGATAAAAATAAATTATGTACAGCTCAGTGTGCCTTTCTTGAGTAAAACAAATGCAAATAATAGAAGAATCATTATGTAGAGAATAATACACGATGTGGTGTGTGTTACAAGAATTTATAAAATGGGTAGAAACATTGTCTGGGTTTTGATTGGCTAAGAGGTACCAATTGTCAGCTGCTCATCTGGACATATTCTGGCAGCTGGTACTGCATATGCCAACCAAAATGCAGCCCATTGATTTTCCTACTGAGAGATCAATGCCTGCCACAGCTTTCCACCTAGTATCTGACGGAACCACCACACCTGCACTGGGAGAGCATCGCCACCATGACATGAACAATAAACAATGACATTTCACTCCCATTTCAGTCCAGAAACGATAAAATAAATAGTCACGGTGTCCGAGGGCCCCCCCCCCAGTTCCTGCCTGATATCGAAAGTTTCAGGGCAGGATTTTCCAAATGCTAAGAATGCCACAAGCCCCAGGTACACCGAACATACAGTGCACAGGGCTTGTAGCATTTTCCCAACCAGCATTGAGATTTTCTATCCCGTGTGCCAGTTGCTGCAAGCTGAACCAACTTTTTGTGGTCTAGCTTGTGGCAGCCCCGTAAATGGTGGGAACTGTTGCAACTGCACCCAAGATTGCAAAATCGGGTGCAGCTGTGGTGAAGAGGTTGGGCACACCGCCAGATCCTAAGTCCAGTGGTGCAGGGGTGGAAGCAAGCCCTGCACCACCCTTCGAGGGTCCAGCCCTCAGACTTCTATCATTTTTACCACGTGTACCTCTGCGTTTGTTTTCCCAGCTGATCAATTGTCCAGTCTCGTGTTTCAGTTCTCCAGTGCAGGTCACCAGTTTTCTTCCCCCCTTCCTAACACACTATGTTAGAGCAGGTGGTCCAATCAAGAAAAATAAAGCAATCGGGAAGTCCCTCACTCGTACTACAGTACTGTAGCACTGTGATTGTTAAAGCACAAAGTAGAGAGCGCTGACTACAGCAGCTGCAGAGGGACACACTTCTAGTGAGAGAGAGAGAGAGAGTGTGTGTGTGTGTGTGGTGCTGACCAGAGAAACAGGAACAGGACGAGTCACTATCAGTGAAACCAGGCACTCTGTTGCTCCCTGCCAAAAAAAGCCTGAAAGAAATACAAAAGTAAATAAAATAAGATAAAAACCTTCCAACGGCTTATTTGTTTTGGTATGTGAACTGGGGGGGGGCAGAAAGACACACATCACCTTCCTAAAATGTAAAACATTTTCTCTACTTCTACACTAAAAGGGACTATTTTCTTTAAACCAAGTGAAAGAAGAAGATAATTACTTTTTGCTTTTAAAACTGTACTAACTTGTTCAGACTGTAATTTGAAAATGTTCTACCCATTTTATATGTGAAATAAGGCACTTTGAGGTGTGGTTTATTGGCTGACAAGAGCACATTCCAGGTACTAAAGGCAGCTGGTGCAAGCACCTGGAATGTGCTCTTATTAACCAATGAACCACACCTCAAAAGTGTCTTATTCCTTACTTAATACATACCCGAGGTGTGTAATGCTACATAAACCTCGAACGAAGCTCAAGGGGTTTATCCTACTATTAACACATAACACAATGTGCATTATGCTGGATCGCTGCATGCCACTGGTGCTTTGTGAAGCATGAGACTGCAAGTTGAGTGCCTTCAACCACCTGGGAAGTGTGGCGATCTAGCTTAATGTTCACCATGGAGTGTGTTATTGCACTTATAAAATGGGCTCATTTTTTTAAATATGTTTACTGATTGCAATAATCAAGATTAATCATGATGTAAAAAATAAGATAAAAAATGTATGTAAAATATTGTTCGAGTAGTCCCTCCATTTGTCCTAATGAGGCACCCATAGTTGTGGTTCCAGTAGTTCTTGATACTGTGCAGCCAGTGCCCCAACACCCTTTATGTAGTGGAGACAGTAACAGACACTGTATTGAAAAGGTACACAAACAGAAACGGTTTTGGCATTGCATTTTTTTCCTTTTTTAGTGGAGCAGATAAAATAGTGCGACCGCCAGTGAAAATGAAAGCGAGATCACTGCTCACATCTTTCAAACAGCAACAGGGCAGTAGCAGGACCGGGAAAGCAACTTCCTTCCCCCCAACACCACCATTTCTATAACTGATTTTTGCCTGGGAGGGAAAGGAGACACTTTATTATTTTTTTTTTCTCTAATTTGTTTGTTAAATGGCGGTGGGAGAACCGGCTGTGCAAACAGTGCACTGCAAAGTGCGAGCTTGAGACAAAACGTGGCCGAAACGCTGCTTTGAAAATTGAAGAGAACTGCTGGTGGTAACAAATTTAGGAGAAAAAGGCATTTCCTGTATTTGAAGTAAGTTTACTATGTTTAGTTTTGTTCTGCTTGTTGGTGGGGGACTGTGGATTACATATTTGGGTTGTTGGTGCAAAAGTACAGTGACTGCTTAGTGAGGAAATAAATGACTGCCAAACCTTTTAAAAATCTGGCAGTGGCATACTGAGTTGTGATAAGGCTAAGTACCAGGATGATCATGTGGCAAGCTAGATCCTGCATGGTCATGTGATGTGTTTCAGCCAATTAGAGTTCTTTTTGCTTCCTGTTTGAGAGCAGGAAGGGAGGGATCACTGAGACACATAAGGCTCACCATCCTTGAAGGAAAACAGTAGCTCTCCCTCCCCCCTAGCTGCTGGAGGTCTGACTCTGAGCAAGGAAGAACGAGACTACTGAGAAACAGGAACTTCCTGTCCCAGAACAGGAAGGGCCAGAGCTATAAGGGCACAAATGCAGTAGGACAGTAGGGAGAAAAAAAAAACTGAGGGAAGAGAGTAAGCATGCAAAGCGACAGGAGAGGGGCCACAAATAAGACATAATGGGAGTGAGGCAGTGCAGTGACTGTGGGGCGGCAGTCTTCTGGGAGACATTCTGGAGGGATGCAGTGCTCGTCCATCTGCAGGCATCTCTCTGGGCTGAGGGAGGAGGTTGCTCATCTCCGTTACTGAGTTGGCCAGGATTCAGGGGACCTCCTCCTTCATCCAAGGACCACCGAGTCCGCTCTCGCTGCCTCAGAGGTTGCCTAGCCTGAGGAGCGGCTGGATTACAGAGGGCTCAGGAAGGATGAGGGTGGTGGGGTAGAGGCACATCCTTCCTATGGTTCCACTCTACAACTCCTATGCTGCGTTGGCAGGGCGGGACTGTCCCAAAGAGGCACCAGCAGTGGAGATCAAAGAGGATGTGGGGATCTTCCATGGTGGAAACTCCAGTGGGGGAGGCAGAGGACCCATGAGGAGGAGGAGGAATCAACTCCTTGTGGGGGACTCTATTGTTAGGGGGATAGAATTGGGAGTGGATGTAGTGGGAGAGAGGGAGGTGAAGTGCCTAACTGGCACCACGGCTTGGAGGGATGGAAAATGCATCCAGAGGATCGCTGATGCAGTAGGATGAGAGGGAGAGCTAGACATCATTGTCCACCTGGGAATGAATAATCTGATTGGTGATGAGGTTAGAGTAGTGCAGGAGGACTTCAGGGAGCTGGGAGGGGTCTTAGAAAAGTGGCACGCACTGTAACCTTTTCAGAGGTGCTGCCAGGCAACAGCAAGGGGGAGGACAGGATACTCCGCACCACGGGATTCAACGCATGATTGAAGGACTGATGCAGAGTAGAGGGCTTCAGCTTCATTGGGGACTGGGGTCCCACCTGGAGGGATGCAGGCCTATACAAGTGGGATGGACTGCATTTATCCAGGAGGGGAACCAAGATCTTCAGTGAGAGGTTTAAATGCTTGAATGGCAAGCATTTAAACTAGCCGGGAAGGGGGGAGACAAAAGTAGGCAGGAAGAAGTTAACCCCCCCCCCCTTACAGGAAGAAGCAGTCAGTAGGGAGGACCCTAGGGTTGGGAAATTGACACTAAAACCTAACACTGAGATAGGTAGCATCGTAGAGATAAGGAAGAATGGGAGTAAAAACAGGAGTGGAAGGGAGGGACGATATGGGGAGAGGAGGGGAGCTAGTACGAGGGGAGGTTGCAAAACTTGGAAGGCCATGTGCACGAATGCCCGCAGCCTAGGAAATAAAATCCCGGACCTAGTGGCCCTGATGACAGAGGCAGACCTGAACATTGTTGTTGTTACCGAGACATGGTACATGGAAACCATGAATGGGATATAGCCATACCAGGTTGCACTCTATTTAAAAAAGACAGGGTGGAGAAAAAAGGGTGGAGGGGTGGCTATCTATGTCAGAGAGGGAATTAAAGCAACAGAAGTTCAGGGGATGCAAGAGGGAGTGGAAGCACTGTGGGTCACCCTGGAGACAGGAAATGGCCCTGCCATTCGCACTGGCATGGATCTACAGACCTCCAGCACAAGGGGAGGAAATGGACAGAGTACTAGTGGAAGCCATCCACAAAATGACAGCCAAAGGTGAAATGCTGCTGGTGGGAGACTTCAGTTTGCTTGATGTGGATCGGAGCACCCAGGCTGCAGCCAGGAGCAGAGGCATCCTGGATGCTCTGCAGGGGGCGTGCCTCAAGCAGCTTGTACTCACCAATGGAGACAGAGTCACCGATGTAATGGTGGGTAGCCATCTGGGGTCCAGTGGTCATCGTATGATGTGGTTCAATGTGAGAACAGTGGAGGAGTCAAACCACACAAAAACAAGGATCCTGGATTTCAGACGGGTTAAGTTTGCAAAATTGGGGGAATATCTCAAGGAAGCCCTGGCAGGGTAAGAAGAAGGGGGGGGGGTGTAGCGAAACAGTGGGCTAACCTCAAGGGAACCATAGCAGAGGCAACAAACCTTTGTGTTAGGTAAAAGAGCAAAACAAAGAGAAAAAAAAAACACTATAGTTCTCAAAGAATGTGGCCAGGAAGGAAAGAGAGAAAATGCTAGCTTTCAGGAGGCACAAGGAAATACAGAGGGGGGAAGACAGGGAACTGTATATGGAAAAGCAGAGGAAGGCAGGAAAAGCAGTCAGGAGTGCAAAGGTGCAAACTGAGGCAAAAATAGCCCAGGCAATTAAGTAAGGAGACAAGACCTTTCTCAGATACATTGGTGAAAGAAAGAAGACCAGGTGTGGGATTATGAGCTTAAAATGGGAGGAGGGAGGGTGTGTGTGGAGGGGGGCCTAGGAAAAAGCAACAATCCTGAACAAATATTTTTGTTCAGTATTCACAGAAGAAGGTGAAGAAGGACCACCATTGAGCGATAGGGGCACCAATGGCAGAGAGGTGGACACCAGCCCGTTTACAGAGGAAAGGATCCTAAAGGAACTCAAGAATCTGAAAGGGGACAAGGCTATGGGGCTGGATGGGATTCATCCAAGAATATTAGAAGAACGTAGAGAGGTGCTGGCAGCACCACTATCAGCCCTATTCAACAAATCGATAGAGAGAAAGGGGTGGTTCCAGGGGAATGGAGGAGGGCAAATGTAGTCCCTTTCCTGAAAAGTAGGGACAGAAAAGAGGCTGGCAACTACAGGCCAGTCAGCCTGACCTTGGTGATGGGGAAATTAATGGAGTTACTGCTAAAGGAAAGGATTTTGATATTTCTTGAATCCAGCAGAGCACAGGATCCGAGGCAGCATGGATTCACATGTAACCAAGGTGTGGGTGGGGGTTTGTTGTTATTTAGCGCCCGGTGCCTCCATTTTTGTAACCCATTACCTGGTTAGCCTGGGTTTCGGGGAGAAAACATTAGCTTGGCAACAGGTCTAGGTTTGTACTTCTGGACAGGGGCACCCAAGTAATTCCAGACACATGAAGCAAGAACTGTGAATGTCCAAACCAGGAGTGGGATTCTAAAGTGGGGCATTTATTCACTTACACACAGGAATACAAAGCAGGATGGACCCCCATGAGGTGACATTCACTGGTTGTACAGAACTATAGAGGTCAGAACACATCTTCTTCATCATCCCAACAACTTTTACCCACAGGTTCGGAACACACTGGGCTCTCAGCCCGAACTGGTACTCTCTCTATCCTGGATTCCCTGTTATGGCCCTCGGCCAGCACTGGTACACTCTTCCATATGGCATGGACATTTCTGCTGGTGGCTCCCTCTACCACCGATGAGCACTTCTAAGCTCTAAGGGAAAATACACATCTTAATCCCACGTCTGGGTACTTTCTGCGGACACTGTCCAAGTGCTCAGGAGAAAGCTGTAGGTGCCCAAAGTGAATCCGTGGAGGTAAATCTGGTTACTCCAGATGGGAGGGTCTCCCACCTCTTGTCCCCAAATCCATACCTGGCCATTCATTTGGAGTCAACAGCTTTCCTTTTAGACTCTCTGTTTGTAGAATGCTATCTCGAAATGTATATCACATTTATGCTATCTCGAAATGTATATCACATTTAACAATCTACTGTCTTTGGTAACTGGTGTCCTGACTTGCAGTGTTCTCTAAGTGGCTATGTCCATCCCTGTAGACCCCCACTGATTAGATGCATTTCAAGCCATGCACACAACTTTAAGTACTGTACTTGGCTGTCCTTTCCTGACTCACAATAGCAGATACTTTACACAACTGTCTTGGTGAAAACATAGGCTCTCTTGCAGAGCAGACTCACCATGGTTCGCAAGTGCCCCAGGGCTCCTCTCACAGGAAAAACATACTTCTGGTGCCTCAGCACAAATCGTCTCATCAGGAAGCTTTTCTTCCCCCAGCAGGGCCAGGGGATTGCCCCTGAAGAGCTAGTCTGGTTCCCCCCATCCTTCTCAGGGATGGGGCACTGGAACAAACTGGGGAACGGTCTCAACCACTTCAGCAAGTTTTCTTGTGTCATTCTCCAGGGCGAGAACACACACCCTCCTCTGTGGTAGCTCTGTTACAGAGCTGGGCTCTGAGGGACTGCCAACTGCAGTGCACCTTCTCCCTCCACTGAGTCTTCCACTGGACTACTACAAGACTGACTTTGAAAACCCCAGCATTCTAACCTAACTCCCAGCTGCAAGTTGTCCACTGTGGCTTATGCTGCTGCTGCGAGAATTCTATATGATGTCATCCCTCCAGCTCAGCTGAGACTGAGGACAGAGTGAGACAGTGTGAAACCCATTTAACTGGTGTCTCACAAGCTGCCTTTCCCTGCCTGCCACTAGATGTAAGTGGGCTTCTAGTAACCCCGGGTGACAAGGGGGTTACGCACAGCAGGAAGGTCTTGTTAAACAAATCTGATAGATTTCTTTGACTGGGTGACCAGGGAAGTAGATCAGGAAGGGGCAGTGGATGTGGCCTACCTAGATTTCAGCATGGCCTTCTACACAGTACCACATAGGAGGTTGGTAAATAAGTTGGACAGCCTGGGAGTGAGCCCCAAGGTGGTTAACTGGGTCAGAAACTGGTAGAGTGACAGAACACAGAGGGTGGTGGTAAATGGCATTCAGTCCGAAGAGAGGAGTTGACCAGCGGGTTGCCACAGGGATCCGTGCTAGGCCAGATCTCTTTAATGTCTTGATAAGCAATATTGCAAAGGAGCTGGTGGGGAAGGTATGCCTCTTTGCAGAAGACACTAAGATTTGCAACAGGGTCGACACTCCGGGGGAGGGGGGTGTAAAAATGAGAAAGGACCTAAACATGCTCGTGGGGTGGTGGAGAGTGTGGCAGCTAAGATTCAGTGCAAAGAAGTGCAAAATCATGCGCTTGGGGCACAGAAACCCAAGGGAGGTGTATAAGATGGGGGAATAGGTACTGACAGCCACCAGTCAAGAATGGGACCTCAGGGTAATCATATCTGATGACCTAAAGGTAACCAAACAATGCAAGAAGGCTGTGGGGAGAGCCAGTGGGATGCTAGGATGCATAGAGAGAGGTATCACCAGCAGAAAAAAGGAGATGGTTATGCCACTGTACAGATCCTTTGTGAGACCTCATCTGGAGAGTTTTGGAGGCCGCATCTCCGGAAGAACATAGACAAAATAGAGGCAGTCCAGAGAAGGGCACCAAAAATGGTGCAAGGACTGCACCAAAAGTCATATGAGGAAAGACTAGAGGACCTCAGTATGAATTCCCTGGAGGAGAGGAGAGAGAGGGGAGACATGTTAAGAGACATTCATGTACCTCAGAGGTATAAACAAGGTACAGGAGGGTAGCATCTTTAAGAAAAGAAGGTGTACAAGAACAAAGGGGCATGATATGAGGCTAGAGGGGGGTAGGCCAAGGGCAATGTGAGGAAGTTCTTTTTCACAGAAAGAGTAGCGGATGCTTGGAACAGCCTCCCTGCAGAGGTGGTGTAGGCAAAAACGGTAGGGGAATTCAAGAATGTGTGAGATAGACATAAGAGTACTCTCTAGGGTTACCACCCTTTAAGAAGCCCAAAGTGGGACATTTCTTACTGAAACATGAGTTTCCGCAGGACAATATGTAACCTCAACCAATGCAACAGACTTGTTTTCTCTAAATAACCAGAATTAAGACTAAAGTGCAGTAGTTTTTTAGTTGTTTTTAGTGTTTATCATTTTAAGGTATTTAGTTAAGGTATTATAGTTTTTTCGACATTTAGAGGAAAGTCAGAAAATATTTTTTCTACTACAGTGTCAGGACATGTAGTATTTTTCATGTTTTTTGCAGGTCTCAGCTACCCAAATTAGGACAGTCCTGCAAAAATCGGGACACGTGGTAACCCTAGTACTCTCAGAATAGGGAAGAGAGGGTAAGCCGCAGATCAGCAAAGGTCTGCGGTGTTGCATTAGGTCGGGAAAAGGGGCAGACTAGGTGGGCTGCACGGTCCTTTTCTGCCGTCACCTTCTATGTTTCTTTTAGGTGCCCATTTTATTATAAATTAGAGTAAGCGCCCACCCCATGGCTTACTTTTATATAATTTCTGACATCAGTTTCACCCCCAATATTAATCTGGAGCGCAAATGCCAGTGATAGTAGCTGTGCCCCTTTGCTCCTAAAATGATATTTGTAGTTGCATTACAATAAAGGCATGGCAAGGAGGCTGTGGAACTTCTTTTGAGGTTGGTTTTATTAATTTGAAAATGTTTCTAATGAACCGGCACTGAATGGGCATTTTTCTTACTGAAACTGAAAGCCGCCATTTCATGAAGTGCTGTGCTCAAGAAACAGACATTCAAGGAGTCTTTAGCACAGCTACATTGTTTCTAGATGTGTGAGGGGAGATGGGGCTGTAGCTCGCAAAGCCTTTGAAATTGAATTGCCTTCCACTTTTAGCCAGCCCTGTGGCACTGTGGGCTGAGGTGCTGGATGCCTTACCTTCTGTTACGGCAGCAACTCGTGTTCTGGAATGGGCACGGGTTGGCAGGGGAGGAGAGGGATTGAGCATCCGAGAGACTGCTGTCCCTCTCCGGGGGGGGGGGGGACTCAAGTGGTCAGGCGCGACTGACCCCTAGTGGAGGCTGGGAGGCATTGCGCTGATGCTGCAGAAGAGGAGTTGAGATGGGGCAGAAGCCTGGAGGAGCACGTGCAGATGTGTGCACGCTCCCTCTGCTGGCGTCATTGCACGCCCCACTCACGTAAGGGGAAAAAATGTGAAAACGATCAAGGTCGTGCAGGATGAAGCAGCCACCCGTCGCAGGCCCTGATCCCGAATGGGGCTCCCCGAACTGGATCCTGGTTGAGGTGAGTTGAGCTAGGGGAGCTCCTCACCGCCCCGCCATGGGGTGTAAACTGTGGGGGAAGAGGGGTAGCTACCTGATGTCGGGGTGTGGGGCTGGACGGGTGGCTGAGGATGGTTGCTGACCAGGGGATCCATGGAAGAAACAGATAAAAAAAAAAAAAATAGCCTTCCACTTTTGACTTGAGTCAGAACCCTGTCCTTTTGACCTTACAGAATGTAGTTAGTGCTGGCACTTCTCATGTATCATCCCCCCCCCCCCCGAACTAGATTTCTCCTTGGTTTCTGAAGCAGACAGTCCTCCAATGGATATAAATCCTGCGGGTGGTATTCCAGGATTTGAACAGCTTCCTCTGGTGGTACAGGGTCATGCAAACCCTGAAGCTCCTTTACCAGAGGAGGACCTGAACCCTTTATCAGCTCTTGGGCTGCTTCCTGACCTGCACAAAAGTCTGTACCACCCCAGTCTGACCACATAGAAAGGCCACGACCATATGCTTCTCTCTTAAATGCTCCTGTTTTGCCAGCTAAACAGCACAATGCAGTGCATCTCAGATATTGGAGGGGGGCTTACATGAGACCCCTGACCGTGTCTGTATGTCCAGAGACTTGCTCAAGAACTCCATGAAGTTTGTGACAAGTGACATGCTCTGATCCATGTCAGTGGGGAGTTATATTTCGATATGTTTTAAAACTGCCAAATCCCTAGAACTTTTCTGACAAAGGTATCATACCATGTACCCCCCCAACCCCCCGTGGCTGCTCATTTTCACCCGTCCATATCCCTCACTAAACCTGCACATAAGATGGTGACTATCTTTCAGATTGAAGTGGTTTCAGTAACTGACATTGAAGCAGAAGTGTTAGGTCTTGGGGAACCTGGAAGCCATCATTGATAAAGAAAGCATAGGGGCAGGGTGATGGAAGATCAAGCTGCACTTCATACAGTCCGACTCTGAGATACAGCACCTCCCTAACAGATTTTTCTTGGGCTGGGACAGAGATTTTTTTTTTTCCTGTGGAGGCCAGCCCAAAGCCTGCTGTCGTGGCTCCTGCAACCATCTTAGTGGGGATGTGATCAGGTCAAGTGTAGCCTCTGTGACGAGGTGTAGCATGCTAGTGTGCACTATGTGAATGAGCTTAAGTGCAGCATTTGTAAGGAAATGGGTCAGTCTTACCATAGCTGCCCCTGGGTGGCCCATAACTAGCTGGACCAGGAAGATCTCTTGGAACAGAATGTTATATCTCCCTCACCCAAAAAGATCATAGCTCACAAAGGGTTCCCTGCCAGGGTTGGCCTCTCTAGACCTCAAAACACTCTGATCCATCATCAGCAAGGACACGTGCACCATCCTGTGTTTTCTGGGAGGCCTGAAGTACCACTCCCAATGGCTGCAACCGCTGTACCCTTAGACAACCCTGCTACCAAGACCATGACTCCTGTCGGAGGGGTGGTCAACCTCCTTGGACAGATCCAGCAGAAGATCATATGAATATAATGTCCCCCACCCCTGATGCCAACAGGCTACAAATGGTTACCAGACATTGCAGGGCTTGGACTCAACTAAAATCAAAAGATCTTCTTCGGGGGGTATCTCAGTCATCAGGTCACACCATAGGAACTTCACCACTGGAGAAGCAGGATCCACATAGAAGATTTTCAGCAGTACAACTGGGGCCACCCACGCTGATGTCATCCTTCGACGTCACCAACCCTATATAGGTGTGAGCAGCCCCGCTTCCTCCTCAATTCTATCCCGTCGTTGACTCAGTTTGCGTGGGTCTCCGCGGAAGCTCCGATACAGTTTTGCACCATTTTTGCCTATGACTTTAATTTACTTAATTTTGGTTTAGAATCTCTTTTCTTATTAGAGATTCCCCTATCCAAAGTTAATCTTTCTTCTTCTCCTCCGTCGCTGCCGAGGTGGACTGAAGATCGCCTCCATAGACAGATGTTTTCTCTGTGTCTGCTGTCTTGGGCCTGACTTCATTGCCTTGGACTGTGAGACTCTGAAGTTTTCTCTACCTGCCCTGCAGCGCGGAAGAGGACTCTACAAATATTCCTACTGGAGAAATTCTGGGCAAGAATCCTCCGGGGTTCCACCCTCTCCTATCACCAGTGGGTCCTTCGAGCTCACAGGCCACCAAGGCCCGGGACAAGTCCTCAGAGATTAGTCATCAGCAAGACCGTGACCAGAACCACTACCCCCAGGGTTCCCACTCCCCGATGTCTCCTCCTTTAGGGGGTTCCTCTTCGATAGCTCTGGCCTCGTCGAGGGTCACTGTCCAGGTTTCTGCCTTAAACAGACCCATATTGATAGCCCTCCTGTTGTGGCCTGATGCTTCTCCAGGCCCCTGGGATTCAGGCTCTTCAGGTTCTAAAACCTGTCATTGGGGTTGTCATGCCCTGTGCTGTTGACCCCTCAGCCATCAACAATGCTATCTACCGTCGTCGACTGTAGTGGTCCCTGCTCCATCAATGACTGGTTCGTCAGTGACAGCCCTCCCATCGTGGCCTGATGCTTCTCCAGGCCCTGGGCTTCGAGCTCTTTGGGCTCTTAAGCCTGTTTACAGGGTCGTCATGCCCTGTGCCATTGACAACACCTTCCGTCGTTGTCAATCTGTATGGTACCTGTTCCATCGACGACCAATTTGTCGATGGCAGCCCTCCCATTGTGGCCTGCTGCTTCTCCAGGCCCCTGGGCTTTGGGCTCTCAAGCCCCATCGATGGGGGGCGTCATGCCCTCTGCCATCGACTCCTCTGCTGTTGACAATGTCTTCTGCCGTCGTCGAAATAAATGGTGCCTGCTCCGTCGACGACAGCCCACCCATTGTGGCCTGATGCTTCTCCAGGGCCCCTGGGCTTCAGGTTGTTCGGGGCTCTCAAGACCTGTCAACAGGGTCAGCATGCCCTGTGCCATCGACTCCTCTACCGTTGATGATGCCTTCTGTCGTCGTCGACCTTAATGGTGCCTGCTGCATCGACAGCTGGCTCATCGATGACAATCCTCCCGTCGTGGTCTGATGCTCCTCCAGGCCGTGGGCTTTTTGGGCTGTCAGGGCCCATTGATGGGGTCCTTGTACCCTGTACTGCGAACCCCTCCACCGTCAATGTCGCCGTCTACCGTCGTCAACCATTAGGGTACCCGCTTCATCGATGACTGTCTCGTCGGTTATAGCTCTCCCAGAATGGCCTGATGCTGCTTCAGGCCGAGGACTCCGGGCTTTTCGGGTTCTCAAGGCTCATCAGGGTCATCGTGCCCTGTTCCGTTGACCCTCACCCACTGATGATGCATTCTATTGTTGTCAACCTTGCTGATAGATCTGACCAAGTTCTCTGGTGTCTTGGTCCATCAGCTTGATGTGTTGCGGCCTGGTTCACCTCCGCTGTCAACAGGTTATTCCTAGCAGGCCACTGTCGATACCTTGCTCTTTGGAAACTGAACCTGAGCACATTGATGTCGAGGTGCACTACCATCCAGACCTCATGGTACCAGAGGAAGAGGAGAAAGAACCCCTCTTCTGGCAGGTCCACTGCCCCCTAAGTGAGCGAGGACTCAGTCAAGCATATTCCCAGGTCTCCTCCTGAGGTTTTTACCTTTTTTACTATGTGGCACATTCAGTGTCCAGTGTTGTCGTCATTTAGGCAGCTTATGAGCATCTAAAGTGCCCAGGCACCTTAGCTCCCTCCCAGCCTGACAAGGAGTCCTGCTGGCTTCACCTTGGGGTTAAGAGGGTTTCTGCTTCTTCCGCCTTGGGGCTGAGAATTGCCTATTTTCTCTCACACTTGGTGGAATATCAGAGTACTGTTTGTCAGAAAGACAAGGCTGCCACCCCAGCCCTTCCTGTTTGCCCTCAAACAAGAGGTTCGCAGATGTTTACAGAGTGCAGAGAATTTTAGCATGCAACTCCTCGGGCCACTTTGTCATAACTGTGATACAGGTGCCAGGGCTGCTGCCTTAGGATTTGTTTTACCTTCGCAGGCACCCCTGATTGCGGTCTCTAGTACCCCAGCTGATGTCCCATAGAGGGTGCTTAATGCCCCTTTTAATGATTTCAACTTATTGGACCTGATGTTCAGGACATCACTAACCAGATGCAGACATCTGGCAGGGCTATCAAGTCTATCCATTCACTCTATCATACTTAGCCTTGTAGCAAACAGCGCCCTCCCTTTCATGCAGTGCTCCAACATCCGGGGCACCTCTTGGCCCCAGGGTAACTGAAAAACCTCCTCCTCCTTTCCTGCTACATTTTCCTCAGGTTTTGCAGTCAAGCGCCCTAGGAGTGGTGGACCAGTCCCTGCAGCTGGTCCTGCCCTCGCCAGGCTCCTGGTGGGGCCTTTCCTTTTCTGGTCCTTGACCAAAAGGCAGTGTGTGTGGGTCGGTTCTCCCTCCATCTCAATTATTGGAGAACCATTTCTTCAGTTACCTAGATCCTTCAGTTTATAGAGAGGCGTCACACTTTGGAGTTGGTAGAGGCACCCCCAGAGACCCTACCCCCAAGAACCTTCTACTTACCCCCTAGATGGGGATCTGGGGCTCATAAGTGATCTCAAAGATCTTAACAGGTACATCCAATACAAAAAGCTCCATATAGTGACCTTGCTGGGCTTGCTGCCCCTTCTCAAACAGGGTGTCTAGCTGTGCTCCTTGGATATGTGGGAAGCATTCCTACATCTCTGTCTTTCCACCGCACAGAAGGTTTCTGCAGTTCCTCTTTCAGCGGGAGCTCTATCAGCTCTTCACAGCAGTGCCCTGGAGTTGCGGACAGTTCCTTATGCCATGCAGGCCTTTCAGAACCATCTACTTCAGGGCCCACTGTTGATCCAAACGGACAACTATAGCATTGCCGATTACACCAGCCAGCATGGGGGGGGGGCTCACTCGTATCCCCTATGCAGGGAGGTCATGAGGATATCGTACTGGGCCATAGACCACAGTCTCATTGTCCCAGCAGACCATGTCTCTGGCATGCAACACACTCTGGTCGACAGCCTCTGCAGGATTAAGTCCAGCATGCATGAGTAGGAACTCCTCTCATCCGCCACTGACGTCTCTTTACCAGATGAGGTAGTCCAGAGTTGGACCTTTTCTGCATCCCCACACAATGCAACACTGCCCAGTCTCTGCTCGCTAGATCCAGGACCTGGAGTTTTTCTGGCGAGGTACATTGTCCCTCTCCTGAAACGGAAGGTTTCTTTATGCCTTTCCTCCATTTCAGAGGGTACTGACCAAACCAGCATGGTTCTAGTGCCCCTATTCTGGCCACGGCAGATATGGTTTCCACTGCTGCAACAGCTAGCGTTTGATTACCCGGTCCCTCCATTTCTCTGCAGGGACCTATTGAGGGGGCAAGAGGGTTTCTTCTTCTTCTGCTGCCCAGAATTGGACCTTTTTGCATCCCCACATAAAGCAAAATTGCTGTGTTTCTGCTTGCTTGTTCCAAGGCCTGGACTTTTCTGGCGAGATACTTTGTCCCTTGGAAGGGGAGGTTCCTCTACTCCTTCCTTCCCTTCCTTCTAATTCAGAGGGGACTACTCAGACTTCAGATGGAGGGGGCAACTTTAATCCTATTTGCTCCCATTATGGCCTCGACAGATCTGGTTCCCCTTACTGCAGCAGCTGGCAGTGGAACCATCAGTACCTCTGCCCTTATGCCAAGGACTTCTGTCACAGGAAAAGGGAACACTGGTCCATCCGGACCTCGAGTTGCTTCATCTACATGCATGGCTTCTGAAGACATATCCATTGCTAGATCTGGGGTCTCCTAAAAAGTGGCTGATGTCTTGGTGGCTGCTAGAAAGCCTTCTACCAGGATCACTTATTCCATGACATGGAAGCAGTTTACTTTGTGGGCCGCATCTCACCACTTGGACCCATTTACCTGTCCAATAAATTAGGTTCTAGATTATCTATTTGTCAGAAGCTGGCCTGCAATACTCCTTTATTCAACTACACTTGACTGCTATCTCAGCTTTCCATGTACCTGTTGAAGGATGTATGGTGGCCCAGCTAGAGGTGGCCCATACATTTTTAAGAGGCATTTTGCACTTAAATAAAAGCAAAAGTTAGTGCACGTCCTGTCCCCCACCCCCTAATTTGGGTAAAGTAACAGAAAACAGCCCATACCGTACAAGGCGGTCCAGATATGTGAATGATTCATTCATTCACATATCTGGTACTTACAATATAAGCTGCCTATAGCTCTTGCTCTGAACCAGTGGTGCAGCCCTACTGAGCAGCAGTCACGGCGGGCGCGGGCGGCAGGCGGGTGGGTGCTGACGGCGGGGTGGTGGGGCTCAGTGGGTGGGGTGGGGCCACTAGATCACCAGGCTACTTGGACCTTGGGGTGGACTCTAATGCCCGCGATCGGGCTTAGTTGATCAGACCACCAGGGATATGTTCTTGGGGGTGGACTCTAATGCCCGCGATCGGGGGGTTATCTGGTTTTGCCCGTGATCAGGGCCAGTCGAGGAGGGATTTCAAAAGTTATGCCCGCCATCGGGCCAGTCGAGGAGGTTACTATTATACCTGATTGAGCTGCGGGGAGCACAGGGAGTAAAGTCGAGGGCCACCCACAGGTGGCAGCTGCTGTGTTGCGCCCTGCAATGCGGCAGCTCACCTGTGGGTGGCCTCGACTTACTCCTTTTTTTGCTCAGAGTTGTGCAGGCGCAGGTTGGGGTTGCGCCTGCACAACTCTGCACAGCCCGCTTAATATCGGGCTGTGCAGTTTATGCATGGTTCCTCCCCCTCTGGTTGAGCATGCCTTCATTAGCATTGAACTGTTGCTCAGCATGACTTGGGGGGCGCAACTGCCTCCTGCTGAATATGGCAGAATGGCGCAATTTCAGATTTGCGCAGGCGCAACCCTACTGTGCATGGCACAACCCTTTTGAATATCCAGCCCAGGGTGTCTTACGTACTAGTCCTAAGTTTCTACCAAAGGTGGTGTCTGAGTTTACTTTAAATCAAACCATCCATCTGCCAATTTATTTTCCTAAGCATGCCAGTCCAGAGGAAGCATTACTCCATACTTCAGATGTACATAGAATACTCAGGTACTATATACACCACACAATGGACTGCGGAAAGTCCTTGCAGCTTTTTGTCTCATTCGCCCCGGGAAAGAGAATGCTACAGTTTCCAAACAGTGTCTGTCCAAATGGTTGGCAAACTGTATTACTTTTAGTTATAGAAAGTATGGTAAGGAACCCCCTAGGGTTGTTTGTGGTCATTTCACTAGAGGCATGGCCACATCTGTTGCATGTTTCAAAAATGTTTCTACTGCTGAAATCTGTGCAGCTGCTACCTGGAGTACTGTCAACACCTTTACCAAACATTACAGTCTGGACGTGGCTTCAAGAAAGAGGGCTGGCTTTGGCCTAGCTGTGCTCCAAGGCCTACTTTCTTAGTCCTGTCGGCTCCTGCCACCCAGACTGTGTTTGGTGTACTCATTCCATAGGTATGACCTGATGAAAGAGGTATCCTTGAAGGAGATAAAACTGTTTTAGGGACGTGAATATGTTGTTCAGTCCACACTTCTTGGCAGGTTCCTTGCCGCTTTAAATCTTGCTGGAAGGTCTTCAGGCTGGTTCCTCCCACCCACCCACCCAGGCGGTAAAACTCTCGGCTCGCCCCATGACGCCAGATCTTCCTTACCACTTGGAAGCTCAGGTTCCCTCCTTAGCGTTCTGCGTTTTAGGCCTGGATCCACACTCTTCGGTTAAACCGAAACTAATTCTAAAATTTACAAGACTACAGTCTTTGACTTCACTCGCGGCTGCGATGGACAGATCGACTCCCGGATTTTGTCGGTGCCCCTGTGGGCAGAAGATGTCCCAGACCGATCCACACTCCACATGCGTCTACTGCCTGGGGCTTGACCACGATTTGCAGGTTTGCGGATTGTGCAGCTCCTTCTCAGCTTCAGTCTTGGAGGACCGTGCTGCTCGACTACTTTTTGGGCGCCTGAAGCCGGTACCCACCGGTCAGGTTGAAGGAGGCCCGTTAGGCGTGTCATGACGGCGAGCTCCGAGGAACAGTTGGAGCAGATGATCGCCCTCGAGGAGGAAGCGGCCCAGGCCGCTTCTTCTTCCTCCTCGGTCGCAGCATTTATCCCGCTCTCCTTGGGCTCTTCCTATACAGCTTCTTTTAAAGAACTTTGTCGATCCCTCTTCACCAAGGGAAAAGGACCATTGGGACATTCCAGTTGGTCCAAGAAGAAGGACTCAAAAGGTATGTCCCTCCATCAACGTTTGTGGGAGCGGGAGAGCCGTTGACTTTCGACTTCGGTCGAGGTTGCGGCTAAGGCCGCTGGCTTCATGGTGTCCCTGTCAGGTCAGCCGTCCGAGACACCCGTCAATGCAGTCGAGATTTTTCTCGACCCGTCGGACAGTTTGTCGACTGGAGAAGCTGACAACTCTACTTCACCGGTTCCCCCAGTGGAAACTGAGGACTTGCCTGTGCCTCCTGTGCTGGGTCCCGGTTAAGGTCCTGTGCCGAGGAGGCAGGTTTCCCGTCCTCTCAGACCCACCTCGGGAATCCCGAGGTCTCGGTCCTCTTTCAGGTCCAGCTGATCCCACCGACGTCGGCGGTCTCGGTCTCGGCACCATGGAAAGCGGCATCGCCGCTCATCCTCGCGTCCTCTTCAGAGGATAGGCTCCGGCACAAGTTGCGTCGGTGCTACGAGGATTTAATGTGGCAGCAGCTGTTACTGTCCGGTAACAAACAGACTCCGTCGCCTTCTCCGGCCATTAAGTGGCTGTCATCGGAGCGGCCGAAACAACCCCTTGTAGTAGTCGAGGAGCCGCCATCGGTGCCGGTTGTTCTGCCGAAGCTGGCTGCTCCACTCATTGTGGTGGAACCTCCCCCTCCACAACCGAAGACTGGGACCCCGACCAAGGATTCTCAGTCGGGTCAGGGTTTGCCCCATAGGTTGTCGGTCACCCTCACTCCCGATCGACCTTGGCACATTGAGGGTGGCTCAGGCACTTGGCAGCTGTTCGCAGACTCCATAGAGTCTGATGACGACTACTCCTTGTTCTCCAGGCCGCTCGACCTGGAGTCTGCAGGGGGTCAGTCTGTGGACGAGAGCCCATCCTCATTTTTGGGACTGCTTCAACTCATCTCAGAGTTCACTGGGATGAAGCTCGAACCCGTTTCTAAATGGGCCAGGTATCCCCTCACAGAGATACTGGACCGAGGGGATTCCTCTACAGAGGCCTTTCCTCTGGCCGAAGCCATTGTTGGCCCGGCCCTGGAGCTGTTATAGCGCCGGCATCTTGTCCCGCACCTTCGGCCAGGATGGCTTGAAAGTACGCAGTCCCTACCGGTTCACTCTCCGGTTTCTCGGAGCACCCCTCTGCGGAGGGGTTAGTGACTGATAGCGTTTTCCGGCGTTCCGGGAACGCTCGGGATGTGGACAAACCGCCCGATAAGGAGTCCAAGAAATTGGACTACTCAGGGCGGAAGGTATATGCTGCTTCCTTCCTAGGCCTTCGTCAGGCTAGCTCGGCCATTCTGATGGCACACTTTTCACACGCCCTTTTGGGCTCCCTGGATGAGGTGATTCCTCATCTCCCAGCTGACCTTCAGACGACGGTCAAGCAGGTGCAGGATCAGGGAAGGGTGGTAGCTAAACAGCAGCTCCAAACTTCATTGGACATTGCTGATTCGTGTGCCAGGTAAGTAGCAGCCGCGCGCCACAGAGCTTGGCTGTTTATCTCCACCTTCACGGCAGATACACAGTACAAGCTGGCAGACATTCCCTTCCTGGGTACCGACTTATTTGGGCCCGGGGTGGAGGGTCATCTCCCAATGGATCGAGAAGTCCAGTGCCACCTTGGACTCGGTCACATCTGCCCAGAAGGACAAAGACCGCCAGCAGCAGCGTAAGCCCTTTCGTCCTTCAGCCCCTGAGGCACGTCCGGCCCAGCAACACCAGCATCAGAGCCAGCAGGCTTATGCTTGGCATCCCAAAGCCAAGCCTGCTGCTTCCTCCAAGCCTGCCCAGTGACGGGTTGAGAGGTGTCACCCCCAACCTCGTCACTCCTCCCCGGGTCCACGGGGACGGCTCAGACACTTCCTTTCTGCCTGGTCCGCTATCACGACGGACCGCTGGGTGTTGGAAGTGGTAGGCAGGGGTCTGCCTCTGGAATTCGAGCAATCCCCCCCCCCCCCATCGAGCCGTTGCCCCACGGGGGGCTATGGGTTCTGCAGCCTCTCTGTTGGCTCGTTGAGCCGACATTGCCTTGCTCCTCTTGAAGGAGGTGATCAGCGAGGTGGCGGACCCCCCTCCAGACCCAGAGTTTGTGTCCAGGTACTTCCTGGTCCCAAAACGGACGGGGGGCTGGCGCCCCATTCTCGACCTACACGACCTGAACAAGTTCCTAAGGTCTCGCACCTTCAGGATGGTCACTCTGGCTCAGATCATTCCAATCTTGGAACCAGGCGTGTGGTTCTGTTCTCTGGACCTTCAGGACGCGTTCTTTCACGTCCCAATCCGCCGTCCCACCAGCGATTCCTCCGCTTTCGAGCAGAGGGATCTCTTTATGAGTTCCGGGCCATGCCCTTAGGCCTCTCTTCAGCTCCCAGGGTCTTCACCAAATGCATGGCAGTGGTGACAGTATTCCTGCGGCGCCGAGGGGTCCGGGTGTACCCTTACCTGGACGACTGGCTGATTGCAGCCCCCATCCAGATTGGAGGTGGAGTGGTCCAGGGATCTGGCCCTCCAGGTCTGCTCTCAGATTGGCCTCCTCATCAACGAGGCCAAGTCAGAACTCGTGCCATCACAGGTGATTCAGTTCATCGGGGCAGAGCTCGACTCTCTTGGAGCCAGAGCCCAGCTCACGGCGGACAGGGCCGAGGTCCTTTCCTCTTTTGCCCAGTCATTTCTGGTTGGGCAATTGCGCCCTTCCCGGGACTTTCTGCGCCTTCTGGGCCTCATGGCGGCCTGCACCAGCGTGGTCCATTGGGCCCGCTGTCATATGCGTCCCCTACAATGGGGGCTGGCCCGCCAGTGGTCACAGTACTCCGGTCATCTGGACCAGCCAGTGACGGTGACCCAGGAGATGTGGAATGGACTGCAGTGGTGGCTCGTTCCAGCTCATCTGCAGGAGGGTATCCCATTTGTCCGCCCCGAGCCGACGGTCACTCTGATGACCGATGCCTCTCTGAAGGGTTGGGGTGCCCATCTGAGGAAGCTCAGAGCCCATGGCTTCTGGTCCTCTCAGAAGTCTCGATGTCACATCAACCTGCTGGAGCTTCAAGCAGTCCGACTAGCCCTCACCACCTTTGATCCGTTTGTTCGGGGTCAAGTGGTCCAGGTCCAGATGGACAACACCACAACCATGTACTACCTGAACTGACAGGGCAGGATGCACTCCTTGCCTCTGTGCAAGGAAGCTTTCCGCACTTGGTCTCTCTTGATCAGCCTGGAGGCGGATCGCCTAGCCATCCATGTGGCAGGAGCCTCCAACAGTCTGGCCAATGCCCTCAGCCGGGTAGGTACTGCTTCGCACGAGTGGTCTCTCCTGCCGGAGGTAGTACAAGATCTGTTCTCCCACTGGGGCTACCCTCAGGTGGACCTGTTCGCCTCCAGGGAGAATGCGAAGCTGAGGTTGTTTCATGCCCGTCCCCCTCAGCAGGGCTCGCTGCAGGGGGATGTCTTCTCGAGGCCATGGACCCTGGGCCTCTTCTGCAGCTTCCCTTCATTTCCCTTGATTCACAAGGTGCTTCTCAAGGCAAAGAGGGACAAGGCACAGGTGATTCTGGTAGCCCCAGACTGGCCTCGCCGGTACTGGTACCCAGATCTCCTCAGCCTCAGCTCCAGGCTCCCAAGGCGGATTCCAGCCCGCCTGGACCTCCTCTCAGTCGACAAGGGGAAGGTTCTCCACCCAGATCTTCAATCTCTGCACCTGACGGCGCGGTTCCTGAGTGGCTAGAGTTCCAGGCCTTGGGTCTTTCCGATGAGGTCCTCAACGTCGTTGAGGCGTCCTGTAAGGAGTCAACCAGAAAATGCTATGCCTTCAAAGGGAAGAGATTCTCCATTTGGTGTCAGGACAAGGGGTTGGACCCTTCTTCCTGTTCCTTGGCTAGCATTCTGGACTACCTGTGGTCCCTTTCTCAGCTAGGGCTTCGGTCAACGACCCTTAAGGTGCATCTGGCAGCCATCTCTGCTTACTGGGCGTAGGCCGGAAAGCAGTCGGTGCACAGGAGAAGGTGGCTTAGGCCTTGATCACATATCCCCTCCGGTGCGAGAACCTCCACCTCTGTGGGATCTACTGCTGGTATTGGCTAAGCTCATGGGCAAGCAATTCGAACCAATGCACAGGTGCAATATCTCCCACCGGTCGTGGAAGACCGCCTTCTTGGTGGCTATTACGTCAGCCAGAAGGATGGGAGAGCTCCAGGCACTTTCCATTGAGTCTCCTTATTTGTTTTTCCATAGGGACAAGGTTGTCCTGTGCCCCAACCCGAAATTCCTTCCGAAGGTGGTGTCGGAGTTTCACCTTAACCAGGTGTTGACTCTGCCAGTGTTCTACCCCAGTCGCACCTCGGAGGCCGAATATAGGCTCCATACTTTGGACCCTAGAAGAGCGCTCTCTTATTATAAGGAGCGGACAGCTGAAGTTCGGGGAGAGGTTCGCCAGCTGTTTGTCACCTACGCTGAAGCCGCACCTGGCAGCCCTGCAACCAAGTGGACGATAGGCAGGTGGATCACCTCCTGCATAGATCTCTGCTATAGGTGGGTGGGCATGGAGCCTCCCAAAGGGATAAGAGCTCATTCTACCCACCATACCGCTGCTTCTAGGGACGTCCCTATCCAGGAAATCTGCAGGGCTGCTACCTGGAAGTCAGCACACACCTTCATTTCCCATTACCACATCGACCTTGAGTCACGCCGGGATGCTGGTTTTGGGGCCTCGGTTCTCCAGTCCTTATTCCCTAAGTAGGGGGTGCGCGCCTTGCCTGTCTCCCCCCGGAGAACTGCTGGGAGTCTGCCAATAAGTGTGGATTGAACAACATATCCACGTCCCTAGAAATACAGGTTACTCACCTGTAACAGGAGTTCTAGGAGTGGCATATGTTGTTCATCCATACAACCCACCTGACCTCCCTGGCTTCGACGCACAACCTGGCTTCCAGTGGGCTAGATCTGGCATCATGGGGCGGAGCCAAGAGTTTTACCACCCGGGTGGGTGGGAGGAGCCAGTTTGAAGACCTTCCGGCAAGATTTAAAGCGGCAAGGAACCTGCCAATAAGTGTGGATGAGCAACATATACCACTCCTAGAACTCTTGTTACAGGTGAGTAACCTGTATTTACATGCTTACTATATTAGATCTTCAAGAGAATCTCTTTCGTCAGGCCATGCCATCCCACCCCACCCTCTAACCCCCTGTCAAATCCTGAGAATCTGGGGAGTGTTGTCTCCTTCTCCATGAGGGTCTGTCTGCTGATGTCTGCCTCACGTGGTCAGCAGAGTACTAGGTTCTCTCCTGGTTCCCTACAGGGAGGTCCTCTGAGCATGATCTCTGGCGGGAAACTGAGGAGGGAAGGGGCCACCCATGTTTATATGGGAGAACTGACGTCTGATGTTGTCGTGGGTAGCCCCTGGTGGACTGCTTTCAAAAAGTTTCTGAATGGTCCTAACGCCTGGTGGCTTATAGTTCCATAGGTGTGGCCTGATGAGAGATTCTCTCGAAGATCTACTTGTACGGAAACTACGTAACTGTTCTGTTCTGATGGATCTGGTAAAAAGAAGAGGAAAATTAGGACTGAAAGAGGTGGGTTCAGAGAGGAAAATGTAATTCTTGATGTGGGGTCCTTTGGTTGGATGGCATTACTGGTCTTGATGCCTATGTTCAATCTGTCTTTCATGTCTGTGAATGTTAACCATGTTAAAAACCTGAATAGGCGTCGCACGACCTTTTCCATTTTCCAGCTTCTGGATTGTGAGCTGACCTTTGTGCAGGACACACAGCTCCATACCTTGGCTGAGGTTTCCTTCACAGAAAAAGCCTGGACCATCTTTTTCTGGTCCCCGGGCACAGACACCTGTTCAGGGGTAGCTTTACTGTTTCACTGACGTAATGTAGAAATGCTTAAACTGGTGGCCCTCTACCCAGGGCATGTCTTGGTGCTTGATGTAACACTGTATGGTACTTTATTCTGGTTAATTAACATTTATCAGGGTTTTAAATAAGCCACGACAATTGATTAGCAGTTTTGTGTGTGAAACTGCTAATCAGTTACGAAAATGCATAGCACTTACCTCAATTTAATTAGCAAAATTAAAAACAGTAGAAAAATGTATATACATACAGTTTTTTCAAAAATATTTTAACTTGAATAAAATTATAAAAATTAGTTCTGTCTGTCTGGCCTGGTGGCGCTGAGGGTTGAGGCGCTGGACACCACACCTCATGCCACGCCGGCAACCCGGGTTCGGGAACGAGCCAGGGCTGCTGGGGGTTGGCAGGGGCAAGCGAGGATTGAGTGTCCGGAGGACTGCTTTCCCCTCTTGGGGGAGGGAGGGATTGTCGGCCCTCCCGCTGATCACCCTCTAGCAATGGCTGGAGGGAGAAACGGGTTGGACAGCATGTCACCGACCTTCACAGTCAGATGGGGAGGGGGTACGGTAGTAAATGAGAAAATGGAGCTGGCAGGCTCCGTGATGGCCCCGACTACGCCTGCGCCAAGTCCTGGGGTTTGGATGTTGGCTATCCAGGGAAGGGGAGAAAGCCGGCGCTCTTCACCCCCAGCCCTGTCACAGGTGGGTAACCCATGGGGGATTTCCCGAGGAGGGTCAGTGCGGGAGGTCAGCACCAGAAGGATGAGCTCCCCCATGGGAGGAGCCATAGTCGCCTGCCAGCACCGCCAGAAAAAGCTCTATGGAGAAAAAAATTAGCTCTGTCTTCGCTTCATCTGTTTCATTACCCCCAAAACACACACACACACACACACACACACACGCTGATGGCCCCATCCCATCTATAGTAACACCCCCCCCCCACCCATTTCAGCACCGTGAGCCTCACCACTTAGGTCCCCAGCACTCTCAACCTTTGGGGCATGGACACTCCAAGTGAGGGGCACTGACTGTTAGAATGAGGGACACATTCTCTACATGCTCAGAACAGTGTGGAAACCTGTGTACTCATCTGTCACTGTGCCGCGTGAAAAAGATGCTGCCCACTCAGAGCATGTGCTGAAAATTCAGTCTTTAGTTTAAAGCCAATATTCTAAGTTAGTAATTAAAAAATAATAAGTACACACAGGGTTTCCACAGTTCTTCTTATCTTGTACCTCCATGTTTGAGGATGTGATGTGGCTCAGTGTCCCCCATTTTAGTGCAGGGTGTAGCCAGACTTGTGCACTCCATGACCATGTTTCCTGCTCCATCTGATATGAATAAACACACGTTTTGTATACTGTTTGTTGCCCCAACCAATGCACTTGCCATACGCTTCTCCCTCAAGACACCCATACACCCTGACTCCAAGTCAGATGCCTGCTCTGTATTGTTTCTGGGATGTCTTCCTATGTTCCAGTGCTCAAAGGTAGCCCCATACCTTGTCAACTTTTGTTATTGAAATGAGGGACACAAGCACTCAGAATGAAGGATAACATGGGACACTGATCCTCCTAATGAGGGACTCATCTTCATACCATGATATAGGCTCACAGCACTGTTGAAACCATTGTCTGTACTTGTACATAGTTTATTTTTGAGTGAACGTTATAATATTTTACATATTTATTTCTGCTTTAAAATCTAAATTTACAGCACCTTCACTGCGTTGGCAGCGCTTGGACTTTTGCAATTCCCTATACCTATGGCTATCCGGGGTGGATGTCCGCCGCTTACAGCAAGTGCAGAACACTGCGGCCCGGCCTTTGATGGGGACATCTCGATTTAGTCATATTTCACCGATGCTGCGTGAACTGCACTGGCTGCCTGTAGAGTGGCAGATTACCTTTAAAGTCATTTTATTGACTTTTAAAGCCCTACACGGACAGGGACTGGACTATCTGAAACAGCTCCTGGTTCTTTACCATCCCGGGTGATCGCTCTGCTCAGCTGACGAGGGGTTGCTAGAGATACCAAGGGTGCGTTTAAGATTTGCTGGGGCCCGGGCATTTATGTCTGTGGCTCCTACCCTCTGGAATTCTCTACCCAGTCAGTTACAAGAGTGCCTGACTGTGGAGGGATTTAAACAGGCCTTGAAAACTCATTTATGGAGACAAGCTTTTGGTGATTGAAGTCTTTCTGATTTTAGTAGTGGTTTTATGATTGTTTATATATTTATATTTTAATTGAGATTGTGTTGTATTGTGTGTTCAATTTGTTCGGCGCCTTGGATTTTGAAAGGCGCCTTAAAAATAAAGTTTTATTATTATTATTTTTTCTGTGAAGGACGAAGGAGGGACACATCAATTTTGAGGGGTGAAATGAGGGACATTCCTCATAATCAGGGACAGTTGAGAGGTATGGGTAGCCCCGATCCCACTTATGCCAGAATTCCCCCCACACACTCATCTCAGCCCCATCAACCTCCCCACCAATGTCCCCACACAGACACTCACCCACATAAGTAATTCATTAGTTCAGAGTGCTGCGCAGTTTCACTGCTGCAGCCTCAAGATAAATGCTGGCAATCGCTCCCATTGTTAAGTGCATAAGTATTATAATCCACCTTCTTAGTAGTGCCACCCATAGTGTCCTCACAGTCTCACTGCCGTGGCCTCATATGCCAGCAGTCACTCCCAGAAGTGCTTTGTGTTTGGCGCAAAGCACTACTGGAGTGATTGCCGGCATTCGGGGCCACAGCAGTGCAACTGTGAGGATACTATGGGTGACACCTAAGAAAGTGGATTACAGTACTTATGCACTTAACTACGGGAGTGATTGCTAGCATTCATTTTGAGTCCACAATGATGAGACTGGGCAGCACTTGAACTAATAAATTACTTATGTGATTGAGTGTCTGTGTGGGACATGGGTAGTAGGAGTGTGTGCTCTAGATGGTATGGGGAAGGGTTACAGAATGCATTGCAGTTTTTTGCATTGCAGAAGTCAGAATGGATTTCCTGAGCAGCTGGTTCGCATCACAAAATGCGATGTGATACTGACTATTTAAAACCCTGTTTATGCATCACAGTCTAAAAGTAGTAGGATTGACCTAATGAAGCTTTACCAGTTATACCTACTGTAGTCTTGGGGTATTTTAACTGTGGCCTTTCTACTTTAGACCATGATGCACAAGGGATCCCACTTATTTTCATGGGTAGCTGTCCACCTGAATTCATTATTGGGGTAGTCATCTTAATCCCATAAGAGGAACGTTACGTATTACCCGATCAAGCAGGATGGATTAGCTATGTTACACCCTACTGTATTTTTTATGGCATGGTTTGGAACTGTCCTTGAAGACCCCTCTTGGTACCTTTTGAGAAACCCTGGTATACCTGGGTGTTGCATGGTATTACTGCCTGACTGAATCTTTGAAAAAAACGGAAAGGTAAAAGTTGTACGGTCTTCTGAAACAACCCCAGTATACAAGGAAGAGGGTTTTACTAAGCTGCGAGTTTGGGGTGTCACCTACATACAGTTGAGGGACATGCCTTGGAAGGCAGGGTGTAGGCTTATTGTGGACACCAAATTTTCAGAGCCCTCCATGTTTGAGCGTTATGTCAGTTGACCAGATGACAGAATTTCACCCAAAATGTGGGATACACTTTTGTTGTGTTGTCACAGCATGCTTAATGTTTATAGAAATCAAAAATATAAACAGTTGAATGAACACCTGTGTGCTAGGCCTGGTTGTTTGAACCAAATGGAAACAATGGGTCATGTTTCTGCGATTGCTCCTACATTCACGGTTTCTGAGATTTTGTGGCAGATGCTAGGTCCGAACCTGTATTTCAGAATTTTGATTATGGCACTTTAGTGCATGGACATTATAGCTCTGTTTGGGGTAACTGGGATGTTGGTACACTGGACGTTCTTTTTGCTTGTCTTAAGTGGCACATATGGCTGAACCACTGCCACATCTCTCCAGCAGAAACTACTTAGGCAAAACAAAGTCTTTCTCAGAATAACCTCAGAAGTTAGGTCCATTTATTGTACAGAATTAAAATGTCATGCTTCTGATGGTCTTGCCGATACATGGCATAATATAGAATGGGTTACACGCTGGGTAAGCCTATGAGTTGCTTGTATGCACTGTCTTTTTGGCCTACTTAATAGTTTGCATGTTGCTTTTTTCTTTTATTCATTCTTCCTTTTCCATTTAATTTTCCCCTAATTACCCTGGTGGAGTTTTTGTTTCACATTTGTTTATTACTGTTGTATGACTCTTACCCTGGTTGGGAATTTTATTGTTTTTCCTCATGCTGTCCAGCTGTTTTTTTTTTTTTTGGGGGGTGGGGTTTGAGTGTATGATTTTGTCTTTGCTTCTACCTTTTTCTTTTCTTTTTTTTATGCACCCCCCCGCATCCCGGCTGATCCCTCTTTCAGGCCTCTCATGGACCTGCTCACCTGGCTGCTCCCGACCCACCACCCTGCATCGTGGCCAGCCTAGGTAATCCTGATGTATCCCTCATCAGGAAGGTCCCTTACCATCGCAGGGGATAAGCCTTCCAGCCACACCAACAATCCTAGATGCTGCTGAGACAGCAGATAGAGGTCTGGGAGCTCGGTGATGAGGGTCCAGGGAGGCCATCACCCAATCGGCCAGTGCGCCGTTTTCCACTTTTCTACCCAGGGAGTGGCTTGCCACAGACATCTAGGTGCGTATGCAGACGTCCGTCACTCCCAGTCATCTGCGACCTGACATCCTGCCGTGCTCACGGCCTCCACCAGGTGCCAGCAGGCACAAGGCTGCATCCACACCCTCCCCCCGCAAAGAAGGCGAGCTGTCGCTGGACACTCCATCCTTCTCCCCAGGCCGGCCCTCCAGCGACCTAGGTCTGTTCCCAAACCCGGGTCGCCAGCGTCGCAGATGGAAATTCAACTGCTGTGCCGATGGGCCAGCCCTGCTTCTTCCTTTTTCAATAAAAATTCCCCCATCTTGCTGCAGGGAAGTTGCTGAACTCTGCAGCAGGAAGGAGGACCCTGGCGAGGAGTGTGATGGTGATTCTTGGGTAAGGGAAATTGCATTCCTCCCTATCCAGCATACTGAGAATGCTCTACCTGTTGCTGAATTGAAGCAGGGTAATGGTGAACTGCTAAATGAAGAGATGGAGACAGAAAGAATGCTTTATGTTTCACCTGAAAGAGGAGGGAATGAGGTCCAGCTACAAACCTCACAAATGAAGTACCTGTATCATCTAAAGATACACTAGTCCTGATTGATGATACATCATCTAGTCCTGAACTGGAATTGCTGCTGTCATCGTCAGCTATGGACATAGAAGAACAACATCATGAAGCAGATTTGCAGGCCAAGAAGGAGCTCCTTGTGGCCTATATTGTGGAAAGAGGAAGTCAAATTCCTGGCTCAGAAGAAGCAGCTGAGAGCGGGCTGCTAGTCTATCCCAGCTGACGTGATTCACAAACAAGTTGGGTCTCTGACAGACAGCTGTGTGGCTCAGTTGTCAGAGACTCCCACATGCTGGAGGCCAGCGGTCAGTGTGAAGTGGCCATGGCTGAAACAATCAGAGCGAGAGCTTTTGAGTTTAAGCCCCAGAGAGGCTCTGCTTAGAGCTGGGGTGATTTGACAAGGCAGCAGGTGGATCCCAGAATTGACTTAACTCCCTGCTCCCCCAATAATGGCAGAACAGGCCACGATGACAAACTAGGAATTCCTTGCCAACAAAACAGATACTGCTCATATTTATCAACCTGAACTGCCGGGGGACATCGCCTAGCCATGAGCTAAGTTGGACGCTTAATCTTGAACTACAGGGAGATAGTTCTTAATTTCTACCCTCCAACTATATTAGGACTGAGTTTTCATATAAAAGAGATCAGCAGTGCTTTAAGATGACTTCCCAACCTAAATCAGCCAGGAAGCAGATGCAGATAGTCTTTAAATTGGCTACAGAGACCAAGAAGGGAGACAGGTCTGGTGATTTGCAGCATAAAGCAGAGACGAAAGCAGGAGCAGGGGAACAGTGTGAACCTCCTTCCATGGACATGGTTTCATAGCAACCACAAAAGCAGTCTCAAGAACCTCTAATTTCTGAACTCAAAAGTTGGCCCATATACAATTGACAGTAAATGGCCTTGGAGAAATGGTGGAGCGGGACGGCAGGCTCCTAGACGAGCTTGAGGCGCGTCTGGGAGAGCAATGAGAATGGCAGAAGAGATGTCGATGGCTTTAATTCCGGTACACAGAATAATAGAGACACTTGAAGGCAACCTGGATGACCACAAGAACTGGGAGAGGCGCAACAACATGAGGGTTGTTGGCCTCCCCGAGGGAGTGGAAGGCACTGATCCAATTGAATTCCTAGCATCATGGCTCCCAAAGACATTGAGGTATTTGGATGGCAGATCCTTGGAGGTACAGAGAGCCCACAGGGCCACAGGAAAAAAAAAGTATCGTGATGAATGACCTTGGCATTTCCTTATCAAATTCCTGCACTACCAGGACAGATAGGCTGTTCTCCAAGCGGCATGAAAAGTGAGCTCTATGAAAGTCAACAGAAAAATGATCAGCATCTTCCCTGATTATAACAGATGCCTCCAAAGGTCTAGATAGGAGTTCAGTGAGATTAAGAAATGTCTGCATGACCTTAATTGGAAGTTTGCACATGTCTACTCATCTCGCCTAATCATCCGCGGGGTGGGCCTCCCTCTAAAAACATTAACTTCTCTGGACTTGGCTGCAACATACCTGGAGGTCAAGATGGCTGTGATGGAGGGCAGAACCACTGCTTGGAGAAATAGTCCCATTGCCTGACTTATGAAAGGTCAACAAGTATTCCTGGTAAGATTAGAGAAAGGTGGGTGGGCCAAGGGTTGAAAGGGGCGGGGGCTACCAAAGACTTGACTAAGGGGTGAAAGTAAGGTACAGATCTGACCATTTGAGTACTTTGTGAACTTTGAGGTTGTGGTCCTATGAACAGTAATTGAAGGAAGAAAACCCGAGTGGTCTGGACTGGTGGATGTGAACCAGACCTCTGTTGTGATTGGACGATGGCCATTATTGTTGCCACTGGGGTCTACACCATTATGGCAATTGCCAGAGGAATGGGCGGCTGCCAAGGTGGGAAAAGAGCTCAAAATGGCCAGTGACACCCCAGCTTGCTTACCCCATGCCTGTAAGATGAAAATCCCACCTATCTATATGCAGGGACCCCTTCCCATTGAATGTGCTGCAGCCCCCAGCTCCACAAAATTGCATTACCAACAGTGTGACTGTATCCATCTATCCGAGTTGATTAAACGTTCTTTAGCTTGCTCAGACTGTTCAAACTGCTAATAACTCCTGAGTCTCAGAGGGGTTAAATGTGGTAGTGTTTGCAATGTAGGCTTGCATTTTAGCAAGCCACAGATGGTTAATGGGGATGGGTTCCATATCCACTTCAGTCGACTGCTATCCCAGCCCAATGCTGGCAAAGGTGGGTGAGTGGTCATCAATAATTGTCTAACTGGGGTGGAGACTGGAGCAAAGGTTTAGCTCCTGTATAACTTGACTGTGCATTGCGAGACAAAACTGTGTTATGCATTTGGCCAAGGGAGGGGTGGGGGGAGATGCGGGCAGCTCCCACGGTAATGGGGTCAGCGGAGCTCCTCTACCATCTGTGGAGCCAAACCCCCCCCCCATCCCCCACTGAAGTCCCCTGCCCTGAAGTCCTAAGTGATGTGGCAGTCATCAGTGATTTTCTGAGATGGTCGTGATCGACTCGGGGACAGCCCTCCCTCAAAGGTGTCTTGGCGGGGAGCATCCGTGACGGTTTAAATTAGTGCCTCTGCTGGGCACTATGTCAGAATGCCAGTGGCAAGAACAGCACGGTCAAGAACTGCTCAGTAAAAACAGTGCTGTCAAACACAGCACCCAGGAAAAATGCCACATGGAACAATAGCGCCAGTGGTAGCGGTCCAGAAACACACAGAGGACCGCTACCATGGCAAAGAAATAAAAGTAAACTTCTGTTTTTCGCTGACCCCCCCCAAATATTAAAATAAACTCCATGGGGGGTGGAACTCTGGAACTGAGAGCATCTTTGGGGGGGGGGGGCAAACAACACAAAACAGTCTGGCAACTACAACATCAAAGACCCAGTACTCCACACTTCAACAAATATGAGCAATATAAATGTTTCAGTTTATAATGTATGTTGTTTTTGTAATGTACTGATGTTTGGTAATGTTGTGTTATGAATTGTTTGTAATATTGTATTTGTTCTTGTTGAAATTCTTGTTCTGTATTTATTATTGTAACTGTAATACCTGGACATCTTGTCTCAGGTCATGTCTGAAAAAGGGCCTTGGCTCATGACACTTACCTGGTAAACAAAAGTTGAAATAAAATAAATAAAAATAAATGCGAAAATGTGGACCCCCTTGAAAAATGCACTGAAACATCATGGTTCCGTAACTACTGAACACAAATCTGGCTGTAATAGAGATTATGTGCTAGTGGGATGCTAGGGTGCATAGGGAGGGGAATCACCAGCAGAACAAGGGAGCAGGTTATACCACTGTATAAATCACTGGTAAGGCCTCATCTAGAGTACTGTGTCCAGTTCTGGAGACCACATCTCAGGAAGGACATAGAGTTGAGGTGGTCCATAGAAGAGCAGCTAAAATGTTGCATGGTCTGTATCAAAAGTCCTATGAAGAGAGACTGAAGGACCTCAATATGTATTCCCTGGATGAAAGAAAAGAGAGAGGGAATGTGATAGAGACTTTCAAATACCTCAAGGGTATAAATAAGATTCAAGAAGAAAGCCTTTTTCATGGTTAAAGATGCTCAAGAATAAGGAGTCATGCTATGAAGCTGGAGGGGGGTAGACTCGGGAGATGTAAGGAAGTACTTCTTCACAGAAAGTGTGGTGGATGCCTGGAACAGCCTTCCAGTGGAGGTGGTGGGGGCAAAAACTGTAATGGGATTCAAGAAAGCATGGGATAGGCAAAAGGGAACCTTAGTGGTAGGGGAAAGAGGTAGGTAAAGCCAGAGATAATTAGGGTCTGCGGTGTTACAGTAGGTAGGGAACATGGGCAGACTAGGTGGGCCAAGTGGTCCTTAACTGCCATCAAACTCGATGTTTCTATGTATCTTCTTCGAGGGTATCTCTTGCAGCAGGTAATACACTTGGGTATCTCTCAGAGGACACTCTTCGTTGACAGTGGCTTTCACTAGCAGTGCTGACTGGGGGTCACCTACAATGACATCATCACGTTTACTTCTATAAATACGTGGGTGGCCCCTAGAGGCCTCAGTTCTTTTTCCTGCCGTCTCTCAGCTCGCCACACAAGTAGCTTTCGCTTCAAGTGTGTCACCGCTGCCATCGACTTGGAAATCGAAGTTGGAACAGATCTTGGTTTTCCTTTTTTTCCTCCTATCTCTGGATGTCTAATTTAACATTTTTGTTTCAAAAATGCTCTTGAGTCCAGAAAATCTATAGATACAATCCTCATTCCATCTGTGTTCGTTGTCTGGGGGCTGCCCATAACGTTTTTTCCTGTGCCCATTGCCAGGACTTCAGTCAAGCCACACGTCGTCGACGACTGCAAGAACTCGAGTCATACCTAATGGAACAGAAGATTGCTCTCCTCGAGCAGAAGGTTCATTCCCGTCCTTCACCGACAACTTCACGACCTTCCAGTCCTCCCACAAACAATCTTCAAAGCACAAGCACAGAGAGAAAGACAAATCTTCAGAAGGGAAGGTAAGATAAGACATCTCGTCTATCAACGCTACCGCTTCTGGCGGCCCGTCGACAGCATCTGCCTCTACTGCATCCAAGGACAAGGCCAACTAGGGCAAGCCTCGGCCTTCATTGACAAAGGCTCTCCTGGTCCTCTCATTGATGGCTTTAACTCAGGCCCTGGCAGGTGTGACCACGACTGCTCCTTCTGCGTCAACAGGTCATTTGTCGTCGAAGTCTGATCCTCCAGCATGGACCCTGGTATCTCGTTGCCAATGCCCACCTTTAAACATTCTGCTTTGTCACCTTTTTAGTCCCTGTTGACTAAGTCCACAACAGCCAAGGGGTATGTCATACAGGAGAAAGGATTCTCCCTCATGGTGCTTCCTAAATTTCTACCTCCTTCCCAGCCCATCACTCATCGAAGCCAGATTGATGCCTAACGAGGGGCAACCTCTCATGACTCAAGCTGTCGGCTGCATCTGCAACCACGCCCTAAACCTTCTGTCTTGTCTCCTCCTAGTTCTGCCTATACTGGGACGATGGCCATGACCTCCACTCCCCCGTCGATGGTCCCCTCCGTCGACGTGGCTGTTGTGGTGCAAGTGGTTCTTCAGGTGATGCAGGGCCTGCAACCCACATGGCCTCCTCCTCAGTCTCAGCTCTCTTCCTTTCCCTCGCCTCCTCCACCCAAGCGACCTCGCAAGGACTCCTCTTCTGCACCCCCCCAACCCGGGAGTCTTCTCTTGCTCCCTCCTACCATTCTTGATGAGTTTCTTCCCGATTATGAGGACGAATATGTGAAAGACGTGGATACAGGTGATGGCCTTCGCCCTCCTTCGAATACCTCTGCTATGTCCTCTGTAGAGGAAGACCCTGGGCTCTTTAAGCCCTGTTCTCCTCCAGATGATCCAGCCTTTATGGATATAATGACCCAAATCCAGCAAGGGATTGGATTCAGCACCACGGTACCGGACAAACATCACTGCCATATGGCAGATTACCTGGACCTCCTGGTGAACCCTGCTGTTGTAGTGCCTCCTTTCATACAAGCTTAGCAGGAAACCATCCTTGTGGCCTGGCACCGCCTGTCCACAGCTCCACCGGGCACTAGAAAGGCAGATTGCCTGTATCAGGCACCAACACATCGCACTTTCTTTGTTATTGTGCCACAGGCCGACTCTGTGGTCATTAATGCTGTGCATCATAGGTCAAAATGTCCTAAGCATCTGAGCTCCCTCCCCCCAGATCGTGAGTCCCAACACTTGCATTTGATGGGCAAATGAGTATACCAGGCTGCCATTAAGAATATGTATATCCTGAATAATATTGGCCACATGCTGAAGTACCAGAAGACCCTCTGGAGTATGGCATCGGAGGTAGCTAATAAGCTTCCTCAATCAGCAGAGAAAGATCAGCTCCTGGCTACTTTTGCAACTGGCACCAGCCTCTCCCGCCATTTACTTTGGGCGGGGTATGATGCTGTAGACACCTCCAGAAGGACTTTGGCCATTGGTGTCACCCTTCATAGGCATGCCTGGCTATGGGTAGAAACGTAGAAACATAGACTCTGATGGCAGATAAGAACTGCTTGGCCCACCTAGTCTGCTCATTTCCCTACCTACAGGATAAGCTGCAGATCCTGGTTAACCAACAGCCTATTTCTTCCTACCCCTCACAAGAATTGCCTTATGTCTGTCCCATGCATTCTTGAATTCTCCCACAGTTTTAGGCCCCACAACCTCCTCAGGAAGGCTGTTCCATGTGTCCACCACCCTCTCTGTGAAAAAAATACTTCCTCACATTGCCCCTGAGCCAGGGTGTCAGGTTTTACTCCTGATGCACAACAAACCATTCTCAATTCCCCTTTCAATGGACATAAACTCTTCGGCTCTGACACTCCGACCATTCTGGATGATCTTCAGGCTTCTGGTTGTACCCTCCGAATGGTGCATGGCATGTACCACATGTCACAAACTACGGGCCAGAGGAAATAGCCTTTCCAGCAGTCAGCGTGGCACTACCCAACAGTCCACTAGTCACCAGCAACAACCTCAGCCTGCAAGCTGTACCCCTGCCACCACCTCTAAGGGTGTTTGGGACACCCCTCCTGCAGCGGCTGGCATTCCGCAGTCTTTTTGACTCAATCCTCTGCATCCCCAACATCTTTCAGCTGGCCTTGGAGACTGTGGGGGCTGCTTCTCTCTTCATTTAGAGGTGTGGCAACAGATCACAACAAATGAGTGGATCCTGCAGATCATACAAACTGGACACACACTAGAACTCACTTCCACCCCACCTCCCCATCTACCCTGCTCAGTACCATACTCACCGGACCACATGCCAGTACTCCTAAAGGAACTACTCACCCTCATCCAGAAAAACGTGATTCAACCTGTACCTCCCAGAGAACAGTGACATGGATTTTACGCCCATATTTTCCTGGCACCAAAACGTGCAGAGGATCTGCGCTCTGTTCTGGATCTCAGAGACCTAAATTTTTACATTCAGTACAAAGGATTCCGAGTGGTGACTCTAGCCACAATATTTTCTCTTCTCCATCAAGGAGACTGGCTTTGCGCTCTGGACATGAAGGACGCCTACCTTCACATCGCCACTACCTCCGTTTTCCACTTCTAGAACATCACTACCAATTCCGAGCATTACCCTTTGGACTGTCCTCAGTGCCCAGAGTATTCACAAGATGTCTAGCGGTGGTGGCCGCTGCCCTACAGTGTCAAGGACACTGCGTCTTCCCATATCTGTATGACTGGCTCATCAAGACCTCCACCAAGGATAGGTTGCTACAGTCTCTCCACGCCACCCTACAACTCTTTCAGGCAGTGGGCATTACTGTCAGTCTGCCAAAATCCCATCTGGAACCGACACAATGTCTCCAATATATAGGAGCCATCCTAGACACGCAGCTTGGTCAAACATTCCTTCCTGATGACAGATCACAGAAACTTATGACCCTTGCTACCCACTGTCGATCCGTTCCTCATGTCACAGACCGTCAGTATATGCGTCTTCTAGGCCATATGGCCGCCGCCATCTCCACTGTCCCACAGGCCCGGTGACACATGTGCCTGGTACAATGGGTCTTGCAACACCAATGGCAACAGCACCCCCATGACTTCGAAGACATGATCATCATCACCCCAGCACTCAAAGGAGACCTGACTTGGTGGACGGTGCGGTCCAGTCTCGATCAATACATCCTCTTTCAGACTCCACCACCGTCCCAGACATTGACCACGGACGCCTCCACCTTGGGCTGGGGCACCTGCATCTGTCCTCATCAGACACAGAGTCTTTGGGACCTGACCACTGCCTTTCTCCATATCAGTCTTCCCGAGATGCGGGCGGTCCATCTCACCCTGCAGACCTTTCAACCATACCTGGTCCCAGGTCTCTTTCTGGTACAAACGGACAACACCTGTGTTGTCTGTTATGTAAACAAACAGGGAGGCATGAGGTCCCAAAGCCTTTGTCAGGAGGCAGTCTGTGTCTAGCAAGAGGTTCTGTGGCAACAACTCCTCCTCGTGGCAGTTCATGTGCCAGGAGCCCAGAAAGTCTTTGCAGATCACCTCAGTCGCCACGCTCAGGATCACGAATGGACCTTGCATGCATCAGTCTTCCAAGACATCTTCCACCTCTGGGGCACACCGGCGGTCGACCTGTTTGCCTCCCCAGCCAACCACCAGCTATCTCGCTCTTACTCCATTATACTGGACAACTTGGCAGGGACAATTTTTATAAGCCCTCCTCCCGTCCCTCTCCTCCAGTGTGTCCTCCTCAAACTTCAACATGAACCTGCATCCATGATACTGATAGCTCCATTCTGGCCCTGACAAATGTGGTTCCCTCTTCTCCAGCAGCTGTCGGTTGCCAATCCCATTCCCCTTCTCCCCTCCACTTTGCTACTTGGGTGGCTGCAGACAGCCTCAACCCCCTTTCCTGTCCTCTTCCGCTATACTGGACTACTTATCCACCCTTTCCTCACAAGGATTGAGTTAATCATCCATCAAGATATACTTAGAGGCCCAGTGGCACTGAGGGTTAAGACACTAGATGCCTCACCTCACGCCACGCTGACGACCCGGATTCGGGAACGAGCCCGGGAAGTGGGGGGTCGGCAGGGGGCGGGTATGGATGAAGTGTCTGTGAGACAGCTCTCCCTTCCTGGGGGGGTAAGTAGGGTTGGCGTCACTCTTGAGCAACCACTGGCGATGGCCGGGAGTAGCCAGGAATAAGCGATGCAGCCGAAGGCAACGGGGTGGAGCTCGGCAGACGCTGGACGTCATTGCACTTCTGAGCGTCGCAGGGGCGAACAGAAAAAGGAGAAACGCCTTTCCAGTCCTCTGGTGATATGACGGAGGCCCCAGAGGAATGCCACACATCCTACAGTTGGCCCAGATGCACCCGGTTCTCCTTGCCAGGGCCCGTACAGGATCCAGGTAAGCACTTCACACTAAGGCGATTACCGCCAGGGGGTAGGGAGGAACCAGCCTCGGAGATGATCCGAGGGTCAAGCCTGCCTTGGGTCTGTGCAGAGGGAGTGTTTCCAGAAGATGTGGGGGGTTCAGACCAGGAGTAGTGGACTATCAGAGTGGGCACTCCCGAAGGATGCCCGGCGGTTGGGAAGTATTAAAAAAAAAAAAAAAAGAAGAAGATACACTTAGCAGCCATTTCAGTCTTTCACGAGCCCATAGACTGCCATCAGGTCGCCCAGCAGGACCTTGCCTGCATGTTCCTTAAAGACATTTTACATCTTAAGCCTCCCATTTGGCAGCCAGTGCCCCCTTGGGACCTCAGTTTTGTCAATGAAAAATTAACCTTGGCACCTTATGAGCTCCAATTTCACTTTTTCCGGGTAGGATGGAGTGACCCCTGGTATGGTGCCAAATTTCTGATTACCAGTTTCTATATAAAACAAAAACAAAATTATAATTACGGAGCCATGATCAGAGCATAAAGAATATATCAGAAAGGCATCTTACTTAAGTTCATTCATCTACTAACCATTTTATTATTTCTTCAAAAATGGTTTTATGTCCCATTTATCATTGAGACCATGCAGTTCATCACAGTTTAACTTAAAAATCCACATACTTTCTTTCTCAAGTAAGGTGTTGGATCTGTCGCCTTCTAGTGTAAGTGGTGGTATCCACTCCATACCAGTGAATCTCGAATCATCAGATCTAGAATCATGGTATAAGGCAAAATGGGTTCCCTTCAGGGGTGTCCTGTCTTTTATTCACAAAATATCTCATATGCTCTTGTATACGTTGTTTAAAAGGTCTTATTGTTTTCCCTACATAAACTAGACCGCGACTGCACCATAGTGCATATACAACGTAACTAGTGTCACAAGTAATCAGTTCTCTGATGATGACCTTATTTTCAGGTTCTCTAGGATGTACAAATACTGTACTAGTAGCTGCATGTCTACAGATGTTGCACCTATTACACTTACAGAAACCAACAGTACTTTTGGGGAGCCAGGTTCGATTTTCACCCTGTACAACTTCTGGTGATCTGCTGTGGACTAACTTGTCCCTTAGATTTCTGGCCCTACTAAATGAGACTCTGGGTGACAGTCCTACAGGCGCCCCCCAACCCCATCATCACTGAGTAAAATGGGCCAGTTCTTATGAATTATATTGCCTATTTTTCCAGCCATATTGTTATACTTGGTGACAAAAGTACGTGGCATTTTATCATTAAGATTTGGCTCCCTCTTTTTTTCTTTCAATAGTTCATCCCTTTCCAGAGTAACAACTTTTCTTTTAGTTTGTTCTAATAGGGTGCTGTCATAACCCCGTGCTTTAAATCTCTCAATAAGTTCATTCACTTGTATTTCAAAATTGTGTTCTGAATTGCAATTTCTTTTTAACCTCAGCATCTGGCTGTAGGGTATAGATTTTTTCAGACTGGGGAGTGGGCACTGCTAAAATGTAAAATTGAATTAGTAGCAGTATGTTTTCTAAATGTTTTTGTATTAATTTCAAGTCCATCATTCCCTTTGTCCTCTAGTGATAGGATTAAATCCAAAAATTCCATTGTGGTTACATCACTTTTAAAAGTAAATTTCAGATTTAAGTCACTTTTATTAAGCCACTCCATGAAATAAGGTATCTCACCCCATCTCCTTTCCAGATGCATATAATATTTAATGTATTTGTAGTAAGGGTTAATCTGTTCATTAAGAACTAAAGTTTTCCCAGAAACCCACATTGCATAACCTACTGTTACAATAAATATAACCCCCAAAGCAGGTGCTGTACATGCTCACTCCACCTGGTTTCTTCTACAACTGCAGCATGCTTTCATGGAGTCTCCATCACTGATATCTGCGATGCTGCCACCTGGTCTACTGTGCACACTTTCACAAAGCACTACAGCATAGGTTTGGCCTCTCGGTGCCGCACTGCCTTCGGGCGTGCTGTCCTGCAGGGCCTCCTTTTTTTAATTGACTGCCATTCCTACTCCACTGCTTGGGAATCATCCCAAGTGTATTATCTGCTACAAGAGATACCCTTGAAGAAGATAGTACAGTTTCGTACTTACCATAATGGTAGATGTTAGAGAGGATATCTTGCTGCAGGTACGTTCCCTCCCTCCCTCCTTCCCCGAGAGAGCAATCCTCTGCGACTTCTTCAAAAATGAAAAGAAAGGATACCTCTGGCCTCCTCGGTTCCCCTCTGTGTCTTGTTCCGCAAGCTGATCGCTGGCAGGGAACCCACATATTTATAGAAGAAAACGTGATGACGTCATTGTGGGCAGCCCCCAGTTGACACTGCTAGTGAAAGCTACCGTCGACAAGTGCGCACTCTGGTGGATACCCAAGAGTATTACCTGCTGCAAGAGTTACTCTTGAAGTCTACCATTACGGTAAGTACAAAACTGTACATTCTTTGTCCTGTCTCCTCAGTATTAGTGGAATCCAGAATGTACAGATGGCTCTTCTTTGGGGACTGTCAGCTCATTCAAATACCTGGGGGTCCTACTTGACGAAACTCTTGACTTTGATCAACATATCCAGGCCACCTGCAAATCGGTAAACAACAAAATCCGTATTGCCTATAAAACAAGCCCCATACTCACTCCCTTTGCGAGTCTGGCCATTGCCCAGGACATCTTACTACCGTCACTTGCCTATGGTGCTGTTACCTACATCAATGCAGCTAAGGCCACGCTTCGCAAATGGGCTGCATCTTACAATAGTATCTGCCACTACGCCTCTGCATCCCCGCGGTTAAAACACCACTGCCTGCTCTATGCTGATCTCAACTGGCCTTTCCTTTCAACCCACCAGCTCCTCTCCCTTGGCCTCCTGATGGGCAGTATAATCAGGTCTAATACTCCCTTATCACTTTCCTCCCTTTTAGCTCCTCAGTCCTCCTCCTGTGTCCTCCACTCAGCTGACCAATCCCTACTACACGTTCCTAGATGTAAAGCCTCCGAGAGAGCTCTAATGCCTTCTCCCATGCGGCCCCAAAATATTGGAATTCCCTACCACTAGCTGCCCGCCTAGCACCCAGTCACACTGCTTTCAAAAATAAGCTTCAAACTCTCCTTGTCAACCCTGCCCAATGCACTTGCTTCAGTCCTCTTTAAGACGCTCTGCTTTCCTTACTGCAATACTGACCTGTGTCTTCCTCACTGTAACTTCCTGTCTGCCTCCCTCTTTCACTCACCCCTCACTCACTATTACTTGATATCACTCCCACTGGTAATCTTCACTTAGACCAAATTGTATGTTGAGCCTCAATGTTGTGTACTATCTCCTAGCCTATGGATTGTTGCCCCTACCCTCCTAGTGACTGAGGCTATATCGCATATACTGTATGTCTTACCTTGGGCATTTCATAAGCAAATTATCTGAAACTTGTAAACTGCCATGGCACTTAACTGAGATCACCCTGAACCTAGCTTGTTGAAACTTTGTAACTATATTTTTGCTTACACCTCTGTTACTTTTGTTTCCTGTTCAGTTTGATGTATTTTCGTTAGTTTGTGCCTGACTGTTACTGGTGTACTTTTGTTTCTTATCCAATTTGTACTTTGTCATTGTTCCTAACTGTAACTTTATAACCTCCCAGGTTGTGTCTGAAAATAGTGACTTCTGTGTCTAGTACACTTACCCGGTAAACAAAAACTAAATAAATAAATGGGCACCAGTAGCCCAGGTCTCTCCAGTCAAAGACTGGCCTACCCAGTATTCCCAGGTGAAATTTTTAAATCTGTATGTTAACTTGGACCTGTATTTTTATATTCTGTCTTGCTCCCACTCTGTATGTCAGTGCACTAATTTGCAGGGCTTGTGTTAACCCCCTACTCAAGTTTCCACATGGTATTTCTGAGGATTTGGAAGCACGGAAATAAAAGCAGTGCTTCAGCACTGACTCTCTATCTTGAAACATTTGTACTGCTATCGTTAGCAGAAAAAGTATAGGATAATGTTGTACAAAGCCACTCTAAAAAAATTTCTGACCCCAAGATTTTCTGGTCTGACCCCCAACATTTGAGGTAGAGGGTCAAACTGACCTCCACTTCACAAGTGCTGATGCAAGCCCTGTATTTGTCTTAAGTATAAATGTCTGGTTCTGGCAATAAAGAGAGTTTTCAACAACAACAAAAAGCTTGAACTGCCTTGTGAAATGTTTCTCACACAGTCCCTTATCCTGTTCAAAGGACAATATGGAGTTCCCCCTGCAGATAATAAACAATTGCTTTTATTAAACACTTAAACCGATAAGAGGGAAATGAATACAGCAGATTCGAGTACCTCCACAGGTCCTGTTTTTCACGCACCTATTGTGCAAATGTGAGACATAAACAGACATAATATAAATGTGAGATATATAGCACAATTCAATATATCAAATAAACAATAAATTAGCGAGCAAGTAAAAAAAGTATCAAGCATAAATTAACAAGTAGAGCCTAGCATGCACTTAAGCAATCTGCAATCAGTAATTTAAGAGTAAGATTCTTTTTAGGCATGGACAATATACCAGTTCTATCTCCAAGAACATTCAGATGTAAATAATGTAAGTTGTTTTGTCATAACAGAAATCATGGAAGTTACAGAAGATCAGTCTGGCATGTGGACCTTAGTACGTAATCTACAGATTGCATCAATATACCCAACGACCACATACACAATTACTTCATCACTTGCTGTGAAAAATATATTCAGCAATAAGGACTGATCATCAGTTTGTATTAAATCACAAATAGATTTTAGCCATTTTTCCCTAAGCTTGTTGTACCAGGTGCAAACAAAGAAGGGTTGAAACAGATTCTCTGGAAATTGGGAAGAATAGTGACAATAACTATTCGAAATGTTGCTCTTTTGATATCTTGCAGTTAATATATTACTTGGAAAAAATTCTAACCTATATTTAGTATACAGTACTTTCAGTTTGCTATCCGTAATCATATCAAGGTAGGGTTGATAATAATGAAAGATATCATTTGCTCTTAGCCAAGGCGAGACATGAAGAGTCAAATTTTTATATTTAATAGAAATTCTGTTAGACACATATTTCTGATATTTAAGACTAATTTGTATTCCTCTAGTTTGATAAGTTTTTAAATATTCTAGATCAGCATTATGAAGAATATGAAAAATACAAGTGAACCAACTTGATTGTAAGTAGCCTAAATTAAGCCAAGAATATTTTTCCATTAATGCAAGATAATAAATCCTCTTCTGATCCTATTGTAGCAGCTTAATCCAATAATTTATTTTCCTAGCTGCCCAGGTAGCCGGAAGATTAGTTAAACCTAACTCTGCTCTAATAATAACTGAGAGAACTGAGTTGCCAAGGCCCATTGTAGACCTCAGTAATCTATTTAAAGGAATTTCTAATGAATTGCCATTTTGCACAAACCAGATTTCACTAATATATGCTGCCTGAGCATTGTATTTGGCTTTAATAGCTCTTAACAGTCTTATTGAGTTTCCACCGAATGTCCTATTAAAAGAATTGAGTGAAGCACCAGTGTGTTTAATCCTAATCTTTAAATTGTTAATATGTTTAGTCCATTTATCATTCCAAGAAAGCATTAGGCCTAGGTAGGTATATTGTTTAACAGTTTTAAGGGACTTTGAACCAGCCTTCCATGTTTTCTGTATGCGATTTGAACCAAAAACCAGTACCTGACTTTTGCCCTCATTTATCTTCAAATTATAGCTGTTAGCATAATTAACCAAAATATTAAGCTTTTGGAACAGACCAGACTGTGTGAGCGGAAATAAAACTAAGTCGTCAGCATATGCCGAAACAGCAATATGCTTATTAAGAAGTTTTGGAGAGTCAGTTCTCGAAGACTGGAGCTGACTTAGTAATCTGTCTATATACAGACAAAACAAAACCAGCGCAAGGACAAAGCCTTGTCTGACCCCAGTATTCATTTCAAAATTAGAAGAAAGCTGACCACTACTATCTAATCGCACTTGGGCCCATGTCTGATTATATAATTCTGATATAGCAAACAATTAATGAGAAAAACCCTTTTCTCTCAAACAAAGCCATAGCTGGGTTCTATCTATTGTATCGAATGCTGAACTAAAATCTATAAAAGCTGCAAATAATTTTTGTTTCTGAAGACGTATGTATTTCTCATAGCGTAGTGAGATAATGTAACAGTTATCAACTGTATTAAACCCTGGCCTAAAACCTGCTTGCAATTCTGATAAACCACCAAGAATTTGTCATTATTCCATCAGTCTCTTTAACGGTAGTTTTGCGGAAATTTTACCAAGATTGTCTAAAAGGGATATGGGATGGTACATCGATGGATCTGACTTGTCCCCCTTTTTATAAAAAGAGATAATCAGGGCCCCCTTCCAAAATTTAGGGAATTCCAATTTATGGCAGCACTTGTTGAAAAAAAATCAACAGAATAGTAGTCCAGTCTGAAACTTCAGTAAGAAAAACTTCAGCCAGAATAAGATCCGGGCCAGAGGCCTTGATATGTTTTAATGAAGCTCTAGAAAAATATACTTCAGATCTAGGAAAAGAAGGAAATGTAGCCATATCAACATCTAGGACCAAGCGAAGATCCATAGTGGCCGAGTAGAATTTTCCACTATAATTCACCCACGTATCTAATGAAATATGTGAATCTGTCTCAAATTTAAGCTTGTTTGTACCTTTAGCTACTATAAGCCAATAAGATTGGGAGTAATTTCTATAAATAACATCCAGCATCTTATTCCACTGTTTTTGTTGAAATTGAACTGGCTTTGTTTTCAAAAGACATTTATAACTTTCTCCGGCCTTATTTAGTATCCTGTAATTATTTTTATGTACATTATTTCTATATTTTCTGATAAGTTGATTCAGCTGATTCTTAGCTGCCCTACAATCTGAATCAAACCAATGCTGGTTTTAGGAAATTGTGGATGCTCGAGAATTCTCATTAGACAATATAGTTCTTATTTGCTCAAAACCTGACTCTAAATGGCTATGAATAGTTGAGTATTCCTGATCAGAACTATTAAATGCAGAGATAATATTTTGAAGAATGGGTTTAATCAAAGGTCCCTTAACAGTATGCCACCTAATCCTTACTTGATTGCGTATTTCCATTACTGGAAGAGGTGTATGTTTCGTAGTTGTATCAGAAATTTTTTTTTTATTTCAACACCAAGAGAAAATGATCGTTTTCAGCTCTTGTGAGCACCTGACATGAGTCCTGTAAATAAATATACCCATTCCAGAAAAAGTAATCAGTGGTGGATGGACCTCTAACAGAATAATGTGTATAATCACCCTGAGAGTCACCTTTAAGTCAACCATTAATTGGAGCTATGTAATGTGTCGTAAGAAGTTCAACAAGTTTATTGCCTGTGTTATTGATTTCAGAATCTCTCGATTGTCTTGGAAAATTGTATGTCTGCTGCTGGCATAAAAGATGTAAATTGCAATCCACATAACCATCAAATTGGCTTACCATGGCATTAAAGTCACCACATAGCAGGAATTCCTCACATTCTGTACTAGCCCAAGCCAGATGAATAGCCTCCTCTAAGGATTGCCAAATTTCAGGAGAATAATTTTTTGATTTGAAGGGGGTAATATAAAGATTAATTAGACAAAAAGTTCTCTTAATAAATTGAATAACAAAAATTTGAGAGTTAGAGTTTGCCAATATGACATCAGCCCTAATAGTTATGTTAATTTTGATCCATGTTACAAGACCCCCCAGCATGTCTGCCCATCTTAGCATTTCTAATACCTGGAACATGAAAAGTGATATAACCATTTAATGTAAGATCTTGTGTCTTGCTATGCGAAGTCTCTTGTAAACAAATTAAATTACAACTCCTGATTTAATCCAACTATTGTATATCGACCCATTTTGTACTAAGACCTGCTGTGTTCCATGAAATTAGCTTAATAAAGTCTGAATCGGCTATTTCTGATTTAATTAGTCATTCCTCTGTGTTACACAGTTTCAAATCTGTTCGTAACTGGAAGTTTGTACACAATAGATTTTTTTGGGATTATGTTAGATTATTCCCAATTTATATTCTCTTTCTCATGAAAGACTGGTTCAGGGTTATTGTCAGATGGCATAACATGCAGGCCAAGGGTGTCTAACAGGGTGGCAAATATTTTGTTATAGATACTCTTATATGCTGTTTTTATATAAACAAGGTCATAGTCCAGATCTGAACCCTGCTCTTAGCCAATAAGGCATTTGGGTCATCGATGGAGATATTTAAAAAGTTGTTCAGTAGGTCTAAGACAGTACTTTGCAACCTGTTAGAGTTCTCATTTTTTTATACAAACCAATCCATGTAGGTGCACGGTAGCTGTAGATTTATCTTCAAAGACATTTGGCTTTGTAGTAATTAGAACTTGATTTTGTTGCTTAGAAAGAATTTCACTATCTATTATGTGCACACCAGCATTATCCATTATGGTAACCTTGGTCAGTATCTCATCTGCAAGAGCCAAATTATCAATCAAGAAATCTACTCTGCCTGCTGTACTAAGAGCTTTATGTCTAGTAACATTATGAATTCTAAGCTCTGTAACTGAGATCTTTAAGACGTGTAAGTAAATTCAGGGTGACATGTCTAAGCTTAATTGGGTTCTCACTCAGTGTAGGCTTTAAACCAAAAATAATCAATTGTTTGGGCAAAGTTAACCTATTATATCTGGTTGAATTTAAAGTCTCCCTGTTTACGTAATCAACTGAATAACCCAAGTTAATTAGACAGTCATTGTTTAACCATATCTGATTAGCTTTTCGAGGAGCAGAACCAAATATAAAATGACGGCTGTTCCCTAATAATCTTTGTCTCTCCAGATTTGAACAATATCAGCAGGAGTAATATCTGTACTGGTAGCTGCCCTAAATAGGTGCACAATCTGATCCCCTTACAGAGTTATAGCACATGTCTCTATGATGTGTTATACCATATAGACACAAAATAACACAATCAGAGGTATCAGTAAGGTTATTGTTAGATGTGTCATTTGTCCTTCCATCAGAAGCTTCATTTAACTGATTTTTGTGTGAAACAGTTGTGGGCTTTATTTTATTAGGGCAAGAGAGAGAGAGAGCAGCCCTTTCTTTCTTTGCTAAAGAAAGACAATTCTGACTCAAGATTATTCAATTGCATGGCTAATTTTTCAATAATAGGGGGTAACAAAGGGTGGTAAGCTCAATAACTGGAGGAGAAGTAAAAGCTTCTGCCCCCCTCCAGCCACTAAGGATGGCATTTTGTCAATTTCAGATTCAAGGACAGGGTTTTTGGGCTTATTTACCTGGACCTCCTGTGAGCTGTCAGAAGGCAAGGAGGCCTCATTATCCTTAGAGATTACTTTCTTCTTTCTTTTACCAACTTCTTTTTTGAGTTTACCCTTCTTTGATTTTTTTTATTAATCCTGGGAAAATCTGGAATAAATATAGTAGAAAACTCGACGTATCAGTGGTTCAGGTTCCTCTGTAATTGATGGAGAACCAACTTCTGGAACTAATTTACTTAACTTAAGCAGGATGTTATCTAACCTACAGCCATTAATAGCTATGTTCCCCTTCAGAGTGTCAATTTCATGCTGCAAATTGATCAAATATTCAATAATCATGAGATTTGCTGCATAAAGATTTTGTATAAACTTTAAGTCCTGACTAAGACTAGAGGGGTCATTTATGATTTAGTCAGAGAGATGTTGTTTAACATTCTCAGGGTCTCTCTGATTCAGAGAATTTACTCCAGCTATGCCAGGAGTATTAAATTGCTTCAAGCCATTAATAGTCTCCTGGAGATCGTTAACAATGCCTCAAGTCATTGTACCAAGCAGGCTTAGGATTTGATTCAAAAAAATATTCAGGTGAAAAATCCACTGAATCAGAGTAGCCATTAATGGAATCATATGTTACAGTAAGGGAAGCATCTAAAGATATAAAATTATCCTGTATAGGATCTGCTTCCTTAAATTCTTGCTTCAGTTTTTCTAATTTACAAGAAGGCATACTAGCACTTGGAAAGCAACTCCATGAATTAATTGCTATCTTGGAAGTATCAATGAGAGAGACAATGGGAGCTGTATTTACTAGATTAGTACTGGGTGCATTCCCAGCAATGGTACTTACTGCATTGTCCGAGGTACAAGATGCACAAGGTGGTACAGTGCCAACTGGCTCAAAGTGGTCTATGATCTCTGTTTGTTTCTGAGTAAATTGCTTAATAGATAACTGTTTTTCAGCTTTCATAGCCTTTGTTTTAGAAAGAGTTTTAGCTTTGATACTATTTTATTTGGTTTGTTTAGTTTTGGTTTTAATACCCCTTTTCTTTATATTGGGCAGAGCATTTCCCACTAATTGTAAAGACTGCATGGGGGTAGATAGTAAATCAGTGGCTGTTAAAGGAACATTAGAGCAGCCATCATCTAACAAGACTTCGCAGTCTAAAGCCGACTGCTGGGTCAGCTCCAGGGGAACATGTGCTAAATCGGAGTTAGGTATTTCAGACTCCATAGTCAAAACCTGTTTTCCGGTAAGTACCATAATGCTTCCTAATTAATGTTATGCAAATTATGCAAACAATTAAACAATCAATTCAATTCAGTTTGGCCTAAGTGCTAGGTGATAAGTGCTTGGATATATTAGAACCTTATATAAAATATGACTATAAGTGACTATAAATGCCCTGCTTTTAGTAGTTAAAAAGATAAAATCTGAGCAACAAAACAACAGTAAAGCAAAAGACAGAATTGTGCATTAATTGCAGTAGTATATCACAATATATAATTCTGTGTAAAAATGTGCAAAAGTAGCTTAAAATGTCTCAGGTCAAAAAGTTCAAGTCATAAATCAGATGGTCCAGGTCTCAGGTGGAGGCATCCACTGGACTCTTCACTATTTGTGTAGTTATAGTTTACCGGTACTTTGCTGTAGATTTATTTCAAGCTAGTCGATCTGGTGGAGGATCAGCCAGACTTAAAGATTTCTGTTCTTAAGTTCTTTAAATTCTCAGACCATCTATATTCCCCCGCGTTATCAGAGCAGCATGAGCAGTAGGTCAGTTTGGATAAAGGGCCTTTTAAATCCAGCCAGCCAGTCTAACCAGTCGGGGTAATTATTGTGTAACAAGACTGCTAGTTCTTGAAGCAGTCCACTAAAGAAACAAAAAAATAAAAGTGTTTGTAAATAGTACCCCTCAACTGAGGTTACAAAATATTTCCAAAGTTGCTAGCTTTCCAGCTCGATAATACTACTGCCAGTATACCCCCAGTAAAACAAAGGAGGCCACACTAGTTGTTATCAGATTTACCAGGCTAACTGATGCAGAATCTAATAACTAATAATTAAATATTTTAAACAAGCATTTCAAAGCATAAGTTTTGCAGCTTACTTCTAGGAGAATAGGCTTTCAGGTAAGTACACTCCTTCACCCAATTACAAGCTCCGCAGTACCGTTTATGTAGCACAGTCGTGGCCGCCATGCAGCGCACCAACACGCCAATGCATATCCAAAAAAACCTATGTGAACTTTTGAGCTACTCGGCTTTGGATAAAGCTTGTCGGCCTGTTAGTTTAAATCTGCAAAAAGTTCTGGCCTCAGGCAAAGACAACACAAAGTAAAAATATAATAGTCTGAGGGGAGAGCGGGCAATCGTAGTCAGATTCTGCTCTAAGATGCTCTGCACCCACTCGGAGCCACGTAGCTCAGCACAATGAATTTACGCATGCACCTTATAAGGATCTCAGAGTCATGTAATAAGGTAATTGCTACTTTCACGAAATTTGTAAACTAAAAAATATAGGCTTTAAATATGTATATAAGAATATAGTTTTATCTACAGAACCTTTACTTAAAATGTTTAATGTTTAAAATATATCTATAATCACTCAGATACACCCTCCACAGCACAAATCCCTAGTCGCTAACTAAAACATCTCGGAAATCTGTCCTTTACAAAATTAAAAAAGCACATAAAAATACACAAGAATGCACAAAATTAATAGAACTAAAGAACAACACTTTCCTTTGGTATATAGACATATAACAGCGTCCTGTGATGTCTTGTGAGGCGTTGAAAAATTTCCACCACAAGGCTCTGTACAATCCTGGTGCCACAGCCGGTCCAAACAACCCCTCTATGAATTCAGCCGAGTTTCAATCCCACGGCGGGGCAGCCTCCAGGAAAAGACCCTGGGAAACACCTGCAGCAGGCCACAACCTAGGGAAATAGAGGGAGCTCCAGGGAGAACAGAGTGACCAAGGTCTTTATTTATTTTAATTTTATTTATTTATTAAGGATTCAGAAAAGACCTTTACGCACAGGCCCTTTTACTAAGGTTCCATGTCAGGTGAACAAACAAGTAGGCATGCATATGTATATACATAATACATTAGCTGATTCATAACATACATTAGGTTTCAATAATTACAATGTTTTTCCTAGTACCATGTGAAGTACAGTGTCCTCAAGGATTAGGAGCAGTGGAGTGATATATATAGAGAGAGAGAGAGAGAGAGAGAGCAGGCGGGAGTTAGGGGAGTGGAAGCCTTGAGCTGGAGCTTTGTCACAGGTAGGGTGGATAATGGTGGCAGGTGGGTGCCATGGGGTGGGGAGAGAAGCTTCTACGGGGAGCAGTTGCTAACTGGAGGAGCAGGGGTGCAGCAAGCTGCCCTGAGAGTATCCAAGGGAGCATGGGGTGGGGGGTAAGAGCCTTCAGAAGCAGTCACACTCTGTGCTGGATAAAAGGTGTTGCCTTAGGACAGTTTTGAAGTGAGATAGGCATACGGAGGTTTGAATGGGCTCAAGGATTTAATTGAGCCATTGGGGGGCCCTATAGACAAAGGCACGCTCTCCCAGTGCGGTTCGATGGAAGGGTGTTGATAGGGCCTTCCTCGCCCTACCTCTGGTGGCATAGCTGGTAGCACTCGGCGAGAGGATGTTGGATACACGGGCTTGGCCATTAATGCCGTCTTACCAAGGAGGCAGGTTTGGAACTTTATCCTGTTCTTTAGAGGGCTGCATAGGCTTTACTGGAAAGACGCCAAGCAATTCAGGCAACGGTGTCTTACCTGCTATAAATACATTTTTAGCTTTGGTGTCCTGCATCTCTGGCTTACTCCACAAGCCCAGAGAGTGTGGTAGTAGCCTCAGTCACAAACGGCACCTCACTAAAACAAATCTTCAAGGGCTATTGGAAATGAGCCCGATCACCTGTAATCTACTGCAACTCCTACTCTTGAGTTTGCTACAACTGCAACCCCTGCTCCCGATAATGTTACTGTAATTTCTGGGCATGCAGCTGACTGCTCGTCTCAAAGTACGGCTTTAGATGGAGGGAATATTGCGAATGACTCCATGTCATTAACAAGGCAGGCAGAGATCCCTTTACTTAATGATATTTTTTGGGAACCCCATTTGCGTACCATTCCAACAGCTCCTACACCAGGTCCTACTGAGCATCAGGGAGACAGTAACAACACCCCCGAGTCTGGGCCTTCCTCCTCAATGTATGGAACTGTGAGACTCTGGGTGCCAGGAGGGAGAACGGAAGGGACCACAAAAAATGGTTTGCAGATTTTTTCAGAGTCCCCATCTTGACAGCTAAAAGGCATAACGCTGTCAGGCTTCCCTACAAGAGGGGACGCCCTGAATTACCAGATAGAATTTATGTGGGAAGAATGCCTTAAAGACTCTATGCATTTATATGTGATATAAATTTATGCTATTAGCCATACTTCAGGTAGAACAACTTTTGATGTAAGTTTTAAAACAGCCAGTGGCCTTGGCAGATTTTGGCAGAAGTATCATTCCCTAAAAACATCTCTGTTACGGTCCCCACACCACTGAAGAAACCATCCCATAAAACAATCACTTACATGTTTTGTAATGAGGGGGTGAGTATCTTGGGTATTTTACATTAGGTTATACAATGTTGTGATCTCATTGATGAGCCAGAACCAGTTCTGGACTCAGAAAACATCTGGACTGGGGATTGGAGGCTGCAGGTCAAACTACCAGAAAACAGCATATAAAACCTTCCCAGCAGTTTTTTTTTTTCCTGGGGAAGGATCGTGACATGTTTTTTTATTTTTTTTTTATTTTATTTTTTTTACACCAGAGGCATGCTACTGGTCTGGTTTGGCACAGAACTTGGCCATTTAAACATCTACTGCCAAAATATAATGAAGTGCACCTTCTGTGAAGAACAAGGCCACTCCCTGATACGTGCCTGTGGGTCTCGCATAATACTGATGAAGGATGTGACCAGATGGAGCAATACTTCTGTGTCAGCATGACCTAGAAAGTCAGTCCCAGGAAAGCACAGAACCTCGTGTCAAATTTATCTTTTCATTCCTCTGGACCTGGATGACCCTGATTCAGAACACGTTCTTGATAGCAGTGCTGGGGAACCGCTTGTACAGAAAGCTCCTGAAGCTGAATCCTCTGACCCCATTGTACTGTCTGATACACAGTCTGCATCAGAACTCCTGGGGACAACCCTTATAACTATATTCACTCCCTTTATAATTAGCGCTCCAAGCACACCCCCACATATTCACTTCCTCTTATTTTCACTGGTGGAACACTAGTGCTGCTCTACATAATGATCTACCTAATATTCACGGTCATTTTATTTTCACTGTAATATGGAACCAGTGAATATAGTGAAAATAAAAAAACAGTGAATATTTCTTGTTATACAGTATTTTTTCTTTGCTTTCTGCTGGGGCTGTTTGGAAACCCGTTTTTTTCTGTGCGGATGACTTAGGAGAGTCCTCTGATTCAGAAGACAGTTCCTTCTGGGAAGAGACGATGGAAGATAAATAAGAATGATCCCCCTAGTCTGTGTGCCCCCGTTGGTCACTAGCAATTAGTGGTTCACCTGTATTGGCCAGAGCAATAGAGTCTGTATGCTGCAGCTTGGGTTTTGGTTGGCCTCAGAACCTGCTTTTCTGGTATGTATGTGGGGAAAAGCAGAATTCGGAATAGATGGTAGAGGCATAATTGTAAGGCTTGTTCTCAGGAGTTCTGATGCAGATTGTGTATCAGATAATACCATAGGGTCATGTTAATAGTTTGAAAAATGTCAAGAGAAGATTGCCTTTTGTACTTTACAACCATTACAGTACTCTGAAATTTTTTACAGGATGTGAGACTACAGTCCTCAGCCAACATTACAGGAGTTGAGAGCCTGGCTTCACGCACTATCTGTTTTGGTTTGTCAGTGACGAAACCTGTACAGGCTTTGATATTTTATTTAAAAATTTGGGAGTGTTAAAAACAAGAGTTGAGGACATTTTGGGATATTAAATATGAAGATAATTCTTTTCATCTAATAAATATTGATGACCCATAGACAAACTCTGCATGCATAGATCTCGTAAAGCTTGTCCGACCTTACCTGTATACATCAAAAGGGGTGCTTTGGGGGGCTAATTTTTACTGTGGCTTGGTGATTTCTGACAGAGGCACAAAACCTACAAAATTATATTTTTGATTCTGACTTCTTGAATCACCTATATCGCTCAGAAGAGTTAATAGATGCTCATACAAAGCTACACAGAAAAGGTGAGCATAATTATTTCAGAGGGAATCTGTTGACAAGAATAGAGTTTTGGTTTGTATCTTCATTTAATTTATTAGAAGCCACAATTCTTATGACTGAGATTTCAGACCATAAACTCATTGGTATTACAGTATATTTGGTTCGATAGATACGTCCCGTTTGGCCCAGGTATCTGTTGTATGAATAGAAACATAGAAACTGGTCATCCCGAAGTTCCCATCTGTCCCAGGACTTGTTGTCCATATAGGGTTGTATCCTTCCCGGTTCACCCCCCTGCTCCCCTCCCTACTACTAGTAGATTGAGTAACCAACAAACCCTTCACTCTGTCCCAGCCATGCTTGAAACCATTTACAGTCTTGGCACCTACAACCTCTGCTGGCAGTCTGTTCCATGACTGCACCGCCCTTTCTGTAAAATAGAACTTCCTCACATTCCTCTGAAGCCTCCCAGCTTTCCACTGTTGACATTGTGTTCTTGACTCTGTACTCCTGCTAAATAGATCCCCGCAGTTCACCTTGTTTATTCCCTTCACGAACTTGAAGATCTCTATCATATGTGCCCTCTCTCACCTGGTCTCCAGCGAGTACATGCTCAGTGCCTTCAGTCAGTCTTTGTAAGATCTGCTATGTTGGCCCTAAATCATCTTGGTCAGCCTGCATTGCACCATCTTCAGCCTGTCCCTCTCATGCCTTAGGTGAGGACTCCAGAACTGAGCACGGTGTTCCAGATGCAGCATCACCAGTGATGTACATAGTGCTAGTAGTAGTACCTCCTTTTTCCTGCTGTCAATACCCCTTCCACTGCACCCTGTTAACCTTACTATAGCCACGTTACACTGGCTTGATTGAGGGAGTTAATGATGACTTCCAGGTCACTTTCCGTAGTGTTCAGTTTAACTTCTCCCATCCAGTACTGTGTTCTCTAGGTGCATAACTTTGCATTTTTGGCATTGAATTTCTACTGCCAAAGATCCTTCTGCATCTTCCTGATCCCTTAATTGCCATGTTCCCCACCACAGAGCTTCATGTCATCTGCAGAGAGACAAAACTTGCCCTGGATGCCCTCTCCAGTGTAGCCAATGAACATATAAAAGAGGACAGGACCCAGGACAGATCACTGCAACACCCGACTCGTGACCTGTTTCTCTTCCAATTTGACCCCATTTACCAGTACCCTCTGCTCTTTCTCCTTCATCCAGTTCCTTAGCCCCACCCAAGTCCTCAAGCTTCTTCATCAATCTTCTATGTGGCACTTATTTGAAAGTCTTGCTGAAACTGAAGTAGGGTAAAACCACAACATGGCTGTTATCTGCTACCTTTGTTACCCAGTCAAAACTATCAGGTTGATCTGACAAGATCTTTCTGCCAGAAATCATGCTGTTTGCTGTCCTGTAGATTGTGGTTCTCTAGGTAGTCCACATGGGCCACTTTAATCAGTGACTCCTTCATTTTATTCACTACACAGGTAAGGCCTTACAGGTCTGTAATTCTCTGGTTGTTCCTCCCCACCACCACCACCACCAATTGTATAACAGGTCTACATCCGTTACCCTCCAGTCTTTTGGAATCACCTCTCTGAACTCAGCGGTTGAACAGCCCTACTAAGGGTTCTTTCAGGTCTTCAAGGTCATCTCTTTCATCAGGCCACACCTTTGGAACTACACCCCGCGTTAGCGCTAGGACCACATGGAAACTTTTGCAAGTCAAGGTCCACCCACAATGACTTCATGCGTGGGCGGCATCTCTCGTCAGTTCTTTTCCTGCTGTTGATCATACTCGTTGGACCTGCCACGGAAATGTTGCCCATTTGCCGCTATCATTTATTATTTTCTAACTTAGAAATGATCACTAGTATAGTGGTTTTGGCACCTCTGTATGCTGCCGAAAGAGCCATCAAAGTTGTTTGGTCTTGTGAGGATGAAGAGAAGATTTAAATGGATGAATCACACAAAGTGTGTCTTGTTATTTGGGCCTCACGCACAGAGTAAAAGCTTATGAGATTTTCAGGGGCTTCAACACTGCTACCAGGCAACATAGGAAGGTGGCGCTGGGAAAGTTGCTTTCAAAGAAAACTTTGGCAGCGATGGAGGAAAAAAATGCAGGAAAAATCTGCATTGCCTGCCCCATCAACTGAATCATAGTCATTGAAATACAAAGAAAACTGTCATTGAGCAGCCACAAGCATAAGCATTGGGACAAAGATGAGGGCTCCCTGATGAGATCTACATCACTGCTGTGGCCATCAGGTAACACTTCAGACTTGTCATCGTTTGCCCTGGCGGTGGTGACAACAGCCCCTCCCCCCCAACCGTCGACCAGACACCAAGTTCAGGGCTTGGCTTAGGTGCTACTGGACCTATTACGGGCAGTGCATTGCCGTCATCGTTAACTCTTCACCCACTTTCAACTACCACAGTCATGACCCCTAATACAGGTGTCATCAATGCACAAGCAGTGCTCGTGTCAGTTTCAGAAATGATACGATGCTTGCTACCAGGCTTGCCTGAACAGCCTGTTCTCACGTCAATGGGCATTACTTCCTCACAGACATTGTCAATGCTGCAAACCAGCATACTGCAAAAGATACCCCCAAAGCTGCTGCTGGCATCGCCGGCGCAGTCCTGTATTCCCATCATTGAGGGGAACGATGGCGAGGTGAAATAATCATCTTCAGTTTATTGGATAGCAGATTGAGAGAAAAAACTCTCATTTACAACTACATCCAGTTACAATAAGAGACAATACAATAATCAACAGACAAATATACAACCGTATATAATTCAGATCTCATATTAGAGGAGGATTATGAAAAGGAGGAGGGTATACTGAAGACAAGTATTTACCGGGCACCAGCTCCACCTTATCTTCATGTAGTGAGGACTCTGTGGTGAACACCCCAAGGTCACCACCAGAAGATCCCTCTTTCCAGTCCATGATGCAGAAAATGCAAGCTGCCATAGGCCTTATTTTGGAAGAAGAGGATTCCACAAAGAAGAATCTAGTGGAGTATTTGGAGGGGCCAGAAACCCTCTCCATTGTCATTTCTCCATGATATCCAGCAATGGAGGATGCAACCTATGCAGCCTGGTATGGACCTAGTGCTATACCAGCTGTATCAAGAAAAGCTGACAAGATGTACCCTGCACCATCTAAGAAGCCTTATTATGCTAGCCTGAGACTGATTCTGTGGTGACAACTGCTGCCCATGATAGATCCAGGGCACCTAAAGATGAGTTCCCTTCTTCCTGACAAGGAATCCAGGAGGTTGGATGTCATGGGCAGACACACTTGTGCCTCTACCTCATTGGGCCTGTGTATTGCAAATTACTAGGTCCACATGATCAAATACCAGAATATATTGTGGAGAAGTGCCAAGGCTGCAGCACAGGCCTTACCTGAAGGCAGTGCTAAAACTGAGTTACTCAAAACTCTGACTGCCGGGGTGAAAGTGGGTAAACACTTAATCTGCTCAGCCTGTGATGTCTCAGATGCATCTGCATCTGGTATTTACCTCAGATGCTACTTTTGACTTAGAGTAGCAGGCTTTGCTAATGATGTTAAGCAAGTAGTGCTAAATGCCTCTTTCAGAGGCAGTAAACTGTTTGAGTACAATGCTGAGGAAGCTTAAGAAGTCTTCAGTCATCTAAGATGACCTTGAGATCAGAGAAATCCCTGTATTCTACTCCAGGTAGAGGTAGGGGCATGGGTCAGTTTTCTCAACACATTGCTAGAGGGGGCAGGCAGGTCTGTAGAAACAAGGTAGCGGTAAGGGTGCCTGAGCCTTGCCAACCTCCCTTCCTCCAGGTGGCCACTCAAAAGCACCTAAAGGAGGTGGAGCTGGTAGAGTTGCGCCTCCCAGTTCAGCCCGACTTGTACCTGTATACCCCCCCAAGTACCATTGCCTCCAGGGGTGGTCGTGGGGGATTGGCTTTCCCATCACTTGTGTCACTGGAGGGAGATCATCAGAAATGAATGGATGCTGAACATTATTGTGAAAGGTCTTACTCTGGTGCTTCTAGATACCCCACCAGATCATCCACCACCTGTCTCCACTTATACACATGCCCATGTTGGGAGAGGAGGTGCAGGTCTTACTCCAAAAACATGCCATAGAACTGATTCCTGTCAAGCAGAGGAACAGAGGCTTCTACTCCAGATACTTCCTAGTCCCCAAGTGGACAGGGGATCTGAGGCCTGTTCTAGACCTGAGAGACCTCAACTTCTACGTAGAGTACAAGACATTCTGTATGGTCTCTCTACAGACTCTGATTCCCCTGTTGCAAACGGGATGGGATATATTCTTTAGGTATGGAGGTGCCTCCCTTCTTATAAAAATCAGGAAGCATCACAGAAAATATCTGCAATTCATGCTAAAAGGGGAACATTACCAGTTTAGAGTCTTGCCCTTTGGTTTCTTTTCTGCACCACGGGTCTTTACCAGATGCTTGGCAGTACTAGTAGCCGCCCTCTGCAGGGAAGGCCTGTATGTGTTTCACTACCTGGATGATTGGCTATTAAAGGTCCACTCCAGGGAACAACTGCTTCATACCCTAACTCTTATCAGGAAACTGTTTGATGACTTGGCGTGACAGTCAGTCTGCTAAAATCAGTACTGACCCCCTGTCAAAGACTGTAGTACATAGGGGCAGTCTTGGACACAGCCCAGGGCCATGCATTCCTGCCTCTGGACAGTGCCGAACATCTCATATCTCAAGCACAGATGGTGTTCAACAGTCAATATGTATCAGCCAGGGCTTTTCTATGCCTGCTGGGACTGATTGCAGCAGCCATTGTTACAGTGCTACTGGCATGCTTGCAAATGATGCAGATTCCCCGATGGACCTTGAGAGTCCAGTAGTATCGGTTGACAGATGACGTAGACCACAAGGTGCTAGTCATGTCTCCCTTCAGAAAAGCACTAACGTGGTGGATGGATCGCAACAATTTACTACAGGGTGTTCCATTTTTGATTCAAACCCCAAAACACATTCTCACCATGGATGCCTCAGGCTCCGGGTGGGGAGCATAGCTGGGCCCACATCAGACACAAGGTACCTGGATCCAGGTGGAGTCCAGGTTGCATATAAATGTCCTGGAAATGAGAGCTGTCTTATGCAGTCTCCAGGCATTTCAGGAGCACCTGACTCCAGGTCCTCAGATGGACAATGTCAGTGTGATGCATTACATCAGCAAACAAGGGGTTGGGGGGGTCTTTCCTACCCGCTGTGCGGGGAAGCAATGACAGTGTGGTATTGAGCTCTGGGACACGACCTGGAACTATCAGCTGTACATCTGCCAGGCTTCCATAATGTCTTAGCGGACAGGTTAAGCAGGTCACAGTCCAGGGTACATGAATGGGAGCTACTGACCACAGTAGTGGAAGACATCTTTGCTAGATGGAGTCACCCAGAGTTGACCTTTTTGTATCCCACACAATGCAAAACTGATGCATTTCTGCTTGCATGCTCCAGGGTCTGAGACACATTGTTCCTCTCTTTTCGAAATGGAGGTTTCTGTATGCCTTCCTTCCTTTGCCACTGACACATACAGTACTACTCAAACTGAAGATGGAGGGAGCAACCCTCATCCTCATTGCTTCACTATGTCCTCGGCAGATATGGTTTCTTCTATTCCAGCAGCTGACCGTGGCACTCCCAGTACCTCCACCGCTGTGCATGGGCCTGTTGTCACAGGACAAGTGGTCTCTGGTTCATCTGGATCTGAAATCCCTACATCTGCATGCCAGGCTCCTGAAAACATAGCCATGGCATGATTTGGAGTATCACCTAAGATGGCTGATGTTCCGGTGGCTGCCAAAAGGCCCTCCACCAAACATACCTATTTTTTGAAATGGAAGCAGTTTACATTAGGGGCCACTTCCAAGCAATTGGACAATTTTTTACTTGTCCATTCAATGCAGTGTTAAATACTTAATGTCCCTATCAGACTCTGGTCTTCAGTATTCCTCACTCAAGGTGCATTTGGCTGCTATTTCAGCTGTTCATGCCCCTGTGGATGGATATACGGTTGCCCAGTTACAGTATCCTGTACCTTTCTGAGAGGTATATTACACATAAAACCTCCCATTAGAAATCCAGTCCATGTCCAAAGTGAGTTACAGTATAAATTATGTAAAAATAGTAAAGCACCTGTAAAGCTCCACCAGGTGTTCACGAATTACACTGCATTCTTATTACAAGAAATGACTCTTCTCAGTTACTTTGAGTGAACTTGCTTTTCACTTTTATCAAACAGGACGATAGGCAAAAAACATTAAGTGTAAAGTCACTTGGCCCAAAGTGGGTCAAAGAAAATGGCAACTGTGTATAGTCTTACTGTGACCGGAGTGCCGCCTGTTCCGTCTATTCCGTTTTTACTCATGACTTTTCATTCTTTATTTTCTGGCTGTATTGCCTAAATCCACCCGGTTTCGAAAAACTTAAAAGAACAAGCAAATAGAAAAATCAAAAGAGCAGATGACAGAAAAGGAGATGACATTTTTGTCAGTTAAACACCCAGTCAAACTAACCAATATGTCTCCTCCTCAAAGTACGTAAAAATGAAAGTGCCCCCTGGGAAGACCAATTGTGAGCAGTATGGGCTCCAAAATGGAACCAATGTCTAAATGTGTGGACTTCTTTTTGAGACCTTTTGTTGCAAAAGAAAAATCATACATTGAGGACACGAGGACAGTATTAAACAAATTGAAAGATATAGATGGGGAAAAAATAAAAATCATGGCCACATTTGATATTGAAAACATCTATAATAATAATCCACATGAAGAAGGCACAAAAATACTAGAGAATACATTAAAGAGAAGAGAATGTGTTACCATCAACATAATTTATTTTAGAAATAGAAGAATCTACACTAAAATCAAACTATTTTCTCTTCAATGGAGAATATTTTAAACACCATCACTGAATAGCCATGGGAACAACGTTTGCACGATCTCTGGCAAAACTATGTGTGTCAGACTGGGAGAATAAATACATATGGGATAACACAAAAAATAAATGGAAAAATGAAATAAATCTATGGATTCATTTTACTGACGATATCTTGCGTTTTTGGAAAGGATCAGAAGCTAGAGTTATGGAATTTTTCACGTACATTAACAATTGTGATACAAATCTGAGATTTACAGAGGAGCATAGTTCTAAGGAGGTGTATTACTTAGACTTGCGCATTTACAAGAAAAATGGAAAAATTGAAACTTCACTCTTTAAAAAGTCTACAGATAGAAACACATTACTTCACTGGAAAAACAGTCACTCATACCATTTGAAGAAGAATATCCCATATGGACAGTTGTTAAGAGTAAAAAGAAACTGTAGTGTATAGTGGAGTGTTGTTCTGTATAGAATTCCATCCCTTTCAAAATGCTGTTGTACCACAGTTCATAAGTCATGGAATATGCTTCTACCCTACTGTGGTATAACAGCATTCTAGAACCTCTAGAGAATACATGAGTCAGTTTCATTTTGAAAGCAAAAGAACTCACAAACACATATTTCACACAGTACTATATACTATAAAAAATGCAGGACGAGCAACTCTGTGCACAACCAGTGTGTTTTGCCACCTCGGGGTTCTCATTCCCATGGACCTCTCGAGCATCGCTCTCGAGGTCAGAGGGAATCAGAACCCCTCTGTGGCAGAACACACTGGTTGTGCACAGTTGCCCATCCAGTATTCTTTATGCTCTGAAGAGCAGGTAGCAAAGAAAGAGATGGCCAATATGTGTGAACGTTTTCTCTATAGAGGATATGACCCAGGTGTATTAACAATAGCAATAAAAAAAACAAAACTGAAAACCAAGGAAAATTTACTAGAAAAACAGACAAAAACAGAAGCTGGAAATAACATACAATACAGAATATCATGAAGGTACAGAAAAAATAAACAATCATAAGGAAAAACTGGGAGATTCTTAAAGAGGAACCATGTTTAGAAAATGATGTGGCAGAAGGCCCAAGAATAACTAGAATGCGAGGGAGAAGCTTTAGAGACACACTAATGAGGAGTTTCTACGAAGAAGCAAAATCCTTAAGACCTGAATGGATGCCAGAGGCACCGAACGGAAATTTTAATTGTGGAAATTGCATACATTGCAATAACACCATGAATGCAAAAACTTTCATACACTCAAGGAAAAAAAAAAATAAAGAAAAAATATGGAATAAATGGGTTTATTAACTGCAAAAGCCACAGAGTAGTTTACATGTTACAATGTCCTTGTGGCCTTGCATTCATAGGCAAAACGAAGAGAGAACTAAAACTAAGGATAGGCGAACATGAAACGGCCATAAGAGTAAAAAAACAGATCTATGCTATGGCAGTACATTATGAAGAAAGAAATCACGGATCTCCCTCCACACTGAGGTTTATGGGACTAGAACTGGTACAGGTCCCAAAATGAGGAGGAGATCTAAAAAAGATGTTAGAACAAAGGGAAAGCTTTTAGATTGAGGAACTGGAAACAATGCAGTCAAAGGGCCTGAATGAAGATCACGGCTATCACAGCTACTTGGGCTAAAGACCCAAGTAGTAAAAACTGCTTGTTGAACATCCAGCTGTATGGAGAATGTCTAAAAATATACGTCAGATATAAAGCTGGAGTGACCTCACAGCCTACAAATCCTATTTTTACATATAAAAACTAATATTTTTTGCTAAATGGATGTACGAGTGACTGAAAAGAGACCCTTGGATAAAATGAAAGTGGTTAATCAAAATAATTGGGATAAATAAGGAACTGCATTCTGGATAGCCCATATTAATGACATTATCAGGTTTCTGATAATAAAGACATTTTTAAGTTATGAATTGAATTTATTAAATAAGTATTTAAAAGGTTGTATAATTTGGAAAGCAGAAGGAATTTTGATCACGGAGAATAAGACACGTGGTCACCAGCCAATACCCTGTTTCAGAGCTCAAGTACAGTGACGTAAAGCACACTTCTATGAGTGGAACAGGAACTTTTTTAGAGTTGGCATACTAAAATAAAGAATAAAGGTGACACAGCTGCACTTGTGATGAAGCAAATTAGAAGCAAAAGGGCATAGTGGAATGTGAGCCACACAACAAGAATGTGTTGGCTTGAGTACACTGCCATAATGACAGATGAAGCGATAAAGTAATCAGAAGTTATTGGGCATAGTGGAATGTGAGTCACATAACAAGACTGGGATGGCTCGAGTACACTGCCATAACAGATAATTTGGACAAAGCTGGTCCTTTGCTGCTAAACAAAAACAATGGAATCAATTTACATAAATAAGTTGTTAAAATGGAATGCCCAGAAATGTAGGTTTAGTAATCTAAATATAAATATCAGTGTAACTGCCATAACTAATAGCAAACTCCAAAAATTAAGGTAACCACTAACAGGAGGAATCAAAATACGTTCAGTTTGATGAGTTTAAAATTACAAATTATAAAATGTTAGGGAAAAGAAAAATAGTGAAATTATGTTTGGAGTTAATAGTGACTGCCATTTAATGGCACTCTCCAAAAAATAAGGTGATCATAAAAACGAGGAGTTAAAATAAGATCTGAATGTAACTTTGTTTCAAACAGTAAAGAAAGAGATGTGTCTTTGATTTTTCTTAACAATTTATCTGTTTTAAAACGTTTTTAATATATCTGTGACACTGGTGTATTTAGCTAGTATATGGAGCACATTTAGGTGGTGGTATAAAGTGTTACTGCAGGTATTGCGGATGAAGGTAACCATGGCAACCACACTAACATAAATTACAACGTTGTAGTAGTAGCAGTTAGCTCTGATGAAAGTGTGGTTACGCCAGAAATGTCAGCACTGACCCATGGTTCAATCCACGTTTAAGGAAAGCCCAGGATGCTGCAGAAATAGGAAACCAGGAAGCTAGATACAAATTAGCAGCAGAAACACTCTCCAGCTTGGGATTAAATGCATGAACTAACGGCAAAAAGTCTTAACAATTAAGAAAATGGGTGGATTTAGGCAATAGAGCCAGAAAATTAAGAATGAAAGGTCACGAGTAAAAACAGAATAGATGGAGCAGTCGGCATTCTGGTCACAGTAAGACTATACGCAGTTGCTGTTTTCTTTCACCCACTTTGGGCCAAGTGACTTTACACTTAATGTTTTTTGTCTGTCGTCCTGTTTGGTAAAAGTAAAACGCAAGTTCACTCAAGGTTACTGTGAAGAGTGGTTTCTTGTAATAAGAGTGCGGTCTGTTTTGTGTCTACAGGTGCTTTACAGTTTTAAACTCCCTTTAGATTAGCACCTTAGTGGCTCTATTTGGGACTGAATACTTTTGCAAGCAATAATAATTACAGTATCCCCATATGAGCACAGACGAAATATTTTCGGAAATTTTCTGTTGATTTTAAAATAGATCTGATGCCAGGCAGTCTTGTGATTCAATAGCTACTAACTGCAATGTTTTGTAACGAACAAATCTGTTGTTTGACTATGACACTGCTTAACTTGTAACCTTATACTTTTTTACAATAAAACTAAGTTTCAAAAAAAAAAACAATCCTGGCTTGGGACTTATTTATTTATTAGCTTTTGGTAACCGGGTAAGTGCATTAGGCAACAATCCTGCCTATTTTCAAGCACAACCCGGGAGAGTACAATTTACAAACAGCTAGTTACACACAGTTCACAAAGTGCGGTATCCAAAAAATACAGGGTAAGTTCAGTACTACAGGAGATCACTGGGATATACCTTAATCAGGGATAACAATTCTTGACCCACTTAAGGGTGTAGAAACGTAATAGCAAGGCTAGGGTTATAAGACAGTCAAGAGAGCAAACACAGTAGAGTAAGTGAAACCAGTAAGCAGGGCACAGGGTAACAGAGAGGAATTAGGTACAGACACAGGAATCAAGTGCATGAAGGTGGGGAAAAAAGCTGAGTGAGATGAGAGGCCCTTTAGGTAGGCAGGTAGGGAGTTCCAGAATTTAGGGGCAAAATGGGCGAAAGCAAGCTCCCCCATTTTTGTCGAGCCATGAGGGATGGAGAGTAGAGACAGATTTGAGGACCTCAGAGTTCGGGAGTGGATCATGGGAGAGAGCCTGGCTGCAATAGTGTCAGGGCGGGGTACTCTACTCATTGAGTCAATGAAACAACCCAGAGAGAAGGAACGCTGCGATTTAGGGGACAACCAATGCAATGAGGAGTATAGGAGACAGTGGTGAGTAAGGCGAGGAACAGAGGGCGCAAATCTACAGATGTTGTTATGTGAAGTGTCCCATTTATGAAGGATACCCGCGTTTGCATGAGATAGAGTGGGGAGAGCATAAAGTAGTCTAGGAAGCAGTACACCACGTGCCACAGAGGTTCTGGCAGCAGGGGTAAGGGAGTGTCGCATGCGGTAGGCTGCACCTAACTTGGCGTTCACAGATCTACATACCTCATTTATATGTGCAGAAAAATCAAGCACGGGATCTAGGGTCACACCATGGTATCAGTTAACTTGACTGCCATCCCATCATCGCTGAGCACTTGAAGCTTAGTAGACTCAGCATGGACTTTCCTGGCAGATCCAAAGAGCATGACCTGAGTCTTCGAGAAATTGAGAATGGGAGCATTGGAGGAGAGCTAGTTTTGTATCAGTTGGTACGAGAAGGAGAAGTGAGTGTTAATTTCAAGGACAGACCGGGAGGCAGAGTAGAGCAGCAAGTCATCAGCATACATGATGGAGTGACAGTGTGGAAGAGAGGAGGGGGGTATCGTTAGTAAAGATGGAGAAGAGTAAAGGTCCTAGAATGGAACCTTGGGGGACGCCACAGGTGATGGGGGCAGGGGATTAAAAACCTTCCCAAAGGAGGTGGATTGGGATCAGTTGGTGAGGTAACTGCTGAACCAGGACAGGGTAGGTTCAGAGGCCCCTAGTAAGTAGAGTTTGTTCAGGAGCAAAGGATGATTAACCCAGTCAAATGCCTTAGTGAGGTCGATAAAAATTGTATTCAGTTTGATATCACTGGTGAGAAGCATGAGGGCAGTGGTGGTACTATGTCCAGCCTTGAAGCCATGTTGAGCAGGATATTGAATATTGAAGTTCGATAGGTGTGTGGAGATCTAGCGATGAATAAGTTTCTCTAGCATCTTACTGAGGATTGGTAGTAGGGCTATGGGCTGGTAATTGGCTAGGATTTTTGGGTCACCTTTCTTGAATACTGGTATAACCTTGGCAGCTTTCCAAGCTGTAGGCACTGTAGAGGTGCAGATAGACAAATTAAACAGCCTGGTAATAGGATAGCGAGGAGGTGCACCAGGTCTAGTTATCCTTGGTTCAATACCATCAGACCCGGGCTACCTCGGGGATGGAAGAAGTAGCCTGAGAACATCTGATCATGCTATATTAGGGAGGCTAAGCGGAAGAGCTGAGGAGGGGGGATGGGATCACAGGGTCCTGGAGGGGAAATGTTAGGAGCCTCGGTGAAAAGTAAGTTAAAAGCATTGGCTATAGTATGAGGGTTGTTGCACAGAGTATCGTTTATTAGCAAATCCTTGGGAGACAGATGCCTGGTATTCCCCAGTATCTCGTTGATCTGGCTCCAGTACTTCTTAGGGTTGGAGGTGGAAGACTGGAGGAGTTTCCAGTAGTAATTGCTCTTGGCAGCATGGACCTCTTTCTTACAGGCATTATGTAGTGAACGATAGGCGTCAAAGTCGGGTTGAGCAGAAAAGGATTTCCATTTTTGCCAGGCCTTGTCCCGTTCCTTGAATAGGTGCAGGAGAGGTCGCTGCAGCCACTTAGTCATCTGCCCTCTGACCCTCCGTGTTGAGACAGGGATATGTTTAGTCTGTAAGGCTAGCAGAGTGGAGTTGATGTGGTCTGTGGCCTGATTAATGTCGTTAGTTTGAAATAGGGGGGGACCAGTCGGCATGTTTTAAATCAAGTAGGAGTGCCGCAGTATCCAATTAGAAGTTGGAGAAGGACAGAATCTTAGGAGGAGGGTGAACAGCAGAAACTCTCCTTATGCTAATAGTGTCAGGTAGAACCCCGGTAGAAGAGTAGCAGTCCTTGCGGTTGGTGAAGATCCAGTCAATCATAGAGCGACAGTGGTTGTTCTGGGTTATCCGAGTGTGGGAGGAGATGAGTTGCTCAAGGTTAGCCTTGCTGATAGTCGAAGCAAAGGAAGAGGAGTTAGGACCCAGCCAGTCCAGATTAAAGTCACCCAGGCAGACCACTTCATTGTTCTTAATTAGGGCAGGAATCAGACCAGTGAGTTCCTCAAGACCAAGTTTGCTATCATGGGGGGGCTGAGTATACCCCAAGTATATGCAACTTCTGGCCCCCCCCCCAGGAGCAAGAGAGAATGCAGCACCTCACTATAGTTCAGACAGGGGGATAGCAGCAGAGTGATGGTAAGGTGTGGCTTGAAGTACAGTGCCAGGCCACCCCCTCTTTTTGAGGATGCTTGGTCAGCGCGGAGCAAGTTGTATCCAGGTAAGGCACAGCTTTTGTTCAAAACAGTTGGTTTTAGCCATGTTTCAGATAGTACAAGGATGTCAGGGTTATTGGCCAGAACCCATGCTTCCAGCTCAGGGAGATTAGCTAGTAGGCTGCGGATGTTCAGGTGTACGATGGACAGGCCATGAGTTAGGGGAAGGAGTTGAGTAGTGGAGGGGGTGGGAGAGTTAAGGGAGGTCAAGGGGCCAGGGTTACTTTCAGTGTCTCCCGCGAGAGTAAGAGTGAGGGTAATGACCCATAGAAGAGCAATTGCCATAGCATGGGGGACAGAAGAAGGTGAGATAATCCTCCTAATCATCAGGTGCCTTAGTAGAGACCCAAAGAGTTTAAGGCTTAGGTAACCTATAGGATGAGGAGAGAGGGAACCTTCAGCGATCATATTTGAGAAGGTAAAATTCCTAAAGGATTCCTCAGACATGGAAGGGGAGCCAGCCACAGGTTATACAGAGCTAGAGGCCAATAGTGTGAAAAACAAGGGCACAATTAGATACAAAGATTATCTAGACTCCATAGTAAACCAGGTGCTCCGGAGAAGTGGACAGGAAGAATAAATAAAAAAGAATAGGTAAAAGGAGGGACAGCCACAGAGGGAGACCTTGGGTACAAGGGGGGTGGCCTGGTGGGGGAGCAAAGGACATAGACAGGGTGGAGTGCAGGGCAGACAGGGAGAGCAGCTGCAAACAGAGGACAGCAAGAGAAAAGAACTTGAATTTTGTCTTGGAAAAGCTTTCTTTGGCTCCATTTGAGGCAGCCATGAGCTGTGGCTTATGTTTTCTTTCATGGAATGTGTTATTTTTAGTTGCCATTACTTCTGTTTGAAGGATTTCAAAGCTACAGGCTCTAATGGTGATTTTCCATAAAGACAGTGTGTCTTTACATACAAATCCTAAGTTCTTACCTAAGATGGTGTCTGAATTTACTTTGAATCAGACCATCCACCGTCCAGTGTACTACCCGGCATATGCCAATCCAAGGTGTCGTCGAGGCACAGGTCAGGAAGCATAGGAAAAAACAGGAGCAGTTGTAGAATTCACAAAAAGTGTTTATTAGTACTAGCAGTAACATAAAAATAAAATGTGTTCAGTATAACTATTTAGAGGCAAAATAAAGTAGAGGAGATCCATCAGAGTTTTACTTCAGTCTCTGTGTCCAACCTTATTTCTAGCAGTTGAAGCTCAGCTCTCATAAGTCCTTCCAACCCCCATTCTCAACAGGCATCCTGTTCTTGTAATTATCAGGCAGGTGCAACTAGAACACAGTGTTGATACTGTCAGGGTGATCAAGTCCCAGGTCTCACAGGAAAATTTGGTTGCGCAACCAGACAGAGAAGAGACAGAAAAGAACAGAACAGACCCCTGCATTCAAACTCTCTATAACAACTGGGACAGGGTCCTGTTTCACCGTGTCACACAGGGGAAGCATTCCTCTATAATTTTGATGTGCATAGAATTCTCAGATATTATGTTAGTTGCACTAAGGACTGCAGAAAGTCCTCTCAGCTTTTTTATTCGCCCCTGGGAAAGAGAGTGTCCCTGTGCCTAAACAGTGCCTGTCCAAATGGGTGGCACATCGTATTACATTCTGTTACAGGAAGTGTAGTAAGGAACTTCCTGAAGTGGTTCGTGGTCATTCCATAGGAGGCATGGCCACTTCTGTTGCTTACTTTTGCAGTGTTTCTGCTGCTGAGATCTATGCAGCTGCCACATGGAGCACTGTCCACACCTTCACCAGACATTACAGTGTGGACATTGTACTTTGTGGAAGAGCAGGATTTGGCCTAACTGTGTTACAAGGCCTGCTCTTATGAGCACATATGTGCCATTTGCCCCAGACTACTGTTTGATTTGCGGTACTGCTTGTGACTCGTTCCAGAAGTGTGGCCTAATCCTTGAAGAACAGTTACATACTTACCGTAACAGTAGATCTTTGAGAGAATCTCTTTCATTAGGTCATGCTGACCCACCATCCTTCCCCCATAGGGTCAAGGCGTTAGATTTCCTGCATTCTTTAGATCCATAGCTGCCTTTTCCAGCTATGCTAATCGCCTGGTAAACCAAGAGTTGGATTAATCTTCTGGTTCTCAACAGAGAGGTCCTCTGAGTATAATCTCTGGCAGGGAACTGAGGAGCGAGAGGGCCACCCATGTTTATGTAGACACTGGTGCATGGCGTTTTCGTGGGCAGCCCCTAGCTTGCAGAAGTTTACGGGTGGTCCTAACGGTGACGTGGGGTACAGTTCAAAAGGTGTGGCCTGATGAAAAAGATTCTCTTGAAGATCTACTGTTAAGTAAATACGTAACTGTTCTTTCCACAGACAGTTCCCTTAGTACCCTTGTGTGCATCCCATCCGACCCTGGAGCTTTCTCTACCTTTAGGATTTCATTCCCCTTCTGGACCCTTTCTCTGGTAAATACTGGCTGCCTCATTTTATGAATGCTCCTGACAACTGCCTTGATGCAGCTTTCAGGCAGGGGCCCACTGTCTTCCCATGTGAGGGCAGAGCAGAAGTAATCATTAAGGATTGCTGCTTTTTCTTTCCTCTTCTTCTAGTACTCTCCCCCCTTGTAGCTAACAATACCCCCTCCCTGTTTCCTTTTTTTCTTAAGATATCCGAAGAATTGATTTTCTACACCCTTGATTCCCTCCGCGACACCCAGCTCCGTGTCTGCCTTTGCCTCCCTGACCATTCTCTTTGCTTCTCTAGTTTTTATTTGGTATTCTCCCCATTCCTCTGTCCCCTGCTTTTTCTTGTACCTGTTGAAAACCTTTTATTTATTTATTTAAAAGTTGGTAACCGGGAAAGGCACATTGAGCCAAGGCTTGTTTCCAGTTACGACCGTTTACCTCCGGCCTATGAAGAATTACCAGCGCTCTTATTTATTTTGTCTCATCTCCTTTCATTATAGTAGTCCTGATTCTCTATTGACTTAGTCTGTACTACAGAAACCACGACTGACAATCCTATGTTTGAAAAATGTGGATAATAGTTTTGAGGAGACTGTGGGAGATGTATTGCCTCCATTCATTGCAGCTGGCCTGCAGTGAAGGTAAAGGCCCGGACTGGCAACTCTCATGAAGCCTAAAAGATCTCCCCCCTCTTTCAGCTCCTAGTTTCATCTGGGCAGGCAGGTTACAAATTAAAAACTCAAGTTTAACCTGCTGCCTCCATTCTGTCTGTACTGTACTGTATAAGAGGATTAATGTTTCTCCATGAAGACATATTAAAAGTATTACAAAATCATCAGCACTAACTAATCATTAGTCACTGATAAGTCTTGAAATAACAGTGTACAGTGTGGGTCAGCACCTTCTGTATGTGAGAATGAGGGGTTATTCAATTTTGGGAGACTATTGGAGGGCTGTTCAGCAACAGCTTCAACACATATTCATGCTGGACACCCTTCCAGGCCCAGAGCATCTGGTTCTAGGAGTCCACCCGAGAGGGGTGCGGGGACATGAAGCTAAGTATCTATGGAACATACTGGTGGCGGCAGCTTGCAAAGCTATCACCTAGTCGTGGCTTGCTCGCTTACCTCCCATGTTACAAGAATGGAGAGAACTGGTTAATACAGCACACACATATGAGACAATTACATTCTCACTGACTCAATGGACCTCACAATTCGCAAACAGATGGACAAGGTGGAATCTAAATCCAGACCCTGAAACATAAACTCCACCTAGATACAACTGGGGTAACCCAGGGGCTTTCTAATATCTTTGGAGACCGACCCTTGTGTCTTGGGTCAGAATGAAAAGAGGAGGGACTGCACATCAGCACATACACAAGCACACAAAACCTTTAATAGATTGGACCCAAAGCAGAGTTTTTATTGAAATAGGTAAATACAGGAATAGAAAAGCCTTGGTTGTTAAAACTATAAGTTTGATTTTGTTTTTTCTTTGTTTTGTTCTTTTACTGAAGGAGGGAGGAGGGCGGAGCTGTTCTAGATGCTCTTCTGTCCTTCTTCCATGTTCATATGTTACCTGGAATTGATAAGAAGCTGTAAAAGGAAGGAAAAGGGTTGTTGTGAAAACAGTATCTATACTTAAAACTATAATGTACTGGATGTTGGATTTGGGTTTCTCTATAAGAAGTTGAACTGGGGAAACCTCTTTCTAAACTTAGTAATGAAACACCACCACCAAAGTATGTCTTTATAAAATAATTCTAATGTATTACTTGTTGTAGAATTCAATAAAGATGAAGTATAAAAAAAAAGAGAGAAAGAGGGATTCTAAGTGATAAAATTAGAGGTGCCTCGTCCAATGTATGGCAGCTTAGACATAAGTAAAGTCGCTCTTGAGGGAGGATGAAAGCAGTGGTGTAATAAATAGGTATGTTTTACTGCTGAGCTGACCTACTGACAGATTTATGTAGTGGGGTATCCCTGTTCTCTTGTAACAAAGTGGCATTCTATTCGAAGGCAAGGACTGACAAAGAAAATTCCTGTCTGTTGACTAAAGTGTCCAATTAAACCTAGTATTTGGCAGCTTTTATCTGCCTCTCTTTATGTCCTGTGTTTTACATGCAGAAAAAGATATACCTGATGCTTGCAGAAAGCAGCATCAAGGATCCCTTAAGGCATCTCAGCAGTCACTAAAAGTTTCTCAAGGTGGCAGGAAGAGTAATATCTCGCTGCAGAAAAGTCTCCTGAGTCCTAGTGGAAAATCAACATCACAATCAAAAGCTGTGTGTATGTAAATAGAATGACAGGGAAAGGAGCAGCAGGAACCTAAATGAGCAGCAGCAAGCTTGGTTTGGGACACAACGTGCAGTAAAGGTTGGCAGAGCTCCCTGAGGTTGCTCAGTGTACCCGTCAGTTTAATAAAAATAGATGGGAATGAAAGAGCACCAGTGTCATTTCTTCTTACCTTCATCTTTTAGGGGCAAGCAGCTTACATAGTCCAGTGACAACCATTAGGGGACTGTCCATGGTCAGCCCCACACCAACGCATGGAGCTACCCCAGATTTACAGTCTTATGCACAGTTAAAAATGGTATTTACATCAATCATTTATTTATACTTTTATATGGTTACTCCAGTGTCCTACATACCCCTGCCTTGATACTATGCTAATCCAGCTGCTCTGACTACTGGTGTCCCAGAAGTCCCTGTAGCTGACATCAGCGACTGAGGTCATCTGCAGGAGATTCAGTCATCCCAAATGCATACCAGTGCTATTCATAGCTCCAGTTTGCCAGGTGCAAGTTCTGCTACCCTCCAGAGACTTAAGCCTAGGGACTGTTGCAGGACCAGTAATGATGGTACAACAGCATCCTGCCATCAGAATGGTCGTACCGCAAGGATGTGAGGTCACTGTTTCCCTCTGGGAAAAGTGACCAGCCATTCAGAGGATGAATACGCAGGAGGCAGGACACTGCACTGAACTGACAAATTTATGATTTGACTTTGTAGTTTGTGATGACAGTGAGCAGTATGTTTTTAGACTGTTTAAACTGTCATTTATATTTGCATCCATACCCTGGCCAAGAGCAGCGTCTGGCAACCGGGACTCCCCTAACTTGTACACAGACAAGGCAAGGCAACAGGCCACATGTTGGCATAACAGTAGGCATCGCTCCTGGCACTGAGGCAGATACCCATCTCGACAGTCTAAAGGGGTCAGGGGGGTTTAGGGTACAAAATAACATTTATATTTACTCCAGGTTCTGGGAGAGAGGTGCTAGGTCTAACTTCGGAGGGGGCCTCATAACAATTCACACTCAGGAAACGCAGATGTAATGTCCACTACTGAAAACGGGATTGTACAGTATGGCTTTATTCACACAAGTTGGTAAAAATGCAGAATGGGGTGGTCCCCCAGGTTTGGTACTATACACACAGGAGCAAGACACTTTCTTTCCAGAACAACTACTGTTTGGGCATTTTAGAACACTGTTTTCCTCACACACACACACACACACACACACACACACACTCAAACTGTCCATCCCTCTGTACTAGGAATCGCTGGACTTTTACTGTCCACTAACTGTATATCTAGTGGTAATTGCTGCACACTTTAACAGCATTTCACAAATTGCTCCTGACATGATGAACTTTAACATGCCCAGTCCCATGAACCTGTACTCATGGTTTTGTTTGTCCGTTTGATATAGACATGGAAACATGAAGAAGAAAACATTGCTTCCCTTAACTGGTACCTTGTCATAGCCTCAAAACAGACACCCTTTCTTTCTGGGCAGCTGACACTCTTCAGGATCTTCAGGGGATTGCCCCTTGGATCCACAGAAACACAGTCCAAACCACATTTTCTGTGGAAATGACTCACTTGGGTCCTGCAGGCAAACGGCCTCCACCACTTCTTCTGGTACTGCTGGGTGTCACACACTAGGGTGAGAAACTGCCAGAGGTCCTTCACCCAGTCTCAGAGGGGACTGGCAGGCACCTACCCCCTCTGAGCTCTGCTGCCTACTCAGAGCTCCACTTCACACTACTGCTGACTCTGAACTATTCTGGACTTCTGTCTGAACATTCTAAACCGCCCCCTAGCAGCTGATTCCAAAGTGGCTTATTCTGCTGCGAGAATTCTAAATGACAGTCAGTTGTCTGCTCAGCCTAGCTGAGTAAACAATCATGTCATCTGGAAAAAGCTCCTAATAAGCCCCTTACCAGCTGCCCACTAATTTCCTATGGCTAACTTGATGGGATTCTAGTAACCCCAGTGGACTGGGTGGTAACATATTAAAAGAACACATTTGCCACAACTCCAGTGACATGCCACAGTGTTTCTTTTCTGTTCTCTTTTTAAATTTCCATGTAATTTCTTAGCTTTAATTTTCAGAAAATGCAAAAAATGGCTTGTATGTACTGTACCTTTCCAAATATTTGTGAAATATAACCAGATGAAGGGCCCAGTTTTCCAGAGATCTAGATTTGGATAACATGAGAAAAATGGGTGTACATTACCATATCCCACCACCCCCACAGTCACTGGATGAGTGATCAGTGCTACAAGTCACCCATTCAGAATTGAGTCTTAAATACAGAACTACTAGGGACCATACAGATTCAGACAACAGTGAAATGATCACTGTGCACCACTGTTCTAACTAGCACTTGTTTGTGCCATACGCAAAGGGGTCTCAAGCGTTTTCATTCACTGTAGTAATTGTCAGTATGATGACGCAGTGAAAGGTGGGGTCAGTATGCAAATGAAGCACTGTGATGAACAGCTGTCCACATGTCACTGTGCCACTGAACCCTGTAGAACTTTGAGAAGCAATTCTACAGGGGTAGTGCATGTGTGTGGCGGTCCCATTTAGACAGACCAAGACCATCGAGGGACCACTAATGTCAACAAAGTGCACAGGAAATGGGCCTAGGGAGGCAGGGATTCCACTGGTCACCAAGCATTGCATATACTAGTTAGAACTGTTAAGGGGCCACTAGACTACCAGGGATAACCAGCAATGGATGTGAAAAACATAAGAAAACTCTGTCCACAAGCAGACCATAAGGTATGGGGATGACAGAGGTGCTAGCGTCTTAAGCTGTGGCCTCTGGGCATGGCATCACGCCAAGTGATGGGCACAGAGCCTTGCCTAGGCATCCATGGTGGTTGTTGCCACCGGTCAACCAGAACCCTCAGGGCTCAACGCCTGAGTTGCCGTCTCCTAAGGGACCGATGTCGAGACGGTCTAACGTCCCTTCACCGACACAGGATAATGCCTCTAATCCACAGAATCCCCTGCCAGACTTTACAGCCCTTTTCACATCCTGGTGGAATGTGATTAAGGGCAACCTGTTACCTAAAGGGCCTCCTGTACCGCCTCCCAAGGAACCTCTTCCCTCAGGGATCCACTCTCAAGCTTGTCCTTGGCAGCCTACACCAACGCCAAAAAAAAGCCTAACCCGCAACCAGATAATACTGGCAGGGGTCGCTGCAAGCACCACAGGAGAAAGCACCATCACTTGTCCTCCAGGTCCTCACACAGGCACTACCATACAGTAGGTCTCACGGCCGTAGGCACTGGTGTTCGACCTCTCAGTCTTCCTTCTCTGGGGAGTTGGGCCAGAGCTCCTCCTCCTCTTCCTCTGTGTCGTCTGAATCAGGAATGTCTTCCCTCTCCGGCGGATCCCAAGGACACCCCTAGGCAACCCCCTGATGACCCGACATTCATGGAAGTCATGCGGCATATCCAGTCCGATATGGGCTGGGACACAGAAGATTTGGATCTGGAGGGACGCCATTTGGCTAGCTTCCTCCACCAAAAAGATCCAGAACCTGTGGTGGTTCCTTCTCCTCTGGTGTATCCATTTAAGGACATCACCAAATTGGCCTGGAAATGCCCATCTTCCACCCTTGCCATTTCCAAGAAGGCTGACCGTCTCTACAGTGCACCCCGAGAAAAACCTTACTTTGGAGAGCAACTGATTGCGGACTCCATGGTCATTACAGCTGCCCACGATTGGCCCAAGAGGCCACGTCATCGTGGTACCCAGCCTCTGGACAAAGATTCCAAGCAGATGGACCAACTCGGCAGAAAAGTTCATGTGTCGGCCACCTGCACCATCTGCTCGTTGAATTTTTTGGCCCACATGGTTCAATATCAGAATGCCTTGTGGGAGAAGACACTGGAACTAGTCCAGATTCAGCAAGATAGCCCTCAGAAAGCTGAGTTTCTACATATTCTAAAGTCAGGTTTGGACGTAGGCACCCATGTCTTGCATTCCAGCTACGACACAGCAGATTCTGCGGCCAGGGCAGCAGCCTCCAGCATTTGCCTCTGCCGCTATTCATGGCTCTACATCTCAGGTTTTACTCTGGATGTCCAAGCGAGCATTATGAACTCCCCATTCAATGGCTCAGTCCTTTTTGGTGAGGACTCTGAAATGGTCATAATATGCCTCCGGGAATCTGGCAAGACTGTCAGATCTGTACATACCATTTACAGATACACTCAGAAGCAAAACCGACAGCCATTTCGTCGCTCTTCCGGGCAACAACCCCAAGGCCAACAAATGAGCGGTGCCTTTAAGCATAAGGCCACTTCCCAGGTCTCACGAGGTTTGGGACCTAGAATCCCCAAAACCTCCCAGGCCCCTCTACCTGTCCCTGGTTCCTCGGCCTGACTCCTTACCCAAGGGGGTCGCTTTTCTCTCTGTTTAGAGGGATGGCACAAAATCACGATAGATCAGTGGGTTCTGCATCTGACAAAGAAAGGACATACCCTGGAGTTCACAGAGGTTCCCACAGGCAATCTTATGATAAACTCCCTTTACCCTCCATCACACCTCTTCCTTATCCAGGAAGAGATCCACGCGCCTTTGCTGAAACGGGTCATAGAGCCAGTTGCGCCAGCTGAAAGAGGCAATGGATTTTATTCCCACTTTTTTCTAATTTCAAAGAAAAATGGGGACTTACGGCCCATCCTGGATCTCGACCACCTGAACAAGTATATAGAATACAGATGATTCAGGATTGTTACTCTTCCAGGCCTGCTTCCCCTCCTCCATCAAGGGGACTGGCTATGCTCCCCAGACATACAGGACGCATACCTCCACATTCTAGTGTTTCAGCTCCACAGGAGGTTCGTTTGCTTCCACTTTCAAGGCAACTACCAGTTCCGCGCCCTGCCATTCGGCCTATCATCGGCTCCCTGGTTCTTTACAAAATGCCTAGCAATTGTGACTGCAGCCCTATGGTGGAAAGGCCACTATGCCTTTCCCTACCTGGACAATTGGCTCTTGGCTGCTCTGTCCAGGGATCAGCTGATCAGCACTATAACAGACCACCATTCCTTTGTTTCGGGATCCAGAAATAACCCTTCAAACAACATGAAGTCTTGCTATATTATAGACATTAGCAGTTTGTTCCAGCTCTAGAACTGCCCCGGAGTGAAATGGTTAAAACCATTCCAAAATAGAATTTTGGCACGAGAGCAGCTCTATCTGTGTCATTTCAAACTTGAACTGTCAGATTCTTTACTCCGCCTCAGTGAACAGTTGCTCCGGAGATTTCTCCTTCTGCTCGGTTCATTTCTCGGTTTAAAAGGAGTTTTCTCGGTTGGATTTAACCGAGAATAGTTTTATTTTAACCCATAAAACCGTTCGGTTCAAGCTCTATCTGTGGTAACCGTAAGTAAATGAAGGTTTTGTCTGTGTGGAACTTGTAAGTTATCGGTTCGGTTTTGAACTGATCAGTGGGTTTAAAACTCATTTAAAACTAAAAGTTACTATTTTAGAGTGCGGTTCCTGGTTCAAAAAAAACGGATTTATTACGTTTTTTTCCAATACCGTGACACGGTTAGGAACCGATAAGGGTGTCTTGCCTTACCGCCGTTAAAGGGCAAGTTTTTGGTTAGGCTGGCATTATGTCTGAGAAACCCAAAAGAAAACTGGGCCCACTGTTTCAACACTGTGATGTTTGTGGGGAAGTCTTTGCCAAGGCTGACCCACACACCACATGTGTTTATTGTCTGGGGTTTGACCACCTCCAGTCAGACTGCCAGGTATGTAAGAATTTCCCTGCAGCCACCCTGGAAAAAAGATTGGGCAGGCTCAGGGAACGAGAGGCCAAAAAGTCCGCTGACCCGGATGGCCAGCCCGGTTTGGTGCCAACCGAACCAGAGGGAGTGCCCTCTGACCAGGGCCAGACTTCCTCGGGCAAAAGAAAAGCTGGTTCTGAGGAACCAATTCCAGTAAAGAAAACAAGAAAATCAGCAGGTCTGGAGTCCAAAATTCCTTCTCCAATCATGCAGAGATACAAAAAAGCCATACAAATTGTCCAGTCACTGTCTCAGGGTCCTGTCAACCACCACTATCTGGTAAAGGTCGGTTCGTCCGGTCCCAGTGGTTCAGGATTTTGATATTGAGGAATTTTATGAACCAGAGGAGGGGGAGGAGGATTATGAACAGTATGAATGTGGCTGGGAAGGTCTGGGTGTGCCCATTGAACCGGACATCTCCCCAGACAGACCTTTAGAATCTCCCCCTATGCTGTCTGAGTCCCCATCTCATTTTATGTTTTATAAAAAAGTTGCTGAAACCCTCCAGCTTCCTTTAGAAGAGGCTGTGGATGAGCAAGAGGAGCCTGATTTTGTAGAAATGATGGATATTCCAGAGTCTAGGAGATTGTCTATTCCTTTACATAAGTCTTTTAGGAAACAAGCAATTACAATTTTGAAAGCTCCTAATTCTGTGCCTCCTGTAGATAAAAAGATGGACCGAAGGTATACATTGTCAGGCCCTGATACAGAACTCCTTTCTCAGCAATGCAGTCATGTTGGGGTAGTTCAGGCTGCTGCCTGTGATAAAGCTAATATTCCCTTGGCTTCACATCCTCATGACAAGGATTCCAGGAAGATTGATGCCATGGCAAAAAAAAAAAAAAACAGTATATGGCAGCCTCTCTGGGACTCAGGCAAGCAAATTATATGGCTTATGTAGCTAGGTATCAGAAATCTAGATGGGATACTGTTATGCAATTGGCCAAGCAGGCCCATGGCCAGCTGGCTAGTGAACTAGAACAGGTGGCTGCTGATGGCATTGAAGCCTCTAAGGTTCAGTTTCATGCTGCTGTGGATGTTAATGTTTCCTCTAGGGTCATGGCCACATCTGTAGCTTTTCATAGGTTGGCCTGGCTCAGGTGTACTAGTTTGTCACAGGATACCCAGACTAAGGCTATGGATTTTCCTGTGGTGGGAAATTCTCTGTTTGGAGAGCAGACAGAGAATTACATGAAGAAGATGGATGAATATAGGACTACTTACAAGAGTGCCCAGGCTAGGGCGGCAAGCCACTCCTCAAAGGCATGCCCCAGGGTAGGGGTAGGCCTTTTCACAGGCCTTTCTACCAGACTCGGGCCTCCTGCCTATGCTCAGAGGGGCTTCTTCAGAGGCAGGGGCAGACGAGGGGTGGGCAGACCTGCTCCCACCCCCCAGCCTAAAGCTCCTGCGAAACAGGCACCCTGATGGGGTGCCCAGGGCCGATTCTCCTGTACCAGTGGGGGGCAGGCTGGCTTACTTCAGTCAGAATTGGGCTTCTTTAACCTCAGACAAGTGGGTTCTGGAAGTAGTAAGTCAGGGTCTGGTTCTCAGCTTCAAAAAGTTTCCCAAGTTGAGAAGCAGACTTTTTCTACCTGCAAGTGCTTCAGAGACCCTCGCTCTGGAAACAGAGGTCTCATCCCTGTTAGCTCTCAGAGCAGTAGAAAGGGTTCCTCCCCTGCATCAGGGCAGGGGTCTGTATTCCAGATACTTCCTTACCCCAAAAAAGACAGGAGAATGGCGGCCCATTTTAGATCTCAGATATCTGAACAAGCATCTTTTGAAACCAAAGTTCAAAATGGTAACTCTGGCAATGATTTTACCTTCCCTAAGGCCAGGGGACTGGCTAGCCTCCCTGGACCTCAAGGATGCCTATTTCCATGTCCTAATCAGAAGATCCCATCGAAAGTACCTCAGATTCGAACTGCCCTCAGGTCATTACCAGTTCAGAACAATGCCCTTCTGCCTTACCTCTGCTCCAAGGGTATTCACAAAGTGTCTAGCAGTGGCAGTGGCCCACTTAAGGAGGCAGAGGATTGCTGGTTTTCCCTATCTAGATGACTGGCTCATTGTAGGCCAGTCCCCAGAACAGGTAAAATCTCATCTGCAGGTCACCCAGCAGCTTCTCACCTCCCTGGGTTTTCTGCTAAACCTACCAAAGTCGGTTCTGGAACCAGTCCAGGTACTCACCTTTATAGGGGCAGAATTGGACACAAAGCTAGCCAGAGCCTTTCTTCCCCCAGAAAGGGTAAGGGATTTAGTGGCTCCGGCCTCTTCCTTCACTCTGCAGGTCTCTCGACCAGCAAGACACTTTCTGCAGCTCCTGGGGCACATGGCTGCATCCACAGCTGTTGTGCAGGGAGCCAGATTTCAGATGAGAGACATTCAGTTTCACTTGAGAACCTTTTGGTCTCAGAGAAGAGACCCCCTTTCCAAGTTGGTCCCAGTGACTCGAACCTTGATCCTAGCTCTCCAGTGGTGGCAGGATCAGAGCAATTTAGGCGGGGTCCCTTCATTTCCCCTTCTCACGACTTGACTCTCACTATAGATGCTTCCCTTCTGGGTTGGGGGAGCCACATGGGCGACCTTTCCACTCAGGAGTTTGGTCCCCCAGGAATCTCTGCTCCACATCAATTTGCTGGAACTCAGGCTGTCTTTTAGCTCTTCAAGCTTTTTCTGCATCTGTCCACGACAAGGTGATACAAGTCAGAACAGACAACACCACAACAATGTGGTACATCAACAAGCAGGGGCACTCGGTCTTGGCCTTGTGCACGAGGGGCAATGAAGTTGTGGTCTCTGGCCTATTCCCTGAACACTTCCCTCATAGCAGTTCATCTTCCAGGGAAGGACAGTGTCCTAGCGGATGCCCTCAGCAGGATTTCCCAGGGCCATCACGAATGGTCCCTGGATCCTCAAGTGCTGGGGATAGTTTTTGCCAGGTGGGGCATCCCTCATTGATCTTTTTGCAGCCCCAGACAATCACAAACTTCCTCTGTTCTGTTGCAGGCCTCCAGTGCTGGGCTCAGTTCTCCTGGATGCCCTTCTTCTGGATTGGGAGGGGAAGTTCCTCTATGCTTCCCCTTTCCTCTCCTATTCAAAGTACTAGTCAAAATCAGATCTCAGCCTTGCAGGGTGATTCTGATTGCCCGGATTGGGCCAGGCAGCCCTGGTACCCACTCCTTCTGTCTCTGACAGTCCATCTTCCCTGTGCCTCCCAGGAATCACAATCTGTTGACTTGTGCCCAGGAAGGGTTTGGTATCGGACCTCAAATCCCTCAACCTCAAGGCCTGGCTCTTGAGGAGTTAGAGTTTCTGATTTACACCTCTCTCAGGGTGTTCTTGAGATCCTAAAGGCTTCCAGAAAGCCTTCCACTAGGACTACTTATAGTTCTAAATGGAAAAGGTTTTCCATTTGGTGTGCTAGGAAAAATATTTCCCAGAATCTGCTGAATTGCCCATTTTGTTAGATTACATGGTACATCTTAATTCCTTGGGTCTCAGACCAGCTACCCTGAGAGTTCATTTGGCAGCTGTGTCTGCTTTTGTGTCAGCAGGAAAGTCATCCTCTTTCCTCTCATCCTGTGTTTTCCAAGTTTTTAAGGATTACTCCATACTAATCCTCTCTTTGGAACTGGCCCCTGCTTGGGACCTTAATGTTTGCATTGCCCAGTTAATGCAACCCTTTGAACCTCTGTCTTCTGCAGAGCTTAAGTACCTAACTTGGAAAACTGTTTTCTAGTGGCTATCACTTCTGCCAGACGCATAAGTGAATTGCAAGCCTTGTCAGTGGAGACTGACTTTATTTCTTTCCACAGGGATAAGGTAGTCCTTAGGACTAATAGGAAGTTTTTGCCTAAGGTGGTTTCAGATTTCCATCTTAATCGATCTATCTCCCTTCCAGTATTTTTCACTGATTACTCCTCTTCGGGTGAGAGGAGGTTGCACAGCCTGGATGTTAAGAGAGCTCTTAGTTATTATATAGAGCGTACCAAAGGTCACAGGTTCGAATCCCTCCAACTTTTCCTTACCTATGGTGAAGTTGGGAAAGGCAAACCTGCCACTAAGAGATCAATAGCCAGGTGGATTGTCTCTTGTATCCAATTTTGTTATCAGAAAGTGGGCAGAGCCCGGTTTGAGGGCTCATTCTGGGGGTACAGCTGCGTCTCTAGCTGCTGCCAGAATATCCTTTATTAGAGATTTGCCAGGCTGCTACTTGGAAAACGGTACACACTTTTACCAAGCATTACTACCTGGATGTCCAGGCCAGGAGAGATGCTCAGTTTGGCACAGCTGTTCTTCAGAGCCTATTCCCTAAGTAGGTTCTGCCTCCTCCATGGAGGTACTGTGTATATTCTGCTAATGTTCATAATATAGCAAGACTTCATGTTGTTTGAAGAAAAAATTACTCACCTTAGTAATGTTGTTTCTTCTAATGGAGTCTTGCTATATTATAGACCTCCCCAACCTGCCCCTCTCAGAACCTCTACTTGGTGGGGTGCGGGCAACTTAGTGTGGGCTACTTATGTCCTGTTAGCATTTTGTCCCTTTGGGACTTTGGGGGTGTATGTGTACGCTGTGTGTGTTTTATTATACTTATGTTCCATTTTCATATTATTAGAATGGTGTTAGTATTTCTGGTCCCCTGACTTGAGTCTTGGGTGTTGGGACCATCAATGGTTGTTATTATTTAGGTAGCCATTTGGCTAGTGTAGGTTACAACTTCCACACAGACCTTAGTGAGTTTGGCTTGTAAAGATCTGACAGTTCAAGTTTGAAATGACACAGATAGAGCTGCTCTCGTGCCAAAATTCTATTTTGGAATGGTTTTAACCATTTCACTCCGGGGCAGTTCTAGAGCTGGAACAAACTGTTAATGTCTGTAATATAGCAAGACTCCATTAGAAGAAACAACATTACTAAGGTGAGTAATTTTTTCTTAACCTCCCAAAGTCAAGAATTGCAGTACATCGGGGCAATCTTGAACACCGCCATAGGCATGGCCTTTTGCCTCCGAACAGAGTGGAATGTCTTTTGGAACAGGCTTGCCTAGTTTACTCTTCGTGACAGGTCCCAGCCAGGGTATTCTTGTGGCTGCTAGTGCACATGGCAGCGGCAGTCGCGATGGTCCCTCTTGCACACCTGCACATGCGGGTTCCCCAATGGATCCTTCGAGTCCAATGGGATCAACACATGGACAGTTTGGAGCAGCTGGTGATGGTCTCCACTCTGGTGCACCAAACTCTGGACTGATGGTTGAACTCCTCCAATCTTTCCACGGTGTTCTCTTTTCCACAAGGTTCTCTTTCGGCAGGAATCTCCTCATCAGATTCTGACAACTGATGCATCCAGCCTAGACTGAGGTGCACATTTGGCAGACTACCAAACCCAGGGAACTTGGTCTCCCCAAGAGCAACATCTCCATATCAGTATTTTGGAGATGTGGGCAATTCTTTATGCCCTTCAGGCATTCTGGATGAGTCTGCTCCTGGGCCCTCTTCTTATTCAGATGGACATGTCTGTGGTCTTCTACGTAAACAAGCGGGGGGGGGACTCACTCCTACCCCCTCTGCAGGGAAGCCATGAGAGTCTGGCATTGCGCCATCGAGCATCATTTGGAACTCAAAGCCTTGCACATCACAGGTGTACAAAACACCTTGGCCTGCAGTTTAAGCTAGTCTCGGTCCAAGGCACATGAATGGAAACTCCTACAGTCTGTGGCTGAAGAGCTATACGACAGGTGGGGCTGGCCCGAGTTGGACCTCTTCGCATTCCCTCTCAATGCCAAACTGCCCAATTTTTGTCCTTAGATCCAGGGACTGGTGTTTTCTGGTGAGACACATTGTCTCTCTCTCTCTTGGACAGGGAGTGTAGACCTTTTCTCCCTTCCCATTGCTGTAGAGGGTCCTGCTAAAGTTGCAGTCGGAGGGAGCAGGGATGATTCTAGTTGCTCTCTACTGGCCTTGTCAGATTTGGTTCCCATGACTTCAGCTGCTGGCAGTGGAACCCCCAGTCCCCCTGCCCCTGAGCTCAGGCTTGTTCTCCCAGAAGCAGGGAACCCTGGCCCATCCGGATCTCAAGTCATTGCACCTGCATGCATGGCTTCTGCAAACCTAGCGGTTGCCCAGTTTGCCCAGTCTGGGGTCTCCCCTCGAGTGGCAGAAGTCCTGTTGGCTGCTAGAAAACCTTCCACCAGTGCTACTTATTCAGTGAAGTGGAAGCAGTTCTGTCTTTGGGCAGCTGCTTGCCATCTTGATCCTTTCACCTGTTTGGTGAACTCTGTATTGGAGTACCTCCTTTCTCTGTCAGACTCATGACTGAGTTACTTCTCCATTAAGGTGCACTTATTGGCCATTTCTGCATACTATACACCTGTAGAGGGCAAAACTCCTACCAAGCTGGATCTTTCCCGTACCTTCTTGCGGGGTATTCTGCACCTCAAACCTCTCATCAGGGACCTTGTTCCCCCATGGGACCTTTTATTTGTTTTGGAAAAACTTACATCTCTTCGAACCTGCCTCAAGTTGCGAGCTATGCTGTCTGTCATAGAAAGCATTATTTTTAGTTGCCATTACTGCTGTTCGAAGGATTTCCGAGCTTCAGGCTCTGATGTGTAAAGAGCCTTATTTAGTTTTCCACGAAGACAGGATATCCTTGCGGACGAAGCCTAAGTTTTTACTTAAGGTGGTGTCTGAGTTTATACTGAATCAGAACATCCATCTTCCAGTTTACTGTCCAGAGTATTATAATCGAGGGGAGGCTTTACTTCATACTCTGGATGTTCACTGGGTGCTTCGTTACTACTTAGATTGCACCCGTACTGTCCGAAAGTCTGAACAGTTTGTTTCTTTCACCCCAAGGGCTGAGCAGCTCCAGCCTCTAAGCAGACTTTGTCCAAATGGTTAGTTAGCTGCATTGTTTATTGCTACCAGGAATATGACAAGCCTTTCTTGGGACTGGTCAGAGGACATTCTATCAGGGGAATGGCTGCTTCCTTTGCATCCATTAAAAATGTGTCTACAGCTGATATCTGCACAGCTGTCACTTGGAGTTTTGTACACACCGTCATTCGGCATAGCAGTTTGGATATTGCCTCTCGTCGTAGAACAGATTTCGGCCTTACTGTCCTTCAAGGCTTGCTCTCATGAGTTTTCGAACTAACTATTTCTCCTCCCGGTTGGTGGGGGTTGGTCCTTTCACTGCTTGGTACTTAGTCCTTATGGTATAACCTGCTACAAGTGCTCCCCCTTGAAGTGAGATAGTACAGTTAGGTAAGAACTTACTGTAACAGTAGATCTTTGAGAGGAGCTCTTGTAGCAGGTGCTGCTTTCCCTCCCATGGTAATTGTTTCTCCATTGTCTGTTTTCAGACTTCCTCATTTCAGAGGAACCGCCTCAGTTCTCTATTTCTGAGTTTGACGGTGTCTCTGGCAGAAGTACTGAGGTTTGACTGGTGGACCACCGCTTTTTATACCACTGGCCAACGTCGGGGCAGGCCGACATCAGGGGGTGGTCCCCCGCTGCATGCTGCTGGCTAAAAGTTTTCCATGAGATACACCTGCCGCCTTTAGTTCTTATGGTGTAACCTGCTGCAAGAGCTCCTCTCGAAGATCTACTGTTACGGTAAGTTCTTGCGTAACTGTACTGTCTCCAATCATGTCTCCCCCTTCCAGGGTGTACATATTTAGGTCCTTTAATCTCCCCTCGTAGGGCTTCTGATGCAGTCTCTGCACCATTTTTGTTGCCTTCTTCTGGACTGCTTCCACTCTGTTTGTGTTCTTTCTAAGATGTGGTCTCCAGAACTGGACACAATACTCTAGGTAGGGTCATACCAGTGATCTATACAGAAGCAACACCACCTCCCTCTTTCTGCTGGTGATACTCCTCCCTTTTACGTAAGAACTTACTGTAACAGTAGATCTTGCATCCCATGTGCCCTTCCATCTGTCTTGTTGCACTGCCTGGCTACCTTTAGGTCATCTGATACGATCATTCCTGGGTCTCTTTCCTGCTTGGTGGTCGTCAGTACCACCCCCTCCCCCCATTTTGTACTCCACTCCTGGGTTTTTGTTTCTCAAGTGCATTATTTCGCATTTTTTCACATCGAAACCCAGCTGCCATACTCTTGACCACTCTTCACATTTTCTCAGGTCACAACTCATCCTTTCCACATACACCCCGGAATGTCCACCCTGTTGCAGAGTTTGTTGTCATTCAAAAACAGGCAGACCTTCTCTTCCAGCTCCTCTGCAATGTCACTTATAAAGACATTAAAGTGGATCAGTCCCAGCACTGACCCCTGAGGCACCCTGCTGGTCACCCTCCCATTGTCTGAGTGAACTGCATTTACCTCCACCCTCTGCTGCCTCTATCCCTTAACCAGTTTCTTACCCAGTTTGCCAGCTATTGGCCCACTCCTAAGCTACTTAACTTGCTTACTAGTCTCCTATGTAGAACGATGTTGGACACATTATTGAAATCTAGGTAGGCTACGTCTACCACTCCACCTTGATATAGTTAGTTCCTTGGTCAGCCAGTCAAAGAGCTCTACTAGATTTGTTTGACATGACCTCCCCACGTAAATCCATGCCACCTCAGGTCTTGTAACCCATTTGATTCAAAATATGAGAGTTCTATAAGGTAGAAGAAGGCTAGTAGCCCATGTATACTGCCCCCACTACTATTTCAGTGGTAGTGTTTCAAGTTAGTTATCGACACCATTTAGTCATCCAATCTGTTTTTAAATATCTCTCTGTTTTTACTTATTACCACATTTATTGGGAGGTTATTCATTTCCCGACTATTGCTTGGGTATAAAAAAAAGACTTTCTCTTCTCACTCCTGATTTTAAGCCCTTTTAATTGCAGTGGATGTCCTGTTTCTTTACTGTCTTGTTTGAAATTCAAGTCAAGAGTCACCATTAGGTCGGGATCTTTTTATTATACCATACATGAACAAAAGGTCCTCTCTTATTCTTGTTTCTAGTGTCACTAATTTCGTGTTCTGTATGCGTGCATCATAATCCAAGTCATGCATCCCCCTAATTGATTGTCACCCTCCTCTGTGCCTTCTCAACACCATTCACATACTTTATCTAATATGGTACCCAAAACTGTGACCCATAGTCAAGGTGTGGATGTATATAAGCTCTTTTTAATGGCATAATGACCTCTTTATCTCTGCTTTTAACACTTCTCTTGATGTCCCACCAAATGTTATTTGCTTTGGCTGTCATTACACTGTTGCAGTGATTGTCAAGACTGAATGTTTTATCATTTTTTTTTTTTATCCTCCGTCTTTCTCGATGTCTGCTGCATGCAGTGTGGTTCCTAGGAATTCATATTTGTGTTCAGGACTGTGCTTGCCAAAGTGCATCACTGCATATTCTTACTTTTAAAGGACATGTCCCATTTGTTGTATGTATTTTATCTAGGTCAGATTGGATTGATGCCCTCTGTTCTTCTGTCTCACACATTCCGCAAAGTTTGGTGTCATCTGCGTATTTTTGGCACCAATTTGTAACGTTGTCTAAATCAAAGATGAATATGGAAAATAGTACTGGGCCAAGCACTGACCCCTGCAGAACACTACTACTCATCTTCCCATTTGAAGATGTATAGTCGTTTAATTTTACTTTTTGCATTCTGTCTTCCAGCCGTGCTTTTGCCTGGTCTATAATTTTTCTATTAAACCCCAGTGCATGTAGGTTCTCTGTTATTGCCCAGTGGGGATCTAGGTCAAAGGTCTTTTGGAAATTCAAATATACAACATCCACAGGCCTATTATCATCAAGTTCTCTACTGTCATTCTCATAAAAACCTAACAGGTTTATTCGGCAAGACCTGCCCTTACAAAAACCCTGCTGTTGTTTATCTACCCCATGTGTTTTAATCCTGATATTTTAAGATTTCATCTTTTATATTTGATTCCAACATTTTCCATGGAATTGAGGTAAGACTAATTGGCCTATAATTAGCAGTTTCCATCTTTACATAGATACATAGATGCATTTGGCAGATAAGGACCGCTAGGCCCATCCATTCTGCCCATTTAAGCTACCTAACAAAGCATCCAGTGACCCTATCTGGTCATTGGCTTTAACTTTTTCTTACTAGCTGTATTATTCCTTTGTGTCTGTCCTATGTATGTTTGAAGCTCACCACTGTATGGGCTGCCACCATCTCCTGGGGCAGGCTATTCCATGCATCCGCCACCCTTTCAGTAAAAAAGAACTTCCTGACATTTCCCCTTATGTGGCCACCTCTCAGTCCCATGTTGTGTCCTCTTGTCTTGGTACTACTATTAATCTGGAATATGTTGTTCCTTTCCACCTTGTTAATGCCCTTGAGGTACGTGAATGTTTCTATCATGTGACCTCTCTCCCTCCTTTGTTCCAGCGTGTACAGATTGAGGTCTCACTCTCTCCTTGTAAAGCTTGTGATGTAATCCCTTCGCCATTTTGGTAACCCTCCTCTGCACAGTCTCTATTTTGTCAATGTCCTTTTGAAGGTGTGGTCTCCAGAACTGTACACAGTATTCAATGTGAGGTCTAAGCAGGTTCCTGTACAGTGGAACTATTACCTCCCTCCTTCGGCTTGTGAGTCCCCTTCCAGTACACCCCGACATCCCACTGGCCTTTGCCGTCTGCCTAGCAGCCTTCAAGTCATCTGTGAATATGACCCTCAAGTCTCTCTCCTCCTTAGTTACTGCCAGCAGCTCCCTTCCCGCCCCAAACCTGTAGCTTGCCCCAGGGTTCCTGCTTCCCACATGCATGATTTTGCACTTCTTTGTGTTAAACCTTAGCTGCCGTGCTCCTGACCATCTCTCCAGAAGTTACAGGTCTCATTCTTTCCACCCCCTCCAGAGTATCCACCCTTTTGCAGATCTTGGTGTCATCTGCAAACAGGCAAACCTTTCCCTCCAGCTCATCTGCAATGTCACTGATGAAAACATTGAAGAGGACTGGCCCCAGAAATGACCCCTTAGGTACCCCACTCGTCACCTCCCTTTGATCTGATTGGGTTCCATTCACCACTACCCTCTGTTTTCTGCCCCTTAACCAGTTTCCAGTTCAGTTCACCACTTTGCGTCCCAACCCCAGGCTGCCTAGCTTGTTGACCAGTCTCCTATGTGGGACCGTATCAAAGGCTTTGCTGAGATCAAGGTAGGCAATATCTGTGTCCCACCCAGTCTACTGCCTTTGTCACCCAGTCAAAGGAATCTATCAGATTAGTTTGACAGGATCGTCCTGCAGAGAACCCATGTTGCCTTTGACCCCTTTTTGCATATAGGGACATCATTGGCCTCCCTCCAGACAGCAGGTACAACGCCCTGATGTACTGATTTGCTGTCAATTATCCTGAGTTGATCCACTATGTAATTACCAAGTATTCTAACCATTTTACTGATAATGTTATTAGGGCCACAGGCATTATCATCCTTGATATTTCTTAATTTTCCTATTATTCGTTCTCTTGTATCAGTGTAACCCCTAGATGGCGCTATCCCAGGGGCTACTACCCCTGCCTGATTTGCCACTAACAGGTTGAGGGGCCTGGATCCAATGGCGGGTGCCTCCACCCAGAGGTCAGGGTTTGCAATAGTTAAACTAACTTGGTCACAGCCCTCTGGGACACTGCAACCCCCCTTTCTTCCCACTAGTGGCCCACACAATATATCAGAATTACCTTCACAGTATACACTTACCCCAGGTCTGGTTCGGCACTGGGACCTCCTGTGAAATGAGATACAGTGCAACAATCACAGTACAGTACTTTAACAGACAAATACCTCAGGCAGTATAACTTTGCTGAAACAAGCAGCTCTGATTTATTTAGGGGATATAACAAGGACAGGGGAAATCAGGTTAATTAGCTTATCACTTTAATAATCTATTTATGGCTCTTGCACAGGCCTATCCCTATCAGTTACTGTCCCTGGGTACCCAAGCCCTAGTGGCTAGTCCAAACCGTGGCAGCTGGTAGGGGCCCTTTCACACAGAGAAAGGAGAATTAAACAGTCAGCAGTACAGTAATTCCATTTGGATTTAATGTGGCAATTCAACGGGAGCGACCCTGAATTAGTACTCACGACCTCCAAATAAGATAGGGTCCTTCAATGTCAGCAGGGCTCACTTGAGGTACACAAACCTCTTCACACATCCATATAAAAGAACACTATACCAGGCAGGCTGCATCTGTATCGATCGCAATTACTGCACAATACCGGGAGAACACACAGCAGATTCAGTTCCTGACAGACCGAGTGAATTTTCAGCAATTCCTCCAGTCTTCTACAGGGTGAGCCTGGTTTCTACTCTTCAGAGATCCTTTGATTCTTTTCACAGGGCAGTTCAGTCCTAACAAGCTGCAGACCGAACTCTGGGCCTTACATGTTTTTGACTAAAACTGCACACTGAAAAGCACAGGGCTCCTTCCTTCTTCACTGCCAAAGCTCAACTGAAACTCCAACCGACAAAACCGGCACTTCCTTTGAGTTCCTCCCAGTTCTTGACTGGATTGGCTGTCACTCACAATAGACTGCTGCTGTTGGTCCAAAAGGTGCTGAAGTCTAAACTACATCTCCCAGAGTCACTGCCCATACAATCCTCTTGTGGCTGGCTCAGATTATGAGTCCAAGTTCTGATTCGTCCAAGGCACCATTTTAGAGCTAGCTTACCCCACACTGATTGGTCCAGTTCAGCAGTTCAAAACTAGAATGGGGAACTAGCAGACACAGTTCTGACTGCAAAGCAGGTTAGACAAACTGTAATTTCATTATTACTCTAAATAATTTCTGGCAAACAGTTACATCTTTCAGATAGGTTCCTTTGCACTCCTAGTGACTGCAAAATGAAGTGAATTGGCAGCAGCTTGAGTGGTACTCAATCAAAGAAACACACAGTCCCCCATACAACTAATTATGTCTGCAAGCAGACAGCTCTTAAAGAGACAGTACCAGAGGCTCTAAACACTCACTGATAAATGGCTTAAATGCCAAACACCATTCAGGCTTGGAGCATTCAAGCAAGCTCCTGGAAGTCTTTGGGAACCCCCATTTGCAGGGGGTTACACCCTTCCTGGTTTGGGAAAGCTTGACGTCGCGACAAAGTACCCTACAAGTTTCAACTGCAACCATATACATTTGCATTAGGCTCAGACATGTAATCATCAGTCAATATATCATTTTACCAAGAACACATTCCTGAAACATTGCAGTACATCACTCTTTACACAGTATTATATACACATTGTACCATAACTCAAGTTATTACCTCTTGTACATGAAACCTGAAGAGAGGGGCCCTTCCTATCAGTTACCTTGGGGCTGGACGGGCAAGGGCACCATACTTAGAGGGCAACACAAGTAACTTGAGTTAGCACTGATGCTCAGTTTGGGCAATGAGCCTCGGGACACATACACTCCTTTATGGACAACATTGAGAGGCAAGTCCACAGGCCTCCCAAGTGAATCATAACTGAGGTGCACCACAGGCTTTACAGCTCGACCAGTCTTTCTAGGGGAACTGTTATAGTCTCTGCATCTGAGCCTCATTTCAGCATTGTCCTCACTTGTCAGGGAGTCTCCATGGGGGTAGAGGCTAGAACTTGGGGCACTTTCAGCTCCAGGAGTTACAGTTTCTGAGTCCACAACATTTGGCTCGCATGGAGAGCTTTGGACACTGGCAGTGGACTGTCAGGGCACTCAAAATACTCTTCTTGTTCGGGTGTATCACCAGTCTGCCCCAATCTATCATTTTCCTCCCTGAAGCTCAAACAGTTCAACCATGCACAATGATTCCATTTCATCTGATCTGATGCTTTGCACTTCACTTTCTGGGAGCATTGGCTCCAGGGATGAAGCTGGGGCTTAGACAGTCCAGAAGGCCCAGCTTCATCTCCAGTATTGACTAGGGATTGCCCGAAACAATTGACTCAGTTCGTAAGAAGGATAGTATTCAAAGTCACTCTCACTTTCTTCCGATATGGACTGACAGTCATGCTCAACTGGGACTTGTGGAGGGAACACTTTAACTTTGCTTCTGTAGGTGCAGACTTTCTTGATCTTTTCTTAGCAGCAGCTCTAGTCACTGGTCCAGAGGGGCATCTTCTAGGGGCTCAGACTCAATTAAGATTTGTCCAATGGGCAGTAAATGATTTCTATGCATTGTTTTTACATCTTTTGAATTATTCTCAGGCCTTACTTTGTACACTGGCAGATCATCTAGTTTGCCCACTACAATGTGAGGAGATGGTGCCATCTGTCAGCAATCTTGTGCTTGCCATGCAGTCCCAGATTTCTTAGCAATACCCGATCTCCCTCCTGGAGTTCCTGTGCTTTCACCTTTTATCATACCTTTCTTTGTTGGCCAGATTTCTTTTGGCAGCCATGGTTTGAGCCAGTTGGTACGCATGAGTTAGCTGGGCCTTTAACTTTGCACATACTGTAAATAGTTGTCAGCTTGAACCCCATCAGGAGAGACCCCAAAACACACATCTACTGGTAGTCGAGCTTCTCTTCCAAACATCAGGCGGTAGGGAGAATCCAGTGGCATCACTTTGGTGCAGTTATAAGCATGTACCAGGGTGCTAATTTGTTGGCTCCATCTAGGCTTGTCCTTTGGGTGCAGGGTGCCTAGCATATCTAGCAAGTGCGGTTGAAACGTTCAGGCTGTGGGTCCCCTGGGGTGGTAAGGAGTGGTTCTGGACTTTCGCACTCCCCAGAGAAAGCATCTCTTTGATCAGACGACTCTCAAAGTCTCCCTTGATCAGAATGGATTCTTTGTGGAGCCCCATGGTGAACAAAAAAAGTTTTCTACAAGTACTTTGGCCACAGTGGATGCTTTCAGTGCTTTGGTGAGAGAAGCTTGGGTATCTCGTGAAATGGTCCGGTGACCACCAGCACATTACTGATATTTCTTTGATCTGACTTCCAAACTCAGAAAATCAATACAGACCAGCTCCATGCGTGCACTGGTGGTGATGTTAACAAGGGGCAGCCCTCTGAACATAAAGCTTTCCTCTGTAAGCAGCGACTAGAGATTCTGAATGTGTTGCTCCACATCAGCCCCATCTTAGGCCAATAGAATCTGGATCTCACCAAGTCAAGTGTTCTGTCTGCAAGGTGCCCCATGTGGTTGTGCAAGGACCTCAGTACTGAGTCTCGAAAGGCAGTGAGCAGCACTAGTTATTCTTGTCTACTTGTCCCCTCTGTCCACTGTTTCTCTGTATAACAGTTTATTGATCAGTTTCAACTTAGGACCTTCTTTGTAACAGTGCAGTTCTCAAATCAGTGGGCGTAATTGGACACATCTTTCCTGCATAGAGGGCTTCTAAGCTGCTGATCTCATGGGATCGCGAGTTGAGCCCGACATACTGTCATTGTCCAGCTGAGGCAGTGCACCAATGTCTATTGCAGAAAAGTGGCAATAAGCAGCAGGTATGCAATTCTCCAGAGGCTCCCAAGCAATCCACATGCAGTCCACTCACGTCCGTGGACATTGTTCCTCCCTGTCAAACTTCGGCACAGTGCTCAGATGTCAGGTTCTCTAATCGGACCCAATCATTCTGGGGAACAGGCCTCCGGGAGAGCATCAGCATCTATGTGGTTCAGACCTGCTTCGGTAGAGAGCATAGTCATATGTAGATAATGCAGACTACCCATGGCCAGTGGCATCCAACTTAGCTGAGGTCTGCACATAGGTCAGTGATTATTGTCAGTTTTTACTAGTATTTTAGCCCCATACAAGTACTCATAAAATTGAGGTCAACAATAACCCCGCCAAAGCTAGGAACTCTAACTTATGTACAAGGATAGTTCTTTCGGATGGGGTCCGGCTTCTACTGAAAGCCACTGGTCCTCAGGCCATTCTCATGCTCTTGATGTTAACACAGCCTCAACCCTGCAAGCTAGCACAGGTGTGCAGGACGCAAGGTTTTCTTGGATCGGGCATAGGCCAGCACTGGAGCATGGGTAAGTTGATATATGATCTCATGAAAAGCAGTCTCACAATCAGGAGTCCAGCGGACCCCAAATACTTCACTCGGATGAAAATACACTCTTTCAGTCTTGAGGACGCTGACTTTGGTATTTTTGTGGGTTGGGGGTACCTGAGTAAGGTTAAGTAAAGGGCGGATCACTCTTGAATAGTCCTTGATGAAGCGCCTTGATAATAAACACAGAATCCCAGGAATCTTTGCAGTTCTTTTAGATTTTTGGGCTGTGGCCAGGTGGTGCAAGGCCCTCAACTTACTTGGGTGGGTCTCTATTCCTCGGTGGATACTATGTGTCCCACATACTTACTGATGTTTGAAAGAATTGACACTTATCAATGGACAGTTTAAGGCCAAGTCCTCCAGTCGGTCCAGTACCTTAAATAATCTGCCTCATGTTCCTCCAGTGAGCTGCCAAACACAAAACATCATCTGGGTATACCAGGCACTCTAGTAAGTTCATGTCCCCACCGCGCTCCATCAATCTGAAAAGTGGCTGGGGCACCTAGAATCCTTGAGGCATCCTCCTTGGTCACTTAAATAGCAGGACAGATAAAGGCAGCTCTCCTACACGGTCCTCTGGGCCATCGGGATCTGGTAGTACCCACTCATGGAGATCCAGCACAGAGAACCACTTGCTCCTGCTTAGGCAGTCCAAGCATCCTGAATGGGGCATTGTGTACTGATCAGGGATAGTCCACGCGGTTTAAAGATGCGATAATCCACACACATCCTTACTGTTCCATTCTTTTTCCTCACTACCACAATGGGGGAAGCATAAGGGCTTCTGGATTCTTGTATTACACCAGCAGCTAACATCCTTGCAGATGCCGCCTCCCACATCATCTATGTCAGCAGGTGCCAGGCGTCGAGACCTCACACTTAAATGGTCTTTCGTCATGCAGCCGGATATTGTGCCTCAGCTCCTGCACGCATCCTACATCCCATTCCTTTAAAGAAAACACCTGGTCTCTCTGGGCAAGCTTCTCACTGATCCTCACTTTCCATTCAGCTGGCAGCGGGAGTCAGCGAAATCAAACAAGTTGCATGCTACTCTGTCATTCTTCCTTGAACTCTGTTGCTGGGTAGCACTGCAGTGTTCGCACAATGCACATTAGCCAGGATGCAACCTCTGTTTACCTCGAATGTCTCTTTTTCAGACACATTATGAACTTGACCATTACCCTTCTGGCATAAGCATGGGCTCTAGCGGGCAAAATACTAGGCTTGACCAGCAGTCCTCTGGCAATTTTCCATCGCCTGGTGCATCCAACATTAATATTTTATTCTTAACATCCTTTCTGATATGGACCTCTCCTGTAAGGTACACTGGGCATTTGGCGCCAGGATCAGAGACTCAGGATCCTTCTTCCATACAATTCCGACCGGTTCCTCTGGTTCTGTTTTTTCAGCATCTCTCTGTGCCTCATAGGCCTTCTTAATTAAAGCCGAACTCTTAAAGCTCTACTAGTCTTTGACCCCTGTTTTTCATAACACAACTGTGCCAGCCTTCCGAACATATGAGCATTTGTTCCAATCAACAAAGGGACACCATCATACAGTCCAGTGGGGCACACTAAGGCTAGGGTCTCTACTTGTTCGCCACCAGCCACGGAGGTGGGGAAAGACAGCCAAATTCGATATACCCGAATAGGTAGGCCTTCTCACTTAACCCCATACATGCAGTCCTTCTAATGGTTGTAGAGGCAGTCTGACAAATGCTTCTGATACCAATCCTGGAACATAATTGTCACTTGGAGCCACTGTCTAATACAGCTCTTGTAGACACTCCATTCACCTTTACAGTGGTCTCCATGGAGGACCCACTATTCTGGACCAGTCTGGAGAGGCGGTGGTGGGGGCCTGGGCAACTGACCTTGCCACAAAGGCGTGAATTAGCATTTTTGGTGCCCTCACTGGGATCATGTCGTGCACCTCTTAACCACTGATTTCTTCTCCAAGCTCTCCTTGTAGCCTATATGCAACTTTGTCAGTGTCTTTTGGGACTGGCATTCCCTTTTCATGTGCCCATCTTTCCCACAATTATAGCAAAACATACTTTCTGGAGTTTGAGCTGGCCGAGGCGCCACACTGGGAGCCAGGGCGGGGTATTACTAACTGGAAACCTGGGTGCCATCTCTGTCTCTGCAGTGATAAGCATTTGGAGACATCTCGTCAGTTTCTCCACTTCCATAGTCAAGGAATTGAGTTTGGAGCTGTTATCAGCAGGAGATACATGGGTGGGTACCCCACCCCATAGCAGATGCAGTCGGATATAGGTCAGAGCCCGTACTTGCAGGCGTGGCCTTCATAAAGGACTGTTTTGAATTCCCGGATCTCTCTCAACAGTTCGCCCATTGGCATATCTTTTCCTTGTCAGAGCACTCATTGACTGTCAACCTCTGCCCTGAACTTCACTTGATGGGTCACCCTCAGTCACTCGGTCGTAGCCACAGCTGTTGGTGCAGGTCCCGAGTCGCCTTTTCTCAACTCCTCGAATTCTCTCATTAACTCATCATAGAGGGGTGGGATTCCAGTCGATTTGCCAGGCGTAACTGAAGCAACAGCAGTTCTGAGAAGGGCAGACTAAGATTCTGTCCAGTCTGGTTCGGTCCAGTTCAATTGCTGGCAAACTACCCTTTCTGAGGCATTCTTGCAACAATTTTTCCAGCCGAGACATACACAGACAACAACTCCCTTGGTACTGTTGTGCATTTCTTACTCTCCACCACAGGTCCTCATCAGAATCTGGGCTCCCACACATTCTCCAAGGCCTCAAGATAGGCCTGTGCAGTCGCTTCAGGGTTACTGGCCCGCTTAGCAGGATGGTAGCCAGGGCAGGACCTCGGAGGCTCTCACTAACCCTCTTTCGCCGCCTTCCGAGCATTGCCATTCTAGCACTTGGGGCAACAGTCTATCCAGGTCTCCCAGTCATCCTCCCTTGGGGGTGGGGAGGTGCGAGAAGATCCTCAACCTTCGGTAAGTCGTGACTAATGGCAGGTGCAGAAATAGGAGTCTGCATTGGTTCAGCCACCATTACGGGCACTGGAGCAGGAGAGGGTGTTGGGGGAGGAACACCCCCAGGTGGCAAGAATAGTTTCTTCAAGTCCTCCACAGTTTTCCCCTCTCCCAGCAACCATTCAGCAAATTTCTCCTCAAAAGTTTCAGATAGTGGTGGGAGCTGATTCCCCCCCGGGTCTTTACTGTCCTTAGTTATCACTCTCCAAGCAGTGAGGGCTCCCTCTGGGGTAATGGTCTGTGGCACTTTGGAGCTATCTATGGGATCCTTAAACTCTACTAGGGCCAGGAAAGTGTGGGTGAGCAGATTAGCATGCCGACCCAGCACCACAGGGTTTTGTAAACCTTCCACCTTGGAAAGTACTTCCTGCACAGTGTCCGTATTGATACCCAGGGGGATGTCCAGGATAAGCATAGCATTTTGGGGGTCGATCTCCTCCCCAGTACACCACTCCACCAGCCGGTGCACAGCCACTTCTGTCGGTGTACCCATTTTTTTCTTAACAGTGGTTCGTAAATATGGCCACTAGAGGACACACAATCCCAGCGGTGAGCCTCCAAGATGTAACCCCTAGATGGCGCTATCCCAGGGGCTACTGCCCCTGCCTGATTGCCACTCAGCAGGTTGAGGGGCCTGGATCCAATGGCGGGTGCCTCCACCCAGAGGTCAGGGTTTGCAATAGTTAAACTAACTTGGTCACAGCCCTCTGGGACACTGCAACCCCTTTCTTCCCACTAGTGGCCCACAATATATCAGAATTACCTTCACAGTATACACTTACCCCAGGTCTGGTTCCGGTACTGGGACCTCCTGTGAAATAGATACAGTGCAACAATCACAGTACAGTACTTTAACATAGACAAATACCTCAGGCAGTATAACTTTGCTGAAACAAGCAGCTCTGATTTATTTAGGGGATATAACAAGGACAGGGAAATCAGGTTAATTAGCTTATCACTTTAATAATCTACCTATGGCTCTGTGCACAGGCCTATCCCTATCAGTTACTGTCCCTGGGTACCCAAGCCCTAGTGGCTAGTCCAAACCGTGGCAGCTGGTGGGGGCCCTTTCACAAGAGAAAAGAGAATTAAACAGTCAGCAGTACAGTAATTCCATTTGGATTTAATGTGGCAATTCAACAGGGAGCGACCCTGAATTAGTACCACGACCTCCAAATAAGATAGGGTCCTTCAATGTCAGCAGGGCTCACTGAGGTGCACAAACCTCTTCACACATCCATATAAAAGAAAGCACTATACCAGGCAGGCTGCATCTGTATCCGATCGCAATTACTGCACAATACCGGAGAACACACAGCAGATTCAGTTCCTGACAGACCCAGTGTAATTTTCAGCAATTCCTCCAGTCTTCACAGGGTGAGCCTGGTTTCTACTCTTCAGAGATCCTTTGATTCTTTTCACAGGACGGATTCAGTCCTAACAAGCTGCAGACCGAACTCTGGGCCTCACACATGTTTTTGACTAAAACTGCACACTGAAAAGCACAGGGCTCCTTCCTTCTTCACTGCCAAAGCTCAACTCAAACTCCAACCGACAAAACTGGGCACTTCCTTTGAGTTCCTCCCAGTTCTTGACTGGATTGGCTGTCACTCACAATAGACTGCTGCTGTTGGTCCAAAAAGGTGCTGAAGTCTAAACTACATCTCCCAGAGTCACTGCCCATACAATCCTCTTGTGGCTGGCTCAGATTATGAGTCCAAGTTCTGATTCGTCCAAGGCACCATTTTAGAGCTAGCTTACCCCACACTGATTGGTCCAGTTCAGCAGTTCAAAACTAGAATGGGGAACTAGCAGACACAGTTCTGACTGCAAAGAAAGCAGGTTAGACAAACTGTAATTTCATTATTACTCTAAATAATTTCTGGCAAACAGTTACATCTGTCAGATAGGTTCCCTTTGCACCCTAGTGACTGCAAAATGAAGTGAATTGGCAGCAGCTTGAGTGGTACTCAATCAAAGAAACACACAGTCCCCCATACAAACTAATTATGTCTGCAAGCAGACAGCTCTTAAAGAGACAGTACCAGAGGCTCTAAAAACACTCACTGATAAATGGCTTAAATGCCAAACACCATTCAGGCTTGGAGCATTCAAGCAAGCTCCTGGAAGTCTTTTGGGAACCCCCATTTGCAGGGGGGTTACATCAGTTTATATCTAGACTCTGTCTGACTTACATTCTTGTGGGAGAAGACTGATGAGAAATACCTGTTAAATTTGCTTTTTCAGTTGGTGAACTTACTGAAACCTTCAGTGGTCCAGCTTGTGTTGATCCCTTTTTAAGTGAATTTTTGTAACCACAAAAGGCTTTGCTGTTTGATTTCTTTGCCATTTTAGTGAATCCCCCCCCCCATTTGTTTACTTCCTAATTAGATTTTTGCACTTTTTTGTAATGTTTTATACTTCTCCAAGTCCTTTGTGGTTCCTGTTGATCTGTACTCTCTCTAGACCCTGTATTTCTTTTTCAGTACTCTTAGTCAGCCATTTAGGTTTTATTCCCTTTGTGTTGTATTTTTTTACCTTAGGTATATACTTGTTGCAGATGTCAGAATATCCTCAGTTACTAATATTATATCTAAATAATTTGGCCCCCAGTAGGTTTTCTAACAATCTGTCAAAGTCCACATTGTTTTGCTAATTCAGTAAATGCTGTGGAAAAACTTCATGTACTGTCAAGACTTTTCCACGTTATATCAGGTAGATTAAAGTCGCCTACTAATATCACCTCCCCCATTCACATGCATTGTGTATATCGTCCAGTAATTCACTATTAACTGTATTATAATATATATAATTTGAATTTGGGGGTCTGTTGCAAGTCCCAAGGATTAAGTTTCTTCTTTGTGGATTAACAAGCTGGGCCCAAATAGATTCCACCCTACTCTCTGCTTTCTTCGTCAGATATATCTGATGCCTTGATATGTTCGTTTACATAAATGGCTATACCTCCTCCTCGTTTTTGTGCTCTGTCCATCCAGAAAAGATTGAACCCCCCGTGTTTCAGTATTCCAAGTCATGTTTGGTTCCCACCACATCTTGGTAATAAAATCTGTGTCTGATTTTTCCCTCACTAGTGTAGCCTTCAGTTCTTATTATCAAGACTACGTGCATTAACTAGCATACCTGTTATATGTTCCATTTGTCCTTTATCAGTGTTTCTGTTTATTTTCCCTGCTCTTATCTTGCTTTCCGGCTGGCAGTATAGCCTAGAGGTTAGAGGAACGAGGTGTGAACAAGCTTGGTACATCCAGCAGACCAGACCTGAGTTTGAGTCTCACAACCTCCACTTGCATACTGTGTGACTCTGAGCAAGTCACTTAACCACCCAGTGCTCCCAGGTCGCCCCTGAAAACAGGCACTTGTGCCTAGTGGGCCTTTCCCAGTTACCAAAGACTAAAAAAAAAAATATTCTTTACTTTGCCCTGTTCGTAACTACTATTCTTGTTGTTTTCCCAGTTTGTCCCCGCAATCCTTTCCTTTCTTTCAGCAGTGATTCCATTAACTTTCCCACCATGGAAGTCAGGCGGACTGGCCTATTATTGCCAGCTTCTTCCTTGCTGCTACTTTGTGAAGTGGGACTACATTTGTCCTCCTCAAGTCCTTTGGGACCACTCTCGTTTCCAATGAGCTGTTAAATAGGGCTGTCAGAGGTGCAGCCAGTACCTCCAGGAACTCCCTCAGTACCCTTGGGTGGACCCTGTCTGGCCTCATTGCTTTGTCCACTTTCAGAAATGCGAGTCCCTTCAGGCCTCTCTCCTCCAAAAATGGACTAGTATCCACCTCCCTCCCGCCAGTGCTCCTGTTATGTATTTTTGGTCCCTTCCCATCTCTTTCTTCTGTGAACAGTGACATTGTCAGCTTTTTTAACAATTTTTTTTGCCATGGGATTTTGCTCCCTTTTGCCTCCTGTAGTGTCATAAATAACGCATCCACTCACCCCATTCTACTAAAATCAGAAATAAAGCTGTTTTGGGACAAAACTGAATTTTAGTCATCCAAACTGTTGTCTCTGCCACTCGCAGATCCGGTGTGTTCATGTTTGTGCATGGCGCCGGAGTGCCAGTACGCTCGTTCATGAGTGACTTCGTTTTTTTTACAACACTTTGAAGTTTACTGGCAAACTGACTTACGCAGTCTTCACTGTGCTTTCTAATATGTGTTATACTGGAAAACAAGCGGTATCTCTAAACTAGCTACGCACATGCCCGCAGTCACGGCTCAGCTTTTCAAAGGGCCAGCCAGCGGGAGGCAGGATCAGTGTCTACTAGGGAGGTGGGCTATGGATCCCAGTATAAGTGCTGTTCCCAGCAGAGGCTAAGAGTACAGTGCCAGCACAGGACCACGTGGTCTGGGAGGAGATGGCATGTAGGACGTGTGTTGGAATGCACACATTCCTTGCTGACATCATTGCATGTTCATGTCTGCATGGGCAACCTGAGCAGAAGACCCCTGAATCGGCCACACATTGTCGTCAGGGCCCTTGCAAGCACCACCTCTAGCTTGATCTCAGGGATGTCGGGGGGGGTACTGGATTAGGATCTTGGTCCTCTCCCATGAGACCGGGAGGAGCCCCACCTTGGGGGCAAGCCACAGTCTCCTGGGTTCCCCCAGTAGGTCCCCTGAGCTGGCATGAGCACAGAGGTAAAACTAGAAGGAGTCACACTGGTTGAAATGGGGTGCATCCCTAGCCTCCTCCAGATGAATAAATATGTTTAAAAAAAAATATATATATATCGTGCCTTGGCCACTGCTGCGTAGCCTTGCACCAGCTCTTATTGGTTACCATCCCCATTGAACATGCACATTTTAAAATTTGTATTTTTCACATTGCCAAGAGCTTAACTACCAGTCGCCTGCTATATATAAAAAAAAATATCCTACAAACTCCCAGTCGTCACAAATACTCAGCAGAAGGCAAACAAGAGATTTCTAGATTTGACCAGCATAGGAGTTGTTGCAGTTTCTTGTGTGGTATTGAGTCTCCTGCTGACTATCAAACGCACAAGGAAACATGTGAAACCAATCAGTGAGCAGGAGGGCAACATGAACCGCTGCAGCTCCCGGTACTGTTGCTGAATCATTTCTCATCCGGACTGCTGCCTCTCCCCCAGTAATGCTATGTGCAGTGTAAGAAAAAAGGTGTATTTTGCACAAAGGATAAAATAATATGTATTTTTTTTGTATTTAATTTATCTTTGCTGTAGTGAATTTAGCCTGTCCTTCCTTGGAGTCTGACTTTGTTGTGTGATCAGATATATTGATTGCGAGTGGATACGGCATGGTCACTGATTCCATTCCTGCATCCATCCTACTCAGTGTCCGCTGCTCGGTGGGTCTTTAATGAAGGCTGCAGTTCACTTCTCCACCATGACCGACAAACAAACCATGTGGATTTGACTGTCTCCTTAGAGACAGGAGGGGGGTCATACTGGCATAGTATTAAAGAGGAGCTTTCCTGCATTATTGGAAGTGCTCTGATAAAGTATATTTCTCCCTTACCTGCCAGGGAACTGTTGTAGCCTAATTTGATAATTTTGTTTAGTCCCCGTCCCCCCCCCCCAGAAGGGAAGGGATCGTTATTTTCTCCTGAGGGGCCAGCCAAATGATCCTTTCCGCTTCCTACATTGATGGCCACACCCCAACGCTCTAACGTTATGTGACGTGTGTATATGGAGAGCTTGGGGCGCATACAATACGAGTCTACTGGGACATATGTTTACTTTTGTTTTAGAGCTTTACAACTGCTTGTTTTACAAATCAAGGTCAGCATTTAACTAACATTACCATTCTTAGTTGAAGGCTTGCCTTGATTTGTAGAACAAACGATTGTAAAGGGTATCACGTCATTTGCGCGCAAACATTTCAGTGCATATATTACAGCGCAGCTTACTCAGCGAAATAAATATCAGCGTGGTACTCATTCTGTCGGATTGCAATTTAAGTGTAATTGGGCATTGTCAAATAACTTGACTGTCATATAAGCAGCATTTAGCAACATTTAAAGCATTGTCATTGAGATAAAAAAATGAGATACGAATGGAGCAATACCTTGCGTAATTGGGCATTTTTTAATAACTTGACTATCATTTAAGCAGCATTTAGCAACAGTTAACATTTAAAGCATGGACACTGTCATTGAGATAAAAAAAGATACGGTCATTTGCAGCATTGAAAACATAAAGCAGTTACAAGAATAGAGACTTTTCCTACCTTTACTTGATACAGTCACTCATAACAGAGGTTCACATCTGACGTCTCACGTCATTTTCACCTCTGCCTGCTGTCCTCCAGTGAAATCAGGTATCGGGGTTGGGAAGTTCAAAGGTCAATCTTTATTGAAGAAAAAATTAAAACCCAGTGTTGTGCCTCAGCTACTCAAGGCCATTAGACTTGTAGTTGAAAATTATAAGCGATTTCTCTCAAGAAATCAAGCCACTCTCTATTGCTGTACAAGTCAACAACTTTTTCTATTCATTTGGAAGTGTCAACGGTATTTTTTCCTCTGTGCTGGAGGTCCCATGCCAGCCAGGTACTGCTCCATTCGTATCTCATTTAAATTTTGTTCAGTCTTCAATGCATTAATGAACTTCCATATGGTGGGGTGGCATTTGCCTAAAAGACTATTAAAAGTTCTGTGCCACCCCTCCACAGAGTTTATTGTTCTCAGAAGTCCCTCACTCACTGCAGAGTTGCAGTTCCAGAATTCGATTGCAAAATGCGGTCTACGACGACCAGCTGGCCTCCCTATCCAGGTGTCTTCAAAGTAATCTACCAGGGGTGCCAGTTGGTCATCATTCGTCGTGTAGAATTCAGTAGACCTAAGTTGTTCAAACACTTCTATAACATCTGAGGGTGGCACATATGCAAGTGCTGGCATCCTGATGTTTAAGGCGCAATCCTCATCAAGCGTGTTGTTTTTATGGATTATTGTATTTTCTTGCACCGTGCGCCATACGGCTTGGCACAAGTGGAAAAAACATCCCCTTGTGCAAGCCGATGGAAACTCACTTGCAAATGCTTTTGCTGCGGCAAGCTCGAAATCTGTCATTCTCGATGTAGGGGATAGTTCGGGACATAGCCTTTTCAATTCATTCAGAACCCTGGCATAGTTATCATAACTGTGGTTGGACATCAATATGTACACGGATGGAATCACAGCTGACTGCCGACACCATGTATTGTGTCTGTAACTCCCCTGTTACCCGGGGTTACAAGAATCCCAGTTAGACCTAGTGGTAGGCAGGGAAGCAAGCTTGTGAAACTCCAGTTAAATGGATTTCACTCTGTTCTCAGTCTCAGCTGAGACTGAGGGATGACATCATTTTAGAACTGTTGCAGCTACATAAGCCACACTGGAATGTTGCAGTTGGAGGTTAGAGTAGAACACTGGGGAATTTGAAGTTAGTTCAGATGAGTCTGTAGTAGAGGAAGGAGGTGTTCTGCTGTAAGCAGGCCCTCAGAGTCCTAAGCTCTGTCAAAGAGCTATTTTTTTTTTTGTATAGGTGTGTGTTCTCACCTGAAGAGGAACACAAGAAGAGCACAGTGAAGTGGTAGAGACCACTTTCAGTGGTTCAGGGCCCCATCCCTGCGGGGATGGGGGGGAAGGAATCAGCCTGCTTCCAGGGCAACTCCTGGTCTGGCTAGGGAAAGAAGCTGCCTGAGTTGGGTTCGTGTTGAGGCACCAGAAGTTCTGGATGAGATTCCTTTAAAGAGAAAGTGCCTGTGGGGCACCTGCAACCAAGGGGTGAGTTCACTCTGCTAAAGGGACAATGTGTTTTCACCTGAAACTAGATGAAACTAAAGTGACTGTTACTGTGGGGTCAGGAAAAGACGGCCAAGTACAGTTTGGAAGATGTGGGGATTGGACTGCTAAACTCTGTGGGGGGTCTAGAGTAATGGACACAGCCACTTATTAAGTATCAAAAAAAAAAAAACAGAACGGCTACCCAGTAATCTACTTAAAACAAACAGAACCTACAAATTGAGGTCAGTTAAAAAAAGCTTTTAATCAGATGGCTAAAACGAGCAGCAATACAGAGCCACAGACGCACGTGTCACGTCCCAAAAAGTATGTTCAAGTTCAGCACAAATGGGATATAAAGACAGTATATTGAATGTGAATACATTTAAAGAGAATCTACACAGCAAAGTGTTTTCGAGGATGATGTGTTACAGTCCAGAGAAATGGCCGGGTATGAATTATGGGAGCGAGAGGTGGGAGACCCCCCACCAGTAGTAACCAAATTCCTTGCTTTCTAGTTCTGTACTGTATTTGATGAAGGACTGCTAGGGCCTGCTGCTACTATTTGTGTGTTAGTCACTGTACAGTCACTTTGTATTCTCTTGCTTACCTGTAAGGGTGCAAGAAGGCTGCAACTAAACTGCCTTATAAAATGTGCAAAGGATTTTGAGCAGTTTGATTAGTTGTTAGCCGTGTGTTAGAAGTGTCTAATGCACCGCTAATAACTAGCTCTGACAACAAGGACACAGTACATGTTCAAAATCCTTGTGCCATTAGAACTTTTAGAAATCAAAGAGATGTCATCCCCCCCCCACACACACACACACACAATCGCCCTCTTAGTAAGTAAGTAATCTCAACAGGTCCTCTTAAAAAAAGCTTCTACATTTAGATCTTTTTATGTGCCTTTTTTAAAATCTCAACTATAATTCCCTTGTGTTTCAGATTAATTTCACCTCTGCTTGGCTGCCCATTAAATAGCTGGAAGCCTGTTTCCTCAATAACCCCCATGCAGCCGTCTGATTAAGCTGCTGCTGCTCAACCCATCTTTACTCCCAACTTGAACCTCCCAAAAACCAGACTCAGTTACATGAGTATTTAAAAAACTAAATAAATATTTTAACAAAAGAAAGAAGAAACGTTATTCGACTCTGTCTCCATCCCTGTGTGTGTGTGTCTGAGGGGGGGAGGCATGATAACCATGACAGTCACGAGATGGCTCATGTCTCTGCTCCTGCGTACCAAGCACTTCCTTCACACAAATCTACTGGCAAGCCTGTAGAGCACATGATGTACATAAACAGCCTGTTCATTAGTTGTTTGTTTTTTATTTCCTTACCTTGCCTCCCACGCACTTCCCAAGTTAGCGTTTTTAGCTTGAGCTCACGTCCCATTCACTGCTCTCACCATGTTCCTGGCTGCCAGATGACAACAGCTCTGTGCTCCACTTTGCCTCTGCTTCCTGATTGTAACAGACACCATGCTCACTCCCTTGCTCCTAGCAACTGTCACTAACTGCCACTCACTTGTAAGAATTCAGATAGGGTAAAAAAAAAAAAAAGAAAGAAAATACATGCACCTCCTTACTGTTTGTAACAGACGCTGTCGCAATACAGCACTGCTCACTCCTCCTTGCCACCCGCCCACTCGCCTTTCCTCCCGACTACCTGCTCAAGTCACATCTACTGTTATTACTGAACCAAAAAAAAAAAAAAGAAACATAAATACAACAATGTACAAAAAAAAACAACCTTACAGTGAATTAAAACAGTTTTCAGTGTATAGAGGGGGACTATATATACAGCAACCTTGTGCAAATGGAGGATCTATTTTACAACAAAAAACATTAAAGATTTAACTCTTTTACAATGTAAACATAAAATGTTAACTTCTACATGAACTAAAAATACACTGCCCCATTTTATAAGCACAGTAAGACACTCCAGGGTGTGCATTAGACAGTTTTAACAATACGGCTAGGGGGCTGGACGCACTCGGCCTGCGGCCTTATGCATCACTATGCCCCCTAGCCATGCGTTAAAACTGTGGAACGCACATACAGTCGTGTGTTATCGTTTTTTACATGAACCTTCCTTAACCAGCACACCTTGTTACATGGTGTCTCCCTATACAGGGTACATGTGTTACTGGCACTGCTAGCACCTGTCTGAAACTACCAAGTGCCTGGGGACTCCCTATTCTGGGCTCTAAGCACCTATCCCTGTCTCTGTGTTGGGGTGGTGTTTTTCACTGGTTACTTACATCATTGCATTTGGCTACTCTCACCGTTACAGGTCCTGTGTGCTTACACCTGTTCCTTGTATCTATCCTGAGCTGATTACTAAGTCAACTATGGCCCAGAAAGACTTGGTTGCTGCCACTTCCTATATCCTACTTCTCCTTAGTATAGATCAGTTGCTACTTCAGTTTGATGCTCCTACCTTGAAAGAAGATCCATGTCTGTGTCATTGTCCCTCTATTCTGCCCCCTCCTGCTCGGGAATGCAACTGCTTTCTACTATGTCTGCATGGCATGTGCAAAACTAAAACTTTCTACAGACTGCCTTCCTCCTCGAAATACGCTAGGAAGCCCAACCTCTGGTTACATGTAAATATGCCACACTGACTCCTACTAGCAATCAGTATTGCCCTTTCTGGGGTTGTAGAGCCTAACCCTGGCCCTGCTCCCTCCAGCTATAAGATCTGCTCCCCCACTGACCCAGCCAGGGCCAACACCAGAGGCCTGAAACTAGTCCATCTAAAGTAAATAGTCTAAGATCCAGAATGCAGGAACTGGAAAGCTGGTTGGATATCCACAGACCTGACATCATTGCACTGTCAGAGACCCGGCTTAATCCTCAGGTCTTGGACCATGAAACTGATCTCACAAATTATACTTTCAGGACAGACAGGATCGGGAAGGGGGGTATTAATACAGTATATGTCAACACCTCCTTCAGTGTCTCCCCTGCTGATGTAATTAACCTTGATAGCATGGGGGGGGTGAGGCTCTATTTATCAAAATTTTGCTTGGCGACACTAAACCTCTCTATGTGGGCTATATTTACAACCCTCCCCATGCGGCCCCTGGGCCATTGCCACATTAGCTGATCAGCCACCAGGCAAATTAATTATGCTTGGTGACTTCATCCTAAACTGGGCTCATGATACAAAGCATGGGCTTCAGGCCCAGCTACTTGATGATCATGTCATGCAAATTACCTGTGAGCATACTCTACTTAATAAAAAAACAATGGTAGCCATTCCATGCTTGACTGGGTACTTGTCTCTGATTCCGACAGAATCGGGGCTGCTGGTGTCTTCTCAGACTCTGTCACTGACCACTCTCCCATTTTCTGTTTATGGAAAAATAATGCCCCAAAAATATGGCCTAGAATCTTCCTAGCATGAGATTTCTCCAAATTTGATGAGAAGTCTTTCAAGGCTTCCCTAGCAGTAGCTGACTGGTACCAAATCAGTGGGCTCCCTACCCTAGATGATGCCTTAGACTTGTTTATTCCCAACTTTTTTTCAGTTGCTAATAAGTATGCCCCATTCTTAAAACTGAGAGTCAAAGGTAAATGTCACATGTGGATAATGCCTGAGCTAAAAAAAAGTTAATGATCCTGAGGGACACAGCCTGGGGGACCTTCAAAGGCACAGGTCTTAATGCTGACTGGGATAAAGAAAGGGAACTGTGAAACTTGTGCAAAAAGAATGCTAAGTCAGTAAAGAAGGAATATGTTAGGAGGCTACAAGGTAAAGACATGGCAGACCCTAAGTGTTTCTGGTCGCAGGTTAACATGTTACCAAAAGGGCATAGTTACTCCACTGAGTGCGCCATTGTAGCAAATTGAGTGTTAATGAACCAAGCTTATTGCTGATGCCTTCAACTGTTTCTTCACTGATCTAACCAGATTCAAGCCCGTCTCCTCTGGATTCCCCCTCCCACCCAAGGGCCAGGATGTCACTAGTGACCAGCAACCCTGTTTCCATCTCAGGCTTGTCCAGAAACAGGAAGTGTACACCCTCTTAAAAATTTATTAAATCAGGTGGTGCTGTTGGGTTTGACAGTTTGGAACTCAGGCTTCTCAAAATAGCAGCCCCAGTAGTTGCACTTCCTGTTACCCTTCTCATCAGTAAGTCCTTCCTTGAAGGTAAAATACCTGGAAAATGGCAGTGGTGGTTCCTGTGCACAAAGTTGGTCATAAGGAACTGGTGGAAAACTACCACCCCATCTCTCTCCTTAGCCCATTGGCTAATGTGCAAGAGAGGCTAGTTAACAATCAAGTACAAGATTACGTGGAGTTGCACCTTCTACTTACTGACCAGCAGCGTGGTTTTAGAAAGCATCATGGTGCCAGCACTGCTCTGATTAGACTGACTGCTGATGTATTGAATGCCATGAATAACAGGGTACTGACCAGAGCTGTCTTTATTGATCTTACGAAAGCATTTGGTTTCATTAATCACAGTCTGCTCCTTCACAAGTTGTAATGCATGGGCTTTGACTGCCTCTCAATGGTTCAGACAGTATCTGACCATCAGGTATCAGAAAGTTAAATGGCATGGCACCCATTTCTGTATGAAGCCTATTACTGATGGTGTTGCACAAGGGCATATCCTAGGTACCCTGCTTTTCTCTATATTTGTCAATGACCTGCCTAAAAATTGTGGGGAAGGGAACAGACTTCTTTACGCAGATGATGTGGTTCTCTATAGAAGTTCCACTGACGTAAATGTGATGAATTCCCGGCTTGCCACTGATTTCTTTACACTTGAGAAATGGTTCTACAACAACAGGCTTGTCCTAAATGCAAAGAAAAAAACAAAAACAAGGCGGTGTTCTTTGGCCATAAGCACCTTGGTTCGAACAGGAGGCACCTGCTGTCGCTTACCGCCTCATCTGGTGCACAAATAGAAATGGTTTACAAACTGAAGTACTTGGGAGTCTACATTGACCAAGAACTCACCTTTAAATCTCATGTAGATCATCAAAGCACCAAATCTATACACCAGAAACTTGGTCTACTGTGTCACCTGGGTAATGCTGTTATCCCTGAGTCTAGGTTTGCCACTGCAAACTGTGTCTTGCTCCCTACTCTGCTATATGGTGCACCTGTGCTCCAGTCCCTCAGGAGCTCTGAGGTTAACAGGCTAAAGGTACTGCACAACAAAATTAGCCGCTTTGCAGCCACACCCCCCCCACCTGGAAACATCACTGCGAGGTCTTCTTCCCCTGAACTGGGTCCTTCTGAGGGGAGATGATGTACCCCCTGTTATGCCCTGCATTCAAACTCATCACCCCACCAAACCTTACTGGTTTATTACTTCCTAAGCCTGAAATCACTTACTCCGGGTCTCCAGCTGTAAATTGCGTGACGTACCCAGGTTAAAAACAAATATGGGTAAAAGGTCTTATGCTTATTCTGCCCCATCTCACCAGAACTTCCTTCCTGCCATGCTGCTAAACTCCTCCTCTCTTGCAGGTTTTAAAAAAGGGGCTAAAAACCTTTCTCCTCGAAAGCAGTCACTGTTCTTGGTATCATTGATTGACTGCCTTGCCCGCATTTCACTAATAATGCTCCTACCCTGTCTCACCTTATTATTATGTCAGCCATGTTTGATTTCCCATCCTCCCACATGCACATGTACGCTGACGATACCGTCATCTTTACCTCCAGTCCCTCAACCGTCAACATACAATCCCCTCTCCAGCACGACTTCAACAGAGTGCAGACTTGGTTTCAGGCTAACCAACTGAAACTAAACACTAAAACAAAGTTACTGTAACATTCGGCACCAGACAGAAACTGTCTACTCTCCAGTCCACCCTAGTTTTCTCTTCTTTGGATGGCTTCCACCTTGAGATTGTCCCAGCTTTTAAATGCCTAGGGGTCTGTCTAGACAACCACTTAGACTTCACTACCCACATTGACACCATCTGTTCTAAACTCTGCCCAAAGCTCGCATTCCTCCACCATCACAAAGACAAGTCTCCCTCTCTTGTCCTGGCATGAGCTAGTAACAAAAATGGTTCTGCCTGTCCTCAGTTATGCTAATGTGGTCCGTAGCACGGCCCCTGCCTCATCCCTCTCCAGACTGGATACTTTCCTTAATTCTTTCTGCTATTTTGCTACCTCTGCCCCTGAACCTCACTCACCACCGTCTTTATTCTACTCTTTCCCTAGCCCCACTATCTCACAGAAGGATGGTTCACTGCGCCTCCCTCTTTGCCAAGTTCTGGTTTGGGACGCTCCCCCAACCTCTCCTCCTGCCTCTCTCAAGCAAACCTTTCAGCGCACTCCTTCACAAGAGACCCATGTACATTCACTATTCCCACCCCATTCTGCTTCTGGCCAGTCTGCTTTCTCCTATCGTCTTCCCTTCTCTGGAACAAGTTCCCTCTGACTTTCACTTATCCCCATCTATCTTTCTTTTAAAAGACTACTCCGACTTCTCCCTGCCCCACAGTGTTCTCAGTGCTCACCTATCTCTCCCCATACTGAACTGCCCCCCCAAGTATATCAGAATTTTCACCTGACTCCTTTAACTGCTCCCCTTGTACTGGTGCTGGTTAGAGTTACTCTCCTAAAATGGATTACAGCCTACCTGTATGTTCCTAGTGATCTGTTTCCATTTTGTGGTGTTCTTTTTGCTTAAATCATGTATTGTTTTTTTTTTACTTTTCCAAAATGCTGTATTTAGCATACTGTGCAAGTACTTCAAATTAATTGTACAAATGTGTTACAGTTTCCCAGATTTGTAGATTCATTTACTGTTTATGTATTCTCCTATTTTGTACTCTTGTTTTACCATGTGCTGTATTTTCCCTTGCCCCAGGTCGCACCTGGACACAAGCCTCTGCTCAGTTCACCTGTCCCGGTCACCAAATTTTAAATAAATGAAATAATTTCCGTGCTGCGCTGTGTTCTAATATCCTGTGATTATGTTCCTCTAATAAAATGTACTGTTGGGTATGTTTGGTGGCTGTTTATTTAGTATTGTTAATTTGTCAAAGCTTATGTAATCCTCTGTAAAAATGTTCCCATTCACAGTTTTTATAGCTGCCTGTGATTAATCCATTACCTTGTGATCTGTTGGATTCAGTGTACCGTCCACTGTCTGAATGTCTGCCTACAAATAACTCCGTGTTGCCACTGAAAAAGGGACCTCTGGTTGCAGTGGACCTACTTGATTACCAGTATTCAATCAATCAATACAAGTAGTACTGCATGTGTTTCTCTGCAGCATGGAATGTTAATGACACGTGCAAAGGATTTCTGCCCATACAGTCTTACCCGGCCATTTGTCTTCATACAACCAATCTGTATCCAAACCAAATATAAACTTTAAGAAAAACTCTTACCATGTTTCTTGCTTATGATTAGCTACTAGGGTCTGCATCCTGCTGGGTTTTAGACACGCTTGACGTGTCTGTTACTAATGTGCTCTTCGCTAGAATGTCAGTTGCCTTCACCAGAATGCATTTGTGGCGACCCCCCATTTGCGAAAGCAAATGAGTCTAATTGCTTGTCGGTGATGAATAAAACAAATTGTATTTGCTGCTACTGCATAGACTCAGTCTCCCTCTGTGACAAGAGCTAGAATCAAAACCATGTGATAAATTGATACAGGCAGGGTTCCGCATGAGGAATATTATGCTAAAAATGTTCCAAAATGCTTAGCAGTTGGAGTGGAATATAAATGAAAGCCATTTTGCTGTTTGGATTTCAGTGACGTATTTTTGAAAGTTGCACATTTATGGTGCTAGGTTTCAGTAAACTAGTCACTTAAAATGAATGATGTGGATCAGCTCTGTGCATTATTTAATAAAGCACTACTGTACTAGAGACCTTAGTTTGAAATCTTGGCTCAGGTGTTGGGCTGACTCTCTGAAAGTTTTTCTGGTAGGGGCAAATAGAACTGATTCCTGAGAAGAGTGGTATCAGTGTCCCAAGGTAAGGCCTGACTTGTGTCGTCTCGGCTGGTGAAGGCCAGCTTTGCTCATCCGAGGGTTTTCTTGCCACTTATTGTCAAGAATACTTATATTTATTTAGTTTTTGTTGACCGGGTAAGTGCACTAAACAAATCCTGCCTATTTTCAGGCACGACCAGGAGGGATACAGATGAATGCCAACTGACCTTGACCCAGATTAAGCTGTTGGTGGTATTTTTAGTGAATGAGGGAAATTTGGCCAGGACACCAGGGAAATTCCCCTACTTTTTCGATAAGTGCCATGGGATCTTTAACATCCACCTGAACTACTCACCAATCCAGGCAGATGGGACCTCAGTTTAACGTCTTATCCGAAAGACGGCACCTCAGAAGTGCAGCACCTCTCTCATGCTGCACTACAGTGTCAGTACTGGGATATTAACCCAAGTGCCAGATGTGGGAACTGAACCCACAGCCCTCTGATCTCCCGGCCTCAAAGGCGAGTGTGCTACCTACTGAGCCACTGACACTGTAATAGTATATAAAAGTATATAAGTCATATATAATGCTGTAGAGGGAATTGGTTTCCTGTGGCCTGCCCAGTTGACTGCAGTTTGAGGGGAAGGGGGGTCATGAGGCAGCAAGTCACAGGGTGTAGGTCTTAAAGTTAAAAACTTCTCTTTAACAGGCTCAAAACACAGTACAAAGGGTATTTTAGCATTTTGTTACCTAAGAAATCCTGAGATCCACCATGTCAAGCGATTTTCCAAGGTTCAGTCTTTTCTCACAAAAGGACTTGTGTGAAAGATGCTTAGAGTTTCCCTTGCGTTTTGTTCTTTGTAGCTTCCTGTTGAGTAGATGGTATTTTGTATAACTGCTAGCTGCAGCAGTTGTCATCCTAGAGGTAAACATGTATAGGGGATAAGCAATGGCGCGTGACGCAGAATGTGCCACTTGGCTTATAGGTGAGGAGACCGTGCTAGAACTTGTAAGTGGTACAAATTATTTCTGAAAGTCCTGCACCTTCACAAGTGATGATAAATGTCATATTCTTAGTAGGGCATTGTGTTTCCAATAATAGTAAGGCATTTTAAATTGTAAAGCTTTAAAATTACTGTATACACTCTCATATATGTTGAGTTTTTAGTGTCACAAATATAAAATGGGCAAGGAAATCCCTGAATCTTGCTTGGCCAAGACCTGCTTCTCACCATTTCCTGAAGACAGCACTACCAATGGCTAAAAACAAGTCTCTGCCAACCAGGGTGCAGTGCATCATTGCCAGTATCAGTGGGCTAGTTTGGAATGTTGATGTGTTAAAATGCAGCCATTTTTTTTTTCAACACACAACAACCCCAGGATATTGTTTTAAAACACATCCCTGCAGTATTTTGTTCCCTATGTGCTCCAGGGCTGTTCATTAATGAATTTACACCCCAGACTGTCCCCATTGATGTACTTGTTTTTGTGGTGAGGGGGTTTATTTCTGGTACTTATATTTAATCCCACTTGGTGTTCACTCACTCTCTCACCTGATATGTCCAGCCATCCACTCCAACTGAATGCATCGCTCCACTCAGTTCACCATCACGGTCCCTCTGTCAGCCTCCCTCTCTGCCACTGACTAGCCACATTAAATTAGATTTCACTCACATGATGTAATCCTGCTTGGCACTCCTTTGCTCTCCCTCCTGCCATCTTCACAACCTGCTCCCACTGTTTGCACTGCCCCACTTCATTCACCCACCCATCTGCTTACTGTCTGTCTCCAGTGGCTGTCAGCATGACTGCCGGCTCAATCTCTATTAACTTCACCCACACCTGATAACTTGCTGTTCCTCCAGTGGGAGCCCACTACCTCCATTTGCTGGCAGCATGCTTCCAGCATGTGGCGACAAGAACCACACTGCATTTCCCTCCAGAGGGCCTCCACAGACACCGCCAGTTAGGGAGTCGGGTGCCACTTCCCTGTCGCTCTCCATTCCAAACTTCATGGCCGCTACAGGGCTCTCATCAAGCTGACTGTGCCCACACCAGCAAGCCGAAAGATGTCCACTTAGACACCGCAGACACCTCAGGTGACTACAGCCCTTCCTGGGCTTGTGGTGACAAGAACCGTGCTGTGGTTCCCCGCAGAGGACCTCCACGGACGCTGCCAGTTAGGGATCCGGGTGCTTCTTCCCTGCCACTCTCCAGCCTGAACTTCATGGCCACTACAGGGCCCACTTCAAGCCGACTGCACCTGCACCGACAAGCTGAAAGACGCCCACTCGGACACCGCAGACACCTCTGTTAAAACAGCCGCTTATTGTTAATTCCCACTGCTTACTGCTAATTCCCGCCAGCACTTCGCGCCAGATCCCCACTCTCCCCACACCCATCCACCCAAGGTGAACACTTACTCATATGACAATCAGCCACTTCTCCATTTGCTTCTTATAGAGCCTGCCCACTAGGGACGTTTCTGTACCATGCTCTCTCTCCAAGTTATATGTCTCGCATCATTTCATAGGCTCTATGCTGTAGTCACCTAGCTCTCTCTCTTCCCTATTTTAAACCGGTTGCCAAGCAAACTATGGCAGGAAGGACACTGAACCTACTTTCTCTAAGCCTGGTGCTCTTTTTACTAGCATTCCTTATGGCTAGTCCTAGCTCCCTTTGCAATGTAAAACCGTTCCATTCAATGACTGATTTCTCCTACTCAAGCCTGCTTGTTTCCCAACAAAGGCATTGCGACTCAACTCCCTTGTTATTTCCTAGATTTCTCACATTCCTAGCTGCTGCTCATACTCAACACTGCTCTTTGTGGAAGATACTCATTGCACCCCCACTTTTTCCTCGGTAACTATGGTACCCTGTGCTTCTAGCCCTGCCTCTATCTGGGGATATTGAAACAAACCCTGGCCCCAAATGAATCAGATACCTCAAACTGGACAAAGATAAAAGGTCTTCATGTTGTCCACCTAAATATTAGAAGCCTCCTCCACAATTTCACTGAACTAGAAGCTTGGCTATCTATCCACGGCCCAGACATCCTTTGCTTATCTGAAACATGGCTTAAGCCCTGAATCCCAGACTCCTCATGATCCCTACCTAATTATTCTCTTGTTAGAAGGGATAGGCAGGCCAGCAAGAGGGGGGGCATAGTTGCGCTCTACTTTAAAAACCACCTGAACGTATCCCTATTGCAAAAACCTATTACTGCCACCTGGGAATCACTACGTGCCCTACTTTTCCTTAGGATGAAAAAAATCCAATTTATATGCATACAATTCCCCTAAAGGTTGTCAAGCAGGCTGCTCCGAATTGCTGGAGTACTCTACCTTGGCAGCTGGACAAAACAAATTAATTATCCTTAGTGACCTTAACCTAAATTGGCTAGGAAAAAACAAAAACTTCTTAACATCTTTAGTGCAGGATTATAATGTGCACCAAATGATAAACAACCCCACCAGACTAACACAGACCCATCTTGCCCGCACACTTATTGACTGGATTCTCACAAATCGACCTGACAAAATTGCTGCCTCAGACGTGCTCCCTGACTCCATAAGTGACCACTCACCTGTGTTTTGCATCTGGGGTTCCTTAGTGGTCACTGCCCCATCACCACGCTACAGTGATCTCTGGAGAAAAGTTGCACGGTGCCTGGTTTTACCTCGGCAGGAGTGGTGTGCCTTGCATTGCCTGGTGGTATGCAGCATGCTGTGTGCTGAGTGGTACCGACAAACACCTAATTACCGCATCAGTATGTGTTAAAGAATGCCACGTTCTGTGATAATTGGTTCCACATAATTGGCAGCTAAAATGCGCCAGGTGGCACTGTTTCAGTACTTTAATCTTGCTAATTTGACAGTTTCCAGTAGATGCCCCCACAGTCCATTCCCACAGTCCACATCCCCATCCTTTATCCCTGTCATTAGTAATAAGAACCCCCCCTGCAGAGAGCGGTGTCAAAATCAGAAGTGCTAATTAAAAAAAGTAAAGGAATCCTTTTGTTTTGTCCACCATGGTTTTCCCCGTACTGAATTTTTTATACAAGCAGAGGCTGTGGGTATCAAACCTAGGTCTGCTTGTTCTGTCCCCAAGAAAATGCACCAATTGAAATAAAAAAATCATGTACTTACAGTAGCTGTTGGGTTTAAAAAATTGAAATAAATAGAGAAAACAAAAACACAGCGGTTATCTGTCAGCACTAGGAGATGGGGTATAATTTCACTATGCAGCAATTATCTGAAAGGTCCAATAATGACCGATAGTTCCCACAGTCCCCCACACTTGCCACTTCCCACTATATCCAGTGCCCCTGTTTTAGCCATATTTAAAATGAAATGAAATAAGTTTCTGTTCAGTGTGCCTCAGTTAGATGATTGGTATCCCCCATTAATGTATTTCCCTGGTGTCTAGTGGCACCCCCACCTGCCCCTCATCATCCTGTAAATAAATATAAAACTTCCCTGGTGTCTAGTGGCACCCCCCACCTGCCCCTCATCATCCTGTAAATAAATATAAAACTTTCCTGGTGTCTAGTGGCACCCTCCACCCACCGATCATTGTCCCTGTTAGAGTGTATTCCCCGATGTCAAGTGGCACTCCCACCCTCCCACTAGTATAACAACCTACAGTATATTAAACGTTCTTATGCAGTAAGAGGTGTTATAGAGAAGAACTGGCACATTTTGCAAACATTTTGTAGCTGTTGGGTTTAAAAAAATGAAATCAGTAAACAGAGAAAAAAAATCCTGTATATAGCACCTTTACACAAGAAAAACCAATGTTTGTATTTAAAAGAGCTACAGTAAAAAATATGGGGGATATTTTAATGAATTATTTACAACCGATACCTAGGCAAAATAATTAAAATAACCTGATGGGCACGGCTCCAGGAGGTAGCGCAATGTGTGGCAGATGCAAGTTCTATAACAACATCAAAACGTATAAATGTTGTCATTATATAACTGGGCAGTGCTTTATATGCAACAGCTGATTACCTCTGATACACTTGGGTAATGTATAGGGCTGAGTGCCTACAGTACGTGGAGCAAATTATGTGGGAAAAACTACTTGTATTTTTAAGCTAAGCGTAGGAGAAGGAATATGTTTGAGATATAGAGGAAGTGTTTCAGAACAAACACAAGCTGGATTGCCACAAAGTTGAATTAATTAATATATCAATATTTTATTCAGTACTGGCTTGTTCAAATCCCACTATTTTTTTTAGAAAATCATCAGACCTTAAATCTCCTTGTATTAAGAACTTGGGTTTTTTCTCGTGCTATGTAATTAATTGATTGCCTGTAGTTTAATTATATACACTTTAACTGGAACAGGGTTTGCACATTTTGAACTTATTACGCTTGACAAAGTGTCATTTGAGGGCACCAAACGCCATTGGGTTTTTCAGGCTGTGGGACACATGATATGATGCTGTTTCTTTATATGATTGTGTAGTTAAATAAAATATTTTTATCGTTTGCAAATGAGACTTGTGTGTATCATTTTTTAGGAGTGCAAGCCTTCTCCCGGTTTTTTACATGGCTAATATTTAGGGTAACGCACCCTTTAATTCTGTGTTGACCCTCTTTGGTTTACAACCCTCCCAATAGCACAACCTGAAATGAAGAAACCTTTTTTTTCAAACCTGTAAAAAAAGAAAATCGTCCCCTGCCGATCAGCTGCCTCCCACCTCCACCTCTCACTCAGCACCCATCACCCACACTCCCTAGTACACCCGTCACACCCTCACTCAGCCAGATAGGTCCCAGGTTCAAGATTCAGTCTCCCATCCAAAGGCACGTCTTGCTGCTGGAACCGGAGACTGCAGTATGAGAAATTAAATGAAATAAATAGAGAGAAAAAAAACACAGCGGACATCTGTCAGCACTAGGAGATGGGGTATAATTTCACTTTGTAGCAATTATCTGAAAGGTCCAGTAGTGACTGATAGTTCCCACAGTCCCCCACACTTGCCACTTCCCACTATATCCAGCGCATCACCTGAACTGCAGCATCAGATGTTGGAACAGAGAGACTGCTTGACTAAATTGATATGAATTTGCCCTGGATGTGTGATGTTTTAGGAGCCTCTAATGATGGCAGTAACAGATAACTTAAAGTGAGCACATAAATATTCCATGCAGAATACTACATATAGTAGTACCACTATTACTACATACAGTATAGTAGTACCACGATCACTTTATAATACCACGGCATCCCAACCCCACCACCACGACCATCCTCACCATCATCATGGGTTATTTATGTGTTCAGTATTTGACATTTTAATCAGTCACTGCAGTGATGAATGATACCACCATCTGGATCTTGTGAAATGGGCATTACCCCTGTCTCCTAGTGCTGACAGATGTCCGGTAAAGCACATACCAGAGAGGATTCATGAAATGACCCTGTTGTTAATAAAACTCTAAACTGCTCTAGAACGAGGTTTTTTTTCCCCTACATCCACTCACTGCCTTTTTTTTAGGTTTTATGTTTAAATCTAACAATAGGTAAAAAAAAATCCTGCTCTGCATTAGTTTAGATTTTTTTCTTTTACACGGGGTCACTCATTACTTAAAACCTATACTGTACAGTATGTGCTTTAGTGGCCATCTCTCAGCACGAGGAGACAGGGGTAGTTCCTGTTTCACATTCTGAGCTTTGTAGCCTTTCTGCTTTTTTGAGTTTTTAAGCCGCTAGGCACAGTGACTGTTTTCATGGGCAGGGCAACCAGGGAGCAACAGGGAGGTTAAGTGTACAGGAAGAGGTTGTGGGAATCCAACAGCTCACCACTGGACCTCTCAGTTATACTGTCAGCCCCACTTCAAATCCCTGTACAAATGACAACCAAAGATTTGTTTTTCAAAACTAGAGTAATTTGTGCTGTCCCCAGGAAAATGCACCAATGGACATTGAACATTTATTGAAAAAGATTATCAATGAATAAATAATGAATTTAGACAGAGTGTTTGAACCCTGTTGTATGGCCAAACTTACAAATAAGGGAAATTGATTGGTGGTGTTGCCATTATGTTTAAAACTACTTATGTGCCTGCTGTGCCAACCACCATGGAATCTGTCAAAACCAGGAGTGGCAGAGTAGGAGGAAAGAAGGGTCCATGCTTCCATGTGCACTGTGGCTGTAGTGGCCTAGAGCTACATGAAGTAAGTCACTGTGTACTAGTGTGTGCTATCCCTGTGAACTGAGGCCATACGGGGTCAGTCAGTGTCTGCCATTAGACTTGCAGCAGAACCACTTGCCCAATGAACTTAGATCTCCCCACATAATATAAGGGGTAGACTTGAACAATTCATATAGACAACCTGCATGGCTATGAGAGGGACTAACAAATATGCCAGAGCTGAGCCATGCCTGAGGCCCTATAGGATAGGGGAGGAGTTGACTATTTATTTATTAGAAAAGTCGGATTTACAACCTTTGAGCCATGGACTCATTTACAAAGGCACCTCGTCGTGGGGGGAGACAGAGATCTTACTTCGAGAAACAGCTCTTGCAGCAGGTTACCCCATTAGGACTGAAGCTGGCAGGCGCCAGGACCCCACGGAAAAATTCTAGGTAGCAATATCCAGCGGGGGACCGCTACCGACAACTGCCACTCCCCAATGTCAGGCATCACATAAAAGGGGACGGTCCTCCAGCATCCCCAGTTCTTTTCCCGCCGTCGACTCACCAGCATTGGCCTCACGGAAGCCTGCTGTACTCTACGACGTGTGAAATCTTCAATTTTAAAAAACTTTACTCCATGTCTGCTTCTTCTACTCCTTCCCCCGACGGACGTCCCTGTAAGTGTGCCTGCGGCAAGCAGATCCCCATTAGCAGATCATCATTCTGCCTGTGTCAGGTGTCTGGGCCCGGAGCACGACACCCAGGCCTGCTATATTTGCCAGCAGTTTAATAGCAGGACCCGGATCCACCGCCAAAAGGCCCTTCAGGGATTCCTCCACGAGGAGAAACTAAAAAAGATGGAGAAAAGACCTTGCTCCAGAGTGGAATCTTCTCATAAATCTGAGAAGCACCGGGACAAGCATCATGACTCAGACAGAGCAAAATCTCCAAGCAGGGCCTCAAGAGTCCAGAACCAGCTCCAGCTCTGCCCGGTCCAATAGATCTCCTTCCCGGGCTCGCTTCCAGCCTCCACCAGTAAAGTTAAGGTCTTCAGGGGGCTCCTCCACCTCCCTGCACCCGCTCAAGACTTCTTGGGTGACAGATGCCTCTAAGCCTGCTCCTTTAGACAGGCATAAAAAGTCTTCATCCAAATCACGAGTTGCGTCTGACGGACACTGGGACACCGACTTCAGGTCCGTCTCCCAACCTCCCAAGGAGACTTCCGAACTGATGTCCCTTAAGTGGACGTCGGAGTCCAAGAAGGCGTCCGACCCGGCACACAAAAGACGACCAACTACTACACCGACACCGGTGGGCACCGGATGTCAGGGGTCCTTAGAGCAAAGAAGGCTACCACGCTGCAGGCAGGCAACAGAGAACACAGCCTTGCGGGCAGTTCTGCTTCCCAGGACCCGGCGCCCGAACGACGACAGGCCCACACGATGCCGACCCGGCGACAAGCACACAGCGCGGGTCCATCGTGAGCATAAACATCGAAGTGAAGGATTTGTTCACATCTGGTAGGGAAACCTCAAGAAGATGTGGTTCCCCTAAGCCTCAGCCTCCTCCACCACCTCCTAGGGGTGCCGCAGGTGACAGACCCCCAAGGAGCCTACTCTGCCTCCTTGGGGCTGATCGAGAGACAGAAAACTCCCTTCATGCTCTCCCTCAGGGTCCCTGAGCCCGAAGCGACCCAGGGGTGGATGTCGATCATCGGGAGATGACTCCAGACCGGATACGTCCGACATCTCCAGGTCTCCAACTCTTTTCAGTCCCCCATCACCATACCCACGGGACCTCCCAAGGTCGCCCCCGGATGATCCCTCCTTTTCGGAAATCATGAGGCACATCCAGGACAATATGGGATGGGATACTGAAGAGCTAGACCCTGAGAGACAATGCCTTGCTCGTTACCTCAGACAGAAAGACCCAAAGCCTGTGGTGGTCCCACCTTTGGTGGACACCTTTTCGGACATCACCAAGGCAGCTTGGAAGCGTCTGCATTCCACACCAGCTGTTCCAAAGAGGGCTGACTGCCTTTACAGGGCTCCTACGGAGGACAAGTATTTGGCGCAACACCCCCTGGCCGACTCTCTGGTCATTACTGCATCTCATGACAGGTCCCAGCGGCCTCAACATTTGAGCATCCAGTCTCCGGACCAGGAGTCTAAGCAATTAGATTCCATGGGAAGACATGTGTATGCGGCTGCTACATGCTCTATTAGGTCTTTGAACTATCTGATGCACATGGTGCAATTTCAGAACGCCCTTTGGGAATCAGGGCCAAGACCTTCTTAAAGATCTACCAGATGGCAAAAAGAAGGAGGAGCTGCTAAACCTCCTTCAAACTGTGTTTGACGTGGGGACCCAGGTTCTCCGAGCCACTTACGACTTAGCGGACTTGGCAGCCAGGGGAGCAGCTACAGGCGTTTGTCTCCGGAGACACTCATGGCTGAGGGTCTCCAGATTTACCCTGGACGTCCAGAAGAATCTCCTGGCTGTCCCTTATAATGGAGTAGTCCTCTTTGGTGAAGAGTCCGAGAAGGCCATCACCAAATTGCAGGACGCTGGGAAGGCAGTCAAGACTGTACAAGCTATGTACAGACCAAAATCTGGTTCCTTTCATATGAACCAGAATCGTTTTCGCGGCCGCCAACAAAGGCAACAGCCACGTTCCAGCCAGCAACCCAGGGGCAACTTCGGCCATAAGAATCAAGCCAGGTTCCCCTCGGGCCAGGGCTCGAATCATTCAAAAGCAGCCCAGCTTGCGGGGGCCAACACCACCACAGCATGACTTCTTCCCGGCTCTCACCCCTCCTCTGGATCAAAGGGTCGAGAAGGTCGGGGGTCGCATCTCTCATCACCTTTCAGGATAGCAGAGGATCACCACCAACCGGTGGGTGTTGCAGTTGGTCAAACAAGGCCACTGTATAGAGTTCCTCGATCACCCACTGTCCAGACCTCCCCTGCTCTCCCATTACTCAGATCAGCATGCTCTGCTTATTCAGCAAGAGATCTTGGCCCTCCTACACAAGGAGGCCATAGAACATGTTCCACTGAACCAGAGAGGAAATGGTTACTATTTACACTTCTTCCTGGTTCCAAAGAAATCAGGGGACTTACGCCTGATTTTGGATCTCAGCTATATCAACAATTTTGTGCTGTACAAGCATTTCCGCATGGTGACCCTGCCGGGTCTCATTCCCATGCTCAAAGAGGGCGCATGGCTGGCGTCGCTGGACATGCAGGATGCTTACCTACATCTCCCGATCGTTCGAGCGTACCGCAGATTTCTGTGCTTCGAGTTTCTAGGACGCCACTACCAGTTTTGAGCCCTCCCCTTTGGACTGTCTTCAGCACCTCGGGTGTTCACGAAGTGTATGGCAGTCATGGCAGCAGCTCTCAGGAGAAGAGGCCACTATGTGTTCCCGTACCTAGACGACTGACTCCTCATGGCACCCTCACGGGAGGCCCTGATGTCCGCAATACAGGATACCTGTTCTCTCTTCCTATTGCTGGGCATGACCATCAATCAGGAGAAGTCATGCCTTGTCCCATCTCAGAACTTGCACTTTATAGGAGCGGTTCTGGACACAATTCAGGGAAGGGCATTCTTTCCCCAGGACAGGGCGGAACGCATCAGATCCCTCATAAGGGACATAAAGGAAAAGAAGACGGTACCAGCCCGCACTGTCCTTTGCCTGCTCAGACACATGGCGGCTGCCATTGCGACAGTTCCCCTAGCTCGACTCCATTTGCGGGTTACCCAGTGGATGTTGAGAGCACAATGGGGCCAAAAGCAGGATCTTCTGCAGCATCCAGTCTGGATCACGAACACAGTCATCCGAGACTAGCATTGGTAGCTTGTCACAGACCACCTCTCGACGGGAGTCCCCTTCACTGCACCACCTCCTTCAGTGACTCTCTCCATGGATGCCTCGGGGTCCGGATGGGGAGCTCACCTCAACGGGGTTAGGACTTTAGGCTCCTGGAGATCTCTGGAGTCCCATCTTCACATAAATATTCTGAAGATGAGGGCTTTTCTATACGCCCTACAGGCATTCCAGACGGAGATTCTGCTGGGTATTCTTCTGGTTCAAACAGACAATACCGCGGTGATGTACTATCTCAACAAACAAGGAGGCACTCATTCCTACCCCCTTTGCAGGGAGGCTCAGAGGGTTTGGAACTGGGTGTTGCAACACAGCACACACATCATTGCAGTACATGTTCCCGGTATGGACAACACTATCGTGGAAAGGCTAAGCCGATCACAGGCCAGGGTCCGTGAATGGGAACTGCTTCAGGAAGTTGCAGAGGACCTGTTCCAGATGGGGGACACCAGAATTAGACCTCTTCGTGTCCCCAATCAATGCAAAACTGCCCAGTTTCTGCTCGCTAGATCCAGGGCCTGATGTTTTCTGGCGAGACGTGTTGTCCCTCTCTTGGATGGGCAAGTTCCTCTATGCTTTTCCGCCCTTTCCTTTGATCCAGAGGGTTCTGTTGAAGCTCCATTGAGAGCAAGTGTGCCTTATTTTAGTAGCACCCTTTTGGCACAGGCAGATTTGGTTCCCTCTCTTACATCAGTAGGCCCAGGAACCTCCGGTGCCTCTGCCATTTTACTCTCATCTTCTATCCCAGGAGACAGGCTCCTTGGTCCATCCAGATCTTTGGTCTCTGAACCTGCATGCCTGGCTCCTAAGTACATAGCAGTCCTGAGATACGGGGTCTCTCAGGAAGTTGCGGACGTTCTGGTGGCAGCCAGAAATCCCTGTACTCACGCTATTTACACCATGAAGTGGTGTAGATTTTGTATTTGGGCTCACTCTCGAGCGTTGACCCCATTGGAGTGTTCTGTAAGGTCTGTTTTAGACTACCTCCTGTCCTTCTGTGAGGCAGGACTTGCCTATTCCTCCATCGAGGTCCATCTATGCGCTATTTCAGCGTACCATTCTCCAATAGGTCACAGGTCTCTAGCTCAATTAGAGGCGTCTCACGCCTTTTTGTGCGGCATCCTGCACTTGAGACCTCCCATCAAAGGCCCGGTTCCACCTTGGGATCTTCCTTTTGTTCTAGAGCAGCTTACGCTGCCTCCTTTTGAACCAGCCGTGGATTGCGAACTGCGTCTTCTCACTTGGAAGACTCTCTTTTTAGTTGCTGTTACTTCTGCCAGAAGAGTTTCTGAGCTTCCTGCACTCATGTGCAAGGATCCTTATTTGGTTTTTCACAAGGACAGGGTGTCCTTAAGAACAAATCCTAAGTTCCTTCCCAAGGTGGTCTCGGCTGTCACACTCAACCAGGATATAGACCTACCAGTGTATTACCTGAATCACGGAAACAGAGGGGAAGCCCTGTTGCACACTTTGGATATGCATAGGTGCCTCAGATGTTATCTGACCAGAACCAAAGCCTATCGGACTTCGGACCAGCTCTTTGTTTCCTACGCACAGAGGATGATCGGTGCTCCTGTTTCCAAACAGTCGCTTTCGAGATGGCTGGTATAGTACATTATGTTTTGTTATCAGAAGCGCAATAAACCCTCACCGGGACCGGTGAAGGGTCACTCTACTAATGGGTGGCTACCTCCTTCACGGCGCTTAAAAATGTTTCCACTTCAGCCATCTGTGCAGCAGCGACCTGGAGCACTGTACACACATTCGTCCGGCACTACAGTTTGGATATTGCCTCTAGGCGCAGAGCTGGTTTCGGCTTGACAGTCCTTCAGGGATTTTTGTCCTGAAGCTTGGAGTTTACCTCCTATCCTCCTCCCGATAACAACTTGGTCCCTTACTGCTTGGGAATCAGTCCTAATGGTGTAACCTGCTGCAAGAGCTGTTTCTCGAAGTAAGATAGTACAGTTACGTAAGAACTTACCGTAACAGTAGAACTTCGAGAACAGCTCTTGCAGCAGGTAGTTTCCCTCCCACCTTCCCCTTTGGAGGTTGAGTCTTCTGACCTAGTTTCTAGGATACAGCGTCTTTTGACGCCTTCTGCAAACCTTCCTTTGGAAGTGGATCCTCGGTCTCCCCTTCAGATGTCATTCTTGGGCCGGGAGTCTCTGGCGGGAAAACTGGGGATGCTGGGGGACCACCCCCTTTTATGTGATGCCTGACGTCGGGGACGGTCCCCTGCTGGATATTGCTAGCTAGAATTTTTCTGTGGGGTCCTGGCGCCTGCCGGCTTCAGTCCTAATGGTGTAACCTGCTGCAAGAGCTGTTCTTGAAGATCTACTGTTACGGTAAGTTCTTACGTAACTGTACTTTACATAGTATGGTTACAACAGTGAGAACAGTACAGGTGCAGGACATTAAACATAGAGTACACATAGGTTATGTAATAATGTTACTTATAATAGGTTCCAGTCAAATACAAGGTACCCAAGGGTTACATTGGGGGTACAGCCCTGGACACACCTAGATAATACCTGGAGAGGGTGGAGGTAGGGATGGGGAGTGGGGGAGGGAGGGGGAGAGGATAGGCTGTGCGGAGGACATTGTCAAGTCTGGGAGGCCTGACAGGAGGATCAAGCTCTGAAGTACCATACACATGATGCCAAGTAAAACTCAGTCCCATTATATAGCAGAGGAAATTACATTTTTACTGTTCATTTTGACAAGTGGTTTGTCCCAATTATAATTAAGTTTTCTAACCACTCACCTATCAACTAACAGTAGTCAGAGACCATACCATTCTAGTATAAATGAAGCCCAAATTGAATTGCATGTCATTTTTAAATTACATCTATGAAAATCTCAGACATGGATCAGTGAAGAAGCTACCATTTGCAAGGGTACTCCCAAAGGGGCAGGGGCAGCAGGGCATGATGTCATCTACCATGGATAAGGCAGTGTATCAGACAGCAGGACATGAAAGTGCAAGGAAAAACTACCAGTGGCTAATGCCGTAACTATAACTATCAGGACCAGGTGGACAACGTGTTATGTGTATTGCACCAGTTAATATGCAAACTTACTTGTCACTCAGAGGTCAATAGGGCAATCAGTTTCACAAACTCCGCATCCTGCTCTTCTGTAAACACTGAATTAAAATTCAGTAGAACACCACTTTACCACTGTATATTGAACCTTCAGTCTAATGCCTCATGCCTTCAACTTAATACCCAGTACCTTCAAGATAATTTAACATTATTGTACTCTTTTTGATATATTGCTAAGGCCCACTAGGCACAAATGCCCCTTTTCAAGTGTGTTCCAGGAGCATTGAGGATGTGAAGTAACTTGCTGGAAGTCACACAGTATACCACACTGCAATAGACTATTTCTTTAAACTATAGGCGCTTTTATACACAGGGTTTGAAAGCGGAACGAGCATTACCTGTGTAGTGCCGTTGTACTCTGTTGCATTCAGTGTTCCCTTTACACTTCGCAAGTATTCTGGCAACCCCTGCCTCCATTTGTTTCGGCTCCCCCTCAGAGTTTGCCTCTGTATAGGCTGTTTCTGCAGTACTACCGGAATGGCTGTTTTACACAGCCAGTTGAAAACGGAACACATCGGTGCAAACCGCAAAAAGCAGAGATTGCGGTTTGCACCAACGCCAATGGAACGGAACAGATGCACTCTTTACACACAAGGGATGTAACGGAATACTGTTTCCATAACATTCTGTTACAGAAACCTGTGTGTAAAAGCACCTTTAGTCTTTCACATTCTAAGAAAGCAAGTCAGTATGGGGAGGTTTGGACTAATACCTTCTTACCTATTGTTCTGAAGTTTAGCATTCAGTGTGTGGAGGGCACTCGGTCAACATGACAGTAGGCACCACTCCTATGTCTGACTGTAGTCCATTGGGGGAGGGTTGCTTTCTGGCTTAAAAGAGCAGTTGAGGTGAGGCGTGCATTTCTTAAAGCCATAGTCTGTATTGTGTGATTATGCTCAGTGAGAGGGAAGAGAGGCTACAACTGACCTTTCTGGGTGTTGGAGTTTTTTTTGTACTTTTACACAGTGGACATTTCCTTTTTTACTGGCAATGCTGTTGTGTGTACTTATCTCTGGCTAAGCAATAACCTGCACATTCCATATCCTGGCTTTGGCAAAGAAAAAGCAACATTGTAGCCATTGCCTAATTAATTTATTTATTTAGCTTTTGTTGACCAGGTAGGTACACTAGACAAGACATTTGCCTATTTTCAGGTACGACCCGGGAGAATAAAGGAAATTCAGATTCAAATACATAGGACAACATGATACAGATTGAGTCAGTTACAGAGAGTCAAGAAAGGCGTAACATTCAGTAAGTACACAACAGTGGAACAAATGTAGACAATATGAACAGTGCAATAAATACAATTGGAGATGCAACATATATAAATTATATACAGCTTAGAGCCCCAGGAATGTGGAGCCACAGTCAGAGCAACACCCAAAAACATGAGGTAGCTACATTATATACAGGACCAACAACCCAAAGCAGTCCAAACCACACCTAAGGAATGTAGAGTGCAGTGCAAGGGACCAGGGGAGATCACGGAGGTTTGGGACAACCGCATGCAGAGGAGAGCTTCAGATGATTCCATAGGGAGGATCGGAGGCATGCATGTGAGGGGGAGGAGTGGACCTGGACAGGAAAGGAGTTCCACATCCTGGGGGCACATGAGGTGAAATCTCTGCCACCCATTTGAGTGCAGGTGGCAGGAATCTTAAGGACATCAGGGCCCAGAGACCTAAGGGAGTAGGAAGAGGAGACAGCCGGGACAAGGAGCTCTGCCAGCCCAGGGGGGTGCCCATGCCAAGGACCTTATCCGTGAAACACCGCAGGACAAAATCTAGGTAATTAGATGGGAAGAGCCAGTTCAGCTTGCTGTATAGGTCACAGTGGTGGGTGAGACGAGGGGCAGCCAGAGCAAAACGGCAAACGTTATTGTAGGCCATGGTCCACCTAGCAAGGTGAGTTTTGGAGGTGCGAGCGAACAAAAGGAGCCCATAGCAGAGTGAGGGGAGGAACACACCTCTAGCAAGAGCAAGATGGGCAGCTGGAGTAAGGTTGCTCTTTGCTGTATAAGCCAGTCCCAGTTTGCAGTTAACAGTTTTGCATACATTCAGGATATGGTGTCCGAAGTCGAGCTGTGGGTCAAGTGTCACCCCAAGGTATTTGATGGTGTCAGTGACGAGGATCAGAACACCATCCAGATCAGTTACACAGAGGGACAGGGGAGGCCTTAATCTTGGCCAGGGACCCAAAGAGCATGGCCTGAGTTTTTTTAAAATAGAGAACTAGCTTATGGGACGTAATCCAGGATTGAATGTTCCCAAAGTCCATACTCAAGTGGCAGTTAATGACCCCTATATCCCGAAAATGAGTGAGAATGGCCAGGTCATCAGCATATAGAATGGACCTGCAGTGGACATGGGCAGAGGGTAAATTGTTAACAAAGATGGAGAAAAGCAGGGGCCCCAGGACTGAACCCTGGGGGACTCCCGAGGATACAGTAGTGGTGCCCGAGAGCACCTTACCATATTTGACAAGCTGCCATCTGTCCTGTAGATAATTGGAGAACCTACTGACCACAGGGGGTGACAAACCAAAGAACCTGAGCTGAGAGCAGAGCAGGGCATGGTCAACAAGGTCAAAGGCCTTGGAGAGGTCAATGAAGATGGCACCAGTGAGTTTGCCTTGGTCCATAGCTGCCCTGATCCCGGCAGAGACTGTGACAAGGGCAGAGGATGTGCTGTGCCCTTTCTGAAAGCCATGCTGCACAGGAGACAGCAGATCATGCAACTGAATATACTCCGAGAGTTGCCCCTCAACAACTTTCTCAAGAAGTTTACTGATCGCAGACAATATGGCTATCGGACAGTAGTTGTGAATCATTTTAGGGTTGCCCTGTTTAAGAACAGGGACCATCCTGGCAACCTTCCATATGTCAGGGATAATCCCAGATGAAAGGGACAAGTTGAAGATGTGGGCCACCAGGGAGGCAATATGAAAGGCACCAAGACAGAGGAGCTTGGGTTCCATGCCATCGTGGCCAGCACTGGAGAAGGGGGAGAGACCAGAGAACAATCTCTGCATCTCTTTCACTGTCACAGCCTTAAAATAGAAGAGCGGATGAGATAGTGGAGGGGCAGTGACCTGGTCACAACTATCACCTCCACTAGGGGGGAATAGAGAGGTGAAGACAGACAGGTCCGCAAAATGCAAGTTAAAGGCATTTGCGATGGTTAGCGAGTTGTTGCAGCTAGCACCATCAATAAGCATGTCAGTGGCCCCACCATTTGAGGAGCCACTAATTATGCTTCTAATGTTCCTCCAGAACCTCCTAGGGTCCTTAGCTGAGTTCAAAAGCACAGTTTTGCAAAATTCACTTTTGGCAGCCCTTATAGCTTTTTTATACTCATTTCTGAGCCTCCTGTACTACTGAAATACGGCTTGATCCATTGTGGCCTTGAAATTGGCCCAGCACTTGTCCCTAGTCCTCATGAGGGCAAGGAGGCTCCCATGTAACTACTTGGTAGCAGACCCCTTGACCCTCCGTCTGATAAGGGGGACATGCTTATCCTGCAGTGCCCCAAAGGTGCTGAGAAAGTGACTGACAGCAGACAAGGAGTCCTGGGCATTCCATACCGCAGGCCAGTCAGTATGCTGGAGATTGTCATGAAATGAGCCAAGGTCGAACCTGGAGAAGTCCCTAACCTGAATGATCTTATGGGAATTTTCAGGGAGGATCTTCCACATGCAGTACACAGGGAGTGGTCTGAGATGGAGTCAGGAAGGATACCCGACAAGTTAATCCTCTCAGATCTGTTGGACAGGACCCAATCCAGGAGAGAGCTTGCACCCCCACTGGGAGAACACCTAGTAGGATCTTTGATGAGCTGCGACAAGGAGAGACCAGCAAGCAGAGGCTCAAACGCCTTAGTATTACCACCAAGCCAGTTTAAATTAAGATCGCCCAGGATCGTTAGCTGATTATGCCCAGTCATAGATCCAACAAAATCAAGGAGGTGGGTCAAACCCGATATGCCCCCAAAAGAGGATTATAAGCACATATAATATGTAGCTTTTTGGTCTTCCCCAGCAACAGTACATTGTGCAATACCTTACAGGGGGACTGCAGTGGCTGTTGGCATGACAAAACAGACAGGTTGAGGTGGCTCCTGTAGTAGACCAGAATGCCACCCCCCCTCTTTTGCTGGGACTGTCTTGCCTGACAAGGTCATAGCCAGGAAGTGCACATGCCGAGTCCGGGGTTGCGGGTTTTAGCCAAGTTTTGGTTATGCCAAGGATGTCGGGCCTGTGGTGAGTGACCCAAGCAAGAAGTTCAGCCAGATTGGGTAGGAGGCTACGGATATTGAGGTGAGCTATTTTCAGCCCTTTGCCAGCCAAACAGCCCACAGGTGAGTGGGAGGCTTGATAGGGAGGACCAGGGTTGAGCTCCATGTCATGCTAGGGCTACAGTCATCAGTAAGAGCCATAAGAGACGCCTTAGAGGAGGGGAGCCATCCCTAGCAGGCGACTTGTAGCCATATCGCCTGACCACAAGGGTAGGACCCAGGAAGCACCTGAGGTCAAGACAGCAGATATCCCAGGGGGGCTGTCTGTCACAGGCTATAAGATTGGAGAAGGTGAAGTCAGGCTCCTCGGGCTGACCATGTGTGACCCAGGGTCTCCCTCGGGAGGAGTACAGTCACCAGTAAACAAAGGGAGACAAATCACAGCAAGCAGACCAAAGGCGAGGGAACACGTGAGTGGAAGGGGTGAAGCTCCCCTCAAGAGATGCACAGGGGCCCCCATGCCAGTACCAGATTATTAGGAACGGTGGTAAGGTATATGTGGTAGATCAAGACTCAAGAGATTCTAGTCCACCAGGCCCCACCTTAGCTGCCCAGGAGTCAACCAAATAGAACGGACTATCTGCCCAGCAGCTGTCATAGAGAGCTCCCCCTTTTATGAGAGCACAGTGACAGCCAGATTAGGAAGCACCCCTTAATGTGAGAGTAAGGCAACAGCCACTAGAAGGAGTACCCAACTCCACGAGGGGGATTCCCAGCAGGGGCCAAGAGGCAGGGACCAATCCACAATACAACAAGCAATTTTCCTAATAAGGTTACTAAACACTTCGAGCAGGCAGTAGTTAGACAATCAAATATGGCAGAACAATATACAATAACGCTAATAATTCAAGCAGGCAATAGTTATACAAGTACTATAACAAAACAGTATACACAATGCTCAACAACGAAGACACTCAGGGTAACGTAGATGAGGTAGAAACCTGGGAGAGGACAGAAAAGCTAAGACCGCACAGGAAGCCCCACAGTGTAAGCTGCAGCAAGGCTTACGTCCCTGAGCAAAAGGTCCATCAACAGCACAACAACAAGGGCAAGGGTGAGCCACCAGGCAGTAGAGAGACTCACATATAACCCTCAGTATAGGGACGAAAGAGATTGGGATGGGAGATGTCAGCTGTGAGTGACAGCCTACTACCCCACTTATAAGCAGTGGTAGTGTGGCAGCCAATCCAGCGTAGGACTAAATAGGGCAGGTACAGATAGGAAGTTGAGACTATAACAGGCTGAGGGCATGGCTAGCGAGCAGTTAATAGGAGGAGGGGATGGGGTGGGCAGGAAAAATTACCCCGGGAATGCTCTAGTCCAACAGAATGCAGCACAGGTAATTCAAGAAATTAACAACAGATTAAAAAAAAAATTACTAAGCTACTTTCAGCAGCTCCTGCACACACAGGAGAGGATTAGATTGGGAAATTGAGTCCAGGTCACGGGTGAGCTCCCACTAGGCAAGCAGGGGAAGAAATTCTTAACGATCATGGGGGAGGACCACCTGGCCAGTGACTAGGAGCTGGCACCTCAACCCCACCAGTATCCAAAGTTCATGGGTTGGGGGGGGGCACCCACTTGCAGAGGGGACTCCCTCTCCACCCCTGATGCAGTGAGCTGGAACAAGTTCAGATGTGAGCCGCGGGGCTCAGTTCAAACATTTAACCAGCCAAATCAAGCGTCGTCATAGCCCAGGGAAGGTCCAATCAGGTGCAGGGCAAGATGTTGAAAGTTGGTGCCTAAACTCCCAAGCAGACTACGCAGCAAGCCAGAGGACACACAGGAGAATTACCCCAGGAACACTCTAGTCCAACAAAATGCAGCACAGGTAATTCAACAAATTAGCCACAGATTTTTAAAAAATTACTAAGCGACTTTCAGCAGCTTCTGCACACGCAGGAGAGGATTAAATAGGGAAATTGAGTCCAGGTCACGGTTGAGCTCCTGCTAGGCAAGCAGGGGAAGGAATTCTTAGCGATCGCGGGGGAGGACCGCCCGGCCAGCGACTAGGAGCCGGCGCCTCAACCCCACCAGGGTCCAAAGTCCAAGGGTCGTGGGGGGGGCACCCACTTGCAGAGGGGACTCCCTCTCCACCCCTGATGCAGCGAGCTGGAACAAGTTCAGATGTAAGCCGCAGGGCTCAGTTCAAGCATTTAAGCAGCCAAGTCAAGCGTCGTCATAGCCCGGGGAGGTCCAATCAGGTGCCATATTTAGTAACACCGTGGCACTGATTTCAAAGTTCTGTGTTATTTTGTATGTCTTTCAAAGGTAAGAAACTTACACAAATCGAACATAGTTTTGCTTTTCATTGTTTCTCTTTGGGCAGTAAGAACATAAGAATGGTGTCGGCAGATGGGTACCACATGATCCATCTAGTCTGCCCAAGGTGGCTGCCCCTTCCCCTTTAATTGTTCCAGTCAAGCTGTCCACACTGTCTGTCCCACGCTAGCTTAAATTCTCTTACTGTTTTAGCTGCCACCACTGGTGCTGGCAGGCTATTCCATGGCTCTATAAACCCTCTCCGTGAAGAAGTACTTTATGTAGTTGCGCCTGAACATGCCTCCCACCAGGCGCAAGTTGTGCAAGCAAGGATTTGGAATATAAAATGAAATATAAACTTACTGTATTTCACCATTGTAAATTCCTACCATTAAAAGCACTTATAAAACCTTAACTGTATTGTTTTTAATTAGGAATACATTGGATACACATAGAGGGTATTCTAAGGTTAGCCAGGCTTTGCCACCTTCCCCCAGAAGATTCTCCACCTTGGGCACCCTGGTTACCTAGATCCCCCCGCTACCTTCAGTGCATTATTTTATCATAAGCTGCACAGTCGGGTGAGGTGAGGTATAGGAAGTTGAGGAGCAATTAGCAAACCCATGCTCTGCCTATAACAAATAGAGAGATTTTGTAGGTTGGCATTTGATCAGGTGGGGATAGGGGGGAGGGACTACTAGCCACCAGAGAACAGTTTTTTACAGGATGGGCAGATGATGGGGTGGTGGTGTACAGCTAGAAACCAGGGTATTTTTTATTCATATGTGGTGCATGATCCGTTTGGGGGGGGGGGGCACTGGACAGCAGGGAATTTTGACAGCTAAGGTTCCCTATGGCAGCAGGTATGGGAGAGTCTCCTGAGTCTGCAGTGTGTCAGAGCTTGGCACCTGAAATGTTCAGTGAATTGCCTAAATCTGGAGTTCTCCACAAGGACATAGACAGGATAGAGGCAGCCCAGCGGAGGGCAGCTAAAATGGCGCAGGGTCTGCATAGGGTTACCACCTGTCCCTATTTTCGCAGGACAGTCCTGATTTGGGCAGCTGTGTCCTGCAAAAAAAAAAAAAAAAACCATGAAAAATGCTACTGTACATGTCCTGACATTAGAGTAGAAAAAAATATTTTCTGACTTATCTCTAAATACTGCAAAACAATATAATACCTTAACTAAAATCCTTTAAAATAAGAAACACTAGAAACGGCTAAATTACTACACACTTAGTCTTAATTCTGATTATTTAGAGAGAACAAGTCTGTTGCATTGGTCGAGATTACATATTGTCCTGCGAAAAATCATTTCAGTAAGAAATGTCCCTCTTTGTGCTTCTTAAAAGGCGGTAACCCTACGTCCATACTTTAAGAAGAATCAGTATTTATATAGCGCTTTTCATACATCCAAAGTGCTTTTCGAGCAATGCTAGACTGGTAGTGAAGTGACTGAATGTGTGGTAGTGGCCATATCGCACATCATCACCCATACACAGCCTGGATAATTGCATGAACCGGTTTATGGGAAGGGGAATATTGGCCAGGACACCGGGAATGTTCCCTACTCTTTTGCAAAGAGTGCCCTGGGTTCTTTTTACTTCCACGTAGACACCCACCAGGACAACACCAGAATGGGCAGAAGGGACCTCGGTTTAACGTCTCATCTGAAGGACGGCACACCCCAGCAGTACAGCACCCCCCAATACTGCACTCGGATGCCAGCGATTTTTAGGTGCAAGACCAATCACGGTGTGAGATGAGAATCCACGACCTTCTGGTCCAGAGGCAGATGTGCTACCAACTGAGCCACGCTGACATTTAAGTAGCACAGCAGCCAGCATTCGGTCTAAATCAGAAAAATAATTGTGGAGCAGCTGTCAGTTTCCACCAGTGTCCACCATAGAGCCATATTTATTTGAGCCTATGGCATCAGAGAGTGGTAGTTCAAGCTATTCGGTGACAGCCCCTGTTGTCCATTACAGCACTAGTGGCAGCAGCGAAGTGGGTATTAGTTTAGATATGTCTGTGGATGAACGGTACATTTATTGAGATAAGTGGTCACATTCAAGTGTTTTTTATTTTGTTTTAATTTTGGCATTGATGACACACAGAGACCTGTTCTTTTTGAATACAGATTCATTTTTTCATTAATCGGACTTCTCACTGACCCTTGCCACAATGCACTATTACTATCCTTTTTATAGCATTTTTAATTCATTATTTATTGTGGCTTTGCCTTATTTGCCTGCACATAGCTTGTTACACAGTGTGGTGTAGTGGTCGGAGCGATGAAATCTGAAACAACAGCTCACATGTCTGAATGCCACTGCTGTCACAGGCTCGCTGTGTGACCTTGAGTAAGATGCTTGACTTCCCTGTACCTCAGTCCACCTCACAGTTATAAAATAAGGTAAAAGCTGTCCCCCACTGAAAAGAGCATGTTGTCTCAGAATAGTTATCATGGTTAAATAGATGATAACATTAAAATATAATAATTGCATTTTTAGGCAGCAGATTTATTTATTGCCTTGTCAAGTGCTGCTAGACAGGCCATATAGGAAAAAATACTAAATGCACCAATTGTAAATTATTTTTGTTTTAAAATTTCTTTGGGTGGAGGGAGGCCAGGAAAGGAACAATGAACTTACTTTGCATCCATGTGTGAGAGCTTAGTGTGGTTACCTGACTTGTTTATGGGTATGTAGTATGCATGTGGCAATTGTGGGATTCAACCCAGGTATGCTGGAACTCTACATTCACAACTTTGTTCTCTAGCCTATACACTATACTGCCTTTTGATTGCTTGTATCCACATGAGCTACAGACTCCTGTACCAGTAGTTGCCACTTAGGCCTTGTACCCTGCCTTGCTACACCTATGTTCATTAGGTGTTATACGAGTGCGAGGGACATGCCCATGTTGAACTCGTCTCCTAAAGGCGATAGTGAAATTTCTTTTCTCCCATATGATTATCTAATTTATGTTTAAATTCCGTCAAGCTTTTACTTGTGACGACATCTGCTGGTAATGAATTGCAAATAGGAGGTAGTCGCTGGGTATAGAAATTATTCCTTTTGGAAGTTTTGCTTACTATAGTTTTTAGCCTTAAGCTATGTGCTCTGGTATTATAGCCTGTTACAGTGTTTTCAAGGCAAAGAGCCTCACAAAGGGTAGGATCTTGGAATACTCCATAAGCCAGGTAAAGGTCACCCCTTAAAGATCTGTATTCTAATGAAAATACACCTAGAATTTGAAGTCTACTATTACTATATTCAATGTTAGTCAAACCATTGACCTTCCTAGTGATTCTTCTTTGCACCTTTTCAGTAGATGCCTTGCTTCCCAAAGAGGTGGGAGTGCAGAATGGAGCACAGAAGTCAATATGTGACCTCACCAAACTTGTATATACGGGGATTATAACATCTGGTTCCCCACTCTTTAATATGTTTCAAAATACAAGAAAGTATGCCATTACATTTCTTAATTATATTATTATGAGACGTAAACTTTAAGTCATTTGTAATAGTGACTCCCAAGTCCCTTTCGGTGCTAACAGTTTGTAATATGTTATTTCTATTTTATAGGTTTCTAACATATTATTCCTGCCCAAGTGCACCACCTTACACTTGGCAGCATTAAAGGCCATTTTATTCCTTACTGACCATCCAACTAAATTATCCAAATTTGATTGTAGGGAATTAACTGATTCAGAGTCATTAACGATGCAGTCAAGTTTGCTGTTGTCGGCGTATTTATGTATCCAAACACCATTATAAGTTTGCATACTAATAATTAGTATATTAAACAACAAGGGGCCAACGCTACTAGTAACTGCATCCCATTCAGACATTTGCTCCTTAATGCTCACGCGTTGCTTCCTGTTACTAAGCCAAGAATTTATCCATTTAATAATGTTGGCATGGAATCCATACCCTTTCAATTTCTTGATCAAAACTCCATGAGGAACGGAGTCAAAAGCCTTCTCAAAATCCAAGAAGATGACATCGACTGGGAATCCCTGATCCAGAGCCAAGCTTACTGGTTCAAAAAAATTTATTAGGGTAAGCTGACATGATCTCCCCTGTACAAAACCATATTGGGATATATCTGTGATGTTCATGTTTTGATGGTGCACTGTCATTTTCTGTTGTAAGACCCTTTCCATCAGTTTACCTAAACAGGAAGTGAGGCTAATGGGTTTATAATGTTTTACTAGGTATTTGTTACTGCCTTTGTGAATTGGTACCACAGTTGCCAATTTCCATTCCAATAAGGCAGTGCCTTCATGGAGTGATTCATTAAATAATAACGTGAGGATCCCTAGTAGTTCAGTTGCCAGTTCTTTAATAAATTTGGCTGGAATACCGTCAGGACCAGCTGAAGAATTGGCATTGGTGGCTTGGATAGCTATCTTAACTTCCTCAGGTATAATCAATGGATACTTCAGGTGATAAATTATCCAGACATGCCGTATCTTTTGTTTTATACATGCTAAGAAAATAATCATTAAATTCCTTTGCCAGATCCAATTCATTAGCTAACGGCACCTTATCTTTAAGTAATGGGCGTATGATTGGTTCCTTCCCTTTTAGTGCTCCAGTATAACTGTAAAACTGTTTTCTATTATCCTTAGTTATTGTAGCAAGCTTTAATTCTAGATTTTTCTTGGCAGTTCTAATTGCCCTTTTGCAATGTTTAGCTTTAAACTTTAGCCATTTCTCTGTAGTTGGATCTTTTTTATACCTATTAAATGCCCTTTTTTTTATTCTAATCAGTCTTTTAATTTTACCGTTCACCAAGGGGGGACTCTCTTATTTTTATTATTGTACTTTTTATATTCAGGAACCCAGGTATTAATACAGTAATCAGTTTTTTTTCCTTAAGGTCATCCATATCTGTTCACAGTCTAGATTTTTAGGTTCTGCCATCCAGTTCCATGTGGACAGATATTTCTTGATTGCTTCATAATTGGCTTTATGGAAATTTTTATTCTGCGTAACACCACGGTTGACAGTAGTATAATATTTGATACTCCAAGAAACCATGTTATGGTCACTGTCTCCGAGGGGTTCAATAACTTTAGGTAGGTCCCCTATATCTTTAATATTTGTGAAAACAAGATCCCACATATTATCTTTTCTGCTGGGTTCCGATACTAATTGTTCTAGATAGAAACATAGAATTTGACGGCAGATAAGGACCGCTTGGCCCACCCAGTCTGCCCATTTCCCTACCTAATGGATAAGCTACAGATCCTAGTTAACCAGCAGTCTACTTCTTCCTACCCCCCACCCTAGAATTGCCTTATGACTGTCCCATGCATGCTTGAATTCCACCACTGTTTTTGACTCCACAACCTCCTCGGAGGCCGTTCCATGCATCCACAACCCTCTGTGAAAAATACTTCCTTAAATTACCTCTGAGCCGCGGCCCCCCCCATCTTCAAATTGTGCCCCCTTGAAGAATGAGTTCTATAAATCTATTATCTAACTGGGTTTTCCCGTGTTCTCCAACAAATGCTAGGTAAGTTAAAGTCGCCCAACAATATTAAATTATCATGAGTTTCCAGACTCTCAATAACTTGCATAAATGTGTCATTACTGATGGTGACCAGGTTCGGAGAACAATAACACAGCCCTATTGTTGGACTTCTATCAGTTTGTATTTTAGCGCATATAATTTCAGTATTTGCAATAACTGGGATTTCAAAACTATCCAAGCACTTGCTTATGTACAATGCAACTCCACCTCCTTTGGATTTTTGGTGACAACTGAATAGCCAAGAATTTCAATATCCCAACTTGAATCTGTGAACTACATTTCCGTAACACCTTATATATCAATTTTATCTTTGTGTAAAATGCATTTAAGTTCCTCTAGTTTATTATTTTAAACTTCTGGCATTGACCAAAAAAATATTCAAATTTATGCTGCGAAGTTTAGGAATAGTATTATTATTTAGTATGTCAGTTGAGCTAGTATAATGAACTCTGGGGTCATTGATTTTCATTTCCGTGAGGGGAGGTAAGCATGCATTTGTTGTCCCTTCCTCCCCCATAATTAGTTTAAATTGGTAGATATGAAGTCATTAATATGTTTTCCCAATAGTCTAGTGCCAAGTTTACTCAGATGTAAGCTGTCCCTACATACTAAGTCCTGTTTATTTGCAAATTCTTCCCAGTGGGTTATGCAGTGTATATTTTACTTGAGACACCAACAACGTAGCCAGTTGTTTAGGGATTTAATTTTGTCATTAGTATGCCTGTTAGCCCTAGGAACAGGAAGGATCTCTGAAAAAGCAATTTGACAGTCCAAGTCTGTCAATACATTTTGCATCCCCACAAACTCCTCTTTGATGCTACGTGTATTTTGATTAAGAACATTATTTACCCCAGCATGAATGATTACTATTGCTTTTCCCCACTGTTTTTTAGGATATTACTGGACTTTTTTGTTATATCAGTCAGTTTTGCCCCTCTAAAACAAGAGACCGTCCTGTTTCTCTTGTCCTGATCACATATCAGGCTTTCCAAATTGTTAATAATCGAGTCCCCAGGAGATATATTTGCCTGGGCTCTTCTTCATTAGTAACAGTCAGGTCCATAAGATTGTCAGAATTAACCTGTATATTCATGAACATGGGACTGAGACATCAGTAATATTTTGCACAGAATCCACAGTCTGAATAATGGGAACATACAAATAGGGGATGATAGGCAGACTTCTTCTAATAAATCAACTAATGGATCATAATTATTTTGGGTTGGAATATGAAATTGAGCAGCTTTCCTTCCTTTTTTGCTCACTTTTTTGCTCTGGACCTGATACCAAAGGTTCTCACTGTCTGTGAGATCTTCGTCTACTCTGGCACCTTTCCTATTGGGGGTACTAGCATGGTTACTCAGACTACTGCTGTTTATAATAGCCTCTGGGACCCTGTTACTAGATGTGTGAGAAGAGCTTGCACAAGTTACAAGTGTAGAGGCCTCACTGATTGGATTAGTTTTATTTAATCGTGCAATGGTGTAAGCATAGCTTTTTACAAGAGCAGTTAATGTGTTACTCAACAAACTGATTTCCTGTGCCATATCTTCATTCTGTTTGCATTTCAAACATTTAAAGATTTTATTTGTCCCAACATCAAGTTCTGTGCAATACATCATGCATACATTACACCTATACAAAACCCTGCCATCACTGGCTAAGAGAGTCTCATTCATTGTGCACAGTGCTGGGTCTCGAATAATAGGGCAGGGAAGATTGGCAACCACTGAACGAATATGTTACCTGCAGTAGACTGGGCTGTATGTAGGAACTCTGTAATCCTCAAACATGCGCAGATGCTGCGCTTGGCATGCAGCTAAGCCCTGCTTGGAGCCTGCCTTTGCTTACCGTGAGGCTGAGCTATTAAGGAGAGTGACAAACCGGAAGTAGATTTCCAGGGTCTCGGATAGATAAAAGCACCAAATAGTGAGTACAAGTGCTAAAAAGCACTGTTGTAACTGAGTAACTCTTGTATTTCGTAGAGAAATGCCCCAGAGGGGACTAATACTAATAATCCCACTGAAATAAGCAAGTTGTATTTCCTGCTGGAAAATGGGAACTACTGCTCCTCTTCCTGCTTCCTGAATAAAGTAGCTGGGCTCCAATCAATAGGACACACAATGAATTACAGTTTAAAACACAATCAGAGTTTAAAATATTGCATCAGTAGTGATATAAAGCTCTGTAAAATGCCTCCTGCTCTCGGGAGGTTTACAGCGGTGAAATCTGAGTCCAAAAATTGTTGCAGATATACAGTACGTAAACAAGATATTGCCATACCCTCTGTTGAATGTTCATGTGCACACTCGTGTGTGTGTGTGTGTGTGTATGAATGTCTTTGTGTGACTGCATGTGTTGAAAGTGTGTAATATAGCTTGATATGGTATTATATGAAAAGTATTAAAAAAAAAAAAAACTTGTTTCATTCACTTTCTTTACCTCCAGAGACTCCAGTATTTAATCTGCTGTTTGCTCCGCACAACAACACTGTAGTGAGAGGTGTTCTTGGGGAAGGGGGGTGGATTGGGCGTTTCAAAGGTGGATGCCTGTTTGCTAAGTTCTTTCCCTGGCAGGCACAACATACTAAATGTCATCCTTTGGGTATACATTATGAAATGTATCTTTATATCATCCAACCAAACTACACCCAGAGCACAGACGGTGCAGAACTGGCTAGGTATAATAACTGTTTGATACTCTGGATCCATGAAAATGAAAAGGTGTCAAACGGTCAAAGAATGAGATCTAGCAATTTTATTGCTGTTGCAGATGTCTCTACTTCTTGTGGAATGAGAGACCCAATGCACATTTATCCTGATATGCCTGCCAGAAGAAGTAAAGGCAGGCTTTAACAAGATTTGTTTTGCACAGGTGAAAGTCACCAATGGCTGTATGGCAGTTTGCTATCCAGTTAATCACCATTCCATCCATTTCCTGTATTGAGCAGGTTTGTGGGCTGCCTTGTATGTGGTTCCATTCCAACATGTTTTTCTGGGGCTAGATAGATTATGGTTTGTGGGATTAGATAGATTACCTTTTCATACTGTAGAGTAAAACTCATATGAGAAACTACCAAACACAACACCATAAGTTGTTTTGTATAAATGGAAAAAAAAACAGATCAATCTAAAAGTGGCAGGAATGAAAGAGCAGAAGTAACACACAGTAAAGAAAGAACAAATGGACATGGGGGTAATGTTATTTACAAATCAATACAACTACAAAATACATATTGGTTTAGTGAATGGATTTCAAATGGAACTCAATCTCAGCACTGTCCATAATTATTAGTTATGAACGTAGTAACTGGATTATATGTGCATCACAATTACACCCGTCTACTCTATGAATAAAATTACCCTTCTGGTTCCAGTAGCTTGACGAACTCTATAACTGTTTAGCTACATAAAGGTCATCATTTATAGCACCTACTAAGTTTCTATCCTGCTGTGAGACTGGTATTTCTCTCTCTCTCTCTCTCTCTGTATTTTGCCACTGGGTGACTGTGCCCTACTTGCATGATTTTCATCCGTTGTGCGTTGCATCTCAGTTGACAGAATGTTGCCTAGTCTTCCAACTTATTTGGATCCTCTCTCATTATTTAAACTTCATTAGCCCCCCCCCCAAAGTGTGGTTAATCCCTAGTAATTGTTTCATCCTCGGCAACATACCTGCCATATTCAGGTTTTCTACAATGTTACTAATAAAGATGTTTGAGTACCTGTCCTCACCCGGACATCTGCTTCACTCCATTAGTCACGTGGCCCGCCCTAGAGTGTAACCCATTTATCACTACTGTTTGACTTCTACCACCAAACCTCTATACTATTCAACATCCGGCAGAGTGATATTGTATACTAGCAGCAGCCCTTCATTGTGAGCCATCCAACTGATTGCTTCCAACATGTAATTTCCCATTTTCTCACCCTGAGCTAGAGGCCTGTGGACCATTCAGATATGAATAACTGCCCCTTTCCTTCTGTCCAGAGTAACCCAAAGCACCTCCATCAATCTCCCCTCACCTCCTGTACTTCTGTGTTCTGTTATGCTGGCTCTTACATAAAGATCCACTCCACATACAGTATTTATCTTCCTACCCTGGCCTTTCAAAACAGATTATAACCTGGACCAGCCACATCCCAATCCTGGTATTCACATAACAAGGTGACTTTTCCGACAACTACGTAAAGGTCAAGTTTTTACATGGTAGTTTCCAATGCTGCAGTCTGGTTCCACAGACTGGGAGTGTTGGCGCACATAGCTATCTGGATGGTGAACCTTCTCTCATGCTATCACTTTGCCTGCCAGTATTATGACTCCTCCCTTTCTCCAGTTGACACATTACATCTATTTTCCCATGTCTTACTTGTATTTCACTTCTTTTTGTGTTCTGCTCATCCAGTGGACAATGTTGTCTCATGATCCTGTGGGATGGGGTGGAGGGGAAAGGACAGTATGTGGCTCCTAGTCTTACTCAGCCTCCCACCTCTGCTAGTTTAGATTATCATAAATGTAGTATTTTAACCTTTTGGTGTGCAAATCAGACTACTTCTGGTAGTCTACAGTGATAACACAGACCAGACTTTAAAGCTGTCACATCGAAGCTGGAACCAGAAAGAAGGAAAATGTAAGACTGACAAGTTACACACAGTTTAGAAGAAAACCATGAAACAGGTGTGAAAGACTTGCTTTATTTTATTTGTTATGTTGAAAGGTACTGTGCCAACACATGTAGGTAGATTTATGCTAATATCTCAATCAGGTCTTGTGAGTGTATGTTGGGGGGGAACGTCCACAACTTCGCTAACACCAAAAAACACCAACAAATTGCAGAACTTAGTAAACTCTGTCTGGAAAAGATAGACTCAAGTAAAGAAAATAACAGGTGAACACACATTCATACACATATTGACTCAATCGAGTCACACATTTTCTGTTCTTTCAGTAGACAGTATTCGACCCAGGATTACTGCATAGGATAGGGTTTGGCCAATATTGTTGAGACAGTTTCCACAGTGGTCTCTGTTCCTGAAATCTTCTGAGTGCCTCACTGACACCCTCACTGAGTCACTGCCTTGCACAGCACCACAAGACCGATCAGTGTCAGACCTGCACAAAAATGGAATGGCTGACAGAATTGTGTTTGTGTTGGGATATGACCTCAGTAAGGACAGGCAGTGCCTTAGTCAAAGAATCAGCAGTTCAAATGGACTGTTCATTTACTCTGTATGCCTTAGGAAGGTGCCAGTCCCCTTTACAAAGTACTGTTAATTGTCTGACAGACTTGTCAGAGGGTCAGAAACTCCTGACCTGCCACACAAGGTCAGTGTTTACAGTCGGGCTCACAGAATACTGAAGAATGGTCAGGAGTTTGGCAGTTGAAATTCAATGCAAAGAAGTGCAAAATAATGCATATGGGGCACAAAAACCCTGGCACAATATATCAGTTGGGAGGTGAGGATATACAGTAGCATGCACCAAGCAGGAAAGGGATCTTGGGGTTATCATCTCTGATGACCTAAAGGTAGGGAAACAGTGTGACAAGGCAGCAGGTAAAGCAAATAGGATGCTGGGATGCATAGGCAGGGGCATCACCAGCAGGAAAAGGGAGGTCATAATTCCACTATACAAGACACTAGTGAGGCCCCACCTGGAGTACAGTGTACAGTTCTGGAGACCTTACCTACGTAAGGACATAGACAGGGTAGAAAGGTTCAGAGGAGGGCAACAAAGATGGTGCATAGATTGCATCACAAGTCCTATGAGGACAGGTTGAAGGAACTGAACATGTACTCCCTGGAGGAAGGAGGAGGGGATATGATAGAGACATACAAGTATCTTACAGGGAGGAACAGGGTGCAGGAATACACCATTTTTAAGTGAAAAAGATGTTCCAGGACTAGAGGGCATGGGATGAAGTTGGAGGGAGGACGATTCAGAGGAAACATGAGGAAGAATTTCTTCACAGAATGGGTGGTGGACAAGTGGAACACCCTGCCAGAGGAAGTGGTGGGGGCTGAAAGAATCACGGGATTTAAGAATGCATGGGATAGACATAAAGGAATTCTGGAGGTCAGAGGTTAGGGGCAACAGACTTCTAGGAAAACATAAACTGAACTTACAAGCTCAAGTGGGCAGACTGGGTGGGCCATAGGCCCTTATCTGCCGTCACTGTCTATGTATCTATGTACTTCCTGATTCGCAGCCAGCATGTTACTGAAGACAAATGGAGGTGGACCAACAAATTCCAATCTGTCATCATCTATGCTCACAGATCATTTCTTGCCTGCTCTGAGGTATCTTTTTTTATTTATTTTAACATCAGTTTAACAACCTTTGAGCCAGAGGCTCATTACAAAAGTACCTCGTCAAGAAGAGGACAAAGACATACATATAAGAGACAATAAGCAATACAGTACAGCTATAGGGCACAGTCAGGTTACATGTAAGGCGAAGCAATCAGCAACACAGTTCAACAATAAGGTACAGTCATGCTACAGGGGATGCGAGCCACAACACTGTTATCCGCAGAAAAGTAAGATAAGTGTTCCTTTTTTTTTTTTTGACACAACCCCGACAATCACTTATTCCACACACAGAGTGTGCATCATTCAGCGGCACTGTAATTAATTAGGGGGAAAAAAAGGATCACCTTCTAGACTGGACATCGACTGGAGGGGCCGTGGGGGTCGGAGTTGGAGGTGCAGTGCAAACATGATCTAACTAACACTATAAGGCCAGAGCGGAACTAATAAACAGTTCAGTAATTTGCGTAGTGATCATCACGATCAGAGGACACAACCCCGACAATCACTTATTCCACACACAGAGTGTGCATCATTCAGCGGCGCTGTAATTAATTAGGGAGAAAAAATGATCACCTTCTAGACTGGACATCGACTGGAGGGGGCGTGGGGGTCAGAGTTGGAGGTGCAGTGCAAACATGATCTAACTGACACTATAAGGCCAGAGCGGAACTAATAAACAATTCAGTAATTTGCGTATACTGACCAGATGATTATAACTGGCCACACTGTACCTTCATAACTGATTCACTACCCCAAATTAGAACAACTGAGGTTCCCATCTGCAGGTGTCAGCTTCTGATCTGGTCGGGTTGCTGTTGGGGTGCATCACTTGCGATCTTCTGAAGCAAAGAACAGTTCATCACAGGACTGCTTCTACTGTACCAACCAGACAGTGTGTGAGTGGTAGACTTTTCTTATTTTAACTTTTTGTAAACGAATATGCGGTACCATTTGACACATCACCTAAAAACCACCTCCCGTGCCGAGAAATGAAAAGAAAAAAAACGAACCACACTCAGGAACAATTTAACATATTCTTTTATGTACTACAAAATTGTACAAGCAACTAATTATTTACCAGAAAAATAATGCTGTTATTTAAAATATAAATGAATGACTATGTCAAACTCAGATTCTACCACGCTTCTTCAGACTGCAGCCAGAAGGAATGCATGAATGGAGACATAACCATTTCTTTGTACATCCTTTCAGGCTATCTCATGCATGTTTAGAATGTTAGTTCTTCTCGTAACAGTACTAGGTGCTAAAACTACGCCAAAGAGTAAAACAAAGTACAAATGACACATTTTTTTGATCGAAAATATGTTTATTTATGTAATACAGGGTAGAACTCGAACAAAACAGTGCATTATCAAATTCTTGTCCCCTTTAAAGTCTGTATTAGTACCCTGTCGACTATTATAGTCTTTGTATTCTGCACACATTTTGATGAATCAGTTTTTACAGGTATGACTTAGTGGGGGGGGGGGGAGCTTTTAAAAACCCGATTTAGTTAATATCTTAAAATCTACATCTGAATTGTAGTCTTTCACAGATTCTGCCATAGCAGGTTGCGGTTCAAAATCTGAATGTTCTGGGTAGTTAAATACTGGAGTTTCCAAAAATGATATTTGTCTGTCCACTGACATTGAAGTGGTTCTGTAGACCATGTCATTCATTCAGCAATCACTGTAGGGCAAAATATGATACTGTGCCTCTAGCATGTTGCTTACACTTGTCAATACCTAAGTTAGCGTAAAAACAAAACAACAAAGAAGTCCAAATGCAAAAAAAAAGCTATGGGACAGATATGGTTAAACTGAAAAAGCAGCTTGCCAACCTGAGATGAAAATGCTGACATCTAATGCAGTCACTTGCAGTTACAACTGTAGTAAAAACATTTTCGCAATAAACATTAATTTCCCTATAAAGCACGTGCACATTTTCATAGTGGCTTTCTCTCTCTCGCAGTTTAATTATCCAGCATATCCCAGCAGAGATGTCACATCTCATTTCAAGTGAGGGCCGGCTTCTACTCATTTCTGCAGCTGGTTGGGCAGGAGGCACTGGGAGGTACTGTGACATGCAAAGTAGGACAGTCACTGCAGAATGATGTTGTGAAGTGCCACATACACACAATTGTATTTTTTTTTTTAAATGCTAACATGGTCAGAAGTACATCTCGGTTTTCAGTGATACTGTGCCACTTTGCAGTGGGGGTGGGGTAAATAGCTCACCCAAGATCATACCAGGAGTTGATGGCTTTAGCTGGGCTGAAACCTGCAGTTTCTTGGTTTCCAAGCCTGTACTCTAACCATTACCCCACAGTACATCCATGCTGTAATCCTGCACTAACTCTCATGCTCATAATACAGGCAGCTGCCAACCACACAGCTTTTTGATTTTCAGGGAGGAATGCTAGGTCGTGGGGATTTTTAGTTGCTGGAGGGAGTAGATGGAGGGCTAGAACTTTATTATGTTGTTGGGAAATGGCAAGTTCACTCAGTTAAAAAAATGACCATTTACTGATTAAAGTATGATGGGCAGTTTAACGGAATGTTAAAGCAGTACGAAGAACACTTGACATTTTGCACTGTAATAGTGCTTATTCTCAAGAGTGAATTAGATCAATGTTTACTAGAAATGGTAGACTTTGTAGTACCATCAGTCTTTTAAAAGGTATCCTGTGCCTGCCCAGGAGCCTGGTGATGTATTATTGCAGATGTTTTCTTTTAGCTTTGAAACCGTGAAACATTTTCAGATAGAGTATATACACTGTTGCACAGTGAACTCTGTTACATTTTAGATAGAGTACATACACTGTTGCATGTTGAACTCTTTGGTACAATGTATCTTACTGTATTGCAATTAAAATATGGTTCACTAGCTCTTTCAAGAAAAAAGGTGAAGCACATTTAACTACAGTATAACGAAATGTAAAAAACAAAAACAAGGCACTGCATCAGCATGTGTTCTAAAAGCAAAACAAAATGGTTATATTAAATGCACGCTGAAAATAGTTAAAAATTGACACCTCGACCTTAGGTCTTCTTCAGGAAATGTCTAAAAGAGAAAAAAACAAAGTTAGTGTAGAGGGGTGGTAAAATGAGGTGTATATATATATATATATATATATATATAAATAGGGGATACGTGATGGGTGACTGTGGAATATGGAGAATATTTGCACGAGTGCAAATGTTTGCCATATTCCACAAGTCGCCCATCATGTGTACGATTTATACAATAGGCCTAGTATCCTTTGGGAAAATTTTTTTCTGTGTTTTCTCTGTTTTTTTTTTTTTTTTATTTTGGTAACTGGGTAAGTTTTTAGTGGGGGACCTGGGAGCACTGGACAGTTAAGTGATTTATTCAGAGTCACACAGTATTGAAATGGAAGTTGTGAGAATCAAACACTGATCTGGGCTGCTGGATGTAGGAGGTTTGTTCATTGCTTGTTGCTCTAAACTCTAGGCTGTACTGACAGCACTGTTTGTGTGTGGTCTGAGTGTGTGTAAGTGTTTCTGAATGGCTGAGACTGTTAGACTATGAGAAACAGGTGCATGTAGTTTGCAGTGGTAATTGTATTACCTGCAGCTAGGAGTGAGAAACAGACTGTTTATTCAGTAAGTTGCAGGCTTCACTGAAACAGAGAAACTGTTGCAGTCAGCACTGAGAAAGAGAAACTGGTTTATGAAGGAGGCTGCTCTGAAGATTAGAGCAGCACAGTAATGGGCTAGGATTGTCAGAATATCTATGGGACACAGGTGATTCTATTTTACAATGCTAATTGAGTTAGTTGCAGGATTCAGTGGGAAAGAGAAACTGTGAAGCTATTAAATGCAGGCTGCAGTGTAGATGGTCTCACTCTGGTGACATCACCATTGTTGTATATTTGCTGGTGATGTAGACACTGTGGGTTTATCAGGAAATAAATCCACAGTGGTGATGTCATCACAGTGACAGTGGTTATACAATGGCTGTGAAAATAACACCATTTACTTCATAGCATATCACCTCACCTCTATTGTATAATTATACAATGGCAAGAAAATTTCCTGGACTCTGATTGGTCAGTGTGTCCTGGGACAGTGATGATATTAAGCTATAACATCACTGTATTAAGTCCAGGCACACACATATGACCGCATAACACAAATCATGCTACCAGTCCTACAGACACTGCTGCTGTGAAGCCTCATTAATCCATTGACACTTTTAGCGCCCCCCATTTTCTTAGCCTCTCAGATTAAAACAACCACCACAATTGAGTCACAGAATTCAATCAATGGATTTGCTGCCAGCATTTCGTGCGAAACCGGCGGCTTGACTAACCGCGTGACTGTCGGAAGCAGCTTCAAACATTCACTCTGCCCTCGCTCTTCATTGCAACTAAAAACAACGGAACTCACATAAAACTACCAGCCTCCAGTGACATTCGCAACTGTTGATTGCTTACCGTGCTCCACAGCTACTTTTGAAGACATTCAAAAGTGAAACAAAGCTCTGACATGAACGGCATTTCAACGTCCCTCGCATCACATAAGAGAACCTCAATGACAAGTGCTTCAGGACTGTGCACACAGCATCAACCAAGCAACAGCGCCACCCAGTGGTACAAAAAAATAGGGATTTCTTTTTTGAAATGTATACTTACCCACAGAAAAATCTAATAAAAATAAATAAAAAACATACTTTTTTTCTTTTTTATTTTTGTTACCACACGAGCCATTGTATAATAGCAATAAGGCACTCCAGGGATGTGTGTTATCGTGTAATAACGTCACTCCTGGGGTGGTGGAAGCTCTCGGCTTAGCCTCGTGCTTAGCCCACCCCAGGGTGGCGTTATACGATAACTCAATCTGCTGTTGCTTAAGTATGTGTGGGGGAGGGGCTCAGGAGAAGAAGTGATAAATGGCAAGATTAAGAGAGAATTTGTGAAACAAAAAAGTGATGGTGGGAAAGATAAAGCATAATAGGAGTGAAAGAACTAGAGAAGTCCCCAGGCAGGGACTAATTAACAGGGCCTAGTAAGAAGGCTGAAAGGTGACAAATGGGTGGAAATGAGACAGAGGTGGAGACTTATGGTGAAAATGAAAAAGAAAATCAATGTGTACCAATACAAACATGCTTTAGGGAAAATAAGGGGTGGCTGGAAAATGTAAGTGGAAAATAAGTCTATCATTTAAACCAGAGGGCTGCTGGGAGCCAAGGCGGATGATCAGCTTGGCTTCCAAGTTTTTTCTATGGTCAGAATCCCAGAAGCCCTGCTGAAGGACACAAACAGAAAGGTCATGGACACTGTGGTACCTGACGATAAAGTGGGATGCAATGGGTTTAGCAGTGTCACCATTCCTGACTGCTCTGTAATGTTCCCAGAAACGGTCAGCAAGGCGCATACCAGTCTCTCCGATGTAAATAGCTGTACACTTCCTGCAAAGAATACAATATACCACATTAGTGGAGGTGCATGAGAACTCCTTGGTGATGTGAAAAACACCTGTAGGCCCCTGAATTTCAGTCACACTGGAAATAAATTTACAGGTATAGCAGAGAGTTCTGTTGCAAGGTTTGGTACCTGGTAGGGAGGAACTGTTAGGAGTAGGTAGGCTGCTTTTAACCAGGAGATTTCGCAGGTTAGGTGGCCTTTTGTAGGAGGCACTTGGTAATTCTGTGAAGGAAGCACCAATGTTAGGGTCAGTTTGCAAAATGGGAAAGTTACTGGTGATGATCCTGTGAAGAGAAGGTGTACTCTGATGGAAAGGAAACACTAGTGGACTTAGCCGTTGTTCTTGCATGACAGTATCCTTCCTGTGGGGGTCAAGGTTACAGGGCATGTTACTGACCTGGGAGAGTGCTCTGTCCACTGTGCTTTTAGGGTATCCCCTGTTGATAAAAAAAAAAAAAAGACTATGCATTATTTGGGTCTGCTCAGCAAAATCATCCTCTTCACTGCATAACCTGCAAAGTCTAAGAAACTGTGGATAAGGCAGGCCATTCTTGACATGTTTAGGATGGAAGGAGCTGTGGAGGAGGAAACTGTGAGAGTCAGTGGGTTTGTAATAAACTGATGTCTTCAGACCAGTGTTCTGTACTGACAGTTGGATATCCAGAAAAGGCAGTGTAGAGGAGGATATTTCAACAGTGTATTGAAGGGAAGGATGGGCCGTGGTAAACTTGTCAAGGAAGACTTGGAGGGTCTCCCTGGAGCAGGAGGTGGCCCTCACACAGTCATCTATGTAGCATTTGTAGAGTTCAGGCACAGCCACTGTGAATGAGAGAAAAAAACGTTCCTCCACCAAACCCACAAACAGATCAGCAAAGCTGGGACCCATCTTGGTACCCATGGCAACTCCACTGACCTACTGAAAAAAAAACTTATTAAAAGAAAAAGCATTGAGTGCAAGAACAAGTTCTGCCAGACGAGTTACTGTGTGTGGGTGACTGCTGGACTTCCCGTTTATTCAAGAAATGCTGCAAAGCTGTCAGACCATCATCATGGGGGATCACTGTGTAAAGAGATTTGATGTCCATGGTGAAGATGAGCTGATGAGAGTCACTGAATCTGAACCTGTCAAATAACTGGAGAGCATGGTTAGTGTCTTTAACATGGGAGGGCAGGGACTCAACCAGGGGTCTCATGAGGCTGTCCAGAAATGCAGAGATGTGGGGCAGGAGCAGGCAGACACAATAGGACAACCAGGGTTACCTGTTTCATAGATTTTGGGAAGAAGATAACACCTGGATGTGTGAGGATGCTGAACTATGAGTCTCTTAGCAGAAGCAGGGAGCTCTTTGTTTTCAGTAGCAGAGGTGATGGTGGTGGTGCGTGACCTCAGTCTGATAGTTAGCAGTGGGGTCCTGTGGAAGAGAAGAATAAAACCTGGTGTTGGAGAGTTGCTGTGTGACTTCAGTGATGTATAGCTCCTTTTGCCAGACCACAACAGCACCTCCCTTATCAGCTGGTTTGGTAACAATGCCATTCCTACATTGCAGAGATCTGAGGGCTGCAAGCTCACCAGGTGTCAGGTTGGAATGTTTGTGCCTGCAATGAAGATTGAAATTAGTGGTGTTTTCCATGCATTGGTTAACAAAATAACAGCAGCAAAATGTCCTGGAGGGAGTGTCCATGCACTTTGCTGGGGATTGATATTATTGATTGTTATTGTGATACTGTCATCATCTGTGGGAATAGGAGTCTCATTAGAAAAATGAGCTGTAAAGCATACTCTACGATAGAAGCACTGCAGATCAACTTGAACCTGGGGTGTGTCAAGATATCTGGGTGTGGGCACAAAAGAGAGACCTTTGCTAAGGAGTGATTGCTCATCTTGTGTAAGGGGAAGGTCTGGAGGAATACAAAATACCAAATTGTTAGGTTGTGTCTGACTCGAGGGCTCATGTTGGTTGCTGATCTGCTGGGTGAGAGACTGGAGTTTTGCAGGTTTGGTGTCCTTGAGGAACTGAAAGAGAGTGGAGTTAAGGTTTTGGATGCAGTGCTTAATAAAAGGAAAGTTATGTGGAGCCATTCGCTGCAGGAAATCCTTTTGCCTATGAATGGTTTTGTCCACAGAGATCAGCTGTGTTTTAATGAAGATAATGGTGTGCATGATAAGTTTCCTAGAGAAAGTTTTCAAAAGTTTATTAGTGGAGGAAACATCTATCTCAGACCCAAATGAACAAGGATGGAATTTGAAACAGAAACCTTTAGGAATAATACCCAGGTGGAGGCGTTTGGAAAGAAACTGTAAGTGACTGCAGAGTTTAGTCTTCGAGCAAATGGCAGAAAATAATTCAAGAGAAGACTTAAAAATATGAGAAGGGAATGCAGACATAGATGAAATGAAGGAGCATCGTAGAGAATTAAGGAGAGATTTCAGATTAGGCATAGTGGGTCGCAGCAAATGTAGCATACAAAATGTGAAAACAAAAACAAGGCACTGCGTCAGCATGTGATCTAAAAGCAAAACAAAATAGTTATATTAAATGCATACTGAAAACAGAAAATAGAGTTAAAAATCTACCTTTCGACCTTAGGTCTTCTTCAAGAAATATCTTAAAGATAAAACAATGGTGTAGAGGGGAGGTAAAATGAGGGATATATATGGAAAGAAAAAAGAGGGAGGCTCATGGAGAAGAAGCGATTAATGGCAAGATTAAGAGAGAATCTGTGAAACAAAAATGTGATGATGGGAAAGATGAAGCACAATAGTAGTGAAAGAGCTTGAGAAGTCCCCAGGTGGGGACTAATTAACAGGGCCTAGTAAGAAGGCTGAAAGGTGAAAAATGTGTGGGAAGCCTTAAGGAGACAGAGATGGTGACTTATGGTGAAAATGAAAAAGAAATTGAATGTGTACAGATACAAACAGACTTTAGGGAAAATAAGGGGTGGCTGAAAGATGTTAGTGGAAAATAAGTCATTGTTTAAACCAGAGGGCTGCTGGAAGCCAAGGCGGATCAGCATGGCTTCCATGTTTTTTCTGTGGTCAGAATCCCAGAAGCCCTGCTAAAGGACACAAACAGAAAGGTCATTGACACTGTGGTCCCTGGAGATAAAGTGGGAGACAGTGGGTTTAGCAGTGTCACCATTCCTGACTGCTCTGTAATGTTCCCTGAAACAGTCAGCAAGGCGCCTACCAGTCTGTCTGATGTAAATAGCTATATACTTCCTGCAAAGAATACAATATACCACATTAGTGGAGATGCATGATAACTCCTCGGTGATGTGAAAAACACCTGTAGGCCCCTGAATTTAACTATAGTAAATGACAACTGGTGATAAATCAAACATTTATATTTATAGAGACTACCTAAAACACTAATAATATATTGTTTGTGTGATCCCCCTAAATGCACTGAAGATAAATGGACTCATAAAATGACACCCTACCCCAGCTCCAAATTCACTGCCACATTGCTTTTGCCTTTGTGAAAGCTCAAATCAGATCCCCCCAGCTCCAAAGTCACTGCCACGCTGCTTTGTGACTTTGTGAAAGCTCAACTCAGACCCCCAGCCTTTGTTAAATCAAACACCAGTTGCCCTGGTAACTAATTAACCCCACTTGCAAAGGCATTACCATTTCAACAGCCCCAGTTAATATGTTGTTTTTCCTACGTCCCATGATATCTGTTGGGGCCATTGGCACACTACATTAATTTTTATGTTTGCTTGCACGCATGTGCAAGAAACATAGTGCCACTGCCACCATACGAGAATTCATAGGAGTGCCTCCCCACTTCCAGTGCCCTGCTGCCTTTTGCAGGCATGGCCCCACCGCACCAATGAATGAAAGAGCTGTCTATGACAGTGTTTGCAAATACAGCGGCACACAGTTAAAAGAATGAGCCACACATGTAGGCAATTTGCATATTGCCACCGTCGGCAGTATGCAAGGTGCCTCCATGTCACACTACAGTGCAAACTGTCATAGACAACTTCTCCCCCCACCAACAAGTAGCATGCTGGGCCCACCCAGCATGCTCATCCTTCCCACACACACACAGTATGTGTCCGCAGGGGTGCCCAATCCCCGTCTGCTCAATACCCCCTCAAAAATAGCCTTCCAAGTGCCATGCTGGGAGCCCACTCAAAGCGTGGCAGCGTCCGTTTGGTGGCCTCCCAAAAACACTTCTAGGTGCCACGCTGGAAGCCACCCCACCATTACAAAGCTCTCAGTGGCCGATGGGGGTGCCCAATCCCCACAGCTCCGCTGGCCCCCCCCCTCAGAAAACTTCCACCTGCGCGCTGGGAGCCCACTCCAGCATGGCATACATCAGCGTCATCTTCCTACAACAAAAGAAACCTAGAAAGAAAGAACGGTTAAGCGCTGACTGTCTTGACCCCCGTCCCACCTGTGCCCATCCTCTGCGCACCCTGCCTCCCCACCCCCAACCCCACACTTACCTCCGAGTCGGAGTTCTTGAGTGGACCAGGTACGTCTGCACTCTTCAAATCAACATGAACTGAGGAAATGCCCGGTAAGCTGTATAATGGAATAAATAGGGTTTTCAACTTTGATGCATATCTCAGGCATTTTGTGGAATTTTTCACAAAATTTTCAACATGAGGTTTTTGGGACCCCTCCTCATGAATTCTTGCACTGTCATTTTGTTATTCAGTCCCGCAAGGTGATTTTCCGGTCACTGTACGAAACCACCCCTCGGGGCTGATGTACGAAATGACAGTGTCACAGTTCATGAGGTAGGCCCCCAAAAACCCTATGTTGAAAAGTGGAGAAAAAATTCCCCAAAATGACTGTTTTACAAGCGTGCGTTGTGCAGTTCCTACGCATGCTCGTAAGTTCGCGAATTTTTAATATTTGCAATCCAGATTTTCAACAATGCCATTTTACCACACCTCCTTATGAGCAGTACAGCTGTCATTTTTCACATCTCCCCCAAAATGTGTTTCCGCGCATGTAGCGCACAATGGCGCAGTCGGTGTGCGTGATCAGTGTTTGAGACAGTAAGAAAATCACAGTGACACTGTTCATGAGCAGAGGTCTTAAAATGGCTATGTTGAAAATCTGCTGACAGAAGTCCATAAAATTACTGTGTTACGAGCGAGCATTGCGCTATTTCCACGCACCCTTGTAAGTTCATGAATTTTTAATATTTTCAGTCCAGATTTTCACCACTGCCATTTTTCCACACTTCCTTATGAACAGTACAGCTGTAATTTTTCACAACATGCCAAAATGTGTTTTCACACTTTCTGCGCAGAAATGTGTGGTCGCTGTGGGAAATCACTGTTCGGGACAGATTAAGAAAATCAGTGACATTGTTCATGAGCGGAGGTCCCAAAATGCCTGTGTTGACTATCTGCTGTAAAAAAAATCTGCAAACTAATTATATTAAGGTGTAAATTGCGCAGTTTCTCACTGCGCTTTCGTGAGAAAACTTCACCAGTTTTTTTATGATTTTACGCTGCAGATTTTCAACATTGCCATTTTTGCACCTCCCCATGAACAGTACAGCTGTCATTTTTCACATCCTGTTAGAAATTTGTTTTCGCACATGTGGTGCCGAATGCCGTAGTCACTTTGCAAAATCAGTTTTCGGCTAACGAACTGATATTGCCAGTGTTCATAAGGTGGGGGTCACAAAAAAAAACATGTTGAAAATTTGGAGTGAAAATACCAACGAAAGCCTGAGACGTTAGGGTTTCCGACCATAACGCCCCACCCTGTAGAGACTGACAGGCATCAGGGGTGTGACTTGGGATTGTCGCCTGTAATGCTCATACCATTCCACCCCCACCCACACCCTGCAGCCAGTGAGAGGCATCGAGGTGTGCCTTGGACTCTTCCACCCCAGAGTTCATCCCATTCTCCTATACTGCACCCATCTCACTATATTTCCTGATGGAATGGGGTGAGCATAAGGGCCAAACACCCAAGGCACACCATGACACTTGTCGGTGTCTGCAGGATAGGGTGTGGTGAAATGGAATGGCCGTTATGCCTGACGACCCAAAAGGCACACTCCACCAATGCCAGTGCCAGCAAGCAAACATTCGGCATTGACAAATGCTTGTTTTGTATAGCTACATTCCCGGAATTTGAACCAGAAGCTAGTGTTGTATAAAAGCTCTACTGTGTGAAACCAGTCATTCATGCAAGATGCATGCTCACTGGCTGTATACTGCGTAGCTTTTATCTTATTTTATTTAAAACTACATTTGAAAGTAAAGGTTAGATTACATACCTGCATAAATCAAACGATAATAATAAGGTTAAGACTGATGTTACCAGGGCAGCAGATGTCTGATTTCACTACGGCCCAAAGCAATGAACTTGAAGTCTCCACTTCAAGGATTGTGCATAGTTTGTCATATGTTTACTCTTATCCTAGATTATGGATACAGTACTTATGCTGTTGTATGCAGTTGCATTTTGTTTGATGTGCAATATGCTATTGAGTTTACGTACAATATTATACACAGGCTTGTCCCACTGTATTAAAAACCATGGCAGGGTATTCTGTGCCAGTTGTCACAGTATATATTTTTACTGTGATGTGCAGTTTGAGAAACTGAAACAGAAGCTATTGTCATTCCATTCAGATGTAATGTGTTAGACATGGTGCTATAGTGCTTTGCGTTCCTTAGCTAATCTACACTTGCTTTCCAAACATATACCAATGTTGTATATAGTCAAGTGTTAGTTTTATTTCTTAACATGGATCACTGCAAGCATAACTCTTGGCTGTCAGCATTGACATGTGTAAAACAGGTCTTGCAAATGCAGCAAAAATAGCAATAAAGCTAACGTTATATAAAACATCAGTATGCTGTACGTTTTGGAAGCAAGTGTAAAATAGGGTAAGAAATGCCTCGCACTGTAGAACTGAGAGGAATGATTGCAGGAGCTCCTGTTTCAGTTTCTGGAATGGTACATGACAGTTAAGCAATAATACCCTACAGGGTGGGTAGTATCGGGCAATACTGGACCGCCCAGGGGCGTAATGAGTCCCGACACCACAGGCGGAGGGCCTTATAGCCCCTGGAAGGTCCGGTATTGCTCATACCGCCCACTTTGGAGGGTATTATTGCACTCAGAAAATGGGCACTGTGGAAAAAAAATTGTTTAATAAAAAAATATTATTACAAAATTAGTTTTAAATTAGTTTTGTAATAAAATAGTCCCTCTGCCTATATTACAGTGTCTTTTTTTGTGAACACACACACACACACCCCCTGAGTCCAGCTTCTTTGTAGACCACAGTTGAATTTCCCTCCCGCAAACACACAGAAAGACATACAAGATGTGATGCTTTTTTTCTGTATACTGGTATCAGTCTGTTGTCCCCCCCCATGTTGAATCTTATTCGGGACACTGATCAAACACACATCCTGTCTTGACCACCGGTGAGAGAAGAACAGACACTTTATCAGCTTTGGTTTTTTTTTTTTGTTCTTTCTTTTTTTTAACTGCAAGCATAACAGTGGGTGGCTATGTGGAGGCGTGAGATCAAAAAGCAGCGCGGCAGTCAGCAGAACTTGGCATATTTCACGAGATCGCAATGTCAAACTGTAAACGTGTAAAAAGAGCATGGTTGGGAGAAATGCTGTTTTCTCTCCCCAGCCACACACGAGTACTTTTATTTCTTTTTTATAATTTTGTGCAGTCAGGCTTGTCAGGAGGGAGTACTGGTTGGTGTTGATCGGGGCATGGTATCTCTCACAGATGGAGTCATGCTGCCAGAGTGGTCGGCCAGAGAAGTGTGCAAGGCACTGTGACCTGATAGCAGGATTTCTTTTAGTTTGTGACAGTAGCACCTGCAGGTCTAAGAATAGTTTTTCATTTACAGCCGCAAAACAAATTGTGAAAATGGGGCTTTGGGGGTTAGTAACCTTGTCTGCTGACTTACTACGGTGGTTGTCTCATCAGTCGGGGGGGGGGGGACTGTCGCTGTCAAAGTCGCGTTGTCGGATAACAGGACAGTACCAGGCATGGGACAAGGGGAAACTAAAAAAGAGAAAAAAGAAGAGCTGTACATTTGTAGTTTATGTGCATTTTGTTAGGGCAGATAGGTGGGGTGCCAATGAAGTAGGGAGCATTGGGTGGACAGTTTCTCTTGCTAAGCGAGAGAAAACAAATGGCGGGGATTTGAATTCAGTTAGGTGCTGTCAACCAATGAGAAAGCAGGCTGGGCACAAAGATACTGCAGAGGGTGAAGGGGCACTGATGCTGGCACCTTTTATTTCCTGGTCGTCCATTGAAAGTTAATGTACCCCCCCCCCCCCAGCAGGGGTACCAGCCAATCAGAGGCCAGGAAATAAAAAGCCCATTTTCTGATCAAAGATAAATATTGTAGCAATTGCCTGGCAAAAGAATGAATGAATGACAATGCCATCATCTATAGTAATACCTGATTGGTCACTTGGCATCCTAGCCCTCCTTTGGCTGGTGTCCTCTCAGGCTGGTTGAGCTATGTGCATGGTAGCCACTGGGGGAATCACTACAGTAAATGATTGATGCATATGTCAGCAGTATAAAGGCTGAAAATGGATAGCAGGCAGGAGTTACAGTAGTTAGATGCAGACGGCTCTTCAGATTCCTTGGCACTGCAAGTTGAAAGCTGTCTGCAGTCACTGTGTTTCTGACAGAAAGGGCATCAGTAATTCCAAAAACTGCTGTTTCACTCTGACATCTGTGCCCCCCCATTTCTTTTATTCAAACACTGCTAATCAGCTACGTACTGAAGCATGACACATTTAGTGGTCTCAGTCATGTTTTTTATTTCCTGTCCTCTTTAAGGACTTGAGACTACCTGTAGGGTGTGGAAATCAATTAATTACACGCCACCTGCTGGTGCGTCTTACAGAAAGCTGCAAAATAAAAAACTCTTGACACTTCAAGCTTCTGATGAGCTGCTGTCACCACCTATTGGATAAGGGACAAATTACACCTTACCACTCACTATAGGGCACTGCAGAATTAAAACACGTGCCGCACCGTCTGGTGTACCAATTGGTAGAGTGCCACACCTCTCGGCATACCTCGTTAACGAGCAACTTATCTGTAGCAACTACTGTATATCTCTTTCAGAGATTTCTCTAAACTTGATCAAGGAAGTTTCCTCTATGTATATCATCTATTGACTGGACCCCTGTGTTCCAGTACAATGATGTTGAGGAAGCCTTAATGTCTTTATTAGTATATTCTCAACCCTGCAAGACAAACATACTCCTAAGTTCACGTGACGTGTACATGTAAAACAGACAAAGTGGCTACATAAAGAACTTCTCGCCTCCTATCGAGCACGCGATAAAACCTGGAAACGCTTTAAAGCGTCAGGCCTTCAAATAGACTATGACTGTTATAGAACACAGCACAATGCATGCAAAAAGCAAACAAGACTAGCTAAGAGTTTATACTGTAAAAGGCTGTTGCTGGAAGCAGCAGGTGGCCCTAAGAAATTCTGGGCTCATGTAAAATCCTTCCTGGGCTCTGGCTAGGCTCATTCTACAAATGACATGGTTGTCGGCGGTGTTCACTGTAATGACCCACTCACCATTGCTAATTCTTTCAATAACGTATTTACTGACTTATCCAAATATACTGCTTCCTTTCCCTGCAACTCCCCCATACTCTGATATCAGCCTTCAAAAACATCCACCTTTCTACTTTAAAACTTTTACCAAAGTAGATGTTCTGAAACTTCTAAACAAAATCTCCAACAATACTAGTGTAGGCTCGAACTGCCTTGAGCCAAAACTTCTAAAGCTAGCCGCTCCCTTCATTGCTGCCCCCCTGGCTAAAATATCCATTATGTCCCTTTGCTATAATCGTGTCCTGGATATCTGGAAGGTAGCTAAGGTTGCCCCTATTTTCAAAAAAAGGATACCTCTAATTATAGGCCCATTGCCATCCTATCCGTGCTAAATAAAATTCTGGATAAACTAGTGGCTACTCAGGTTATTGAATACCTCTTTAAACATGATCTTCTGTCACCCACACAGCGCAGTTTCTGCAAAGGGCATAGCACCTCCACTGCATTGCTTCAGCTTACTAACAGTGTTTTTACTTTTTGTACCTAGGCCTCATGACTGGAGCAATGTTCATTGATTTCTCTAAAGCTTTTGATCTTGTTGATCACCCTCTATTGCTTGTTGCCCTCAGTACTCTCGGTTGTGCTATACAATCTGTTGGATGGTTTTGTAGCTACTTAACTAATAGAAGCCAAAAGGTGAAATTCAACTCTGCAGTGTCTGAGTCAGCATACATAAGTGTTGTTTAGATACCTAGGAGTCCTACTGGATGAAACACTTACTTTTGAGCTGCACATCATGGCTACTTGCAAGTCAGCTAACTCTAAACTAAGTATTGCCTACAGGACAAGTAGGAGCCTTACCCCCTCAGCTAGACTGGCTATTGCTGGAGGCATCCTACTACCATCTCTTGCATATGGTGCAGTCACCTACATAAATGTTGCTAAGAATACTCTCAACAAATGGTGAGCTGGATGTCATTATCCACCTAGGTACTAATGACTTGGCAAATGGAGAGCCAAAGGAAGTTCAGGAAGAGTTTAGGAAATCGGGGAGGGGTCTCAAGCAAGTAGCTACTTCTGTCACCTTCTCGGAAGTACTAAGTGTGAGAGGCATGGGGTGCATGCACTAGGAACTTTAACTCATGGTTGAAGAACTGGTGCTGTGAGGAAGGGTTTGGATTAATTGGTGACTGGGGACCCACCTGGAGGGATGGAGGCTTGTTCAAGCCTGACGGCCTGCATCCATCCTGGAGGGGAATCCAAGCACTCGATAACTTTAAATGCTACATTAACAAGCATTTAAACTAGCCAAGGGGGGTGGCAGGCCAGCAAGGAGGGTACCGAATTGCCCACCCCCCACAGCTAGCAGTGGAACCAGTGAACCGGAGGAGTGGATATCTCTACAAAGCAGTGTGCAAAATATGGAGATAAGTGCCCAAGAGGTGGATAGGCAGAAAAGGGGCAAAATTCAACAGAAGAGCAGACAGCAAGAGAACCAGGGATAAAGGACAACCAGGGAAGGGGCTGGAGTGTAACAGCTAAGCAGTCTAGGGAGGTCAAATCATGGAAAGCCATGTGTGCCAATGCCAGGAGCCTTAGCAACAAGATGGAGGACCTGGAGGCTGTCATGGTGCAGTCAGACCTGGACATTGTGGCCATCACAGAAACCTGGTGTAATGATAACCATGACTGGGAGATGGCCATACCTGGCTACAACATATTCAGAAGAGACAGGGCAGGTAGGAAGGGAGGAGGAGTGGCACTGTATGTGAAAAATGACGTAAGGGCCACAGAGATCCAGGAGGAACAAAATGGGGGGAAGATACTGTGGGTTAAGCTGGAAAGGAAAATGGGGCCAGCGATCTGCACAAATGTGGTCTATAGACCACCAGCCCAGGAGGAGGAAGAAACAGATAGGGAGCTGATGCTAGCCATCCAAAGGATGGCAGACAAGGATGAGGTAGTGCTAGTTGGAGACCTCAATATTCCAGACGTGGACTGGAGCATCCCAGCAGCAGCAGCATCGACTAGGAGCAGATTTATCCTGGACTCCCTTCAGGGTGCCTTCCTCAAGCAACTGGTCATGGAACCAACTCGGCAGAAGGCAATACTGGATGTTGTGTTCACAAACAGGGACTGTGTGATGGGGTAACAGTGGGGGAGCACCTGGGGAACAGTGACCACCAGTCATTGTGGTTTGAAATCACAGAAGGAGCAGAACCAGCCACACAAAAACACGTATCCTGGATTTTAGGGGGACAGACTTCGAGAAAATGGGGAGATGCTTGAAAGAGGCATTAAGGGCAATGGGGCAGGAATCGGGGGTTGAAGAACAGTGGGCATTATTTAAACTGGGGATTACAAGAACAACAGAATTATGCATTAAGCAGGTTAGCGAGGGGAAAAGGAAGAGGAGGCCATTATGGTTTTTCAAGGAGGTAGCGGAGAAAGTGAAAACCAAAAAGATTGCATTCAGGCAATACAAAAAGACACAGGCAGAAGGGGATAGTGAGAAGTACCAGGAGAAGCAAAGGGAGGCAGGGAGGTCAGTAAGGAAAGCCGAAGCTTAGACAGAAGAGCAGATGGCAAAATCAGTGGGTAGAGGGGGACAAAATCTTTTATAGGTACATAAGTGAAAAAAGAAAGACAAAGGGAGGGATAGTGAGACTGAAGGGGAGGATGGGGGCCGCATGGAGGATGACAACAGTAAAGTTGACATATTGAACAGGTATTTCTGCTCAGTCTTGACTGAGGAACAGGAGGGTAATGGGTCTGAAGGGAGTACAAGAGGTGGGAATGGTGCAGAAATGGACGCAAGTCCCTTTACCTGAGAAAGGGTCCTGAAGGAACTGGAAGTAATAAGAGTTGATAAAGCAATGGGGCCAGATGGGGTGCACCCCAGGGTCCTTAAAGAACTAAAAGAGGTGGTGGCTGAACCTCTGGCAATCCTGTTTAGCTGATTACTGGAAACAGGGGAAGTACCCAAAGACTGGAGGACAGCAGATGTAGTCCCCTTATACAAAAGTGGGAACAAAGAGGAAGAGGGGAAATACAGACTAGTCAGCCTCACCTTGGTAGTGGGAAAGATCATGGAAGCACTACTGAAGGAGAGATTGGTGGAACATCTGGTTGTCAGTGGACTACAGGACCCAAGGCAGCATGGTTTCACCAGAGGGAGGTCATGTCAGACCAGCCTTGTTGAATTTTTTGACTGGGTGACTAGGGAGGTGGATCAGGGGAGGGCAGTGGACATGGCTTATCTGGACTTCAGTAAGGCCTTTGACATTGTGCCACATAGAAGACTATTACACAGACTGGGGAATATGGGTGTGGGCAGGACAGTAATGCAGTGGGTAGGTAACTGGCTGGGTGGCAGGACACAGAGGGTGGTGGTAAATGGCTGCCACTCCACAGAGGGAAGAGTGATCAGTGGGGTACCACAGGGATCAGTGCTGGGACCGGTCCTATTCAACATCTTCATCAGTGACATTGTGCAGGTCCTAGAAGGCAGAATTTCCCTGTTTGCTGATGACACAAAGCTCTGTAGCAGAGCAGACACACCAGAGGGTGTAGACAGAATGAGAAGGGACCTGCAGAAACTTGAAGAATGGTCAGGGGGTTTGGCAGTTGAAATTCAATGCAAAGAAGTGCAATATAATGCATATGGGGCATAAAAACCCTGGCACAATATATCAGTTGGGGGGTGAGAATATAGCATGCACCAAGCAGGAAAGGGATCTTGGGGCTATCATCTCTGATGACCTCAAGGTAGGGAAACAGTGTGACAAGGCAGCAGGTAAAGCAAATAGGATGCTGGGATGCATAGGCAGGGGCATCACCAGCAGGAAAAGGGAGGTCATAATTCCACTATTCAAGAAACTAGTGAGGCCCCACCTGGAGTACAGTACAGTTCCGGAGACCTTACTTACATAAAGACATAGGGTAGAGAAGGTTCAGAGGAGGGCAACAAAGATGGTGCATGGATTGCATCACAAGTCCTATGAGGACAGGTTGAAGGAATTGAATATGTACTCCCTGGAGGAGAGGAGGGAGAGATGGGCTATAATAGAAACATACAAGTATCTTACAGGGAGGAACAGGGTGCAGGAATACACTGTTTTTAAGTGAAAAAGATGTTCCAGGACTAGAGGGCATGGGATGAAGTTGGAGGGAGGACGATTCAGAGGAAACGTGAGTAAGGATTTCTTCACAGAACAGGTGGTGGACAAGTGGAACACCGTGCCAGAGGAAGTGGTGGGGGCCGAAACAATCACGGGATAGACATAAAGGAATTCTGGAGGTCAGGGTTAAGGGGCAACAGACTTCTAGGAAAACATAAAGGAACGTTACAAGCTCAAGTGGGCAGACTGGGTGGACCATAGGCCCTTATCTGCTGACACTGTCTATGTATCTATGTAAATGGGACACCACATATAATAGTATCTGTCACTTTGCATCTGCTTCACCTCGTCTGAAGTATTGCTGTTTGCTGTGTTATGACCTAAACTGGCCTGCTCCCTCTGCCCATCAACAGCTTGCCCTTGGGTTTCTGTTGGATAATATCCTAAGGTCAAACCAACCCTTCTGTCTTGCCACCATGCTAGTGCCACAATCCCCCTCCTATGGCCTTAGATCTTCTGAGCTCTCACTGCTATGCACGCCTTGGTGTAGAAACCCGAAAGGTACTACAGCTTTCTCAAGCCTCGCCCCAAAATATTGGAACTCCCTACCTCTTGATATCTGCTCAGCACCTATCCATGCTACTCTCAAGATAATGCACCACACCCTCCTTGTTAAACATGCCCAATGCACCTGTTTCAAGCCACCCTAGGCAGCTTGCAATCCTCTGCTAAGCTCACTAAGGTATTCCTCTCTCTTTCTGTGTCCTCACCTGACCGTGAATATGTTAATGGTCATATGGAGCACTTACTGTGGTCTGATAAATATGATTATAATTGCCTTCAAATTGTGTATGTTTATCTGTCTTCCTGTAAACTGATATTGTATTACTCTTTTAGTTAGTATATTGATGTTATATGTACTTTCAGTAATACTGGATACTGTACACTGCTTGTAATTTTGTCTGTATTGTGAAGTTGTTTCTGTAATTCTCCTGGGTCGTGTCTGAAAATAGTCACACTTGTGGCTAATGCACCCACTCGGTAAACAAAAACGAAATAAAATAAATAAATCTGCATGAGGAATAATTATGAAAGTTCAGCTGCTGTCATGTAGACTGGCTGACATGACCAGCTTTCTCATCCCTCACTCCTGTGAACAAACCCTTATGATCTTGTTCCCCCATACATTCCCCAAATGGTCATTTTTATATTTAAACCCACAGTCTTCATTAGTTTTTTCATTTTCCTTAAAAATGTCAGTGCTCACTCTCTTCCAGTGGAAGCAGTGGAGCCTCCAGTACCTCTACCATTGTATTGGGGTCTGTTGTCACAGAACAAGGGGTCCCTGGTCCATCCAGACCTGACGTCCCTATATCTGCATGTATGGCTCCTAGAAACATAACCATGGAACATTTTTGGGTATCCCCTAAAGTTGCTGATGTCCTGGTTGTGGCCAGAAAGCCTCCTACCAGACATACTTATTCACTGAAGTGGAAGCGGTTCATTTTGTGGGCTGCTTCCAAGAATTTAGACCCCTTTATATGTCCTGTAGGTGCAATGCTGGAATATTTGTTGTCCCCGTCAGACCCTGATCTATAATATTCCTCACTTAAGGTGCATTTGGCCGCTATACCAGCTTTCCGTGCCCCTACTGATGGGCATACACTTGCACAACTGGAGGTGTCCCATACTTTTCTAAGAGGTATTCTGCATATAAAACCTCTTATTCACAATCCAGTCCCACCTTGGGACTTGAATTTTGTGCTTGAGAACCTGACATTGGCTACTTTTGATTGCTGCGAGTTCTGGCTTGTTTTTTGTCATGGAAAACATCATTTTTGGTTGCATTCACTTCTGATCAAAGGATTTCAGAGCTGCAGCCTCTAACGTGTGTGCTTTCTTATTTGATTTTCCACAAAGACAGAGCTTCTTTGTGTACAAATCCTAAGTTTTTACCAAAGGTGGTATCTAAATTTACACTGAATCAATGATACACCTTCCTGTTTACTATCCTGAGCATGGCAGTCGGGGTGAGGCACTGCACCATACTTTTGATGTACACAGGATAATGAGATACTGTGTGAATCACACTGAGGACTACAGAAAGTCTTCTTGCTTCGTTCGTCTCTGGGAAAGAGGGTGCCTCTTGTCTAACATAGAAACATAGAAGTTGACGGCAGATAAGGACCGTAAGGCCCATCCATTCTGCTAATTTTTTCTACCTTATGAATGTGCCATAGGCCTGTACTCTGTAAATGGCCTATCTATTCATACTCATCTGTATTGCTCCCTTATGCATATCCCATGCCTGTTTGAATTCCTGCACTGTATCCATATCCACCACTTCCTGAGGTAGGTCGTTCCGTGCATCCACCACCCTTTCTGTGAAAATGAAACTTCCTCACATTACTCCTTAATCAGCCTCCATCTAATCTCATGCTGTGTCCTTTTGTCCTGCCATTTTTCATATACTGAAACATGTTAGACTCTGTCACCTTGTTAATGCCCTTAAGATGTTTCTAAACGGTGCCTATTCAAATAGATGGCTCATTGCATTATATTCTATTATAGGAAGTACGGTAAGGAACTTCCTGGTGTGGTTCTCAGTCACTCCACAAGAGGAATGACCACTTCTAGGGACGTGGATATGATGTACTATTCACACTTCTGGCAGTGTTCCTTTCCCCTTTAAATCCACTGGAAAGTCTTCAAGTTAGCTCCCTTTGACCCACGTGGTTGGTAACTCCCTAGGCACAGCTCCGTGACATCAGATCTTCCTTTCCACTGGAAGAAGAAGGTTCCCTCCTTACTGCTCTGCAGGCTGAGTAGGCCCTTTGCTTTATTAATACTTTGAATTATGATATTCGTCTTCAGGCTTCTCTTATTCACCTCATCCATGATGGACGACACGAAGTTGGCACTGGTATTCAAGCAATGTGCTTTCATGCAGACGATGTCTGGAACGGATCCGCACACCACATGTGTCTACTGTCTGGTCCACGAGCACGATCCTCAGGTGTGCAGCCTGTGTCTCACACTTCATCCCATTAAATCCAAAGACGCCCATTAGGCGGTCTTCACGGATGCAGGGTCCGCTGAACAGCTTGCGGGCATTTGAGCAAGCTGTTGCTCAGGCCACGGAGCAGACTTCTTTGGCTTCAGCATTTTTGCTGCTTTGTTTAGGTGCCTTTTTTTCTGGGGCATTTAGGGATCTAAAAAAGAGACTAAAAAGAAGTCTCACCATTGATTGTGGGATCACGAGTGCACTTGGGCCTTGGATTCCTGGGTTTCTTTGGAGGTTTCGACTGAAGTCGATCCTTTGGCTTAGGTCGCTGACTCTATGGTTCCCCCGTTGGACCAATTGATCCAGACATCGGGTGATCAACTGGCTGAGATTTTTCTTGAGCCGTTCGACCCGTTGTCGCCAGATGAGGCCACTACCTCCTTCTCCAGGACCATGGTCCTGCCTGTGACCTCGCAGGGAAGGTCAGATCAGCATGCTGATCCGCTCCCTCTTCCCCAAGATCCAGTGGACCCAGAGGATCCTCGGCTTTCGCTGGCTCCCTCTGAGACCCACCATATGTGACCCTGACAGTTGAGGTCGCAGTCCAGATTCCGTACTCCTGAGTCAAGTAGCCTGTGTTGACATCGGCGCTCACGACATTCAGGTAAGCAGTGTCGCTGCTATTCTTCTTTCTTGAGCGAGCAGAGGCTCCACCGCAAGATACGTCGGTGCTACAAGGAGCTTATGTGGCAGCAGTTCATGTTCACTGGGGTTAAACTGATTCTAGCCACTAGCCTGGCGATCAGATGGATTCAGCCACAGGAGCCTTGGTCTACCCCAGCTCGGCCAGTACCGACTTGGCCCCCTCTGGCCTCTCCACCTATTCAGGTGGAGCTGCCTCCGAAACACCTGAAGACTGGGCCGCCTCCTATGGATGCTAACCCTGCTTTGGGGCTTCCTCATTGGCTGTCGGTCACTGTCACCCCTGATCGGCCCCATCAGGTCAACGGGTATTCGGGCAGTCGACCCTTATTTGATAAATCCTCTGAGTCCGAAGGCTCCTCCCTGCAATTCCACCCATTGGACGAGGAGTTGACTGAGGATTTGTCAATGGAGCATGGTTCCACTTCCTATATGGGTCTTCTCCATCTTATCTCTGAATCCACTGGTCTTAAAATGGAGCCTTTTCATAAACGGGCTCAGTATCCACTTACAAGCCTCTCGACTGGGGTGACTCCCCTAGGGAAGCCTTCCTGGTTGCCAAGGCCATTCTTGGCCCCACTCTGGAACTTTGGTAGCACCCAGCCTCTTTCCCAGCACCCTCAGCCCTGATGGCCTACAAGTACAGTATGTGGTACCTACAGGTTCCCTTTCGGATTTTACAGAGCACCTCTTGGCTGAGAGTTTGGTGACCGACTCTGTGTTTAGGTGCACTGGCTATGTTGGGGACATGGATAAACCTCCCGACAAGGAATCCAAGAAATTGGATCACATGGCCAAGAAGGTATAGTCTGCCTCCCCTCTCGGCCTTCCGCAGGTGAGTTTGGCCCTCCTAATGGCCCACTTCTCTCCTGCTCTTTTGGGCATGCTTGATGTGGTGCTCCCTCATCTCCCGGCTGACTTACAGAATACGGTCAAGCAGGTTTGGGATCAAGGCTAAGCAGCAGCTCCAGAAAGCCATGGACATCAGTGACTCTTGTGCTCGGTCCATGGTAGCCGCAGTGGCCATGTGCCTCAGGACTTGGCTGCATGTCTTGACCTTTACAGCAGATAACCAGCACAAGTTGGCGGATGTTCCCTTCTTGTGCACCGATTTGTTTGGGCTGGGTTCGAAGGGCACCTAACTCAGATTGAGAAGTCCATTGCCACCTTGGACTTGGTGACCTCTGCCCAGAGGGATCCCAAGGGCTCCAAGTTTCAGAAGAAGAAGAAGCCCTTTTGGCCCCTCTCTGCCCCTGCGGCCAAGCCGTCCCAGCTCCTGGCTGGGCAACAAGCTCAGGCTTGGCGTCCACAGCTGAAATCAATTGCTTTGGTTGCCTGAAAGCCTGGAGGTAGAAGCCCCGGCGGCTCCTCAGCCAGTTCCTCCTCCTCCTCCTCTAAGCCTGCCCAGTGATGGGATAGAGGTTGCCTCCTCCATTCCCATCCTGACTCCTCCCTTTGGGGGCTGGCTCCACCACTTACCTTCTGTCTGATCCACTGTCACCATGGAGAGATGGGTCCTCGAGGTGGTCGATCAGGGTCTGCCTCTGGAGTTTGAGCTTTACCCGCTCTGCTGAGCCCGTGCCACACGGGAGAATATGGTCTCCGCCAACATTCTGTCAGTCCTTCGGGATGACATTGCCGAACTCCTCTGCAAGAAGGTCGTGGCTCCTGTCTCAGACCCTCTGGCTAATCCAGGGTTTGTCTCCCGGTACTTCCTGGTACCAAAATGGATGGGGGGCTGATGCTCCATCCTAGATCTGCATAATCTGAACAAGTTTCTGTGGTCATGCACTTTCTGAATGGTCCCTCTGTCTCAGATCATACCATCTCTGGAACAGAACATGTGGTTCTACTCTCTCTCGATCTTCAGGACGTGTTCTTCCACATCCCTATCCATCCGTTCCACCTCCGGTTCCGTGTGGAGGGGATTCTGTATGAGTTCCAGGCCATGCCCTTCGGCCTCTCTTCGGCTTCCAGAGTCATCACCAAATGCATTGCAGTGATGGCAGCCTTGCTGAGGTGCCGAGGGATCTGGGTATACCCTTACCTGGATGACTGGCTAATAGCAGGTCCCTCCAGGGTGGAGTTGGAGCGGTCCAGGGAACTGGCCCTCTAGACCTGCGTGTCCCTTGGCCTCCTGGGTAATGAGGCCAAGTCAGAACTTGTGCCGTCGCAGGGGATTCACTTAATCGGGGCAGAGCTCGACTCTTGCAGAGCCAGGGCTCGGCTTCCGGTGGAGGTTCTTTCTTCATTTGCCCAGTCATTTCAGGTTGGGCAGTTGCACCCTGCTCGGAACTTCCTGCACCTCCTGGGATACTTGGCGGGCTTGCACCAGCATGATCCATTGGGCCCAGTGGAGAATGCTTTTTCTGCAGTGTGAGCTGGCCTGTCAGTGGTCTCAGTGCAGGGGTCACTTCAGCCAACCGGTCACTGTGACCCAGCTGATGTGGGGTGCCCTCCAGTGGAGGCTAGTCCCAGAACATCTGCAGGAAGGGATCCTGTTTGTCCGCCCAGAGTCAATGGCCATCCTCACAACCGATGCCTCCCTTCTGGGCTGGGGTGCTCACCTGGGGGAGCACAGAGTCCATGGGCTATGGATCCCTGAGGAGTCCTGATGCAACATCAACCTGCTGGAGCTCAGGTAGTTCAGTTGGCACTGACAGCCTTTACTCCACATATCCAGGGTCATGTCGTTCAGCTCCAGACGGACAACACTACAACCATGTACTACTTGAACAAGCAGGGCAGAACGCACTCCCTTCGGTTGTGCAGGGAAGCTCTCCATGTTTGGACCCTCATGCTCAGTTTGAGTGCCGATCTCCTGGCCATCCATCCAGCCGGCATCTCCAACCAGCTGGTGGATGCCCTCAGCCAGGTGGGTGAGGCATCTTACGAGTGGTCTCTCCATCCGGAAGTAGTACACAGCCTGTTCTCCCAGTGGGGCACCCTTCTGTTGGACCCATTTACCTCCAGGGAGAATGTAAAGCTGATGCTGTATTGTGCCCCCCCCCCGCAGCAGGGAACACTGCAGGGGGGTGCCTTCTCAAGGCCCTGGCTCCAGGCCTTCTCTGTGTCTTTCCTCAGATCCACAAAGTGCTGATCAAGGCCTGGAGGGACAAGGCACATATGATCCTGGTAGCCCTGGACTGACCCCGTCAGTTCTGGTACCCCAGTCTCCTCAGTCTCAGCAGCAGGCTGACAAGGCATCTTCCACTTTGCCCGGACCTGCTCTCTTGTCATCAGGGGAAGGTACTCCACCCTGGACCTTCAGTCCCTGCACCTGACAGTCTGGTTCCTGAGCGGCTAGCGTTCCAGACTTTGGGTCTCTCTGAAGATGTCCTCACTGTCATGGAGACATCTCGGATGGAGTTGACCTGAAAATGCTATGCCTTCAAGTGGAAGAGGTTCTCTATTTGGTGACAGGGAAAGGGCCTCAAACCTTTAGCCTGTCTGGTGGCAGGCATTCTCTACCATCTTTGCTCCCTATCTCAATTAGGCCTTCGGTCGATGACCCTCAAGGTGCACCTGGCTGCCATCTCTGCTTACCGGGCATAGGCTGGTATGCAGTTGGTGGCACAGTAGAAGGGGGTCTGGTGCTTTTTCAGGGGCCTCGACCACATTCTCCCTCCATTGCGTGAACCACTACCACCGTGGGACTTACTACTGGTGTTGGCAAAGCTTATGGGCATGCCATTCGAACCAATGCACAGGTGCAAAATGTCTCACTTGTCATGGAAGATCACCTTCTCACCTTCTTGGTGGCTATCATGTCAGCCAGAAGGATCAGTGAGCTCCAGGCGCTGTTGGTGGAGTCTCCTTACCTGAACTTCCACAGGGACAAGGTTGTCCTTCGCCCCAGCCTGAAGTTCCTCCCGAAGGTTGTGTCGGATTTCCAACTTAACCAGGTGATCAATCTCCTGGTGTACTTTACTAACCATACCTCAGAAGCCGAGCATAGGCTCCATACGTTAGACCTGCAGTGTGCACTGGCCTACTATAAGAAGCTCACAGCTGGAGTTCAGGGAGAGGTTCACCAGCTATTTGTCACCTACCCTGAAGCCGCACCTGGCAGACCAGCAGCTAAGTGGATGATTGGCAGGTGAATTGTATACTGCATCGACCCGCTATAGGTTGGCAGGTAGGGAGCCTCCCGTAGGGCTAAGGGCTCATTCCACCCGTCATACCGCTGCCTAGATGGCTGCTTCCAGGGATGTCCCTATCCAGGAAATCTGCAGGGCGGCTGCCTGGAAGTCAGCACACATCTTCATTTCCCACTACCACATCGACCTTGAGGCACACTGGGATGCTGGTTTTGGAGCCTCTGTTCTCCAGTTTCTGTTCCCTAAATAGGGGGTTTGCCCCTTGCCCCCACCTCCAAGAGAACTGCCAGGAGTCTGCCAAAAGTGTGGATAGTACATCATATCCACATCCCTAGAAAAACAGGTTACTCACCTGTAACAGTAGTTCTAGGAGTGGTATATGATGTTCATCCACACTGACCCACCCAACCTCCTCTTGCAAATGGCACACCAGTCTTGCTTCCAGCGGGTAAGATCTGATCTCGCTTGGTGTTGCTGAGGGAGTTACCACCCGGGTGGGTGGGAGGAGCTAGCCTGAAGACTTTGCAGTGGATTTAAAGGGGAAACGAACACTGCCAGAAGTGTGGATGTACATCATATACCACACCCAGAACTACTGTTGCAGGTGAGTAACCTGTTTTTCTGTTGCTTGTTTCAGAAATGTTTTGGCTGCCTACATTTGTACTGCAGTCACATGGAGCACTGTCCACACCTTCACTAAAGATTACAGTCTGGACATAGTCACTCGTAGATATGCTGGCTTTGAGCTTGCTGCACTGCAAGGCCTAGTGTCTTGAATGTATATTTCAGACTGTACCAGCCTTCTAGTGACTTGTGGGACTGCTTAGGACTTGTAAAGTTGTGGCCTAATGGAAGAGATATCCTTGAAGACGATACAACAGTTGCATATTCAACACATCTTCATGAGAGTCTCTTCCATTAGTCCATGCCCTCCCTCCCTCCATGCCCCTTATGCTTCAGTGAGGGTTACATCAGATATTGTGTCTGATCCTAATCCATTGCTGTTATACCCAGCACCATATCTTGCCTTGTATGCTTGGTGCTGGTCTGGTTTTCTGGTTCCCCATGGGTGAAGATCCTCAGAGTCTAATCTCTGGTGGGGAATTGAGGAGTGGTGGGGCCACCTACATTTATATAGACACTGATGCATGATGTTGTTGTGGGTGTCCCCCGGCTAGCGAAAGGTACTGTGTGGTCCTAGCGCTATTGCAGGTATAGTTACGAAGGTGTGGCCTAATGAAAGAGATTCTCTGGAAGATCTACTGTTACGGTAAGCACGTAACTGTTCTTTCATGATGGTCACTCTGAATCAGATCATATCATCTGTGGAGCAGGGAATGTGGTTCTGCTCCCTGGACCTCCATGATGCGTTCTTCCACATCTCAGGCTGTCCGTCCCATTGCCGGTACCTTCAGTTCCATGCAGAGTGGACACTGTTTGAGCTCCAGGTTTATAAGCTCCAAGTCATGCCCTTTGGCCTCTTGTCCATGTCCCGATCTTCACTAGGTGCATGGCAGTGGTGGCGACCTTCCTGCAGCGCAAGTGTGTCAGGGTATATCCCTCTCTGGACAACTGGCTCATTGTGATAATTCATAAATTTGATATTGTTATTCTTATTGACTGCATGCCATCTATAACCTCCTGCCCCAGGACATGGTTGATAACATAACTATTATTAGTCTCAGTTATTCAAAAAATAAATATTTTTCTATTCTCATTACTGCAAATGCAGGAAAAACTGTATTTAAATATTTTTAGTTAGCATTGCTGAAAATTATATAGTATGCCAAGGAGAAGCCAGTGAGTCTGCTGGGCCTTGGATTCTCAGATGTTTTCCCCTCTCTTAAGAGCCCTAACTTGTAACAGTCAGCAGTATTTATTCTGTTTGTGCACCACGGAAATACATGAACTAGGCTTGGAATGTGACTGTCACGAGGACAGTATACACTAGACCTTTTCCCATGAGATGGGCATCACTGCCTTATGTGAGAATGCAGTGGGTTTCATTGGAAATCAGGAGGGATAGGCAGTTTGCCATTATGGTGCACAAATTCTTCAGTGGCCTAACCCAAGGTAACTTAAACAACGCAGTGGCTTTGTCATCCAAAAATGTGCAGAGTGAGTGAGTTGCATTTCTGGGCTCATCTGTGCCAAGAGTGCAAACTTAGTGTAGTATACTGACATTAAAGTATAGTATATCCAAGATTTGGAAGTCTCTCTCTCTCCAAATTAAAAATGTCACTACTCTGGATAAATTCATAAGAGCACTTAATAAATTACTACGAACTGTATTTTGACTTCTCTGGTTGGATTGCACAGTACATTTCACTTTCAGTTACAGTGTTTTCCTCATCCTCTGTCTAATATAATTTTATTTAGTATGTAGTGTCATGATTTTATTTGTAACATGTTGCAGCTATTTTTGTTGAACAAATTAAGGACAGCTTTGCCAATCTCTCTCTCTCTGCTACCCATCCTCTCCAAAACCCTTGAGAGGTTTATCAGCAGGCTGCTGTCAAACTGTCTTCCTAACTCCATACCAATCTGGCCTTCACTTCATCGATTCAGCCACCTCCTTCCTTCATAGTCACCAGCCACTTACACACCAACATGGACAAGGGCCTGGGCACAGGGGGCCATATTTATACACCTAGCAAAGGCTTTTGACATTGTGGCTTACCATCAGCTCCTACTTAAACTAGCCAAATCTGGGGTGTCTCTCTCCCCCAGCTCTAGCATGGTCACAATCATACCTGACCATCCGAACCCAATTTGTCAAGCTTGGTCCATGCTCCTCCCCACCCTGACAGTCACCCTTGGGGGTCCCACAAGCCTCAGTCCTGGAGTCCCCGCTCTTCACTACCTATATTAACAACGTATCCAACTCCCTTACTGCCAGCAGTGTACACATGTATGCATACAATGCCATAATGTATGTATCTGGCACCACTACTCCCTCCAGTGAGGGTTAGCTGTGCAGTACAAAAATGGTTCCTGGATAACTGCCTCGTCATGAAGTAAAAGAAAAGGTGTCCTTGTTCGCATCAGGAATTGTCACAGCTGTACCACCCCCACTCTGACTTTACGCACCTCAGATGGATCCTGCCTGGACTCAGTTTCCTCCTACAGATACCTCGGTCTGCACCAGTACCAGTACCTTGACTACTCGGGGCACATCTCCCAAGTAGTAACCAAGTCATACGCCAAGCTATGTGCCCTATGTACAGTAAAGGGATTTCTCCATCAAATCATCGGAAAACAGATTGCGGAACAATCAATCCTTCCCCTTATAAACTATGGGAATGTAGTCTACTCAGGTGCTACCCCCACCTCCTGTGATAAAATCAACACCCTGTTCAATGCATTGTGTAGATTCGCTCTAGGTTGTCCCCTTCCCACTTATGCAATATGTGTAATGAACTAGAGTGGCCCCCCTCACCCCATGAGACAAATGATTCTTACTGCTCTCATGGGTGCCAAGTATTGGTCCAGCAAACTGCCCAGATGTCTGTCCAACCTCTTCTTCCCTTCAGCAAACCCTTACTAGCTGCTCAGGTCTGAGGTAGGTCGCCACCTCTATGTCCCATGGTGCAAGCACAACCTAGGCCAAGCCTCCATCAGTTACAGGCTCCCTAACACCTGGTACAGTTTCCCAGTCAGTGTCACTGGCCCTTCCCTACATCAGGCAGGGCTCTAATAAAGTCCCACTGCAAATCCCCAATGTCATGTCCCCAAGGCCAAGCCCCCCCCCCCGAGCCTATTTAACTCGTCTAGCTAATGCATATCATCTTAATCCAGTGATGCACACTGTGCTAACTGTTGTGATCCTCTGTGGGACAGCTGTGGTTCTACCCTTCATTTTCTTTCCCTGAGGCTGCCCTGTCATGTTGCTGTAATGTACTGCATCAGGGCATGCTTCTTACCATGTACTTGTTTCATTTGTTTTTGGAATGTGTAATGTACGTAATGTTTGAACGCTGTATGATTCCTCACTGTCCCGTTCTTCCCCTTTCCCCAGGTCACAACAGGAAACAAGCCCTGGGCTCTGTGTGCTTACCTGATAAAACATGTTTAAAATAAATAAAAATAGCTGGCCCGGTGGCACTGAGGGTTGAGGCGCTGGATGCCACACCTCGCATTGCACCAGCGACCCAGGTTCGGGAACTGACTCGGGTCGTCGGGGATCGGTTGGGGAAGGGAGGAATGAGCATCCCAACGGATGCTCTCTGCCCTTGGAGAGGGTTACCAGGGACGCTGTATGCGCCTGACATCCTGAGGGAACTGGTGGGTGCACAGGCTCTCGAGGGGTTGGCGGCTCCATTCGTCGGAGTAGGGGAGGGGGGACGCTGTTAGGTGCTTGAGAAAGACGTGCATCAGCATGTCGCCTCTCTGGACTATGTCCTCACACCAGCGTCTCGGGGCGGGGCAACACAGGACAGAAAAACGGAAACAAACTCTCGGCGGTCCTAGATAACGGCCACCCTGAGCCATTCAGGCCACCACCAATTTCTCGGGACAGATCCCAGTGTGCAAGGTAGGAAGGAGAAGGCACTCTAGTGGGGCAGATCCTGAGGGAAAGATTAGGTGGTCTGAAATGGTTGGATGGCCCGAAGGAGTGGACACCGGGGGCAGATAAAGAGGGATAAAAAGAAAGTAAAAATAAATAAATAAAAATAAAATAGTGCTTACATGTCCTTATAGGTCAAGTCTGACAAAATGTAAAGCTTACTACTACTACTACTGCCAGTACTAGATGGATCACCAGGTTTGATTCCATGTTATGAGTCTTACTATATGTCCACACTGCTGGATATTTACATTTGCTTCTGTTTTTTTTACATTCAGACATGGGCAGGAAGGGCCCGCCCCTCAAAAAATTAAATGCACACTTTCACATAACAGTATGTTGTGAAAAAATTATCTTACTTCGAGAAACAACTCTTGCAGCAGGTTACACCATAAGGACTAAAGCCGGCAGGTGCCAGGACCCCACAGAAATTTTCTAGCCAGCAGTATCCAGCAGGAACCGCCCCCGACATCAGGCATCATACAAAAGGGTCAGTCCCCCAGAATCCCCAGTTCTTTTCCCACCGTCGACTCGCCAGCATCGGCCTCACGGACGCCATTTTCAGCGAACGACGACTAGAACTTCCAGCAATCTTTTGCTTTACTCAGTGTCGGCATCTCCTACTCCTTCCACAGTAGGACACCCTTCCAAGTGTGCCTGCGGAAAACTGATCCTGTTTAAGGATCTCCATTCAGCCTGTCTGTGGTGCCTAGGCTCAGAGCATGACACCCAGGCCTGCTCCTTCTGTCAGAAGTTTAATAGCCGCACCAGGATCCGCCGTCAGAAGGCACTTCAGGGGTTCCTGTTAGAAGAAAGATTAAAAATAATGGACAAAGACCCTGCCTCAAGAGGTGAGTCTACCTCTAAGTCCCATAAACACTGGGAGAAGGCCAGGTCCAGATCCCCGAACTGGGCCTCGGACTCGCGTACCAGCTCAAGCTCCACGCGCTCAGACCATTTTCCCTCCAGGGCTCGCTCTCAGCCTCCTCCCGTTAAAGTCTGGGCTTCAGGTGGTCTTTTGGCTTCTCTCCACCCATTAAAGACCTCCAGGACTTCGGACCCTTCTTCAACGCCCTCCTGGGCCTCAGCGAAGTCTTCAGACCATCATCGGTCCAAGTCCTCATCCAAGTCTGCTTCTGCTTCCTTGGACAGATGCCAGGAACCCAATGCCAGATCGGCCTCCCAGGGGACCTGATCCCCCATCCCAAGAACACTAAAGACCTGATGTCCCTCGAGCGGACGATGGACCCTAAGTGGGCTGCCGACCTTGCTCTGGCCAAACGTCCTTCAGACCAGACGTCCCTTAAGCACCTGACTTTTGGTCAAGCGACCTACGGAGCCGACGACTGCCCTCCCTTCACCGGTTGATACCAGTCGCCGAGGTTCATCTGAGGAGGACCTGACGTTGCCTGACGACCAGGCAGGCGACGTTGAGGATGCCGGGCTTCCGCGGGAGCCTCCGCCTGAACCAACAGTGCCCTCGGGCCCGACACCCGATACCAGCGACAGACCACCCCCGACGCCAGGACCGTTGTCCGGTATGAACATCCAAGAAGTTAAGGATCTCTTCACCTTTTGGTGGGACACTATTAAATAGGATGTGGTCCCAGTAAAGCCTCCTCCACCTCCCCAGGGTCCAGCAGGAAGACCCCCGACTCCCAAGGAGCCTACACCACCTCCTAGAGGCAGATCCAGAGAAAGGAGAAGACCACCTTCACGGTCTCCATCAGGGTCTCCCAGTCCCATGCAACCCAGAGGAAGAAGGTCCACTCTGCAGGGGGACGACTCTAGACCGGACTCTTCGGACACCTCCAGGTCTCCTTCTCCAATCAGTATCCCATCACCAGACCCATGAGACCTCCCCAAGTCATCTCCGGATGATCCCTCTTTTTCTGAAATCATGAGGCACATCCAGGAGAATATGGGATGGGAAACGGAAGATCTAGACCTTGAACGACAGCGCCTAGCTTGATACCTTCGGCAGAAAAATCCTAAGCCTGTGGTGGTGCCACCCTTGGTGGACACCTTCATGGATGTCACCAAGTCCATGTGGAAGCATCCGCATTCCACCTCTGCTGTGCCAAAGAAGGCTGACCGCCTGTACAGGGCCCTTGCGGAGGACCCGTATCTGGCGCAACAACCCCTGGCAGATTCACTGGTCATCATGGCCTCTCATGACCAGTCTCAACGACCGCAACATTTGAGCACACAGCTTCCGGACCAGGAATCCAAGCAGTTGGATTCACTGGGTAGGCGCATGTATGTGGCTAACTACATGCTCCATCAGGTCACTGAACTATCTGACACACATGGTTCAGTTTCACAGCGCCCTATGGGAACAGGACCAGGACCTGGTTAAAGTCCTTCCGGATGGCGAACAGAAGGAGGAACATCTGAACTTTCTTCACACAGGGTCAGACATGGGGACCCAAGTTTTGAGAGCCGCCTATAATTCGGCAGACTCTGCAGCCAGGGGAGCAGCCTTGGGTGCCTGTCTCCAGAGACACTCGTGGCTCTGCGTCTCCGGATTTACCCCAGACATCCAGAAAAATATCCTGGACATCTCCTACAACGGAGAAGTCCTGTTTGGTGAGGATTCCAAAAAGGTTACCACCAAATTACAGGACGCCGGGAAGGGCGATGAGGACTGTACAGGCCCAAGACTGGTTCCTTTCATAGGAACCAGAACCATTTTCACGGCCGGCAGCAACAGCAGCAGCCACGTTCTGGCCAGCATCAAAGGGGCAACTTCAACCGCAAGGCCCAGCCTAAGTCTTCCCCAGGCCAAGGTCAGAGTTATACAAAACCGACCCAGCCTGCGGGAGGCAACACCGCCGCAGCATGACTCCTTCCCGGCCCCTGCCCCTCCTCTGGATCAACAGGAAGAAAAGGTCAGGAGTCGCATCTCTCACCACCTTTCAGGACAGCAGACAATAACCGCCGACCGGTGGGTCCTTCAATTGGTCGAGAGAGGACACTCTATAGAATTCCTCGATCACTCACCATCAAGGCCTCCCCTGCTTTCCCGTTATTCAGGACAGCACACACTGCTCATTCAGCAGGAGGTGCTAGCGCTTCTAGAAAAAGAGGCCATAGAGCATGTACCGTGGAACCAGAGAGGTGCAGGATACTATTTCCACTTCTTTCTGGTTCCCAAAAAGACAGGGGACCTCCACCCGATTCTGGACCTCAGTGCTTCGGTGCTTTACAAATGATTCCGCATGATTACTCTTCCAGGGTTAATTCCCATGCTCAAGCAGGGTGCCTTCTTAGCATCACTGGACATGCAGGATGCCTACCTGCATATGCCGATAGCTCGGGTGCACAGAAAATTCTTGTGCTTCGAGTTTTTGAGTCGCCATTATCAGTTCCGAGCCCTCCCTTTTGGGCTGTCCTCGGCACCTCGGGTATTCACGAAGTGCATGGCAGTCGTAGCGGTGGCTCTCAGGAGACAAGGCCACTACGTGTTCCCCTACCTGGACAATTGGCTCCTCATGGCCCCCTCTCTGGAGGCCCTGATGTCTGCGATCCACTGTACTCGTTCCCTCTTCGAGCCCTTGGGCATCATTATCAATTGGGAGAAGTCACACCTGGTTCCATCTCAGAGACTGCAGTTCATAGGTGCAGTACTGGACACCATCCAGGGGAAAGCCTTTTTGCCCCAGGACAGAGCGGAGCACATCAGATTCCTCATAAGGGATATCTTGGCAAAGAAGACCATTCCAGGAAGACTGGTCCTTTGCCTGCTCGGACACATGGCTGCGGCCATTGCAACAGTCCCTTTAGCCCGTCTCCACATGTGGGTGACCCAGTGGATGTTATGGGTGCAGTGAGATCAGAAGCAAGACCATCTGCAGCTTCCAATCAGGATCACAAATGCAGTCATCCGGGATTGGCAATGGTGGCTCGACCCAGAGCACCTGTTGTTGGGAGTCTCCTGTGTTGCACCATCTCCGGTTGTGACACTCTCCACGGACGCTTCAGAGTCCGGTTGGGGAATGCACCTTGACGGTGTCAGGTCTCAGGGCTCGTGGACGTCCCAGAAAGCTCATCTTCATATAAACATTTTGGAGATGAGAGCGGTCCTTTACGCCTTGCAGGCCTTCCAATCGAAGATTCCACCGGGTACTCTGCTGCTACAGACAGACAATACCGCGGCGATGTATCACCTCAACAAACAAGGAGACACTCATTCCTACCCTGTTTGCAGGGAGGCCATGAGGGTATGGGATTGGGTTCTGCAACACGGCGCAAACCTTATTGCTGTACATGTCCCAGGAGTGTTATCGCAGATAGTCTGAGCTGATCTCAGGCCAGAGTCTACGAATGGGAACTACTACAAGAGGTCGTAGAGGATCTGTTTCGCAGATGGGGGACGCCAGAGTTAGACCTTTTTGCGTCCCCATCCAAAGCAAAACTGCCCAATTGCTGCTCGCTAGATCCAGGGCTTTGTGTTTTCTGGTGAGCCGCGTTGTCCCTCTCCCGGGTGGGCAGATTCCTCTATGCATTTCCTCCCTTCCCGTTGATCCAGAGGGTTCTTCTGAAACTCCACAGAGAGCAGGCAAAGCTGATATTAATCGCGCCTTTTTGCCCCAGGCAGATCTGGTTCCCTCTGCTGTACCAACTTTCTCAGGAACCAGCGGTGCCTCTGCCAGTCAGCTCTCACTTATTGTCCCAGGAGGCAGGATCCTTAGTCCATCTGGACCTTCGCTCTCTGAACCTGCATGCCTGGCTCCTAGGGACATAGCAGTCATGCGTTATGGGGTCTCTCAAGAGGTAGCAGATGTTCTAGCAGCTGCTAGAAAACTGGCCACTCATGCCACGTACGCCATGAAATGGTGTAGATTTTGTCTCTGGGCTCAAGCACGGGGACATTCCCCACTGGATTGTTCTGAGGGTTCGGTATTAGACTACTTCCTGTCCCTTTTTCGGCAGGCTTGGCCTATTCCTCCATCAAAGTACACCTCTGTGCCATCTCGGCCTATCACATCCCTATAGGCCTACGGTCCATATCCCAGTTGGAAACTGCACGTGCCTTTTTGAGAGGCATTCTCCACCTTAGGCCTCTCATTAAGGACCCCATTCCTCCGTGGGACCTACCCTTCGACCTGGAGCAACTTACGCTGCCTCCTTTTGAACCAGCCGCGGATTGCGAGCTACGTCTTCTTGCATGGAAGACGTTATTTTTAGTTGCTGTTACTTTGGCCAGAAGGATTTCTGAGCTACATGCACTTATGTGCAAAGAACCTTATTTGGTTTTTCACCAGGACATGGCGTCCCTAAGGACAAATCCAAAATTTCTGCCTAAGGTGGTCTCAGCCCTTACCCTTAATCAGGATATCGACCTACCAGTGTACTTTCCTAAATACTCCAATAGAGGAGAGGCCTTGCTGCACACTATCGCTGTGCATAGGTGTCTAAGATACTACCTGACCAGAACCAGGCAACACCGTAAATCTGATTAGCTTTTTGTCTCCTTCGCCCATAGGGTGCTGGGTGCTCCGGTCTCTAAACAATCTCTTTCAAGATGGCTCATGCATTGTATCACATTCTGTTACCAAAAACGTAACAAGCCCCTACCGGGTTCGGTGAGGGGACATTCCACAAGGGGGGTGGCTACCTCCTTTGCTGCTTTGAAGAACGTATCCACCTCAGCCATCTGCGGAGTAGTTACTTGGAGCGCCGTGCACACCTTTATCAGGCATTATAGCCTGGACGTTGCTTCACGGCGAAGAGCTGGTTTTGGTCTAGCAGTCCTTCAGGGACTACTGTCCTAGGTTCCGGTTCAATTCATGATCTCTCCCTTGCCTCCTCCCATCTGAGAGGGATTTCCAGAATTGTTTGGGAATCTGTCCTTATGGTGTAACTTGCTGCAAGAGCTGTTTCTCAAAGTAAGATAGTACAGTTACGTAAGAACTTACCATAACAGTAGATCGTCGAGAACAGCTCTTGCAGCAGGTAGTTTCCCTCCCACCATCCCCTCTGGAGATAGAGTTGTTCCATTGATTACTACCTAGGACTCGGTGTTTTTAGCACCTCCCTGCTACATACCTTTTTTGAAGGCGGATCCTCAGTCTCCACCTCTGATGTCATCTAGCGTCCGTGAGTCTCCGGCGGGAGAACTGGTGATTCTGGGGGACTGCCCCATTTGTATGATGCCTGACATCGGGGGTGGTCCCCGCTGGATACTGCTAGCTAGAAAATTTCCGTGGGGTCCTGGCGCCTGCCAGCTTTAGTCCTTATGGTGTAACCTGCTGCAAGAGCTGTTCTCGAAGAGCTACTGTTACGGTAAGTTCTTACGTAACTGTACTTTTCCAAGCAACTGAATGTAGCTCACTGTTGAATTTGGCATAAGCTGTAACTGCAGTTCTATCACAAATTGTTTCTAATGAGGATCTGATTATCTCTTTTTTTCTTTTGTCTTTTTCAGCTTGCCATGAAGCACAAGTGTTGAGATGTTGCCAAATGCTGGGAGATCTGCCCGAGCCAAACTACTGCACAGGCGGTGTCAGAAGTTTACAAATTCTCCCATTTTCCTTCAGTAAAAGCAACTTTTCTGTTTAGATGCCAACAAGATATGGGCTTTGAAACTTGAATGGGTTATTCTTCTAAAAAGGCACACCAGTTCCGTTGGCCCTTTCTCCATGCAATAAATAACGACACATAACAAATGCATAGAATGAGACCTTTCTTGAACCATAATTATCGTGGGTGCAATTCACTGCTGTACACTATTATGGGACACCAAAATCCAAAGACAGCATCCATTGACTACGCTGTTTTTATAGAATAAAAATTTGTATCAGGAAAAAGGATGAACTATTCCATACTTGTTTAACAGGATTTCTAGTGTTATTCCCATGAGAGATGCCCTTGTTTTTTTGTTTTGTTTTTCACATAGTTACCACTTTCCAAATTGTAAACATGATTATTTTACTATAGTACACATAGTGTATATTTTAATACTGTAGTACAGTATGTAGTGTGTCACTGTCATATTCAGAATTAAGTAGTCGTAACAACCTATTCACAGAAAACCAAGATTGGCAGGAAGGGTTATTTGCCAACCGTCTCTAAAACAGTTCCGTGTTATGTGTATGTGTATGCATGAGAGAACATGCACATGGCCCTCTTGGCTCTCCGCCAGCAAAGTGAGGGACGGATAACCAAATTCTGAAGTGGGAAGAGTATCAGAGACTGGGGAAAAGCTGCAATGATAAATTGGTGTAAAAAAAGCCTTTTCAGATGGAGGATTTGTCTGTAAAGTTAATGATTCTTGAAGCCTCCGAAGACCTTGATGTTTAGGCAACAGGTCACACCAGGGATGAAACAAGGACATTTGAAATCTAAGGCATTGTGAACTAGAATAAATGAGAGATCCCACACAACTTGGGTGTATCTTACAGCAGTATATAACCCATTCAGTTTCAATTCCACATCGCAACTGACACCTGTCTGAAAGTGTCCTTTTGGTTTCTGAACTAGTTATAATTCAGTCAGAAAGATAAGCGCTCTGAAGATTAGAAACTGTTCCCTCTGATGATGCCAGAAAAGGTCAACAAGCGAGAGTGAGCATATTGCCTAAACATTGAGTAAAGGATGTGGAATTTAGCGGTTCCTCTTGTAAGGAAAGTCTGAGGGCCGTTCCAAGAACATTGGCCTGTAGCACGTACAGCATGATTTTTCTCCCCAAAAATGTGGGTAGCAGAAATCAGATTTTTTTTCCTGCAACTCAACAGTCCAAGCAAATTAATTTTTGGGACATGAATCAGTGCTGCATATTGACATGAAAACAGAACTTGTCGCTTTCTTTTTTGTCTTCCTGAAATTTGAAGTCCCCCTTCCCCCTTTAGCTTATCAAAGAAGTGTCATTTTGGTCAGCAGTAAATCCCAGAAAAGCTTTGAATATTCAAAGTCAGTAAAAATGAAACTGCTCGGAGGAGGGGATCTGTATTTCAGCTGAATTGGGCAGTCAGATGTTTCTCTTTCTTATTGAGTTGGGTAGATGCCTCTGGATAGACAGTAGAAAAAGCATTTGAAGTCTGCTGATTTGTATATTGGACTCCATTCGTGCTCGCCAATGGGCTGCAGTGCAGACTTGGAACCAAGTTGTTGGTGACTTAGGAGTCCTGAATCTGTATCAGCCCTCCCCTTAATGGAGATTATTATGCTGGATAGGGGAAGAAAAGGGAGAGTGTAGGTAGGAAGGAAGGAAAGAAAGTTCATATTTAAAATTTCTGAAATGACACCACTTTGAAGATCCATTAAAAAAATACAGTTTTACATTAACTGGATGATCCAGCACCTGAATACATCTCACAGGTGCATAGGCTGTTGATAACGCTTCTTAAAAAAGTTGCAGGAAGTGTGAGAAACTGCCACACTTAAGGAATTTAAAACCAAGGTAGTCGGGGATGTTTTGCTAGAACATAGTGTCGCAATTGTTTGCTATGAGGAGAGGCTGATGTCCCTTACTCTGATCACCCTGGACAAAAGGAGGCTGAGATGGGGCACCACCTCAGTCTGTCGCATATTCAGCAGTATTGACAGCTTTGAACAGTCAGAGATGCATGATGTGAACAGCCAGAGATGTTTGATGTGGTATCCTACATCAGGACACGGGGACCTGCTATAAAGCTTAAGGTTAACATCAGGAGGTATTTTTTCTTCCAGAGGGTGGCAAACCAGTGGAACAATCTGCCAGTGGAGACTGTGGGCATGAAGACAGTGCAGGCCTTTAAGGTTAGCCTGGATGAGTTTCTGCTTACCACGGGAATTAGCTGGTCCTCTGAGTAGCAGAGTGGGTGGGGAAGACATAAAAATTGGCATGTGTTTGTATAGCATGCTTATTTCGTCCCTGCTTATGAAGCTGGTGGAGGGGGCGGTAGACATGATGAACCTAGTGTCCCTTCCAACCTTATATTACCATGTTACTGTGTATTACTGTGTTCATTCTCCCAATTGTACTGCAGAAGACAAGGACACAAATTAGACTACCTTAACATTACTAACATAGTGATTTAAGGTCAGAAGAGACTCTAAATCCATGAGGTATACACACACATACACACACACACACTTCATAAGTGCAAGAATTAATAAGCATGCTGTGCAAAATATGGGATACCCTACCCACACTATTACCCATGGTACTGTATGAATCCCTTAGCAATCAGAAAGTTGTCCAGGCTTACCTTGAAGTCCTGCACTGTCCTCTTATCCACTGTTTCTAATGGTAGATGGTTCCGTAAGTTCACCATTGGGAGAAGGGCCTCGTAATGTTACCCAAGTATTTTATCACCTCCGCTCTTCAGGGCGTGTCCCCTCATACTGCTGGAACACACTGGCTCAAACATTTGTCTGTACGATCCTGGCAGTACCCTTGAATATACAGAAGACTGAGACTTCAGCTCCTTTTTGCAAGGAGAAAATGAGCCCTCACTGGATTCCAAACACACAACACAGAATGTAGACTCGCAGCACTTCCTCTCCACCGCCAGTAGAAGCGGGCTGCAGTATCAGTTTATTCCTGACGCACAACACAGTTTTTCCCCAAGGAGGTCATGGCGGAACAGGGCAGAGTTTGCCATGTCCAAGGTGGCCGACAAACCCTATTGCGCATGCGCGACTACTTGCACATGCGCAGTAGCGCTTGCCGGTCATCTTTGTCACAGCAGACTCTGCCCTGTTCCACCGTGACCTCAAAGTGGAAGACCAGACTTTTTTATATAGCTCCACTACATATACATACATCATATATGTGTATGTGTGTGTGTGTATATATATATATATATGATGTATGTATCCCCCAACCCTCCCTCTCAGCACCCACCACCCCACATCCAGAAAACATAGGAGCGACACTAGTGGGTGCTCAATCCCCCAGTGTTGCGATTCCGTATCCCCCTCCACTTTGAATATCTTTTTACTGCCCCCGAACTGACCCTCCCTGTCAGCACCCCCCCCCCAAACGTAAGAGTTACACTGGGGGTGCAGTGTCGCAAACAAATCCTTTTTCATTTTTTTCTTTTTTTTTTTTTATTTGTAATTTTTTAACCAGGAGTAGCACACTAAGCTGAAAGCTTGTTTACCGGTGTGACCTGGGAGCACAGGAAAGTTAAGTGACTTGCTCAGGGTCACACAGTATGCAGATGGGGGTTGTGGGATTCAACCCAGGTCTCCAGATTTGCAGCTCAGAGCCTTAAACCACTGCACTATATTCCCTCCCTTTATTCTTTTACTTTTCCCTGTAAAAGGAAAAAACATCCATCGATGACTTTTGACCATTTTTTAAAAAAACCTGTAAAAAGAAAACCGTCCAGCGATGTCTTTCGCTGTCCATATCACCTCCCAAACCCATACTTACCCACGGAAGGCGCTGTCATCTCTCCAGACCACAGACTCATCTTCACTCTTCAAAGCCGGACTGCGAACTGAGAAAATAGGTATGTGGTTCAATGTATTTCAATTGGGTTTTGAACTTAGTGCCATAACTTGGCCATTTCTGCATATTTTTGTCCCACATTTTCAACATGCCTTCTGTGGGACCCCACCTCACGAACAACTGAGCTGTCATTAGGCAGATCTGTCCCAAAGAATGATTTTGTGGTTCCTGCACAAAATCACCTTTCGGGCAGGAGTTCCATAACTTTGTAGCACCTCGTGAGTGTGACAGCTGTCAATTTTCAAACCCTGGCCAAAATGTTTTTTTTAAACCCCAAAAGGTGATTTTACGATCCCTGCACAAAGTCACCTTTTGGGCAGGAGTTGTAAATTTTTTTTGTTTATGAGGTGAGCTCATAAAAAGACTATGTTGAAAATTTGGTGTAAAAATATTAAGAAACACCAAAGTTATGAGCCTGTGTTATATTTTGCAAACACAGCCTCATAACTTTGGTCATTTTCAATATTTTATAACTAACTTTACAACATAGCCATATCTCTACAGCCCCTCATGATTGTGACAGCTGTCATTTTACAAATCCTGCCGAAAATGTTTTTTTTACACCTCAAAAGTTGATTTTGCAATCCCTGCACAAAATCAACTTTCAGGAAGGAGTTAACAGTTTTTTTCTGCCCTTCTTCATGAGGTTGGGTAATAAGAAGGTTCAATTTAACATTTAGTGTAAAAATATTAAAAAGCAACAAGGTTATGAGCCTACGTTGAACAAAGGTTCATAACTGATAATTTCCAATATTTTCCCCCAAATTCACAACATAGCCATATCTTTACAGCACCTCATGAGTGTGACAGCTATCATTTTTCAAATCCTGGCCAGACATTTTTATTACATCCCGAAAGGTGATTTTGCAATCCGTGCATGAAATCACCTTTTGGGCAGGAGTTAAAAATTTTCTCTGCCCTTTGTTCATGAGGTGGGCTCATTAAAAAGCTATGGTATAGCTGGCCCAGTGGCGGTGAGGGTTGAGAGACTGGATGCCACACCTCATGCCACACTGGTAACCTGGGTTCAGGAGTGCGCCCGGGCCGTCAGGGGTCGGCGGGGGAGGGATAGGATCGAGCATCCGGAGGACTGCTCTCCTGTCCTATGGGAGGGATGGGGTCTTCACCACTCTGCAGCAGCCCCCGATGGAAATTGGGTGCACTGCTTAGAGTGGTGTACTTAGGGCTGGAGTGCGGTGGACGTCGGCACATAGTGCCTCTGACGTCATTGCACATCCGCACTCCAAGGGGCATCTACTAAGGAAGAAAAAAGCAGCAAAGCAGCTTGAAGGCCGTTCTTAATGCACTTGGGGGCCTGTCATGGAATCGCTGCGGAGCGGCCCCAGCCCGGGCGAGGAGGGTATAGGAGGAGCCCTCCATGGGTATGGGAGCGGCTGCGCCAGGCCTGATATGCGAGTGAGCCTGCTGACTCCGGGCAGTGGAAGGCGGTGGCTGGATGTATAGCAGCTTGCCCTGCAGGAAGGAGGTAAAATAAAGTAATGATAAAAAAAAAAAAAAGCTATGGTATAACTTTGGTGTAAAAATATCAACTAAAAAAGGGGGCTGTGTTGACTTTTTCGGACGCAACCACGTAACTTTGGTAATATTCATTTGTTTATTATTTTTTGTACACCAAATTTTCAACATTGCCTTTTCTGTACAGAACCTCATTAATGGGATAGCTGCAATTTTTCAGCGCATGCCTACAATGTGTTTTTGCATCCCAAAAGGTGATTTCGCTATCCCTGCTCGAAATCACCTTTAGGACAAGAGATGAACATTTTCTCTGCCCTTCTTCATGACACAGGCCCACAACAAGGCTATGTTGAAAATTTGGTATAAAAATATTAAAACACATCAGTGTTACATTTTGCGAATGTAGGCTTATAACTTTCCTCATTTTCCATCTTTTTACACCAGATTCATCACTTGCAGCCCTATCGGCTCTGGTCAGAGTTTATTTCCATTGGGAACATGTGAAAGGCCTCCAGCCTCTCCTCATAGCTTTTGTCACCTGTATCATGAATCATTTTGGAGGCACCATGTTGCACTTCTGGACTGCCTTCATTTTGTGTTTAGGAGCCCAGAACTGCACATAGTAATCTAGGCAGTATCTAATCAGGGCTTTGTAACGGTTTGCCGGAGTCTTCTTCGAGGATATCTCTTTCAGCAGGTCACACCTATGGAACTTCAGCCATCAGACACTAGGACTACATAGAAACATTTCTAGCTAGCAGTTTGTTGGGGCCACCCCTGGCAATGTCATCACGCTGAAGTCCTCCCTGTATAGCTGTGGGTGGTCCCACACCCTCTTCAGTTCTTTTCCCGCTGTCGACCAGCACACATCGGACTCTGCAGAGATGCTGCAAGCTTCAGCTGACCGTTTACATTTTTACTTTTAATTTCCTTTCTCACTAATGGGTGTTTCTTTTTGTGTACATCCTGCATTTTCCACCATGCCTCCTGTAGTTTTCGTGGCCACAGCAGTCCCTTTCGGCAGGCCCATAGCAGTTAGGCCTGCCCCTTTCCTACGGAATTCTCCAGAAGATCAACGGACAGGAAGACCCAAGCTAACCACCATCCTTTCTGGGGGGGGGGGGGAGTGAGTGCTTGAGAAGAGCTCCCCTGGGACACCGACCCTCTCTTTGGTCCCCCAGGTGACGGGGACCCAAGGCACGGTCTTGGATTTTATTGTCTTCAACAGGATTGATCTGGGGTCACACTCCCTTTGCCCTGGATGTCTTTCCCAGTGGCTGCCTTCTTTATGGATGCCGACCGTAGCTCTGTCGTGGTCCTCCTGGGCCACAACGCCCTCTGCCATCCAACACCCTCTATTCCTACAAGGTACGGCTCTGGCAGCTTCCATTGCCGGTCTTCCTTGGTCGGCGTGTCATCTGCCATGCCGCCCACACCCTCTCTCTGCCTGGAGTGGGCTTTGGCTGGTGCCTTGTTGGGCCTTCCTCGGCTGATGCTGGTTGGTGTCAGGCCTCTCTTGTCCACCACCACTCCTCCCCTGAAGCCCAACCCCTCTCCCTGTGGGGTACCAAGCAGGAATCCCACCAGTCCTGTTTCAGCTGGCACTGTTTCTGTCTTTCCTCGGGCGTGGGGCCTGTTCAGTCCCTGGTGTTCTTCCTCCTCCTGCCACTCAGCCCCTCATCATTGGGACGACAGGCAGGGAGTTGTGTTGGTTCTGCCTCTGCCGGCATCGGTCCACCCTAGTTTTTCAGGTGGAGCAACCCCCTTGGGTGCTGTCTCAGCAGTCCGGGCTGATGCCTCTGCTATTCCAAACATCCTTCCAGGGATTGCATTCTCTCCCCGGGGTGCCGCTAGGTGCTCGTAGCCACCCTGCAGCCTACCTGGTGCACCACCAGGCTTCCCTGTCCTCTGGTGATGTTAGGGCCCTTTTCAGTGCCACCCTGTCAACACTTGCCTTGGCGATGCACCTCCCATGATAGCTGGCCATCACCATCTCCTGCATCTTCTTTAGAGGCCAGGTGATGAGTTCTGTATCTAGATGTCCCCCCCCCCACAGGCCACCTTAGGGGGGAATGGGGGGAAAGGAGGAGAGCTGCTGGGGCTGGGAGTTGCCCCTTTTCTGCCTCCTCAGTCTTCTGTGGGGGTTCAGCCTTCCTCTGTGAGCCCCCCCTTGAACCACCATTTCCTCTGGGCACTTCTGTCACTCCCCTCAGTTTTGGAAGCACTTCATTTCAGGCCTGCCACAGCATTGGAACTGTGGAGTTGGTGCCTAGCAGAGGGATGTACTCGGAAGCCCTCTGGCCATGGTTTTGGGATGGCCAGTCCCCTTCCCCCCACTCTTCTTCCTTGGCTGGTTTCCTTGGAGGCTTCCACAGTGGCTTTCTGGTACTGGCCTTTCTTGTGCCACCTGTGCTGCTGGCTGGCAGACTTTTTCTGGCTCCATCAGGACAATCCTTCAGCGGTGACATTCTGCATGCCTCTTGACTGTCTCCCCCCCGGCTAAGGTGTCCAGCGAGTGCACCCTTAGGGGGACATGCCTTTGGCAGTTGCCCACTTGCTCAGGTCTCGATCTTTGCCACCTGGTGCTGGCCACGGCTGCTGCCTCAGACCCTTCTAGGTGTTCCCAGAGTCAGGCTTTGCTCAGGATCTTTCTCTCTGGGGCTGACATAGCCCAGCCTCTGCTGTGGTCTGCCTCCGACGCCACTGATGCCTCGGTCAGAGCAGTGACAGTTCAGCACATGCCTGCACCACGCCTAGGTTCAGCGGGTTTGCTATTGCCCTGGCCCTACCGTCCCTCCTTTCTGCCACAGGATCTTTGGGTCATATGTGCAGGGTGCTTTTTTCCCTGGCCTACAGTCCTCCAGTGGTACCCTGCAAGGGAACTCCTTGATAATGCCTCCTAGGGGCCTTGGCTGGGTGCTGGAGCTCCTGGTACATACCAGGCTATCACAGCCCTGCTCCCCTGTATGAGATGGGGATAGGGGCTCACGTCTTCTTCCCCCTAGTTGGGGGGGGGCAGTTCCAGACGCCGCCTAGGTCATGCAGCTTGTGGCCACACTTTTGTGCATCCACAGGTAGTACCTCAGGTTCCTGCTCCAGGTGGACTTTTACCTGCTCCGGGACACCGCATGTCAGGCCTTTTCCAAATGCTTGGTGGTGGTAGCAGCTGCCCACAGGAGGAGGAGGCTGTACATCTTCCCTTGCTTGGACAACTGGTACTTAAGTCCCAGTCTAGGGACTTACTGCTGTAGACCCTAGAGAGCATTCCAGGTGATTATTCCAAGCCTTAGGAATTTTGGTCAGTGTGCCCAAGGTGGTCTTGGCCTCATGCCAATGCTTACAGTACATTGCAGTGGTACTGGATGCGGCTCGGTTCTGCGCTCCTTCTGTAGAACAGGGCAGACCATCTAATAGCCCTGGTCCAGCTGATATACAACAGCAGACCAGCCTCTGCCAGGTCCTTGCAGAGACTTCTGGGTCTGTTGGTTGTGGCCATTGTCACAGTACCTCTGGCCAGGCTGTTCTTGCAAATTCCTTATCGGGCACTGCGGGCCCAGAGGGCCTGATGCCTTGACAACCTAGAACAGCAGGCCCTGGTCTCCTGTCTGGTCACAAAGGTGCTGTTGAGGTGGATGGAACTCAGCAATCTTTTGAAAGGGGTTCCTTTCCTCTTTCCTTCCTCTCAACAGATTCTCCCCACAGGTGCTTCGGGGTTGGGCTTGGGGCAGGCTCCCATGGGCCCCCTCAGACTCATGGAACATGGTCCCCATGGGAGACCACACACCACATCAGTGTTCTAGAGATGCAGGAGGTTCTGTATGTCATACAGGCCTTCCCCACGCACCTGTTCCCCAGCCATAAGTGTTGTACATTACATGAAAAGACAGCGAGGGAATTATTCTTCTCCTATGTGTCGAGAAGCAATCAGAGTCTGGTACTGGGTTCTAGAACTGTTGGCTGTTCATGTCAAAGGCATCCAAACCGTCCTGGCAGACAGGCTCTGCTGGTCGCAGCCGCAGCTAAATGAGTGAGAACTGCTGTCCTCCATTGTGGAAGAACCTTTTCAACAGGTGGGGTTGCTCTGCATTGGACCTTTTTACGTCCCACCACACTGCCAAACAGCCGCGTTTTTGCTTGCTTGCTCTGGGGCCTGGAGTTTGCTGGTGAGCCATGTTGTCCACTTCTTGGACAGGGAGGTTGCTCTATGCCTTCCCTCCCTGTTCTCTATTTTGAAGGATGTTAATTAAGCTCCAGATGATGGGGGGGCCCCCTATGATATTCTTGGCCCCCCTCTGGCCTTGTCCGTTTGGTTCCCTTTTGCTCCAGCAGCTGGCAGCGGAACCTCATATACCCCTACCCCTGTGCTGAGGCCTACTCTCCCAGGAGCAAGGTGCCCTGGTCCATCCTGATCTCGGGTTTCTGCATCTACATGCCTGGCTCCTGTGGGTGCCACCATAGCTCGGTTTGGGGTCTCCCCACAGAGGGCTACTGTCCTGGTGGCTGCTAGAAAGCCTTCCACTAGGGCCACTTCTTCCATTAGGCGGAAGCTCTTTGCTTTGTGGATGACTGCCCATCAGTTGGCCCTCTTCATTTGTCTGGTGACTCAGATTCTGGAGTACTTGCTGTCACCTTCAGATTCAGGACTGCATGTCATCAGACTGGATTGCCACTGTTGCCACAGTTACCAGTGGAGTCCTGCAGTGCCCCTTCCTTGGTGCCTGGGCTTGCTGTCACAGGCACGAGGAACCCTTGTCCATCCGACACTCTGGTTCCTTCTCCAGCATACCTGGCTTCTGCAGACATAGCCACTGTCAGATTTGGTGTCTTCCCTAAAGTGTCTGATGTCCTGGTGGGCCCCAGAAAACATTCTACGAGGTTGACTTATTCCTTGATCTGGAAGTGCCTCGCCTTGTGGGTGGCTTCCCATTACCTGAATCTCTCACGAGCCCAGTGAACCAGATTCTAGAGCATCTACTGTCCTTATCAGTTGCTGGTATGAAATGCTCTTCACTAAAGGTGCACTTGTCTGCCATATCAGCCTTCCATGTGCCCATTGAGGGCAGTACATCAGCCCAGTTGGACATGGACCGTATCTTTCTGAGAGGCGGTCTGCACTAGAAGCCTTCCATCCATATCCATGTCCCAGCCTAGGACTTGAATTTTGTTTTAGAGCAGCTTGCTTAGGCTCCTTTGAGCCTGCTGTGACTTGTGTGCTATGCTTTCAGGCATGGAAAGCAATATTTCTAGTTGCTGTTACCTCTGCTTGTAGGATTTCCAAGCTACTGGCACTCGTGTATGGGTAGCCTTGCTTGTTCTTTCACACATACCGGGTGTCTTTGTGTCCTGACCCTAAGTTTTAATCTAAGCTGGTGTCTGTGTTTACTTTAAATCAACCCATCCACCTTTCTATTTGTTACCCAGAGCATGCCCAGCCAGGGGGGTGCATTGCTCTGTCCTGTAGAGGTTTATAGAATACTCATATTATGTCCATCCTACGAGGGACTGCTGGAAGTCCTCGCAGCTGTTTGTTTCTTTCGCCCTGGGAAAGAGGGCATACCAGTTTCTGAACAGTTGTCCCCATGGTTGGCCAACTGTACTGTCTTTTGCTTCTTGCAGTTCAGCAAGAAAATCCCTGGGGCGGTTCAGGGTCCTTCCACCAGAGGCAGGGCCACTTCCATTGCTTGTCTCGGGTGTTTTCAGCTGCTGGAATTCATGCTGCTGCAACTTGCGGCACTGTCCACACCTCACTACATAGTACATTCTGGACATTACCTCTCGAAGAGGGGTAGGGTTTGGCCCAGCTGTTTTACAGGGCCTTCCCTCTTAGGTCTGTGCCTTCCAGCGACCCAGACTGTGCTCCTGTGTAGTACTGCTTGAGACTCATTCCAAAGGTGTGGCCTGCTGTAAGAGATATCCTCAAAGAAGATAGAACAATTAGGTAACAGTAGATCTTCGAGAGAATCACGTTCGGCAGGTCATGCCGTCCCACCCCCTTCCCCTCTGATTTATTTCTCTCTCTCTCTCTCTCTCTCTCTCTCCAGTCTGGCTTACCTTCTATTTCTCAGCCTACCTGTGGGTTCCTATTGCTTTTCCTTGAGAACAAGTCTTCCATGGCTTGTCTCCGGCAGGAAACTGAGGAGGGCATGGGGCCATCCACGACTCTGTAGGGAGGACGTCAGCATGATGACATCACCATGGGCAGCCCCAGTAGACTGCTAGCTAGAAAAGTTTCCGTGTGGTCCTAGAACCTGACTACTATGGTTCCAAAGGTGTGACCTGCTGAAAGAGATTCTCTCGAAGATCTGCTGTTAAGGTAAGTTCTTATGTAATTGATCGTTCCTGCCCTTTCTCTGCTGTCACCAACCCTTTTGATGTACCCAGCACTCTGCTGGCCCTTTGGACAGTGACCACGCACTGCTTGTCACGCTTCAGTCCTTTGTCTGTTATGGCCCCCATGTCTTTTACCTCCTCCACTGCAGCACGAGGAGCCCCACACAGTGTTCTTTTCTTAACATAATGTACCCATTGGGGAGACTAAAGAGAAGTTGAATGGTCTTTAACCATGCACGCTAAAGAATAAAGCTCCTCATGGGCGTGGGGGACCTGTTAGATTATTTGAAGCTCTGCATGGTGGAAATACTGAGGGCTCCTGTGCTGTGCTGTAATATACTACTGCAGGGCCAGTATGGTAATGTTCACCTTCTGTCGTTCCAATAAGAAACTTCAGATATCGCTCAGGCTGATTTTGGCTGTATGTTTCATAAACCTGCCCAGTCATGTGCAGATTACCCAGGAGTAGCAATAAGTCTTCGTAATATTCCTAGGAGCTTATGCTCCTTGTTTGCTTTGTTTTGTGGGGAAGCTATTGAGTAGAGGTATTTGGCACCATTTTCTATGGATGATCTTAACTTATGTGACAAAATGGTCATCCCTTGATTTACACACTAGATGGGAGAAAGGCACAGTGCCTTATTTTTTGCTAATTTTGATTATTTTTTTAACCCTGTTTTGATGTAGGTATTGTGTGCATAAAAACCTCTTTAACGCTGTAGTTTACTTTCGCCCTCTGAGGAAGGTCACGTGAGAGATTAAAGTGCTGTGGGCTATTGCCTGAGTGTTGCCCTGTACCTACGGGCCGGGCCATGAGTAAGATGCTCAATAAAAGTCTTTTGTAACTGCAAGTAAGTACTTGCTTCTGTGTGTCGTTTTGCAGCCGAATTAGTTTCTCTGTTACTTTCGCCCTCTGCCTATTGCTGAATGTTTACTTAGTGCCACTGTGTTTTTATGTCAAAACTAGAAATTTCCTCCTGGGAAAGTCACAGCTGAACAAACAGGCATTTTAAAGAATTCATCTGAAAGGAAGTCTGAACCTTCTAAAGCATCCTTCTGAATTCTATGTCCTAGAAGCAGAGAGCGGTCTTGGGCCAACACACAACAGTAGATTTCAGTGTGCAGCAACAAAACAGGGTTTTCTGGGTGTGGGATTTAAGTTATCTACATGTAGACATAGTAGCTTACACCTGAGAGATACACTTGTTACAGCAGAGATTTTTCAAACCTTTCTGTGATTCTGCTGCAGTGAAGCAATACTGCTGTGGTTGTTTTGAAAGCCGCACTTATTTGGTCCTAAAATCCCCCTCGCAAACTGAATACTATACATTTTTGATGCAGCTTTCTCAATGCAATGCTCATCGGTTGTGTGGGGGTGCGCCTTCTGATGGAAATGTCAAACTGTGCCAGGGTCCAGGACAATGAAGTGAAACTGCACTTTTGTGACATTTTGCTGGAACTTAGCAGTAGTATACAATATTAGTAGTATTATTAGATAATGTACAGGAGATACATGGTAATTCAGGTTAATGTTTCATATTGAAGGATGTATTTGTAAACCATCACCAATGAACTAGTTTCCTGCTGGTATCAGTCTTTTATTCTGCCGTTGTTCAGTGCAACTACAAAAGTAAGTAATTTCAACTGAACTGTTGTTTGACTTGAAACTGTTCTGCTGACATTGTATTACTGCTGGTACGTGTGTGTTGTAAATTACTCCTGGGAAGTGCACAGGGGTGTGCGCTATAGAATTAATCTGTGCCATTATGTGAGAAAAATGGGACCTGGTCTGTTAATCTATTGTTGCACACATTTTGTTCTTGTCATTAAACATTTTAACTGTGTAACAAACTGTTGTGTTTCTTCAGAGTGCCTTCTTTATTAGTGATTATGATCACTGGTCTGAATAATTTTTAGGACCTGGAAGATCTTTCTTCGAGATTCACTCTTGCAGCAGGTAACACTGTTAGGACTAATCCATCAGGTGCCAGGACCCCACAGAAAACTTCTAGCTAGCAGTATCCAATGGGGGACCACCCCAACATCGTCCCGCCCCCAATGTCACGTATGGTATAAAAGGGACGGTCCCCCAACCCATCCCCAGTTCTTTTCCCACCATTGACTGTACAAGTCGAACCTCCGTGAACTCCTTTAGCTTGTCGACCACCATTTCCTACGTTACCCTTGTTTTATTATTTTTGTTTTAAAACTATGATATTTTGAATACTTGCATGTCGTCTTGTTCTCCTACCTCTTCTGTCGAGCAATGGCAGTCAGTGTGCATGCGGGAAGCAGATTCCCCATAAGAACAGCCATTTGGCCTGCCTTTTTTCTTAGGCCTGGACCACAACGTTGAGGCCTGCCATCACTGCCAAGACTTTAATCAATGCACCAGATTCTGCCACTAGAAAACCCTCAAAGCCTACCTGATTTCAAAAAGATTATCTGACTTGGAGAAGGAGCTGCATCACAAGCAGGGGGCAGGCCTTAGACAGTTAGTGTTGGAACCCACTTGAGAGGGAGCACTACTAGACCTGGTACTCTCAAATGGAGAGAGGATCACAAATTTAGAAGTCAGTAGACATCTGGGAACAAGTGACCACTGTACAGTGTGCTTCACAGTAAGCACAACCATGGAGACAAGCCATACAAAAACAAGGATACTGGACTTTAGAAGGGCTGACTTTGGAAAAATTGGTGAATACCTGAGGAATGCACTAGCAAATGGCCAGAAAGGAGGGGTGGAAGAACAATGGAGAAAAATCAAAACTGCTATCATAGAGGCAACAAGCCTTTGTGTGAAACAAATAAAACAAAGTGGAGTAAAATACCACTATGGTTCTCAAAAGAGGTGGCAGGGAAGGTTAAGGAGAAAAAGGCTGCATTCAAAAAGTATAAGGAATCACAGAAGGAGCACGGCAGGGAACTGTATCAATTAAAGCAGAAAGAAGTGGGGAAGGCAGTCAGAATAGCAAAGGCCCAAACCAAGGAAAAAAATAGCCAACTCAGTTAAGAAGGGGGATAAACCCTTCTATAGGTACATTAGGGAGCATAGAAAGGTTAAGGGAGGAATAGTGAATAGTGGTACAACAGACTTCTAGGAAAACAAACTGAACTTACAAGCTCAAATGGGCAGACTGGGTGGGCCATAGGCCCTTATCTGCTGACACTGTCTATGTATGTATGTATCTATGTAAAAAGGAGAGGGGAGGTGGGCAGAGGGAGACAGTGAAAAGGCAGAGATACTGAATGAATACTTTTGCTCAGTATTCACAAAAGAAGATGAGGAGGAGTTACCTAAACCAGACAATAGAAGCACTCTGGGTAGGGGGGTTGACACCAGTCCATTTACAGAAGAAAGAGTCCTGAAAGAACTCCTAAAACTCAAGGTGGACAAAGCAATGGGGCCTGACGGGATTCACCCCAGAATCCTAAAAGAACTAAGGGAGGACCTAGTGACACCACTGACCACACTTTTTAACAAATCATGGGAGGATGGGGTGGTAACTGAGGACTGGAGGAAGGCAGATGTGATTCCCCTTCACAAAAGTGGGAGCAAGGCAGAAGCAGGAAACTACAGACCTGTAAGTTTGACCTCAGTGGCAGGGAAAATGATGGAGTCACTTCTGAAAGAAAGAATTGTTGAGTACCTAGAGGCCAACGGGGCACAGGACCCAAAGTAGCATGGATTTACAGCAGGAAGTTCATGTCAGACGAATCTGATAGATTTCTTTGACTGGGTGACCAAAGTAATAGACCAGGGAGAGGCTGTGGATATGGCCTACCTAGACTTTAGCAAGGCATTTGACACAGTCCCGCACAAATGACTAATAATCAAGTTAGCCAGCCTGGGAGTGGGTTCCAGGGTGGTAGCCTGGGTAGCAAACTGGCTGCACAACAGGACACAGAAGGTAATAGTGAATGGAACACATTCCGAAGAAGGGGGGTTACTAGTGGAGTACCTCAGGGCTCAGTACTGGGTTCAGTCCTCTTTAACATCTTTATAGGTGACATTGCAGAGGGTCTGGAGGGAAAGGTATTACTCTTTGCAGATGACACAAAGATCTGTAACAGAGTTGATACACAAGGGGGGTAGAAAGGATGAGAAGGGACTTAGCAAGGTTGCAGGAATGGTCAAACATATGGCAACTTAGATTCAATGCAAAGAAGTGCAAAGTAATGCACCTGGGAAACAAAAACCCAGGAGAAGAGTACACAATAGCAGGGGAGGTACTAACAACAACAAAATGGAAAGGGACTTGGGGTAGTCATATCAGATGACCTAAAGGTGGGTAAGCAATGTGAGAAGTCAGTAAGGAGAGCCAGGGGGATACTGGGATGCATAGGATGGGGCATCACAAGTAGAAAAAGGGAAGTGGTTATCCCTCTGTACAGACAGTTGGTGAGACCCCATCTGGAATACTGTGTGCAGTTTTGGAGACCCCATCTACGCAAGGACATAGACAGGATGGAAGCAGTCCTGAGGAGGGCAAGTAAAATGGTGCAGGGTCTGCATCAGAAACCACATGAAGAGAGACTAAGAGAGCTTAATATGTATACCCTTGATGAAAGGAGGGACGGGGGGACATGATAGAAACTTTTAAGTACCTCAAGGGAATCAACAAAGTCCAGGAGGGTAGCATCTTTCAGAAAAAGAGATGTGTAAGAACAAGGGGCACAATTTAAAGATGGGGGGGACTGGGTAATGTGAGGAAATTTTTCATGGAGAGAGAGTGGTGGATGCATGGAACCACCTTCCTGAGGAGGTTGTTGGGTCTAAAACAGTGGGGGAATTCAAAATGCATGGAACAGACATAAGGCAATTGTAGTGGGGGTTGCAGGAAGTAGGCTGTTGGTTAACTAGAATCTGCAGCTTATCCAATAGGAAGGGAAATGGGCAGACTGGGTGGGTCAAGTGGTCCTTATCTGCCGTCAAAGTCTGTTTCTGTCTTATCCTTTCCAGCCTCTTCTTCTTATAAAGAGAAGAAAAAATGAGTGGCAAACACAAGCACCATGAGAAAGACCAAGAGAGATCCCAGGCAGAAGACCGCTCCAGGTTCCCAAAGAAATCAGCTACCCCTACTGGACTACTGGTATCTAAACCTCCCTCCCTCATTTCCATCATGGGAAAGGTTCTTTGGGGTGCAAGAATGCTTCACCCGCCCCCAGTCCCTTAAGCTTAGGTTCATTGGCACTGTGGGCTCTAAGCAAAGTGCACGGGCTGGTGGATCGTCGGGTAGCAGGCCTTTGTCTGTTGCCTTCCCAGCCAGGGTGTCCACCGCATCTCCCCCGACTTCAGGGGCTGACGCCCCCAGGAGACACCCGGTACTGTCATCATTCTCCGGGAAAGAAAGGCGTTCGCCTCATTTGGGAGTCAGCTCCCCTTCTCAGGTGGCCGCTGCATCAGTCTCCAGCCTGGCCTCAGCCTACGCCGGTCACTTCGAAGCCGGCTTTTCTGGTGCCTCCGTGGGAATCGTCAGCTGGGCCTGACACCCGCCCCCAGCAGATACCTGAGGTTCTGACGCCCAGTGATCAGACACCGGATCCTGTTCATCCGATGCCAGATGGCAGTGCTCCTTGTTCAAATAAAACTCCAGAAGACACTGAACAGGGGTGCAGCAAAGACCTTTTTATTACTGTATAGGCCAGTGATAACAGCTTACAGACTTTCCACTACAGCCACAGGAACTGCTCACTCACAAAAACTCCCCCTTACTGGAGCACCTGAAACTAAGTCCCTAGGTACCGTAATTACATGTGTAGAAGGCTACTTAAAATAAAGTTAACTTAACACTCCTCTGGGTCTGATGCAAGGCAAGATGGATCTCCCTGTACCGGCGCCTCAGTTGCCTCAACCTGATGACCAGACACCGGGGCCGTAGAAGCCTAACCACCCGACGCCGGATGTGCCAGTTTCACAGGATCCACCATAGGGCCTAAACGAACTCCTTTTGGCCTGGTGGGTCTTTATCAAAGACAAGCAGGCACCTGGAGCGCCTCCTCAGCCAACCCCTCAGGGGCCATCACTGAACAAGCCTCCAGCCCGACCACCCACTGCCCTTCCAAAGGCCAGACAAGGATGATAGACCCCTTCCTCAGGGCTGGCCATGCAAGCATCCATGCCCACCCTCCCCAGACTCCGAGGATTCGGATGCATATTCCTTCTCTGACTCCAGCCGAGGAGATTCCAACCTGCCATCAGAACTGGAAGGTGGCAAAAACACCCTAGGTCTCCACCCAATGACCCATCGTTTATGGATGTGCTGCATCACATCCAACAGCTAAAGAGCTGCGACACTGAAGAACTGGTCATAGAATGTAAATGTCTAGCTGTCTTCCTCAGGAGGAAGGACACCTTGCCCATGGTGGTCCCTCCTATGATCAAATCCTATAAACATGCTAACACAAGCTTGCCTGGAAGGCGTCTCTTTTCAGCACTGGCAGTACCTAAGAGATCCAAACCATCTGTATACCATACCCAGGGAAGACCCTTATTATGGGGAACAACCAGAGGCAGATTCTGTCATGATTAACGCCACCCATGACAGGTCCCGAAGGCCTAGGCACCTTAGTACTCAACCACCAGATAAGGATTAGAAGCAATTCGACTATCTGGCCAAGAAGGTATATTCCTCTTCTAATGTGCCATATGATCCCAAAACTTACTTGCCCACATGGTCCAATACCAGAATGCCCTGTGGGATAAGGCGGTGAAAATAGCTCAAGCCATGCCAGATTGCCCAGGCTGGGCTGAGCTGATGGCGATTCTGAAGTCAGCTCTGATGTCGGTAATCACCTTCTCTGGGCATCATATGACATAGTGGACCCAGCTGGGAGGGCCACTGCGGCGGCTGTTTGTATACGCCGGTACTCCTCGCTCAGAGTGTCGGGGGTTTGCCCTGGATGTACAGTCTAAGATCATGGATGCTCCCTTCAGAGGACCAGTTTTGTTTGGCGAGGATTCACAAAACATTATCACCCGGTTGCAGGAATCTGGTAAAGCCATTAGGTCTGTATATACAATGTACAAATCTCAGCCAAAACAGCATTCTAAGCAGTCCTTTCAGTGGAGTGCCAGGCAACAGTCTAGAGGGCAACAGCAGCAAATGACAGCTGTCAAGAGAAGGGCCTCCATTCCTGCCTCTGGAGGTTCAGCTCCTTGGGCCCCCTGAGCCACCCAGCTGGCGCTTCCTCTCCCCGGTGCCTCAGCCTGACTTGCTGCCCAGTCCCCCTCCCCTGGCCGACGCTGCAGGGGAGGAGGTGGTGGGTCATTTTCATTGCACACCAAAGGGTTGTGTCGAGTAACCACCGATCGTTGGGTTCTGCATCTAATTGAGAGAGGACATACTCTCGAGTTCACCAGAGTTCCTTCAGACAGTCCTCCGATGCAATCCCAGTACTCCCAGGCCCACAGCCTGCTCATTGCGGAAGAATTTCAGGCTCTTCTGCAAAAGCGAGCTATAGAGCTGGTTCCGCCAGCACAACAGAGGAAGGGGTTTTACTCCCACTTCTTCCTAGTGCCAAAGAAACCGGGGGATCTCTGTCCAATCTTAGACCTCAGCCGCCTGAACAAGTACATCGAATATGAAAAGTTCAGGATGGTCACCCTGATAGATCTACTACCTCAACTCCATCAAGGGGATTGGCTGTGCTCCCTGGACTTGCAGGATGCATACCTCCATTTTCTGATTTTCCAACCACACAGGGTGTTTCTTCACTTCTGCTTCCAGGGGCATCACTATCAGTTCAGGGCACTGCCTTTCAGCCTGTCCTCGACACCCAGAGTGTTCACCAAATGCCTCACCATGGTGGCTGCAGCTCTCAGGAGGCAGGAACATTATGTCTTTCCCTACCTCGGCAATTGGCTCTTAACTCCTCCCACCAGGGACTGGTTGCTTGGCACCATGCAGGCCACTTTTCACCTGTTCCAGGACTTGGGGATCATGTTAAATCTTCCAAAGTCCTCCCTTTGGTGAAGTCAGCAGCTACAATACATAGGGTCAATTCTGGACATGGCCCAAGGCAAAGTCTTTCTCCCCCAAGACAGAGCGTAACGCATCCAGGCTCATGCACAGCATCACTCCTTGGCTCGTCAAGTCTCAGACTGGAATGTTTTCTGACTCTTAGGGCACATGGTGGCTGCCATTGCCATGGTCCCTCTGGCCAGGCTATATATAAGAGTGATCCAGTGAAACCTGAGAGTTCAGTGGGATCAGCGGTCAGATGACCTGGACCAACTCATCCTGGTATCCAACCCAGTGAAGCAACCCCTGAACTGGTGGTTGGATCCCTCCAATCTTTCCAGAGGAGTGTGTTTCCAGAAAGAGGGCCCCAGATAGATCTTCACGGATGCATCAGGTCAAGGCTGGGGAGCTCACCTGGGAGGCCGCCAGACGCAAGGGTGAGCTTCATCTCCATATCAATATTTTGGAGATGAGGGCAGTTCTCTGTGCCTTTCAGACAGTCCTGCTGTTGGGTCCCTTGTTGATACAAACTGACAACATGTCGGTGATATTTTACATCAAGCAAGCAAGGGGGGGACTCATTCCTGTCTGCTCTGCAGGGAAGTCACGCGAGTGTGGACAGTGGACCATCACTTGGACTTATTAACAGTCCATGTTCCAGGCATACAAAACACCCTAGCTGACAGCCTAAACCAATCTCAGTCCAGGGCCCATGAGTGGGAGCTTCATCCCTCGGTGGCAGAAGAGCTTTTCAATAGATGGGGTAGTCCAGAACAGGATTTATTTGCCTCCCCATGCAAAACAAAACTGCCCAGTTTCTGCTTGCTAGATCCAGGGCCTGGTGTTTTCTGGCGAGACGCATTGTTCCTCTCCTGGACTGGGAGGTTTCTCTACGCATTCCCTCCTTTCCTTCCTTCCCCCTACTGCAGAAGGTTCTCCTCAAGCTGCAGTTGGAGGGAGCAGATATGATCCTAGTGGCACCCTTCTGGCCACGACAGATTTGGTTTCCACTGCTTCAGCAGCTGGCTGTGGAACTTCTGGTTTCCCTGCCCCTTTGCTCAGACTTGCTCTCCCAGGATCAGGGAACCCTGGTCCATCCGGATCTCAGATCTCTGCATCTCCATGCATGGCTGCAGCAGACTTCATTATTTCCAGATTTGGCACGTCACCCAGAGACGCGGCTGTCCTAGTAGCAGCCAGAAAACCCTCTACTAGGGCAACCTACGCTATGAAATGGAAGCAGTTCTGCATTTGGGCCTCCGTTTGACTTCTGTATCCGTTCTCCTGTCCGGTGAACTCGGTTTTAGAGTACCTCCTCTTTGTCTGATACAGGACTCAGTTACTCTTCACTCAGAGTGCACTTATCTGCCATTTCAGCATACCACATGCTTATTGAGGGCAAGACTATTGCCCAGCTGGACCTTCCCTGTACGTTCCTTCAGGGCATTTTGCACTTAAAGCCTCCCATTAGGGATCCTGTCCCACCATGGAATCTTATTTGTTCTTGAAAAGCTCACATTGCCTCCCTTCGAACCTGCTGCAAGTTGCAAGCTGCATCTTCTGTCATGGAAGGCGTTATTTTTTGGTTGCCATTACTTCTGCTTGAAGGATTTCTGAGCTTCAGACCTTGATGTGTAAGGAGCCTTATTTGGTTTTTCACAAGGTCAAGGTGTCATTGTGGACTAATCCTAAATTTCTTCCCAAGGTGGTGTCAGAGTTTACTTTGAATCAGGACATCCCCCTTCCAGTCTATTACCCAGAGTATTCAAACTGAAGGGAGGCATTACTACATACTCTGGACATGCACAGGGTGCTCTGTTATTACATGGACCGCACCCGACTTACTCAGAAATCTGATCAGTTGTTTGTTCTTTGCCCCCCCTGCATGTTAGGGGCTCCAGTTTCTAAACAGTGTTTATCTGAATGGTTGGTAAATTACATTGTTTTCTGCTACAAGCAGCATGACAAACACTTACTGGGCATGGTTAAGGGTCATTCTACCAGGGTCATGATTGCTTCTTTTGCTTCATTGAAGAATGTGTCTGCCGCTGAGATTTGTGCAGCTGCCACTTGGAGTTCGGTCCACTCCTTTGTGAAGCACTACAGTCTGGACATTGCTTCTCACTGCAGAGCAGACTTTGAACTTGCTGTCCTTCAAGGCCTCCTGTCCTGATTTCTTCAAGAGACTTCTGCCTCCACCCTTCTGACTGGGGTCTTTCCGTTACTGCTTGGGATTCTGTCCTAATGGTGCTACCTATTGCAAGAGCGAATCTCGAAGTAAGATAGTACAGTTGTGTAAGAACTTACCATGACAGTAGATCTTCGAGAGGAGCTCTTACAGCTGGTACTATTTTCCCTCCCACCTTCCCCCTGGTAGCTGCTTCTCCATCTCGGATACCTTGTTTTCCTTTGTTAAAGGATCCTCCTTGGTTCTCCATTTTTACTGACTTGCTGGGGTCTCTGCCGGGAGAACTGGGGATGGGTTGGGGGACCACCCCTTTTATAGCATATGTGACGTCGGAGGCAGGCTAACATTGGGGGTGGTACCGCGGTGGATACTGCTAGCTAGCAGTTTTCCGTGGGGTCCTGGTGCCGGACAGCTTAGTCCTAATGGTGTTACCTGCTGCAAGAGCTTCTCTCAAAGATCTACTGTTACGGTAAGTTCTTATGTAACTGTACTTATTTGCTGCTAGCTTCTTCCACCTAGTAGTATTTTCATCTAAATGATACTGCTGCTCCACATGTACAGTAAACTAAGGCTCAAACCCACTTAGCTCCTGCAGACACTGACCCTCTTTGGCCAATACTGCTGTTTAGTCTTGAGATACTTCCCCACTGCTATGCAGTGCTTTGACCTTATTAGGCTGGTCTGCATAGCAGATGAGTTCCTGTTGGGATCAAAGTCGGGAAGTGTTTTGCAGCTGTCCATTAAAATACATTGGGGAACTGGGATGCACCTTTCTATGGCTGTCAGTGAGTGACTGTTGTGCCTTGCTTTTGCTCCTTTCAGCTGTCTGTAACAAGTTGCTAACTTTCTCTTAGCTACAAGGAGGAGAGTGCATGAGAACCTGTTGAGCAAGTGGGGCTACTCTCAAGCACTTGCAGCTGACCTAGGTGATACACTGAAGAAGTCCTGTGGTTATGTAGCCTAGCGCCTGGATGATAAGAATGACAGTGAATGAACTCAGAGAGGAAGCAGTAATAAACTCTCTGCACAATTTCATGCCTAAAAAGCTAACCTTTATTTTTTTCTGGAAAAAGAAATCACCTATTTAAAACTGAGGGTTCTGTGCCACTAAATTACTACAATGCAAAAGGACAAAGAATAGCATAACCTTGGCACCATTTGATGATGGTAGGAACTAGGAAGTATATATCCCATCCTCTCTGGATTATGAAAAAACAAAGAGAGTTTCTAGTCAGTCCGAGTAGCCTGACTATGGACTTGGAAAAATCTGGCCCACTACCCCACCAACCTGACAGATCCAGTGTCAAACATTACTCATCAGGGAATAAAAACAAATCTAGCTCACTTTCCCCTTCAACTACCTGACTAGTCCAACACCCAATCTAGCCCATCTTGGATTAAAAAATAAATCCCTCTTTTCCAGACTACCTGATGCATCCAGTATGCAGCCCAGTCTGTCAAGCAGTAAAACATTTGTCCCCATCCAGCCATAACCTGACTGACCCAGTGCCCAGTTTAACCTATCATGGAATAAAAAGATCTGTCCTCACCCAAACTTTCTTACAGGTCCACTACCCAACCTGGCACATCAGGTGGAAAAAAACCCTCTCCCCCTCACTCAACAACCCGAGAGTTCCAATGCCCAACCTAGCCTGTCAGGGAATAAAAAAGGGTAGCCCGCCCCAACAACCTGACGTGTTCAACCAGACCCATCTGGGAATTAAAAAAACAAACTGACCCTCACCCAACAACCTGGCAGGTCCAGTGCCCAACCATGCCCTGTAGAGAATTAAAAAAAATATTAAAAAACTCTTGCTTGAAGGAGTAATACATCCTCCTGGTTAATTGTGGTTTGCTCTCCCGGCCTATGTGAGAGACGGTGTCGGGGGGGGGGGCAATAAAATTCTCATTTCTAGAGAGGTGGGAGTCCCCCAGAGGGAAATAACTATTTAACCAGGAGAATTTTGGTGACTTCTTCCTGTTATTAACATTTTTATATTTGAAATAGAATTTATTTTTGGGGTTGGGATTTTGATTGATTGTCTGGAGTGGTGTGGAAGTTTGAGAGGTTGGTAGGGTGTGGTGTGAGTGCTGGTGAGTTGAGTTGAATGTTAGTAGATTGGTGTGTTTGTGATTTGTGCTGAAGATATGCTGGACAGGCAAAATGACAGGCATTATTCCCCCACCAGGCTGAGGGACCTGCGGCCTTTTTTTTTGTCCTTCCCCATCTCTGGAGGTGTATAGACGGTGTAGGGCTCTGGGGATAGTTAGGAGGTCAAGGGCGGAGGCTCGGCCTATTGGGGGAATGGAAAGGAGTGGGAAGATTGGGATAGTCGAGACAAGGAGATGCCCTGGGGCAAAATTGGTCGAGGAAAGGGGTCCTCCCTGTCTGGTTCCAATACTCAAGGGCCCTGTATATACCAGGCAGGTAACTCTGTCTCTCTCGGCTGCTCGTCCTACTCGGGTGGTGTTATGTAATGCCAGGTATATTGAAAACAAGACCTCTCTAATAGTGGATCTTGTTGGATCATCTGACCTGGCATGCATCATCGAGACCTAGCTGGATGAGAATGCTGGTCCTGTTTTGGCCTCAGCAATTTCGGCCAGGTACTCGGTGATACACCGCCCGAGGATGGATCGTAGGGGTGGGGGTGTGGCCATCTGTTTTAGATTGGAACTGGACTTGATGGAAGTACCAGTGGGAGCCACCAACTTCTTCGAATGTATCGTGGGTGAGGGAGTGGGGTGCAGGATTTTTCTCGTCTACCGTCCACCAGGAGACGGGAATGTTTTCCTGCAGGAAGTTGTGGACTTCATTGTCGACCTGACATTGGGATCCCACAAATGGCTGATCCTAGGGGATTTCAGTGTGTGGGTCGATGATGAACTCTCACAGTTTTGTACAGGATTTCTTCCAGTTAATGAGTTCACTGGGCCTCACACAGGTTATTTCCTCCTAGACCCATATTGATGGTTATTCTTTGGACTTGGTGTTCCTCCTGGGGATGGAGATATCCGACTTGGTGGTAAAACCAGTCAGGTGGTCTGACTATCATACCATCGGGTTCAGTTTCCTGGCCCCCCCCAGTAGGCCTGCCCCTGTGGAGATGGTCTGGTACCGCCCTTTGAGGGGTGTGTCATCCGATGGCCTGATGGCAGTGCTGGATTTTTCAGGCATGCCGAGCAAATGCACAGATCCGGAGGATCTGGTACTTGTCTATAATAAGGCGGTGACAGAGGCCCTGGATTCTGTTGCTTCTGTTCGCATTCACCGCCTCAGTCTTCGCCCCAGGTCTCCTTGGTTCGATGAGGCCTTGAGGGAGTTGAGGAGAGTTGGACGAAGGTTAGAGAGCTGCTGGCGGTGGTCGGGCCTGGAGTGTGACAGACTTAGTTTGATGGACCATTATTCGGTTTGTCAAACAGCAATTACCCATAAGAAGGCAGAATTCCTGTCCAGGAAAATTGCTGCTGCGCAGAATTGACCAGCCCAGCTTTTCCAGACTGTGGACAGATTGTGCAATCCACTCGGTCTCCTGTCTGGAAATGCTTTTTCACAAGAACGTTGTGAGGAGATTGATTGATTCTTCGTGGATAAGGTTGCCACAATCCGGTCCGGCATCCCCCCGACCCTTTCTTTAGGGAGTAGCGGTGGTCGGCAGGAGATGTCGAATGCCCAGGTTGTGTGATGTGACTTCAGCTGGCCCACAATCACTGATATTGTGATGGTCATCCAGTCACTGTGTCTGACCAACTGTAGTTTGGACCCGGGCCCCATGCACCTTTTAGTAGGTAGTGTGGATAGTATCGGCCCGGTCCTTGCCAAGATAGTCTACATTACCTTGGAGAGGGGGATCTTTCCAGATCCCTTGAAGGAGACTGTGGTTTGGACCCTTCTTAAAAAGTTCTCCTTGGACCCAGACTGTCTGGCGAACTACAGGCCTGTCTCTAACCTGCCCTTTGTGAGTAAGGTTATTGAGAAGGTGGTGGCGTCACAGCTGGATGACCATTTGACCAGCCACAGTATCTGATTCTCTCCAGTCCGGATTTAGGAAGAGACATAGTACAGAAACAGCCTTTGTCCGGGTACGGAAATACCTCCTAATAGCGAGAGATCGTAGGACCCGTTCCATCTTGGTCCTTCTTCATCTCTCCACGGCATTTGACACAGTGGATCATGGTGTGCTGTTGGGTCACCTGTGGTTCATCTGTGGGCTTTCAGGATAGGTCCTCAGGTGGCTTTGATCATTCCTCAAGGGTAGGACTCAGAGGGTGGTGTCGTTTTTTTTTTCCCTTGGCTCCACTCTCCCTATCCTGTGGGGTGCCGCAGGGATCCATCTTGACACCCATGTTGTTTGCGGTGTATATGCTGCCATTGGGAGCGATTGTTGGACAGTACGGCTTGAGTTTTCACTGCTATACAGATGATACTCAGCTGTACATGTCCTTTGTGCCTGGCCAGGATGATGCTATCTCAATCTTTAACAGCTGTCTTGCCGAGATCCAGGACTGGATGAATGTGAGCTGGCTGCGGTTGAACCCAGAAAAAAGGTGTTGATCGTGGATCCAGGTCATTGTGAGGTGGGTGTGTTAGCAGGTTCTCCTTCGGGTTTATGGCTCAGAGGTGTCCAGCTAACCACCTCAGACCGGGTGTGGAACCTCAGCATTATTATTGATGACTGCTTGACCCTAAAATTGCAGGTGTCTGCAGTTGTCAAGACATCTTTTTACCATCTGAGGAATATTGCCCGAGTGAAGCACCTGGTTCCTCCCGATGATCTTCCAACCTTGATCCACACTTTAGTTACCTCCTGCCTTGACTACTGCAATGCCCTTTACCTAGGGCTACTGGGGGGGCTGATATCTGCCACTTGCAGCTGGTGCTGAATGCGGCAGCCAGGCTTTTGACTGGCACCCCTAGGACCAGTCATATAAAACCTGTGCTCTGCGGACTGCCCTGGACCCAGTTACCTGAAAGATCTCCTTCATCCCTACTGTCCCTCCCGCCCTCTCTGATCCACCAGTGAGGGATTGCTAGAGATTCCCAGGGTTCATTTACAAACATCGGGGGCAAGGGCATTTAGCTTTGTGGCCCCGACCCTGTGGAACTTTCTACCTCGTCTGGTGCAAGATTGCCTGACTGTCCAAAGTTTTAATGTTGCCTTGAAATCGTGTCTTTTTTAGCCAGGCATTTACTGAGTATTAAGTTGATATTGTATTTATTGTTTTAGTTAAATTTGATTATTATTTGTGGTTTTACTGTACAGGCACCTTGGTTTTGGAAAGGCGCCTATTATAAAGAAATTGATTGATATCTTGTAAATGTTTGTTTCCTGGTCAACAGACAACTCTTTTCATGTAACTGTTAGGGATATATGCGTTTACTTTAGTTTTCACCTTTCACATCAGCCCCTGTAATTAATCTGGGGGTCTCCATTTTCTGGTTGTTGACATCTCATTCTGCCCGAGAGCTGCGTTAGCATATGAGAACATGATGTGTCTGCACCCTTTAGTCTCCACAGTATGCCTGTTAGGTTCATTACAATTCAACAAAGGAAGTTGCAGTAAGGTGTGAAATAGCACATTACATTCAGTTAGCTTTGCAAAGTGTCTTGGATGTAAATCAAGTTTTTTCCCCTTAAACTGCATTCAATCTGTGTGTTTCTAGAGAGTTTTTTTTACTTAGGTTATGAGTACTTTAGCATAGAGATGCATGGTATAAATTGATGCTATGGTATTATATTCTTACATTCATATATGCTAATGCACTTTTCAAGGACAATGAGATTTCAACAATCAGAAAATGGAGACCTCCAGGCTAGTTACAGTGGCTGGTGTGAACAGTGAAAGCAAACTCGTATATCCCAACAGCTGCATGAAAACAGTTATTTGCTGACAAGGAAATAACATTTACAAGATATGAGGGTGTATTACTTTAAAGTAGAATCAATCTAAACTCTCATGGTGATCTGCATGTACTTCCCACAGTGCTTTGTATTATGAGGATATGTGCAATTTTACATTTCTATGAAATAGTTAATACCTACTTTAAAAAAAAAAAAAAATGCCATAGGAGGACACCCAATGGAGCAGTGGGTAGCATGTGGCTCTGGGACATCAGAAGAATAGGCAGTCCCTTCACACCTAAACAGGTAACGGACAGCAGAAGGCATCTCTTCCATACTAAGTCAGAAACCAGCACAGAATGGAATAATTAAAGCTTAAATATGTTATTCTTGGTAATCAGTAGACCCGTTATTGAACAAGTTGTGTTTTTTTTGGGGGGGGGAGGGGAGATATCCGTCAAAACTAGTACTAAGCTTCTACCCCAAATGTCAATATTTCAAGACCAGCTTATTCATTATGAAGTAGTATGTCAACTTATCATGGCTCCACCTATCCTTAAACTTTTGCTTACTAGCAGCCAGTGTATGGGGCCTGTCGCTGTCGTATGCCAGCGACCTGAGTCCAGGAATGAGCCTAAGATGCTGACAACCAGTCATCGATGAGCACTTCTGGTGGCAGCGTGTCCTTGATTACGGGGATGGCATGGCTTTTCCACAGCATCAGCGACTCCTGAGGTAGGACGCTGGAAGGTTTACCTTCCAGTTGCAGGGAATATTGCATGTCCATGAGGCAGTCAGAGGGTCTAGTGTGTGTCCCGCCCGATGGCCCAGCTAGAGTGTCACATGCTTCTGTGCTGGCAACCCAGGTTTGGGAGCGGACTCAGGGAGCCATGTCATGTGAATAGGGGGCCGGGGTAGTGCTGCTGCACAGCAGTGCTTTCAGCCAGGCAAGGGATGTGCTCAAGTTCTGGTGCAGTAGCATCTCTTGTGGTGGGCCAAGGGAGCTCGTCTTCCCCACAGGACGCTGCTACATGAATTCGAGGGGTGTGCTTTGGGAGTCATATCCTACACCAAACATCGGGGAGTGGGGACACAGGAGAAAAAATAGAAAATCGTTCATGTGCACTGGTCGCCATAAATGATGCCACCAGTTTCCTCAGGTTCCTCCCCATGTAGATCACCACTGGCCAGATGGTGAGAGGAATGGCGGATGTGGCAGAGGGGAGACAGAAAATTGCCTGAAGCAGGTGCAGTGGCAATGATGGGCCTAAAAGCTCTATCACAAATAAAAAGGGTCTAGTGTATGCCACAGGGAGGTAGGAGAGCAACACCACAGGGGAAGAAAACAAGTTGGCTCCATGTGAATGATGGCCAGTAGCTGGCACACTTGTGCCTCACTCTGCGAAACACACTGCCTGCCCTGGATTCTGATTGAGTTGCCAAAGGGAAGGCGCTGTCCCCCTTGAAGACCCTGTCACAGAGGGAAGAACTGTGGGAGCTGGTCACAGCAGTGAGAGTTGTGGCTGTGGGACTGATTTGTCGCCAGAGGACAGCAGGAGTATGATGTGGGCAGATCAGGGAAAAAAAAAAAACAGACTCTATACCTTCCACCTCAGCTGCCACTAGATACTTATTTATTTGAAATTACTCCAACCAGGATAATCCCATGAGATGCAGCATTTCATTTTCATTGGAGGTCCCAGGAAGGATAGCAGCAACCAGTTAACATAATCCAGCAGGAAGGCCAGCCCAGTGGCATGGAAGCCTGAGGTGCTTGGTGCTTCACCTGCAACCACACCTGTGATCTGGGTTTGGCAATGGGCCAAGGTTGCTAGTGGGCCAACCAGGGGAAGGAGGACTGAACATGTAGGGATAGCTTTCTTCCTTTGAGAATGGGGGACAGTGCATGCCACTGCTTGGACGCCACCTAACAGAGGCTAGGTGGCATTGTAGCAGCCACCTACCTAGTTGGTTGGGAGTGGGCACAGTGATGATATTGCATCGCCAGGCAGTGCATGAGCACCAGAGCATGCCTCATGGACCAGGTAAAGGGGAGAAAATGGAGGGAATCCCCCAGCAGCAGATAATGACAACATCCTGCAGGCTCCACACCATCTCCCAAGGCACCCACCCATCCATGGTGGTTCAAGAGGTGAGGTAAGGTCTTGAGTGGGTGGGTGACAGAGCTGTGGGTAGTCACCAGAAGGGGGCTGCTGATGGCAGAATGGAGCACAAATACATAATGAAAAAATAGTCTAGCAAGAATAGATCTTACTTCGAGGGGACTCTTGCAGCAGGGAACACCAGTAGGACTGAAGCCGCCAGGTACCAGGAACACACAGAAAATCTACCTAGCAGTCTTATCACAGGGGACCGCCCCCACCAACGTCAGAATTCTGATGTCTGCCTATCCTATAACGGGGGTGGACCCCCAGACCTACCTCAGTTATTTTTGTGCCATTGACCCGTGCATGTCGTACCTCCACAATGCCTGCATCAGTCAACTGCCATTTTTCTTGCATTTACCCACGCTTTATTTTTCTCTTTTTACCATTAGTAACAATGAATCTTCGGTGTTTTCTTATCAGGTTTATATCTTCTTCTGCAGCCTCAGCTTTCGACCAGCTGATGAAATATGCTTGCAGCAAGCAGATACCCACCAAAAATGGTCATTCTTCTTGCCTGCTCTGCTTAGGCCCCAACCATGACAGTGAGTTCTGCCAGCACTTTAACCAAGCCACACAGAGATGCTGCTTGAAGATCTTGGAAAGCTACCTGCTCAAGCAGAAGTTGACCGCGATGGAGAAGGAGCTGCAGGCCAAAAGTTCTTCTATTTCCCTGGATCAGTCTTCTGGGGCTGCTCCTGCTTCTTCTGCTTCTTCATCTTCTCATTCTCCCCAGAAGGAGAAGTCATGAAGTGGGAAGCATAAGCACCAGAACAGTCCTTGGTCAGCCTCTCACTTGTGGTTGCCGCACAGACCAGCCACCGCCTCTGGGTCTTCCTCCCCAGGGGGTCAGCCCCTCCTTCCCCACAGGCACCACGTTGGCTACTTTGCCAGACTGACACCAGCCTTTGCCTCTGAGGCCAGCGGCAGCTCCTTCGACACCTCAGCTGATTACTCCTCAGCCGTCGTCACCTCAGCCCCAGCCTACGCCACAGCTGACACCTGTTGGCCCTCCTTGGGATCCTCCGCTGGCAATAGGGTACCCTACATAATGCTCTGTTTAATGCCTAGTGGTCCTTCATGGAAAATAAGAATGCCCCGAGTCGACTCTCTCGCTCTTCCCGGTATCCCTTTCCTCAGGACTCAAACTGGGCAGGACCTATCGACCCCCTGTACCACGGAATCCTCTGGTGGACGCACAGGGAGCTCTGACCAGCTTATGGACAACCGTCACCTTCAGCCGCTGGTCCCCGATAGTGATCAGTCTGGAGATGACTCTTCTTCTTCCTCAGAGTTGTCAGAAGATTCCAAGGGCTTCTTTGACAGTCAGGAGCATACTAAGGAGACCTCTAAGTCTCCCCTCGTATTACCCTTCTTTTCTTGACATTATGAGTCATATCCAATCCCTCATAGGATGGGAAACAGCAGAGCTTGACCCAGAGTGCTGTCGCCTAGCTATATACCTATGGAAAAAGGAGACACTCCATTTGGGTAGTGCCTCCTTTAATTGACTGTTATAAAGATGTTACTAAGGTGGCATGGAACCACCTTTTTTCCACCCCGGCCTTGCCCAAGAAGGGTGGATCGCCTCTACCATGCGCCGGTGGGCAAGCCCTTCTTTGGCGAGCACCCCGCAACAGACTGAGTGATCACGAATACAGCCCATGACCGTACTAAGAGATCCAAACATCTCAGTACCCACCCCTCCGACAAAGAGTCTCGCCAACTGGACCAGCTGGTCAAGCGGATGTATGCCTCTGCCACACTGGCCATTCGAGCACTTAACTATCTGGCAAAATGGTACAGTACCACAATGCCCTCTGGGATCAGGCAAGGGATCTGGTTCAAACCCTCCCTGAGGATTCTACCACAGTTGGCCCAACTCCCGAAATCCGTGTCGGATGTGGGCACCCATGTACTGAGGATGGTATATGATACTGTTAACACCTCCAGGTGTGGGGTGGCGGCAGGGACCTGCCTTCACCGCCATTCATGGCTTGGGGTCTCTGGCTTTGCGCCTGATGTTCAGACCAAAATTCTGGATGCCCCTTTTAGGGGATCCATCTTGTTTGTCGGCGATGCCCAGGACGTTATCTCCCGCCTCCAAGAACTGGGCAAGGCCTTGAGGTTGGTACATTCCCTCTACAGATCCCAGCCTCAGTCTTCCCAGTGTCAGTCCTTTCATTGGTCCTCTCACCAGCCCTCCAAGGGCTAACAGTCAAAAGGACCCTTCAAGCTCCAGGCAAACACCCCTCCAACTGGAGCGGCTGCCCCTAGGGCCCCTAGTGCACCCACAGCCACTCTTCCCACCCCCGGGTCCACTGCCTAACTCCTTGCCTGACTCCTCCCTCCAGTAGAGGCCTTAGTGGAGGCAGTCGGGGGTCAATTCTTCCTCTACCTCAATGGGTGGCGAACAGTGTTTTCCGATCAATGGATGCTGCAGCTTATTGAACAGGGTCACACTCGCGAATTTCTGGAGCCTCCTCCAGAAAACCCTCCCTTGCTCTCCCATTACCCTCAGGCCCTCATCCGGGAAGAGATTAAGGCACTCTTGTACAAAAAGGCCATAGAGTCTGTCCCTCCGGCTCAAAGAGGAAAGTGGTTCTGCTTCCACTTCTTCCTCATCCCCAAGAAAACAGGGGACCTGAGGTCAATCCTGGACTTCAGCCATTTGAACCTCTACTCTCCAGGGACTGTTATCCCTCCTTCAACAGGGAGACTGGCTTTGTTCCCTTGACATGCAGGATGCCTATCTTCATATCCACGTTTTCCCAGCCCACTGTTGCTTCCTCCATTTCTGCTTCCAAGGAGACCACTTTCAGTTCAGGGCCCTCCCTTTTGGCCTTTCCTTGGCACCTCGGGTCTTTACCAGGTGCCTGGTGGTGGTGGCCGTGGCTCTGAGGAGACAGGGCTCCTATGTGTTCCCTTACCTGGATGACTGTTTGCTGACAGCCCCTTCCAGGGACCTTTTGCTGCAGACCCTGGAATGTACCTTTTGGCTTTTCCAGGCCCTAGGGATCACAGTTAAACTGCCATAGTCTTATTTCTCTCCGTGCCAATGCCTCCATTATATTGGGGTGGTCCTGGACTTGTCTCAGGGCAGAGCCTTCCTGCCAGCAGACAGAGTGGAATGCTCGAGAGCGCAGGCCCAGCTAGTATCCTCCAGTTGTCAGATACCAGCCAAAGTGTTCCTCTACCTGTTAGGGCACATGGCAGCGGCTATAACCACAGTTCCCCTAGCCTATCTGCATATGATGGTACCTCAATGGACCCTTCAGATTCAGTGGGATCAGCTGGTAATGGTCTCTGACCCGATGAGGAGGGCCTTAGAGTGGTGGCAGAACCCTGCTAATCTCCTGTGCAGGGTCCCCTTTCAAGCTATGCCCCCTCAACAGATCCTTACCATGGATGCTTCAGGTCTGGGCTGGGGTGCTCACTTAGCCGACCGTCAAACGCAGGGGGACCTGGTCCGAGCCTGAACAGCATCTCCATATCAGTGTGCTGGAGATGCGGGCAATTCTTTATGCTCTGCAGGCCTTCCAGACCTACATTCTTCCCGGCCTGCTGCTGGTGCAGATGGACAACATGTCCATAGTATACTACATCAGCAAGCAGGGGGGCACTCATTCCTACCCCCTTTGTTGGGAGGCAATGAGAGTCTGTTACTGGGCCATCCAGCACGGCATGTAACTCTCTGCCGTCCATGTTCCAGGCGACCAAAATGCCCTGGCCAATAGTGTAAGTCAGTCCCGGTCGAGGACTCACAAGAGGAAACACCTGTCCTTAGTGGTCGAAGATCTCTTCAACAGGTGGGGCCATCCAGAGTTGGACCGTTTTGTGCCCCCACTCAATGCAAAACTGTTGCTTTTCTGCTCTCTTTATCCAGGGCCTAGAGTTTTCTGGCATGGCTTGTTTCACTCCTGGAAGGGGAGGTTTCTGTATGCCTTCCTGCTCCTGCAGAGGGTTCTTCTCAAGCTCCAGTCAGAGGGGGCAGAGATGATTCTCATAGCTCCCTACTGGTTGTGTCAGATTTGGTTCCCCCTGCTGCAGCAGCTGGCAGTGGAACCTCCAGTACCCTTGCCCCTGTGCACCGGCTTACACTCCCAGGCTCGGGGCACTCTGGTCCATCCCGACCTCATGTTTCTACATCTGCATGTGTGGCTCCTGCAGATTTAGCTGTTGCCCACTTTTGGGTTTCTTCCAGGGTCGCTGATTTCCTGGTGGCTGCTAGAAAAGCTTCCACTAAAGCCACCTATGCCATGAAGTGGAAGCGCTTCTCCCTCTGGGCTGCTGCTCGCCACCTGGATCCCTTCACCTGTCTGGCGAATCTGATCCTGAAGTACCTGCTCTCTCTTTTGGACTCAGGCCTGAGGTACTCCTCTCTTAACGTGCATCTTTCCACATTTCTGCATACCATGCACCTGTTGAGGGCAAAGCTGTTGCCCAGCTGGAGGTATCCTGCACATTCTTGCGGAGTATCCTTTATTTGAAGCCTTCCATTCGGGATCCCGACCCTCCATGGGACCTTCTTTTCATGTTGGAAAAGCTCACACTGCCTCCCTTTGAGCCGGCCATGAGTTGCGAGCTGCACTTTCTGTTATGGAAAGCATTATTTTTAGTTGCTGTTACTTTTGCTCAGATTTCCGAGCTCCAAGCTGTGATGTATAAAGAGCCTTATTTGGTTTTTCACAAAGACAGGGTGTCTTTGCATACTAATCCTAAGTTTTTGCCTAAGGTGGTGTCTGAGGTTTCATTAAACCAATCCATCCACTTACCAGTTTATTTCCCTGAGTGTTCTAATCAGGGAGAGGCCTTACTCCATACTTTGGATGTTCATCGAGTGCTTTGTTAACTATACAAACCACATCCAGACTGTTAGAATAACTGATCAGTTGTTTGTTTCGTTTGCTCCCAAGAGAGAGGGGGCACCTGTTTCGAAACAGTGTTTGTCAAAATGGTTGGCTGATTGCATTGTTTACTATTACCATAAATACAACAAGCCCTTGCCTGGGGTGGTGAAAGGCCACTCCACCAGAGGTATGGCTGCCTCTACCGCCTGTTTCAGAAATGTGTCTGCTGCTGACATCTGTGGAGCAGCCACTTGGAGTTCTGTCCACACCTTTGTTCGTCATTACAGTCTGGACATTGCCTATAGGCGCAGGGCCAATTTCTGCCTAGCCGTCCTTCAGGGCCTTCTTTCATGAGCCTCCTGCTGTTGCCTTCTACCTCCTCCTGGCTGACTTTTTGGTCACTTCTGGTACTGCTTGGGATTCAGTCCCACCGGTGTTGTCTGCTGCAAGAGCCCCCTCGAAATAAGATAGTACAGTTATGTAGGAACTTATCATAATAGTAGATCCTCGAGAGGAGCACTTGCTGCAGGCGCTGCTTTCCCTTCCTCCTTCCCCCTAACAGTTTCTTCTCCTTTGTACTCTTTCTGCTTTTCCTCAGCTCTGAGGAACCACCTTGGTTCTGCTTTTTGCTTGCAGTGCTGGGGTCTCCAGCAGGGGAGCTGAGGTAGGTCTGGGGGACCGGACTGTCCCCTTTATAGGATAGGCGAACATCAGCATGCTGATGTTGGCAGGGGTGGTCCCCATGATACACTGCTAGCTAGACATTTTCCGCATGGTCCTGGCTGCTGGTGTCTTTAGTCCTACCAATGCTGCCTGCTCCAAGAGCTCCTCTCAAAGATGTACTGCTACAAAGTTCTTATGTAACTGTACTTTACTGTGACAAACTGCCCCTTGGACAATACTAGCTAACAGAGCAGTTGCCATCACCTGATTATATCAGGAAATACCTTGGTCCTGCTCAGGGACTTGGGTGGTCAGACACAGTAAAATATGGCAGAGCACTTTTTGGATTGCATATTTTAAACAGAGAATTCTCACCTTGCCAGTAGAAATATTACTTTTCCCTTTTCAGTGCTGAGGCTCGGTCACGGATTCTATAAAACTAGACTCTTTATTACTAGATACTATGGATATTTACAAACAGGATATAGATATATACTGTATATACATACAGCAACCAAGAAGATTTACACATTTACAGGGAAGGAAAAATAATGCAGTTAAACAGATGACTATTAGAATAATCTCAAGCTCTAGTCTTACAGTAGATTCTATATTTACCTGCCAGCTATCTTGAAAGAACACTCACCTAGACTGCTCTTACCTAACACAGATAAGCTAGCTCTGGGGTTGGGCCCTCCATCTTCTTCACAAGATGTAGGAAGTTAGAATGTTGGGAGTCCAACTCCTCAGTTTATGTGCTTATGGTTGTAGGGTGGGACCTTTCCCTAGAGTGAAAATCGCTCCAGTATTCCACCCCCCGATGAGTGAGTGTGTGTGTGTTTGTGTGTGTGTGGGGGGGTAATTTCACATTGCCAGGCCAAATTGTCTTTTCTACCTAGCCCTTCCTTACATCTGTTTTACTACTTTATTGCATCCTGCCTGCTCAGGATGTCTTTGTGGGAAACTTTGTGAGTTATTTAACCCTTGGAACTTACCCATGAGAGCTGTTGGGGCATGTGACCTGGTGTCCATTTTATTTGCCCTATGTAACTCCAGACAGCAAGAACTTACATGAGGAGGAGTATACAAACTTACGAAATTGCCAGCAGAAAAAGGGCCACAGGTCTATCAAGTCTACCCGATTGTGCAGCTCTTAGTTTCATATCAGTACAGCTGCCTCACCCCCAGCCAAATCCCTTCCTCCTCTTTCCCGGGCCTTCCCCTCTTTGTGTCATTGGTGTCGGAATGGTTTGAAAAGTGGTAGGGCCAAGGAAGTAAGGTGTAAGTTCTCCCCTATTAAATACATTAACATGATTGCAAAAACTGATAGGGCCACTTATGAAAGTGGTAGGGCCGTGGCCCTAGTGGCCCCCCTGTTTCAACACCTATGCTTTGTGTTCTTGTCTTTACTAACCCTGCCCTTGACTCAATCCCAACCCTGCTTAAAGCTATCCACTGTCCTTTGAGCGATAAACTCCTTCGGCAGTGTGTTCCAACCCTCTACCACTCTCTCTGTGAAGTAGTGCCTCCTCATCTCCCTCCTAAACCTTCCCCCTTCCAACTTCAGACTTTGCCCCCTAGTGACCCTTCCCCCCCCTTAAGTAGAACACTCCTCTCGCCCTGACTTTGTTTATGCCTTTCAAGTACTTAAAGGTCTCTATCATGTCCCCTCTTTCCCTTCTCTCTTCCAGCGAGTACATGTTGAGCTCCTTCAACCTTTCCTCATTCGGCAACTCCTCTAGTCCCATTATCATTTTTGTAGCCCTACGCTGCACCCCCTCCAGTAATCTCCCATCCTTTTTGAGCTATGGGCACCAGTACTGCACACAGTGTTCCCAAGTGTGGCCTCACCAGTGATCTATACGATGGCAGGATGACCTCCCCCTTTCTAGAGGTGATCCTTCTGGCAAGGCACCCCAGCATCCTATTTGTCCTTGCTGCCGCCCTGCTACACTGTGCTGATACCTTCATATCCCCTGTAACTATTACTCCCAGGTCCCCTTCCTCCTTTGAAGCTGTTACCTGCACTCCCCCCAGCCAGTAGCTGTACTTGGGATTTCTGTCTCCGAGGTGCATGACCTTGCACTTCTTAGCGTTGAACCCCGACTGCCACTCCTTAGACCAGTGTTTGAATTTAGCTAGATCCTCTCTGAGTGCCTGCCTCCCTTCCTCATTGTCCACTTTTGCACAAATCTTAGTGTCGTCCGTGAACAGGCTGATCTTACTCTTGACCCCCTCTGCAATGTCTCCAGTAAAAACATTGAACAAAACAGGGCCCAGCACTGAGCCCTGCGGTACCCCACTTGTTACTGGCCTTGGCTTGGATGTCTCCCCCTTACAACTACCACCAGTTGTCTGCCCTGCAGCCAGCTCTCCACCCACCCCACCAGTTTTTACCCTGCCCTCATGTCCCTCAGCTTGCTCATTAACCTCCTGTGCAGCACTGAGTCGAAAGCCTTGCTGAAGTCCAGACTCAGGACATCCACAGCATGGCCTTTGTCAACTGCCCTAATGACCCAGTCGATCAGGTTAGTTTGGCAAGATCTTCCCGTGACAAACCCATGCTGTCTGTTGTCCTGCAGACCATTGCTGTTGAGAAAGGTTATCAATCTCTCCTTCAGAATGATCTCCATCAGCTTCCCCCCTATGGAAGTCAAGCTCAGTGGTCTGTAGTTGCCCGGTTGGTCCTTGGGTCCACTCTTGTGAAGAGGCACCACGTGAGCCATCCTCCAGTCCCTGGGTACATTCCTCGTCTCCAAGGAGGTGTTGAACAGGTCCATCAGAGGTCCTGCCAACACCTCTGCCAGTTCCTTCAGGACACTTGGGTGTACACTGTCCAGTCCTGGTGCCTTGTCCACCCACAAGGCTTTAAGGCCCTTCAGAACTCTATAAGCAAAAAATAATTACAATAACAAAAAAGAGGTTAAATTAACCTGGTCACACTTCCATCACAGTTATATACTGACTAAAATATATACAGGAAAGAAAAACTAAAGGTAGGTATATCCAAACAGAAATCAAAGCAAGCTTACGGAGTGGCTACAACAAACAATGAGCATGGTCACTGTTACGCAACATGATCAAGGTCAGTTGATGGGGATTCTGGACCAAAATAAATATTTGGAGTTCTAAGGTGGCTGGAAAGATTGGACTTGAACACTTGCAAGCTGGAAACATTCCTCAGATGGAGAGGCAGTTTGTTCCAGTTGTCTCTGGTGCTGTAAATTTAAAGGCCTTTCTACCAAATGTACATGTCACTTTTGGAATTGAGAAGGTAAGTGCTGCTGTTAAGCAGAGTGAGTAGGCACTGCTTAACTGTGTGTAGTGGGCTGGGAGATATATCCAATTGGAATCCAAGTGACTGATTTAGATATTTCAGATTCAGGAGTTTGCCTTCTGACATATGTGGTCTCAGGAGGTGCCTGTTGGGAAAGGAGACAGGGGTGTCTTTTGCTTAAATAATCAAAATGGCATCCGTAAATGAGCTATCTCAGCAATTTAGCAGTTTTTTTCAGTGTGATAGGAAGGCTGCAGCAACTTATATTCGGACTAAATGGGAAGCTGAGGCTAATCTTCAGGTACCAAGCAAGAACTGGGAGTTGATTTGGATGGGTTCATTTAGCTACATGTCATCATATGTCAAGTAGTTATGTTACATGGATCTCTCCAATCTCTCGAGACAGACCTTAAATAAAGTACCTGTTTTTATCATTCCTCAGGTTGGTATTTACGTTAAATGTGCTTATGTATCTTTTAGTGCATAGACTTCACGGACACAGGTTTGTTGAGAATGATACTGTATGTCTTTTATTTGTTTTCGTTTGGACTGGCATCATTGTATGTACTTTTTGTTCTAAATCAACTTGGTGCTCTTATAAATAAAAGAAGCTGAAAAAAAATAAAGCCAGTGATAGTCGTTCCTGGTCATATAGCAGATAATGATGGGAGACTTCAGTACCTAGCTATGTACTGTTCAGAAGAGACCGAGGTGTAAAAAGGGTGGGGGGAGGTGGCCCTTTATGTGAATGAGAATATCAAAGCTACAGAAATTCAGAATACACATAAGGAGCCAGAAGAACTGTGGGTCACCCTGGAAACAGGATATGGGACAGCCATATGAACTGGGCTTGTCTACAGGCCTCCAGACAAGGGGGAGGACATAGACACATTACTGTTAGAAGATATACAAAACATGACAGCTAAAGGGGAGGTTCTGATAATGGGAGACTTCAACATGCCAGATACAGATTGGTCAATTCCAGCAGGAACATCCGCCAGAACTAGACATATAGTGTATTCCCTGCAGGGTGAGGGCCTCATACAATTGGTACAACAACCCACAAGAGACCGGGCTATCCTGTGTCTAGTACTGACTAACAGGGAAAGGATCACAGATCTTCAGGTAGAAGGTCACCTGGAGGCCAGTGACCATCACATGGTATGGTTCAATTTGGCCACTAGACCTAAATCATCCCATTCCAAGGCAAAAATATGGGACTCAGAGGAGCTGACTTTGATGAGATGGCCAACAGAGTTAAGCTAGCCCTAGTGAGAAGAAATACAGGTGAGGGGATACAGGGAAAGTGGGCAGGCATTAAGGATGCAACACTTGAAGCGACATCCCATTGTGTTAGGGAGAAAAGAAAGAGCAAAAGAAGAAGGAAATTACATTGGTTCTCAAAAACAGTAGCAGAAAAGATCAGAGCCAAATGGTTGGCCTTCAGGACATATAAGGGAACGCAGCGGGACGAAGATAGGGAGGCATCCAAACTTCCCTAAGGGAAGCAAAGAAGGCAGAAAGGCAGGCAAAGGCCCAAACTGAGGAAACACTAGCATGAACAGTGAAAGAAGGGGACAAGGCTTTCTACAGATACATTAGTGAAAGGAGGAAGTCCAGAGGTGGTATTGTTAAGATCAAAGGGATAAGGGGGAGTGTGTGGAGGAGGACTAAGGAAAAGCATCTATCCTAAATAGATACTTCTGCTCGGTATTTACTGAGGAAAAGATAGGGCAGGGTCCACAGCTTAGCACCATGGACATGGGGGAGGGCGATATGCACAAGTCCTTTCACAAAAGGGTCCCACAAGAGCTTGCCAAGCTCAGGGTGGACAAGGCAGTGGGACCTGATGGCATACATCCCAGGGTACTAAAGGAGCTAAGGGTGGAACTAGCAGAGCCATGAGCAGAACTGTTTAGGGAGCCTCTGAGTACAGGCGAGGTCCCAGAAGACTGGAGAAGGGCTCATGTGATCCCACTCCACAAGAGTGGTAGCAGGGAGCTACAGACCAGTCAGTCTTACCTCAGTAGTGGGCAAGATTATGGAGGCACTCCTTAAGGAAAGGATAGCATAACACCTGGAATCCTATAGAAGCACAGGATCCAAGACATTATGGGGTTACAACAGGAAGGTCCTGTCAAACTAATCTCATAGATTTTTTTGACTGGGTAACCAGAGTGGTAGACCAAGGGGGTGCAGATGATGTCGCCTACCTTGATTTCAGCAAAGCTTTCGATACTGTTCCACATAGAAGATTGATTAATAAGCTGGGTAGGCTCGGGTGGGTCAGAAGTTGGTCAACTGGTTGTCGGACAGAAAACAGAGTGTGATGGTAAATGGTATACAGTCAGAAGAGATGCAAGTCACAAGTGGGGTACTTCAGGGATCAGTCCTGGGGCCATTCCTCTTCAATATCTTCATCAGTGACATTGCAGATGGACTGAAGGGTAAGGTTTACCTGTTTACAGATGACACCAAGATCTGCAACAGAGTAGATGAACCAGATGGGGTGGGCAGAATGAGAAGAGATCTGGAAAAACTGGCAAAATGGTTAGAAGAGTGGCAACTGGAGTTTATCACAAAGAAGTGCAAGATCATGCACATAGGGAAGAGAAACCCTGAAGCTACCTATAGGTTGGAAGGGGAGTTGCTGGCAACCACAAGGGAAGAAAGGACTTAGGTATTATCATCACGGATGACCTGAAATCATCCAAACAGACCACTAAAGCATTAGGTATATCTAGAGGGATGTTGGGGTGTATTAGTAGGGGTATCACAAGTCGTAAGAGAGAGGTAATAATCCCTCTTTACAAGACACTGGTTAGGCCCTATCTGGAGTACTGCGTGCAGTACTGGAGGCCTCACCTGCACAAGGACATTAAGAAAATGGAGGCATTCCAGAGAAGGACAACCAAAATGGTGCAGGGACTGCATCAGAATACATATGAGGACAGATTAATGGAGCTGAATATGTATACCCTAGAGCAAAGGAGGGAGAGAGGTGATATGATTGAAACATTCAAACATCTTAAGGGCATTAACAAGGTGAAAAAGTCTAATGTTTCAATATAAGAAAAACAGCAGAACAAGAGGACACAGCATGAGACTAGAGGGAGGCCGATCAAGGGGTAATGTGAGTTCTTTTTCACAGAAAGGGTGGTGGAAGCATGGAACAGCCTACCGCAGGAAGTGGTGGATATGAATACAGTGCAGGGCTTCAAACAGGCATGGGATTGGTAAAAGGCAGCAATACAGATAAGTATGAATAAATAGGCCATTGACACAGTAAAGGCCTATGGCACATTCATAAGGTAGAAAAAATGGGCAGACTGGATGAGCCTTGTGGTCTTTATCTGTCGTCAACTTCTATGTAGATCATCTGCAGGAGAGGATGAACCTGCACAGCTTGTACAAACAATTCCTGGGCAGCAGAGTGATTTTGTTTGTACAGCTTTATATGATGTCTGTATGAGGGAGGGCTCAGTGTGCTTCAAGGACATCTCCCTCCTTGGAACCACACCACTGGGAATTGTAAGCCGACAGCTTCTGGACCACCCTGCAACTTTTGCTAGCTGAGGCTGTCCGCATCCATTGTTGCTGTCTGTGTAGCATGGGCAGCCCTGTCATGCTTCAGTTTTTTCTCCCGCAGTCAACTACCAATCAAATCACTATAAAAGGAATGCATTGACTCCTGTGGATACTGGGGGATGTCGGCTCCATATGTTTGGCCTCCACAGTATGCTGGCTGCTGCAGGTACCTGGATCATACTAAGGATTGTAGAAAGTCCTCTCAACTAGTTGTGTCCTTCTTTCCCAGGATGGTGGGCTCCCCAAATTTCTAAGCAGTGCTTTTCCGCATACTTGGCATCCTGCATTACTTTCTGGTACTAGAAGTATAGTGAGCAGCTTCCCAGTCCTGTGTGTGCCCACTTCACTTGTTGCGTAGCCACTTCTGTGGCCTGTTTTCACAATATGTCCACTGTTGACATCTGTGCTGTGGCCACTTGAGTACTATGCATTTGGACATCGTCTCTCATAGATGTGCTGGCTTTGGCCTTACAGTTCTGAAAGGCCTCATGTCTTAGGGTCATTCGATCCTTACCGCCTTCCATGGTATTTGGGTATTACTTGAGAATTGTTCTAGTGGTGTGATTCAGTGGAGGGAGATGTCCTTGAAGAAGATAGAGCAGTTTCCATCCAGCAGATATTTGAGGATTTCTCCTCCATTAGGCCACACCTTTGGAACTATAATCCATCAGCTGTAGGACCACATGGAAACTGTTGCAAACCAGGGGCTGCCCATGATGACATGCGCCATGTGCATATATATAAACTTGGGCGGACCCATCACTCCTCAGTTCTTTTCCTACCTTTGATCATCCTTGTCAGATCTGCTGAAGGAAACGTCATCAATTAGCCATTGCCATTTATTTTACTTCGTGTTTTACCTTGTTGTCTCTATGTGCTTTCAGAGTTGAAAGACCCTTTACTTCAGTATTGAAAGGGGGACACAAAATTTACAAAGAGGACACACGTGGTTGGCGTGTGTGTGCTGTTTGGGCATGTCTTACAACATGAGAGTCCGTGGTTTAGGCTAAATGGGTAGACTAGGTGGGCCACATGGTCCTTATCTGCTGTCAAGTTCTATGTTTCTATTTGCCAGAGCTTCAACTAGGCTACAAGGCGACGCCATAAGAAGGCTCTAGAAAATGTTGTTCTGTTAAACATATTGAAAGCTGTGGACAAGGAAAAAGGCTCAAAATCTACTTCTCCTTCCCCGTCACTTAAAAGGCAACCGTTGAAATCTAAGGATTGGGACAAGGAACAGTTGATCTTCGAGGATATCTCTTTCATCAGGCCACACCTTTGGAACTTATAGCGCCAGGCATTAGGACCACATGGAAACTTTTGCAAGCAGTCAGCCTGGGGCCACCCCATGATGATGTCAGATGTCAGCATATACAGTACATTTTATTTATTTATTTAAACTTTTGTTAACCAGGTAAATGTAACGAGCCAAGGCCCTTTTTCATACATGACCCGTGCTTATACAAATAGCCAGAGATGTTACAATTTAAATTTAAATAAATACATGCAAGACAAACATATCACTCTTACAACTATACAAAACATTTACAAATAAGTTGTACACAATAATGTTTCCTAAGACGCAATTTAAAGGTAGCATGGCTAACACCTTCGTATAAATAATTAGGTAGGGAATTTCAATTTCTAGTAGCACACACTGTAAAAGCTTGCTCACCCATACTACTTAAAACTCTAGGGACAACTAAAGAAGCACTATTGTTGGACCTTAGCATTCGGATCCATAAATATGGGTGGCCCCTCCTCTCCTTGGTTCTTTTCCCACCATCAAGGTGACTTGTCGGATCGCTGTAGGAAATGTTGTTGCGATTGCTGCAGTTTTATTTTTTTTTCATCCACTAAAAGTAATCACATTTATAGTGATTTTCAACTACCTGCATGTCACTGAAGGAACCTTCTAAACTTTTCTGGTACTGTGAGTGTAGAGAAAAGATCTACACCGGCAACTGCATTGAAGTTTGTGTCTGCTGCTTGGGCCTATACCACAACATGAAAGCCTGCAAAATTTGTCAGGGATTTAAGTCTGCAACCAGGTGACACAGAAAAGGTGCTTTGGAAACATTTTTACTCCAAAAGATTGTAGAGAGAATGGAGAAGGCGCTCCAAGAAAAGTCTGTGTCACTGGCTTCATCGACTGAATCACTGTTGTCTAAATCCTGGGAGAAAACTTCAGGGAGTTGCAAACACAGGGACAAGGAGAAGTCATCCCAAGCTTGTTCCAGGGTGCCTCTGTGCTTCACAGGTACAACCACTGCTTCAACGTCATCCACTCCTGTGACGCCACCTCCCCCCTCCCTCCGATCGTTAACCTAACACCAACATTGGGGCTTGTCAATGGCGCTGTTGGGCCTAATACAGCTGGTATGTTGCTGTCAATGTCGAGGACTCGGCCTACTCCGTCAGCTACTCCAGTCGCACCTACTAACCAAAGTGGTGCTGATGCTCAGGCAGTCCTTCTCTCCTTTTCGGACATAAGGCACCTGCTGCCAGGTCTTCTCATTCCTGGAAGCCCATCGATGGGGTCCTCTACAAAAAAGCCCTTGATGACCAAGATGCTCCTTTCCCACAGAATCCTCCAATGCTGCTGATGTCACCAGCGAGGTCTCTCATTCCAGTTGACTGAGTCGATGACAGATATGAGTATAATCCTGATCTAATGATGCAGGATGAGGAGGAAAAAGCAGAAGACTATGCTGAGAACCAATATGAAAGTGGCACCAGCACTGCAATCTCCACCTGCATTGAGAGCTCTGGTGAACACACCAAGGTCCCCTCCAGAAGACCCTACATTTTTCATCATCACGTAGCACATGCAAGCTGACCTGGGCTTTGCTGTAGAAGAGCAGGATACCAATAGAAAGAACCTGTTGGAGTTCCTACAGCTGCCAGAGTCTCCTGCTATAGTGGTGCCTCCTCTGCTTCCAGCTTTAGAGGATGCCACCTATGCAGTGTGGTACAGAAAAAAACAATATACTAGCTGTCCCCAGAAGCCACCTATGTAGCTTGGTACAGACCAAACAATATACTAGCTGTCCTCAGAAAGGCAGATAAAATGTATTCTGCCCCCTTCTGGAAAGCCTTTCTATGTCACATAACCTGAGACTGACTCAGTGGCGATTAATGCTGCCCATGACAGGTCTAGGGCACCTAAACACCTGAGCCCTCTCCTTCCTGATAAGGAATCTAGGAGTTGGATGTTACAGGTAAGAGGATGTATGCCTCTGCATCCTTGGGCTTTTGTATTGCTAACTGCCAGGCCCATGTGATTAAGTAGCAGAACACCCTCTGGAGGAAGGCTAAGGCTGCTGCACCGGCCTTGCCTGAGGGTACTCCAAAACAGGAGATACTAAAAGCTTTAACAGCTAGGGCTGATGTTAAACAGACATTTACTCTAGACAGCCTATGATGTTTCTGATGCTGCTGCCAGGGCTGCGGCCTCTGGCATCTGTCTCAGGAGATATTCTTGGCTCAGTGTAGCAGGCTTTTCCAAAGATGTGCAATAAACAATCCTTCATGCCACATTCAGAGGGCAAAAATTATTTGGTCATGAGGTACAAGAGATTCCCAAAGATCTCCAATCCTCAGGCAGGACTTTGAAATCTGTGTATTCCCTCTATCATACTCAACCCATGGGTAGGAGTAGGGATGCCTTTCACCCAACTGGTGTTAGGGGACAGTGCTCGGCCCCCAGACAGCAGGGGCAAAGATGCAGGGGCTTTGCCAGTCCCCACAGGTGCCCATTCAAAAGCACCTAGAGGTGGTGGAGTCACCCCCACCAGCTCAGCCTAACTCCTTGTACACCCCACAGCCACCTTTACCTCCAGGGGTGGTTGTAGGGGGTCACCCCTCCCACCATTTAGCCCAGTGGCGGGAGGAGATAAGACGTGTGGGTTCTGGAGATCATAGAAAAGGGTCATGCTCCGGAACTTCTGGACAACCCTCCAGATCATCCTCCAGTTGTGTCAACATACCCTCCAGGGCACCTGCCCCTGCTGCAGGAGGAAGTTATGACTCTGCTGCAAAAATGAGCCATAGAACCGGTCTCTGTAGAACAAAGGAACACAGATTTTTACTGCCAGTGCTTCCTTGTTCCAAAGTGGACAGGAAACCTGAAGCCTATCCTGGATCTAAGGGACCTAAACTTCTTCATATGATACAAAACGTTCAGAAGGGTCACTTTGCAGGGTCTCCTTCTGTTACTGCAAAAAGGGGACTGGATATGTTCACTAGATAAGAAGGATGCCTATCTCCATATCAAGATCCAGAAACCTCACAGAAGATACCTGAGGTTCCTGTTTCAAGAGGAACATTACAAATTCTGTGTGTTGCTCTTTGGCTTTTCTTCTGCACCATGGTCTTCACCAAATGCTGGCAGTAGTGGCAGCAGCCCTTCGCAGGAAGGCCTTATGTTTTCTCTTACCTGGACAAATGGCTATTGAAAGCTCACACCAGGGGCCAGCTGTTGATGACTTTAGCTCAAACAAGACAGTTGTTTGATGCTTTGGGGGTAATGGTCAACATACTAAATCAGTGTTGCCCCCGTGACTGCAGCACATGGGGCAGTAATGGATATGGCCAAGGGCTTGACTTTCCTTCCTCTGGACAGGGCCGACCACCTGACTGCTCAAGCACAGTTGGTGCATAATAGTTATGTCTCAGTAAGGATGTTTTTATGCCTTCTGCGACTCATGACTGCATCTGTTGTCACAGTACCACTGGCCAGACTGCACATGCGGATTCCCCAGTGGGGCCAGCTTACAGATGATCTAGAACAGATGGTTCTAGTCACATCCCCTGTGTGCAAAGTACTCAGTTGGTTGATGAAGCGCAGCAACCTGCTCAAGGGGGTTCCATTCCTGATCCTCTCCCCTTCATATCCTAACCATGGATGCTTCAGGGTTGGGATGGGGAGCCCACGTAGGCCCCTCATCAGACACAGGGCACGTGGATCCCTGTGGAATGCACTTTGGACATCAATGTTCTAGAAATGCGGGCAGTACTATATGGACTCCAGGCTTTCCAGAACCACATGTCCCTAGGTCCTCTGTTAATAGACAGACAATGTCAGTGTGATACATTACATCAACAAACAAGGGGGGACTCATTCCTATCTGCTGTGGAGGGAAGCAGTGAGAGTTTGGTACTGGGCTCTGGAACATGGTGTAGAACTATCAGCAGTACATGTTCCAGGTGTCCAAAACATCTTGGCTGACACGCTAATTAGGTCACAGCCTAGGATGCATTCACAGCCTAGGATGCATGAGGGGGAATTGCAGACCTCAGTGGTAGACGACCCATTCAAAAGATGGGATCATCCAAAGCTGGACCTTTTTGCATCCCCACACAACACAAAACTGTTAATTTCTACTCACCTGTTCCAGGGCCTGGAGCTTTCTGGCGAGATAGTGGTCCCGCTCTTGGAAAGCGAGATCTGACATCGGGGGTGTCTCTTGCAGCAGGTTGCACCTTTGGAACTATAGCTGCCAGGCACTAGGATCCACAGAAACATTTCTACCTAGCAGTCTACCCGAGGGCCACCCACTCCAATGTCATATGCCGACATCAGCCTATCCTATAATAGTGGGCGGCCCCCTCACCCTCCTCAGTTCTTTTCCCACCGTTGACCATCGCATGTCAGGCTTCACAGAGATCCACTAGCTTCAGTTGACCACCATTTCAGATTCTTCATCGAACTTCTATTTTTTATTTTTCCTTTCCTAGTCTCTCTTACTTTAGCGATAAAGTGATTTTTCTCCCATTTATGCCAAACTCTGCGTCCGGGAACCTCTTCAAAAAGTGTTCCTGCGGCCAGAAGTTCCCTGAGAAGGACAACCACAAGGCCTATATCTGCTGTCTAGGCCCAGAACACGACTCCCAGACTTGTGTGATCAGCTGCAGCTTCAACCAGACCACTAGGAAGCACTGAGTGCAGACCCTCAAAACTTTTCTGCTGAAGCAGATGGTCACCCAGATAGAGAAGGAGCTTCAGGCTCAAAGTTCCTCCACTTCCCCTTTGACGTCCTCGGGCTCACAGCCCTCCAAGGCCCGGGATAAGTCTTTGGGGAATCATAAGCATCGAGACAAGGTCTGTCCTAAGGAGAAAACCTGGTCTTCCTCGTCATGATGGTTATCGCCACTCAGTGTGCCAGCCACAGCGGGGCGGTCCTCGTTGGGGGCAGCCCCCTCTGCCTTGCATGCCCTCTTCCACCACAGGGCTACCGTTGACAGCTCCCCCTACCAACCTTTCAGTGGCAGGTAGTGGTTCCAGGGGCTCAGACGCTCCACTGACTTCTCAGCCCATGCTGTTCAGGCCTTTGTTTTCTGTGGGTATTCTGGTGGCTAAGCTGGCTGGTCGTTGATGGGCTTAGCATCGGTGGTTGCCGGGACACAGCCTACCCCACCACCACTGCCGACCTCAGCTGTTTCTTTGGCCATCATCTTGGGCCCAGAGCCTCTACTCTCTCCTGATTTACCCCGGCCTGAGCCCCGGTCGCTGTCTCCGATGCTGACCCATGCTGAGGAGCTTCCCCACAGGCCTTAGCCTGTGCTGCCACCCTCCCCGGTGCTGAATCTAGGTGTTCCCTCAGCTGACGCTGATGTGTCTGATGCCGATAACAGTGGACTTCCAATCCATGCTTACTGCATTGTGGGACTTTATGCAGGCTAAGCTTGCTCCTAACCAAGGTCCGTCCCCACAGCGCTCCCTCTGCTTCTTCAGCAGGTCTATGGCCCATGTCCCAGAACCCTGGGCCCTCGTTCTGTCCTCAGGACTCTAGGGATGAGAATGGATGCGGTCCGGACTTCATTCCTCCTGATGAGGATGAGGGCGCCGATGAGGGAGCTACCTCTTACAACTCCTCCTCCACGGTCTCACCTGATGGAGAGAAGACAGTGATGTATATTCCCCAGAAGACCCCTCATTTGTCTCAGTTATGAGACCATTACAATCTGCCATGGACTTCAACACCAAGGAGCAAGTACCTGCTCGGCTACAATCGGCCACTTATTTATGGCTACTGGATGCCCCTCCTCTGGTCATTCCTCCCTTAATTGAGTCATTTGAGGATGCCACCATGGCCACCTGGCATTGGCCGAGTTTGATACATGTTGTGCCCAGGAGAGCGGACAAATTATACCAGGCTCCAGCAGGAAGGCCTTTCTTTGCTGATCAGCCTCAAGCAGATTTGTTGGTCATCAGTGCCGCCCACGACCACACCAAGAGGCCAATAAATCTCAGTTTCTTACCCCCGGATAAAGAGCCCTGTAGGCTGGATCACATTGGCAAGACAACCTTTGCCTCTGCCACACTGACCATCAGGGTGTTGAACTACATTACCCATGTGGTCCAGTACTAAAACCAGCTCGGGGACCAGGCCCTTAAATCTGTCTGGGCCCTCCCAGAGGACCCTCTAAAACAGCAGACGATGCTGTCTCGTAAAGTGGGTTCCGACGTTGGCACCCACCTCCTTGTGGCTGCCTGAGATGCAGTAGATGCTTGGGCCAGGGCTGCCACATCAGGCATTTGCCTGCGAAGACGCTCTTGGCTGAAGGTTTCAGGCTTTGCTGAGGATGTTCAACTGTCCATCCTGAATGCCCCCTTTAGAGGCTTCAGACTGTTTGACTCCCCCACCGTCATACCCTTACCCAGTGTCCTCTTATTCTTTTCCATTGGTGTACAATGTACCACTCCCAGTGGATTACAATGCCCTATTCTCAGCATGGTGGTCCTTCATCCAGATGCAGAACCCCACCCCTCAAGGGCCACCTCCAGCATCTCCCCTCCATCCTCCCCGGAATCTGGACCAGGCTGGGTCAAGTGACCCCCACAAGTCGGGGTCCTCCGGGACTCAATGGGACATTGGCTCAGGCTCTTGCAGGGATGAGCACCAGCCTCCAGCATCGGTCCCAGATAGTGAGTCTTCTGAGGATGGATCCAATTCTTTGGGGTCTTCACTGGGAGAGTCCTCGGATGGGGACAACCCTCCCAAGGAGGCACCAAAATACCCCCCTGACGATCCAACCTTTCTGGATATCATGCACCACATCCATTCCATTATGGGCTGGGAGATGGAGGAGTGGGACCCAGAGAGACATCGCTTGGCGGTCTGTCTCTGGCAGTGGGATGACCTCCCTATGGTGGTGCCCCCTTTGATTGACTCCTGTGAGGATGTCCCTAGGGCAGCATGGAATCACCCATCTGCCACCTCTTCTCTGCCTAAGAAGGTGGACCATCTTTACCATGCCCTGGCTGGCAAACCCTTTTTAGGGGGCCACCCTAAGGTGGATTCCATGGTGATTAATGCGGCGCATGACTGTACTAAGAAGCCCAAGCACCTTAGTACCCTTCCCTCGGACCAGGAGTCCAGGCAGCTGGATCACCTAGGCAAACGAGTGTTCACCTCTATTACCCTGGTTATCCGGGCCCTGAATTATCTGGCCCACATGGTCCAATATCAAAATGTTCTTTGGGACCAAGCCAAGGCAGGGTTTTAAATAACTGATTAGCAGTTTTTTTTCTTGGGACAATACTGACTGTACAGAAAGCATTTATATAGGTTTTCTAGAAGTGTTATGTTTATTAAACACAGTGCTATGCATTTTCACAATGTTTTAGAACTTTTATGAGCAAAACGCTAATCAATTTTTAGAGTTAAATAAAACCCTGCAGGGAACTGGTGCAGACTCTGCCAGAGGACCCCTCCAAGATGCAGCATACCCACTTCTGAAATCAGGCTTGGAAGGTGGCAATCATGTCCTCCGGGCAGCTTATGATGCTGTGGACACCTCCGGGCATGGGGCAGCTGCTGGGGTCTGTCTCTGGTGCCATTCTTGGCTCTAGGTATCTGGCTTTGCCTCAGAAGTGCAGGCCAGCATTTTGGAAGCCCCCTTCTGGGGTTCAGTCCTTTTCAGAGGGGATATTCAAGATATTTCCACTCTGCAGGAGTCAGGGCGGGCTCTCAAGTCAGTCCATTGGCTCCATCACACTCGGCCTAGAGCAGGCCAGTGTTAGAGTCTTTTTGCAGGTCCTACCGTAAGCAATCTCAGAACCAGCCTGCCAAGGGTCAGCACAAGCATAAGACCACAGTGGTCCCTGCTGCTGCCAGAGCTCCCAGGGTCCCCCTACCTGTGCCTGCCCTAACCTCCTGACTCCTTAGCTGACCCACCCCCCCAGATGAGTATCCAAGGGAGGCAGTCAGGGTCAGTTCTCCCTCCACCGAGAAGGGTGGAGGGGGTGACCACGGACAACTGGGTGCTCCAGATCATAGAACACAGTCACACTCTGGGGTTTCTAGAGTGGCCTCCAGAAAATCCCTGGTACATTTCACTTACTCTACCACCTACCCGTCTCTGGTTTAGGAGGAAATTCAGGCTCTTCTTCAAAAAAGAGCCATAGAGCCTGTCCCTCTGGCTCAATGGGGAAGGGGTTTTACTCCCACTTCTTCCTCGTCCCCAAAAAGACTTGGGATCTTTGGCCCATCCTGGACCTGAGCCATCTGAATCTGTACGTCGAGTATAAGTGCTTCCGGATGGTCACTCTCCAGAGGCTGTTACCCCTTTTGCACCAGAAGGACTGGCTCTGCTCTCTTGACATGCAGGATGCTTACCTACACATCCAAATTTTTCTTGCCCATTGTCGCTTTATCCGCTTCCACTTTCAGGGAGCCCATTTTCAATTTCAGGCCCTCCCTTTTGGCCTTTCTTCAGCCCCCCCGGGTATTTACCAAATGCCTGGCAGTAGTGGCAGCTGCATTGAGGAGGCAGGGCTTCTATGTTTTCTCATACCTGGATGATTGGCTGCTAACAGCCCCCTCCAGGGATTGCCTGGTCCAGACTCTGGAATACACAGTCTGCCTTTTTCAGGCCTTGGAGCTCACAGTCAATCTACCAAAGTCCTGCCTCTCCCCTTCCTAGAGCCTTCAATACAATGGGGCAATCCTGGACACCAGCCAGGGCAAGGCCATTTTGCCTGGGGACAGGGTGGAGCAATTGATGGAGCAGGCCCGTCTGGTGTCCTCCAGCCGGCAGGTCCTCGCCAGAGTGTTCCTGCACCTTCTGGGCCACGTGGCAGTGGCTGTTGCCATGGTTCCCCTGACCTGCCTGCATGTGCAGGTTCCTCAGTGGACTTTGAAGGTCCAGTGGGACCAACGCACGGAAGACCAGAATCAGTTTGTCCTGGTCTCCGACCCGGCCCAGAGAGTTCTGTTATGGTGGCTGGATCCAGATAACCTCCTTCGGGGTGTCTCCTTTCATCTCTTGCTCTCACGTCAGATTCTCACAACCAGCGCATCTGGCCAGGGCTGGGGTGCTCATCTGGTTGATTGCCAGACCCAGGGTACCTGGACAGCAGTAGAGTAGGATCTCCATATCAACGTCCTTGAGATGTGGGCAGTCCTTTACACCCTGCAGGCCTTTCAGACTCCTGTCCTTCCCAGTCCGCTGCTGGTGCAGATGGACATGTGCATGGTGTATTACACCAACAAACGGGGGACCCATTCTTACCCCCAGTGCCGGGAGACAATGAGAGTCTGGTATTAAGCAAGGTCTGGAGCTCTCGGCCATACATGTTCCTGGCATTCAAAACATCTTGGCCGACAGTCTCAGACGCTCCAGGTTGCGATCTCACGAGTGGGAGCTTCTAACCTCAGTGGTCGAAGATCTTTTCAACAGGTGGGGCAATCCAGAGTTGGACCTCTTTGCGCCCCGACTCAACATAAAACTACCGCATTTCTGCTCACTCGATCCCGGGCCTGGAGATTTCTGGCAAGGTGCATTGTTCCTCTCTTGGAAGGGGAGGTTTCTGTATGCCTTTCCTCCCTTCCGCTCCTACAGAGGGTTCTGCTCAAGCTGCAGTTGGAAGGGGCAGAAATGATTCTCATAGCCCCCTTCAGGCCACGTCAAAATTGGTTATCCTTGCTGCAACAGCTGGCGGTGGGAACCTCCGGTGCCCTTGCCTCTGTGCACTGGCTTGCTCTCCCAGGACCAGGGCACCTTGGTCCATCCAGACCTAAAGTCCCTGCATCTCCATATGTGGATCCTGTGGACCTAGCTATTGCCCGCTTTGGAGTATCATCTGGGGTCCAAGACATCCTGGTGGCTGCTAGGAAACCCTCAACCAGAGCCACTTACGCTATGAAATGAAAGTGTTTCTCCCTTTGGGCTACTGCTAACTATTTGGATCCTTTCACCTGCCCGGTGAATCAGATGTTGGAGTACCTTCTTTCCCTTTCACATTCAGGCTTGGGGTACTCCTCATTCAAGGTGCATCTTTTCACCATGTCTGCGTACCATGCACCTATCGAGGGCAAAACTGTCGCCCAGCTCAAAGTGTCCAGCACATTCCTGTGGGGCATTTTGCAGTTGAAGCCTCCCATTCAGGACCCAGTCCCTCCATGGGACCTCAGCTTTATGTTGGAGAAACTCATTTTACCTCCCTTTGTACCGGCTGTGAGTTGCGAACTGCGCTTTCTGTTGTGGAAAGCCCTCTTTTTAGTTGCTGTTACTTCTGCTCGAAGGATTTCCGAGCTCCAGGTTCTTGTGGGTAAGGAGCCTTATTTGTTTTTTCACAAAGACAGGGTTTCTTTGTGTACTAATCCTAAGTTTTTACCTAAGGTGGTGTCGGAGTTTACTTTGAATCAATCCATCCACCTTCCAGTTTGTTTTCCTGAGTATTCTAATCACGAGGAGGCCTTGCTCCATACTTTGGATGTACGTAGGATTTTGTGGTACTACATGAACTTTACAAAGCCTTTCAGGAAATCTGACAAGTTTGTTTCATTCACCCCCAAGAGGGAGGGCGCTTCTGTTTCTAAACAGTGTTTGTTTAAGTGGTTAGCAAATTGCATTGCTTATTGCTACCACAAGTGCAACAAGCCCCTTCTGGGAGTGGTCAAGGGTCATTCCATCAGAGGTATGGCTGCCTCAAAGGCTTCTTATTTTTTTTATTTATTAGAAAGTCGGATTTACAACCTTTGAGTCATGGACTCATTTACAAAGGCACCTCGTCGCAGGGAGGGTGGACAGAGTTACATAGTGAGGTTACAACAGTGAGAACAGTGCAGGTACAGTACATTAAACAGAGAACACATAAGTTGCTTACTATAACTTATAAAATGTTACAATCATGTACCAGGTACAACCCTGGATGTGCCAGGGAGGGAAGAGGTTTGGATGGGGAGTGGGGTGGGAAGGAGGGGGGAGAGGCTAGGCTGTCCGGAGGACGTTGTCAAGTCTGGGGGCCTGACAGGAGGGTCCCACAGTATGATTAATTGGGTGCATCTAGAGCAGCTAGTGTCAAAGAGATGGTTCCGGAGGGCAATTTTGAAGGGACCAATTTTGGCAATGTCTGTGATGCAGGGTGGCATTGAGTGGAACCAAGCAGGGGCTTGGTAATAGAAGGACCTCTGGGCTAGAGAGGTCTTGGTTCTGGGTACCAGAAAGGTGACCTTGACTGAGCTATGGGTGGCAACAGACGAGGATGCACGCCATAGGGATGCAGCGACCCCTTGGGGGAGAGCCCTAGAAGAGATTTTTTGGTGAGTAGGCAGGTCTGGTAGCACAGACACTCCTCAAAGGTGAGCAGGTTGGTGGTGGAGTAGAGCAGGCAAGTGTGTGTGTGTGGCTAGGGGCTCCGATCAGGACCCTGCAGGCCTTATTGATTGAGAGCTGGATTTTAGTCAAGGCGGTATTGTCCACCGCAGTGTAAATGGGTAGGCCATAGTCGACTAATGACAGGACGGAGGAGGTGATGGCCTGCCGGAGGGCAGCTTGGGGGAGGCAATCTCTATGACGGTGAAGAAGGCCTATCCGAGAATTTATGGCGGAGGATAGGGTATTGATGTGGGTGTGGAAGGTGAGAGCCGAGTCAAAAGTGATGCCTATTTGTAAGAGGACACCTGCTCCAGTGGGTGCAGAGTGCTGGGGAGAATGAAGAGGGGGGCATTTTTGGCCTTGTTTTGGTGATGGGAGAAGAGCATTGACTTGGTCTTCTTTAGGTTAATGACAAGTCGGTGGTCAAGGAACCATTTTTCAGCTTGATTGTATGTGTGCTGGAGAGGAGAGGGATCAGGGTGTGAGGCAAAGAGAACCACACTGTCGGCATAGAGGGGCATTTTTCCTGAGCAGGAGCTGGGGAGAGTGTTGAGGTAGAGGCTGAAACGTACGGGGCCCAGAATGGAGCCCTGGGGTACCCTGGAGTGAACGGGATGGGTATTTTACAGGGAGCCATCGATCTTCACATGCTGGTATCTGGCAGAGAGGTAGCTGGTGAACCAGGCAAGGGGGCCAGCGGAAAAGCCGAGTTGGTGGAGGGAGTCGAGCAGGAGGGGGTGACAAACAGTGTCAAAAGCCTTGGAGAGGTCTATGAACACTGTACCGGCAAGGTTGCCGGAGTCAAGAGCAGAGGGCAGGTATTGAGAGAACTCCAGGAGAGCAGTAATGGTACTGTGTCCTGGGCAGAATCCATGTTGTTCTAAGCACATTATGTCATATTTGGCCAGGTACTCAGAGAGTTGAATAGACACTATTTTTTCTAGGGCTTTAGAGAGTGGGGAGAGGATGGAGATCGGCCGGTAGTTGTTAGGTGCGGACCGATCTCCACTCTTATGTATAGGGGTGATTTCTGCTGATTTCAAAGCACTGGGAAACTGAACGAGGCATAGAGACTGGTTTAGCAGGTGTGTAAGTGGGGGCTAGGACAACATCCAAGACCAAGCGGAGGCTCCTGGAGTCTAGGGGGTCACAGCTTGGGTTGTTGCTACCGAGGCCTTTTTGCAGGTGAGACCTGGCTTCATTGGGCAATATGGCACGCAAGTAGTAAGGAGGGCGATCCAGGGCAGGGGGGATAGAGGTGGGGATTGGATCAAAAAGTTGTTGGGGAGGACAGAGCTTAGGTCAGAGAAGGTAGTATTAAGGCAATCAGCTATGCGAGGTGGGTCAGTGGTGACGGTACCATCGATGGAGAGCTGGGATGGAGGGGGGGGGGAGCGGGTCTTCCCATTAAGCTCTTTCATGCTGCCCCAAAAAGTCCGGGTGGAACCCAATGTGGATGCAAGGGTGGTCTGATAGTGCTCAACCTTAGCCCATCTAATGGCCCAGATGCACTTATTATGTGCCGCGTTGTAGGCTTGTCTATCAGCCAACTTGCCAGAGATTATCCCTGTGATTAAGTTTCTGGATAAGGGATGGGGAGATCAATGCAGTATTTTGTCTTTTGGTACAGATTCTGGTATGGGGGGGCGAAAAGGTCACAGGTCTTGCTGAATGTATTAGTGAAGAGGTCTAGGGCAGAGTCAATATCAGGGGCATGTCGGATGGGGGACCAGTCCAACTGACCTAGATGCAATTTTAGCTTTCTGAGACCCCCGGAGCAAAGGTGCCAGCA